>JASAUF010000525.1:2812596-4080144 GCA_030180095.1 Magnolia changhungtana
AATATACCAAAAGTGTAGTGTCATCTAGACATCTCTGTAATCCCATCGATCAAGACACGGCTCACATGAAGCCGCCAGGAAATGGCATACATGAGAAAGAGTCCTCATCGTCACAAAAGTTCGGCTCCACCTCAGAAGTAGCGTCGCCATCTGCAATCAGACAAAGTCTGGTGGGTGTTCGGAATACTGTCCCGTAACGTGGGAGTGAGTGATCAACTCAGTAGAACAATAAAGCATAGGTTAACATGTCAATAAAACAGTCAAGCAGTAATGATAAAGCAGTACAATCAAACACTCCTAATAACTCTTATTAATGCAAGTATGAATGTAGTCATGATGGATGCCCTCACCACACCCTCCCTCGTGCGACACCATCTTACGTTCATGGCATGCTTTCATCCCTCAGTACTCCACATCTTCCAGGAACATGTAATGCATGATGAGCATGATTACTGAGTTGTTATTAGTCCATTTCAAATAGCAGTATTGGGAAACTAAGGTACCTCCCTTGTATCATTCCCAAACATGATCCATTCTAGGGTCGTCAGTCCTAGTTAATCTCATTCGATATTGTGTTTCTAGGTCGCTGAAGAGACTGTCAGGGCTGTTACGCACAAAGGTTACACCACTCCCCCATCACCTCTTTAACGATTCATCACTATATAGAAACAGGACTAGTTCATACTCCATAAATCGCGGCAAAACTCTAAGGCTCACCGCAAAATCAAAGTATGCTTGAGGTCACTACAAAGGGCTGCAAGGACGGTTAAGCACAAAGGTTACACTACTCCCCCATCACCTTATCAATGTAGGCCGACATCACGAATATAGTGTCTCATACCACCATAATCGGCTCACGAGTCTGGTTGCTCACTGGTCACTACGGGGAGGCACGTGGCCCCAGCGTAGGCCGACAGCTCGACTACGGTGTCCCATACCACCATGCCCGGCTCATGAGTCTTAGCGGATCAAGGTAGCATAGTTAACGGGATTCCACTGGTAAGTTTGGTACCCTAGGTTCAAACAGAGGCGTCCAAACATGGTGAACATACATGAGACAAATCAGGTTGCTTGACGAGCTCGAATAGCTCGAGCGCACAACAAGTTGAACGACATGAAGTGCATAAGCACTTCGTGTGGCCTAACCACTGCCGCCAACCGAAGTACGACTCGGGTTCGTCAGACACATCCTACGTGGCGAAAGAATCTCAGGCACGAATTCAATCCCATTACCGATTGCCTGGACTATAATCATAGCCCCAAACACAATCAATTACGTAATAGTTAAAGCAGTGATGAATCAAGATTTTAAATCATACAATCAAATATCCAATATTGTCCGCTTAGTGCTGCCAGGGCTGTTGCTCGGAAACGTTGCACCACTCCCCCATCACCCTTCACATATTTCATGGAATACAACATAAACATGTGAAGTAAACAGAGCAGAATTAAATAAACAAGTAATTCAGGCATGTTAACAAGCATGTCATAAAGCATGTTACAAAGCATGTTATAAAGCACTATATAAACAGGAAACACAAACACATATATTTCATAAGTAAGCGGTTAAAGTAATTAACCACATGGAGGAAATCATACCGGTCTCTAAGGTAGTTGGGAATCCCATCTCAACACCTACCTAAGGCATCATCATCCAAACACTTACTCTCACAAGCATTTTCACAAACACTTAGCATACACTATTTCAACATACATAGTGTATGTTAGCAAAACATGTATTAGGGCGAATCCTTTCGCCAAGCAATTATTTTATGCATATATAATATATTCATACAGCAAATAATCATGGCAAACACATCTCCAAAATATATACGTATACGGTACTTTCTACAATACACTATTTCTACATACATAGTGTATATTAGCAAAACATGTATTAGGGCGAATCCTTTCGCCAAATAAGTATTTTATCCATATATCATATATTCATACAACAAATAATCATGTTAAACACATTTCCAAAATATATACGTATACTGTATTTTCTATAAATACTTAGAATATGTAAAATTCCATATTCTACATGCTTAATCGAAACAGAAAACAGGAAGCACTTTGTACATATACAATTGCATGCAGATCATGAATCTAACATTATCTGACATTGAAAGCGTTGAAAACCATAACCTATACATCTAAAGTCCGCACCTTTTGTCGTAGAATCGTAACGGATTCGATAGGTTTGCTAAGCTTCCGTATTCGGCAGTTTGGCAACCTATAGAATGAAATAGGTTAGTTATTTCATAACTTACAACTATCAACGCCCCAAATCAGATTAGGGTTAGGGTTTCTTACCTAGAAACGGAGCTGGAATCACCGGAAAGGCGATTGGAACGAGGTGGTGGAGCATGGATAGCAGCAGGGTAGAAGGGCAGGGAGACTCTCCCACATCTCCCACACTTTCTCTCTCTTTTCTCTCTCTCAAATCTCAAATTCGTATGGCTGTGAGAGAGAGGGTTCTAAGGTCCTTATATAGCCTAAAAATTTACCAAATTAGACTTAAGGTCAAGGTATACTTGGGTTTTGTCCAAAGGGCATCTGTTTCAGCTCAACGGAGGACTTCTGGCAGCCCCTTTTCTGTGTGCGGTCGGACTTAAGCTCACTAACGTTGGATCTATGTTTAGTCAAGTTTTCGTTTCAGTCGGGATTCTAGATCACGTGTGGCGGACCAGTTTTAGTTCAATGGTCAGTGGATCTCGATTGGAGATTCCGAGTATATGGATATGTTTATAAAATTTTTCCTGATCCGAGGGTGTACTTGGGTCAGATTCTGACGGTCAGGTTGCTTAATACTGACCCGCAAGCGACAAGTCTCAGATTACTATTTGAGATATTTATTTTTAAAGAAAATCAAGTATTTTCAGCCTCCTCGCTCCGGACTCAAGCGAACAGCCGTGGGACACTGTCTGGATTTGATTTCCTAGTGGTTGTCAAGCTGAAAAGGACTAGCTATATGTCCTAGAGGGGGGTGAATAGGACTATGCCAAATAAAACTTATAATAGAGGAATTAAAAAGAATATGATAGCCAAAATAAATCACAATGCAGGAAAGTAAAACAACCTCAAAATTCAGATCTTGAGAGGTTGATACAAATGTTGTTCTAAGGATAACCTTACACCAAAAACCAGAGTTTATGGTAGGACAACCTTATTTCTAGAAAGATCTTTGTATCAAATCTCAAACCAAAGAGGAATATAGAAATAAACACAAACTGAACTGAAATAAATTGTAATCACAAATGTATTGTTCTAGGGACAGCCATACACCATAAAAATGGCGTAGGCAACCTTCTTTGGAACAACTTTAAAGGAAATTGAATATCAAGCTGATAAAGGAATAGCAGAAAATAAATTCTAAACTATTACAAAATTCACACAATGCTTGAATTAAATGATTACAACATTCACCACCATACATACATCCCACAAATAAATAATTAAAGATTAGAAATATAAATCATTCAACCTCAACACAAGGGATTATAGTGGTTCACCTGTGTGTTCACCAACTGTTAAACAACAGCCACACAGAATGCTACTCCACTCATAATATCCTCACATAGGGGATATTAGCGTTCACTAACAAAATAGGTTTTCACAGGTTCACCCAAAACCTTTACAATTGTGTCTTTGTCTGTGGGCTTACACAATTAAAAACCCCACTTCGAGTTTTCCTGGCTCTCCTCAGATAACCAATACAACAAGATTTTTCTGGCAAATCTTGAAAGAAACCAAAACAGAAAGGAATTTACAATTAAACGTAAAATACCTGATTATCTCCTTCGTTGTAGCAGCCCGGTAGAACCAAGTCAGAGTAAATGATTGAATGTCCAAGTTCAATGTCCAGTACTCAATTACAATGGTTCTAGTTCTAATAGATTTTAAAATAAACCAAATAGGGCTTGCCTTAATTGATTTTGATTCCAAAGAAAGGGAATAACAATTCCTCTTATCAAATTAGATTGGAATAGCAGAAACCAAATCAATTAAATAAAGCTAAAGAAAGAGAATATTAAATAAGCACATTTAGCTTTAGATGGAGCACAGAATTATCTCGCAGAAGTTTGACGAAGATTGGCTTGAATGGATTAATTAATTCACACTTTCTTCTGAGATTCGTGATCTATTTATAGGTGAGCAGATCGCGTCTTCGACTGGTCTAGGGAGCTCTTCGACTAGTCGAAGAATTAACAGATTTGAAAAAAATCAGGCGCGATAAGCTTTGACTGTTCTATGACTGGTCGAAGGTCTCTTCGACTGGTCGTAGGTCACCTTCGACTGGTCGAAGGTCTCCTTCGATTGGTCGAAGACCCTGTAATTAATCGCTGGACTTTGAGTCGAAGACTTTCGACTGGTCGAAGATGCAGTCGACACTGTTCCTTCGACTGGTCGAACAGATTCCTGGACTAGTCGAAGGCTAACAGAAAATATCCGAATTTTGTAACAAACTCACGACTGATCGAGGAATTTCTTAGACTGGTCGAAGCAAAGCTAAGACTAGTCGAAGAAAGCCTAAGACAAGTCTTCAAACTGCACAAACTCATGTAACATAAACATATGACTTATGTATCCAAAACGGCCTACTGCTAAGGTCAACCTAAGGTCAATCAAACCCCAATCGTGAAGTAAGGACATTGAAACATTAGGAACAAGTAACCTTGAAGTCTTGATGTAGTTCAATCTTGAAATCTTGATGTAGCTTAACCTTGAAAGTGTCTTGAGTTCTTTACGAACGGCCTTGTACGCTTCATGAAGTCTTGCATTCTTGAGACTTGTCTTGTGAGCAATACTTGCAGTCAAGGTTGATCTTTGTACTTGTGAGCTTTACTTATTGTGAGCTTTACTTGTTCATGAATGTTGATCTTTGAGAGAGCTTCACTTATGCAAGTTATATAATAGTGATTTTGGCACCACAAATTTCACAACCGACGGGGTATAAACTATTGCACTTACAATCTCCCCCTTTGTCAAATTAGTGACAAAACACATAACCAAGATAAACATAAAGTAAAACAACTGGTTAAAGAATCATGAACCAGTTAATATCAACTGGCTTACCTGCAAATCAATATTCAATATTCAGCATTCAACCAGTTCATTCAACTAGTTCAAACATACTCCCCCTGGGTAACATAACCAATGCAACTCCTCTCACAACCACATCGTTAAGAATAAACCATTCTCCCCCTTTTTGTCACAATATGACAATGGAAACAACAAGGAAGGAGAACTAAATAAAGGAATATATGAGAGTAAAATATGAGGAGTTACGAGATTATGGCAAAAAACCAGATAGTATCCACCTCAAAATCAGCATAGTTTCACATAGAACAAATACCCAGCATAAAACAAAGTTAGTATCCAACTCAAAATCAGTCAAACTAGTGCTAAGTTATAAAGTTATTACAGACCAGAAATCCCATATAAACTAATTAGAACTAGAACCAGATGACGGAGCAGGAATAGAGGGATCAAGTTGGTGCACGCCTTTGTTCAATCGCCTAAGATATTTGCGCATTTACTTGAATTGTAAATCATGAGCAACTGACATGTTTTCCATCTTTACATTTATATTCTCAACTTTATCATCCAATGCACTCAGATGTGCATCAACATCAGATGGTTCAAAATTTGGATCATTTGTTGAATCAGAATCCAGTTTCTCAAAAATGTCATCCATATTAATGTCATCACCAGCTTCTTCATGACCACCACCACCATCACCACCTTGTTCAGGAAGTAATTCCAGCTTCATCTTATTGAGATTAGAATTGTTGAAAATTAGATGATGGATAGGTGCCTCATCAACCGGCATATCGACTAACATATGTGTAGCCAATACAGTCATTAAATAGGCAAAAGGAATGTCACTATGACCAGGATGGAGTCAAAACTGAAGAATGAAATGACAGATTAAGGATGGTAAAAAAATCTGAGTACTACTGGCAATAGCATGGATAACACGAACCATAAACGAGGTCAAGTCAGTTTTATTACCCGAACGAGGATACAGATTATACACAAAGATTTTGTGGAGAACTCTGCATTTAGGTAACACATACCTTACGGGAAGCACATTCCCTTTACGAGTCCAATGAACATCCATGTTGCACAAGTCTCTAGTGAGCATACGTTTTCAGAAATTGAGAGTTTATCAGTTAAGTTATGAATATGAGTACCCTCATCATTCACAGGAATGTCCATAAGGGCTGAAATTAAATGACAATCAATGTCAAAAGGCCCTTCACTAGTAGATATTTTAAAAGTTAAATTATCCTGTGAGAAAGCACTAATACATGCAAACATGGATTGGGCAATGGATCGGTATGCTGGCCCACCCCAATGTAATAACTTAACCCAACCTACAGCTTCAAGCATAGGAAGGATGTCAAAAGGTGTAATATGATTAATATCAATAGGATGTTCAACAATAACATTACGTGATCTAATATCTGTAACATAAGATGGATCATCATTGGGAATAAGAAGATGACGCTTAATGATAATGGTCGATCTAGAGAAAGAAGAAGGACCACAAGAAGTAGTTTTTCTACCTCTAGAAGTCATTTGCAACAATGATAACAAGGAGATAAGAAATTGCAAAGGATTGAGAAGTGGGTTTACTCAAAACGATTTTTCATAATCCAAACCCCAAATCTCAATGAAATCCAAAATAGAAAGCTTCAAGCTAGAAAAGGAAACAATCTAGACATAGATCTACAAGAAAAATGTATATGGAACGCTAACCTTGAAGAACAAGAATGGTGGTTTCGACAAGTCAAAGCTCGGCTCCTTAGAAAAAAAACAGAATGAGGAAGAAAGCAAAATTCCTAAATTTTTAAGTGGTTCTCGAGATCTACGACTGGTCGTGGGTATCTACGACCGGTCGAAGGTCGACTGGTCCAGTATACTCACAACTGGTCGAAGAATGTCCAAAAATTCATTTTTCTTGCAAATTATACAAAAATTGGAATTCAACCTAGCAAATATATACACTATGATACAAGTAGGCATAAATAATCATTTTAAAATGCACATGCCAAGATCAAATTTCATCTTTTTGAACGTGCTTTTATCGAGAGGTTTTATGAAAATGTCAGCTCGTTGATCTTCGGTAGGAATATATTCCAGAGATATAACTTTTTCTTCTACTAATTCCTAAATATAATGAAATCTAATGTCAATGTGCTTAGTACGAGAATGTTGAATAGGATTTTTTAAAATATTTATCGCACTGGAATTATCACAATGTAATAACATAGAATCCTGTTTAATTTCATAATCACTTAGCATTCGTTGCATCCAAACAAGCTGTGTACATGCATTACTAGCTGCGATATACTCAGCTTCAGCTGTTGAAAGTGATATAGAATTTTGTTTCTTACTAAACCAGGAAACTAGACAATTTCCAATGTAAAAGCAACCACCACTAGTTGATTTTCTATCATCTAGATTACCAGCCTGGTCAGCATCCGAGTACCCAGCTAATTGGACACTAGTTTCATAAGGATACCAGAGACCGAGATTTACAGTACTTACGACATATCTAATAATCCGCTTGACAGCAATCAAGTGAGATTCTTTTAGATTAGATTGATATCTTGCGCAAATACCAACACTTAGAGAAATATCGGGTCTACTAGCAGTTAAATACAACAAACTACTAATCATACTCCGATAAAGTTTTGTATCAACATTTTTACCATTAAAGTCTTTTGAGAGTTTCAGGGTAGTACTCATAGGAGTATCGAAATTCTTGCCATTCTCAAATCCAAATCTCTTGATTCGATTCAAAGCATACTTAGATTGAGAAATGAATATTCTTTCAGGTTGTTGCTTTACTTGCAATCCAAGGAAATAAGTCAATTCCCCAACCATGCTCATTTCGAACTGTGATTTCATCAAATCTGCAAACTCAATAGTCAAGTCAGTACAAGTTGATCCATAAATGATATCATCAACATAAATCTATACCATTAAGATATGATCATTATGTTTTTTAACAAACAGAGTTTTATCAATAGATCTCATTTGAAAATCATGACTTAAAAGAAATTTTGTTAGTTTCTCATACTATGCCCTAGGTGCTTGTTTTAATCCATAAAGTGCCTTTTTAAGCCGATACACATGATCAGTATTTTTGGGATCTTCAAAACCCATTGGCTGTTTAACATAGACTTCTTCATGTAAATCGCTATTTAGAAAAGCACTTTTCACATCCATTTGATAGATCTTTATCTTTCTAAAACATGCAATGGATATAAATAGTCTGATAGATTCAAGACGTGCTACTGGTGCAAAAGTTTCATCAAAGTTAATTCCTTCAATTTAAGTATAACCTTGTACCACTAGTCTAACCTTGTTTCTAATTATATTTCCACGCTCGTCAGACTTATTTTTGAAAATCCATTTTGTTCCAATGATGTGTTTATCTTTAGGTCTTGGTACGAGATACCAAACATCATTTATTACGAATTGGTTGGTTAAGTTCTTCTTGCATCGCAACAATCCAGTTCTCATCAGCAAGAGCTTCTTTTACATTAAATGGTTCTATTTGGGATGTAAAACATACATAATTACATATATCCTCAAGTTGTCTACGGGTGCGAACACCGGTGAGAGGGTTTCCAAGAATTTGTGTGGTTGGATGATCTTTAACAGTCCTCAACCTAGAATTCGTCTGATTCGATAAAGTATCGGGTTTATCAATGATTAGAACTTCATCATTATCTGAATTAGGGATTGACGTGTTTAAGTGATCATCAATGACAACATTGATGGACTCTTGAATCACACCAGTTCTTTTGTTCAGAACCCTATAAGCTCGACTGTTTAAGGAATATCCTAGAAAAATCCCTTCATCACTCTTTGTATTGAATTTTTCCAAATTTTCACGATCTCGTAAAATATAGCACTTGCTGCCAAAAACTCGAAAGTATTTGACAGTAGGCTTTTTATTGAACCACAATTCGTAAGTCGTTTTATTATTATCTTTGCTAGTGTAGACTCGGTTAATAATATAGCAAGCTGTGTTGACTGCTTCAGCCCAAAGATTTTTAGAGAGCTTCATGCTATTCAACATGACATTAGCCATTTCTTGAAGCACCCTATTCTTTCTTTCCACAATTTCATTTTGTTGTGGAGTTTTGGGAGCTGAGAATTCATGTAATATTCCTTAGTCGGTACAAAACTTCTCAAAATTGCTATTCTCAAATTCAGATCCATGATCACTACGAATTTTACTAATTCGAGAAGATTTTTCAGTTTGAATCCTTTTGAGAACTTTTCTTACTTCTTCAAGGTTTCAGATTTATCCCTTAAGAAGACTACCCATGTGAATCTGGTAAAGTCATCAACTATTACCAGGATATACTTTTTCCCACCATGACTTTCCGTTCTGGTAGGTCCTATTAGATCTATGTGGAGGAGTTCGAGTGGTCTTGATGTGGTATTTGAATTCACCTTTTTGTGTGAGTTCCTTGTTTATTTGCCTATCTGGCACTCACCACATATTTTATCTAATTTCTGAAGTTTGGGTAAACCTCTTATAAGTTCTTGTTTGCTCAATCTATATAAATTTCGATAGTGTACATGTCCAAGACATTTGTGCCATAAATTAGTCTCGTCTGTATGGACCGTGTAACATGTTTGATTAGATGAGCTGGATTCACTAATAATATAGCAATTTTCAGACGTTCTACGTCCAATTAATATTACAGAACCCTTATTGTTTAGTATCTCATAGCTTTGATTAGAGAACCGAACACTATGGTTATTATCACATATTTGAGATATGCTAAGCAAGTTATGTTTTAAGCCTTCAACATATAAAACATTTTTAAACACAGGAAGATTAAAAAGTTGAACCGTACCTTGGCCAATAATCTTGCAGTTGCTACCATCACCAAATGTGACTGAACCATCAGTCATATTTTGTAGATCCGTGAATAAAGCTTTGTCACCTGTCATATGCCTGGAGCATCCACTGTCTAGGTACCACTTTGAATGACTTGTTGCTTTGAAAGCAGTGTGAGCAACCAAGCAGGCAACTTTAGGAACCCATTTCATAACTGTTTTGGGTTTAGGAACATAGTTGGTCTTCTTTTATTTATAGTTGTAAGAATAACCTATAGAGTTAGATTTTAAGAGCTCCTTGAGTAAATCTACTATCTTTTCAACTAGTGGATTTCGTTTCTGATTAATGTTGACATGGCTGCTTCTAGGTTTTTGAAGAGTTTTTAAATTTCTAGAAAAACCTTGATAAGTACTTTTCCCTTTTGAGTTTGAGGACTCTTTCACAAACAGAGGAGGAGTAAACTTTTATTTAGGAGATAAATTTTTATCATCGCCCAACCCGGATAGATCGCCACATTTTCTTGATCCGGATAAAAGTTTTTCTAACTTTGGATCACCTTGGGCATATTTCCATGTGTCCTTTAGACTCAGAAGAGAAGATACATCATTTTTGAGTTTCTCAATTTCAGATTTCAAATCAACAATTAGGGAGTTTTTGAATTCCAAATCGCATTTTGATTTTTCAAAACAATCTGAAATTTGTGATTTTTCTAAGACAAGTGATTCAAAACATTCTTTGAGTTTAAAAAACTTTTCTTTTTGAAGTTTAAGTTTGACAGCAATTTTACAACTTTCTTTATATAGGGCATTGTAAGCGTCCTGAAGATCATCTTCATTTTCACATTCACTACTCAGATTTTCTTCACTTGTTGAGTCATTATCTGAAAATGTGAATTTGGCCAGAGTCATAAGAGATTTAACTTCATTGCCCGACTCAGTTTCAGAATCTTCAGATTCAAAAGAAGCTTTAGAATCAGATGATTCATCCCATGTAGCCAACATACCATTCTTATTGGGTTTGTCCTTTTTAAGACATCTATTTGCTAAGTGCCCATATTCTTGACAGTTGTAACATTGACTATCTTTCAAAGATTTTCGAGGTTTGGGTCTAAACTTCTTTTTATCATTCGATTTTTGAAAATCAACCCTTTTCTTACTTTTGAAAATCTTGTAAAATTTCTTAGCTAAAAGATCCATATCATCTTCTGAATCAGAATTTTCTTCTGAATTACATTTAGAGGATTTTAGTGCGATAGATTTACCTTTAGGAGCTTTAAAGTTTAACTTGTAGGTTTGTAAAGAACCAACTAGTTCTTCTACCCTCATATTATCCGTATCATGAAGTTCCTGGATCGCGGTTACTTTAGAATTGAACCGTTCAAGAAGTGAGCGTAGTATCTTTGCACACACTTTACTTTCTGGAATTTTATCGCCAAGACCCCACATTGAGTTTACAATGTCATTTAGTCTAGTGTAAAAGTCTACAAACATTTCAGTTTCCTCCATATGAAATTCTTCAAATTTGGTTGTGAGGAGTTGGACTTTAGACTTTTTGACAATTGATGTACCCTCGTGTGTCATTTCTAGTATATCCCAGGCTTGCTTTGCAATATCACAGGATATAATTCTTTTGAACTTATCCGGTGATAGTGCGCAAGTGATTGCATTTAGTGCTTTAGCATTGGCACTATACTCACTTTTCTGAAGGGTGGTTCATAAATAATAAGCAGGAACAGACATAGTTTTTGAATCGTCGGATTCAGTTACTTTAATGGTAGGAGGGTTCCATTCGGTCACTGTGGCTCACCACACACTCTCATCCATTAATTTTAGGAAGATCCTCATTCTGGCTTTCCAATAGGCATAGTTGGAGCCATCAAATGGTGGAGGCCTGGTGACTGAAAGGCTATCAAAATTTGACATCTTTTTATATAACTTAGATCGTTAGCTCAAGAAATAAATCCAAATAAAAAGTAATAAGAACGAGCTATTAGGCTTTGATACCACTTGAAAAGGCTTAGCTATATGTCCTAGAGGGGGGGTGAATAGGACTATGCCAAATAAAACTTATAACAACGGAATTAAAAAGAATATGATAGCCAAAATAAATCACAATGCAAGAAAGTAAAACAACCTCAAAATTCAGATCATGAGAGGTTGATACAAATGTTGTTCTAAGGGCAACCTTACACCAAAAACCAGAGTTCATGGTAGGACAACCTTATTTATAGAAAGATCTTTGTATCAAATCTCAAACCAAAGAGGAATATAGAAATAAACACAAACTGAACTGAAATAAATTGTAATCACAAATGTATTGTTCTAGGGACAGCCATACACCATAAAAATGGCAGGGCAACCTTGCTGGAACAACTTTAAAGGAAATTGAATATCAAGCGGATAAAGGAATAACAGAAAATAAATTCTAAACTATTACTAAATTCCCACAATGCTTGAATTAAATGATTACAACATTCACCACCATACATACATCCCACAACTAAATAATTAAAGATTAGAAATATAAATCATTCAACTACAACACAAGGGATTATAGTGGTTCGCTTGTGTGTTCACCAACTGTTAAACAACAGCCACACAGAATGCTACTCCACTCCTAATATCCTCACACAGGGGATATTAGCGTTCACTAACAAAATAGGTTTTCACAGTTTCACCAAAAACCTTTACAATTGTATCTTTGTCTGTGGGCTTACATAATTAAAAAACCCCACTTCTGAGTTTTCCTGGCTCTCCTCAGATAACCAATACAACAAGATTTTTCAGGCAAATCTTGAAAGAAACCAAAACAGAAAGGAATTTACAATTAAATGTAAAATACGATTATCTCCTTCGTTGAAGAAATTTCAGGTAGAACCAAGTCAGAGTAAATGATTGAATGTCCAAGTTCAATGTCCAGTACTCAATTACAATGGTTCTAGTTCTAATAGATTTTAAATTAAACCAAATAGGGCTTGCCTTAATTGATTTTGATTCCAAAGAAAGGGAATAACAATTCCTCTTATAAAATTAGATTGGAATAGCAGAAACAAAATCAATTAAATAAAGCTAAAGAAAGAGAATATTAAATAAGCACACTTATCTTAGATGGAGCACATAATTATCTCTCAGAAGTTTGACGAAGATTGGCTTGAATAGATTAATTAATTCACACTTTCTTCTGAGATTCGTGCTCTATTTATAAGTGAGCAGATCGCGTCTTCGACTGGTCTAGGGAGCTCTTCCACTAGTCGAAGAATTAACAGATTTGAAAAAAATCGGGCGCGATAAGCTTTGACCGTTCTACGACTGGTCGAAGGTCTCCTTCGATTGGTCGAAGACCCTATAATTAATTGCTGGACTTTGAGTCGAAGACTTTTGACTGGTCGAAGATGCAGTCGACACTATTCCTTCGACTGGTCAAATAGATTCCTGGAATAGTCGAAGGCTAACAGAAAATATCTGAATTTTATAACAAACTCACGACTGATCGAGGAATTCTTAGACTGGTCGAAGCAAAGCTAAGACTAGTTGAAGAAAGCCTAGGACAAGTGTTCGAACTGCACAAACTCATGTAACATAAACATATGACTTATGTATCCAAAATGGCCTACTCCTAAGGTCAACCTAAGGTCAATCAAACCCCAATCATGAAGTAAGGACATTGAAACATTAGGAACAAGTGACCTTGAAGTTTAAGCCTTGAAGTCTTGATGTAGTTCAATCTTAAAATCTTGATGTAGCTCAACCTTGAAAGTGTCTTGAGTTCCTTACGAACGGCCTTGTACGCTTCTTAAAGTCTTGTATTCTTGAGACTTGTCTTGTGAGCAATACTTGCAGTCAAGGTTGATCTTTGTACTTGTGAGCTTTACTTGTTCATGAATGTTGATCTTTAAGAGAGCTTCACTTATGCAAGTTATATAACAATGATTTTGGCACCACAAATTTGACAACCGACAGGGGTATAAACTATAGCACTTACACAAGCCCAGCGAGGCAGTCCTAATTCCTTAACTTCGTGTTATTCGGACTTCCGACGTGCGGTCCAGATCTGATACGGAGTTTCGAGATGCTCCCGAGAGCAGCCGGGTAATGAGATTGATCCTAGATTTTAGGGTAACCTAGCGTCAATGATTCTACAATTTTTGGGTCTTACAGATCGTATTTAAAGTGGATCAAATGAATTTCGTAGCTAATCTAGTTTAGCACTTAGTTACTTTGTCAAATTTCTAAAGGATTTAGTCCTGTAAGATTTTTGTCTGAGGTGGTACCTAGGCCTTTGTAGTTTATATATAGAGTGATCCAAGTTATATTACTTAGCTAGTTTAAGATAGTGTCTAGGGTGAAAGTACTTAGGAAAAATTGAAAGATCAAGGTGGTGAAGGGTGTGATTTGTGAAGGAAATGGTTTGAAAAGGGATTTGAGGCTTTAATTGAGTGTTTGAGAAGTTAAAACGGTGTTAGGATTGACCCATCGCCTAAGGACGTCTAATTCCAGGTTGGAAAAAATCTGGGATGTTATAGTTACATAAAAATCAAGTTTGGTTGCTGGACTAATTGGGTACATTTCTCGATGGCATCGACCACATGTTCGATTCATCGAAACTCAATTCGATGGCATCGAAGACTGTCCGATGGGATCGAGATTTTTGAAGAATATTGGAGCAACTCACTGGAACATTCTGGACACTTTTCCGATGGCTCAAAGACATGTTCGATGACATCGAAGGGACGCCCGATGACATTGACAACTTATGCCATGCGAAAGGGTGCGAGTTTCAAATCTGATTCAAACTGGGATTCTTCCTTCGATGACATCGAAAGCATTGTGCAAAGTGCGTAAATTTGAGACAGTTTTCAAAGTTGGCCGAACAAAGTCTATATATTTGGGTTCTCTAAGGAGTTATTAATACGAATTAAGGTTCAAGGAGTAGGGCAAAAGAGTAAAGTAGCCTCCCAAGAGTTTTTCTTCTTCCTTAAGTTATTTTTCACGTTTTGTTTAAAAGATTTGGTTTTAATCATGTCTATGGTTAACTAAACCTCTTAGCTAAGACTAAGAGGTGAAGCTTGTAGTTTGTTTGGATGTTTATCTTGCTTTGATTCATGTTTATGTTGAACCTCATTGATTCCTATTTTGAATTAAGGAATATTTTCAGTTTTTTATGATTTATTATGACTCAAATTATAATAGATGTGGTGATAGCTTTGAATATCTTCTTATCCATTTTGGTAAGAAGGTAAAAATTTTGATTCATCATCGTCTCCTGGGCATGTTGGATGGTTGAATTCCTTTTCAATTATCACAACAATGGTTTTTCTTATGTGAACTAATTCAATGAGAAGTTCAGATTATGCTTCAACTATTTATCTTCTAACTGGGTAGGATAGGACTCTGATTCCAGTTAGGTTTTGTTGAATCAAATAAGGTAGCATCTTAATAGCTACAAGTGGATCCTTGGTGCTCTAGTTCCTCTTTTAATTGATAAGTCTTTCACAATATTATTCTCAACTATTCCAGATTTTTGTTTATTTTCAATTCTATTTCTAGTTCTACTTAATTTCAAAATACGTACAAGTATAGTCCTTGTGGATTCGACCTCGGTCTCACTGAGTTATTACTACATCGTGACCCTTATAAGTGCCAAGTTGTAAATCTAGCACCCTGTATTGTCAAATTTTGTTGTACCAAACCACTTTGGAGTGATTGACTTGTTTTGATAGATGAAAAGTCCACCTTCATTCGTAGACGAGTTTCAAGTCATCTACATTAACATCAAATGCTACTACCACTTCAAGTATGTGTGCATGTTCAACTTCAAGATTAAGATCAAGTTCACCAAGTCCAAGTGTTCAACTCTAAGTACTCAAGTTCAAGTCCATCTCAAGCTTAAACTCAAGTTAATGTTTTAGCATAAGCTTAAGCTCAAATAAACTAGCTCAAGCTTAAGTCTCAAGAACACAAGTTCAAGACATAAGTTCAAGATGCAAGGTCAAGTAAACAAGGTCAAGCTTCATGTACTTTAAAGTAACCTATCTACCGAACCGACCAATGTTACAAGTTCAATACTCACATTAAAGGTATACATGACCCTAGAAAGACCTTAGGTTTAGGTCATTAATATTGCATATTTAATTTAGGTCATAATACTTAATTTATGCTTTGCTTCGACTAGTCTTAGTCATTATTCGACTAGTCCAACCACTGGCTCAACCAGTCCAGGATTTTTCTCGACCAGTCCAGGATTTTACGCAGAAAATTGGATAAGGTTGTTAGGTCTTCAACCAGTCAAGTACCCTGCTTGACCTGTCATGGAGTTTAGCTTGACCAGTCGAGTAAGACTCGACCGGAACTCTAGCAATGCGAATTTTGCCCACTCGACCAGTCGAGTAAGCCACTCAACCAGTCAAGGATCTGTTTTATCTGATCGCACCAGAAATTTGAAAATTGGTTCTGCCAGGACCATTCGAGCCGAACCTTAGACTAGTCGAGGGAACCAAGTTGCAACCTATAAATAGAGGACATTTCTTAGATTTTTCATCAATTCCAAGCCAATTCAAGCCACCACTATGAAGATTAGTCCCCACTATTGTGAAGCTATCGTGAGGTATTTAAAATTATTTTATATAACTTTTTGATTTCTTAATTTCTTGATCTCTTGTTATTCCATTCTACTTGATATAAGGGGAATTTTGCTTTAACCATTTTTGAGATCCAAGAAATTGAATCCAAGTAGCTAAAGGTTGGATTTAATTTAAAATTCATCTAGACCTAGAACCCCTTCATTTGTGAGATTGAACATTGAACATCTTCATCTACGAAGAAGTAGTTCTACCGGCTACATCGAAGAACATTCTTCAGATAAATATTGTTTTCAGTTTTCTGTATTTGGTTTGAGAGATTTAGCTAGGAAAATCTTTTTTGTGGTTTTGACTGAGATAGCCAGAAAATCTCAGTGTGTAGGGTTTTTAATTGTGGTAGCCCATTAAAAATACAATTGTATAGGTTTTAAGGTGAACCTTGGAAAGCCTTCTTTCTTAGTGAAAGCCAATATCACGTGGGTTATGGAAATTGGGAGTGGAGCAGGTGTGGCTGTTTGCGAATAGTTGGTGTACACACCGAACCACTATAATCCTTGGTGTTGTGGTGGATGTTGTATCTGGTTTGTGTGTGTGAATGCTTATATTTCTTTTATGTATTTGTGGTGAATGTTGTAATAGCCAAATTTATTTCTTTTGCCTCTGTATCAGTTTCAGTTTTTGATAGTTGCCGATGTTCTAAAAATCAGGTTGTCCTACCATAAACCTTGGTTTTTGGTGTAAAGTTGTCCTTAAAATAACGTTTGTATCAACCTCTCAAGACTTGTACATTTGAGGTTGCTATTAATATCTACTATTTGAGTTTATTTTTCACATTTTATTTTTATTTGGCATAGTCTTATTCGCCCCCACCCCCTCCTCTAAGACTTTGAGCTCACCCTTTTCAAGTGGTATTAGAGCCTAATAGCTCATTCTATTGGATTTATTTCCTAAGCTAAGCAATCTCAAGCTCCTAATATGTCAAATTTTGATAGCCTTTCTATCACTAAGCCACCACCATTTGATGGCTCCAATTATGCTTATTGGAAAGTCAAGATGAGGATTGTAAGACTTGTATCCTAGATCGTACTATTCCATGGGCTTCTGCGGTCCTCCTAGACGAATTCCGGTGACCTGTGATCTATTATCGGCATTTGCACATGACCTTGAGTCCTATCCCGTATTCCAGAGTCGGCTCGACCCAAGACCTATACCCTTACAACCACGCCGTCGCTGCGATTCAGACGCCGTGTCTCGCGGTTGAGGCGATACCCGTGCCAGGAGATGTGGGCCCGCGTTCAGTTCGAGGAAAATACGGCAGTTGCAATTACGAGAGAATCTATACTAAACATCACATCAATTCATCAATCAATCAAGGTACATCCCATCACTCCATCCCATTCCCAAGTACAACCACCCTCTCCAAAAGTTAACACTCTCTCTTACATAAGTACACATCTATCACTCACTTACCCATCACTCACCCATCCCCCTCTCTCTTACATCTCTCTCTCTCATTTCCTCCCAAGCAACCCACATCTAAGCAAGCTCCATGAGAGATCTTTGTGTGGCCCACTTCCTATCTCCCATCCCCACCCTCCAAAACCAATCTCAACCGTTTAAGTTCGTCATTTGGAGCTCTAGGATGCTTTGGCAAAAGGAGGAGGAGAAGATCAAAGGTGGATGATTTTATTTGTTGATTTTGATGATTTGAGGGTCCACATATGGTGGGACCCATCTTGACGTATGCATTGTATGGGGAGGACCCATAGTGGTGGGGTCCCCCCTTCTCACCGGTCTTTCTCTCTCTCTCTCTCTCTCTCTCTCTCTCTCTTTTATGATGGGCATGGCCCACTAGACCTGCACTGATCGTGGACCCACTGTGATGTATGTATTTTATCCATGTCGTCTACCCACATGGATCCCATCTGGTGTATGTCCCTCATCCACGTCGTTCGTCCATTCGATGAACATCCAGCGTCCCTGTATGGGGTGAGAACGCAAATACCAGCTTGATCAAATACATGGGGCCCACCCTAAAGATGTGCTGTACCCAACACGTGAGACCCACTGCTATAGGAAGCAGGTTGGTCGGTGTACCTGCTGTATTGATTCCAGCAAGTTACGTGGGTTTCATCCAAGCCGTCCATTCGTGGCCCACCTAGAAGTATTGACGCCACCAAGTTATGAGGACCACACCATGATTTATTTGTTACATCCACACCATCCAGATGATCTGGACGATGCTGGAATGATTGGATGACACTGGAATAATAATAATAATAAATAATATATATTATAACATATATAATATATGAATATATATGATATTTACATAATAATATTTATATATGATATTATATCCTGACCGTCCAAGGCGTCCAATAGCCCTAGACGGCTATTCTGATTGTCGATTCCGATTGATGAGGTCGATTTCGATTCCGATTGTCGAGGCCTAATGTGATGTATATGCGGCCTATGTGATGAGGCCCATTGTGATGTGTATTCAGCCCGTGTTTGTGGCCCATTGTGATGTATCTTAGGCCCATGTGAGAGGCCCATCGTGATGTGTATTGAGCTCTTGAGTAAGGCCTATGGTGTTGTATATTAGGCCCTTGTGCGAAGCCATGGGTCCACTATATGTTAGGCTCTATGTAGGCCATTCCTTAGGGCAATGTTGGTTAAATGTTCACATTATCGAGGCCAATTGTTGATGTCAATTATTGACACCGATTATGAGTATGTGATAGCATAGTATCATGATACATGCCCATACGCATCATCTGCATGTTTGTTATGAGATGTGGTTGACCATTGCATATGTCATTGGGCAGGTTGTTATGAGACTCCATGATAGGTGGAGGTTATCTCACATGAGAACACGGTATGCGCATGATTGATGCATGATTGGATTGTATGACTCATGCATCTTGCATTGTGTATTGTGATTACTGTATGCCCTAGCGATATCAGGGCTATAGCCTCCATAGGCATATCGTGGATGGCCAGATGGGACACTGAAAATGTTTAGTTATAGCATACAGGCACCATAGATGTCCCTGGGTGAAAATTCCTAAACATCCATGGCTAGGAGACGCCCCAACGTCGAGACCGAGTGGATATATATGAGCGCATAAGGGCCTTATACCAGTAGGTTGCGTCTCTTATTGTGTCGTGGTTGGTTGGGAGGGGGTATGACCTTACCCGCTTGAGTGAGGGGGCATTATTTAGGTTGAGTTTGACTAGCTCAAGGAATGGGTCCACTATCTACGAGCCGGGCCCGATATTGGCAGGCGGATAGTGAGGTCTCTTCCACTTATACGGTTGTGCGCTTGGATAGGGGGCGGTAAGCTGCTGTAGAGTGTAATAGACCCCAGTGATGATTCCAGAGAGGAACCATACTGATATGTGGACTTATTGAGCAGGAGTTGTGTAAGACCCGTAACCTAGACCGTACTATTCCGTAGGCTTCCGCGGTCTTCCTGGTCAAATTTGGGCAACCTTTGACCCTTATTCGACATTTGTGTGTGATCCTAAGCCGAGTCCTGCAAACCTTAGTCGAATCAACCTAAGACTTGTACCCTTGCGATTGCGCCTGTCACTGCGGTTCCGATGCCGCATCTCGCGCTGAGGCGATACCCAGGCTAGGAGAAGTGGGCCCACGTTTAGTTCGAGGAAAATGCTGCGCATTGCAAAACCTAAGAGAATCTCGATGACTTATCACCTCAATCAATTAATCAATCCCATCAAGGGTCAAGTACATGTCAAGTATACCATCACTTCACACCCATCCTCAAGCAATCCCATAAGTCAAAAAGTTCTTACACACCCCATACCCTTCTTACATAAATTACCTTAAAAGTCAAAAAGTTCTTACACCTATCACTTACCACATCCACCACTCCATCACCCATCTCTCTCTTTACAACCCTCTCTCTCTCTCTCTCATTTCTCAAACTCACCTTTCCCAAGCAAGAAAAATCACACATCCAAAGCTCCCCCAAACCTCCATGAGATAGTTTTGTATGTGGCCCACTTCCTACCTTCTCATCCCCCATCTCAATCATCAAAACTTCATCTCTTCCGTTAGAATCGAAGCTAAGGAGCAAAGGAAGCCTAGGGAGCAAGAAGGAGACGGTGGGTGATCTTGGATCTCCATTTCTTTTTTTTCTTTTTTTTTTATGATGTAAGGGCCCATTTATGGTGGGACTCACCTTGATGTAGGCTTGTAACAAAGGTGGCCCATAGTGGCGGGGCCCCTCCATCCTCACCAATGTCTCGCTTTCTCTCTCTCTCTTTCTATAATCATGGGCCACCTATAATGTGTGTATTTTACGCATGCCATCCAAATAAGTGGGCCACCTTGATCCCTTTTTGATGCCTTTATGACCGGAAGGTCACACATGCCCGGATGAAAGGGAAACCCAAATATCAAGTTGATTTAAAACAAGTGGGCCATGTGGGACCCACCTTGATGAGGTGCATACCCACACCGTCACTCCAGCGAACGCACCAATGGAGGGTGTAACTAACAGTGAAGTGTTAACTGATAGTGTAGTGTGGACTAACATGGGGTGTGCACTAACAGTGGAGTGTGGACTGACGTGGGGTGTATTAACAATGAGGTGTGGACTGACGTGGGGTGTACTAACAATGAGGTGTGGGCTGACAGTGGGGTCCACCCATCCACGCCCTCAATCCATCCAGATGGGCCACATCAGGGTGCATGCATTTAATCCAAACCGTCCACCCACCCTGGACGGTGGGACCCACCCCACGTGTGGGTCCTTCCTTGATGCACATATCCACGCCCAGATCCATAGCTAAAGTGGTAGGCTTAGTAAAAGATACCTCTTTTCAACGCCGAGGTCTTGGCATTGATTCTCTATTGGGAGTGGCTAACAGTGAAGTGTGATTTGACATGGGACCAATCCACGTCGTCCATCCATTGGGGTAGGCCACACCATTGTGTGGTGTCCACCTTCCTTGGACGGTGGGACCCACCCCACGTGTGGGGCCCTCCTTGATGAATGTGACTGTCCAGGCCGTCCAGGGCCTGGACGTTAGCACATATGTATATCTATTATATATTTTATATTATATTATATATATATTATATCATATCACATATATATATAAGATGGTGGGTCCTACGTGGGACCCACCCACGTATGTTGTATGTATGTCCAGGCCATCCAGGGCTGGACGTGGTTGGGGTATTAAATATAATATTAATATATTATATTTTATTATATTAATATATATAATATAATATATTATATTATATATTATAATATGATATACTTTTATAGCTTGAATGATGTGGTGGGCCCTACGCGAGACCCACCTCTCCCTTTAATGCATAAAGCTGCATTGGCAGCAGCTATACCTCATATATATAAAAATATATATTATATATATTATATGTCTTATAAAATACATGAGGGTGGGCCCTACATGGGACCACCTCTGCTTTTAAAAAAGGGCAGCAAGCTGCATGTGGAGCAGCTACATGGCTGCTCTCTTGACGTCAACAAGTTACGGGTCCCACATGATGTATGTGTTTTACACAAGCCATCCATCCATTCTGACGGTGGGCCCATGCTTGATGTACGTGTTACATCCAAACCACTCATCTAAAGGGCTAGCTCATTTTGAGGCTTGAGACTAAAAATAAGACAGATCTAGGATCAGGTGGACCACATTATAAGAAACAATGGGTTTGAATGTCCACCATTAAATCTCTTGGGGCTACCAAGTTTGGACCAATATGATATTTGTTTTCCTCTAAATCCAGGTCCTTATAACCTTATGAATAGGCTAGATAGGAAATGAACCCCATAATGGGGACCCACTAGAATTTAACCATGGAAATCATTATTACCACGGTCAGATACGATATGATCCAGTTGATCTTTTGATATGGTTTATTTTTATATAAAACTCTATATGGATTTTCTAGGATTTTCTTTAAAAAAAAAAAGATGAGTTGGGCTTGACCCATTTAAATCGGCCCATTGATTAAGCCCATTTGATTCGGCCCATTTAAATCGACCCATTGATTTGGTCTATTTAATTCGGCCCATTGATTCGGGCCATTAATCGACCCATTTAAATTAGCCCATTGATTCGGCCCATCTGATTAGGGATTTCCCCATGATGTATGTAATGATGTTTTTTACGACTGTGCCCTGGGAGCAATGATGGTTAAATGTCCGTATTGTAACTCTCCCTAAGGCCCACGATTAGGCCCATACTAGTAGTGTGTAGGCTGTCTAGGCCCATCTTCGTTACGAACAAGAATTCATCACCATATAACATGTTTAGTATAGTTCCACGATTCATGATCATACGCATCATATGTATGCTTGATATGAGAAGTGACTAATCATAACATATGTCTTTGGGCAGATTATTTATGGGCTCCCGGATAAGCGTGTTGCCCTACACGAGTGCACGAAATTCACAGGATTGCTGCATGACTGGATAGTGTGATTTATGCATTTCACATATGTGTGACATGTTTATTGTACGCCCTAATGACATCAGGGCCGTAGTCTCCACAGGAGTATCGTGGTTGGCAGGATTGGATACCAAAAATCTTGTTCTACATGGGGTGCTATGGATATCCTTGGGTGAAAGTCCCTAAACCCTTTTAATACTAGGAGGTTGCTCCAATGTCTACACCGAGTGGGTGCATGAGCTCCAAGTACCGATTACCAAAGGGCCGCGCTTTCCACTATGTCGTGGTCGGTTGGAAGGGCATGAGCCCTTACCCGCCCGAGAGGAGGGGGCAAAGCTAGGCTGAGTTTGATCAGCTCGAGGAATGGGTCTGCTATCGACTAGCCGAGTCCGATATTGATAGAAGGATAGTGAGGTTATTTCCACTCACCTTGTTACGCGCGATGGGGCAGCAATTTGGTTGGAGTGTACTAGACCCCGGTTATATTCTATAGTTGAGCTGTATTGATATATGGACTTAGACGAAGATTCGTATGCTTGAGTTATATCTCGCATCGCATGGCCTTGATACGGCTGACATCATTTATACCTTGTATCGCCTACCTTGGTACGACTAATGGTATTCATAGATTCATCAGCATATTCTACATTACTCTGATATTGCATAACTGTATTACTACCTTGTGCACACACTTTCACCACCCTCTAAGCTTTTCATAAGCTTATGCAACACTATTGCATGCAGGTGACATTGGACCATAGCAGCGCTGAGGCAGGAGTGCATAGCTGATCATCTTGGAGTTTTTTTGTCCATTATCATTGTATTTCCCTTTATGCTCGTTGTACTTATAAAGTTTTTATCATAGTGGAAATATGATGGAGTTTTTGGTTATTGTTTGTGGGTTATGCCTTTAGTTATGCTTATTACGAATCAAACTGATGTTGAAAATCCTCCTTGTAGCATCCCAAGATCGGAACCTGGCGAATGGGCCCTGGGAGCCTAAATTGGGATTCTAAGGAGCTGCCGGCTCTGGATTCGGCGATCAAGAATTTTTTGAGCCCGATTTTCGAGTTTGGGGCGTGATAGAAGTTTATATCAGAGCATAACTTGGGAATAACTAAGAACAACATTATATGTCTGTTATGAATGATTAAGTCCTAAGTTCGGATAACCTATCGATCTTTTATTATAAACCCTTAACATGCGTGCCTTCGAGAGCTTTCAAGTTGATAGGTGTCTTCGCTCTTTCCTGTAGGACATGCCGTGCAGGAGAGTGACCCAATAGACTCCCACTTCACCACCTGAGACTCCTACTCTACCACCTGCGACTCTCGCCCTACCACTTACGATGTCCACCCCACCACCAGAGATTCCTACTGACCAGCTTGAGGATGCCGCTCCTCTACCAAAGACTGGTGCGGATCCGACAGTACCTGTGAGTGCCTCCCAGTTACAGTAGATGTTGCAGGCTGTGACGGCCGCACTTCAAGTGCAGGGCAGGCACCTTGTCGTTTCACCGGACCAGGCCGAGCAGGAGCTCGTGAGCGCCCTTCTTCGAGAGTTTTGACAGCTTGATCTCCCCATGTTTCTAGGTCAAGCCAGACCCGATAGCAGTTGAGAGATGGCACTCTGATATGAAGAAGATATTTAATTCGATGGGATGTACGATCCAGCAGAGAGTCCGATTAACAGTATTCCTTCTCCATAGTGAGGCTGAGCACTGGTAGACGTCAGTTTCCAGAGCAGTAGGTGCCAATTTTGTATTGACCTAGGAGGTTTTTGTGGATCTGTTTGACCGATAGTATTTTTCTGATCACATCCGACGACAGCGAGCGTTGGAGTTCGAGACCCTAGTGCAGGGTGATATAATAGTGGCTCGGTACATGGCTCGTTTTGTATCACTGTCTAGATTTGTGCCGTACTTAGTAGATGATGAAGGGTGGAGAGCCCGCCATTTCGAGGGTGGCTTGCATTACGGTCTTCGAGGCCGTGTTATTGGGCATAAGCTCCCGACTTTTGAGGGGGTGGTACGGAAGGACTAGATTTATAAGGCTAAGTGGGCCGGTTCTCAATCTGATAGTTGTCATAGGAGAGACTAGAAGAGGTAGGCTCCTTCTGGTGACTCCTAACAGCGTCGACCACAGCAATAGAGATGTACAGGTCATCCAGCCTTCCGAGCACCAGCACCACCTCCAAGGCAGTTCACTGGTACATGTTTTGGGTGAGATTTGACGGGGCACCGTATGTGTGTGTCCCCACCCCCAGCAGCAGTAGCAGCCAAGAGGTCCACTGCAGCCTCCACCACAGTAGCAGCAGAGACCCCCACAGTAGCAGCGATGCAGCCCCCACCACCGAGGCCCCCTTATTAGTAGCATCATCATCAGCCTTCGAGGCCGCAGTAGCAAAGGCAACAGTTTTGATCTCCTCAGCACCCCAGTAGCAGCAGCACACTCAGAGGGGATAGGCACCTCCATAGCCACCTCAGGCTAGGTTTTATGCGGCTCAGCAGGATCCGCAGTCATCCGGAGGAGTCGTTGAGGGTATACTTTCAGTCTCTGCATGTATCGCTCGAGTTTCTTTTGATTCCGGCGCTTCGCACTCATTTATTTCCGAGAGATTCTGCCGTTCGACTGGATTGTTGACAGAATCTGCTCGAGAGGGGTTGACTATATCGATGCCATTGGGAAAGACTATAGTATTAGGCCGATTCTGTTCATCTTGCCCCGTGTTAGTGGGAGAGATTTTCTTGCCCGCCAACCTGTACGTGCTGCCGATGTCAGATTTTGACGTTATCTTGGGCATGGATTGGCTTGCCGAGTACCATGCTAGCTTAGACTGTTCCGTGAGGACAGTCACATTTTGTATACCAGGCTTGCCACAGTTTTAGTTCGTTGCAGAGCCCCGGGGAGAGCCATTTGTCTTGCTTGATGTCTTGTGTCATTGAGGAGCCTGTTGCTACTTGTATTAATCAGTTGCATGTGGATTACAATTTTTTCGATGTGTTCCAGGAGATTCCAGGATTACCGCCTCACTGACACACTGAGTTTCAAATTGATCTCGTGTCCGGTACCGTGCCTATTTCGAAGGCCCTATATCGCATGGCACTGTTAGAGTTACGAGAATTACAGAAGCAATTGCATGAGTTGCGTTAGTTGGGCTTTATCTGTCCAAGCAGTTCACCGTGGGGAGCGTTGGTAATCTTCGTGAAGAAGAGGGATTGCTTGTTGAGACGTGGATTACTGTGAACTCAACAAAGACACGATCAAGAACAAGTACCCGCTCCAGATGATTGATGATTTATTTGATCAACTGCAGGGTGCACAGTTCTTTTTGAAGATTACCTGCGTTTTGGTTATCATCAGATTCAGGTGCGAGAGGAAGACATTCTGAAGACAGCATTCAGGACGCGTTATGGTCATTTTGAGTTTCAGGTCATGTCCTTCAGACTGACCATTACACCCGCGGTCTTCATGCAGTTGATGAATGAGGTCTTTCGTCTGTATCTCGATTAGTTTGTTGTAGTCTTCATCGACAACATTCTGATCTATTCGAGGACCCGTGAGGAGCATGAGCAATATTTGAAGGTTGCATTGTAGACCCTCCGCGCACACTAGTTGTACGCGAAGCTGGAGAAGTGCAAGTTCTGATAGGAAGAGGTGAAATTCGTCGGTCACGTGGTGACGAGGGAGGGCGTTGCAGTGGACCCCTCGAAGGCTGAGATAGTGCGTCAATGGGGCCAACCCACGACTGCTTCTGAGATTTGTAGTTTCCTTGGTTTAACGGGCTACTACCAGTGTTTCATTGAGGGCTTCTCTCGTATTGCAGCCGCGCTGACCAGGTTGACTCAGAAGGGCGCAAAGTTTATTTGGAGCGACGCTTGCAAGCGAGCATTTATGGAGTTAAAGGACCGTCTGACGTCCGCTCCTATCCTCACTCTTCCCTCTGGGAGTGATGAATTTATTGTATTTACCGATGCCTTGCATATTAGTTTGGGTGCAGTCCTGATGCAGCATGGGAGACTTGTAGCCTTCGTGTCCCGTTAGCTCAAGGTCCATGAGCAAAACTACCCCACACATGATTTAGAGCTGGTAGAAGTTATTTTCGTACTGAAGGTGTGTAGACACTATCTCTATGGGGTCAGGTTCGTGCTCTTTTCTGACCACAAGAGCTTGAAGTACCTCTTCTCACAGTCTGAGTTGAACATGAGGCAGAGGCGCTGGATAGAGCTCCTGAAGGACTATGACTTCGATCTTCAGTACCACCCAGGCAAGGCGAACATGGTGGCAGATGCCCTCAGCTGTCAGCCATGAGGCCTGGTGGCGCATATGATGATTCAGGAGTGGCGGATTCTTGAGGATATAACAAAGTATGATTTTGAGTTCGGCCTACAGTCTTTTATCGTACAGTTATCAAGCCTGTCGATTCAACCCTCTCTTGTCGCAAGGGTGATCGAGGCTTAGCAGGATGATGAATCGTTGCAGGGTTATATGGCTGAGGCGGCATCTAAGAGTTAGGTAGAATGGCAGATTGGTTTAGATGGTGGACTTTGCTTCAGAGGTCGATTATGTGTTCCAGACATTCCTGAGTTATGCAGAGATCTTATACAGAGGTACATCAATCGTAATTTTCTATTCATCCTGGCTCGACGAAGATGTACCGTGACATGAGGCGACAGTATTTTTAGGTGGGGATGAAGCGCTAGATCTCCAGTTTTGTGGCCGAGTGTGACACGTGCCAGCGTGTAAAGGCCGATCATCAGAGACCCACTGGTCTATTATAGCCGTTGAGTGTCCCGATGTGGAAGTGGGAGCACATATTGACAGATTTCATTATGAGCTTGCCGAGGACTCAACGTGGTCATGACACCATCTGGGTCGTCATTAATCGTCTGACGAAGTAGACACATTTTCTTGCGAATCGTGAGACTTGGCCTTTGGACCGGCTTGCGAGGTTATTCATCGAGGAGATTATGAGACTACACGGCATTCCAGTCTCGATCGTTTCTAACCGAGACCCGAGGTTCACGTCTTAGTTTTGGGGGAGCTTTTAGAGAGCGATGGGGACTGATTTTTAGCTCAGTACTGCATACCATCTGCAAACCGATGGCCAGACTAAGAGGATCCTTGAGGATATGCTTTGGGCCTGCGCAATTGATTTCGAGGGTAGCTGGGTGAGCATCTGCGATTGGCTGAGTTCGCATACAACAACAGTTATCAGGCGACCATCGACATGGCTCCTTTTAAGGTACTATATGGCAGACCATGCAGAACACCGAGTTGTTGGACCGAGGTTGAAGAGTGTCA
Source organism: Magnolia changhungtana (assembly GCA_030180095.1). NCBI lineage: Eukaryota > Viridiplantae > Streptophyta > Magnoliopsida > Magnoliales > Magnoliaceae > Magnolia > Magnolia changhungtana. The sequence goes on from JASAUF010000525.1 coordinate 2,840,814, forward strand.
TCTCCTAGGTCTGAAGCTTGTGCAGTAGACGTCAGAGGCTATCGATATCATCAGGCAGAGGATGTGCACAGCTCAGAGCCGGAAGAAGAGTTTTGCTAACCACTGGCGTTGTCCCTTGGAGTTTGAGATAGGGGACCATGTGTATCTCAAGGTCTCACCCATGAAGAGCGTAGTTTGATTTAGAGTGATGGGCAAGCTTGCCCTAAGATTCATAGGACCTTTTGAGATCACTGGGCATGTTGGCACCGTGGCCTATCAACTTGCCTTGCCATCTCAGTTGTCTGGCGTTCACAATATTTTCTATGTCTCTATGTTAAGGAAGTGTGGGTCAGACACCGTTCCTGTTATTGATTGACGGCCGCTAGAGGTTCGTGAGGAAGCTTCTTATATTGAGTAGCCAGTTCGTATCCTTAATCGGAAGGAGCAGGTCCTCCAGACTAAGGTCATTCCATTGGTGAAGGTTTAGTGGGATCACCATTCTATTGAGGAGGCTTCTTGGGAGCGCGAAGCCGAGATTTGAGTGTTATCCCCATCTCTTTGATGATTAATTATGTGTTGTATTTTGTATGATGTCTCTGATTTTATATGATGATGATTATGTTTCTTATTCCTCATGAATTATATCTAGTTGTGATGATTATATAAATTCCCAAGATGAAATTTTTATTTGGAGGGGACAGACCCGTAACCTAGACCATACTGTTCCGTAGGCTTCCGCGTTCTTTCCGGTCAAATTCGGGCAACCTTCGACCCTTATCCAACGTTTGCGCGCGATCCTAAGCCAAGTCCTACAAACCTGAGTTGACTCAACCAGAGAATTGTACCCTTGCGACCATGCCATTGCCATGGTTTTAATGCAGCATCTCTGTAACGCCCTGAAAATCGGGGGTCGAGTGTAACTCAACTCCCGAGTTCCAACGCATCACTTATGCAACATGTTTAATGATGTTTGAATGTTGTCTGTGTTAGAGCAGTGAACATGAATGAGATTATACCAAAGCAGCAATTCATACTCCAGAACAATTGTATAAAAGCAAGCGGAAGACTGAACTGTATATATGTGTATGTAAAGAAACAAAATAAACATTTCATTATCCAGAGTATGAATCCTTCTGAGTCACAATATACATGTCTGTTTATAAACAAAATGTCAAAATAAACTAGGTACAATCCCTGTAAATCCCATCGGTCCGGTGACCTAGTCGAAGCCGCGCCAAATAATCGCATATACGAGAACTCCTCCTGGTCCTCGTCATAATCGGGCTCCGCCTCCAGAATAGTCGGATCGCCTAAACCTGAGACAGAGTCTGGTTGGTGTGCGCAACACCGTCCCGTAACGTGGGAGTGAGTAGCTAACTCAGTGGAACGATAAGGCATAAGTTATCATGTTATCAATACAGTCAAGCAGTAATGATAAAGCAGTAAATCAAACACTCCTAGTTACTCTGATTAATACAAGTATGAATGCGGGTATGATGGATGCCCTCGCCGACATACTCCCTCATGCGACACCATCTCACGTTCGCGGCATGCTTACATCCCACAGTGCTCCACATCTTCCAGGCACATGCGATGCATGATGAGCATGATTACCGAGTTTTTAATTAGTTCATTTCAAACAGCAGGATTGGGAAACTAAGGTACCTCCCTTGTATCATTTCCAAACATGATCCAATCTAGGGTCGTCAGTCCTAGTTAATATCAGACGATGGTGTGTTTTCTAGGTCACTGCAGAGGCTGCCAGGGCTGTTACGCACAAAGGTTGCACCACTCCCCCATCACCCCTTAAACGATTCATCACTATACAGAAACAGGCCTAGTTCATACTCTATATATCGCGGCGAACCCTAAGGCACGCTGCAACTTCAGAATATGCTCGCGGTCACTACAAAGGGCTGCCAGGGCTGTTACGCACAAAGGTTGCACCACTCCCCCATCACCTTATCAATGTAGGCCGACAACGCGAATATAGTGTCCCATACCACCATAATCGGCTCACGAGTTAAGTTGCTCACTTGGTCACTACGGGAGGCACGTAGCCCGGCGTAGGCCGACAGCTCGACCACGGTGTCCCATACCACCATGCTCGGCTCATGAGTCTTAGCGGATCGAGGTACCATGGTTAACGGGATTTTCACTGGTAAGTTTGGTACCCTAGGTTCAAGCATTAGTGACCAAACATGGTGAACATACATAAGGCACACGGTTTACTTGACGTGTTCGGCTGGCTCGAGCGCACAACAAGTTGGACGATATGAAGCGCAGAAGCACCTCGTGTGGCCAACCACTATCGCCAACCGAAGTACGACACGGGTTCGCCAACACATCATGCGTGGCGGAACGAATCCCAACCACATCCTCAAGTCTGATACCGGATGCCTGGACTATGGACATAGTCCCAAGCTCAGTCAAGTCCTAACTATAACACATGAAATACGGCATGATAACATGGAAATTCAAGAACACTAGCAATCATAATATAAAGCATATCATGAAGCATGTTAATAAACAAGTCACAAAGCATGTTCAAAAGCATGTTATAAAGCATTATGCAAATAAGGATACAAATACTTATATTTCATAGGTGAGTGGTTAGAGTGAACAACCACATGGAGGATGTCATAGGTGACTCTAAGGTAGCTAAGAATCCCATCTCAGCACCTACCTAAGGTTCTAACACTTAAGCACTTACACTCACAAGTGATTTCACCAACACTTGGAATGCACTATTTTAAGTGTGTACTAGGGTTGTCCCTTTACCAAACTAGTATTTTATACATATACATCATATTCATACAGCAATTAAGCATGGCAATCACATCAGCAAATTTTATACGTATAGGGTACTTCCTCGTATACCCAATTTCGACATACATAGTGTTTACAAAGGAACATAGATTGCGGCGATTCCTTTCGCCAAACTAGTATTTTAATTATGTATTGTATAGTCATACATTAAATAAATATGTCAAACATTATTCCAAAAGAAATACGTATACGGTATTTCTAAAATACGTAATTTCAACATACATCGCATTTACAAGTGAACATATATTTTGGCGGTTCCTTTCGCCAAACTAGTATTTTATTCATATATTATATAATCATACATTAAATAAACATGTCAAACATTTATCCAAAAAAAATATGTATACGGTATTTCTACGTATACCTAGAATATGTGAAATTCCGTATTTCACAACGTTAATCGAAACAGGAAACGGAAAGCACTTTGTACATGTGCAATTGTAAGCAGATCATGAATCTACCATTATCTGACATTGAAAGCGTTGAAAACCGTAACTTATACACTTAAAGTCCTCACCTTTGCCTTTGGAAACGAAACGAATCAGCAAGGGTAGCAGAACTTCCGTCTACGGGAGATTTCTAGCCTAAAGAGCGGAATCGGTTAGTCGGTACACATCCTACATCGATCCCACCTCAAATCAGACCTAGTGTTAGGGTTTCTTACCTTCAATTGAGACGGAATACGCCGAGAAAGTGCCTAGAATAGGGCGGTGTAGGCCGTGTAAAGGTCCAAAGCAGTAGGAGGGAAATCGGCAACAATCTCCAAGTCTTTCTCTCTCTTTTCTCTCTCTCCCTCTAGGGTTTTCTCCAAAATTCGTATGGCTATGAGAGGGGCTGTTCTAAGCTCCTTTTATAGCCACAAACATTACGAAATTAGACTCAGGTTCAAGGGGTACTGCTAATATAGGATTTTCGTCGCTTTTCCAGCTCAAAAGGGAAGTTCTAGTGGCCCTCCTTGAACCAAACGTCAGACTTAAGCTCACCATCTATGGATCTACGTGGGATTACGTTTTTGACTCGATCGGATTCCCAGATCGCACGTGGCGGACCACTTTCAGTTCGACGGTCAGTGGGCCACGATCAGAAATGCCAAGTACATGTAAATGTTTCTGAAATTTTTCTTAATCCGAGGGTGTAATTTGGTCTGATTCTGACGGTCAGGTTGCTTAATACTGACGCGTCAACGAATGATGCTAGATCACTATTCCAGATATTTATTTTTGGATGGGAATAGTATTTTTCACACTCCCTCGCTCCGAATCGAAACGAATGGCCATGGAACATCGGATGGAGCTGATTTTTGAGATGATTGTTAAGCCCAGTGGGGCGGTCCTAGTTCCTTAGCTTCGGGTTAATCGGACTCCCGATGTGCGATCTAGACCTAATACGAAGTTTCGTTTCATTCCCGAGAGCAGACGAGAAATGAGTTTGGTTCTAAACTTTAGGGTAACCTAGCGTCAATGATTCTGCAACTTTTGAGTCTTGCAGATCGTATTTAAAGCGATCCTAACGGATTTCATGGCTAATTGAGTTTAGTACTTAGTTAACTTTGTTAAATTTCTAAAGGATTTAATCCTACGTGATTTCTGGTCGAGGTGGTACTCGACCCAATGTACAGAAATTTTCAGGTCGTTACAATCTACCCCCCTTAAACAAAAAATTTTGTCCTCAAAATTTATACCTTTTCGTAGTCCTCGAGAATCTGAGGGTAGTTCTTCCTGACCTCGGCCTCAGTCTCCCAGGTAGCTTCCTCCTCGGAATGATGTGTCCAAAGCACCTTCACGAGTGGGATGACCTTGCTACGCAGTACCTGCTCCTTCCTGTCAAGGATGCGCGTCGGGCGCAACTCATATGTAGCATCCTCGCTCAACTGGACCTGCTCCCATCTGATGATATGCGAAGGATCAGGAACGTACTTCTTCAGCATAGATACATGAAATACGTTGTGTACGGAAGCAAGTGGTGTAGGCAAGGCAAGACGATACGCCACATCACCCACTCGATCCAGTATCTGAAATGGACCAATAAACCTCGGTGTGAGCTTCCCCTTCTTCCCAAACCGAAGGACTCCCTTCATAGGGGAAACCCGAAGGAACACATGATCACCGACCTCGAACTCCAGGGGTCGCCGCCTCGTATCGGCGTAACTCTTCTGCCTGCTCTGCGCTGTGAGTAATCGACGCCTGATAATGTCTACCTTCTCTCGTAGTCGCCGAACCAACTCCGGCCAATCGGGCTACGCTCTCCAACCCTCGCCCAACAAGTGCGGTGCCCTACAAGGTCGACCATATAGAGCCTCATATGGCGCCATGCCAATAGTCGCCCGGAAAGTGTTGTTGTAGGCGAACTCGCGTACGGAAGACAGTCATCCCAACCGTCCTTGAAGTCCAACACACATGCTCGCAACATATCCTCCAGAACCGATTCACCCGCTCCGTCCGCCCATCGCCCGAGGATGAAACGCCAGACCGAACTTCAACTTCACACCCATCGCCTCCCGGATACGAGTCCGGAAGATAGATGTGAACCGCGTGTCTCGTCCGACACGATCTCCAAAGGAACCCCGTGCGGACGGACGATCTCCCCGATGTACAATCTAGCCGGCTCGTCGCCCGTAGAGTTCGTAACTCGATAGGGAGGAAATGGGCCGATTTGGTCAACCGGTCCACAATCACCCAAATGGAATCGTGCCCCTTCCTCGTCTTCGGCAACCCCGATATGAAGTCCATGGAGATGAAGTCCCACTTCCACTCCGCTTATAGGCATGGGGTGAGCGATCCAGAGGTCGGCGATGTTCGCCTTGACCCGCTTTGGCAGTCGACATCGAGACACATACTCAGCAATGTGGGCCTTCATGTTATCCCACCAATACGTCCGTCTCATATCCTGGTACATCTTCGTGCTACCAGGATGCATCGCAAACTTTGAATTATGGGCAGACTCGAGAAGCTCGCGTCTCAAGTCAGGCACATCTGGAACACATAGGCGGCCACGAAATCGTAAACCCCCATCAGAACCAACTCTCCACTCGGAGTCCACGGCGTCGCTAGCCTGTTCTCGAAGCTCAGAGAGCCGTATATCGCCCTCCTGGGCCTCAACAATGCTGTCGTCAATAAGTGGTCGCACCCGAACGTGCGCAACACACTCAAATGGCTCCTCGACAGTGAGTCTCTGCTCGAAGTCCCGCACAAACTCTACCATGTCCCACTCGGCTATCATCAGCGGTGCCGCAAATGCTATCGCCTTCTTGCGGCTCAGCGCGTCTGCCACAAGGTTCGCCTTGCCAGGATGGTAGGAAACCTCGAACTTGAAGTCCTTCAAGGTCTCCATCCATCGGCGCTGTCTCATATTCAAATCCCGCGTGAATATGTATTTAAGGCTCTTGTGGTCGCAGAAAAGCTCGAACTCCTCACCATAGAGGTAATGTCTCCGAGCTTCAATGCAAAGATGACACCGCCAACTCTGTGTCATGTGTAGGGTAATTCTCCTCGTGCTTCCTTAATTGTCTCGAGGCATACGAAATCACCCTATCCTTCTGCATCAAAGACACAACCCAAACCAACGCGAGACGCGTCAGTATACACCGTGTATTTCACCCCTTGCTCTGGCAATACTAGCACAGGGGCGGACGTCAACTTGTCCTTCAGCTCCTTAAAAGCTACCTCCGCCTTCTCATTCCAGGCGAACTTCAGGTCCTTCCGAGTCAGCTGAGACAATGGCCTGGTGATCTTCGAGAAATTCCGAATGAAACGTCTGTAGTACCCAGCCAGACCAAGGAAACTCCTCACCTCGAACCGATTCAGTGCCGCCGCAATCCTGAACCGCAGCTACCTTAGCAAGGTCCACTGCTATCCCATCCTTGGACACTATATGTCCCAGGAACTTGACTTCCTCCTGCCAGAAGTCACACTTCTTGTATTGCGCAAACAACTGGTTCTTCTTCAGTGTATCCAATACCGCTCGCAAGTGCTCCTCGTGCTCCTCCCAACTCGTGGAGTATATCAAGATGTCATCGATAAAGACGATGACGAATCGGTAAAGGAAGGGCCGAAATACCCGGTTCATCAGATCCATGAACACGGCTGGTGCGTTCGTCAGACCGAACGACATCACCAAGAACTCATAGTGCCCAAAGCACGTCCTGAAGGCTGTCTTCTGTACGTCCTCCTCTCTCACGTGCAACTGGTGGTACCCTGACTGAAGGTCAATCTTCGAGAAATACTTCGCCCCCCTCAACTGATCGAACAGATCATCAATCCTGAGCAAAGGATACTTGTTCTTCACCGTGACCTGGTTCAACCTACGGTAATCAATACACAACCGTAGCGACCCGTCCTTCTTCTTCACGAACAACACAGGTGCTCCCCAAGGAGACATACTAGGTCGAATAAAACCTTTCTCTACAAGTCCGTCAATCTGTCTCCGCAGCTCCTCCATCTCACATGGAGGCATACGATAGGTCGGCAACGAGATGGGCGTCGCACCAGGCGTAAGGTCAATCGTGAAATCAATCTCACGCCGAGGAGGTAAACCAGGGATAGTCTCAAACATGCCTGCAAATTCTCGAACCACCGGCGTACTATCTACTGTCGGACCATCAATCGGCACAAGCAAAGCAGCATAACAATCAACTCGACAGGGCCAACTGACCTGCACTGGGAACGTGAAAGCTGTACCGTCAGGTCCATAGGCCGTCACGATCCGAGTATCGCAATCTACCTCCGCCCTCATCCTGGTGAGCCAATCCATACCAAGGATAACGTCGTAGTGCCAAAGTGGAGCAACAATGAGGTCGACGAGCACTGTGCTGCTACCCAAAACTACCGAGCAACCCTCGCATAATCGTGTGACATCCGAACAGGTCCCGGTAGCTGTAGTGAGTCTCATTCCCTTAGTGGGAATCGTATGCAAAGATAGGCGTTTCACCGCCCCACAAGAAACAATAGAAGTGGTGGACCCAGTGTCTACCAACAAAGAAACAGGAGTGCCATGAATAAAAGTCGTACCCTCGAAAGCCGTCGGAGCTGAAACCGACGTCTCAGGTGCCTCAGCCACAAGAGTATGAACGCGAGCCTGCTGCTGGCGGTTCGGCTGAGGAGCCAAGGGTCGCTGTGGCGGCCTGAAGCGCGGCACAGGAGGTCGGAAGGAAGGATGTGCAGGAGCCGTCTGTAGCGGTGGAGCTGATATGGCCTGTGGGCGAGAACGGCCCAACATCTGTGGCGGGGAGAAACCACTGTCCTTCATCCGCGCGAAACAACTCCCGATAAGATGACCCTGTTTCCCGCAAAGACGTGCGAGGTCACAACAGGCGCCTCACGAGCCCCCGGCGCCGCGATCCTAGGAGGCGAGTCAACACGAGGCCTCTTGCCCAGGATAGGCCCGCTCGTATCTCCTGTCGTGGCCTCGCAACCATAGCACCACGAGATCGGGCCAACCGGTCCACATCCTGCTCTGCCGTCATAGACATGTGAACCAAGGTCTTTGCATAGGTAGGTATACCGAGGCAAGATATCTTCGACCGTATCTCCGGCCGCAAGCCCAAAGAAAAACGACGCATCCGCATCTGCTCGTCCACCAGTATAGTCAGGACAAAGCGGCCCAACTCTGTGAAGCGGTGCTCGTACTTTGTAATCGTCATGCCTCCCTGCCTGAGGCACAGAAACTCATCCTCTCGCTCATGCCGATAAGTCTGCGGGTAGTATTTCTCATGGAAACCGAACTCAAAAGCCTCCCAGTCCACACGTAGTCTGCCGACGGCACCGCAACACACTGTCCCACCATAAACTGGCCTCCCTCTCAAACATGAAGGCGGCCAGCTCTACCTGCTCTGCCTCTGAGCAATGCAGCATCCGAAGTATCTTAGAGATGCGGTCAAGCCAAAACTCTGCCTCCTCGGGTCTATGAGTGCCCATAAATGAAGGAGGCCTCAAGCGCTGAAATCGCTCGAGAAGACCGCGTGTACTGACATCTCCCATAGGAGGCACCACGGGTGGGGGCAGAGGCACATCCTCACTCTGAGCAGGAGGCTCCGGGCGCCCGACAGGACAAGCAGATGTCGTAGGTGGAGTCGCACTACCACCATGGGACAAGGCCTCAGCGATAGTGGCCATAAGGCCAGGTGCCGGCTGTCTCGTTGTATCGTCGCCGATGCATCATCAACATCACCGCTCAAATCTATCGGTCGGTGGAGCACACGGGAGTCATGTCGCGCGAAGATGACGGCCGAAACCGCTCACGGACCGGGGCGTGTAAGGTGGCAATCCACGGCCAGACCAGCGGGGCTGATCGAACCTAACCCACGGTCCGCAGGACCGCTACTACCAGAAGGAGTCTGGTCCATAGAGCCAGTCAGACGGAGATGTGCCGTGCTCCGCGTATACTGTCGCGGCATGCCCTATACAACACAGGTACAAAGATTGGTGAGATACGACATAACACACATCATAAAGCACTTTAAGCATTCCACACATAATCAAAACAAAAGGGGCTACATGCCTTTCATTTACCCAAAATTAGTCATAATACATGGATTACAGAGTTTACATGAATCATGACGGAAATCACATGATAGCCAATACATCCACACATTAAACACTTAGAACACGCTACTACCTAATACAACATCCGTACGAAAACACAAACCGCCTATCGCGGTAACTAAAGCAAACACAACATACAACAATATGGATGACTAAGCATCCGAAGTAGGCGGTGGAGGAGGAGCATTCTTATCCTGCGCACAGCACAGGATGGCCTTCAACGTACGGGACATCTTCTTGAAACTCTTCTTCATGTAGGCTTCATTCTCTTCAAGTTTGGTTCGAACTTGACCAATCTCAGCCCGAACTTGTCCAACCTCTTGCTGCAGGGCGGCTTGCCTCTCCTCAAGACGGGCCAATCGCACATCAAAAGCACCTCGATCCACACCCTGCTCCTGAGCCGTAGGGGGTGAACTCTCCTCGGTGTCCTGAGCCTCAGGTTCTTCCTCCTGTATGTCATCACTGCGCTCCTCATCACTCTCAGCCTGGAGATCAACACTCTTCTCACCGGCGCTATCCGACTCATCTCCAGACTCGTCGAGTCGGGCTTGCCGCTGTTGGGGGCCGATCTTCATATTCCTGAGTGTCGCCTCACTTATGACTCGGACTGGTGCAAGATCCTCCATATTCAATCTGTAGCCTACATCACGAGCCATCCTGCAGATCAGTGGGCCAAATGGGAGCGAAAGATCGTTCCTGGCAGAACGAACAACATTAACTATCTGGGATAGGATGAATGTGGGCAGGCATATGTTGTCCCCGCATCCCATCTTGTACAGAAAGTCCACCATCACCCTAGTACATTCCGTGCGGTTACCCCACCGTGGGTATACATTGTATGTGAAGATGTGATGGAGCAAATGGAAGTCTTCGGACATCTTTGTCGCCGCAATACAATTTCCTCGCTTCCAAGTAACCCGGCGACCACAGAGAAATTGCGTGCGACGATCCCTTTCCCGCGCACTTCTAGAGAAGTCATCACTAGGCTGTACTTGACCAAGCGGGATCTTCGTGATTCGAACCACTTCATCCACAGTGATTGTGCGCCTTATGCCCCTCACAGAGACAGTAAACTGGAGAGGCTCTACTGATGAGTCCACTATGTGAGCGTAGAAAGCGCGAACCGTGTTCTCACATGCGGGGGACTCGCCTTCAAAAATGGAATTCCATCCGATATCCACTAAGTGGTCCATCATCGGGTGTAGGCCAAACATCCTTTCATCCACATGAGCTTCAAACACAACCTTGCGGCCCGCGAAGCGCCCATATTCCATGCCTATCGGATAAGCATTTCTGGCGGGGTGGTCAGGATCCAGGTCTCGCTTCGACCTAAACTCCCGCACGGTGCTTGTCTGTGGCCCCAACATCGGATCTTCTTCAGGATTGGCTGGCCCACTTGGGCCGGCGTCATCGGCCGCGGTTTTCCTCTTTCCCATGAAAGATAGGATGGAGGAAATGGAGAAAATGGTAGCCACCACACCAAGGAGGGCCATGGAAAATTTCCAAAATGGGGAAACAAGGGGCTGACCTCTTTTATCTTCCACAATCAACAATCCAATAGGTGTGGAAGAAGCTTAAGAGGTAGAAAATGAAGAAGGAACAAAAAGAAAGTGGAATGGGTTAGGAGATTACCCGATTTTGAGCTCCAAGGAGGGGTAAGAGAGCTCCAACTTGTGAAAATGGGGAAAGGAAGAAGCTAGGGCTGTTGTGGAAGGTAGGGGTGTGTGAGTTATGGAAGGAAATGGAAGGATTAAAGGTTTGGAGGGATGGGTTTTTGAGAAAAATCGGAATGGGAGTGGAGGTGCTTGAAAAGAGGGTGAAATGAGAGAAAAGGGTGCTCCAGCCCCTTAAATCCCAACCCATTTACGATTTGGCACGTGCCAGGGGTTAGAGGGGGCTGGGCCGACCAACCCCAAGCTCGGAAACCCGCCGGAAAAGCAACCGAACCGCGGTCCGCCGCCGGTGCTGCGGCGCCGCCGCGGTCGGGCTTGGCCGGAACCGCGCCGCCGCGGTGGGACCCTGTTTGCCACACTCCCAGGGTGCCAAATGCACCCTAGTTTGGTCTGAACCCTTGATGGATTAATCGTGGGGGCCCACGGACTCATTTCAGTTCCAGAACGGTCAGTTTCGGTAAAATTCTGATCTGATCTGATTTTTCCTGATTTTTAACGACTAATTTTTGGTGGATTGTGACCTAGACACGTCAATAGACGGTTTAGGAGTGACTTGGGGTCCATAAGTGTGGCCGGGATCGAGTACGCACTCGATCAAACTGTCCATATGCAATGAACTTCGCCGAACGGCGAAATCGGGAGACCCTAATACTGTTGCTAGGTTTTGCGCACCCTCCTAAGTATAATACGTCAGCGTACGTAGTGGGGAGATAACTCAGGTCCGGTTTAATCAAAATCATGCTCTGATACCAACTCTGTAACGCCCTGAAAATCGGGGGTCGAGTGTAACTCAACTCTCGAGTTCCAACGCATCACTTATGCAACATGTTTAATGATGTTTGAATGTTGTCTGTGTTAGAGCAGTGAACATGAATGAGATTATACCAAAGCAGCAATTCATACTCCAGAACAATTGTATAAAAGCAAGCGGAAGACTGAACTGTATATATGTGTATGTAAAGAAACAAAATAAACGTTTCATTATCCAGAGTATGAATCCTTCTGAGTCACAATATACATGTCTGTTTATAAACAAAATGTCAAAATAAACTAGGTACAATCCCTGTAAATCCCATCGGTCCTGGCAGCCTAGTCGAAGCCGCCAGCGAACTGCATATACGAGAACTCCTCCTGGTCCTCGTCATAATCGGGTTCCGCCTCCAGAATAGTCGGATCGCCTAAACCTGAGACAGAGTCTGGTTGGTGTGCGCAACACCGTCCCGTAACGTGGGAGTGAGTAGCTAACTCAGTGGAACGATAAGGCATAAGTTATCATGTTATCAATACAGTCAAGCAGTAATGATAAAGCAGTAAATCAAACACTCCTAGTTACTCTGATTAATGCAAGTATGAATGCAGGTATGATGGATGCCCTCGCCGACATACTCCCTCATGCGACACCATCTCACGTTCGCGGCATGCTTACATCCCACAGTGCTCCACATCTTCCAGGCACATGCGATGTATGATGAGCATGATTACCGAGTTTTTAATTAGTTTATTTCAAACAGCAGGATTGGGAAACCAAGGTACCTCCCTTATATCATTTCCAAACATGATCCAATCTAGGGTCGTCGGTCCTAGTTAATATCAGACGATGGTGTGTTTTCTAGGTCACCGCAGAGGTCGCCTGTGTACATTACGCACAAAGGTTGCACCACTCCCCATCACCCCTTAAACGATTCATCACTATACGTAAACAGCCTAGTTCATACTCTATATATCGCGGCGAACCCTAAGGCACGCCGCAACTTCGAATATGCTCGCGGTCACTACAAAGGGCCGCGTGGTCATTACGCACAAAGGTTGCACCACTCCCCATCACCTTATCAATGTAGGCCGACAGCACGAATATAGTGTCCCATACCACCATAATCGGCTCACGAGTTAAGTTGCTCACTGGTCACTACGGGGAGGCACGTAGCCCCAGCGTAGGCCGACAGCTCGACCACGGTGTCCCATACCACCATGCTCGGCTCATGAGTCTTAGCGGATCGAGGTACCATGGTTAACGGGATTTTCACTGGTAAGTTTGGTACCCTAGGTTCAAGCATTAGTGACCAAACATGGTGAACATATATAAGGCACACGGTTTACTTGACGTGTTCGGCTGGCTCGAGCGCACAACAAGTTGGACGATATGAAGCGCAGAAGCACCTCGTGTGGCCAACCACTATCGCCTACCGAAGTACGACACGGGTTCGCCAACACATCATGCGTGGCAGAACGAATCCCAACCACATCCTCAAGTCTGATACCGGATGCCTGGACTATGGACATAGTCCCAAGCTCAGTCAAGTCCTAACTATAACACATGAAATACGGCATGATAACATGGAAATTCAAGAACACTAGCAATCATAATATAAAGCATATCATGAAGCATGTTAATAAACAAGTCACAAAGCATGTTCAAAAGCATGTTATAAAGCATTATGCAAATAAGGATACAAATACTTATATTTCATAGGTGAGTGGTTAGAGTGAACAACCACATGGAGGATGTCATAGGTGACTCTAAAGTAGCTAAGAATCCCATCTCAGCACCTACCTAAGGTTCTAACACTTAAGCACTTACACTCACAAGTGATTTCACCAACACTTGGAATGCACTATTTCAAGTGTGTACTAGGGTTGTCCCTTTACCAAACTAGTATTTTATACATATACATCATATTCATACAGCAATTAAGCATGGCAATCACATCAGCAAATTTTATACGTATAGGGTACTTCCTCGTATACCCAATTTCGACATACATAGTGTTTACAAAGGAACATAGATTGCGGTGATTCCTTTCGCCAAACTAGTATTTTAATTATGTATTGTATAGTCATACATTAAATAAATATGTCAAACATTATTCCAAAAGAAATACGTATACGGTATTTCTAAAATACGTAATTTCAACATACATCGCATTTACAAGTGAACATATATTTTGGCGATTCCTTTCGCCAAACTAGTATTTTATTCATATATTATATAATCATACATTAAATAAACATGTCAAACATTTATCCAAAAAAAATACGTATACGGTATTTCTACGTATACCTAGAATATGTGAAATTCCGTATTTCACAACGTTAATCGAAACAGGAAACGGAAAGCACTTTGTACATGTGCAATTGTAAGCAGATCATGAATCTACCATTATCTGACATTGAAAGCGTTGAAAACCGTAACTTATACACTTAAAGTCCTCACCTTTGCCTTTGGAAACGAAACGAATCGGCAAGGGTAGCAGAACTTCCGTCTACGGAGATTTCTAGCCTAAAGAGCGGAATCGGTTAGTCGGTACACATCCTACATCGATCCCACCTCAAATCAGACCTAGTGTTAGGGTTTCTTACCTTCAATTGAGACGGAATACGCCGAGAAAGTGCCTAGAATAGGGCGGTGTAGGCCGTGTAAAGGTCCAAAGCAGTAGGAGGGAAATCGGCAACAATCTCCAAGTCTTTCTCTCTCTTTTCTCTCTCTCCCTCTAGGGTTTTCTCCAAAATTCGTATGGCTGTGAGAGGGGCTGTTCTAAGCTCCTTTTATAGCCACAAACATTACGAAATTAGACTCAGGTTCAAGGGGTACTGCTAATATAGGATTTTCGTCGCTTTTCCAGCTCAAAAGGGAAGTTCTGGTGGCCCTCATTGAACCAAACGTCAGACTTAAGCTCACCATCTATGGATCTACGTGGGATTACGTTTTTGACTCGATCGGATTCCCAGATCGCACATGGCGGACCACTTTCAGTTCGACGGTCAGTGGGCCACGATCAGAAATGCCAAGTACATGTAAATGTTTCTGAAATTTTTCTTAATCCGAGGGTGTAATTTGGTCTGATTCTGACGGTCAGGTTGCTTAATACTGACGCGTCAACGAATGATGCCAGATCACTATTCCAGATATTTATTTTTGGATGGGAATAGTGTTTTTCACACTCCCTCGCTCCGAATCGAAACGAATGGCCATGGAACATCGGATGGAGCTGATTTTTGAGATGATTGTTAAGCCCAGTGGGGCGGTCCTAGTTCCTTAGCTTCGGGTTAATCGGACTCCCGATGTGCGATCTAGACCTAATACGAAGTTTCGTTTCATTCCTGAGAGCAGACGGGAAATGAGTTTGGTTCTAAACTTTAGGGTAACCTAGCGTCAATGATTCTGCAACTTTTGGGTCTTGCAGATCGTATTTAAAGCGATCCTAACGGATTTCATGGCTAATTGAGTTTAGTACTTAGTTAACTTTGTTAAATTTCTAAAGGATTTAATCCTACGTGATTTCTGGTCGAGGTGGTACTCGACCCAATGTACGAAAATTTTCAGGTCGTTACAATCTCGCGCGCCGAAGCGATACCCAGGCCAGGAGATGTGGGCCCGCGTTCAGTTGGAGAAAAACACCACGCATTACAAAACCCAAGAGAATCTCTATGACTTGTCACCTCAATCAATTAATCAATCCCTTCAAGGGTCAAGTACACCATCACTTCACACCCATCCCCACGCAACCCCATAAGTCAAAAAGTTCTTACACACCCAATACCCTTCTTACACAAATTACCTAAAAAGTAAAAAAGTTCTTACACCCATCACTCAATACATCCATCACTCCATCACCCATCTCTCTCTTTACAACCCTCTCTCTCTCTCTCATTTCTTAAACTCACCATTCCCAAGCAAGAAAAATCACATGTCCAAAGCTCTCTCAAACCTCTATGAGAGAGTTTTGTATGTGGCCCACTTCCTACCCTCTCATCCCCCATCTCAACCATCAAAACTTCATCTCTTCCATTAGAATTGAAGCTAAGGAGCAAAGGAATCCTAGAGAGCAAGAAGGAGACGGTGGGTGATCTTAGATCTCCATTTCTTTATTTTTTGTGATGTAAGGGCTCACTTATGGTGGGACTCACCTTGATGTAGGCTTATATCAAAGGGGGGCCCACAGTGGCGGGGCCCCTCCATCCTCGCCAATGTCTCTCTCTCTCTCTCTCTCTCTCTCCTCTCTCTCTCTTTCTATGATAATGGCCCACCTATAATGTGTGTATTTACCCATGCCATCCAAATAAGTGGGCCACCTTAATCCCTTTTTGGGGCCTGTATGACCGGAAGGTCACACAGTCCCGGATGAAAGGGAAACACAAATATCAGGCTGATTCAAAACATGTGGGCCATGTGGGACCCACCTTGATGAGGTTACCCAAACCGTCACTCCAGGGGACGCACTAGTGGAGGGTGTAGCTAACAGTGAAGTGTTAACTGACAGTGTAGTGTGGACTGACATGGGGTGTGCACTAACAGTGGAGTGTGGACTGACGTGGGGTGTATTAACAATGAGGTGTGGACTAACGTGGGGTGTACTAACAATGAGGTGTGGGCTGACGGTGGGGTCCATGGGACCCATCCACTCCCTCCATCCGTCCAGATGGGCCACACCAGGGTGTCTGCATTTTATCCAAACCGTCCACCTACCCTGGGCGGTGGGACCCACCCCATGTGTGGGGCCCTCCTTGATGCACATATCCATGCCCAGATCCATAGCTAAAGTTGTAGGCTAAGTAAAATATACCTCGTTTCTACATGGGACCCAGATCCATAGCTCCAGTGGTAGGCTGAGTGAAAATACCTCTTTTCAACACTGGGGTCTTGACATTGATTCCCTACTGGGAGTGGCTAGCAGTGAAGTGTGATCTGATGTGGGACCCATCCATGCCGTCCATCCATTGGGTAGGCCACACCATTGTGTGGTGTCCACCGTCCTTGGACGATGGGACCCACCCCACGTGTGGGCCCCTCCTTGATGAATGTGACTGTCCAGGCCGTCTAAGGCCTGGACATCAACACATATGTATATTATAATATATATATATATATATTATATTACATTACATTATATATTATATCATATATATATATTTATATATATATATAAGATGGTGGGCCCTACGTGGGACCAACCCACATGTGATATATGTATGTCTAGGCCATCCAGGGCCTGGACGTGGTTGGGGTATTAAATATAATATATTATATATTATATTATTATATGATATACTTTTATAGCTTGAATGTTGTCGTGGGCCCTACATGGGACCACCTCTCCCTTTAATACATAAAGTTGCATTGGCAACAGCTATACCTCATATATATATATATAAATATATATATATATATATTTATTATATGTCTTATAAAATTCACAAGGGTGGGCCCTACATGGGACCACCTCTGCTTTTAAAAAAAGGCAGCAAGCTGCACGTGGAGCAACTACATGGCTGCTCTCTTGACGTCAGCAAGTTGCAGGTCCCACATGATATATGTGTTTTACACAAGCTGTCCATCCATTTTGACGGTGGGCCCATGCTTGATGTATGTGTTACATCCAAACCGCTCATCTAAAGGGCGAGCTCATTTTGAGGCTTGAGACTAAAAATAAGACAGATCTAGGATCAGGTGGACCACATTATAAGAAACAGTGGGTTTGAACATCCACCATTAAACCTCTTGGGGCTACCAAGTTTGCACCAATATGATATTTGTTTTCCTCTAAATCCAGGTCCTTATAACCTTATGAATAGGCTGGATAGGAAATGAACCCTATAATGGGGACCCACTAGAATTTAACCGTGGAAATCATTATTACCACGGTCAGATACGATATGGTCCAGTTGATCTTTTGATATGGTTTATTTTTATATAAAAATCTATATGGATTTTCTATAAAAAAGAATAGATGAGTTGGGCCCGACCCATTTAAATTGGCCCATTGAGTCAACCCATTTGATTCGGCCCATTTAAATCGACCCATTGATTCGGCCCATCTGATTAGGGATTTCCCCATGATGTATGTAATGATGTTTTTTATGACTATGCCCTGGGAGAAATGATGGTTAAATGTTTGCATTGTAACTCTCCCTAGGGCCCACGGTTTGGCCCATACTGGTAGTGTGTAGGCTGTCTAGGCCCATCTTCGTTACGAACAAGAATCCATCACCATATAACATGTTTAGTATAGTTCCACGATTCATGATCATACGCATCATATGTATGCTTGATATGAGAAGTGACTGATCATAGCATATGTCTTCGAGCAGATTATTTATGGGCTCCCGGATAGGCGGTGTTGCCCTACATGAGCGCACAAAATGCGCAGGATTACTGCATGACTGGATAGTGTGATTCATGCATTTCACATATGTGTGACACGGTTATTGTATGCCCTAATGACATCAAGGCCGTAGTCTCCACAGGAGTATTACGGTTGGCAGGATTGGATACCGAAAATCTTGTTCTACATGGGGTGCTATAGATATCCTTGGGTGAAAGTCTCTAAACCCTTTTGGTACCAAGAGGTTGCTCTAACGTCTAGACTGAGTGGGTGCATGAGCTCTAAGTGCTGATTACCAAAGGGCCGCGCTTTCCACTGTGTCGTGGTCGGTTGGAAGGGCTTGCGGCCTTACCCACTCGAGAGGAGGGGGCAAAACTAGGCTGAGTTTGACTAGCTCAAGGAATGAGTCCGCTCTCAACTAGCCGAGTCCGATATTGGTAGGAGGATAGTGAGGTTATTTCCACTCACCTTGTTGCGCGTGATGGGGCGGTAATATGGTTGGAGTGTACTAGACCCTGGTTATATTCTAGAGTTGACCTATATTGATATATGGACTTAGATGAGGATTCATATGCTTGAGTTGCATCTCATATCGCATGACCTTGGTACGGCCGACATCATTTATACCTTGTATCGCCTAGCCTTAGTACGGCTAATGGTATTCATAGATTCATCAACATATTCCACATTACTCTGATACTGCATAATTGTAATACTACCTTGCGCACACACTTTCACCACCCTCTAAGCTTTCCATAAGCTTATGCACGACCGTTGCATGTAGGCGACATTGGATCGCAGCAGTACTGAGGCAGGAGTGCAGAGTCGATCATCTTGGAGCTTTTTGTCCATTATCATTGTATTTCCCTTTATGCTCGTTGTACTTATAAAGTTTTTTATCATAGTGGAAATGTGATGGTGTTTTTGGTTATTTTTTGTGGGTTATGCCTTTGGTTATGCTTATTACAAGTCAAACTGATGTTGAAAATCCTCCTCGTGGCATCCCAGGATCGGAACCTGGTGAATGGGCGTTGGGAGCCGAGAATGGGGTTCTATGGAGGCTGTCGGCGCCGAATTCGGCGTTAGGAATTTTGTGAGTCCGGTTTCTGAGTTTTGGGCATGACAAGTTGTATACTCGTTCATTTATTCACTATCCACTCTGGCTGGTGGTGTGCAACCATTTGTTACGTATACTTTTGCAATGGCCAGGATTTTGGTTGGGGCACGCGACTAACCTGAGATTAGGAGTTTACAACATTGACCCTGATTATCCAAATTCTAGTATAAGACTGGTTTGGATAGAATTCCCTTGTGATGGACCCCATAGCCTGTGATACTATGTATATCATCCCGACTTCACTCTAGCTTGGTCATTTCATTTACACTGCATATTGCATTACATACTCGACATCTGATACTTGACTCTTTATGGCATCGTATTAAATACTTGGCTTACTATGTCTTCGCATTGTATAGCTGATCTACATTACTTCCTCAATATTTGCCTCATTATGATTTGCATTGCTTGCTCTAATATCATATGATTTATGATCTTGCTAGTATTTCTGATATTGTATGATTTATGGGCTTATCAGTATTTTCACTTACTTTGATTACTCTGATATTGCTTACTTAACATTTTTCTTGTGCACACACTTTCACCACCCACTAAGCTTTACATAAGCTTATGCACGATAGATGTGTGTAGGTGGCGATAGGTTGCAACAGCGTTGAGCTTGGAGTGTGCAGCGGCCTTCTGGAGCTTTGATTTTCGATATATGTATTTCCTTTTCAGCATTGTATTCAAATGTTTATATTAGTGGATATGTGATGATAATGTCGCATTTGTGATTTAGGTAAACTTGTGGTTATGCTTACGACTTAAATGTACATTGGAAAATCCTCCTTGTAGGATCTCAGGATCGAAATCTGGCTTATGGATGTTGGGAGTTGAGAATGGGGTATTACGGAGGCTGTCGGCACCAAATTTGGTGATCGGGAATTTTGTGAGCCTGGTTTCCGAATTTGGGGTGTGGCAAGGATCTTTTTGAGGTCCATCGATGAAAGCGTGTGGCAAGCCACAATGACTAGATGAAACCCACCTACGTCTAAAGTTCTAGGCACTGATGGAACCAATTCCCTTAAAGAAACACCGTATTATATGTGGACTACTCTTCAGAAAAATGAGAGCAGTGCGAATGCCAAAGCTTTAAATGCAATCACTTGTGCACTATTACTAGATGAGTTCAAAAGAATTATATCTTGTGATACTACAAAACAAGCCTGAGATATCTTATAAATGACACACGAGGGTACAACTATTATAAAAAAGTCAAAACTTCAAATCCTCACCACTAGATTTGAGAAAATACATATGGAAGAAAATGAATCGTTCATGGACTTCTATACAAAACTGAATGACATAGTCAACTCAATGT
Source organism: Magnolia changhungtana (assembly GCA_030180095.1). Taxonomy (NCBI): domain Eukaryota; kingdom Viridiplantae; phylum Streptophyta; class Magnoliopsida; order Magnoliales; family Magnoliaceae; genus Magnolia; species Magnolia changhungtana. Next base: position 2,861,372 of record JASAUF010000525.1, read on the forward strand.
GGGGTCTTGGAGATAGCAACCCAGAAAGTAAAGTTTTTGCAAAAATACTGCGATCGCTTCCTAAGAGATTCAATTCCAAGGTGACTGCCATTTAGGAACTTAGAGACACTGATAACATGAGGGTGAAAGAACTTATTGGTTCACTTCAAACTTAAGAGTTGAATTTTAAAGCTCCAAAAGGTAAGCTTATAGCTCCTGAATCATCCAAATGTATTTCTCAAGATTTCAATTCTGATTGTGAAAACTCAGAGGATGATATGGCCTTATTAACTAAAAAGTTTTATAAAATTTTTAAAAGTAAAAAGAGAGTAGATTTTCAAAAACCCTCTAAGAAAAAAAAGGGTAAAACTAAAAACTGGAAATCTCTAAAAGACAGTCAGTGCTTCAACTGCTATGAATATGGGCATCTGGCAAATAAGTGTCCTAAAAGGGACGAACTAAAGAAAAAAGGCATGTTGGCCACATGGGATGAATCATCCTGCTCTGGAGCCTCTTCTGAGTCAGAACTGAAATCTATAAGTGAAGTCAAGGCCTTAATGACTCTAGCCAAAGTTACTTCTATAAATAGTTGTGATACATCTGAATATGAAAATCTGATAAATAACCCTGAAAACGAAGATGATCTTCAGGATGCCTACAATGCCCTATACAGGGAGAGTTGTAAGATTGTTATCAAGCTTAAACATCGAAAAGAGAAATTTCTAAAATTAGAAGAGGATTTTGAAAACTCAGTTTTAGAAAAGTTGCATATTTCTAATTGTTTTGAAAAAGCTAAATGTGACTTGAATTTCAAAACATCTGAACTCGAAAAACTAAGATCAGAAAATGAGAAACTAAAACTTGAAGTTTCTTCCCTCTTGAGTTCAAAGGATACTTGGAGGTATGCCCAGGGAGACCCTAAACTTGAAAAGTTACTAACCGAATTAAGAAAATGTAGAGATAGATCGGGTCTGGGCTATGATAAAAACTTGCCTCTGAAAAATAAGAATATAGCTCTTAAGTTTGTTAAAGGAGAGTCCTCCAACTCAAAAGGGAAAAGCTTAAATCAAAATAGCTTTAAAAATCCTAAAACTTTTCAAGCTCCCAAAGTTGATGCCAACCATATCAATTTCAGAAATCAAAATTATAACCCTTTAGCTGAGAAGATTGTGGACTTACTCAAGGAGCTTCTGAAATCTAACTCGAATGTAAGAGTTAAGAATAATTATAAATGAAGGAAAACCAATAGTGCTCCAAAATCCAAAATGATAATGAATTGGGTTCCTAGGGTTACTTATCTGGTTGCCCACACTGGCTTTAAGGCTTCGAGTCAATTAAAGTGGTACCTAGACAGTGGTTGCTCTAGACACATGATAGGTAACAAAAATTAGTTCACCAACTACAAACAAATGACTGACGATTCAGTCACATTTGGTGACAGAAGCAACTGTAAAATAATTGGCCAAGGTACGGTTCAACTTTTCGATCTTCCTCCTTTTGAAAATGTTTTATTTGTAGAAGGTCTTAAGTAAAATCTTTTGAGTATTTCTCAAATCTGCGATAATAAGCATAGTGTTAAATTCACTAATCAAGGATACGAGATCTCAAATGAGAAAGGTTGTGTGATATTGAATGGTCGAAGAACATCTGAGAATTGTTATATTGTAAGTAATTCTAGCTCATCTAAATTATCTTCTTACATGGTCCAAACCAATGAGACTGAGTTATGGCACAAACGTCTTGGACATGTAAACTATCAGAATTTATATAGACTGAGCAAGGCCAATCTAATAAGAGGTCTACCCAAATTGAAGAAAATTGACAAAATTTATGGTGAATGTCAAATCGGGAAACAAACAAGGAGTAGTCACAAGAAAGTAAACTCCTTCACCACATCTAAACCTCTTAAACTCCTTCACATGGATCTTATTGGACCAATTAGAATGGAGAGTTGAGGTGGAAAGAAATACTTTTTGGTAATTGTGGATGATTTTACCAGATTTACATGGGTAGCTTTCATGAGAGAAAAGTCTGAAACTCTCGATGAAGTGAAAAGGATACTTAGTGTATCCAAAATGAAAAAGAAATAAATATCTCTAAAATTCGAAGTGACCATGGATCAAAATTTGAAAATAGCAAATTTGAGAAGTTCTGTAGTGATCATGGAATATCCCATGAGTTTTCTGCACCTAAAACACCTCAACAAAATAGGGTTGTTGAAAGTAAAAACTGAGTGCTTCAAGAAATGGCTAATGTTATGTTGAATAGCATGAAGTTACATAAAAATCTATTGGGTTTGAAACCCTTGCTTTCTTTGTTAGATTTTCTTGATTATTATTGTTATGGAAGGTTGTCTGAAGAAAACTAGAGCATCATCTTCTTAGACCACTCCTATTAGGGTGAGAACCCTACGACCTCCTGGTGATGATCCCGAATATGTGTAGGATTTTCGTCAACGTGAGGTCATTGTTGAGCAGATGGTAAATACAAACCATCTTGCTCAATTTCAGATCATTCTTCTCCTTTTTACTGTAGGATGGGAAAACATTTTGAATTGGGGCGGACCTGCATACCGCTCCATTGCGTAGGCCATGTTCTCTTGTATAAGCGTTGTCTCGATTGAAGAATTAACCTTCACAATTGCATTTAGAGAAGGTTTATATAAAGTTGATTGATTTATTATTACTGACCTACTAGATGTCAATGTTAATGACAATGGTATACCTATACCAGTTTTAGCCGAGAATATAACTGAATCGGAAAAATGTCTCTTGACCTGCAAATTGTGCAACATGGACTCGGAATGGAATTCTGGGAATGCACTCCGGGCCAACCAAATGTTGCCCAAATATAGAGTGTTGTATCGCATCTTTATTTCCAATGTTTATCCCCAATCCGAAAATAAAACTGAGTTAACATCTTTTATAGTTCGTATTCTTCATTCCGTAGTGTCTGGTTATCCTGTATGTCTTCCCTCTTTGATTTGTTATATCATCATCCAATTTCGACTTCATCCGGGTTATAGCCATATCCCTCTTGCTTATGTGATGATCGCACTTGCTTTGTATTGTAATGTGGTCATGCCACCTGATGAAGCCCCTATTGCGCTTCTCCCATTCAACAACTCAAACATCAATAAGATGAATTTGAAGCTAGCTCCTGGTCAAAAGGATGGGGAAGTTGAGGAAGTTACAGAGGAAGATGCATTTCCCACAGACACTATGATGGATGACATTTTTGATGAATTAGAGGAAGATGATCCTGAGGCTGATCCTGACTTTCAGCCTTCTGACTTTGATGAGCGCCTTCGCTTCCTAGAGGAGAAGGTGGATGGATTGCAAATATCCCAAGATAATTAAATGAAGTATATGCGTAAGTATTTTAGACGCATAACTAAGGGATTACATCAGATTGATCCATCCATTCCACCTCCTTTATCTGGTTCTGATTAGATTTCTTTATTTTCAATGTTGGACTTGTATTTATGCTTAACTTTTCTTTTACTTGGTGACTTTTTATTTAGACATGTATAAGTGTGTGATGTTAATACTCTTTCTTATTTGTTTTAACTTCTAACTTTCACTCTCTTTCTTATACTCTTCACATATTTGATAACCACGTTCACACATTTTTCATTTCTTCCTTTGTCATTTTGCGACAAAAAGGCGGAGAAATTGTGTGCATGATGTTTAATTTGTTTATTATGATGTGGTTATGTTTGAATGATGGATGTAGAGAAATGGAAATTGCATATCATGTGGCATGTAGGTATGTATGTGTTTTTTTTGTTTTTTTTGGATATCAGTATCTTAATTAGGTCTCTACAAGTCACTCCGCTTCATTTCAGGGAGTGTAGATTGAGGGGGAGTTGTGGTTGTTGGATTTGACATGAATGAGTTTTTGAACTGTGTGAATATGTGTATTATAATAGGTTAATCTCCTATAAGTTGGTTTTGTCACAAATTTGATAAAGTGGGAGATTGTAAGTGCTAAGTTGTAAATCTAGCACCCTGTATTGTCAAATTTTGTTGTGTCAAACCACTTCGGAGTGATTAACTTGTTTTGATAGATGGAAAGTTCACCTTCAAGTTCAAAAGATGGAAAGTTTACCTTCATTTGAAGATGAGTTTCAAGTCATCTACATCAACATTAAATGCTACGACTACTTCTCGTAAGTGTGCATGTTCAACTTCAAGGTCAAGATTAAGTTCACCAACTCCAAGTGTTCAAGTCCAAGTGCATCTCAAGCTCAAACTCAAGTTAAAGTTCAAGTTCAAACTCAAGCTCAAATACACTAGCTCAAGCTTAAGTCTCAAGAACACAAGTTCAAGACATAAGTTCAAGATGCAAGATCAAGTAAATGAGGTCAAGCTTCATGTACTTCAAAGTAACCTATTTACCGAACCGACCAATGTTACAAGTTCAATACGCACATTTAAGGTATACATGACCCTAGAAAGACCTTAGGTTTAGGTCATTAATATTGCATATTTAATTTGGGTCATAATACTTAATTTAGGCTTTGCTTCGACTAGTCCTAGTTATTGTTCGACTAGTCCAGGCACTGGCTCGACCAGTCAAGGGTTTTTCTCGACCAGTCTAGGATTTTACTTAAAAAATCAGATAAGATTGTTAGGTCTTCGACCAATCGAGTACCCTGCTCGACTGGTCATAGAGTCTGGCTCGACCAGTCGAGCAGGACTCGACTCGAACTCCAGCAATGCGAAGTTTGCCCACTCGATCAGTTGAGCTGGCCACTCGACCAGTCAAGGGTCTATTTTATCTAATCATGCCAAAAAATTTGAAAATTGGTTCTGCCAGGACCAGTCGAGCGGAACCTTAGACCAGTCGAGGGAACCGAATTGCGGCATATAAATAGAGGACATTTTTCAGATTTTTTTCATCAATTTCAAGCCAATTCAAGCCACCACTCTGAGAGATTAGTCCCCACTACTGTGAAGCTATTATGAGGTATTTAAAATTATTTTATATAGCTTTTTGGTTTCTGAATTTCTTGATCTCTTGTTATTCCATTCTACTTGATATAAAGAAGATTTTGCTTTAACCTTTTTTGAGATCCAAGAAATTAAATCCAAGTAGCCAAAGGTTGGATTTAATTTAAAATTCATCTAGACCTATAACCCATTCATTTGTGAGATTGAACATTGAACATCTTCATATACAAAGAAGCAGTTTTACCGACTACATCGAAGAACATTCTTCAGATAAGTATTGTTTTCAGTTTTCTATATTTAGTTTGAGAGATTCAGCTAGGAAAATCTTTTTTGTGGTTTTGACTGAGATATCCAGAAAATCTCAGTGTGTGGGGTTTTTAATTGTGGTAGCCCATTAAAAACACAATTGTAAAAGTTTTAAGGTGAACCTTGGAAAACCTACTTTCTTAGTGAAAGCCAATACTATGTGGGTTGTGGATATTGGGAGTGGAGTAGGTGTGGCTGTGCGCAAACAGTTGGTGCACACACCGAACCACTATAATCCTTAGTGTTGTGGTGGATGTTGTATCTGGTTTATGTGTGTGATGTTTGTATTTCTTTTATGTATTTGTGGTGAATGTTGTAATAGCCAGATTTATTTCTTTTGCCTCTGTATCGGTTTGAGTTTTTGATACTTACTGATGTTCTAGAAATCAGGTTGTCCTACCCTAAACCTTGGTTTTTGGTGTAAGGTTGTCCTTAAAATAACGTTTTATCAACCTCTCAAGACTTGTACATTTGAGGTTGCTATTAATATATGTTATTTGAGTTTATTCTCCGCATTCTATTTTTATTTGGCATAGTCTTATTCGCGCACCCCCCCTCCTCCTCTAGGACTTTGAGCTCGCCGTTTTCAACCCTGTACTTGGGGTTGTAAAAAAGTTTTTAGCACTGTTGCTGAGGAATTCGGCTACATTTTTCTGAGATTAATTAGTATTGGAATTAGTTTAGGATTAGGGTTAATTTTTTGCTATGTTCTATAGGTTAGGATTGCTTTGGGTTTATTCTTAGGAACTAACTTTGTTCTCTGTTTTGTAGGATCCTAACATAAAAACTCCAATCCGGTATCCTCTTTCCAACTCTCTCTTATTTTCACACTTCTTATTTGCTATAGTTTTTAATTTTTAGATCTTAGGTTAGATTTTGAAGTTAAAGGTTATGAGTGTTTCATGCCCAAGTGGGTTCGTGATAACACAGTAACATCCTGAATTTTCACAGCTAGAGTTTATACTCATGCCCGAGAAAATCGGGTGTTAATAATGTATAAACTAGATGCTTTAAAATCGTACCTTATTTTTTATTTTTATTTTCATTTAGATCACATCTAAATACATTTATGAAGGTAATATTCACAAGAATAAAATCAACTGTTTTAATTATTTCATCAGAGTAATAGAAATCAATAAATAATCAAATGCCTTTTCAATGGAAGCTTATTACATTTATCAAGTTCACAACAGAAGTATAAAACTAAATCATAAAACTATGTTTGTATCCTTTTAGTACAGTCTTCCATAGGGAGATGGTCATCTAAGTCTTCAATCTGTACGTCACCTGCATCATCTATACGATTGGAGAGGGTTAACGCTCTACTCATAGTGATGGCTATCCTTTAAGATTAATAGTAATTCAAGTGATTCATAAAAGTAATGTAAGGGTTCCGATATGTCACGTACTCCACCACTACGAGAAATATCAGTATGTGCAAATAATCTACATGAATGCATGCCTAGAAAAGTGTGTGCAACTCACCATATATAGTAATCCTTATCACAATATGGAAAATAGTTCATAATATTCGACTTGACACACACTCTCACTATACGGATATTTGCTGGTGTGTCCCTCGTTAACGTGGCTTTACGCGAATATCTTAAGGCAACACAACAACGCGATTAGGGGATTTATGTAACACGATGTGTTCATGGAGTTACTATTTATGACATCCAATCTTAAGAAGTGATGTAACACGCATAGCGATTTACTTACATCGATTATGTACCACACCAACCAACCCAAGGAATTACGTGCCGACCAAGAGGGCCGCTACCCGTAACGCATTACGTCCATGATAAATATATGATTCACTAGTTGTGATACCTTAAACACATCACTTGTAATGATAGAGAATAAATATGTGTTGATTGTAAATTAACAATTGCAGAGATGAAAACATAATATGTAAAAAGCAAGATAGAGCATATCAACTTAAATCAAAGTAAGCTTAAAGGAATAAAACCCTCACCTCTTAACTTTGATCACACTTCATTGTTGCTAGAATTGAATATACGCGTTATCATACCTATCTCTAGCATAATTGACAAGATTAATGTACGGTTAGATTGTACGGTTAGATTGTAGCTCTACCTACGTTACACGGCTAGGCTTAAAACTTAAACTAAAGCTAATTGAGATATAAATTTATATTTATCATATTATTATACTTAAATTTATATGAGATATGGGTAGCACTTACCCTATTTTCAGCATTTATTGTTAACCCAAACAAACCCATGATCCAACGTAAGCTCTCTCTGAGTCGACTCGATTTGACTCGGCCCTTTCTCTCCTCCTCCTCCTCCTCTCTCTCTCTCTCTCTCTCTCTCTCTTCTTTTCTTTCTCTTTTATTTTTCTCTTTCTCTCTCTCTCTCTCTCTTTCTCTCTCTCTCTCTCTCTTTCTTTCTTTCTCTTTCTGCTTTGCTTGGACGCCTCCTTGTTGCCGCTGGTTGGTTGAAACTCCCCCTCTCTCATGTTTCTCTCTCTTTCTCTAACTTGTTCATTTCTTTTCTTGTTGTAGATCCTTCTCTAAGAGTCAAAAGGGACGTATTTATAAAGCTCCAGAAATCTAGAACTTTCAGTGTATGCAGGGGAATCCTTGCATGGAGTTGTTGCACAATGTGAAGAACAAGAGCAATCTTACGAAGTTTGAAGGTCAAAATAGCTTGATTGTCGTGTATATCCGCTTGTGCCTTCCGTAAGTTGGGTCGGTTTTAGACAGGCCACCATTTGGCCAGATCAGATCTCTACATAGAGCAGCTCCTCGCGGTCTAAGATTCCTATTCGAACGAGGAAGATAATCCCCTCTAAAATGGTGGATCTCTTTCTGGTTTGTGATTCTTCAAGCTGCTTCTCCCAGATGGGTCAGATTATACACGAGAATCTTGGGAGGACCTATGATCAAAATTTAAGATCATTTTCTTTGATGGGTTTCGCAAGCGTTCAAGTGTCATTTTCCACATGGCTTCACTTCCCGAATCCGGAATTTCGCTATCGCGAGTGGAAGGAAAGTGTAGTTGTTGGTTCAACTGCTGGGTCGAGTGAGGTCCATTTATGGTGTGTCTTCAGGAAATCTACACCCTTCATCAATTTCACAAGGTTGTGTTAGTCTATGGTTCAAAAGATGGAGTAGATCCAAGTTATGGGTGGGCCACACCTCGCAACAATGTGTGTGTTTTACTCCCACGCAAAACCATTTATATAACTGACTTCCTCGTGCACTGGAAGTTACACATTCTGTTATGATTGTAGGGAATCAGTGGGGCCCACTACGATGAATTTTTAGGAAATCCATTTCACTCATCAGTCTATTTAGGTCATGTTGGCCCATGAACCGAAATATGAAGCAGATCCGGGCTTTACATAAGATTATCTTGAAATTCTCCTAGTGAGTGTTGAAACAAACTTAATCTCAATTATCAGTCCACGCTCAATGATTAGAGACCAAATTTGTAAAAAAAAAAAGTGTAGCCAAGATAGGTAAACAATTGGACAAAATTTGGTGTTTGATGGATAGTGAGAAAAGCCTAGATCTAAAATATCACCTTTTGCATTAAAAGAAAGGAATTGGCTTCAGTGTTCAATGGTGTAGGATCATAGATCGGGGTCCAAATTTTGTATGATGTCGTGGTCATGTAAGGCCAAGGTGTGGTCCAAGTTTGAGTTTTGATGGATAGCAGGAAGTGGCTAGATCGGAAGATCTAGATTTATAAGGAATTGATAAGCCTCGAAAGGATAACTTCGCACCTAAGGAAATGCCTACCAAAGTGAGGTCTTCATATTTCACACTTAGTCCATATGATGGGCAATCCAAATCGTTCATATGAAGGAAAATATCCAAGTACGACTACCCACTGGTTTTCTTCACTCGATGGACACCAAAATCAATGGTTAAGGGGTTGATCTGTCACGTGGGTCACTTTTACTATGATCTAAGGGTTAAAATTTGATGTGTATGATTAATTTATGATACATAAGCATGGTATAAATTTTTATATTAAACGAATAGTGGGAACCGTGTGATTTAGAATTCAGGGGTCTAGGTTAGTGGCATTTTTGTAATTATTGCTGATTTAAGAGTTTTGTGAAATCTAATGGTTCTACATAGTTATATTCACCTTCCCAAAAAGTTCTTACAAAGAACTTATATCTCAATCATTATGGATAAGGAGTTATTTGACAATTCATTTAAGGGAAGGTACGCACGTCAAATCAGATGATGGATGGTCTTATCTCAAAATTCATAGTTAGATTGTTAGATTTATGAATAGAGATCATCCCCAATGGTTAGATTCGTGTTAAGGAATTGATGTATGGTTATGATAGCTAGGTTCGTGTCATACACATGTAAGTAATAAGTTAAACTTTTTCGTAACACTCGAGAGCTTTCAATACTTGGTATTAAAAAGTTCGGGTGTTACAAACACTCTTCGTCTCTTAAGTGAAGGAGGATTAGTTGAAGGGTTGCCTATCTATCATCGGATTAGACACCACCTGAGATCTACTGAGTTAGTAGAAGTGATGGTTGCACATCAACCTCAACACTAAGTTGAGGAAGTCCAGGATGAGAATGAGGTGCATCATGCACCCCCACCTTGTACTCTACGAGATTATTTATAACCGGTGGGGGTGAGTTTAGCTTCTTGCATAATATTCCCATTGAATGCAGGAACTGTGGATGTTAAACCAGGAATAATTCAAGTCATTCCTAAGTTTCATGCACTAGAATCTAGAAGCCCATACTTGCACATGAAAGAGTTCAATGAGATAATAGCCACATTGCACTTTCCAAACGTGTCTGAGGACACAATAAGATTAAAGTTGTTCCTTTTCTCCTTGAAAGAAAAGGCTAAGTCATGGTTGCATTCCTTAAGACCACGGTCCATTGGCACATGGGCTGAGATGACAAGGGAGTTCCTTAAAAAGTTCTTTCGGTATCATAAAACGAATACCTTAAGGAAAGCAATCATGAATTTTACACAAAAAGAGGGTGAAACATTCTTTCAATGTTGGGAGTGATATAAGGATCTCATAAATTCATATCCACAGCATGGCTACAAAGCATGACGGATAACGAGCTTTTTCTATAATGGATTGACTTCGCACATGTGCCAATTTGTGGAGATGATGTGTAATGGGGAATTCATGAACAAGGAAACCGATGATACATGTAATTATTTTGATAAACTTGCTGAAAAAGCGAAATCATGGGATACCTCCCCAAGACCCACCACTTCTAAGCCTGCTCAACCAAAGGAGAAAGGAAGAATCTATGTTTTGAAGGAAGAAGATGACATAAATGCAAAGTGGCCAATCTCATAAGGAAAGTCGAGGCCATGGAACTTAAGAAGGCAGAACCTATCAAACCCGATAAGGCTGTGGAAGTTGTTTGTCGTATATATGCTTACAACATATATACAACTGAAAATTGTCTTACTATTCCTGCATTTCAAGAGATATTGAACGGGAATTCAAATGTCGTGAATAACTACCAAAGACCTTTCAGACAACCCACCTTAAATACATACAACTCCAGCTGGAGGAACCACCCAAATTTTAGTTGGAGGAATGGACAAACGGCTAACCCACATGAGGCCTTTACGCAATTCTTAGATCAAAAGAGGCCTTAAGAGGATACAATTAAAAAATTCATGCAAAACTAAGATCTATTCAACCAGAATACGGTGTAAGCATTCCAGGATCTCAAAACAACAATGGGAATGTTTGCGTCGTCATTTCAAAGGATTGAGTCATACTTAGCAATTGGGGAGAAAGGGACGCTTCCAGCCCAACCCCTCCCCAATTCAAAACCGCAATGTAAAATTAGTGACCCAAGCTCTTCAAATCAAATGGAGCAAGCAAAGTCTATCACCAATCTTAGGAGTGGAAAGATAATTGACAAATCTATTCCAATGAGGGCTAAAAAGTCTAAGGATCCAGAAGAAGATAAGAATGATAGACCTAGCGTTGCTCCACAAGAGGAAGAACCGGAAGAAGTGTGTAAGCCAATTGCGTCATTCCCTCAGCGGTTGATTGCATCAAAACCTCTAACTAACTCTCATGATATTCTAGAGGTGCTTAAGTAAGTGAAAGATAATATCCCTCTACTGGATGTCATTAAATGAATCCCTTCATGTACCAAAATTTTGAAAAATCTATGCACTACCAAAAAATGGTAAAATATTCAAAAGAAAATCTTTTTAATGGAAAAAGTGAGTGTCATCCTCAACCAAGATGTTCCATAAAAATATAAAGACCTCGGTAGCTGTAAGGCCCGTATCTTAGACCGTATCGTTCCACAGGCTTCCGTGGTCCTCCCACTCGAATTTCGGTAACCCTTGACCTATATCCGACTTTTGCGCACGATCCTAAGTTGAATCCTGTAAACTGGAGTCGGTTCAACCCGAAACTTATACCCTAGTGACCGCGCCATCACCGCGGTTTCAATGCCGCATCTCGTGCACTGATGTGATACGCAGGCTAGGAGATGTGGACCTGCGTTCATTCCGAAGAAACGTCGCGTGTTGCGAATTCCAAGGGAATCTCTATAATCCGTCAAATCAATCAAGTACATCATCTATACCCCATGCCACCTCACCTTATCACAAGTATAAGCACCCATTCCCTCTTTTCCCCCAAGTCAACTCTCTCTCTCGCCACCTATTCTTCCTTTACTCAAATTTCAACCAAACTCATACCTTCCCATCCCCATTCCTTACAACACCCATTCCATCCATCTCTTTTCATCCATCACTCCTCTCTCTCTCATTCTCTAAATAACAACTCTCCAAACTCCCAAGAGAAGCACCCAACGTCCAAGCTCTCCTAAAGCCAAGTGTGGCCCAATTTCCTACCATCTCATCTCCTATCTCAACCCTCCATTCTTCATCAACCTCCATCAAGATCAGAGACAAGGAGCATAGGAGTCCAATAAGCTAAAGAAGGAGGCCTCATGTGGGTGATCTACCATTGATTTCAAATTTTAGGGCCCACTTGATGTGGGACCCACTTGATGTATGCATTGTATAGTGAGGGCCCAATAGTGGCGGGGTCCCTCCCCTTCACGTATCTCTCTCCCTCTCTCTCTCTCTCTCTCCCTCTCTCTTTTTCTCTATCCATTATGATAAAGTGGGCCCCACCAATATATGTTATATCTACTCCATCCATTAGAAGGTGTGGCCCACCATGTTGTAGGTGATGATCCACACCATTCACTGTTGGAATGGTAGGAATCCCACCCGGTAGACTACTCTGATCCATAGCTCAAAGTGGTAGACTGGGTGAAAGGTACCTCGTTTCAACACTGAGGTCTTGGTATTGATCCCTACTGGAAGTGGCTAACAATGAAGTGTGAGTACTACAAGACATTTGGCCCTACGTGGGACCCACCTGATGAATCGGATCGATTAGTGGTTATTGCCATGTGGGCCCCACTCTATATGATGTACGAGTTTTATCTACACCATCCATTAAGGACGGTGGGATTTCACGTGGATTGTGTCCAGCACTATGGACTGGATTATATCATATAATATATTATATTATAATATATACATTGGGTGAGCCACACCCACGTGGGAGTCCACCTCGCTGCTTCTATTTCTAGCCATCCATCTGGACGAGATGAAACCCCTCATGTATCTGTCTCACATCAGACCGTCCATTCATGTGGGGCCTATCATGAAGGATGTGTTTTACATCCAGGCTGACGCTGGATGCTGGCACTATATATAATATATTTTATAATATAATTGGATTGATGCATGATTGGACTACATGACTCATGCATCTTGCATTGTGTGATTGTGATTACTGTATGCCCTAGCGACATCAGGGTTGTGACCTCCACAGGCATGTCGTTGATGACTAGATGGGACACCGAAAATATTTGGGTTCGAGCATCTGAGCACTTTGGATGTCTGTGGGTGAAAGTCCCTAAACCTCTAAGGTCAAGAGACACCCCAACGTCGAGACCGAGTGGATATATGAGCACTTGAGTACCGAATATCAGGAGGTTGCATCTCCCACTGTGTTGTGGTCGATTAGGAGGGGGTGTGGCCTTATCCGCCTGAGGGTAGTGGGCATAGCTAGGCTGAGTTTGACCAGCTCCTAAATGGGTTCGCTATCGACGTGTCGGGTAGATATTGGTTGACTATTGGCCTGGTGTATAGTGAAGTCTCTTCCACTTGCATGGTTGTGCGTCCGGGGGGCGGCGATTGCATGTATAGTGTACTAGACCCCGGTGATGATCCCAGAGATGTACAATACTGATTTTTGGACTAATTTGTAGAGCAGGAGTTGCATACTCAGCGTTATACTCATTTATTCACTATCCACTCGGGCTGGTGGTGTGCAATCAAGTCATCATGTGCACCTTCGCATTGGACAGGATTTCGGTTGGGGCGCATGACTAACCTGAGATTAGGAGTCTACAACATTGAGTCTGACTATCGAAATTTAGGTATGGGACCGGTTTGGATAAAAGTCCCTTGTGATAGACCCCGTAGCTTGCGATACTCCACACCATCATCCCGACTTCACGCTCTAGCTTGATCATTTCATTCGCATCGCATATTGCATTACATCTGTAGGTATATGACATTTTGGGTTACTATTTTTCTGCACTTATATGGTCTCGATGGACTTAGTAGGATTTACATATTGCATTGTATCATCAGCATCTAATATTTAGCTCTCTATGACTCCTCATTTGCATAACTGATCTATATTGCGTACTCTAATATTGTATGATTTATAGACTTGAAGTATTTCCGCTTACTCTGATATCGTATGATTCATGATCTTGTCAGTAATTTCGATATTGTATGATTATAGCATTGTATTGAATACTTGGCACTTACCTTACGCACACACTTACACCACCCTCTAAGCTTTCTATAAGCTTATGCATAATAAATGCGTGCAGGTGGCAAGGGTTGCAGCGGTGTTAAGCTTGGAATGTGTAGCCGTCTTCTAGAGCTTTGATTTTTCATATATGTATTTCCCTTTCAGCACTGTATTCAAATGTTTATATTAGTGGATATGTGATGATGATGTTGCCTTTGTGATTTGGGTATACTTGTGGTTATGCTTCTTATGAGTAAAATGTACATTGGAAAATCCTCCTTATAGGATCCCAGGATCGGAATCTGGCGTATGGACACTAGGAGCAGAGAATGGGGTACTACGGAGGTTGTTGGCATCGGATTCGGCAATCGAGAATTTTGTGAGCCCTGTTTCCGAGTTTGGGACGTGACAGTAACCCAACCATCGCTTGTGTAATTGGGAACCACCGAGTTTGGGACGGTGTTTTAAACACCAAACCAGACTCTGTCTTGATTTCAGATGATGACGTGACTCTTGAGGCAGAGTTTGATTATTACGACAATCAGGACGAGTACTCTTACATGCAGTTCTCTGATGGATTCGCATAGGCTCTCCTGTTCGGTGGGGCTACATGGTTTTATTTCAGTTGAACTATTTTTTATACTTTTGACTTTTGTAACATTACATGTAATATTTTAAGTACACAGTGACTCAGTGTTATATCATACTCTAGAGACCGATTTTGATTTTTGATTTGTATACGTTTATATATATATATATATATATATTTCAGTCTTCTGCTTGCGTTTTACAATTGATCTAGAGTATGAATTACTATTTTGGTATAATCCCACTCATGATTAATGCACTAACACAGGCAACATTAAATCATAAGCATATCTGTTACATAAGTGATGTTTTGGAACTAGTCAGTTGAGTTGCTACTCGACCCCTGATTTTCAGGGCATTACAAGTTGGTATCAGAGCCTGACCTAGGTTATGGTCACACACCTTATGCTGACGCATTTCGACGTAGGTGGGTGCGAGAAAAATTTAGAAATAAAAGTAGAATTTTCCAGTTTCTCCAATTGGCGAAGTTCATCGAAATCGATCACCGAGATCAAGTCCGTGCACCTCCGTGATCGCTTGAGGCAACCCCAGACCTATCCTAGACCATCTATCGATGGGTTTAGATAGTAAATCACCCCATCCCAGCCCTCAATAATGTACTGATACAGCTATGCATCAGAAAACACCCGAAAGGACCCGAAATGAAGCAAAACAGAGTGGGGGACCTAACCACGCAAATCTAGGGGGACCCAGAGTGGGCCCCATACCTTTTTGGGACTCAGTGGACAGGAGGACCTCACCTCTTGGGCGAGCCCTTACCAAACACTCCAGGGGTCGGCGAAGCCTCGCCGACTAACGGGCCAGGCCGATCGCCTATGGGGTCTTGTATGGCCCACCTGTCCAGAGTTTTGGGTTTAAAACCTTCCCAAACACACCCCTCCTTCACAAATCACCCTCCCAAGCTTTCCTTTCCCTCCCAAACTTCCGATTTTTCAAAAAAATTACCCCTTAAATCACCCATTTCGTCATTTCCCTTCTGAGCATACTCATCTCCACTGTTTTCAGCAACGCCCACCTTCCAACCATTCCATTCTCTCTAATTTGAGCTATTGAATCTCCCATTTGAGGCTCAAACTCATGTAAACCCATTAGCCATCCCATTTCTTCATATTCCTTCTTCATTTCCTTCCATTTGAGCCTTTATACGCTCCTTGGAGGCTCAAATCCGTGGAGATCTAACAACTCCATCTTCTTTTTCCCTTTTCTTCACTTTCTTCATGACCCTCTTCAAAGTTATTACAGCCATTTTCTCATTTTCCACCATTCTTTCCCTCATGGGAAAGAGGAAGGGTGCCACGAATGAAGCCGGGCCTAGCCACCCTACTTGTATAAGAAGACCGCGAGGCACCACCGCAAGCACGGGCATCGAGTGTGAGATACGGACGAAACGGGACCTCGATCATCAGGATCCTCTCCCATGAGCTCTACTAGCGGAGTTGTCCTATAGAGTTTATGAGGACCGTCGGGTCCTTTTTGAAGCTCAGGTAGACGGGCGACTCTTTGGAGAGTATCCGTTGTTAGAGCACCTGGATGAGGCCGGTTAGGGCCCCGTGTTTGAAGGAACGTATCGTGCAAATGTGGGTACTGTCTGTGCATTCTATGCCCATATTCAAGAGCCGACGCTAGAGCCCTTGCAGTTAAAGATTCCCTCATGACATGGTCGGGAGGCCATAATTGACGCTGACCTGATAGCTTGACTCATAGGGATACCTCTTGGCCAACTTCACGTAAGCGAGACGAATTTGAGGAGTGCACGTGAAAGGGACCGCCTCACACGGTTCCTTTGTGGTCGACTGGTTTAGTGGTAGCCCAATAATAGCCTTCTAGCTACCCACATGAAGGATGATTTTTACCTACTCCACCATATCTGCACGTTTAATGTCTACCCCAGGTGGAGCAATCGCAGTGAGTGTACGCGTCTGATGGTCGACTTTCTATACCAAGCGGGGCTGGGTGAGAAGTTATGCTTGCCGACATATGTTTTGTGACAGATCGTTCTGACCGCACGCTCAAACAGAAGGACTGATTCGCTCCCTTTCGGCCGGCTTATATGCAAGATTGCAAGCGAGTTCGGCTACAGTCTTGGAGCAGAACTTCCAGTACGGCAACACTTCATCAATGAGACCACTCTCAATTAGATGAAAATCGGGCTACGACAACGACAAGCCCAACTTGAGGAGAGTGAGGATGAGACAGAGAGTGAAGAAGAACAAAGTGAGGATGAAGGCGGAGCGAAAATAGAATAGGAAGAGAACAAGGAAGAAGAAGAGGCTCAGGATAGGAAGGAGAGCTCCCCTCCTACGCCACCGAGGTAGGACACTGATCGGGCTGATAGGGATGATCGAATAGCTTGACTGGAGGAGGGTCAAGCGGTCCTATGACAGGACATTATAGATCTTCGAGGCCTTATGAAGCACAAGTTCAAGAAAGTGACTCGTACGCTGAAGACTATCCTGTGTTATCTACAGGATAAGGGTGCCCCTCCTCCTTTGCCAGACTCGGATGCTTAGTCATCCCTGTAGTTATCTTACAACTTGCTTTGGTTCCTGCTTTAAGTTATGTTTGTGTTCATGTTGATGGACCTAGTAGTGCAGTAGTAGTAGAAAGTTTTCAGTGTTTGAAGCTTGGGTTATATTAGCTAACATGCATCTTCTGTCATGATTCATGTAAACTCTGTAATCCATGTATTATGGCAAATTTTGGTTAATGAAATGCATGCAGTTCCTTTTGCTATGAAGTGTGTATGAATGCTGCGTAATAAGTTTGTGTGTATGCTGAATCTGACCTGAGTTACACCCTATGTCATATAGGGTATGTCATGGAAGGTCATGCAGAGCATCGTACGCCTCACACTCACAGATACTATGGATCAGGCACCTCTTCAAAGGGATGGTTATACGGACCCCAAATTGGGCCCTATTCGTGAGACTGTTCCCGAGTCTCAACCTTCTCTTGGTCCTGCAGTTGGATCGCCACCGTACACACCACTGGTTCGTGAGCAGAACCTTGCGTCATCTTCAACGCATCATGTGCCTGAGCCTGCCCCACCTGCTGATAGGTTGGAGCAGTTGATGATGATGATGCAATAGCAGCACCAACAGCTCTTGGCTACCATTGCAAGGGCCCTAGCCTAGGGTAGAAGTGCTGCTCCACCTTCGCCATTTGTATGTCCTGCTGAGACAGTGGGGCCTTCTGATTAGGATGAGGGTGTGCCTCCTCCTGCACCTGTTACTTACCCTATGGGGAATCTGGGTACTAGTGGCCTCCTCGAGCGATTCCAGCGGTTGAGGCCTCCTACTTTTACGGGTTCTTACAAACCCGAGGAGGCAGAATATTGGCTCGAACGCATCTCCAAGATGTTGAGGATGCTACATTGTACTGAGGAGGAGCAGGTCGAGTTGGCTGTCTTTATGTTTAAAAAGGAGGCGAGCTTATGGTGGGATAGTGTATTGCGGACTATTGCGGTTGGCTATGTCTGGACCTGGGCAGATTTGAAGTTCCACTTTCACGAGAAGTACTATCCCCAGACGTACCAGCACGAGAAGGAGAATGAGTTTTTACGCCTCAGACAGGGAGGCATGACAATGACAGATTATGAGCATTGGTTCATGGAGTTGGGCCGCTATGTTCCTACGATCCTTGCCAATGCACAGATGCAGATGCAGCACTTTTCTAAGGGCCTGCGCCCTGATATTCACTCGAAGATATGTTGTGCTAGCATACCCTCCTACGCTGAGCTGGTACACATGTTTATGCGAGCCGAGCAGGACAGGGATCGGTTGGCACGTTCTCGTGCGCCTATGGTCCCTAGGCCTCTCAACCAGATATGCCGAGTAGGCCATTCCTCGGCAGGAGGCCTCGCACAGACTCTCCTCCCAGGATTTCAATGCCACCAGTTCCGATGCGGTGACCGGGCGTGACTTGTACCTACTGTGGGAAGCCAGGCCACCCAGCGGAGAGCTGTTTCGCACGTATGAGAGACAGTGGGTTCTCGCCGCAGTGGAAGATCGACCGCATTCGTCCCCAGGCCATTTCAGCACCACCCCTGCGTATTATCCCTGCACATCCATCTTTCAGGCCCACTGCACCTCGCTTTATGCCATCGCCACGGCCCATGGTTCCGCAGCCGAACCGTCAGCAGTAGGCTCGTGTGTATTCCCTAGTAGCTGAGGCACCCGAGGTATCAGATGTTGCATCGATGGGTTTTGAGGTTACGTCACAGATCCAAGATATTCCAGTTTTCCTATTGGTGGACAACGGGTCCACTGTCTCTATTGTATCATGCGCCGCAGTCAAGCGACTAGGGTTGGAAACTAGTCCTATGGTTGGGCTGAGACTCTTTACCGCCACAGGAACCTTCTCAAACTCGACCAATATGTGTAGGGGTTATTTGATAGGCCTAGGGAGCCAGACAGTGTTCGTTGACCTAATGGTCGCTCCTTTATGTCACTATGATGTGATACTTGGCATGGACTGGCTTAGGGAAGTGAAGGCAGAGATCGACTGCGATGCTAGGGTAGTGACAGCCCATACACCCGAGGGCATAACCTTTACCTTTCTAGTACAGGTCAGTTGGTACTACCATATCAGTTGTTACGCTACTTTAGTAGAGCATGTTGATGGGCCGACGTTAGGGAACATGCCAGTAGTTCGGGAATTCGAGGATGTGTTCCTGACGATCCTTGGATTACCTCCTCGGTGCGAGATTGATTTTACCATTGATCTTGTGCCTAGTACGATGCCCATTTCATTGTCGACATACCGCATGCCTCCATGTGAGATGGAGGAATTGAGAAGGCAGATCGATGATCTGTTGGGAAAAGGCTTCATACGACCCAATGTATCTCCTTGGGGAGCACCTATGTTTTTGGTCAAGAAGAAGGATTGGTCACAACAATTGTGTATCAACTATTGTAGTTTGAACCAAGTGACGGTGAAGAATAAGTACCCTTTGCCCAGGATAGATGACCTGTTTGATCAATTGAAAGGGGCGCGATACTTTTCGAAGATCGATCTGCAGTCAGGTTATCATCAGTTGCGCGTCAGGGATGAGGACGTGCAAAAGACTACTTTCAGGACTAGTTTTGGACATTACAAGTTCCTTATGATGTCGTTCGGTCTTACGAACGCACCGGCCGTATTCATGGACTTGATGAACCGGATATTTCGGCCGTTTCTGTTCCAATTCATCATTGTGTTTATAGATGACATTCTGATATATTTTAAGAGTTGGGAAGAGCATGAGGAACACTTACAAGCAGTCTTAGACACTCTGAGGAAGAACCAGTTGTTCGCCCAGTACAAGAAGTGCGACTTGTGGAAAGAGGAAGTCAAGTTCCTAGGACATGTGGTGTCTAAGGAAGGGATAGCTGTGGACCTTGCTAAGGTAGCCACGGTTCAGGACTGGAAGCAGCTTGGTTCGGTTACTAAAGTGAGGAGCTTTCTTAGTCTGGCAGGCTACTATCGACGATTCATTTGGGATTTCTCGAAGATTGTCAGACCGTTGTCTCAGTTGACATGGAAGGATCTGAAGTTCACCTGGAATGAGAAGGCAGAAGCAGCTTTTCAGGAACTGACGTCCACCCCTGTGCTAGTATTTCCAGAGCAAGGGGTCAAGTATATTATATACACTGACACATCTCGCGTTGGTTTGTGTTGTGTCCTTATGCAAAAGGAAAGGGTGATCACATATGCCTCGAGACAGTTAAGGAAACACGAGGAGAATTACCTTACACATGACTTGGAACTGACAGCGGTCATATTTGCATTAAAGCTCTGGAGACATTACCTCTACGGAGAGGAGTTCAAGCTTTTCTGCCACCACAAGAGCCTTCGCTATATATTCACTCAGCGGGACTTGAATATGAGGCAACGCCGATGGATAGAGACCTTGAAAGACTTCAAGTTCGAGGTTTCCTACCATCCTGGCAAGGCTAACCTTGTGGCAGACGCGTTGAGCCGCAAGAAGGCGATAGTATTTGCAGCTCCGCTGATGGTTGAGGAATGGCACATGGTGGAGTTCATGCGGGACTTCAAGCAGAAACTCACCGTAGAGGAGCCATTTGAGTATGTTACGCACATTCAGGTGCAGCCACTTATTGATGATAGGATTATCGAGGCCCAGAAGGGCAATGTGCGACTGTCTGAGCTTCGAGAGTAGGCTAGCGATGACGAGGACTCCGAGTAGAGAGTTGGCACAGATGGGGGCTTACGATACCGTGGCCGCCTGTGCGTCTCAGACATTCATGACTTGAGATAGGGATTCTCGAGGCAGCCCACAATTCGAGGCTTACGATGCATCCTGGTAGCACGAAGATGTATCAGGATATGAAGAGATCATATTGGTGGGACAATATGAAGG
This sequence comes from Magnolia changhungtana, assembly GCA_030180095.1. Lineage (NCBI taxonomy): Eukaryota > Viridiplantae > Streptophyta > Magnoliopsida > Magnoliales > Magnoliaceae > Magnolia > Magnolia changhungtana. The sequence continues at coordinate 2,882,438 of JASAUF010000525.1, forward strand.
CCCACATAGCAGAATTTGTGTCCCGTTGTCTCACCTGCCAGCAGGTTAAGGCTGAACATCACTGACCTCCTGGACTCCTTTAGCCCATGCCTATAGCTGAATGGAAGTGGGACTTCAGGACCGCAGAAGACGAGGAAGGGACATGATTCCATCTGGGAGATCATCGACCGGTTGACAAAGTCGGCTCATTTCCTTTCGATCAGAGTTTTGAACTCTGCAGATGAGTTGGCCAGATTGTACATTAAGGAGATAGTGCGTCTACATGGAGTTCCCTTGGAGATTGTGTCAGACAGAGACACGTGATTCACATCTATCTTCTGGAGTGATGGGTGTGAAGTTGAAGTTCAGTACTGTATTCCACCCACAGACCGATGGGCAGACGGAGTAGGTGAATCAGATTTTGGAGGATATGTTGTGGGCCTGTGTGTTAGACTTTAAGGACAGTTGGGATGACTGTCTCCCGTATGCAGAGTTCGCCTACAATAACAGTTTTCAGGTGAGTATTGGTATGGCTCCTTACAAGGCCTTGTATGGGTGCCCTTACCGAGCACCGTATTGTTGGGCAGAGATCGGTGAGCACAGTTTGATTGACCTAAAGTTAGTACGGCGACCTTAGATAAGATCAATATTATCAGGCGTTGACTTCTTACAGCACATAGCAAATAGAAGAGTTATGCCGATACGAGGCGGCGACCGCTTGAGTTTGAGGTTGGAGACCATGTATTCCTCCAAATTTCCCCCATGAAGGGAGTCCTTCGGTTTAGTAAGAAAGGAAACTTACGCCGCGGTTCATTGGCCCTTTCCAGATACTTGATCGAGTGGGTGCGGTGGCATACCGCTTTGCTTTACCCACTCCACTTGCGGGTGTACATAATGTATTTCATGTTTCCATGCTAAAGAAGTATGTTCCTGATCCTTCCCATATCATCAAATGGGAGCAGGTATAGTTGAACGAGGACGCTACGTATGTACTGCATCCGATGCGTATCCTAGACAGGAAGGAGCAGGTGTTGCGTAGTAAGGTCATCTCACTTGTAAAGGTACTTTGAGCACATCAGACAGAGGAAGAGGCTACTTGGGAAATTGAAGCCGAGGTCAGAAAGAACTACCCTCAGATTCTCGAGGAGTACGAAAAAGTACTAATTTCAAGGATGAAAATTTTCTTTAAGAGGGGTAGATTGTAACGTCTCCGAAAATTCCATACAAAGACTCGAGTACCACCTCAAGCAGAAATCACTTAGGATCAAATCCTTTAGAAATTAGATAAAATTAACTAAGTGCTAAACTAGATTAGCTACGAAATCCGCTTGATCCACTTTAAATATGATCTGCAAGACCCAAAACTTGTAGAATCATTGACGCTAGGTTACCCTAAAATCTAGGATCAATCTCATTACCCAGTTGCTCTTGGGAGCACGTTGAAATTCCGTATCGGATCTGGACCGCACGTCGAAAGTCCGATTATTATGAAATTATATAACTAAGACCGCCTTGCTGGGCTTGACAACCATCTCGGAAATCAACCCCAGATAGTGTCCCGGGGCTATTTGATTGAGCCCGGAGTGAAGTGTGTGAGAAAACGTAAATTTCTTTAGAAATGAAACCTAATTTAAGTAATCCAAGACTTGTCATTTGCGGGCGTGGTATAAGCAATTAGACCGTCGGAATTTGACCCAAATACACCCTCGGATCAGGGGAAATTTCATTTACAGGTCAGTGTACTTGTAACCCTGATTGAGTTGCGGTGACCGTTGTACTGAAACTGGTCCGCCACGTGTGATCCGGAAACCCGATTAGAATAAAAACGTAACTCGACCTAGATCCGTAGTCTGTGAGCTTAAATTGGACCTTTGGCTCAAGGAGGGCTCCGAAAGTGCTCCGTTGAGCTGGAACAGGTGCCCTTTGGACATAACCTAAGTATACCTTGGCCCTGGGGCCATTTCTATCAGTTTTAGGCCTATATAAGGACCTTAAACCCTCTCTCATTCTCACCATACGAATTTGAGAAAACCCTAGGAGAGAGAAGAGAGTAAAGAGAGAAAGTGAGAGAGAAGTTAGAGTTATTCTGGGGAATCAATTCCTGCTATTCTTCGAGTCTATCCATCACTACTGTATCGTATTTTCGGTGATTCTGATTCTGTTTTCGGGTAAGAAATCCTAACCCTAATCAGTTCTAGAGATCCAATGAGTGTAAGTGATGAAGTAGCTAATCTATTTCCTGTCATAGGTTACCGTTCTGCCAGTGATTAAGACTCGATGTTTAAACTGATTCCATTACTCGCTTCTACGGCATAAGGTATGGACTTTAGACTCTTAGGTTATAGTTTTCAATGCTTTCAATATCAGATAATGGTAGATTCATGATCTGGGGGTTATTGTACATGTAAAATGCGATGTTTGTTTTGCGATTCAGTTACGTATGCAAATTATGGCTTTAGTGTATTCTATATATTTGTAGAAAATACCGCATACATACAAAATATGAAAGTGTGTTTGCCATGATTAATGACTGTGTGTACATGCTATATATGTGTGTAATACTTGCTTGGAGAAAGAATTCGCCCTAATACATGTTTTGGCTAATATATGTTATGTATGTTAAATAAGTGTATTCTAAGTGTTTGTGAAAATGCTTGTAAGAGTAAGTATGTAGATGATAGTGTTTAGGGTAGGTGTTGAGATAGGATTCTCAACTACCTTAGAGATGTATATGATTTCCTTCATGCAAGTTGTTTAACTTAGTCGCTTACTTATTAAATGTATGTGTTCGTATTTCCTGTTTATATTGTGCTTTATAACATGCTTGTTAACATATTTGAATTACTTGGTAATTCTGTTTTGACTACTATACATGCTTTTTGGTTAAGGATTGATTGTGATTGGGGCTATGTTATAGTCCAGGCAATCGGCAACAGGCTTGAAGTCATGGTTGAGATTCATTCACCACGTAGGATGTGTTTGACGAACTCGGGTCGTGTGTTGGTCGTCGGCAGTGGTTAGGCCACACAAAGTGCTTATACACTTCATGTCGATCGATGCAATGTGCGCTTGTGCTAGTCGAGCCTGTCAAGTAACCCGATGTGCCGATATATGTTCACCATGTATGGGCGCTACTACTTGAACCTAGAAATCCCGTTTAACCTTGGTACCTCGATCCGCTAAGACCCATGAGCTTGACATGGTGGTATGGGACACCGTAGTCGAACTGTCGGCCTACGCTGGGGCGACGAGCCTCCCCGTAGTGACCAGTGAGCAACCCAGACTCGTGAACCGAATACGGTGGTATGGGACACTGTATTCGAGCTGTCGGCCTACACTGATTGGTGACGAGCCCTTTTAGTGACCTCGAGTATACTTTGAGTCTGCGTAGAGGCGACGAGTCTTTCCATAACATCTAGAGTATAAACTAGGCCTGTACTGTTTTGGTGACGAGCCCTTTGCAGCGACCTAGAACCGCAACATCATATGATATTACTAAGACTGACAACCCTAGAATGGATCATCGTTTGGAAAATGACATAAGGGAGGTACCTTAGTTTTCCAATCCTGTTGTATGAAAAGGACTAATAAGAACTTGGTAATCATATGCATGCACCACATTACACATGCAATCAGGCGTTGCAGGTCAAGCACTGAGGTAGTGTTGTCATGGAGAACGTAAGATGAAGTCACTGAGGGAGCGTAGGTGAGGGCATGCATAATACATCCATACCATTCTTGCATTAACAACAGTACTACGAATGTGTGATTTATTGCTTTATCATTACTACTTGACTGAATTGATAACATGCTAACCTATGATCTATTGTTCCACTGAGTTGATCACTCACTCCCACGTTACGGGATGGTGTTTTAAACACCAAACTAGACTCTGTCTTAATTTCAGATGATGGCGTGACTCCTGAGGCGAAGCCCGATTATTACGACGATTAAGACGAGTACTCTTACATGTAGTTCTCTGATGGATTCGCATAGGCTCTCCTATTTAGCGGGGCAACAGGGTTTTATTTCAATTGAACTATTTTTGATACTTTTAACTTTTGTAACATTACATGTAATATTTTAAGTACACAGTGACTCACTGTTATATCATACTCTGGAGACCGATTTTGATCTTTGATTTGTATACGTTTATATATATCTTTCAGTCTTCCGCTTGCGTTTTACAATTGATCTGGAGTATGAATTACTGTTTTGGTATAATCCCACTCATGATTAATGCACTAACACAGGCAACATTAAATCATAAGCATATTTGTTGCATAAGTGATGTTTTGGAACTCGGGAGTTGAGTTGTCACTCGACCCTTGATTTTCAAGGCGTTACATTGCCCGAGCTCGACTCAACTCGGATCGAACCCCAACTCGAATCGAACTCAAATCGAACCAGTTCAGTTTCTTAGTTACTTTGATATTGATGTTACTCCCCAAGTGTTTGATGAAATGACTCAACCAAGTGTCAGCTGGTGGCAAGGAAGGTATGTATATGAAACAAATACATTTTTTCTTGATTTTGATGTTGCCTAGAAGGTGAGAATTTGAAAGTGCAGTCCATGTGTTTGTGAAAATACTGCACAGGTGAACTCAGCTCGATCTTGGATCTAATTGGCTCGAGCTGCTGACTAAATCGAGCTGAGCTAGCCAGTCAGGCTAGAGGACCGAGCCGAGCCAAGTTTGAACTAGGGTCAGTTAGTGGCCAAGTTGAGTCGAGTTATGTCAAGCTCGACTCGGTTCGACCCGTGTACACCTCTAGGTCTAGGTGAATTAAGACCTATGTGGACTACATTACAACTTGCCGATCAATCAATCCATGTGCTGAGAGGGATGATTGAGGATGTGTTGGCCGAAGTTCATAAATTCTACTATCGAGTAGATTTTATTGTTTTGGATACTCAACCCATCATGGATATGAGCACTTAGATTCCCGTCATCCTTGGTCACCCATTTCTTCCTACATCAAATGCCGTCATTAATTGTAGGAATGAAATTATGAATTTATCTTTCGAAAATATGGCATTGAAGATCAACATGTTTTTCAATATGAGTAAACAGTTAGAGGATGATGACGATACCCATAACATTAACATGATCAATTCTTTTATGAAAGATAGAGCACTTTTGAATCTATACTCTGACCCTCTAGAGATGTGCTTGGACCGCTCCTCTGATTTAGATGATGACATCAATAGGGAGATGGATGCCTTACTTGATGTTGTGATAGACCTCGTAGCTTGCGATACTATGTACCATCATCCCGACTTCATGCTCTAGCTTGATCATTTCATTCGCATCGCATATTGCATTACATCCGCAGGCATATGGCATTTTGGGTTACTATTTTTCTGCACTTATATGGCCTAAATGAATTTAACAGGATTTACATATTGCATTATATCCTCGGCATCTAATATTTAGCTCTCTATGACTCCTCATTTGCATAACTGATCTGTATTGCGTACTCTGATATTGTATGATTTATAGACTTATAGTATTTCCGCTTACTCTGATATCGTATGATTCATGATCTTGTTAGTAATTCCGATATTGTATGATTATGGCATTGTATTGAATACTTGACACTTACCTTGTGCACACACTTACACCACCATTGCCTCTTAGAGTGCGACCCGCTATAGAAACTATCTCAGAATGGGGCCCATGACCCTTAAACTAGCTAGAAAATGAATGGGCAGCATACATAATATTTTACACATCATGGTGGGCCTCAAGAAATGGCCCATGATCCACATACATCAAGGTGGACTACTTGGGATAGCCCACAGCCCAAAAATACAATGGCCAAGGGAACATACAACACATGCATCATGGTGGGCCTCATGGGTAGCCCATATGTCCCAAAGAATAGTTGGGCTAGGGATACATCACAAGTACGATTGTGGGCCTTATAAGTCAGCCCAAAACTTGACAAACTGGATGTGCAATCATAATCACATACATCATAGGGGCTTTCAAACAACCCACAAGATCCAATATAATGAATGGGTAGTATAAGCACCAAGGAAGGCTCTAAGGTTGGATGTCCAGCCCATCTGGGCCTGCTTGACATCCAAAATCAGGACACATTAGTCCTCAATCAACTAGATGAATGGTGGGCTATACAAGGTACAAATGGGGCCCATAATCTCATAAAAATACATGCATGGTGTGTATACATAACACCCTCAATCTAGTGGGCCTTACAACTTCAAATCATACAACTATATGCAGTAATACAGGGCCCTTGCTGGACATCCAGCCCACCTGGCTTTCTAGGCTTGCTGGGGCCTAGTAAATAGGCTATCTGGATAAAATAAATACTTCAGGGTGACCCATACATGTTACAGTGGGCCCCACTAGATGGAAGTCAAGAATACAACACATAAATCAGGGTAGGCCTACTACTGGACTACAAGTCTAGCAGCACCCATCCCATCCTGGATGGCCTAGCAAATACATGAGAAAGGTGGGCCCCACCTGGGGATGTCCCACCAGGGGTAAGCCACGTCCAAGTGGCCACAAAATGGAGGCAGGGTGAATACAACACATCATCAAGGTGGGCCACACTGGAGGGTTGACGGTCAGCCCTCCTGCTAGACGTTAGCCCAGTTGGGGCGTCCAACAGGTGGGCCCCTAGCCCAGATGTGGTGTCCCATAGATGGACAGCCTGGATACTCCACGAATATCTGAGATGTGACTCAATAAGGTGGGCCACAATAGAGGTAAAAAGGGAAAGACTAAACACATGCATCAAGGATGGACAATTGTTGGACACTAAGTTGTTAAAAAATGTAGCTGGCCCTGTTTGGTTCTACCTCTAGAATGGGCCTAGGCCTGCCTAATCATGAGGAAATGGGTGGATGCCACAGGGTCCAAACCATACATCCTGATCATCACATGGGTCTCATGCATGCATGGGCCCTACATTAGAAAATCTGAGGTGGGGATGCCATCCCCATCATGAAACCAAAGGTCTAGATGACCCCTTCTTGATCTAGATCAAACAATGCATCATGACGGGGCCCATGGAGAATGGCCCCATCATGGCTTGTGTATGCAACTAAGGTGGGCCATTGGCCACACCTAAGGGTCAAAATAGGATCCCCACCATTGATTGGTGGGTCCGACATGCCCTAAGCAAGAAAACCTAGAGATTTAAGCAAGAAAACAACAAATCAAATCTTAGAAAAGCACCCACCTATTATCTTCTACCCTTGGGTTCTCTAGCTTCAAGGGAGGTATTTTAATGGTGATGATGAGAATCTAAGGGCTGGATAGGGAGGGCTTAAGCTTAGAAGGTGGCTGGAAATGGAGTCTCTCTTGGACATTTGGAGGTCTCTCTTTAGCTAGGAAAATGAGAAAGAAGAGAGCGAGGGAGAGAGATAACAGAGAAAGAATTATTGCATGTAAGACATTGATTACCATGTAATCAATGTCACCCCTAGGCTATTAGCCTAGGATGACATCATCCGAATGATGATTCCTAGGGAAAGCACTTTATCTGGAATGCCATGGTCCCACAACATGCGGTCCACGACCAGGATAATGTGCAGGCCATAACTCTCAATCTAAGCGTCGCATTAGCGCAAGAGATGCGGCGACAGCTTGGTCACAATAGCATAGGTCTCGGGTTGAGCCAACTCGGGTCTACAGGATGCGACTTGAGGTTGCTCCCAAACACAATCTACAGGTCGCGGCTCGTCGGAATTCGATGGAGAGGATCGCGAGATCCTAAGGAAAGGAATGGTACTAGGACATAGGCCTGACACATGGTGGTTGACCATCTCTCTAAATAGGATCTCCCCAATTCCCTTGAGCCGACACCGATAAATGATATGTTCCCTAATGAATAATTATTAAAAGTCTCGCAATTACCTTAGTTTACTTACATTGTAAATTATCTTGCCACAGGTTTCACACCGACATATTGGACTACACAAGATAAGACAAAATTTATTGCTAAGGTACATAAGCTTTTCGTAGATGATCCTTATCTTTTTAAATATTTTCCAAACTAAATTCTAAGGAGATGTGTGCTAAACAATGAACATCGTAGTATTATCACCTTTGGTCACTCTCAGGCTTGTGGTGGTCACTTCTTTGCTAAAAAGACCACGGCCAAAATTCTGTAGTGTGGCTTTTACTAGCCTACTATGTTCAAAGATTCTCACAAGTTTTACAAAGCTTGTGAGTGTTATCTGAAATTGGGAGGATTGTCTCGTCAAAATATGAATCCACTAAACCCTATTCTTATCATTGAAGTATTCGATTGCTAGGGCATCAATTTCATGGGGCTATTCCCCCAATCCTTTGGAAATATTTACATTTTTTTAGTAGTAGACTATGTCATTAAATGGGTCGAAGCGATCCCGTTCCGGAACAATGATCATCAAACGTCATTAAATTCTTAAAAGAAAAAATCCTTTCTCGGTTCGAAACGCCTCTGGCCATCATTAGTGATGAAGGTTTAGACTTTTGTAATAAGCCATTCGAGAAATTAATGAAGAAATATGGCATCTCTCATAAAGTGATCACTCCATACCACTTGCAAATAAGTGGGCAAGCTGAGATTTCTAACAGGGAGATTAAACAAATTCTAGAAAAAATGGTTAACCCTGACCGTAAGGACTGGTCAATCCGCTTGACTGATGCCTTATGGTTTACCGTACAACTTTTAAGACCCCCATTGGAATGTCTCCTTTTAGACTCGTCTATGGGAAAGCTTAGCACTTGCCTGTGGAGTTGGAACATAAAGCCTACTGAGCTATAAAAAATATGAACTTTTAACTTAGACAACGCTGGCTCACTACACAAGCCTCAATTAAATGAACTTGAGGAAATCTAGAACAATGCATATGAGAACTCAAGAATTTACAGGTGTTCCATGATCGGAATATCCTTTGGAAATCTTTCATAACAGGTCAAAAAGCCTTTCTGTACAATTCTCAGTTTCATCTTTTTCTGAGTAAACTTTACTCTGTTGGACTAGCCCATTCACTGTTACTAACGTCTATCCTCATAAGGTTGTCAAGATAAATAATCTAACGAATGACAATGTTTTCAAAGTAAATGGACATCATCTCAAGGCATTCGTTGAGAACTTTGATTTAAAGGATATGTCCATGCCTCTGATTAATCCTATATATCAGGGTTGACCTCCTAGTCTGATTGAGGTGTAGTTACGTTTATTGCTTTTATAGGAGTTAAAATTATGGTAGTTTGCCTTCTATTTAGTCTTTACGCTAACCTATTTACATGTTGAGAACTTTGGAAAAGCTTCAATTTTCCTTCTTCAGGTACTACATTTTTATCACCTCTCATTTGTTTTCATCATCTCATGAGCATTGTATGCTTATATATTTTACATTGAGGACAATGTAGATTTTTGGTTGGGGGTGTGAATTAGGTAAACTAATCAATATTTTCTTAGTCCTTGATAAAAAATTTTGAAAATTTTCAATTTTTCAAATTAAAAACCTATTTAAAAAGTGATAATTTGTGTATTTAAGAATGCTTTGAGTATGATAATAAGATAGAGATTGAATTTTGAGTTGTTAGAGTTTGATTAACTATGTAGACTATCACTTAAGTCTTTCATTTAATTGATTAAGAGGAAGTTTGAATATCATGTTGATCTAAATCACAAGACACATTCAATTTGCTTTTTGTGAATAATGCTAGAATTTTTTATTGTTAACATGTGTATCATTGATAGATATTGAGAATTAAGTTTGGAGAATTTTATCCGCCTTACAAAGATGAAAAGAATCAATTAAAAAATAGAAAGATCGACAAAAAGGTCATGTATGATGAAAAGACTAGAAAAAAATGAATATGAAAAGCTTGAAAAGAATGAAGATGGAAAGACTAAAAGAATGAATAAATAAAAGGGACCGTCGATATAAAATTAAAAAAAAATGGAAAAAGAAGAAAAGGGAATAAGTTTGGAATCAGTATTTGATTATTCAATTAATCTTGAGGTAATGAGCATGGCTAACATTATGAAATGATAGTATTTTTACGGAAAGTAAGTTAGAATTCACTAAGCACATTGAGAAACTTGATATATGAACTTATGCTCCTAAGTGATTGATAAAGAACCTATTTGAATAATTGCTTATGTGCTTCAGCTCCAGGTTTTTAAAGCTCTACTTTCTCATCCTGATTTTACTCATTCATACTTGATTGCACAAAAGGTTATTTTCTGAAAGCGGTTTGAACATTGAGAATTGAGGATATCTTCATGCATGTTTTGCTCAGGACTAGCAAAATGCTGGTTGGAGGGGGGGGGGGGGGTGTGTGTTGAGTGTCAAATATTGCATATTTCTCCTTGTTTATATCTTGGTTTTATGAACATGATAATGCTTAATAGGTATATTTTATGCATGTTTGTCTTCCAAGATGAATTCGAGTGCTTGGAATGAAAAGAGTGTTAAAAGAAAGGAATTGACGCTTGAAGATCACCAAAGCAAAGGATGGATCTTTGGAGATCATATTGAAGATCTCAAGTCCCCAAGATTCATGGAAACCAAGGGAAGAAGGAAGAAAGTCGACAGATCAAGGTGTAAAAATCCAGAAATTTAAAGCTTCACTGTCGATAACATCGAACACCCTTCGATGGCATTGAAGTAAGTATTCAATGGCATCGAGACCTAATCGATTCCATCAGACTTACATTAAAATCAAGTTTGGTTGCTGGACTAATTAGGTACATTTCTCAATGGCATCGACCACATGTTTGATTCATCAAAACTCAGTTCGATGGCATCGAAGACTGTCTAATGGGATCGAGATTTTTGAAGAATATTGGAGCAACTCACTGGAACATTCTGAACACTTTTCCAATGGCTCGAAGACATGTTCGATGGCATCGAAGGGATGCTCGATAGCATTGAAAACTTACGCAATGTAAAAGGGTGCGACTTTCAAATCCGATTCAAATTGGGATTCTTCCTTCGATGACATAGAAGTCTATTCGATGGAATCAAAAGCTTTACATAGAGTGCGTAAATTTGAGGCGGTTTTCAAAGTCGGCCAAACAAAGCCTATATATTAGGGTTCTTCAAGGAGTTTTAAATATGAATTAGGGTTCAAGGAGCAGAGAAAAAGGCTGGTGTAACCTCCCAAGAGTTTTTCCTTAAATTAATTTTCATGTTTTGTTTAAGAGATTTGGTTTTAATCATGTCTATGGTTAACTAAACCTCTTAGCTAGGGCTAAGAGGTGAAGCTTGTAGTTTTTTGGATGTTTATCTTGCTTTGATTCATGTTTAGGTTAAACCTCATTGATTCCTAGTTTTGAATTAAGGAATATTTTCAATTTTCTATAATTTATTGTGACTCAAATTACAATAGATGTTGTGATATCTTTGAATATCTTCTTATCCATTTTGATATTGTTGAGATTGGTAAAATTCATGATTCATCATCATCTCCTGGGCATGGTGGATGGTTGAATTCCTTTCCAATCATCACAACAATGGTTCTTCTTGTGTGAACTAATTCAATGAGAAGTTCAGATTATGCTTCAATTGTTTATCTTCCAATTGCATAGGATATGACTCTGATTCCAGTTGGGTTTTGTTGAATCAAGTAAGGTAGAATCTTAATAACTACAAGTGGATCTTGGTGCTCTAGTTCCTCTTTTAATTGATAAGTCATTCACAATTATTTTTAACTATTCCAGATTTTTGTTTATTTCTGATTCTAGTTCTATTTCTAGTTATTTTGAGAATACGTACAAGTATAGTCCTTGTGGATTCGACCTCGGTCTCATCATGTTATTACTACATCGCGACCACACACTTGGGGTTGTGAACAACCAAAAAAATCATATTTTAAAATTTTAGGGCCAGAAAAAGATAGTTCTAAAAAATTACATAAATAAACTTTGATGTCATCGAGGACATTTTTGATGCCATCGAAGATAACTTCGATCCCATCGCAAAAATTAAGGAAAATTCAATTTTCTTACTGGACATATTCATGCACCCTTAAATGCCATCGAAGGAGCTTCAATGCCATTGGAGGTTCCATTAAACGAGCGATAACTACATATATTCAAAGTTGTTTGTGAACTTTTTTGAGGCGGTGCGAAAGATTGAGTTTCAAAACTATTTAAAGGAGTCTATAGGCTATTCCAAATCATCTTCTAGTATTTGGAAACGGAGAGAAGGCCTAGGTGAAGTGCCAACAATGTTCTTTCACTTCGATTTTTTCATGGGTTCTAGTAGATCTTTTAGTTTTTCTTTTATTATTTGAGTTAGCTATGACTAGTTAATCTCTTAGCTAAGGCTAAGGGATGAAGCTTGTAATTCTTCTTAATTTTTAGTTTACTTTTATTCAAGCTATTTGGTTTATATACTGAATAATTCATTAATATTTGGTTTGAATGAAGATTTATTTCTAGTTTACTTTAATCCATTGTTGACTCTGGGCACATTGGATGCTTAGAAAAGCTAAGAATAGTTTCTTATCTAGTTTGTAAGGATTGATATGTAAAATTCATTGATCTATCGTTAACTTCAGACCCGATAGATGCTTTGAATTGCTTCGATCAATACTTTGGTGCATGATTTGGGAAATAATTCAATTGAAGTTCAATTCTATTTTAGAACATGAATGATGATTTAATAGAATTTGAAAGTGCCATTATTTGTCAATTAACGTGGTGGTTTAGTTTAAGAGTCAAGTGAGCTCCAAATGAAAAATACAAAGGTTCAAGTGTAATACAAAGGTAGACTATGTCACGCCCCGAACTCAGAAATCGGGCTTACAAAATTCCCGATCGCCAAATCTGGCATCGACAGGCTCCGTAGTACCCCATTCTCGGCTCCCGACACCCATACACCAAGTTTCGATCTTGGGATGCTACAAGGAAGATTTTTAATCATCAATTTGTAATGAGCATAATCATAAATATAACCCACGAACAATAACCACAAGAACACCATCACAAAATCCACTATTATAAAAAAAAATTAAGTACAATGCGTCTGAAGAGAAATACAAGATAATGCAAATAACAGAAGCTCCTGAAGCTTGACTGCAAGCTCCAACTGCGGTGAGGCTATGGCTGTGTCCTAGTGTCACTTGTAAGCATCAATAATGTATAAGCTTATGAAAAGCTTAGAGGGTAGTGTAAGTGTGTGCGCAATATTAGCATACTCAGAATGCAAGGTTAGAGTAATGCGGAATCGTGCTGATGAGTACATGAATGCAATCAGTCATACCAAGGCTATGCAGTGTAGGATATGAATGCTATCGGCCATAACACAGCCATGCGATGCGAGATGCAACTCAAGCATGCCAATCCTTATCATATATCAGTATAACTCCTCACTAGAGCATCAAATCAGTACGGTTCTCAGTTGGGATAATCACCGGGGTCTAGTACACTCTACGCCAGCTTGCAGCCCCTATCCGTACGCACAACTAGGAGAGTGTAAGAGACCTCACTGTCTGCCTGCCAATATCGGGTCCAACTTGTCGATAGCTGATCGATTCCTCAAGCTGGTCAGACTCAACCTATAAATTGTACCCTCACTCAGGTGGGTAAGGTCACACCCCTTTCCAACTGACCATGACATAGTGGGAGGCGCGGCCTACTGGTATACGGCTCTCGCGCACTCGTATATCACTCAGTCTCAACGTTGGAGTCATCCTCTAGTACCATCGGGTTTAGGGATTTTCACCCAAGGAATGTATGGCGCCCTAATGCTAGAAACAGTATTTTCGGTATCCAATCTAGCCACCCACAATGTTGGAGGCTATGGCCTTGATATCACTAGGGCATATAGTAACCACAATGACACAAATGCAAGTGCATGAATCACACTACCAGTCATGCAACAGTCATGTGTGTACCACGCGCTCATATAGGGCAACTCCACCTATCAGGGAGCCCATAAACAATCTACCCGAGGGCATATGCTATAATCTGTCACTCCTCATATCAAGCATACATATGATGCATATGATCATGAATCATGGATCTATACTAAACATGTTATAAGGTGATGGACTTTATTCATAATGAAGATGGGCTTAAACAACCTACACGCTATAAGTATGGGCCTATCAATGGGCCCTAGGGAGAGTTATAATGCAGACATTTAACCAACATTATTCTCTACAATGTGGATGTCAAACCAACATTACTCCCAAGGCACGACCCATTATAAACATCATCATATATACCACGGAGAAATCACACATTGTAATGGACCTAAATAAATCCCACTGGGCCTTAAGTACATCAAATGGGCCATATCACATGGACCTTATATTCGTCAAGTGGGTCGTATCACATGGGCCTTATATTCATCAAGTGGGCCGTATGAATGGGCCGCACCAATGGGCCTTATGTACATTGCAATGGGCCATAACTCATGGGCCATAACTCATGGGCCTCGCATACATCTCAATGGGCCTTGTACAATTTAAGGTGGGCCTCAACAATGGGCCTCGCGTATATCAAATGGGCCACACCCAAATATAAGTGGTGATAAGGATTTTCACCTATTAAAATTTCCAAGGGTTTAATGGTGGACGTTCAAACCCACTATTTTCTATAATGTGGTCCACCTGATCTTAGATCTGTCTTATTTTTAGTCTCAAGCCTTAAAATGATCTTTTAAAAATAATGGTTGGACAGTTGGATACAACACATGCATCATGGTGGGTCCCATAGGGATGGAAAGGATGGACGGCATAGATGAAGTACATATCTCATGGTGGGGCCCACACTAATGGAAGGTGTGGATACAATACATACATCAGTGGGTCTCGTATAGGGCCCACCATAATGTTTATTTTCCACCCAGCCGGTTGACAAGGTTACACAGACATGAGGGCCCACTGTAATGTTTATTTGTAATCCAAACTGTTGATAAGGCCACTCAAACTTGGGGCCCACCGTACTGTTTATATGTCATCCAACCAGTGGATGAGGTTACGCAAACTGAATGAAGAGGAAAATAAATATCATTTTGATTCAAAACTCCTTGACCCAAAGGGGTTCTAATGGCAGACGTTCAATCCAACTGTTCCCTGTGGCGTGGGCCACCTGAGCTTGTATACGGCTGATTTTTCGGGAGGGGGCCCACCACCCTAAGGGCCCACCTACTACACAGTGCTGATGTTTCACACCCATCATGGTGGGGCCCATGGCAGGGACCTACGGTCCCTGCCACCATTACACGCCATAGGAGACGCGGCTGGCATCCTCTGATGGGTAGCAGCGGCAGCAGCTACTGCTGCCTATCTTTTTTTTTCTTGGGTTCTTGGGGATTTTCCTAGGTGGGCCAACATCAGGGAAATTAGACTTGGTCATTGGTTTCCATAGCTCCATACAAACCTATCAAGCCCAATATTGGGTATATTTCGGTGTGACGAAGTATCAAGGTGTATTTCAACGGTAAAGAATGTTATTCTCAATGCTATGGGCCACCAGGAAATTAGATTCAGTTAATTTTTCAGCTCAACGCCTAAGAGGATCTGAGGAAAAGGATGGACGACTTGGATTAAGTGCATGCATCAAGGTGGGGCTTGCATGAGTGGCCCACCCCAAAAGCACTTAAAAAAAAAAGCTTAATAGTACACACCCATGTCAGTACACTCACTCCACATTAGCCATGCTCGTCCAGCGTCCAAAGACGCTAGACGGCATGGATATAAAACAAGCATCATGGTGGGGTCCACACACTGCCATGGTGGGGTCCACGTGGTGGCCCACCGAGGTTTAGATGAGCTGATGTTTGTATTTTCCTTCATCTAAGTTTGGACAGCAGGGTGGGCTCCACCAATGGGTTGTAGTGTGGTCCACTAAATGGACAACATGGATACAATATATATATATATATATATCATCGGGTGGGCCATCAATAATGAAAGAGTGAGAGAGAGAGAGAGAAAGAGAGTAATAGAGAGAGATCGGTGGAGTGGAGGGACCCCGCCGCTATGGGCCCCTCTTTAATCACAAAGACATACATCAAGTGGGTCCCATCATAAGTGGGCCCCTTAAGAAGAGAATTAACGTTGGATCACCCACTTATCGGCCTTCTCCTTGATCCCTTGGATTCCTTAGCTCCTTACCTTCACTTTTGATGGAGGTTGATGGGGTTTTGATGGTGAGGATGGGAGATGAGAGGGTGGGCCACACTTAGCTTTTTAGGAGACTTGGGGAGGCTTGGACATTTGGGATTCTTAGTTGCTTGGAAGCGAAGAGATGGAATGAGAGAGAGATAGAGAGAGAGGGAAGTAATTGCGAAAAGGGATGAGGTGATGTGGTGGTTGTAAGGAATGTATGGGTTTGTTTGATTCTTTGTAAAAGAGGGATGGTGAGGGAAGAGAGAGTTGCCTTAAGGGAAAAGGAGGGATGGGTTGTTGTACTTAGGGTATGGTATGTACTTGACTTGGGTGATTGATTGATTGATGGGACACATTGTAGAGATTCCCTCAAAATCCACAACGTGCGGCGTTTTCTCGAAATGAATGTGGACCCATAACTTCTAGCCTGGGTATTGGATCGATGCACGAGTCACGGCATTGGAACTGCGGCGACGGTGCAGTAGCTAAGATACAAGTTTCAAGTCAAGTCGACTCTAATATGCGGGACTCGGCTTCGGATCACGTGCAAACATCGGATACATGTCGAGGGTTGCCAGAATTTGATCGAAAGGACCGTGGAAGCCTATGGAACGGTACGGATTAGGATACGGGTCTTACAACTCTCCCCTTCAAATAAAAATTTCATCTTCAAAACTTACATAATCATTCCAAGTAAACATAACTCATAAGTAAGAAGAAACATAACATCATCATATAAAATCAGAGACAACATACAAGATACAACGTATCATCGATCATCAAAGAGATGAAAATAACGCTCCTGAATCTCGGCCTCGCGCTCCCAAAATGCCTCATCAATCGAATGGTGACCCCACTAAACTTTCATCAAGGGAATGACCTTAATTCGGAGGACCTGCTCCTTCCGATCAAGGATACGAACTGGCTGCTCAATGTAAGAAGCGTCCTCACGAACCTCCAATGGCTGCCAATCAATAACAGAAACGATGTCTGACCCACACTTCCTCCACATAGAGATGTGGAAAATGTTATGGATGTTAGACAACTGAAATGGCAAGGCAAGCCGATAGGCCACAATGTCAATGCGCTCAGTGATCTCGAAAGGTCCTATGAATCTCGGGGCAAGCTTGCCCTTCGCTCCAAATCGAACTACGTCCTTCATGGGCGAGACCTTGAGATACACTCTGTCCCCAACAGTGAACTCCAAAAGACGACGTCGGCGATCAGTAAAACTCTTTTGCCGGCTTTGAGCTGTGCACATCCTCTGCCAGATGATATCGATAGCCTCTAACGTCTGCTGCACAAGCTCGGGACTTATAAGATGCCGCTCTCCAACCTCGGTCCAACAACTCAGAGATCTACACGATCTGCCATATAATGCCTCAAAAGGAGCTAACAGTTGTTGTATGCGAACTCAGCCAATCGTAGATGCTCATCCCAGCTACCCCCGAAATCAATCATGCAGGCCCGAAGCATATCCTCAAGGATCTGGTTGACGCTCTCGGTCTGACCATCAGTCTGCGGGTGATACGCGGTGCTGAGCTATAAATCAGTGCCCACTGCTCTCTAAAAACTCTTCCAAAACTAAGACGTGAACCTCTAGTCTCGGTCAGAAACTATCGAGACTGGAACGCCGTGCAGTCTCATAATCTCCTCGATGAATAACCTCGCATGCCAGTCCAAAGAATCACAAGAAAATGTGTCGACTTCGTCAGATGATCAATGATAACCCAGATGGCGTCATGACCGCATTGAGTCATCAGCAAACCCATAATAAAATCTGTAGATACGTGCTCCCACTTCCACATTGGGACTCTCAACGGCTGCAATAGACCAGGGGGTCTCTAATGATTGGCCTTGACACGCTGGCATGTGTTACACTCAGCCACAAAACTGGCGATCTGACGCTTCATCCCCACCCAAAAATATTGTCGCCTCATATCACGGTACATCTTCATCGAGCCAGGGTGGATAAAAAACCGCGATCGATGTGCCTTAGTTATAAGATCTCTGCACAACTCCGAAATATTCGGGACATATAATCGACCTCTGAAGCGAAGTCCACCATTAGAACCAATCTGCCAATCTGTCTGACTCTCAGATGTCGCCTCTGCTCGGTAATCCTATAACGACTCCTTTGTCTGCTGAGTCTCGATCACCCTTGCGACAAGTGAGGGTTAAATTGATAGGCTCGATAGCTGAACGATAAAAGACTGCAGACCAAAATCGAAGTTGTACTCTACTAAATCCTCGAGCATCCTCCACTCTTAAATCATCATATGTGCCACTAGGCTTCGTGGCTGACAGCTGAGGGCATCCGCCACCACATTCACCTTAACTGGGTGGTACTAGAGGTTAAAATCATAGTCTTTCAGAAGCTCCATCCAGCGTCTCTGTCTCATGTTCAGCTCGGACTGAGAGAATAGATACATCAAGCGCTTGTGGTCAGAGAAGAGCTCGAACCTGACCCCATAGAGATAGTGTCTCCACACCTTCAATGCGAAAACAACTGTTGCCAGCTCTAAATCATGCGTGGGGTAGTTCAACTCATGGACCTTGAGCTGACGAGACGCGAAGGCTACAGATCTACCATGCTGGATCAGGACAACACCTAAACCAATACGTGAGACATCGGTAAATACAACAAATCCATTACTCCCAGAGGGAAGAGTGAGGACAGGAGCAGATGTTAGATGGTCCTTTAGCTCTATAAATGCTTGCTCACAAGCATTACTCCAAATAAACTCTGCGCCCTTCCGAGTCAACCTGGTCAACAGGACTGTGATACGGGAGAAGCCCTTAATGAAACGCCGATAGTAGCCCGCTAAATCAAGAAAATTGTGGATCTCAGACGCAGTCGTGGGCTGATCCCACTGATGTACTGCCTTAACCTTCAAGGGGTCCACTGCGATACCCTCCCTCATCACCACGTGACCGAGGAACCTCACCTCCTCCTGCCAGAGCTCGCACTTCTTCATCTTCACATACAGCTGGTGGGCACGGAGGGTCTGCAAAGCGATCTCTAGATGCTGCATATGGTCCTCACGGGTCCTCTAATATATTATAATATCATTGATGAAGACCACAACAAACTGATCGAGATATGGATGGAAGACCTCGTTCATCAACTGCATGACGACGGCGGGTGCATTGGTCAGTCCAAAGGACATGACCTTAAACTCAAAATGACTATAACGCGTCCTGAAAGCCGTCTTCGGGATGTCCTCCTCTTGGACATGAATCTGATGATAACTAAAACATAGGTCAATCTTTAAAAAGAACTATGCACCCTACAGCTGATCAAATAAAATGTTGATCCTAGGGAGCGGGTACTTGTTCTTAATCGTGACCCGGTTGAGCTCGCGGTAGTCCACGAAGAACCTCAATGAGCCATCCTACTTACTGACAAAGAGTACTGGTGCTCCCTACGGAGAACTGCTCGGACGGATGAATCCCAACTCACGCAACTCGTCCAACTGTCGCTGCAGCTCTCGTAACTCCATCGGTGCCATAAGATACGGGACTTTCGAGATAGGCGCGGCACAAGGCACAGGATCTATCTGGAACTAATATGACAGCACAGTGGCAATCTCAGAATCTCTTAGAACATGTCAAGGAAATAAAATATCACCGGCAAGTAATCGATACACAAGGCGACGGGTTCCTCGACTGCGCAAGACATCAAACAAGACAATAGCTCTCCTCGGGGCTCTGCAACAAACTGAAACTGTGGTGAGCCGAGTATGCAGAACATGACCATCCTCGCAGAACAGTCCAAGATTGCGTGGTACTCGACAAGCCAATTCTTGCCCAAGATAACATCAAAGTCTAACATCGGCAGCACGTACCAATCGGCGGGTAAGAAAATCTCTCCCACTAACACGGGGTAAGACCAACAGATATGGCCCAATACTATGGTCTTTCCTAAGGGCGTTGATATGGTTAATACCTCACTAACAGACTCGGTCGTTAATCCAGTCGATCGGAAGAAATCCTCAGATATAAATGAGTACGAAGCACTGGAATCAAATAATACTCAGGCAATGCATGAAGAGATTGGAAGCATACCCTCAATGACTCCTCCAGATGACTGTGGGTCCTGCTAAGCCTCATAAAATCTAGCTTGAGCTGGCTGGGGAGGTGTCTGTCCCCTCGGAGGATGCTGTTGCTGCTAATGTCACTGAGGAGCTCGAAACTGCTACCTCTGCTGCTGCGGTCTCGAAGGCTGGTGCTGCTGCTGCTGCTGAGGGGGCCTCGGTGGTGGAATCTGCTGTCGTTGCTGCTATAGTGGCTGCTGCGGTGCTCTTGGCTGCTATGGAGATTGCTGTGGTGCTCTCGGCTACTGTTGCTGAGGTCAGGGACACTCCTACCTATGATGTCCTATCCCACCACATCCATTGCAGGTATCAGAAAGTTGTCTCTGAGGTGGTGCTGCTGGGGGTGCCGAGGTGCTACTGGTGCTCTGGCGGATAGGTGGCTCCTGTACCTCTACGATCGTTGAGGTTGTTGGGAGTTACTGGAGGGGGCGTGCCTCTTCCGTCCCCTCCTCTGATCTCAATCGGCCTGCGTCCCAGCCTACTCAATCTAGTAAAGCTGAGCCCTCCGCACTACCGCCTGAAAGGTCAGGAGCTCATGCCCAATAACACAGTCTCAAAGACCGTAACGTAAGCCGTTCTCGAAACAGTGGGCCTTCCACCCCTCGTCATCTACTAAATATGACGCGAACCTCGATAGCGCCACAAAACGGGCTACGTATTATGTCACGGTCATGTCCCCCTACAACAGAGTCTCGAACTCCAGTGCTCTCTAATGTCAAATGTGGTTAGGTAAGTACTACTCCCCGAATCAGTCGATAAAGTCCTCACATGTCCAGACATAATCAGGTCCTACAACGGGGGTAACGGAGGTCCACCAGTGCTTTGCCTCACCCTGGAGAAGGAATATAACCAACTGGACTCACTGCTGGGTCATACATGCTATAGTATCGAAGATCTTCTCCACATCAGAGCACCATCTCTCGGCTGTAATCGGATCTGGCTCTCCCTGGAAATGTGAAGGATCAAGCTGTCTGAACTCACGAAGAAGGGCGCTCGTGTGCTCCTGCTCGGCCTGGGCTGGAGAAACAACTGGGCACCTGCCCTATCCCTGAAGCATAGTCATCACAGCTTGCAACATCTACTGTAACTGAGAGGCACTCACAGGTAAGGTTGGATCCGCACTAGTCTCAGGTGGAGGAACATCATCCTCAGGAAGGGGAGCAAGGATCTCTGGCGGTGGAACGGGAGGAGCACGTGGTAAAGCTGGAGCCTCAGGTGGTAGAGCGGGAGTTGATTGGGTCACTCTCCTGCGCGGCAAGTCCTATAGGAAAGAATAAGGACATCGATCAACCTTGAGAATCACACGTTAGGAAACTTAATCGAAAGGTTACGCACTCGGAACCTAATTGACCTAAACTCATACTAGATATGTGATGTTGTTCTTGGTTATTCCCAAGTTATGCTCTGATACCAACTTCTGTCACACTCTGAACTAGGAAATTGGGCTCACAAAATTTCTGATCGCTGAATCCGGTGCCGACAGCCTCCGTAGTATTCCATTCTCGGCTCCCGGCACCAATACACCAGGTTCCGATCTCGGGATGCTACAAGGAGAATTTCTAATCATCAATTTGTAATGAGCATAACCATAAGCATAACCCACAAACAATAACCATAAGATCACCATTACAAAATCCACTATGATAAAAAAAAACTTTAAGTACAATACGTCTGAAGGGAAATACAAGATAATGAAAATAACAGAAGCTTTTGAAGCTTGACTACCCGTTCCAACTGTGGTGAGGCTACGGCTGCGTCTTGACATCACCTGCACGCATCAATCATGCATAAGCTTATGAAAAGCTTAGAGGGTTGTGTAAGTGTGTGCGCAACATAAGCGTGCTCAGAATGCATGGTTAGAGTAATGCGGAATTGTGCTGATGAGTACATGAATGCAATCAGCCGTACCAAGGCTATGTGATGCAGGATATGAATGTTATCAGCCATAACAAGGCCATGCGATGCAAGATGTAACTCAAGCATGTCAATCCTCATCATATATCAGTACAGTTCCTCACTAGAGCATCAAATTAGTACGGTTCTCAGTCTGGATAATCACTGGGGTCTAGTACACTCTACGCTAGCTTGCCGCCCCTATCCAAATACACAACTGGGAGAGTGCAAGAGACCTCACTATCCGCTTGCCAATATCGGACCCTACTTATCGATAGCGGACCGATTTTACAAGCTGGTCAGACTCAACCTAGAAATCGCCCCCTCACTCAGGCGGGTAAGGTCACACCTCTTTCTAACCGACCACGACACAGTGGGAGGTACAACCTACTGGTATACGGCCCTCGCGTGCTCATGTATCCACTCGGTCTCGACATTGGAGTCATCCTCTGGTATCATCGGGTTTAGGGATTTTCACCCAGGGACATCTATGGCACCCTGATGCTAGAAACAGTATTTTCGGTATCCAATCCAGCTACCCACGATGTGTCTGTGGAGGCTATGACCTTGATAGCGCTAGGGCATACAGTAACCACAATCACACAAATGCAAGTGCATGAATCACACTACCAATCATGCAACAGTCATGCGTGTACCACGCGCTCATGTAGGGCAACTCCGCCTATCAGGGAGCCCATAAACAATCTGCTTGAGGGCATATGCTATGACCAGTCACTCCTCATATCAAGCATACATATGATGCGTATGATCATGAATCATGGATCTATACTAAACATGTTATAAGTTGATGGACTTCATTCATAACGAAAATGGGCCTAGACAGCCTACACGCTACAAGTATGGGCCTATCAATGGGCCCTAGGGAGAGTTATTATGCAGACATTTAACCAACATTATTCTCTATAATGTGGACGTCAAACCAACATTGTTCCCAAGGCATGACCCGTTATAAACATCATCATATATACCATGGAGAAATCACACATTGCAATGGATATAAATACATCCCACTGGGCCTTATATTGTAACATCCCGAATTTTTGCCAATCTGAAATTGGACGTCCTTAGGCAATGGGTCGATCCTAACACCTTATTAACCTGTCAGAACTCAATCCCAAAGTCTAAAACTGCTTTTGAACCCATTTCCTTCACAAATCCCACCCTTCACCACCTTGTTCTTTCAATTTTTCTAAGTACTTTTACATTAGACACTAATCTTAAGGTTTAGGTGATGAAGAACAATACTTAAACTATAAATTGCTGTAATTAGTAAACACAGAAATAAAATGGGCTTTTAACCAATACCCTTATGGAATTTCACAAAACAAATAGGTTATTTAGAACATCCGCCTCTCCTGCCCTAGGATGTACTTCTGTTGTAATTAGGGTGTGCTTTAGTAAGTATTGATAACTTGGATCACTTTATATACAAACTACAAAGGCCCAGGTACCACCTCAAACAGAAATCATACAGGACTAAATCCTTTAGAAATTAGGCAAGAATTAGCTAGTGCTAAACTAGAGTACCTGTGAAATTAGCATCAATCACTTTAAATACAATCTGTAAGACCCAAAACTTGTAGAATCATTGACGCAACATTACCCAAAAATCTAGGATAAATCTCATTACCTGGCTGCTCTTGGGAGCATCTCGAAACTCCGTATCAGATCTGGACTGCACGTCGAAAGTCCGATTAACACGAAGTTAAGGAATTAGGACCGCCTTGCTGGGCTTGACAACCATCTCAGAAATCAAATCTAGATAGTGTCCCAGCGCTATTCGCTTGAGCTCGGAGCGGGAAGTGTGAGAAATGTGAAAATAATTCTAAATTAAATTCAAAATAAATAAATCTGAGACTTGTCGCTTGCGGGTCAGTTTTTAACAACCTGACCGTCATAATCAGGCCAAATTACACCCTCTGATCAGGGATATTTCTCCAAACATATCCATATACTCGGAATCTCCGATCGAGATCCACTCACTGTTGAACTGAAACTGGTCCGCCATTTGCGATCTGAGAATCCGAATGGAATGAAAACTTAACTCCACCTAGATCCAGAGTCTGTGAGCTTAAGTCTGACCTTTGGCTCAAGGGGGGCCGCCAGAAGTTCTCCGTTGAGCTGAAACAGATGCCCTTTGGACAAAACCCAAGTATATCTTGGTCTTGAGTCTGTTTTAGTGAGTTTTGAGACTATATAAGGACCTTAGAACCCTCTCTCTTCCAGCCATATGAATTTGAGAGAAACCCTAGAGAGAGAAGAGAGAAAAGAGAGAGAAAGTTAGGGAGTTGTGGGAGAATCTCCCTGCTACTTTACCCTGCCACTCTACAAGCTCTACCACTTCCTTCTAATCGCTTTCCCAGCAATTCTGGGGTCATTTCTAGGTAAGAAACCCTAACCCTAACCTATTTTGGAGTTTTGATAGTTTATGAAATATCTAACCTATTTCATTCCATAGTTTACCAAACTGCCGAATGCGAAAGCTTAGCAAACCTATTGAATTCGTTACGATTTTACGACAAAAGGTGCGGACTTTAGGTGTATAGGTTATGGTTTTCAATGCTTTCAATGTCAGATAATGATATATTCATGATCTGCATGTAATTACACATGTACAAAGTGCTGTCTGTTTTCCGTTTCGATTAAATACGAAGAATATGGAATTTTGTGTATTCTAGGTATTTGTAGAAAATACCGTATACGTACAAATTTTGAAAGTATGTTAGCCATGATTAATTACTGTATGAACATGCTATATATATGTATAATACTCACTCGGTGAAAGGATTCGTCCTAATACACGTTTTTGCTAATATACGTTATGTATGTTGAAAAGGGTGTATTCTAAGTGTTTGTGAAAATGACTGAATGAGTATGGAATTCTCATCTGTGCTCGCCATGACTAATTGTCATGGATTTATGATTGTTGTATTGGCGATACCCCTTTGACGAAAGGATTTGTCCTAAATCACGTCACGGCCAACATGTTAAATTGTGTAGCCCAAGTGTTTGTAAAAATGTTCGAATGAACATGGAACTTGGATTCCTGCTTTCCATGACTATCCGTCGTAGGTGCACGCGTGTGATAATTGGGACAACTCCCTAGAGAAAGGATTTGGCCTTATACCTATGTGATCAACATACGTCATGTATGTTGATGTATGTAGTCTAAGTGTTTATTGAAATGACTAAGTAAATATGGATTTATGATTTATGCTTGCCCATATGTATTGAATGTAAGCACTTGATTGATGTGTATGCGACAACTCCTTGCTATAAGGATTTGTCCTATTCTATGTTGAAATCAACATACGTCACGTATGTTGGAGTGGTGCAGTTTAAGTGTTTGATAAAATGTCTGTGTGAGAAACTGTGTGATGAACTAAATTTAATAGTGGTGTTGAGAGAGGATTCTCAACTACCTTAGAAATGTATATGAATTCCTCTATGTTGTTTATTTAGTTTAACCGCTTACTTATGAAATATATGTGTTTGTATTTCTTATTTATATTGTGCTTTATAACATGCTTGAATTACTTTGTATATTCTGCTTTACTCTATATGCTTCAGAATAAGGATTGATTGTGTTTGGGGCTATGATTATAGTCCATGTAATCGGTAACAAGATTAAATTCGTGGCTGAGAGTCATTCGCCACATGAGATGTGTTCGACGAACCTAAGTCGTACTTCGGTTGGCGATAGTGGCTGGCCACACGAAGTGCTTATGCGCTTCATATCGTTCAACATGTTGTGCGCTCGAGTTAGCCGAGCTCGTCAAGTAACCCGATCTATCTTATGTATGTTCACCATGTTTGGACGCCTCTGCTTGAACCTAGGATACCAAATTTACCAGTGAAATCCCGTTAACCATGGTACCTCGATCCGCTAAGACTCATGAGATGGGCATAGTGGTATGGGACACCGTGGTCGAGCTGTCGGCTTACACTGGGGCCATGTGCCTCCCTGTAGTGACCAGTGAGCAACCAGACTCATGAGCCGATTATGGTGGTATGGGACACTATATTCGTGTTGTCGGCCGACATTGATAAGGTGATGGGGGAGTGGTACAATGAATGCATGTAACAGTCCTGACAGCCCTTTGTAGTGACCTCGAGCATACTATGAATTTGCGATGAGGCAACGAGTTTTTCCCGATGAATAAAGTATGAACTAGGCCTGTATTAATTTAGTGATGAACCGTTAAAAGGGTGATGGGGGAGTGGTGTAACGGTTCCGTGTAACAGCCCTGGCAGCTCTTGCAGCGACCTAGAAACACACCATCGTATGAGATTAACTAGGACTAACGACCCTAGAATGTATCATGTTTGGGAATGATACAAGGGAGGTACCTTAGTTTTCCAATTCTACTGTTTGAAATGGACTAATAACAACTCGGTAATCATGCTCATCATCGCATTGCATGTGCCTGGAAGATGTGGAGCACTGGGGGATAAAAGCATGCCGCGAACGTAAGATGGTGTCGCACGAGAGAGGGTGTGGTGAGGGCATCCATTATGACTGCATTCATACTTGCATTAATAAGAGTAGTTAGGAGTGTTTGATTATACTGCTTTATCATTACTGCTTGACTGAGTTGATAACATGTTAACCTATGCTTTATTATTCCACTAAGTTGATCACTCACTCCCACGTTACGGGATGGTGTTGTACACACCAACCAGACTTGTTTGAGTTTCAAATGCTGGCGATGCTGCGAAGTGGAGCCGGACTTTTTTGTGGATGAGGAGGATTCCTCCTTTATGCAGTTTCAGGCGTGTTCTTGTGAGTCGTGTCCTGATCAACAGGGCTTTCTAGGATATTGACTAGATGACCTTATACAACTTGGTATATTTTGGAATTGTACTTGTAAATAGTTAACCTAGTAACCTTATCACACTCTGGAGACTTCCTATAGTTTATATATTTTTCTATCTATCACAGTCTTCTGCTTACAATTTAACTGTCTCTGGAGTATGATATGATGTTTTGGTATAATCTTATTTATGTTTCAATGCTCTCATCATAATCATCATTATCTGTGTTACACAAGTGATGCGTTGGAACTCGGGAGCTGAGCTTTGCTCGACCCCCAATTTTCTAGGCGTTACAAGATGGTATCAGAGCATGATTTAGATTAAACCAGACCTGGGTTATGGTCACACGACGCACTCTGACTTAGGAGGGAGTGATGGAATGTAGAAACTGACTTAGAATTTTAGAAATTCGTCGAACGGCGAAACCGACCGAAATCGACCGCTGAGATTGGGCCCGTACATACCTATGATCACGCGAAACGATCTCGAAGTACTTCTAGACCGTCAGTCGACGGGTTTGAGTCATTCCATAGAAACGAATATCCTTAGGTTGTGGGTCAACCACCACACCTTACACTTCATCTCAAAGCATAAAACCCCTTTTATCCAATTCCTTCAAATTCTCTCCGTTCACCACCTCATTCTTCAAATTTTTCTAAGTCATTTCATACTAGGCATAAATCCTAAAGTATGAATGATGAACAATAATACTTAAACAAAAATTTGCTATAAATAGTAAATATATGTAGAAATTAGACTTTTGACCATTCAAATTATGGAATATCATGAAATAAATGGGTTATTCAGATAGATTAGCACCTCCTACCCCAAAATCATATGCTACACATCATATAAACTCATTCCAGTTTGTAAATTGGCCCCGAAAATGCCTCAAATGGAGTCGGGGGCCAAACGGAGCACTTGCGGGGGACCCGGGGTGGGCCCCACACATTTTTGGGGCTTAGGGGTCACGAGGACCTGGTCCAAATAGCAAGGCATCACCAACCACTCCAGAGGTTGGCGAGGCCCTCCCCAGGTCGGCGAGGCCTCGCCGTGTTTCGGGCCCGGCCGGGCGGGCCGGTCGGGCCGATCATGTTTGGGGCCTAGGGAAACCCCCTGGTACATGGGTCGTCCCTTAAAACCTTCCCAAACTAGTACTTCCTTCACAAAGTGACCCTCCAAGCTCTCCCTTTCCCTCAAAAATTTAGTTTTCTCTCTAAA
Source organism: Magnolia changhungtana (assembly GCA_030180095.1). Lineage (NCBI taxonomy): Eukaryota > Viridiplantae > Streptophyta > Magnoliopsida > Magnoliales > Magnoliaceae > Magnolia > Magnolia changhungtana. The sequence continues at coordinate 2,910,567 of JASAUF010000525.1, forward strand.
ACCTCCCTTCCAATCGCCCATTCCACTGTTTTCTGTTAAAACCCACACCCCTCCATCGTTCATAGCAACACCTACCCTCTACCCTTTCCGTTTTTCCTCATTTGAGCTCCCACACCCCCTCATTTGAAACTCAAAACCGTGTAAGCTCTCAACCCATCCTATTTTTTCATTTTCTTTCTTCAAACCCTATCTTTTGGGGCCTTTACAATCCCTGTTGAGGTTCAAACTCGTGGAGAATCAAAAATTCTAGCCCCTACGTTAGGATCTTTGTGTTTTCATGTTGATGGAATGTGTCGAATGTTTGGCAAGTTAGAGTTGTAGGTGACAATTGTGAACTCCTTCCACCCCTCCACCATTACTCCTCTTGGCCTCATCATTCACACCTATATGAACACAAAATCCATATTTTTTTTATGTCCCATAACTTTCATAACCTCCGAATGTTAGGACGTTTAGGGCCTGTTCGGCCAATTGCATTAGGTAAGATTAAGGTGGCTAGAATTGTAAAAGTAACAATAAATGTATGTAAAATGTATGTGTAAGGTATGCTCCCTAGATTGGGTGTATCCCATGTTTTCCAATACCATGTTTGGAGTGTATGCAATTAAGAGTAAATCCCAGAATTTTCCTTACCAAGTACACTTAAAGATTCATGATCATGGGATTTGGAAATCCCATCTCACACTTTCTAACACAAGACTCATTTTCCAAAGCCTATAAAATTAATCCCCTCCCACCCTCCTACCAAACATGCCACTCCAAATCCTGAAGTGGGATTAGCAATGCAGTCTCATTTAAGATAATAGGCCCTAGAGTTTTGGGCCTAGAGCGGTGTTCTTAGATTTCGACAAACCTGACCTTATAGGAAATCCAACAAATTAAAAATGTGAACCTTAGGACCCTCAGTTCCAATAAGACAACCTTGACCCTAAGTGATAAAACCCTTCCTGTATTAGAAATGATGTGAAATCATCTAGCGTATGAGCATAGACTTTGGACTACACCTATAGATTTCCACTACTCCTAAATTACGACTAGACTATCGGTTACATTAGAGAATGCCAGAGACCAATAGATGTAACTAAGTCCAATCAATACACCTCTTTGATCTGGGTGGTGCAGCGAAAGCGTGGTAGACCCTACCCCACTAGCCTAAGATCGAAACTATGCTCGTTGAATACGAACATAATAGAAGCCCTAGCAAGTTCTACTATGAGAAACCATTTTAGGATGATCTAGTAAGATTTGATTCACCATTTCCTTGGACATAGATAATAACGAGGACTCTCTTAGACTATGACCTCAAGGACAACCTTAGAAATAGATAATTTGAGCCTTTCAATGATGGACATTCCCTACATTTTTAGAGTGATTGGACTACGGAGTTACTGAAATATATAACTGCGAAGCATTCGTGGCTTGACCCAATTCTCAATCCTGGGCGACTACCAACGGCCTCACTGCTTGACTGAGCAGAAGACCAGGATCTACCACGACTAAAAAAGGATACGATGAGCCTTCTACCCTGGTCAGGTGGATGTTCGATGTATCGGGATTAAGCCCACTATAACCGTCTCTCCGTGTTGGTCAAACATTGAAAACAACTATCTTACTCTAACTAGTTGGGAATCAAAATCAAGACTCCAAATAGGGAAAGAAATCCATTGTAACAAACCATCAGGATATGAGAAATAGATAAAGAAACAAGTTTTAAGGGAGGTAGACTAAAATGAACCAGGCTAGTATATACCCTACCACGCGTAGAAACTCAAAATCAATAAAACTTCGGCAAAAGAAATAAGTAAATCTTTCCTTATTATCCTTAGGCAATTTCAGGGACAAAATTTTATTTTAAGGGGGGAAGATTGTAACATCCCAGATTTTTGCCAATCTGGAATTAGACGTCCTTAGGCAATGGGTCGATCCTAACACCTTATTAACCTGTCAGAACTCAATCTCAAAGTTTAAAACCGCTTTTGAACCCATTTCCTTCATAAATCCCATCCTTCACCACCTTGTTCTTTCAATTTTTCTAAGTACTTTTACATTAGACACTAATCTTAAGGTTTAGGTGATGAAGAACAATACTTAAACTATAAATTGCTGTACTTAGTAAACACAGAAATAAAATGGGCTTTTAACCAATACCCTTATGGAATTTCATAAAACGAATAGGTTATTTAGAACATCCGCCTCTCCTGCCCTAGGATGTCCTTCTGTTGTAATTAGGGCGTGCTTTAGTAAGTATTGATAACTTGGATCACTTTATATACAAACTACAAAGGCCCAGGTACCACCTCAGACAGAAATCATACAGGACTAAATCCTTTAGAAATTAGGCAAGAATCAGCTAGTGCTAAACTAGAGTACCTGTGAAATTAGCATCAATCACTTTAAATACGATCTGCAAGGCCCAAAACTTGTAGAATCATTGACGCTACATTACCCAAAAATTTAGGATCAATCTCATTACCCGGCTGCTCTCGGGAGCATCTCAAAACTCTGTATCAGATCTGGACCACACGTCAGAAGTCCGCTTAACACGAAGTTAAGGAATTAGGAACGCCTTGCTGGGCTTGATAACTATCTCGGAAATCAAATCTAGATAGTGTCCTAGCGCTATTCGCTTGAGCTCGGAGCGGGAAATGTGAGAAATGTGAAAATAATTCTAAATTAAATTCAAAATAAATAAATCTGAGACTTGTCACTTGTGGGTCAGTATTAAGCAACCTGACCGTCAGAATCAGGCCAAATTACACCCTCGGATCAGGGATATTTCCCCAAACATATCCATGTACTCAGAATCTCCGATCGAGATCCACTGACCGTTGAACTGAAACTGGTCCGCCATTTGCGATTTGAGAATTCGATTGGAACGAAAACTTAACTCCACCTAGATCCAGAGTCTGTGAGCTTAAGTCCGACCTTTGGCTCAAGGGGGGTCGCTAGAAGTCCTCTGTTGAGCTGAAACAGATGCCCTTTGGACAAAACCCAAGTATATCTTAGTCCTGAGTCTGTTTTGGTACGTTTTGGGACTATATAAGGACCTTAGAACCCTCTCTCTTCCAGCCATATGAATTTGAGAGAAACCTTAGAGAGAGAAGAGAGAAAAGAGAGAGAAAGTTAGGGAGTTATGGGAGAATCTCCCTGCTACTTTACCCTGCCACTCTACAAGCTCCACCACTTCCTTCTAATCGCTTTCTCGGCGATTCCGGCGTCATTTCTAGGTAAGAAACCCTAACCCTAACCTATTTTGGTATTTTGATAGTTGTAGGTTATGAAATAGCTACCCTATTTCATTCTATAGGTTACCAAACTGCCGAATGCGAAAGCTTAACAAACCTATTGAATTCGTTACGATTCTACGACAAAAGGTATGGACTTTAGGTGTATAGGTTATGATTTTCAATGCTTTCAATGTCAGATAATGATAGATTCATGATCTGCATGCAATTACACATGTACAAAGTGCTATCTGTTTTCCGTTTCGATTAAATACGAAGAATATGGAATTTTTTGTATTCTAGGTATTTGTAGAAAATACCGTATACATATAAATTTTGAAAGTATGTTAGCCATGATTAATTACTGTATGCACATGCTATATATATGTATAATACTCACTCAGTGAAAGGATTCGCCCTAATACACGTTTTTGCTAATATACGTTATGTATGTTGAAAAGGGTGTATTCTAAGTGTTTGTGAAAATGACTAAATGAGTATGGAATTCTCATCCGTGCTCGCCATGACTAATTGTCATGGATTTATGATTGTTGTATTGGCGATACCCCTTTGACGAAAGGATTTGCCCTAAATCACGTCACGGCCAACATGTTAAATTGTGTAGCCCAAGTGTTTGTGAAAATGTTCGAATGAACATGGAACTTGGATTCCAGCTTGCCATGACTATCCGTCGTGGGTGCACGCATGTGATAATTGGGGCAACTCCCTAGAGAAAGGATTTGGCCTTATACCTATGTGATCAACATACGTCATGTATGTTGATGTATGTAGTCTAAGTGTTTGTTGAAATGACTAAGTAAATATGGATTTATGATTTATGCCTGCCATATGTATTGAATGTAAGAATATGATTGATGTGTATGCGACAACTCCTTGCTATAAGGATTTGACCTATTCTATGTTGAAATCAACATACGTCACGTATGTTGGAGTGGTGTAGTTTAAGTGTTTGATAAAATGCCTATGTGAGAAATTGTGTGACGAACTAAATTTAATAGTGGTGTTGAGATAGGATTCTCAACTACCTTAGAAATGTATATGAATTCCTCCATGTTGTTTGTTTAGTTTAACTGCTTACTTATGAAATATGTGTTTGTATTGTGCTTTATAACATGCTTGAATTACTTTGTATAATCTGCTTTACTCTATATGCTTCAGAATAAGGATTGATTGTGTTTGGGGCTATGATTATAGTCCAGGCAATCGATAACGAGATTGAATTCGTGGCTGAGATTCATTCGCCACATGAGATGTGTTCGACGAACCCGAGTCGTACTTCGGTTGGCGATAGTGGCTGGCCACACGAAGTGCTTATGCGCTTCACATAGTTCAACTTGTTGGGCGCTCGAGCTAGCCGAGCTCGTCAAGTAACCCGATCTGTCTTATGTATGTTCACCATGTTTGGACACCTCTACTTGAACCTAGGGTACCAAACTTACCAGTGAAATCCCGTTAACCATGGTACCTCGATCCGCTAAGACTCATAAGCCGGGCATGGTGGTATGGGACACCGTGATCGAGCTGTCGGCCTACGCTGGGGCCATGTGCCTCCCCGTAGTGACCAATGAGCAAGTAGACTCGTGAGCCGATTATGGTGGTATGTGACACTATATTCGTGCTGTCGGCCTACATTGATAAGGTGATGGGAGAGTGGTGCAACGAATACGTGTAACAGCCCTAACAGCCCTTTGTAGTGACCTTGAGCATACTCTGAATTTACGGTGAGGCAACGAGTTTTATTGTGGTGAATAGAGTATGAACTAGGCCTGTATCAATTTATTGATGAACCATTAAAAGGGTGATGGGGGAGTGGTGTAACGGTTCCGTGTAATAGCCCTGACATCCCTTGCAGCGACCTAGAAACACACCATCATATGAGATTAACTAGGACTAACGACCCTAGAATGGATCATGTTTGGGAATGATACAAGGGAGGTACCTTAGTTTCCCAATTCTACTGTTTGAAATGGACTAATATTAACTCGTTAATCATACTCATCATCGCATTGCATGTGCCTAGAAGATGTGGAGCACTGAGAGATGAAAGCATGCCGTGAACATAAGATAGTGTCGCACGAGGGAGGGTGTGGTGAGGGCATCCATCATGACTGCATTCATACTTGCATTAATAAGAGTAGTTAAGAGTGTTTAATTATACTGCTTTATCATTACTGCTTGACTGAGTTGATAACATGTTAACCTATGCTTTATTGTTCCACTGAGTCGATCACTCACTCCCACGTTACGGGACGGTGTTGTACACACTAACCAGACTTGTTTGAGTTTCAGATGCTGGCGATGCTGCGAAGTGGAGCCGGACTTTTATGTGGATAAGGAGGATTCCTCCTTTATGTGGTTTCAGGCGGGTTCCTGTGAGCCGTGTCCTGATCGACGGGGTTTTCTAGGATATTGAATAGATGACCTTACACAACTTGGTATATTTTGGAATTGTACTTGTAAATAGTTAACCTGGTAACCTTATCACACTCTGGAGACTTACTATAGTTTATATATTTTTCTATCTATCACAGTTTTCTGCTTACAATTTAACTGTCTCTGGAGTATGATATGCTGTTTTGGTATATTTCATTCATGTTTCAATGCTCTCATCATAATCATCATTATCTGTGTTGCATAAGTGATGCGTTGGAACTTGGGAGCTGAGATTTGCTCGACCCTCGATTTTCAGGGCGTTACATATATTCATCAAGTGGGCCGTATCGATGGGTTGCACCAATGGGGCCTTATGTACATTGCAATGGGCCATAACTCATGGGCCTTGCATACATCTCAATGGGCCTTATACAATTCATGGTGGGCCTCTACAATGGGCCTCGCGTATATCAAATGTGCCACACCCAAATATAAGTGGTGATAAGGATTTTCACCTATTAAATTTTCCAAGGGTTTAATGGTGGACGTTCAAACCCACTATTTTCTATAATGTGGTCCACCTGATCTTAGATATGTCTTATTTTTAGTCTCAAGCCTTAAAATGATCTTTTAAAAATAATGGTTGGACTGTTGGATACAACACATGCATCATGGTGGGTCCCATAGGGACGGAAAGCATGGATGGCATAGATGAAGTACATATCTCATGGTGGGGCCCACACAATGGAAGGTGTGGATCCAATGCTTACATCAGTGGGTCCCATGTGGGGCCCACCATAATGTTTATTTTCTACCCAGCCGGTTGACAAGGTTACACAGACATGGGGGCACCTGTAATGTTTATTTACAATCCAAACTGTTGATAAGGCCACTCAAACCTGGGGCCCACCGTACTGTTTATATGTCATCCAACCTGTTGATGAGGTCACATAGACTGAATGAAGAGGAAAACAAATATCATTTTGATTCAAAACTCCTTGACCCAAAGGGGTTCTAACGGCAGACGTTCAATCCAACTGTTCCTGTCGCGTGGGCCACCTGAGCTTGTATACAGCTGATTTTTCAGGAGGGGGCCCACCGCCCTAAGGGACCACCTATTACACGGTGCTGATGTTTCACACCCATCATGGTGGGGCCCACAGCTGGAACCCATTGTCCCTGCCACCGTTACATGCCACAAGAGATGTGGCTGGCGTCCTCTGACGAGCAGCAGCAGCAACAGCTGCTGCTGCCTGTCTTTTTTTTCTTGGGTTATTGGGGATTTTCCTAGGTGTGCCTGCATCAAGGAAATCAGACCCGACCATTGGTTTCCATGGCTCCATACAAACCTATCAAGCCCAATATTGGGTATATTTTGGTGTATAGAAGTATCAAGGTGTATTTCAATGGTAAAGAATGTTATTCTCATTGCTATGGGCCACTAGGAAATCAGATTCAGTTAATTTTTCAACTCAACGCCTAAGAGGATCTGAGGAAAAGAATGGACGGCTTGGATTAAGTGCATGCATCAAGGTGGGGCTTGTATGAGTGGCCCACCCTAAAAACATTAAAAAAAAAAAAAAACTTAACAGTACAAACCCATGTTAGTACACGCAGTCCACATTAGCCATGCCCGTCCTGCATCCAAAGACGCTGGACAACATGGATATAAAACAAGCATCATGGTGGGCTCCACACACTGCCATGATGGGGTCCATGTGGCGGCCCACCGAGGTTTAGATGAACTGATGTTTGTATTTTCCTTCATCCAAGTTTGGACAGCAGGGTGGGCTCCATTAATGGGTTGTAGTGTGGTCCACTAAATGGACAATGTGGATACAATATATATATATATCATCGGGTGGGCCATCAACAATGAACGAGTGAGAGAGAGAGAGAGTAATAGAGATAGATCGGTGGAGTGGAGGGACCCCGCCACTATGGGCCCCTCTTTAATCACAAACACATACATCAAGTGGGTCTCATCATAAGTGGGCCCCTTAAGAAGAGAATTAACAGTGGATCACCCACCTATCAGCCTTCTCCTTAATCCCTTGGACTCCTTAGCTCCTTACCTTCACTTTTGATGGAGGTTGATGGGGTTTTGTTGGTGAGGATGGGAGATGAGAGGGTGGGCCACACTTGGCTTTTTAGGAGACTTGGGGAGGCTTGGACATTTGGGGTTCTTAGTTGCTTAGAAGTGAAGAGATGGAATGAGAGAGAGAGAGAGGGAAGTAATGGCTAAAAGGGATGGGGTGATGTGGTGGCTGTAAGGACTGTATGGGTTTGTTTGATTTTTTGTAAAAGAGGGATGGTGAGGGAAGAGAGAGTTGACTTATGGGAAAAGGAGGGATGTGATGTTGTACTGAGGGTATGGTATGTACTTGACTTAGGTGATTGATTGATTGATGGGACACATTATAGAGATTCCCTCGAACTCCGCAACATGCGGTGTTTTCTCGAAATGAACGCGGACCCACAACTTCTAGCCTGGGTATCGGATCAGTGCACAAGTCATGACGTTGGAACCGCAGCGACGGTGCGGTCACTAAGATACAAGTTTCAAATCGAGTCAACTCTAATATGCGGGACTTGCATTAAGATCGCGTGTAAACGTCGGATATGGGTCGAGGGTTGCCGGAATTTAACCGGAAGGACCGTGGAAGTCTACAGAACGGTACGGATTAGGATATCGGTTTTACAGACTGAGCCTCAAGAACCTAATCAAACCCCTCTGTTTATAAAACCTCCTAAAATGTGGTCCATAATTACTCAAAATCATCTAGGAATAACCCTTGGTAAGTAAGTTAAAAGCCTAAACCTTGTAGCCTTTGGACTTAGAAGTTTAACTGAAAATTATGCTTCTATTAGTGCCATCGAAGTGGCATTGAACTGCCTTTGATACATGTTTGTCTTGCGAGGTGATTTCGAGAGTTTAAGGTGAAATAGATGCTAAAAGCATGGATTTAATGTTCAAGAATTTCCAAAGTTAGGATGGATCTTTGGAGGTCAAGATTGAAGATTTCAAGAGTCCAAGATCCAAGAAAACTAATTGAAGAGGGAAGAGAATTGAGTTTGCAAAGTGCAAAATTCAGAGGTTGGTGAACTTGACTGTTGATGACATCGAACACACTTCGATGACATCAAAATAAGTGCTCAATGACATCGAAGGAGGATCAATCACATTGAAATTTTAGAAGAAAATCAAGTTTGTTTGATGGACTATTGGGTGAAATTCTCAATTACATCGAAGACCCATAGATTCCATCGATGGCAAGGTTTGATGTCATTGAAGCCAGTTTTATAACATCGAGAATTTTGGGATTTTAAGCTCAACTTGCTGGACAATTCTAAACCATTTTTAATGACATCAAGGAGTTGTTCGATGTCATCGAAGCATGTTCGATAACATCGAAGGTCGGGCGTTGACATCGACGACTTACAAAGTGCGAAAGAGTGCATAGTTTTCAATTCGAATTCAACTCGAACTCTATTCTTTGATGACATCGAAGGTGCGCAAAGTATGTAAAGTTGAGGCAGTTTACAAAGTTAGCCAAACAAAGCCTATATATTTGGGTTTTCTAAAGGACTCTAAGCACAAATTAGGGTTAGAAGAGTATAGCCAAGGGTGTAACATCTTTCAAGGAGTTCTTTCTTCTTCTTGAGTTAGTTTTTCATGTTTTTCTTTAAGAGTTTTATCTTAATCATATCTTTGGTTAGCTAATCTCTTAGCTAAAGCTAAGAGGTGAAGCTTGTAGTTTATTTTGATGATTATTTCACTTTAATTCACATTTATATTGAACTTTTATTTACTATTAGTTTGAATGAAGGAATATTTTCAGTTTTCTATGATTTATTGTGACTGAAATTACAGTATATTCCCAAGAAGCTTTTAATATATTCTTATCTTGCAATCATGTGATTTGTAAAATTCGTGATCCACCATCGTCTATGGGCATGGTTGATGCATGAATTCCTTGCGATCATGGGATTGGTGCTTCATGTGTGAACTAAGCCAATAAAGTTCAACACCACATTATCTTTTAATTGCTCCATCATCCAATTAGATAAAATAAGACTTTGATTCTAGTTGTGCTATTGTTGAATCAAGTAAAGTAACATCCTGATAACTATAAGTAGATCCTTGGTGCTCTAGTTTTTATTACTTTGATAGATTCACAACAATTTCTCTCTAAATTTCAAAATTTTAGATTTTAGTTATAATTTTAGTTAATTCAAAATACGTATAAGTTAAGTCCTTGTGGATTCGACCTCGGTCTCACCGAGTTATTACTATATTGTATCCCTGCACTTGGGGTTGTGAACAAGCTTTTGGCTCCGTTGCCAGGAACTTTGGTTGTATTTTTCTAAACTTGATTAGTATTGGAATTAATTAAGATTAGGATTATTTTCTGTTGTGTTTTTCTTAGAGTTATTTTTTAAAACTAACTTATTTGTCTGTTTTGTAGAAATTTAACATAGCACTCCAAATCTGGTAACTTCTTTCCAACCTTCTCTCTCTTCTGATTTCTTAGTTTCTTTTTTGCTCTAGTTTAGAACTTGAGGGCTGAGAGTGTTTCATGCCCAAGTGGGTATGTGATAATACTTTATGTCTCTTAAATGAAGGGGGATTGGTCGAAGGATTGCCTATCCATCACCGGATTAGACACCACTTGAGATCCTCAAAGTTAACAGAAATGATGGCTGCAAATTAACCTCACTAACCAGTTGATGAACATAAAGATGAGAATGAGGTGCATAATGCCCTTGCACCAACAACATTGCGAGACTATCTCTAATTAGTGAGGGCAAGTACACCTTCCTACATAGTATTTCCACATAATGTAGGAAATGTTGACTTTAAACCAGAAGTGATCCAACTACTTCTGAAGTTTCATGGGCTTGACTTTGAAAGTCCATATCTACGTCTCAAAGAGTTCGATGAGATAGTAGTGACCTTGCACTTCCTGAATATGTCTGATGACACCGTGAAGCTTAAATTATTTCCCTTCTCTTTGAAAGAGAAGGCCATATCATGGTTACATGCTCTTCGAGCAAGATCAATACAGACTTGGGTTGAGATGACCCTACAGTTCCTTAAAAAGTTCTTGGTTCACAAGACCAACACTTTGAGGAGAGCGATCATCACTTTCTCCCAAAAAAAGGAAGAGACCTTCTTCCAATGTTGGGAGAGATTTAAAGACCTTCCAAACTCTTTCCTGCATCATGTATACAAAATATGACAGCTCCTAAGCTTTTTCTATGATGGATTGACTTCACTCATGCGCCAATTCGTAGAAATGATGTGCAACGAAGAGTTTATTAATAATGAGGCCGATGACGTGTGAGATTATTTTGACTCACTCACTGAGAATGCGCATTCATGGGACACCTCCTTAAGAAGCTCAACGTCTAAGCCCAATCAATCAAGAGAAAAGGGAGGAATTTACGTTTCACGGGAAGAAGACAACATGAGTGCAAGAGTGGCCAACCTTATGAGAATTGAGGCCATGAAACTGAAGAAAGTGGAGACAGTCAAACCCATGGAGATTATTGAAGTTGTATGCAGGATTTGCACTTGTAACATTCATATGAAACAGGATTGTCCCACAATTCCTGCTTTTCAAGAATTGTTACATGAGTTATCAAATGTCGTAAACAACTAGCATGACCATTCAGCACCCCCATCTTAAACACATACAACTCTAGTTAAAAGAATCATACCAACTTTAGTTGGAGTAATGGACAAACGGTCAATACAAACATAAATCCTTAAGGGGCCTTTTCACAATTTCTAAATCAACAAAGACCCCAAGAGGATCCGGTTCTCAAACACATTTAAAACTAAGAGCTCTTCAATCAAAATACTTTACAAGCATTCTAGGTCCTTAGTAAGTCCATACAAAGGATTGAGTCACACCTAGCGATTAGGGAGAAAGGGACTTTTCCAGCCTAATCTCTCCCCAATCCAAAATCACAATGTGAAATAAGTGACCCGAGCTCTTCAAACCAACATATCAAACAAGCTAAATCTATCACTACTCTTAGAATTCAACAAAACCATCCTGACAAGGGCTTAGAAGCCTAAGGATTTAAAAGAGTTAAAGAAGGATGATAGAATTAATGACATCTCACATAAGAAAGAACCAGACACACAATATAAGTCAGTTGCATCATTCCCACAACGGTTGATTTCACCTAAGCCTTTGTGTAACACCCCGGTTCTCATAACCCGAGTATACTAGTTTTTTAAAAACATGAGTGTTAACCTGTTAACATAGCCCAAATTTCAAGTACATTTTTTCTTTTCTTTATCAGAGTTAGTAATCTAGCGGGATAGAAACAAATTAAGTAAAAGAGGGAGTCCAAATATACATAACCAAATTTCAAGTGGTTACACGAAAGCTTATACAAACTAATGTCCTAAGTTCTTTACAATACATAAAAATGCAAATTTAGCATAAATGAAATCCACAATCTAGAGTCCCAAGGTCATTTGACTCCTCATATTCCACATGAACACCAGCATATGCATCATCTACATCTCTTACACACTAAATATGGTTTGATATCGTCAATGGCTACAACAGTAAGTTATAACCCCCAAGATTTATTGAAGCATCAAGATAATTAAGTATAGTTTATCTGGCACAGTCCATAATGAATATTTCACAATAACCATCATAATAATGAGATAAAGTCCACTAGATGTGTAAACATAAAATAGATTTCACAATGGTATTCTTGTTTAAATGAATGGATGCATGGATATCTTGGTTTTATGAACATAATATTGCTTAACGTCCTATTTTACTCATGTTTGTATTCCAAGGTGAATTCAAGAGCTGGGATTGGAAAATGTGCTAAAAGCATGGATTTGAGGCTCAAAGATCACCAAGGTAAAGAATGGATCTTAGGAGATAAAGATTGAAGATTTTAAGGTCCCAAGATTCAAGAAAACTAAGTATAGAAGGAAAGAAGCTGAAAGAAAAAGTGCAGAATATAAATTTACTGTGTCATCGAGCATCGTTCGATGCCATCGAGGACAAATTCGATGACATTGAACACAGGTTGACGAAATCGAATTTATGAAGGAAAATCGAGTTGGTCGCTAGATAAATTAAAGACTTTTTTTCGATTACTTGAGAAATTGTTTGATGACTCGAAGCCCTGCTCAATGACATCGAAGCTCTCTTCGATGATATCGAATTTATTGAAGAAATTGGATTAACTCTCTGGACTATTTTTGACACATTATCGATTCCTCGAACAATTCTCGATGACATTGAAGGTCTCTTCAATGACATCGAAGGTAGGTTCGATGACATAGAAGGTTACAGAGTCCGGATGAAGCTACGAAAGTGTGAAAAAAGCACATATAAAAGACACCTTCGATGACATTGAAGCCTGTTCGATGTCATCGAATGAATTGCGTGAAGTTACACAGAGTGCATAAATTTGAGGCAGTTTTCAGATTTTTACAAAGAGGTGCAAAAGGAGGTGTTGCACAACTATAAATAAGAGTACCAAGGGCGTCCCGGGCATCTATCAGATCAATTTACTCATTCTAGGGTTTGGAGGAGCAAAGCACATGGGCGGAGAGCCGTCGCCAAGCATTTTTCTTCTTCCTTAGTTTTTCATGCTTTCGTTTAGATTTTTAGTTCTAATCATGACTATGGTTGGCTAAACCTCTTAGCTAGGGCTAAGAGGTGAAGCTTGTAGCATGATGGGATGTTTTCTATTGCTTTGATTCATGTTTATGTTGAACTCTTTTTTATTCTATTTTATATTTACAAAATACTTTCAGTTTTTAATGGTTTGTTGTGACTCAAATTACAGTAGATCTACGATAGCTTTGAGTATCTTTTTTCATGTATTGAGATTGTGAAATTAGGAAATCCTATTGTTCACCATTGTCCCTTAGGCATGGTTGGGTGATGGAATCCCTTCTAATCTTCATGATTCTCTTATGTTTGGTTATGAGATTGATACATCCTATTGTGAGCCATTGTTTCTTGTGCATGGTTTTGTGATGGAATCACTTCTAGTTCTCACAACTCTCTGTAAGTGCTATGGTTTCTAGCTCCTATAATTGTCAAATTTTGTAGTACCAAACCTCTCTTGGAATCTGTGTCTTGTGTAGCTTATCTACATAATGAAGACTGTGCATCACTCAAGAACAAAGATCTCTACTTCAAGAAATGCAAGTTTACATGGTCATGTTCAAGTATAACATCAAGTGCGAGTTCAATGTTTTAAGATTCATAGATCAAGCTCCAAGTCAAGACAAAGTCTTTTACATTGATCCTCATGTTTAAGATTCAAGATATTTCAAGATCAAGCTTCTTAAAGTTACAAATTCAAGTTTCAATATAGTTCAAGTTGAAGCTTCAAATGGTTTCAAGTTCAAGCTTCATCATGTAATGATCACAAGTTTCGTGAACTTCTAAGAATGACTATCAACTAAAGAAAAAGAAGACTTAATGTTCATACATCACTAACAATGTATGAATGACCTTAGATTGACCTTAGGGTAGGTCATTTTGAATACATAATTCAATTAGATCATTTTATAAGTAAATAGACTGTTTCTCGACTAGTCCTAGTACTGGCTCGACCAGTCCAAGAAATTCCATAACCAGTCCTAAGTTCGTTACAAATTTTTAGAATTTTTTGTTAAACCACGGCTAGTCCTAGAGACTGCTCGACCGGTCGTGTGAATAATGCTCAACTCGTTCTCGACCAGTCCTGCAGCCATGACCCAAAGTCCAGCAACTAAATCGGATTCCACACGTCCAGTCGTAGAGTCCCTCGACCGGTCGTGTAAGCCCTTGACCAGTCGTGGAATGGCTTTATCCGATCGTGCTCAAAATTTTAAAAATTTGTTGGTCCTACGACCAGTCGTAGTGTCCATAGGACTAGTTGTGAACGTGATTTCTTCACCTATAAATAGAGCACGAATTTCGGAGTTTCTTAATTCAATTCAAGCTAAATCAATATGTCACTCTGAGAGATAAGTTAGTGTTCTTTTTAAGCTATATCGTGCTCATTTAATATTCTCTTATTTTAGCTTTATTATATTTGATTTCGTATGCTTTATTCCAATCATATTTGAAGAAGGGATTGAGATTGCCCTTTTCTTGGAATCAAAATTAAATAGAGCTAGCCCAACTTGATTTAATTTAAAATTAATTTAGAACCTAGAACCATTTCATAAGTGAGTTTGGACATTGAACTTCTACGTTAAAATTCTACTCTGAATTGGTTCTTCTGGGCGGCATAAAAAAGAGAATATCTAGGTATTTTACATTATTATATATTTCTATTTTGATTTTTAAGATTGTGCTAGAAAAATCTTTGTTGTGGTTTGTCTGAGGTAATCCAGAAAACTCAGAGTATGGGGTTTTTGAATTGTGTAAGCCCACTTGAAAGACACAACTGTGAGGGTTTTAGGTGAACCTAGAAAAACCTATTTTCATAGTGAACGCTAATATCCACTGTGTGAGAATATTAAGAGTGGAGTAGTTGTGTGGCTGTTGTTTAACAGTTGGTGTACACACAACGGAACCACTATAATTTCTAGTCTTGTGGTTTAATTATTTATTTATTTTTGTGGATGATTGTAATTTTCCTTTATGCATTGTGGAGAATGTTGTAATTTCTTTTATGCAAATGTAGAGAATGTTGTAATAGCTTAGACTTCTTTCCTTGCTATTTATTTCTTTATTCCTCTGTATTAGTTTGAGTTTTTGATACACAAACTGTTCTAGTAAGGTTGTCCTACCATAAACCCTTAGTTTTTATGGTGTAAGGTTATCCTTAGAACAACATCTGTATCAACCTCTCAATACTCGTACATTTGAGGTTGTCTTTAAATTTAGCATTGTGGGATTATCTATTGCTATTTGTATTTAATTTATTTAAATTCCACTATTAAGTTTTAATTTGGCATAGTCCTATTCACCCCCCTCCCCCCTCTAGGACATATAGCTCAGCCTTTTCACTCTCATCCATTGAGAATTAGGTCAAAGGAAGTTCATATTTATTTTTACTGAGATATCTTCCAATTAGATAAGATGGGACTCTAATTCTAGTTGTGTGCTTGAATCAAGCATAGATTTCCCTGATCTCTACAAGTGGATCCTTGGAAACCCTAGTTCCCACCTTTAAATTATTAAGTTTATAATTAATTCTCTCACAATTACTCTCTTTAATTTCCAATTTAGATTCACATATTCTTCTAGTTCTATTTCTAGTTGCTTTCAGAATACTCACGAGATTAGTCCCTGTGGATTCAACCTCGGTCTCACTAAGATTATTACTGAATCACGACCCTACACTTGGGGTTGTGAACAAGTTTTTGGCACCGTGGCCCAGGATTGATGGTTGCATTTTTCTAAGATTCACTAGTTTTGGAATTAGTTTAAGATTAGGGTTTTTCTATTTTCTATTTTTAGGATTAGGGTTTTCTGAATTATTTTAGAAACTAACTTTCTTTTTCTAATTATAGGTTTAGAAACTTTCCTTTTCTGTTTTTAGAAACTACTTTTAAATTCTTGGTTTAGAAACTTTCCTAATTTATTTTTAGAAACTAATTTTTTTTTCCTTTTTTAAAAGCTTTCTATTTTCTATTTTTAGAAACTTTCCTCTTTTTTTTTTTAGAAACTATGTTGCTTTCCTTATTTCCTTTTTAGAAACTAATTCACTTTCCTTTTTTTCTTTTACAAGATCCTAACATAGAACCTTCTAATTTGGTAACTTTCTTTCTCTCTCTCTCTCTCTCTCTCTCTCTCTCTCTCTCTCTCTCTCTCTCTCTCTCTTTCTAATTCTAGATTTCTATTTTCCTTCTTTCTTTTAGGTTTAGGTTAGAATCTGAAATTGAAGGCTGAGAGTGTTTCATGCCCAAGTTGGTCCATGATAACACTCAATGTCTTTTGAGTGAAAGAGGATTAGTTAAGGTGTTATTTATCCATCATAGGATTAGACACCACTCGAGATCATCAGAGTTAATTGACGTTATGGCTGCAAATCAACTGGTGAATTAGCCGCAACCTCGAGTTGTAGAAGCCCAGGATGAGAATGAGGTGCACAATGCACCCCCACCTCATACTTTTACGAGATTACTTACAACCTACAAGGGTGAGAACGCCCTCATCTATAGTTTTTCCAGGAAACACGAGAAACATAGATATCAAGCCTGGAGTGATCCAACTCCTTTCAAAGTTCTTTGGACTTGAATCTAAAAGTCCATACATGCACTTGTAAGAATTTGACGAGGTTATAGCCACTTTATACTTTCCTTACGTGTCTGAGGACACAGTTAGGCTAAAACTCTTTCCTTTTTCCTTGAAAGAAAAACCTAAGACATGGTTACACTTACTACGTCCGTGATCTATTAGCACATGGAATGAGATGATGGAGTTCATAAAAAAAAAATCTTTCCATACCATAAGATGAATACCATCAGGAAGTCGATCATGAATTTCGCCTAAAAGGAAGATGAAACATTCTTTCAATGTTGGGAGTGGTTCAAGGATCTCGTCAATTTATGCCCACAACACTGTTTTGAAATGTGGGGCATAACAACTTTCTTCCACGATGGACTGACATCTTCCATGCGCCAATTCGTCGAGATGATGTGTAATGGGGAGTTCATGAATAAAAATGTCAATGAGGTGTGGGATTACTTTGACAAACTCACTGAAACCACACAATCATGGGACATTTCCCCAAAATCTAGCACCATCTCTAAGCTTACTCAAGCAAGGGAGAGAGGTGGGATATACTTGCTGAAAGAGGATGACGATATAAATGCTAAAGTGGCTAGTCTTGCAAGGAAGGTCGAGGCCATAGAACTTAAGAAGGATAAGGCTAAGGAAGTTGTTTGCGGTATCTGTGCTTGCAACATAAATACAAATTAAAATTTTCCAACGATACCTGCCTTTCAAGAGGTACCGAATGAGCAATCGAATGTCGTGAACAACTACTAAAGACCTTTCAATGGACCTACCTCTAAACTTACAATTCTAGTTGGGGAAATCATCCGAACTTTAGTTGGAGGAATGGACAAACTGCTACTCCTTAAGGAATCCCTAACCAATTCTCGAATCAAGGGAAACCTCAAGAGGATCTGATTTGAAAACATATTTAAAATTAAGAGCTTATCAATCAGAGTAAATTGCAAACCCTTCTAGACCTTTTAAAGGCCATACAAGGGCGTGAGACAAAAAATTCAATTGGGGAAAGAAGGATTCTTCCAGCCCAACCTTTCCCCAATCCTAAACCGCAATATGAAATAAGTGATCTAAGCTCTTTAAATCAAATGGAGCAAGCTAAGTCTATCACCACTCTTAGGAATGGGAAGATAATTGACAAATCTATTCTAGTAAGGGCTGAAAAGTCTAAGGACCCAGAAGTAGATGAAACTGATAGACCTAGCAACACTCCACAAGAGTTAGAATCGGAACTCCAAACAAGCCGATTGCACCATTCCCCCAACGGTTGATTGCACCAAAACCTCTCTAACTCTCAGGACATTCTAGAGGTGTTAAAATAAGTGAAGGTTAATATTCCTTTACTGGATGCAGTTAAACAAATACCTTCATATGCCAAATTTCTAAAATACTTGTGCACGACTAAGAGGCGACAAAGTATCAAAAAGAAAATTTTTCTGACAGAAAAAGTGAGTGCCATCCTCAAGCAAGATGTGCAACAAAAATATAAAGATCCTGGTAGCCCAACCATCCCTTATGTAATTGGGAACTACCAGATTAAGCATGCACTTCTTGATTTAGGAGAGAGCGTAAATCTGATTCCACATTACAACTTATTGATCGCTCAGTTCGTGTACCAAAAGGGGTAATTGAGGATGTGTTGTTCCAAGTGTTAAGGGTTAAATATTAGATATTATCCCCCATTTATTACTTGGTTTTATGAACATGATAATGTTTAATGTTCTATATTAATCATATTTATGTTGTAAGGTGACTTTAAGAGCTTGGATTGAAAAGGATGCTAAAAGTATGAATTTAATGCTCAAGAATCACCAAAGCAAAGGTTGGATCTTAGAAGACCAAAAAATGAAGAATTCACATGCTAAAGATCCAAGAAAACCAAGTGAGGAATGAAGAGAATTGAAGACTTGAAGTGAAGAAAATGAACCCTAAAAATTTTGCATCCTTCAACTAGACTAAGCCCATCTTCGACCAGTCGAAGGCTCCTGCTCGACCAGTTGAAGATTCCTCGACTTGAACTCCAACGACAAAATTCTTTCTCATCCTCGACCAGTCGAAGGTTTTTCCTCGACTCATCTAAGGTTACGCGGACAGCACACTGACTGCATAAATTTAAGGCAGTTTCTAGATTTTTTCAACTGGTGCGAAAGTTTGAGTTACAAAACTATAAATAGGAGTCCCTAGGATGTTCCTAAGCATCATCTAGTGTTTAAGGAGTGAAGAAAAAGCATGGAGCGGCGTCACTAAGAGTTTGTTTCCTTTTCCTTAGTCATTTTTATGCTTTTCTTAAGAGATTTTAGTTCAATTATGTCTATGGTTGGCTAAATTTCTTAGCTGGGGCTAAGAGGTGAAGCTTGTAAAGTGATGAGATGTTTTCTATTACTTTGATTCATGTTTAAGTTAAACTATCTTTAATTCTAGTTTGATATTTAAGAAATGCTTTCAGTTTTTAATGGTTTGTTGTGACTCAAACTATAATAGATCTGTGATAACTTTGAGTATGTTATTTTTCATGTATTGAGATTATGAAATTAGGAAATTCTGTTGTTCACCATCGTCCCATGGGCATGGTTGGGTGATGGAATCCTACCTAATCTTTCCAATTCTCTTATGATTGGTCATGGGATTGGTAAATCCTGTTGTTTGCCTTGTCTCCTGGGCGTGGTTTTGTGATGGAATCACTTCCGGTCCTCACACCTCTCATCGATTGAGAATTAGGTCAAAGGAAGTTCAGATTTGGTTTTACTGAGATATCTTCCAATTGGATAAGATGGGACTCTAATTCCAGTTGTGTCCTTGAATCAAGCATAGATCTCTCTATTCTCTACAAGTGGATCCTTGGAAACCCTAGTTCCCACCTTTGAATTTATTAGTTTTAATCACTTTAATCACAATTACCCTCTCAAAATATTCAGAATTAGGTTTACAACTTCTTTTAGTTCCAGTTCTACTTAATTTAAGATATGTACAAGTTTAGTCTTTATGGATTCGACCTCGATCTCAACGAGATTATTACTACATCCTGACCCTACACTTGGGGTTATGAACAAGTTTTTGGCACCATTGCCGATGACTAACGGTTGCGTTTTTCTGAGATAAGCTAGTTTTGGAATTAGGTTAAGATTAGGGTGGGGTTTTTCCACTTTCTATTTTTAGGTTAGAGTTTTTCTGAATTATTTTAGAAACTAACTTAGCTTTCTAATTTTAAGTTTAGAAACTTTCCTAATTTGATTTTAGAAACTAACTTTTCCTCTTTTTAGAAACTTTTTATTTTATGTTTTTAGAAACTTTCTATTTTTTGTTTTTAGAAACTTTCCTTTTTCATTTTTAGAAACTAGGTTGCTTTCTTATTATTATTTTTAGAAACTAACTCATCTTTCTATTTTTGTTTTTAGAAACTTTCTAATTTCAAAATTTTTATGTTAGAAACTAACATGTTTTGTTTTGTTTTGCAGGATCTTAATTTAGGAACTTCTAATTTGGTAACTTCTTTCTAATTCCCTCTCTCTTTCTATTTCTAGATTTCTATTTTCCTTCTTTCTTTTTGGTTTAGGTTAGAATCTGAAATTGAGGGCTGAGAGTGTTTCATGCCCAAGTGGGTCTATGACAACACTCAACATCTTTTGAGTGAAGGAGGATTGGTTGAGGGGTTATCTATCCATCACAGGATTAAACACCACTCGAGATCCTCAGAGTTAATCGAGGTTATGGCTGCAAATCAACCGGTCAATCAACTGGGAAGACAACCTCAACCTAGGGTTGAGGAAGTCTAGGATGCGAATGAGGTGCATCAAGCACCCTCGCCTTATACTTTACGAGATTATCTACAACCAGTAGGGGTGAGTACACCCTCATGTATGGTTTTTCCAAAACATACTGGACACATGGATATCAAGTTAGGGGTGATCCAACTCCTTCCAAAATTTAATGGGCTTGAATCTGAAAATCCGTACCTACACTTGAAAGATTTTGACGAGATTATAGCCACTTTATACTTTCCAAACGTGTCCGATGAACAGTCAACCTGAAACTCTTTCCTTTTTCTTTGAAAGAGAAAGCTAAGACGTGGTTGAACTCACTACGTCCTCGATCTATTGGTAGATGGAGTGACATGACAAGGGAGTTCATAAAGAACATTTTCACATACCACAAGACGAACACCCTTAGAAAGTTAATCATGAACTTCGCTCAAAAGAAAGATGAAACATTTTTCCAATGTTGGGAGCAGTTCAAGGATCTTGTCAATTCATCCCCACAATATGGTTTTGAAATGTGGCGCATCATGAACTTTTTCTATGATGGACTGTAATCTCCCATGTGCCAATTGGTCCAGACAATGTGTAATGGGGAATTCATGAATAAAAATGTCGATGATGTGTGAGACTACTTTGATAAACTTGCTAAAAACACACAATCATGTGCCATCTCCCCAAAATCAAGCACCATGTCTAGGCTGACTCAATCCAAGGAGAGGGGCGGAATGTATCTCCTGAGAGAGGATGATGATATCAATGTTAAAGTGGCTAATCTCACTTGAAAAAACTTGAGGCCATGGAATTAAAGAAGGATAAGGCTAAGGAAACTGTTTGCGGTATTTATGCTCGCAATATTCATACAATTGAAAATTGTCCAACAATACCTGCCTTTCAAGATATAATTACCAAAGACCTTTCAGTTGGTCTACCTCAAATACATACAATCCCAGCTGGAGAAATCATCTAAACTTCAGTTGGAGAAACGGACAAACCGCTACACCTCAAGGATTCCCTAATCAAATTCTACATCAAGGGAAACCTCAAGAGGATCCAGTTTTAAAGCATCTTCAAAATCAAGAGCTTTTTAATCAGGGTATGTTACAAGTCTTTCAAGACTTCACAAAGGCCATACAAGGACTTGAGACTAAAAGCATGATTGGCAATAAAGGGAGCCTTCCAGCTCAACCTCTTCTGAATCCAAAACCGTAATAAGAAGTTAGCGACCCGAGCTCTTCAAATCAGATGGAGTAAGTTAAATCTATCACCACTCTTAGGAGTGGGAAGACCATTGACAAAACTATTCCGGTTAGGGCTAAAAAGCCTAAGGACCTGGAAGAGTATAACAATGATAAATCTAGCCATGCCCCACAAGAGTTAGAACTGAAACCTCAAGGTAAGCCAATTGCTCCATTTCCGTAACGGCTGGTTACACCAAGATCAATATTCCTTTACTAGATGGAGTTAAACAAATACCTTCATATGCTAAATTTCTGAAAGACTTATGTACAACTAAAAGACGGCAAAATATTCAAAAAAAATCTTTTTAATTGAAAAAGTGAGTGCCATCCTAAAGTAAGATGTGTCACAGAAATACAAAGATCCCAGTAGCCCAACCGTCGCTTGTGTAAATGGGAATTACTGCATTGAGCATGCACTTCTTGATTTAGGAGTGAGCATAAATCTGATCCCATACTCAGTCTACGAACAACTGGGTTTAGGTGAATTAAAATCCACTCCGACCATATTACAACTTATCGATCACTTAGTTCGAGTACCGAGATGGATAATTGAGGATGTGTTGGTCTAGGTTGATAAATTCTACTACCTGATAGATTTTATCATCATGGATACTCAACCCATCATAAACATGAGCACTCAAATTTCTGTCATCCTTGGTCGCCCATTCCTTGCCACTTCGAATGCAATCATTAATTGAAGGAATGGAGTCATGAGTATGTCTTTCGGGAATATAACATTAGAGTTGAATATCTTTTTCAACATAGGCAAAGAGTTAGAGGAAGATGATGATTTCCACGACATTAACATGATTGACTATTTCGAGGAAGATAGAACACTTTTGACCTTATCCTCTGATCCTCTAGAGACATGCCTGGCCCACTCACATGATTTTGATAATGACATGATTAGGGAGATGGGGACCATGCTGGATACCATGCCGGTACCTGAAGTTAACTAGTGGAGGCCACAATTCGAAGAATTACCCCAAACTGATGTAGTGCCTCTACCGACTAACCTCAAGACACCGAAGCTTGACCTAAAACCTTTATCCTCTGATTTGAAATATGTCTATTTAGGTCATAATGAGACATACCCGATGGTGATTTCTTCCCACCTTGAGCAAGAATAGGAGAGTATGCTCATCTCTACTCTCATTGAGCACAAAGGAGCCCTTAGATGGTCGATTGCGGACTTCAGGGGAATTGACCATTTGATTTGTACTCACTGCATTCATCTTGAGGATAATGCGAAGACCCCATGACAACCACAACATAGACTAAATCCAAATATTAAGGAAGTGGTTAAGACCGAGGTTCTTAAGCTTTTGGATGTAGGTATTATATACCGAATATCCGATAGCCAATGGGTGAGTCCAACTCAGGTGGTTCCCAAGAAGTCTCAAATCACTATCGTAGCCATTGCCAACAATGAACTCGTGCCAACTAGGATCACTACTGGTTGAAGAATGTGCATTGACTATAAGAAGTTGAATACTGTCACGAGGAAGGACCACTTTCCTTTGCCCTTTATCGATCAAATTTTGGAAAGGCTAGCTGGTCACTCTTACTATTGCTTCCTCGACGGTTATTCGGGCTACAATCAAATTGAGATAGCCCTTGAAGATCAGAAAAAAACCACATTTACATGTCCTTATGTCACCTTTGCTTACCGAAGGATACCATTCAGGCTATGTAATGCCCACGCCACTTTTCAGCGATACATGTTAAGTATTTTTTCTGACATGGTGGGGCAATATTTAGAGGTCTTCATGGATGACTTCTCGGTCTTTAGTCCATCCTTCAGCGAATGTTTGAAAATTTTGAAATTTGTGCTGAAGTAATGCGAGGTAAAGAACTTAGTACTGAATTGGGAAAAGTGTCACTTCATGGTTCGTAAGGGAATTGCCCTTGGACACATCATCTCATCCAAGGGAATTGAGGTAGATAAGGCTAAAATTGATCTTATCTCTAATTTATCTCCACCCAAGAACATATGAGATGTGTGATCCTTCCTAGGAAACACCGGATTTTACAGAAGATTCGTAAAGGACTTTAGTCACCTCTCCCATCCTCTATGTAATCTACTTCAAAAGGATGCACAATACGAGTGGACTGAGCAATGCCATGAAGCTTTAACTAAACTCAAGGGCATGTTAACCACTACACCTATCATGCTGCCACCCGACTGAAGCCTTCCTTTTGAACTTATGTGCGACGTGTCTGACTATACTCTTGCGGCGGTTTTAGGCTAGAGAAAAGAAAAGAAGTCCTACATTATTCATTACGCAAGTAGAACTCTAAATCCTGCCTAAGTGAACTACTCTACTACGGAAAAGGAACTCTTAGCCATAGTGTTCACTTTGGACAAATTTAGGTCTCACTTGATCGGATCCAAGATTGTCATTTACATAAATCATGCGGTGCTCAAGTATCTTCTTTCTAAGAATGATGCTAAGCCCCGCCTGATAAGATGGATCCTCCTACTCCAAGAATTTGATTTAGAAATAAAGGATAAAAAGGGAGTAGATAATTTAGTGGCTGACCATCTTTCTCGCCTTGATCTCTCCGATTCCCTTGAGACGACACTTATAAATGACATGTTCCCTGATGAACAATTATTCAAAGTCTTCCATTTATCTACGCAAGATAAGAAAAAGTTCTTCGTGAAGTTCGTAAGTTCTTCTAGGATGATCCGTATTTGTTTAAATATTGCCCAGACCAAATCTTAAGGAGATGTATGCCAGACAATGAACACCAAAGTGTCATCTCCTTCTGTCACTCTCAAGCATATGGTGATCACTTTTCTGCTAAAAAGACCACGGCCAAGATTTTGCAGTATGGCTTTTACTGACCCACTATGTTCAGGGACACTCATGAATTTTGCAAAGCTTGTGAGCATTGTCAGAAGTTGGGAGTCTCGTCGAAAGATGAGGCCTCTGAACCCCATTCTGATCATTGAAGCATTTGATTGTTGGGGCATCGATTTCATGGGACCATTCCCTAAATCCTTTAAGAGTTTATACATTCTGCTAGTAGTAGACTATGTCACTAAATGGGTCGAAGTAATTCTGTGCCGGAACAATGACCATCAAACGGTCATTAAGTTTTTAAAAGAAAACATCCTTTCCCAGATCGGAATGCCTCAAGCCATCATTAGTGATGAGGGCTCACATTTTTGTAATAGGTCATTCGCAAACTTAATAAAGAAATATGGCATCTCTCACAAGGTGAACACTTTATATCCCCCACAAACAAGTGGGCAAGCTGAGATTTTTGATAGGAAGATCAAACATATTTTAGAGAAAACGGTTAACCCTGATCGAAAGGATTGGTCAACTTGATTGACCGATGCTTTATGGGCTTACCGTACTACACTTAAAACCCCTATTAGAATGTCTCCCTTTAGACTTGTCTATGAGAAGGCTTGCCACTTACCTGTGGAGTTGGAACATTGGGCTTACTGGGCGATAAAAAATCTAAACTTCAATTTAGATAACGCTGGCTCGCTATACAAACTGCAATTGAATGAACTCGAAGAGATCCGGAATGACGCATACGAGAACTTATGAATTTACAAGGATAGGATGAAAGTGTTCCGTGATAGGAACATCCTTCGGAAATCATTCTTAGTTGGTCAAAAAGTCCTTTTGTATAATTCTTGGTTACATCTTTTTTCGGGTAAACTCAGATCTCGTTGGACCGGTCCTTTCACTGTTACTAATGTCTATCCTTATGGGGCCGTCGAGATAAAGAATCTGAATAATGGCAATGCTTTAAAAGTAAATGGACATCGGTTGAAGCCATTTGTTGAGAAATTCGATTTAGAGGACATGTTCATACCTCTAATTGATCCTGTTTACCAAGATTGACCTCCTAGTCTGACGGAAGAATAATTAGGTTTATTGCTATCATAGAATTTAGGACTAGGTTATTTTGCTTCCGCTGTTTTAGGATAGTTTATTTTCTGTTTGTTTAGGTAGTTTGTTTTTTGGTTGTTTAATTCTTGTGCTAACCCACCTTTTTATCTTGGAGGTTCTTAGATATGAGAAAAGTAATATTCCTCTATTAGATGTCATAAAACAAATCCCATCATATGCCATGTTTCTGAAAGATCTTTGTACGACTAAGAGACGACAAAACATTCAAAAAAAAAAAAAATTTCTGATAGAAAAAGTGAGTGTTATCCTTAAGCAAGACGTGCCTCAGGAATATAAAGATCACGGTAGCCCAACTATCTCTTGTGTAATTGGGAATTACCGGATAGAACACATACTACTTGGGAGTCAGTGTGAATATGATTCCATACTCGATTTACAAACAGTCCAGTCTTGGTGAATTAAAACCCATTAAAACCATACTTCAACTCGCTGATCATTCTGTTTGTATACTAAGAGGAATGATAGAGGACGTTCTAGTCCAAGTCGATAAATTCTACTATCTAGTAGATTTTATTATTTTGGAAACTCAGCCCGTCATTGATGTGAACGCTCAAATTCCTGTAATCCTTGGCTGGCCATTCCTATCAAAAATCAAATGCCATCATTAATTGTAGAAATGGGATTATGAAATTAACTTTTGGAAACATGATATTAGAACTGAATATATTCAATATGAGCAAACAACTAGAGGATGTTGATGATGCCCATGAAATAAATGTGACTGACTCATTCGTGGAAGATAAGTCACTTTTACACCTATACTTTGATACTTTAGAGACATGCTTGGCCCACTCCCCTGATTTAGATGATTATATGATTAGGGAGATGGATGCCTTGCTTGATACTACTCCGATACTTGAAACTAACCGGTGGTTGCCAAATTTTTAAAAATTGCCTTAAACTAATATAAAGCCTCTACCGTCTAGTGTCAAGGCACCAAAGCTTGACCTAAAACCATTACCTGCTGAACGTAAATATGTTTATTTGGGTCAAGATGAAACATATCCAATGGTGATTTCTTCCCACCTGAATGAGGAATAAGAAAGTATGTTTATTTCTACTCTCAAGGAACACAAAGGAGCCCTTGGATGGATGATCGTAGACCTCAAGGGAATCAATCCTTTAATTTATACTCATCACATTCACCTTGATGAAAATATTAAAGCATCTAGAAAACCACAACATTGGTTAAATCCAAATATGAAAGAACTGGTTAAAGCTGAGGTGTTAAAGTTGTTGGATGTGGGTATCATATACCCTATATCCGATAGCCAATGGGTGAGTCCAACTCAGGTGGTACCCAAGAAGTCCAGGATCACCATTATAGCCAATGCGAATAATGAACTCATGCTAACTAGAGTCACTGCTGGTTGGAGATTGTGCATTGACTACCAAAAAATGAATACCATCACATGGAAAGACCACTTTCCTTTGCCCTTTGTTAATCAGATCTTAGAAAGGTTAATCGATCATTCCTATTACTGTTTTCTTGATGGATATTGGAGCTACAACCAAATAGAGATAACTCTTGTAGACCAAGAGAAGACCGCATTTACATGTCATTTTTGCACCTTTGCATATCGAAGGATGTCATTCGGACTATGTAATGCTCCCGCCACTTTCACTATGTGAAAAATGGGGAAAAAGATGAATTTTGAGACGATTGTGGACTATCTGCAAAATCCCTTGGTTTAAAGATTGCTCTGAACTATCTCTTAAATTTCAGACGGCTCTTAACCATCCTTAATATGAAGCAGAAGTCTTATAAATGTTGAACGTCCACAAATCATTTAAGACGGTCAGAATTTGTCGGTAACTGTGAAGAAAAGATAGCTACCAACCGTCTAGAATTAAAGACGGTCCTTAGCTGTCTTATATGCAGTCATTCAAGACAGTTAAAGATCGTCTACATTAGAGACAATCATTAGCAGTCTTATATTAGTCATCTGAGATGATCAAAGACCGTTTGCATTAGAGACAATCCTTAGCTGTCTTATAGGCAGTCATATGAGACTGTTAAAGACCGTTTGCATTAGAGATGGTTCTTAGCTGTCTTATAGTAGTGGGGCTTCAACAATATTGCCGCGTAAAATGTTGTCCTTAAATAAATACCAATTTTTACTGACCAATGGGAGTTGATGGTCCTACACTTCATCATGCAGTGATAACTGCCACTAGAAGTGGGAGCATTGGGAGTGGCTCGAGGACAAACATCAATTTTGTGTGTTGATGCATGATTTATATGATAAGCGAGGACCTATTGATTGGTCATCTAGACTGTTGATCTGATGGGCCTTCAAGGTGGACGACCAATAAATCACCTGGGTTAAAAGATCATAACCATTTGTTGAATGGAAACGGATTAGCTGCTCGCCCTGCCATTAGCCAATGGTTGGTGTTGGTGCTCTGTGGGTCCCACCATGATGTTTGTATTTCATCCATGTCATCCATCTATTTTTCTAGATACTTTTATGGTATGAGTCCAAAAATGGTATATCCCAATCTCAAGTGGAGCACATTACAAGAAACAATGTTGATTGAACATCGACCATTAAAAACATTTTTGGGGGCCATAAAAGTTTTGGATCAAGATGATCTTTGTTTTTTCCCTTCATTTAGGTCTGTTTGACCTAAACAATAGATTGGAAATCAAATAAACAGTACAATGGGCCTTAAGAGGACTTTAATGATGGATATCCAATATCTATTATTTTCCTATGGAGTGGTCCACCTTAGATTTATATTCATCTCATTTTTGGTATAAAGCCCTAAAATGATCTTAAAAAATGGATGAACGACATTGATAAAAGACATACTTCATAGTGAGACCCACATGACTAGTAGGGGGAGAGTAGCCAATCTGTTTCCTGTAGCGAATTAGCTACTGACAGGTTGAGTAGCGAGACTCGCTGCTGAAGTGACATCACCAAGTTCTGTGGGCCCCACCTTGATGTATATTTTGTATCCACACCGTCCATCCATTTAGACAGATCATATTAGGGGGTGATCCAAAGAATGAGTCAGAACCAAAGCTCGAGAGGACCCCACTAAAGAAAACAGTGGGGAGTGACGCCCACCATTAAAAAGTTCTAAGGGTGTACTTGTTCTCACCAGCTGTAAATAATCACGTACGGTCCGAGCTGGTGGAACTCAATGCACCTCATTCTCATCACACACCATCCTAACCGATGGTGTGTGATGCATAGGATCTTCGTCAACATAATGTTCTTCAGCTATGATCTCAGATGATGTTTTAGGAATATTTGGGGGTTTTATAACTTGTCGATGGATTGTGAGTCCTTCAATTAAACCTCCTTCACTTAAAAGTCTTTGGGTGTTGTCACTAACCCACTTGGGCATGAAACACTCATTGTAATGCCCTGAAAATTGGGGGTCGAGTAACAACTCAGCTCCCGAGTTCCAAAACATCACTTATGCAACATATATGCTTATAATTGAATGTTGTTCATGTTAGTGCATTAATCATGAGTGGGATTATACCAAAACAGTAATTCATACTCCAGATCAAGTTGTAAAACGCAAGCGGAAGACTAAAAGACATAAATAAACGTATATAAATCAAAAGATCATGATCGGTCTCCAGAGTATGAATACATCATTGAGTCACTATATACATATAATAGTCTCAAAATCAAAATGTCAAACAGTATAACTACAATGATAATCCCTGTAGCCCCGTCGATCCGGATAGCCTAAGCGAAGCCGCCGGAGAACTGCATATGAAAGAACTCATCCTGATAGTCATAGTAATCATGCTCCGCCTCCTGAGTTGCATCATCATCTGCATCTAAGATAGAGTCTGGTGGGTGTTCAGAACACCGTCCCAGAACGTAGGAGTGAGTGATCAACTCAGTGGAATCATAGAGCAAAGGTTAACATGTTATCAATTCAGTCAAGCAGTAATGATAAAGCAGTACAATCAAACAATCCTAGATACTCTTATTAATGCAAGGATGAAATATAGTCATGATGCATGCCCTCGCCTACACTCCCTCGTGTGACACCATCTAACGATCGCGGCATGCTTTCTTCCCTCTGTGCTCTTCAACCCGGGGCACATGCAGGGCGATGTTATGAACATGATTACTGAGTTATTATTAGTCCTTTTCATATAGCAGGATTGGAAAACTAAGGTACCTCCCTTATGTCATTTCCCAAACAGTAATCCATTCTAGGGTCGTCAATCCTAGGAAATCTCATACGATGTTACGGTTCTAGGTCGCTGCAAAGGGCTCGTCACCAAATCAGTGCAGGCCTAGTTTATACTCTAGATGCTACGGAAGGGTCGTCGTCTCCACGTAGACTCAGAGTATGATCGAGGTCACTACAAAGGGCTCGTCACTAATCAGTGTAGGCCGACAGCTCGAATGCAGTGTCCCACACCACCGTATTCAAGTCACGAGTTTGGGTTGCTCACTGGTCACTAAGGGGAGGCTCGTAGCCCCAGCGTAGGACGATAGCTCAACCACGGTGTCCCATACCACCATGTCCGGCTCATGAGTCTTAACAGATCGAGGTACCAAGGTTAACGGGGTTTTCACTGGGGAGTTTGGTACCTTAGGTTTAAGCAGAGTGTCCAAATATGGTGAACATACATCGAACAAATCAGGTTACTGGACGAGCTCGACTATTACGAGTGCACCTAAAGTTGGTCGACATAGAGTGCGTAAACACTACATGTGGCCTAACCACTGCCAACAACTCTAGTACGACTCGGGTTCGTCA
Organism: Magnolia changhungtana; assembly: GCA_030180095.1. Lineage (NCBI taxonomy): Eukaryota > Viridiplantae > Streptophyta > Magnoliopsida > Magnoliales > Magnoliaceae > Magnolia > Magnolia changhungtana. Next base: position 2,941,096 of record JASAUF010000525.1, read on the forward strand.
AACACGTCCTACGTGGTGAATGATTCTCAACCACGAACTTAAAGCCTGTTACCGATTGCCTGGACTATAACATAGACCCAATCGCATTTAATCCTTAACCAGAAAGCATGTAGAGTAGTCAAAGCAGGATTAACTAAGTAGTGCAAACATGTTAACAAGCATGTTATAAAACACAACTTAAACAGGAAATTCAAACACATACATTTCATGAGTAAGCGATTAAACTGAACAACATGCATGGAGGAAATCATACACATCCCTAAGGTAGTTGAGAATCCTACCTCAACACCTACCTAAAGCACTATCTCCTAAGTACTCACTCATACAAGCATTTTCACAAACACTTAGACTAAACTTATTTAACATACATAACGTATAGTGGCCAAAACATGTATTAGGACGAATCCTTTCACCGAGGAGTTATTACACATATACCTAGTATCTACACACAATAGTTAATCATGGCAAACACATTTTCATATTTCGTACGCATACGGTATTTTCTACAAATACGAGGAATACAGTATATTCAACCTAGTTAACGTATAACTGAAAAATGAAACGGACAACACTTTATGCATGTGAAATGGCATCCACATCAGGAATCTATCATTATCCGATATTGAAAGCCTTGAAAACCATAACCTATATATCTATAGTCCGCACCTTACGCCGTAGAAGCGTAACGAATTCGACAGAGACTCCAAGTCTTTGCCAACGATGGAATGACAACTTATAGCATGAGTTAAGTCAGCTATCTCGCCACTTGTAACAATTGAAACCCTAGAACAGATTAGGGTTAGGTTTTCTTACTAAGAACGAAGTCAGAATCGTCGGAATAGCGATTAGGTAATGATGAATAGACATGTAGAATAGCATGATAGAGTACCAGGAATCTTCTCCCACTTCTCTCACACCTTCCCTCTCTTTACTCTCTTCTCTCTCCTAGAGTTTTCTCAAATTCGTATGGAGTGAATGCGAGAGGGTTTAAGGTCCTTATATAGGCCTAAAACTGATGAAAATGGCCCTAGGGCCAAGGTATACTTAGGTTATAGCCAAAGGACATCTATTTCAGCTCAACGGGGTACTTCCGAAGGCCCCCCTTGAGTCAAAGGTTGGACTTAAGCTCTCTGACCATGGATTTAGGTCGAGTTAAGTTTTTAGTCTGATCGGATTTATAGATTGACTGCGGCGAACCAGTTTCAGTTCAACGGTCCACGATCATCGATCAGGGCTACAAGTATACTAACCTGTGTATAAAATTTCTCCTAATCCAATGGTGTATTTGGGTCAGATTCTGACGATCTGAATCCTTATATTCGGCCAGCAAGCGACAAGTTTTAGATTACTTAAATTAGATTTTTATTTCTAAAGAAAACCATGTTTCTCACACTCTTCACTTCGGGTTCAAACAAATAGCCCCGGGACATTATCTGGATTTGATTTCCGAGATGGTTGTCAAGCCCAGCAAGGCGGTCCTAAGCGTTTAGTCTCGTGCTCATCGGACTTTCGTCGTGCGGTCCAGATCAGATACGGAGTTTGAATGTGCTCCCAAGAGCAACTGGGTAATGAGATTGATCCTAGATTTTAGGATAACCTAGCGTCAATGATTCTACAAGTTTTGGATCTTGCAGATTGTATTTAAAGTGATTCAAGCGGATTTCACAACTAATCTAGTTTAACACTTAGTTAACTTTATCTAATTCCTAAAGGATTTGATCCTGAGTGATTTCTGCCTGAGGTGGTACTCGGGTCTTTGTACGGATTTTTCTGAGACGTTACAATCTACCCTCCTTAAAGAAAAATTTTGTTATCGAAATTAGTACCTTTTTGTACTCCTCGAGAATTTGAGGGTAGTTCTTTTTTACCTCGGCCTCTGTCTCCCAAGTAGCCTCTTCCTCAGTATGATGTGTCCAAAGTACCTTCACAAGTGGGATGACCTTGCTACGCAATACCTGCTCCTTCCTGTCTAAGATACACGTCGGACGCAGTATATATATAGCATCCTCGTTCAACTGTACCTGCTCCCATCTGATAATGTCGGAAGGATCAGGAATGTATTTCTTTAGCATAGATACATAAAATACGTTGTGTACACCAGCAAGTGGTGTCGGCAAAGCAAGATGGTATACCACTACACCCACTCGGTCTAATATCTAGAATGGGCCAATGAACCGCAGCGTGAGCTTCCCTTTCTTGCCAAAACATAGGGCTCCCTTCATGGGGGAAACTCGGAGGAATACATGGTCTCCAACCTCAAATTTAAGCGATCGCTGCCTCGTATTGGCATAACTCTTCTATCTGCTCTGGGCCATCAGAAGTCGATGCCTGATAATGTCGATCTTCTCTGAGGTCGCCTGTACTAACTCTAGGCCAATCAAACTATGTAACGCCCTAAAAATCGGGGGTCGAGTAGTAACTCAACACCCAAGTTCCACAGCATCACTTATGCAACATAAATGTTTATGATTGAATGTTGTCTATGATAGTGCAATAATCATGAGTGGGCTTATACCAAAACAGTAATTCATACTCCAGATCAAGTTATAAAATGCAAGGAAAGACTAAAAGATGTATATAAATGTATAGAAAGCCAAAAACATCATAATCGGTCTCCAGAGTATGAACACCTTACTGAGTCACCATATACATGTATTTGTTTCAAAAGTCAAAGTACCAAAAATGATACAACTAGAATGGTACACCCCGTAGCCCCGTCATCTGAATGGCTTAAACGTAGCCTACAGAGAACTACATGAAGGAGAACTCATCCTGATCATATAGTAATCAGGCTCAGCCTCTAGTGTCTCGTCAATACCTGCATCTAAGAAAGGGTCAGGTGGGTGTCCAGAACACCGTCCCGTAATGTGGGAGTGAGTAGCTAACTCAGTGGAATAATAAAGTACAGGTTAACATTTTATCAATTTAGTCAAGCAGTACTGATAAAGCATTACAATCAACATTCATAAGTACTGTAATTAATGCAAGGATGAGATGCGATAATGATGAATGCCCTCGCCAACATACTCCCTCGTGCGACACCATCTTATGTCCGCGGCATGCATTTATCCCTCAGTACTGCACATCTTCCAGGCACATGCAGTGCGGTATGAACATGATTACCGAGTTGTTATTAATCCTTTGCATACAGCAGTATTGGGAAACTAAGGTACCTTCTTTATATCATTCCCAAACAATGATCCATTCTAGGGTCGTCAGTCCTAGATAATTTCATACGATGATGCGGTTCTAGGTCATGGTAAAGGGCTGCCAGGGCGTTACACACACTCGTTGTACCGCTCCCCCATCACCTTATCAATACAGGCCTAGTTTATACTCTGTTACTACGGGAAGGCTCGTCGCTTCTCTGCAGCTTCAGAGTATGCTCGAGGTCACTACAAAGGGCTCGTCACCAATCAGTGTAGGTCGACAGCTCGAATACAGTGTCTCATACCACCGTATTCGGCTCATGAGTCTGGGTTACCACTGGTCACTACGGGGAGGCACGTGGCCCCAGCGTAGGCCAAGAGCTCGACCACGGTGTCCCATACCACCATGCCCGGCTCATGAGTCTTAGCGGATCGAGGTACCAAGGTTAACGGGGTTACACTGGTAAGTTTGGTACCCTAGGTTCAAGTAGTGGCGTCCAAACATGGTGAACATATAATAGGCAGATCAGATTACTTGACGAGCAAGACTAGCATGAGCGCACAACCAGCCGAACGACATGAAGTGCATAAGCACTTCCTGTGGCCTAACCACTGTCGTCAACCGAAGTATGGCTCGGGTTCGTCAAACACATCCTACGTGGTGAATGAATCTTAACCACGAACTCAAGTCTATTACCGATTGTCTAGACTATGATCATAGCCCCAATCACAATCAATCCTTAACTAGAAGCATGCAGAGTGAAGCAGAATAAATAAAGTAATTCAAGCATATTAACAAGCATGTCATAAAGCATGTTATCAAGCACAATATAAACAGGAAATGCAAACACATATATTTCATAGTAAGCGGTTAAGTTAAATAACCAACATGGAGGAAATCATATACATCTCAAAGTTAGTTAAGAATTCTATCTCAACACCTACCTAAAGCACAATCATCTAAGTACTTACTCTTACAAGCATTTTCACAAACACTTAGAATATACTTATTAACATACATAACGTATATTAGCAAAAACATGTATTAAGGCGAATTCTTTCGCCGAGCAAGTATTACACTTATATATAACATGTACATACAGTAATTTATCATGGCAAACATACTTTCACAATTTATACGTATATGGTATTTTCTACAAATATACAGAATATACTATACGCCATAATTCACATATGTAATTGAAACACAAAATGAACATCGCATTGTACATGTGAAATCGCATCCAGATCATGAATCTACTGACATTGAAAGCTTTAAAAACCATAACCTATACGTCTAAAGTCCGCACCTTACGCTGTAGAAACGAGTAACGGACTCAGTTAAAACCAAGTCTTAATCACTGGCAGAACGGCAACCTAAGACATGAAATAGGTTAGCTATTTCATCACTTACAACAATCATAACCCTAGAACGGATTAGGGTTAGGGTTTCTTATCTAGAAACGAAGCCGGAATCGCCGGAAAAGCGATTAGATCGGAGTAATTAAGCACGTAGGATAGTAGGGTAGGGTATCAGGAAGGATCTCTCACTTCTCACACACTTTCTCTCTCTTTCTTCTCTTCTCTCTCCTAGGGTTTTCTCAATTCGTATGGTGAGAATGAGAGAGGGTTTAAGGTCCTTATATAGGCTTAAAACTCTCCAAAATATATTCAGGATCAATGTATACTTAGGTTATGTCCAAAGCGTATCTGTTCCAGCTCAACGGAGCACTTCTGGAGCCCTCCCTTGAGCCAAAGGTCGGACTTAAGCTCACTAAATATGGATCTAGGTCGAGTTAAGTTTCCATTCCAAATGGGTTCCCAGATCACATGTGGCGGACCAGTTTTAGTTCAACGGTCACCGAAACTCGATCAGGGTTACAAGTACACGGACTTATATGAGAAATGTTTCCTGATCCGAGGGTGTATTTGGGTCAGATTCTAACGGTCTGATTGCTTATATTTGGGCCGCAAACATCAAGTCTCAGATTACTTAAATTTAATTAAATTTCTAAAGAAAACCAGGTTTTCTCATACTCCTCGCTCCGGGCTTAAGCGAATAGCCTCGGAATACTATCTGGTTTCGACTTCCGAGAAGGTTGTCAAGCCCAGCGAGGCGGTCCTAATTCTATAACCTCGTATCATTCAAACTTTCAATGTACGGTCCAGATCTGATACAGAGATTCAATGTGCTCCCGAGAGCAGTCGGGTAATGAGTTTGATCATAGATTTTAGGGTAACCTAGCGTCAATGATTCCACAAGTTTTGGGTCTTGCAGATCATATTTAAAGTAATTCAAGAAGATTTCATGGCTAATCTAGTTTAACACTTAGTTAATTTGTCTAATTTTTAAAAGATTTTATCCTAAGTAATTTCTACCTGAGGTGATACTCGGGCCATTGTACGGAATTTTTCGAGTCGTTACAATCTACCCCCCTTAATGAAAAATTTCATCCTCGAAATTAGTACCTTTTTGTACTCCTCGAGAAGCTAAGGGTAGTTCTTTCGAATCTCGGCTTCAATCTCCCAGGTCACTTCCTCCTCTGTGTGATGCGTCCAAAGTACTTTCACGAGTGGAATCACTTTACTGCGCAACACCTGCTCCTTCTTGTCTAGGAAACGCGTCGGACATAGTACATATGTCGCATCGTCGCTCAACTGCACCTGCTCACAATGGATGATGTGTGAAGGATCAGGGACGTATTTCTTCAGTATAGATACATGAAATACTTTGTGCATGCCCACGAGTGGTGTAGGCAAAGCGAGACAATATGCCACCACACCCACTCGATCAAGTATCTGAAACAGCCCGATAAACCACGGCGTAAGCTTCCTCTTCTTCCCAAACTGAAAGACTCCCTTCATAGGGGAAACTCTGAGGAATACATGATCTCCAACCTCAAACTCAAGTGGTCTCCGCCTCGTATTGTCATAACTCTTCTGTTTGCTCTGGGCCGTCAAGAGTCGATGCCTGATAATGTCGATCTTCTCCGAGGTCACCTGTATTAACTTCGGGCCAATCAAGCTACGCTCGCAAACCTCAGCCCAACAATGCGGTGCTCTGTAAGGACATCCATACAAGGCCTCGTAAGGAGCCATACCGATACTTGCCTGAAAACTGTTATTATAGGCGAACTCTGCATACGGGAGGTAGTCATCCCAACTGTCCTTGAAGTCTAACACACAGGCCCGTAGCATATCTTCTAAAATCTGATTCACCCGCTCTGTCTGACCGTCGGTCTGAGGGTGAAACGCGGTACTGAACTTCAACTTCACGCCCATTGCTTCCTGGATACGAGTCCAGAAGATAGATTTGAATCGCGTGTCACAGTTCGACATAATCTCCAAGGGAACTCCATGCAGACGTACTATCTCTTTGATGTACAACTTAGCCAAGTCATCAGCAGAGTTCTCCACTCTGATAGGGATAAAATGATTCGATTTGGTCAACCGGTCCACGATCACCCAAATAGAATCATAACCCTTTCTCGTCTTCGGTAGCTCTGAGATGAAGTCCATAGAGATAAAGTCCCACTTCCATTCAGCTATGGGCATGGGCTGAAGGAGTCCAGGAGGTTGGCGATACTCAGCCTTGACCTACTGATATGTGAGACAACGAGAAACATACTCTACGATATGGACCTTCATGTTGTCCCACCAATACGACCTCTTCATATCCTGATACATCTTCGTGCTACCAGGATGCATCGCAAGCTTCGATCTGTGAGCTGTCTCGAGAAGCTCCTGTCTCAAGTCCTGACTATCCGGGACACATAGGTGGCCACGGTATCGTAGGCCCCCATCTGTGCCAACTCTGCACTCGGAGTCCAGATCATCACTAGCTTGCTCTCGAAGCTCATATAACCGCTCGTTGCCCTTCTGGGCCTCGATAATCCGATCATCAATAAGTGGTCACACCCGAACATGTGCGACACACTCAAATGGTTCATCCACTGTGAGTTTCTGCTCGAAGTCACGAACAAACTCCAACATATCCCACTCTGCTATCATCAGCGGAGCCGCAAATGTAATTGTCTTCTTATGACTCAACGCGTCTGCCACAAGGTTAGCCTTACCAAGATGGTAGGAAACCTTGAACTTGAAGTCCTTCAAGGTCTCTATCCATTGGCGCTGCCTCATATTCAAGTCCCGCTGAGTGAATATGTACTTAAGGCTCTTGTGGTCGCAGAAAAGCTTGAACTCCTCTCCGTAGAGGTAATGTCTCTAGAGCTTCAATACGAATATGACCGCTGCTAACTCAAGGTCATGCATAGGGTAATTCTCCTTGTGCTTCCTTAATTGTCTCGAGGCATACGCAATCACATTGTCCTTCTGCATAAGGACACAACCCAAACTAACGTGAGACACGTCAGTATATATAGTGTACTTAACCCCTTGCTCTGGCAATACTAGCACAGGGGCGGACGTCAGTCTGTCCTTCAGCTCCTGAAAAGCTGATTCCGCCTTCTCATTCCAGGCAAACTTCAAATCCTTCCGTGTCAACTGAGACAATGGTCTGGCTATCTTTGAGAAGTCCCGGATGAATCATCGGTAATAACCTGCAAGGCCCAGAAAACTCCTCACCTCAGTAATTAAACCAGGCTGTTTTCAGTCCTACACTGCGGATACCTTAGCCAGGTCCACTACTATGCCTTCCTTGGACACTACATGTCCTAAGAACTTGACTTCCTCCTGCCAGAAATCGCATTTCTTATACTGCGCAAACAACTGGTTCTTCCTCAGAGTACTAAGGATCGCCTGTAAGTGTTCCTCATGCTCTTCCCGACTCATAGAGTACACCAGGATGTCATCGATAAACATGATGACGAATCGGTATAGGAATGGCCGAAATACCCTGTTTATCAAGTCCATGAACACGGCCGGTGCGTTCGTAAGACCGAACAACATCACAAGGAACTCGTAATGCCCAAAACAGGTCCTAAAAGCCATCTTTTGCACGTCTTCATCCCTGATGCACAACTGATGATACCTTGACTATAAATCGATCTTCAAAAAATACTTTGCCCCCCTCAACTGATCAAATAGGTCGTCTATCCTGGGTAAAGGATATTTGTTCTTTACGGTCAACTGGTTCAACCTACGATAATCAATACATAACCGTAGCGACCCGTCCTTCTTCTTGACAAATAACACAGGTGCTCCCCAAGGAGACACACTGGGTCGTATTAAGCCCTTCTCTACTAATCCATCAATCTATGTCCTCAATTCCTCCATCTCGCATGGAGGCATGTGATACATCGGTAATGAAACAGGTGTCACACCAAGCACAAGATCAATGGTGAAGTCGATCTCGTGCCGAGGAGGCAACCTAGGAATCGGTTCAAACACGTCCGCAAAAGCCGAAATTACAGGCGTATCCACAAGCGTCGGAACATCAGTAGCCTCCAAAGAAAAAGCGTAACACCACAACTGAGAAGCGTGACTGACCTGAACAGGGAAAGTGAAAGTCGTGCCCTCTGGTCCGTGAGCTATAACCATCCTAGTCTCGCAATCGATCTCTGCTCGCATCTCAGTGAGCCAGTCCATACCAAAAATAATGTTGTAATTGAATAGGGGGACGACGATCAGGTCGACCAATATCATTCTGCCACCCAAGTCTATCGGGCAACCCTCACATATATTAGTAACATCAGAGAAAGTCCCTGTGGCAGTGATGACCCTCACTCCTATCATAGGAGCAGTATCCAAACCCAGTCGCTTTACTGCCGTGCATGAGATCATAAAGGTAGTGGACCCTGTGTCCACTAATAAGAAGATGGGAGTACCTTGAACATGTGCTGTGACCTCGAAGGCCATAGGTGTTATCTCCGGCTCTTCTGCCGTGAGTGCATGAACACGTACCTGCTGTGGTCAGTTGGGCTGAGGCATCATAGGTCGTTGTGGCGGCCTAAAGTGAGGTGCAGGTGGTTTAAAGGATGGATGTGTAGGGGCAGTGCGTAGAAGTGGAGCCGATAAGGCCTGAGGGCGAGGACGATCAATCTTCTGCAGCGGTGCAAACCTGCTGTCTCTCATCCGGGCAAAACAACTCTCTGCAGGGTGACCCGATCTCCCGTAGGAAGTACAGGTCACACCTGGATGCCGCATCGGAACTACTGGCGCCGCAATCCTGGGAGGAGAGTCCACATGAGGCCTCTTGCCAAGGAACGGCCTGCTCTGGACATCTGGTCATGGCCTAGGAACCATAGGGCCATGAGCACGTGTCAGTCGCTCTACATCCTGCTCTGCACGTATAGATATATGAACTAACTCAGCATAGGAGGGTATGTTGACACAGCACATCTTCGACAAAATATCAGGTCGCAAGGCCTCAGAAAAATGTCGTATCCACATCTGCTCATTAGCGAGTATCGTAGGGATGTATCTGCCTAGCTCAGTAAAGTGGTGTTCGTACTCGGTAACTGTCATGCCTCCCTGCCTGAGGCGCAAGAACTCATTCTCCCTCTCATGTCGATAGGTCAGAGGGTAGTATTTTTTATGGAAATGAAACTCGAAAGCTGCCCAGGTCCATACGTAGCCAACTGCGACTGTCCATAGGACACCATCCCACCACATACTAGCCTCCTTCTCAAACATAAATGTGGCCAACTCAACCTACTCTGACTCGGTACAATGCAACATTCGGAGCATCTTAGAGATGCGGTCTAGCCAGTATTTAACCTCCTCGGGTCTGTGAGAACCTGTAAACATAGGAGGCCTCAAGCGCTGGAATCACTCGAGAAGGTCATTAGTACCTAAATGTCCCATAGGGTAGGCGGAGGCACATCCTTAGCCTGAGCAAAAGGCTCTGCAGTCTCAGTAGGACGTGTAGACGGTGAAGGTGGAGTCGCACTCCCACCCTGAGATAAGGCCCCTGCAATAGTGGTCAAGAGCTGCTGGTGCTGCTGCTGCATCAGCATCATCATCTACTCAAACCTATCAGTAGGTGGAGCAGGCTGAGGTGCGTACTGCATCGAGGAAGACACACGGTTCTGCTCGTGAACCGGTGGTTTATAAGGTGGTAGTCCAGCTGTAAGACCAGTGGAAGGCTGAGACGCAGGCATAGTCTCATGATCCGGGCCCAAACCAGGGTCCGTACGACCATCTCACATGTGGGAGACTTAGCTTCGAACACGAGACCCCACTCAACATCCACCAAGCGGTCCATAATTGGGTGTAGCCCAAACAACTTCTCATCTACGTGAGCTTCAAGGATAACCCTGCAGTCACGAAATCGACCGTATTTGAAGCCTATCGGTAGTGCTCTCTCTATCGAGATTTGGGGATCGAGGTCCCGCTTTGATCTGTGCTCATGGATGGCGCTTGTGCTAGCTTCAGCATGCGGCCCCCTTCTTGGATAGGTTGGGCGACTAGGCCCGGCTTCGTCTACGGAGCCCTTTTTCTTCCCCATAAGAGAAAGCAAAGTGAAAATGGAGAAGATGGCAGTTACCAGCTCAAAAAATGCCATTGGAGTGCACTAAGGTGTTGGATGAAGGTAGATTATTGAGTTGTAAGAGGTCGAGTCACAAAAATAGGATTTGGTGCACTCAAACCGTAGAAAACGAGTAAGATAGAAGAGGGGGTTTGTTGAAATCGGTGGAGGGGTGTGTGATGTGAAGGTAAATGGAGAAATGGAAGAATGGAGGGGAGATTTGAGGGAGAAATTCGAAATTTTGGAGAGGGAGAGAGACTTAGAGGGGTAGGAAATGAAAGAGGGGAGCAAAAGGGGCAAAAATAAGGGTCCCCATGAGATTTCGTGGGCCCCACACATGTTTAGAGGTCGGACCGACGCCGGACCGCGGTGCACCGTGGTAGGCGCAGCGCCGCCGCGGTCCTCTGGACTGGTCGTGGTGCTGTCAAGGCAGGGCGGTGGCCACCCCCCTCCCGGGGTGCCGCTGAGGCCCTGGGTCCACTGTGGGTTCCCCCGGAGTGCACCGTTTGGTCCCCCGACTCCGGTTTGAGTCGTTTCGGGTCGTTTCGAGTGGTTTCTGATACATAGTTGTCTTTACCAATTTCTAACGGCTGGGATGGGGTGGGTTGTGATCTAAACCTGTCGTTTGACAGCCTAAAAGTATTTTGGGGTCGACTCGTGTGATTACGGTTGAGTACAGACTCAAATGAAATGACCAATTTCGGTGAACTTCGTCGATCAGCGAAATCAGGATACCTATGACTGTTTCTACATTGTTCTCGCACCCGCCTAACTCGAAGGCGATAGCGTATGCCGTGTGACCCTAACCTAGGTCCAGTTTAATCCAAATCATGCTTTGATACTAACTTGTAATGCCCTGAAAATCGAGGGTCAAGTAGCAACTCAACACCCAAGTTCTATAACGTCACTTATGCAACATAAATGCTTATGATTGAATGTTGTCTATGATAGTGCAATAATCATGAGTGGGATTATACCAAAACAGTAATTCATACTCCAGATCAAGTTATAAAATGTAAGTGGAAGACTAAAAGATGTAATAAATGTATATAAAGCCAAAAACGTCATAATCGGTCTCCAGAGTATGAACACCCTACTGAGTCACCATATATATGTATTTGTTTCAAAAGTCAAAGTGCCAAAAATGGCACAACTAGAATGGTATACCCTGTAGCCCCGTCATCTGAATGACGTAAGCATAGCCTCCAGAGAACTACATGAAGGAGAACGCATCCTGATCATCATAGTAATCAGGATCAGCCACCAGTGTCTCGTCAATACCTGCATCTAAGACAAGGTCAGGTGGGTGTCCAGAACACCGTCCCGTAACGTGGGAGTGAGTAGCTAACTCAGTGAACAATAAAGCACAGGTTAACATGTTATCAATTCAATCAAGCAGTAATGATAAAGCAGTACAATCAACATTCCTAAGTACTATAATTAATGCAAGGATGATATGTGATAATGATGCATGCCCTTGCCGACATACTCCCTCGTGCGACACCATCTTACGTTCGCGGCATGCTTTCATCCCTCAGTACTCCATATCTTCCAGGCACATGCAGTGTGGTATGAACATGATTACCGAGTTGTTATTAGTCCTTTGCATACAGTAGTATTGGGAAACTAAGGTACCTTCCTTATATCATTCCCAAACAATGATCCATTTTAGGGTCGACAGTCCTAGATAATTTCATATGATGATGCAGTTCTAGGTCACTGTAAAGGGCTGTCAGGGCTATTACACGCACTCGTTGCACCGTTCCCCCATTACCTTATCAATACATGCCTAGTTTATACTCTGTTACTATGGGAAGGCTCGTCGCTTCTCGGCAGCTTCAGAGTATGCTCGAGGTCACTACAAAGGGCTCGTCACCAATCAGTGTAGGCCGACAGCTCAAATACAGTATCTCTTACCACCATATTCGGCTCACAAGTCTGTGTTGCTCATTGGTCACTACGCGGAGGCACGTGGCCCCAGCGTAGGCCGACAGCTCAACCACGGTGTCCCATACCACCATGCCCAACTCATGAGTCTTAGCGGATAGAGGTACAAAGGTTAACGGGGTTACACTGGTAAGTTTGGTACCCTAGGTTCAAGCAGTGGCGTCCAAACATGGTGAACATACATTAGACAGATCGGGTTACTTGACGAGCCAGACTAGCACGAGCGCACAACCAGCCGAACGACATGAAGTGCATAAGCACTTCGCATGGCCTAACCATTGTCGTCAACCGAAGTACGGCTCGGGTTCGTCAAACACATCCTACGTGGCGAATGAATCTCAACCACAAACTCAAGTCTGTTACCAATTTTCTGGACTATGATCATAGCCCCAATCACAATCAATCCTTAACCAGAAGCATGTAGAATGAAGCAGAATAAACAAAGTAATTCAAGCATATTAACAAGCATCTCATAAAGCATGTTATCAAGCATAATATAAACAAGAAATACAAACACATATATTTCATAGTAAGCGGTTAAGTTAAACAACCAACATGGAGGAAATCATATACATCTCTAAGTTAGTTAAGAATCCTATCTCAACACCTACCTAAATCACAATCATCTAAGTACTTACTCTTACAAGCATTTTCACAAACACTTAGAATACACTTAATAACATACATAACGTATATTAGCAAAAACATGTATTAAGGCGAATTCTTTCGCCGAGAAAGTATTACACTTATATATAACATGTACATACAGTAATTTATCATGGCAAACATACTTTCACAATTTATACGTATATGGTATTTTCTACAAATATACAGAATAAACTATACGCCATAATTCGCATACGTTACTGAAACGCAAAACGAACATTGCATTGTACATGTGAAATCACATCCAGATCATGTATCTACCATTATCTGACATTGAAAGTTTTGGAAAACGTAACCTATACATCTAAAGTCCGCACTAACGCTATAGAAACGAGTAACGGACTCAGTTAAACACCAAGTCTTAATCACTGGCAGAACGGTAACCTAAGACATGAAATAGGTTAGCTATTTCATCACTTGCAACAATCATAACCCTAGAACGGATTAGGGTTAGGGTTTCTTATCTAGAAACGAAGCCGGAATCACCGGAAAAGCAATTAGATCGGAGTAATTAAGCACGTAGGATAGTAGGGTAGGGTATCAGGAAGGATCTCTCACTTCTCACACACTTTCTCTCTCTCTCTTTCTTCTCTTCTCTCTTAGGGTTTTCTAAAATTAATATGGTGAGAATGAGAGAGGGTTTAAGGTCATTATATAGGCTTAAAACTCTCCAAAATAGACTCAGGATCAAGGTATACTTAGGTTATGTCCAAAGCGGATCTGTTCCAGCTTAACGGAGCACTTCTGGAGCCCCCCCTTGAGCCACAGGTCGGACTTAAGCTCACTGACTATGGATCTAGGTCGAGTTAAGTTTCCATTCTAAATGGTTCCCATATCACACGTGGCGGACCAGTTTCAGTTCAACGGTCACCGAAACTCGATCAGGATTACAAGTACAAGGACTTATATGGGAAATGTTTCCTGATCCGAGGGTATATTTGGGTCAGATTCCGACAGTCTGATTGCTTATATTTGGCCCGCAAACATCAAGTCTCAGATTACTTAAATTTAATTAAATTTATAAAGAAGACCAGGTTTTCTCACACTCCTCGCTCCGGGCTTAAGCGAATAGCCCCGGAATACTATCTGGTTTTGACTTCTGAGATGGTTGTCAAGCCCAATGAGGTGGTCCTAATTTTATAACCTCGTATCATTTAAACTTTCGATGTGTGATCCAGATCTGATACAGAGATTCAATGTGCTCCCGAGAGCAGTCGAGTAATGAGTTTGTTCTTAGATTTTAGGGTAACCTAGCGTCAATGATTCCATAAGTTTTGGGTCTTGCAGATCGTATTTAAAGTGATTCAAGCAGATTTCATGGCTAATCTAGTTTAGCACTTAGTTACTTTGTCTAATTTATAAAGGATTTGATCCTAAGTGATTTCTACCTGAGGTGATACTCGGGCCATTGTACGAAATTTTCTGAGTCGTTATAAACTGCGTTCGCCAACCTCTGCCCAGCAATGTAGTGCTCGACAAGGGTGCTCGTACAAGGCCTCGTAAGGAGCCATGCTAATACTCACCTGAAAATTGTTATTGTAAGCAAACTCTGCATATGGGAGACAGTCATTCCAACTGTCCTTGATGTCCAAAATACCAGCCCGCAACATATCCTCCAAAATCTGATTCACTCGCTCCATTTGCTCGTCGGTCTGTGGATGGAACGCGGTACTGAACTTCAACTTCACACCCATCGCTTTCTAGATACAAGTCCAGAAGATAGATGTGAATCACGTGTCTCGTTCCGACACAATCTCCAGAGGAACTCCATGTAGACGCACTATTTCTTTGATGTACAATCTGGCTAAGTTGTCTGCTGAGTTCGAAACTCTGATAGGGAGGAAATGGGCTGATTTCGTTAACCGGCCCACAATCACTCAAATGGAATCATATCCCTTCCTCATCTTCTGCAGCCCTGAGATGAAATCCATGGAAATGAAATCCCATTTCCATTCTGCTATGGGCATGGGCTGAAGCAGTCCAGGAGGTCAGCGATGCTCTACCTTGACCTGCTGGCAGGTGAGACGACGAGACACATAATCTGCTATGTGGAGCTTCATGTTATCCCACCAGTATGACCTCTTCATATCTCAATACATCTTCGTGCTTCCAGGATGCATTGCCAATTTCAAACTATGTGCAGCCTCGAGGACTTCCTGTCTCAAGCCATGAAGATTTGGGATGCATAGGCGGCCACAGTAACGTAAGCCCCCATCCGTACCAACTCTCCACTCAGCGTCCTCATCATCGGTAGCCTGCTCTCGAAGCTCAGACAATCGTCCATTGTCCTTTTAGGCCTCAATGATCCTATCATCAATAAGTGGCCGCACACGAATGTGCGCG
The DNA here is from genome assembly GCA_030180095.1 of Magnolia changhungtana. Classification (NCBI taxonomy): domain Eukaryota; kingdom Viridiplantae; phylum Streptophyta; class Magnoliopsida; order Magnoliales; family Magnoliaceae; genus Magnolia; species Magnolia changhungtana. The sequence goes on from JASAUF010000525.1 coordinate 2,956,630, forward strand.
ACACTCTCGAACGGCTCCTCCATAGTGAGTTTCTGCTCGAAATCTCGCACGAACTCTACCATGTGTCATTCCTCAACCATCAGTGGAGCCACAAATGCTATAGCCTTCTTGCCACTCAATGTGTCAGCCACAAGGTTAGCCTCACCCGAATGGTAGGAGACCTCAAATTTGAAGTCCTTCAAGGTTTCCAACCATCGGCGCCGCCTCATATTCAAGTCCTGCTGAGTGAATATATACTTAAGGCTCTTGTGATCGCAAAAGATCTCAAACTCCTCTCCATAGAGGTAATGTCTTCAGAGCTTCAATGCAAATATGACCGTTGCTAACTCGAGGTCATGCGTAGGGTAATTCTCCTCGTGTTTCCTCAACTGTCTCAGGCATATGCAATCACACTGTCCTTTTGCATGAGGACACAACCCAAACCAACTCAAGACACATTGGTGTAAATCGTATACTTGACCCCTTGCCTTGGTAATACTAGCACAAGGGCGGACGTCAGTATGTCCTTCAGCTCCTGAAAAGCTGCTTCTGCCTTCTCATTCCAGTCGAACTTAAGATCCTTTCGAGTTAACTGAGACAAAGGTCTGGCTATCTTGGAGAAGTCCCGAATGAATCGTCAATAGTAACCAGCGAGTCCCAGAAAACTCCTCACCTCAGTAACTAAACCAGGCTGCTTCTAGTCCTGAACTGCGGTTACCTTAGCAAGGTCCACCGCTATCCCTTCCTTAGACACCACATGTCCCAGGAACTTGACTTCCTCTTTCCAGAAGTCGCACTTCTTATACTGTGCAAATAACTGGTTCTTCCTCAGAGTATCTAAGACTGCTTGTAGGTGTTCCTCGTACTCTTCCCGACTTGCAGAGTATATCAGGATGTCATCGATAAACACGATGACAAATTGGTATAGAAATGACCAAAATACCCGGTTCATCAAATCCATGAACATGGCTGGCACGTTCGTAAGACCGAACGATATCATGAGAAACTCATAATGTCCAAAAATAGGTCATGAAAGCCATCTTCTGCACGTCCTCATCCCTGACGCGTAACTAATGATACCCTGACTGTAGATCAATCTTTTAAAAAATAGTATGCCCCCTTCAACTGATCAAACAGGTCATCAATCGTGGGCAAGGGATACTTGTTCTTCACCATCAATTGGTTCAATTTGTGGTAATCAATACATCAGCGTAGCGACCCATCCTTCTTCTTGACAAATAACACAGGTGCTCCCCAAGGAGACACACTGGGTCATATGAAGCCCTTCTCTACTAGCTCATCAATCTGTTTCCTCAATTCCTCCATCTTACATGGAGGCATCCGATACATAGGTAATGAAATGAGGGTCGCACCAGGCACAAGATCAATAGTAAAATCGATCTCGCGACAAGGAGGTAATCCAGGGATCATCCTGAGCACATCCTCAAATTCTCAAACTACTGGCATGTTCCCTAACATCGGCTCATCAACACACTCTAGTAAAGCAGCGTAACATCCAACACAACATGGCCAACTAACCTACACTGGAAAAGTAAAGACCATGCCATCAGGTCCATTGGCTATCACAGCTCGATTATCGCAATCAATCTCTGCCTTCATCTCGGTAAGTCAGTCCATACCAAGGATAATGTCGTAGTGTCATAGTGAGGCGACAATGAGGTCAACGAATACTGTCCTGCTACCCAAATCTACTAAGCAACCCTCACACATCTGTGTGACATCCGAAAAAGTCCTTGTAGCAGTACTGAGTCTCACTCCCTTCGTGGGAGTAGTATGTAAAGCTAGACGCTTAATTGTCGCATAGGAAATGATGGAGGTAGTGGACCCAGTGTCCACTAATAAGAAGAAAGGAGTACCTTGAACATGTGCAGTGACCTCGAAGGCCATAGGTGTTGAAGGTGCTGTCTCTGTCTCTTCCGCGGTAAGTGCATGAATGCATGCCTGCTGAGGTCGGTTGGGCTGAGGCACCATAGGTCACTGAGGCGGCCTAAATCATGGTGCAGTGGGCCTGAAGGATGCATGTGCAGGTGTTGTCTGTAGGGGTGGTGCTGAAATGGCCTGGGGAACCTGACGGTTGATCCTCTGCGGCGGTGAAAATCCACTGTCTCTCATACGTGTAAAACAGCTCTCCGCAGCATGACCTGGTCTCCCACAGTAAGTGCATGTCACACCCAGGCGCCTCATCGGAACTAATGGCGCCGCAATCCTGGAGGAGAGTCGGTACGGGGCCTCTTACCGAAGAAAGGCCTACTCGGCATACTTGGTCGAGGCCTAGGGACCATAGGCCTATGAGAACGTGTCAACCGATCTCCGTCCTGCTCTGCCCATATAGACATGTGGACTAGCTCAGCATAGGAGGGTATACTAGTACAACAGATCTTCGACCAAATGTCAGGTCGCAGGCCCTCAGAGAAATGCCGCATCTGCATTTACGCGTCAGCAAGTATAGTAGGGACGTATCTGCCCAACTCTGTAAACCGGTGCTCGTACTCTGTCACTATCATGCTTCCATGTCTGAGGTGCAAGAACTCATTCTCCTTCTCGTGCCGGTATGTCTGGGGATAGTACTTCTCATGAAAGCGGAACTCAAAAGCTGCCCATGTCCCTATATAGCCAACTGCAACTGTCCACAGAACATTATCCCACCACAAGCTAGCCTCCTTTTCAAACATAAAGGTGGTCAACTCGACCTGCTCCTGCTCTGTAAAATGTAGCATCCTCAGCATCTTTAAGATGCAGTCGAGCCAATATTCGGCCTCCTCGGGTCTGTGAGAACCCGTAAAGGTAGGAGGCCTCAAGCGCTGGAATCGCTCGAGGAGACCACTCGTACCCAAACTCCCCGTAGGGTATGTAGTAGGTGCAGGGGGAAGCACACCCTCATCCTGTGCAGAAGGCCCTACAGTCTCAGCAGGGTGTATAGATGGTGAAGGTGGAGTCGCACTTCCACCCTGAGCTAGGACCCCTGCAATAGTAGCTAAGAGCTGCTGGTGCATCATCATCATCAATTTCTCCAACCTATCCACAGGTAGGGTTGATAGAGGCACATGCTGCATCGAAGAAGACGTATGGTTCTGCTCATGAACTGGTGGTGAGTACGGTGGCGGTCCAACTATAGGACCAATAGAAGGCTAAGACTCAGGTATAGTCTCACGAACCGGACCCAACCCAGGGTCGGTACGACCATCACTCTGGGGAGGTGCCTGATCCATCAAACCAGTAAGTGTGAGGCGTGTTGTGCTCCGCTTGACCTTCCGTGGTATGCCCTATATCACATAGGGTGCAATTTGGGTAAGATGTGGCAGAACAATACACAAACCGTTAAGCATTCTACACACTTCACACACTTCATAGTAAAAGAGACTGCATTCATTCACCAAAATTTATCATAATACATGGAATACAGAGTTACATGAATCATGACAGAAGATGCATGTGAGCTAATATAACTAAAGCTTCAAACACTAAAAAAAACATTCTACTAACTACTACCCTACTAGGCCCATCAACAAGAACACAAACATAACCTAAAGCAGCAACCAAAACAAGTTGCAAAACAACGGCATGGATGACTAGGCATCCGAATCTGGCGAAGGAGGAGGGGTACCCTTATCCTACAAATAGCACAGGATAGTCTTCAAGGTGTGAGTCACCTTCTTGAACTTATGCTTCACAAGGCCTCAAAGATCCATAAGATCCTATCGTAGGACAGTCTGACCCTCCTCAAGTCGAGCTAAATGGGCATCCTTAGTAGCCTGATCAGCGTCCTACTCCTGTGTCGTAGGAGGGGAGCTCTCCTCCGTGTCCTGGGCCTCCTCTTCTTCTTCCTGTTCTTCCTCTTCTATTTCAGCTCCACCCTCTTCCTCACTCTCTTCCTCTTCACTCCCCGTCTTATCCTCACTCTCCTCAAGTCAGGCTTGAAGTTGTCATGGCCCGATCTCCATCTGATTGAGAGTAGTTTCATTAATGAAATGTTACGGCACTGGGAGTTCTGCGCCAAGTCTGTAACCAAACTCGCGTGCAATCTTGCATATGAGTCAGCCGAAGGGGAGTGAATTAGTCCTTTTGGAGCGTGTGGTAAGAACTATCTATCGCAAAACATATGTAGGCACACACAACTTCTCACCCTGCCCTGCTTGGTATAGAAAGTCTACCATCAAGCGCGTACACTCACTACGATTACTCCACCTAGGGTAGACGTTAAACATGAAGATATGGAGTAGACGGAAGTCGTCAGTCATATTGGTCGCTAGAAGACTATTATTCGGTGCCACTGAACCAGTCGACTACAAAGGAAACACGTACGACGATCCCTTTCACGTGCACTCTTCAGATTCGTCTCGATCGCATGGACTTGGCCAAACAGTATTCCCATGAGTCGAGCTATCAGGCCAGTGTCAATTGTAGCCTCCCAACCTCTTCCCGAGGGAATCTTAAACTGCAAGGGCTCCAGCGTAGGCTCTTGAATATGGGCATAGAATGTACGGACAGTGCTCACATTTGCACGATATGTTCCCTCAAACATAGGGCCCCAACCGGCTTCACCCAGGCGCTCCAATAACAGATACTCCTCAAAGAGCTGCCTATCCACCTGAGCTTCAAAAAGGACCCTACAGCCATCATAAACACCATGCGATAAATCTGCCAGTAGAGCTCTTAGGAGAGGAGCACGGGGATCGAGGTCCCTCTTAGTTCGCATCTCGAGTTCAACGCCTGTGCTTGCGGTGGCGCCTCTCGGTCTCCTTGCACTAGGCCCAACTTCATCCACGGTGCCCTTTCTCTTTCCCATGAGAGAAAGAATGGTGGAAAATGAGAAAATGGCTACAATAACCTCGAATAGAGCCATGGGAAGTGAAGAAAGGGGAGGAAAGGGATGAGATCTTTAGGTCTCCACGGATTTGAGCCTCAAATGAGTGTGTCAAGGCTCAAATGACAAGGAGTAAAGAAGGAAAATGAAGAGATGGGATAGGTGAGTGGGGTTACACTACTTTGAACCTTAAATGGGGGGTTTAAGAGCTCAAATGAGAGAAAATGGAGAGGGCAGGCAGCAATGGAGAAGAGTTTCCAGCTGGGTAGTGGAGTTAGTACCCGAAAATGAAGGAAGATGGGCTTAGAGAGGCGATTTGAGAGAGAAACAAGAAGTTTTGAAGAAAAGGGAAAGCTTGGAGGGGTGGTTTGTGAAGGGTGGTTTTGGAGGGGTTTAAATCAAAACCTCATAGACAGGTGGGCTATACAACCCCTAAGACATGGTCGGCCCGCCCAGCCTGGCCCATTTGGCGGTGAGGCCTAGCCAGTCTCTGGAGGTTCTAGTGAGGGCTCGCCCCTTGGGTGAGGTCCTCCTACCCCCCCTAGTCTAAAAATATGTGGGGTCCACCTTGGGTCCCACTGGATTTGTTTGGTTTGGCCCCCAACTCTGATTCGAGTCGTTTTGGGGCCTTTCGGGTATGTTGCTGATGTACAGCTGTACATAGGGATTTTTGAAGGCTGGGATGGGGTAATTTATGGTCTAGACCCATCGTTTGACGGTCTAGGAGTGATCCGGGATCGTCTCATGCGGTCACGGAGGTGTACAGACTCGAACAAAGCGCTCAATTTCGATGAACTTCGCCAAGTGGTGAAATCAAGAAAACCTATGCTTGTTTCTATATTTTCCTCACACCCAACTATATTGAAAAATATTAGCGTATGTCGTGTGACTATAACCCAGGTCCGGTTTAATCCAAATCATGCTTTGATACCAACTTGTAATGCCTTAAAAATCGGGGGTCGAGTAACAGCTCAACTCCTGAGTTCCAAAACATCACTTATGCAACATATATGCTTATGATTGAATGTTGTTCATGTCAGTACATTAATCATGAGTGGGATTATACCAAAATAGTAATTCATATTCCAGATCAAGTTGTAAATTGCAATCGGAAGACTGAAAGACATAAATAAACGTATTTAAGTCAAAAGATCACGATCGGTCTCCAGAGTGTGAATACATCACTGAGTCACCATATACATATAATAGTCTCAAAATCAAAATGTCAAACAGTATAACTACAATGATAATCCCTGTAGCCCCATCGATCCGGATAACCTAAGCGAAGCCGCCGAAGAACTGCATATATGAGAACTCATCCTGATCGTCATAGTAATCAAGCTCCGCCTCCTAAGTTGCATCATCATCTGCATCTAAGACAGAGTCTAGTGGGTGTTCAGAACACTGTCCCAGAACATGGGAGTGAGTGATCAACTCAGTGGAATCATAGAGCAAAGGTTAACATGTTATCAATTCAGTCAAGTAGTAATGATAAAGCAGTACAATCAAACAATCCTAGATACTCTTATTAATGCAAGGATGAAATGCAGTCATGATGCATGCCCTCGCCTATACTCCCTCGTGCGACACCATCTTACGGTCGCGACATGCTTTCTTCTTTCTGTGCTCTTCAACCCAGGGCACATGCAGTGCGATGTTATGAACGTGATTACTGAGTTATTATTAGTCATTTTCATATAGCAGGATTGGGAAACTAAGGTACCTCCCTTATGTCATTTCCCAAATAGTGATCCATTCTAGGGTCATCAATCTTAGGAAATCTCATACGATGTTACGATTCTAGGTCGTTATAAAGGGCTCGTCACCAAATCAGTGCAGGCCTAGTTTATACTATAGATGCTACGGAAGGGTCGTCGCCTCCACGTAGACTCAGAGTATGCTCGAGGTCACTACAAAGGGCTCGTCACCAATCAGTGTAGGCCGACAGCTCGAATATAGTGTCCCATACCACCGTATTTGACTCACGAGTCTGGGTTACTCACTGGTCACTACGGGGAGGCTCGTCGCCCCAGTGTAGGCCGACAGCTTGACCACAGTGTCCCATACCACCATGTCTGGCTCATGAGTCTTAGCGGATCAAGGTACTAAGGTTAACGGGGTTTTCACTGGTGAGTTTAGTACCTTAAGCTCAAGCAGTAGTGTCCAAACCTGGTGAACATACATCGGACAAATCGGGTTACTAGACGAGCTCGACTATTACGAGCGCACCTGAAGTTGGTCAACATGGAGTACGTAAACACTCCGTGTGGCCTAACCACTGCCAACAACTCTAGTACAACTCGAGTTTGTCAAACACGACCTACATGGAGAATGATTCTCAGCCACGAACTCAAAGCCTGTTACCAATTGCCTGGACTATAACATAGCCCCAATCACATTCAATCCTTAACCAGAAAGCACGTAGAGTAGTCAAAGCAGAATTAACCAAGTAGTGCAAACATGTTAACAAGCATGTTATAAAACACAACTTAAACAGGAAATTCAAACACATACATTTCATGAGTAAGCAATTAAAATGAACAACATGGATGGAGGAAATCATACACATCCCTAAGGTAGTTGAAAATCCTACCTCAACACCTACCTAAAGCACTATCTCCTAAGTACTCACTCATACAAGCATTTTCACAAACACTTAGACTAAACTTATTTAACATACATAACGTATAGTGGCCAAAACATGTATTAGGGCGAATCCTTTCACCGAGGAGTTATTACACATATACCTAGCATATACACACAGTAGTTAATCATGGCAAACACATTTTCATATTTCGCATGCATACGGTATTTTCTATAAATACGAGGAATACAGTATATTCAATCTAGTTAACGTATAACTGAAAAATGAAACGGACAACACTTTATGCATGTGAAATGGCATCCACATCAGGAATCTATCATTATCCAACATTGAAAGCCTTGAAAACCATAACCTATACGTCTATAGTCCGCACCTTATGCCGTAAAAGCGTAATAAATTCGACAGAGACTCTAAGTCTTTGTCAACGATGAAATGACAACCTATAACACGAGTTAAGTCAGCTATCTCGCCACTTGTAACAATTGAAACCCTAAAACATATTAGGGTTAGATTTTCTTACCTAAGAATGAAATCAGAATTGCAGGAATAGCAATTAGGTAACGATGAATAGACACGTAGAATAGCATGATAGAGTACCAGGAATCTTCTCCCACTTTTCTCACACCTTCCCTCTCTTTACTCTCTTCTCTCTCCTAGTGTTTTCTTAAATTCGTGTGGAGTGAATGAGAGAGGGTTTAAGGTCCTTATATAGGCCTAAAACTGATGAAAATGGCCCCAGGGCCAAGGTATACTTAGGTTATAGTTAAAGGACATCTGTTTCAGCTCAACGGAGTACTTCCAGAGCCCCCCTTGAGTCAAAGGTCGGACTTAAGCTCTCTGACCATGGATCTAGGTCGAGTTAAGTTTTCAGTCCGATCGGATTTACAGATCGACCGCGGTGGACTAGTTTCAGTTCAATAGTCCATGATCACCGATCAGGGCTAAAGTACACTGATATATGTATGAAATTTCTCCTTATCCAAGGGTGTATTTGGGTCAAATTCTGACGGTCTAAATCCATATATTCAGCCCGCAAGAGACAAGTCTCAGATTACTTAAATTAGATTTTTATTTCTAAAGAAAACTATGTTTTCTCACACTCTTCACTCCGGGCTCAAGCAAATAGCCCCGGGACACTATCTGGATTTGATTTCTGAGATGGTTGTCAAGCCTAGCAAGGCGGTCCTAAGCGTTTAGTCTCATGGTCATCAGACTTTTGATGTGCGGTCCAGATCTGATACGGAGTTTGAATGTGCTCCCGAGAGCAACTGGGTAATGAGATTGATCCTAGATTTTAGGGTAACCTAGCGTCAATGATTCTACAAGTTTTGGGTCTTGCAGATCGTATTTAAAGTGATTCAAGTGGATTTCGTAGCTAATCTAGTTTAGCACTTAGTTAACTTTGTCAATTCCTAAAGGATTTGATCTTGAGTGATTTCTGCCTGAGGTGGTACTCGGGTCTTCGTACAGATTTTTCCAAGACGTTACACTCATAATCTTCAAGTTCTAAACAATTAAAACCTAAAAAAACAAAAAACTACAAAAATTAGAAATCTGAAAAGAAAAGTGTTAGAGAGGAGTTACTAGATTGGAGTTGCTATGTAAGTTGCTACAAAATGGAAAACAAGGTTAGCTTCTAAAAACAAATTGAGAAAAACTTAACCTAAAAATACAAAAAAAAAAAGTTAGCCCCAATCTTAAACTAATTCCAATACTAATCAATCTCAGAAAAACATAGCCAAAGTCCCCGGTAACGATGCCAAAAACTTGTTCACAACCCTAAGTGTAGGGTCGCGATGTAGTAATAACTCAGTGAGACCGAGGGTGAATTCACAGGGACTAAACTTGTACATATTATGAAAATAACTAGAACTAGAACTAGAAAAAGTTCTAAATTGAAATCTGGAATAGTTGAGAATAATTGTGAATGAATTATCGACAATCAAAAGGGAACTAGAGCGCTAAGGATCCACTTGTAGCTATCAGGATGCTACTTTACTTGATGCAACAAACACAACTGGAATCGAAGTCCTATCCTATCCAGTTGGAACATAAAGTAGTTACTCCATAATCTAAACTTTCAATTGAATTACTTCCCAAATGAAGCACTATTGTGATGATTGGTAGGGAATTTAACCATACACCATGCCTAAGAGACGATGGTGAATCACTAATTTTACCAATCTCAACAATATCAAAATATATAAAAAGATATTCAGAGCTTTCACAGCATCTACTGTAATTGGAGTCATAATAAACCATAGAAAACTTAAAATATTCCTTAATTCAACCATAAATCAATAAAAGCTCAATATAGACGTGAATCAAAGTAAGACAATCATTTAAACAAACTACAATCTTTGATCGGCCGACTTCGAAAATTGCCTCAAATTTACACTGCAGAGTTACTCTTCGATCAGATCGAAGTTAAGTTCGAATTGTGATCGGTTTGTTTCTTTAACGGATGCACGATTTCGGTCACATCGAGCTTGGGTTCGGTCGGACCGAACTTAAGTTTCGGTCGGACCAAATTAACTCCTTTCAGCGCTAGAGCTTTTTATGCACTTATGGTTACACCAAATTCTTCCTTCGGTCGGACCGAACTTGGTTTTGGTCGGACCGAATTATCCTTCGGTCAAACTGAATTAGGCCTGGATTTCATCTTTGGTTGCTAGACTATTTTGTGTGATTTTAGTTGGACTGAACTTGGTTTCAGTCAGATCGAAATGGCCTGTTTTCTGCTGAGGACTTTATAATTTTCTCCAGTCTTTCTTCATCCTTTGTACTTGGTTTTCTACGATCTTGAGGCCATGAAATCTTCAATCTTAGTCTCCTAAGATCCACTCCTTGCTTTGGTTATTCTTGAGTATCAAATCCATGCTTTTGATATTCTTTTCAATCCAAGCTCTCAGATTCACCTCACAATAAAAACATGTATAAAATATACCCATTAAGCATTATCATGTTTATAAAATCATGATATAAATAGGGGGAAATATGTAATATTTAACACTCAATGCTTGTGGCCGATCATTGTTCAATAAGTGAAACTTACCATCGCATGGTTGTACGAATAAAATCCATCAAAGCCACATAGGGCAATTATTCCATAAAAGCCGCATTGGGTAAATATTCAATTCAAGGATGTGATAGAAAGTGATTTTTTCTCTAAAAGACACATAGGTACAAAGGTTCCACAAGATGGTAAGTACATAATAAGAATTCCCTTTTAAGTGGCCAATAGTTTGAAGACCTTCAAAGACACCATCAAGTCATCATAAGCAATGAAACAAGTCACGTTTAATCTCAATAGAACTTACACATATAAAATATTCATCTTAACCTAGAATAAAGGTATTTGAAATTCATAACATGTTCAAATATTTGAATTTAAGTCCAATCATCATTTATAAATAATTACTTATTTAGAGACTACATTTATCATCATTTTTACTTAACATCATATTAAGCAATCAATTAACGAAGATAAATGAACAAGGCTAGTTATCATGATGTAGCAAAGCTTGTAGGATGATCCTCACCTTTAAATTAGATGATCATAACATGAACGCTCTAATGCATGAATCCAAATCGAACGGGTTAGATCTAAGTTCAACACACACCCTTTACGGTTAAGATCTTAATCTCCTACTTTTTTATCTCCAACTTAAATTGATTTTTAATCAACTTCGTACCAAAAAAATTGTACCTAGAAGATTTAAATTCCACACTTTATGAATTTAAGGATTAACCAACTGAACTTAAAATTGTGTCATGAAACTAAGTCAACTTACCTAGCCCAACTGAGTTAACTTAACTAGATCGAGATGCTTCGATTCAATTCCCAAATGATTCCATCATGGAGGGAGATTGAAACGCATACACCAAATGCTGGACTGAAATACTAACCATTAGCTTTCTAAAATTCAATAGATCCCATGAAAACTCATTGAGTCAACTCGGTATTAAATAATTGGAAATTGGTTTTAACATACCTTGACCTGGTGCAATACGAATTGAATCTAGTCACGAACTCGAGCTTTTAAATCATCAACTCAGACACCGTAGTGGTTTTGCTACATACAGGTTAGCCCTAGCACCCAACTCAGTAAACTCAACCGAGTCAACTCGATAAAGACAAAGAAAACCACAACCTTCTTCTTCATCTTTACTTCAATTTCTTCTCTTCTTCTTCTTTTTTTCTCTAGTTTTCTCTTTCTTTCTCCTCTCAATCAGTCATGTCCAGAGGTGGGCATTTGGGCTACAGGATCAGCCTGAGTTAGCCCGACTCGGTTGAGTCGACTCGGAATGAAATGCCCGAAATCACTCTCTTTTTATTCTTCTTCCTTCATTTTTCTTCTTTCCTTCTCTCTTTCTCTCATTCTTTGCTGGAATTCCAGCAAAACTCAAACCAAACCAACCTAGACTCGGTCCAACTCAGCTCGACCTGAAGGATTTAGACTTGGCCCAAACTTGTAGGCTTGGAAAAAGACTCGACCAAATCCAAGTCACCAGCTGCGGTGGCTCGATGCAGCATGAATGTAAGAAGCTCTCTCTCTCTCTCTCTCTCTCTCTCTCTCTCTCTCTCTCTCTCTTCTCACCCAATCGAGGCTGGACTTAGCTGAGCTTGACCCAGACATTACTGACTCAGCCCATGGCTCAGCCAAGTCGACTCACTCTAGTGTGGCAAGAATGACGTTTTTCTCCTTTTCTCTTTCTGGCTTTCCTTTTTTGGCAAAGGTTGCCCTAAATGGCAGCCTCTTATAAGCTCTACTAACCTAAATCTAGAAATTTTGAATGCTAACTAATCACTGGATTAGTTAGCCGAGTCGGTCATAAACCTAAGTGTAATATGGTGGCATTCAGATGATTTGGATAAAAAATATCATGCATGATTCGGATCAACCATACAAGATCGGTTTCTAAGACCTTGGCCTATGCATCTAACGTCTCAGATTAACAATTTATGATCAAACCTGATGATGGGTGTTTTTGGCTAGATGGAGAAGATGATGAAGCTAATCATAGCAAGTTTCGTTTTGATAGCTTATCCTTGGATCTAAAGCTGATGGGTGGATCAGATTGATCTAAAGAACGTTGTGGGGCCCAATTTATGGTGAAAGAGAGACTGCAGGTTATGATATGTTAACAGTAACCAAAATGGCTGGTATTGCTACGATAACTTGTCGAGATCTTGTTTCTCTATGAGGTTTTCTGGTAGCCAGAGTTTCGGCATTCCAGATTGTTTCTAAGAGCCTTCTAGAAGGTGTGGAAGGGTTAAGACCGAGCCAGCACAAAAATGGAAAAGGTTCTTTCTGCCTTTTGTGCTTGGAAGCGTGCGACCTAAAAATAACAACTAATGGCCGAGATGTTTAGACTTTAAGGGCTATGATTGGTTTAGGTAAACGGTCGAGATTGAGGAGGGAGTGGTGGATTGGATTGCCAAATTGGCAATGAAAATGGATTTCAATTTTCAGAAGTGACCGCAAACAGCCTACTTGCACCAAAGGTTGCGTGCATGCACACGTATTCTAGCATGCAGAATCACTTAGGGTTTGGTCGAGCTAGGGTGCTCCATTAGATGGATGGTTTGGATTTTTAAGTTGGCCAGTGGAGGTGGGCCATGATCGATGCAAACGGACGACGTCCGTTCACTGGCAGGAAATCCAAAAGAAGAAGAGGAATTTCCCTCCTCGGCACCGGGTCAAACCCAATTTGACTAGGTCCATGGCCTGGTGCATCGCGATGCACACTCACTGTAGTACACGCACAATAAGTGTGGGGCCCACGATGATATTTTGAGAAATCTGATCTATCCATCAGGCCCCACTGCCCCCAATGGGTCTTTAGTCCAACAGTTAGGTAAATTTGATGCTCAGGTGAGCCACACTACTTACTTTTGTAATTTTTATTAACATTTACTAATAGTTTTAATGGTCAGATCGAAATGAAGCTAAACATCAACGATCTAAAGTGCTCGGGCTCCTTTTTGAGTGATAGTCTATAGTAAATATAGGGGCCATATGACCCAATGGTGAGGATTGAGTTTAAGAATTGTTGGGTTTTTATGAGTGGTAAGATAATTGATAAAAACATCTGAAAGAGGGTTGAGAATCCTAAGGACTCAGAAGAATCTACGAGGAATGATGGACCTAGCCATGCTACACATGAGGAAGAACTGGAAAAACAGTATAAATTGGTTGCTCCGTTCTTTCAAAGGTTGATTTAAGCATAACCTCTAACTAACATCAGGATATCTTGGAGGTCGTTAAATATGAGAAAAGTAATATTCCTTTATTAGATGTCATAAAACAAACCCCATCATATGCCATGTTTCTGAAAGATCTTTGTATGACTAAAAGATGGCAAATATTCAAAAGAAAAATTTTCTGATAGAAAAAGTGAGCGTTATCCTTAAGTAAGACGTGGCTCAGAAATATAAAGATCACAGTAGCCCAACTATCTCATGTAATTGGGAATTACCGGATAAAACACGTACTACTTGGGAGTGAGTGTGAATATGATTCCATACGTAGTTTACAAATAGTTCGGTCTTGGTGAATTAAAACCCACCAGAACCATACTTTAACTCGCTAATCATTCTGTTCATATACTAAGATGAATGATAGAGGATGTGTTAGTCCAAGTCAATAAATTATACTATCTAGTAGATTTTATTATTTTAGAAACTAAGCCCATCATTGACGTGAACGCTCAAATTCTCGTATTCCTTAGCTGGCCATTCCTAGCAAAAATTGAATGCCATAATTAGTTGTAGAAACGGGATTATGAAATTAACTTTTGGGAACATGACATTAGAACTGAATATATTTAATATGAACAAACAACTAGAGGATGTTGATGATGCCCACGAAATAAATGTGATCAACTCATTCGTGGAAGATAGGTCACTTTTACACCTATACTTTAATACTCTAGAGACATGCTTGGCCCACTCCCCTGATTTAGATGATTATATGATTAGGGAGATGGATGCCTTGCTTGAGGCTACTCCGGTACTTGAAACTAACCAGTGGTTGCCAAAATTTAAAAAATTGCCTCAAACTAATATAAAGCCTCTACCGTCTAGTGTCAAGGCACTGAAGCTTGACCTAAAACCATTACCTACTGAATATAAATATGTTTATTTGTGTCAAGATGAAACATATCCAATGGTAATTTCTTCCCACCTGAATGAGAAATAAGAGAGTATGCTTATTTCTACTCTCAAGGAACACAAAGGAGCCCTTAGATAGACGATCGTAGACCTCAAGGGAATCAATCCTTTAATTTATACTCATCTCATTCACCTCGATGAAAATACTAAAACATTTAGAAAACCACAACATTGGTTAAATCTAAATATGAAAGAAGTGGTCAAAGCCAAGGTGTTAAAGTTATTGGATGTGGGTATCATATACCCTATATCCGATAGCCAATAGGTGACTCCAACTCAGGTGGTACCCAAGAAGTCCAGGATCACCATCATAGCCAATGCGGATAATGAACTCATGCTAACTAGAGTCACTGCTGGTTGGAGATTGTACATTGACTACCAAAAATGAATATCATCCCAAGGAAAGACCACTTTCCTTTGCCCTTTGTTGATCAGATCTTAGAAAGGTTAATCGATCATTCCTATTACTATTTTCTTGACGGATATTGGGACTTTAACCAAATAGAGATAGCCCTTGTAGACCAAGAGAAGACCGCATTTACATGTCATTTTAGCACCTTTACATATCGAAGGATGCCATTCGGACTATGTAATGCTCCTGCCACTTAATTTTCACCGATGCATTTTGAGTAATTTTCTGACATGGTGGGGCAATTCTTAGAGATTTTCCTAGACAATTTCTAGGTTTTTAGTACATCTTTCAGCGCATGCTTTCACAATCTCAAACTTGTGTTGAAAAGATGTGAAGAAAAAAACCTTGTGCTGAATTAGGAAAAATGTCATTTCATTATTCAAAAGGGAATAGTCCTTGGACATATCATATCATCCAATGGAATTGAGGTAGACAAAGCCAAAATCGATTTAATCTCTTACTTACCTCCCCCCACAAGCATACGCGATGTACCATCCTTATTAGGACACGCTGAATTTTACCGAAGATTTATAAAGGACTTTAGTCTTATCTCTCATCCTTTATGCAATCTTCTTCAAACAGATACTCCCTTTGAGTAGAGCAAGGAATGCCAGAAAGCTTTCACCAAGCTTAAGGGCATGTTGACTAGTACTCCCATTATGCAACCACCTAATTGGAGTCTTCTTTTTGAGATCATGTGCGATACAAGGGATTATGTTATTGGGGCAGTGTTAGGTCAGAGAAAAGAGAAGATGCCTTATGTTATTTACTACGCAAATAGAACTTTAAACTCTACCTAAGTGAATTATTCCACTATGGAAAAAGAACTCCTAGCCATAGTGTATGCTTTGGACAAGTTTAAGTCCTACTTGATAAGATCTAAGATCATTGTGTTTACTGACTATATGGTGTTGAAGTACCTTCTTTATAAAAAGGATGTTAAGCCCCATTTGTTAAGATGGATCATTATACTCTAGGAATTTGACATAGAAAAACTATACAAGAAAGAAGTAGAGATCGTAGTGGCCAACCACCCCTCACGGCTTGTCATGATTCCATGGAGACAACTCACATTAATGGCATGTTCTTTAATAAACAACTCTTTAGAGTCTAACAATTACCTTGGTATGCTGACATTGCTAATTATATTACCAAAGGTATCACACCTATTCATTAGACCGTGTAAAATAAAAAGAAGTTTTTCACCGAGGTATGCAAGTTCATCTGGGATGATCCATACTTGTTTAAATATTGCCCAAATCAAATCATTAGGAGATGTGTCCCTGATAATGAACATCATAATGTCATCTCCTTTTGTCATTCTAACACTTATGGTGGCCACTTCTGGGTTAAGAAAACCACAGTGAAAATTCTACAATGCGGCTTTTATTGGCACACTATGTTCAAAGATACATAAGAATTCTATAAAGCGTGTGAGTATTGTCAAAAATTGGGAGGATTATCTCATAGAAATATGATGTCGTTAAACCTTATTCTTATCATTGAAGCGTTTGATTGTTAGGGCATCGATTTTAAAAGACCATTCCTCTAATCCTTTGGAAATACATATATTTTTCTCATTGTAGATTGTCTCCAAATGGGTCAAGGGAATTTCGTGTCGACATTACGACCACCGCATGGTCATTAAGTTCTTGAAGAAAAATATTTTATCTTAGTTCGGAACTCCTCGAGTCATTATAAGCGATGAAGGATTTCATTTTTTTAATAGGCCATTTGAGTCTTCGATGAAGAAATATGGTAATTTATACAAAGTGAGTACCCCGTAGCATCCTCAAACAAGCGGCCAAGCTGAAATTTCAAGTAGAAAAATAAAATAAATTTTGTAGAAAATGGTTAACTCGGATCGTAAAGATTGGTCATTTCGATGGACTGGTGCATTATGGGCTTACCGTACAACATACAAAACCCTTAGTGGGATATCTCCCTTTAGACTTGTCTATGGGAAGGCTTGCCACTTGCCTGTGGAATTGTAGCATAAAGTGTATTGGGCGATAAAGAATTTCAATTTCAATCTTGATAATGCTGACTTGATGCACAAATTACAATTGAATGAACTTAAAGAAATCCAGAATAATGCATAAGAGAATTCTAGAATATACAAGGACAGAATGAAGGTGTTCCATGACAGAAATATTCTATGAAAATCTTTTAAGCGAAATCAAAAATTCTTTTTGTATAATTCTAGACTTCATCTTTCTTTTTCTTTTCTTCAGAAAATTTGAGATCTCGATGGACCGGTCCCTTCGAAGTTTAAATTTTCTATCCTCATGGGGCTGTCAAGATAGAAAATTCGATGAATTGTAACATTTTCAAAGTGAATGATCATTGTCTTAAACAATTCATTGAGAAATATGATTCAAAGGATATGTTCATCCCTTTGATTGATCCTGTCTATCAAGATTAACCTTCTACTCTGATGGAGGGCCACTCATTTATTGCTTTCTTAAGATTAGGATTAGAAAAGTTTATTTTATTTTTATTTTTATTGAGTATTGATCCCTTTAGACATTGAAGACTTCATATCATCTCATTGATATTCCTCAGGTACTATCCTTCTTACTCACTCATCTTTTATTTTCATTGAATCATGTTATGATGCATTGTATATCTTTTACACTAAGGACAATCTAGATTTTAGGTTGGGGGTGAGGTTAGGTGAACTAATTAGTAGTTTCTGACTTGATCAAAATTCTTGAAAATTTTCAAAATTTTCAGTTTCAAACTCTTTTTAAATATTGATATGTTGTGTAATTGAATACATTTGAGTATTATGATAGGATATATAAGAAAATTTGGAATCTAGTTAATTAGTTGATTTTTAAATAAAGCTCTCTTAATAAATTAATTAATAGAAAGTTTAAACATCAATAGAGTCTAGCTCACAATTCACAGCTAACTCATATTTTGTAAAGTTTACTTGAACTCCTATTTTTAACATGATGATTACTTAAAAGTGTTAAGAACTAAGTCTGGAGATCTCACTACAAAAAAGAGGGTTTTTAGCGACGAAACTCATTTTCGTCGCCAAAAGTCACTTTTAGCGACGAAATAAATTTTCGTCGCTAAAAGTGAGCTTTTAGAGACGAAACTTTTAGCGACGAAAATTTTCGTAGCTAAAAATAGTGCATTAGACTTTTAGCAACGAAAATTTTCGTCGCTAAATACTCCAAACATTTCTAACCACATTGGAATAAATTTCTTTTAGCTGCGAAAATTTTCCCAGCTAAAAATACTGGATGAGACCTTTAGCAACGAAAATTTTCGTCGCTAAAGACTCGAAACATTTTCTTAAACTTTTAGCGGTGAAAATTTTTGCTGCTAGAAGTCTTGTACTGTACAAGACTTTTAGCGGCGAAAACGTTTATTGCTAAAAGTCTTATCTTATCAAGACTTCTAGAAAATGAAAATTTTCGCTGCTAAAAATAAACTACCATATCTTTTAGCAACGAAAAATTTCGTCGCCAAAGGTTTCTTTTTTTAAAAAAAATATTCACATAAACTTTTAGCAGCGAAAATTTTCGTCGCTAAAAAACACTATTCAAAACTTTTAGCAGCGAAATTTTTTACGGCTAAAAATTTTCAAAATATGTCTATTTTTAGCAGCGAAAATTTTCGCTACTAAACTAACATATCTTTTAGCGACGAAAATTTTCGTCTCCAAAAGTTTCTTTTTAAAAAAAATATTCGTACAAAATTCCTGATATACATCGGTTAACAATATATTCCATCATATTCACATTCACATCCATCTAAACCCAAACTACATAAAGTTTTAGCGGCGAAAATGTTCGTCGCTAAAAAATACTATACAAGACTTTTAGCAGCGAAAATTTTCGCTGCTAAAAATAAACTGACATATCTTTTAGCAACGAAAATTTTCGTCGCCAAAAGTTTCTTTTTAAAAAGAAATATTCTAGCTCAAAATCCGTACAAAATTCCTGTTAGCAATATATTCCATCATATTCACATTCACATCCATCTAAACCCAAACTACATAAAGTTTTAGCGGCGAAAATGTTCGTCGCTAAAAAATACTATACAAGACTTTTAGCAGCAAAAATTTTCGCTGCTAAAAGTCTTGTACGCTGCTAAAAATAAACTGACATATCTTTTAGCAACGAAAATTTTCGTCGCCAAAAGTTTCTTTTTTAAAACAAATATTCCAGCTCAAAATCCGTAAAAATTCCTGATATACACCTGTTAACAATATATTCCATCATATTCATCCTGATATACACATTTCATCATATTCACATTCACATCCATCTAAACCTAAACTACATAAACTACATTCATCCAAACACAAACAATCTTATCTGCATCACATTCATTCACGCATAAATACATATAAACTTAACATCATAAACAAATAAACAATAAATCACAAAGATGAAGACGGAGGTGGTGGGGCATCGGTGGGTAAGCGTGCAGCGAAAGCCTGAAACATCTCCGTCATCCGTCGCTCATGCTCCACCCACATCTCCGCCATCTCCTCTCCTACTCCTCCCTCTGCCTCACCAACTCCTCCTCCATCCTCCTCTGCCTCGCCAACTGATCCTCTATCCTCCTCTCCTGCTCCTCCCTCTACTTGTCCTGCTCCTCCCTCTGCCTCGCCAGCTCCTCCAGGTTTAGGTTTAAGTTTAGGTTATAAGTATAGGTTTTGGGATTTGAGAATAGGTTTAGGGTTTAAGGTTTAGGAAATTGGGTTTGGATTCGGGATCGGGTTTAGGTTTGGGTTTTCAAGTTTAAGCTTAGGTTAAGGTTAGGGAGTTGAGATTAGGATTAGGTGTAGGTGTAGGTTTAGGTTTAGGGATTTGAGAATACATTTAGGTTTTAGGTTTAGGTTATAGGTTAAGGTTTAGGTTTTAGGTTTAGGTTACTGTTAGGTTATAAGTTATAAGTTTAGGTTAAGGTTATAGGTTTAGGTTAAGGTTTAGGTTTAGTTTTAGGTTAAGGTTTAGGTTTAGGTTATAAGTTATAGGTTTAGGGAATTGAGAATTGGTTAAGGTTTAGGTTTAGGTAATCGGGTTCGGGTTCGGGATCTGGTTTAGGCTTGGGTTTTCATGTTTAGGTTTAGGTTTAGGTTTAGGTTAGGGAGTTGAGATTGGGATTAGGTGTACGTTTAGGTTTAGGGATTTGAGAATATGTTAATGTTTAGGTATAGGTTCGGTATAGGTTTTAGCTTATAGGTTTAGGTTTTGGTTTTAGGTTTAGGTTATAAGTTTAGGTTATAGGTTATAGGTTTTTGTTTAGGTTGAGGTTATAGGTTTAGGTTTAGGTTTAGGTTTAGGTTTAGGTTTTAGTTTATAGGTTTAGGTTATAGGTCATAGGTTTAGGTTAAGGTTTAGGTTACTGGTTTTGGTTTAGGTTAAGGTTATAGGCTTTGGTTTAGGTTAAGGTTTAGGTATTGGGTTTATGTTAAGTTTATAGGTTTAGGTTTAGGTTATAGGTTATAGCTTACAGCTTTGGGAATTGAAAATAGGTTAAGGTTTAGGTTTAGGAAATCGGTTCGGGTTTGGGATCAGGTATAGGCTTGGCTTTTCATGTTTAGGTTTAGGTTTAGTTTAGGGAGTTGAGATTGGGATTTGGTGTAGGTTTAGGTTTAGGGATTTGAGAATAGGTTAAGGTTTAGGTATAGGTTTAGGAAATCGGGTTTGGGTTCGGGATCGGGTTTAGGCTTGGGTTTTCATGTTTAGGTTTAGGTTTAGGTTAGGGAATTAAGATTGGGATTTGGTGTAGGTATAAGTTTAGGGATTTGAGAATAGGTTAAGGTTTAGGTATAGGTTTAGGAAATCGGGTTCGGGTTCGGGATCGGAGTTTAGGCTTAGGTTTTCAAGTTTAGGTTTAGGTTTAGGTTAGGGAGTTGATATTGGGATCAGGTGTAGGTTTAGGTTTAGGGATTTGAGAATAGGTTAAGGTTTAGGTATAGGTATAGGTTTAGGTTTTAGCTTATAGGTTTAGGTTATAGGTTTAGGTTTTGGTTTTAGGTTTAGGTTAAGGTTATAAGTTTAGGTTATAGGTTATAAGTTATAGGTTAAGGTTTAGGTTATAGGTTTTAGTTTAGGTTAAGGTTATAGGTTTTGGTTTAGGTTATAGGTTTAGGTTTAGGTTTTAGTTTATAGGTTTAGGTTTTGGTTTTAGGTTAAGGTTTAGGTTACTGAGTTTTGGTTTAGGTTAAGGTTATAGGCTTTGGTTTAGGTTAAGGTTTAGGTTTTGGGTTTATGTTAAGGTTATAGGTTTAGGTTATAGGTTTAGGTTAGGTTTAGGTTTAGGTTATAGGTTATAGCTTTGGGAATTGAGAATAGGTTAAGGTTTAGGTTTAGAAAATCGGGTTTGGGTTCGGGATCGGGTTTAGGCTTGGGTTTTCAAGTTTAGATTTAGGTTTAGGTTGTGAGTTGAGATTGGGATAAGGTGTAGGTTTAGGTTTAGGGATTTGAAAATAGGTTAAGGTTTAGGTATAGGTTTAGGTTTAGGTTTTAGCTTATAAATTTAGGTTTTGGTTCTAGGTTTAGGTTAAGGTTATAAGTTTAGGTTATAGGTTAAGTTTAGGTTATAGGTTTTTGTTTAGGTTAAGGTTATAGGTTTTGTTTAGGTTTAGGTTTTAGTTTATAGGTTTAAGTTATAGGTTTAGGTTTTGGTTTTAGGTTTAGGTTAAGGGTATAAGTTTAGGTTAAGGTTTAGGATTCTGAGGTTTTAGTTTAGGTTAAGGTTATAGGTTTTGGTTTAGGTTAAGGTTTAGGTTTTGGGTTTATGTTAAGGTTATAGGTTATGGTTATAGGCTTAGGTTAGGTTTAGGTGTAGGTTATAGGTTATAGCTTCGGGATTTGAGAATAGGTTAAGGTTTAGGTTTAGGAAATCAAGGTCAGGTTCGGGATCGGGTTTGGGCTTGGGTTTTCATGTTTAGGTTTAGGTTTAGGTTAGAGAGTTGAGATTGGGATTTGGTGTAGGTTTGGGTTTAGGGATTTGAGAATAGGTTAAGGTTTAGGTTTAGGAAATCGGGTTCGGGTTCGGGATCGGGTTTTGAAGTTTAGGTTTAGGTTGGGGAGTTAAGATTGGGATTGGGATTAGGTTTAGGTTTAGGGATTTGAGAATACATTTAGGTTTTAGGTTTAGGTTTAGGTTTTAGCTTATAGGTTTAGGTTATAGGTTTAGGTTTTGGTTTTAGGTTTAGGTTAAGGTTATAAGTTTAGGTTATAGGTTATAGGTTAAGGTTTAGGTTATAGGTTTTGTTTCGGTTAAGGTTATAGGTTTTGGTTTAGGTTATAGGTTTAGGTTTAGGTTTAGGTTTTAGTTTATAGGTTTAGGTTATAGATTTAGGTTTTGGTTTTAGGTTTAGGTTAAGGTTATAAGTTTAGGTTAAGGTTTAGGTTCTGAGGTTTTAGTTTAGGTTAAGGTTATAGGTTTTGGTTTAGGTTAAGGTTTAAGTTTTGGGTTTATGTTAAGGTTATAGGTTTAGGTTGGGTTTAGCTTTAGGTTATCGGTTATAGGTTATAGCTTTGGGAATTGAGAATAGGTTAAAGTTTAGGTTTAGGAAATCGGGTTCGGGTTCGGGATCGGGTTTAGGCTTGGGTTTTCATGTTTAGGCTTAGGTTTAGGTTAGGGAGTTGAGATTGGGATTTGGTGTAGGTTTAGGTTTAGGGATTTGAGAATAGATTAAGGTTTATGTTTCGGAAATCGGGTTTGGGTTCGGGATCGGATTTAGAAGTTTAGGTTTAGGTTTAGGTTGGGGACGTGAGATTGGGATTGGGATTAGGTTTAGGTTTAGGGATTTGAGAATACATTTAGGTTTTAGGCTTAGGTTTAGGTTTTAGCTTATAAGTTTAGGTTTTGGTTATATGTTTAGGTTATAGGTTAAGGTTATAGGTTTAGGTTCGGTTTAGGTTCAGGTTATAGGTTATAGCTTTGGGAATTGAGAATAGGTTAAGGTTTAGGTTTAGGAAACTGGGTTCGGGTTCGGGTTCGGGATCGAGTTTAGGTTTAGGTTTTCAAGTTCAAGTTTAGGTTTAGGTTAGAGAGTTGAGATTAGGATTTGGTGTAGGTTTAGGTTTAGGGATTTGAGAATAGGTTAAGGTTTAGGTTTAGGAAATCGGGTTCGGGTTCGGGATCGGGTTTAGGCTTGGGTTTTCATTTTTAGGTTTAGGTTTAGGTTAGGGAGTTGAGATTGGGATTTGGTGTAGGTTTAGGTTTAGGGATTTGAGAATAGGTTAAGGTTTAGGTTTAGGTTTAGGAAATCGGGTTCGAGTTCGGGATCGGGTTTAGGCTTGGGTTTTCAAGGTTAGCTTTAGGTTTAGGTTAGGGAGTTGAGATTGGGATTAGGTGTAGGTTTAGGTTTAGGGATTTGAGAATAGGTTAAGGTTTAGGTTTAGGTTTAAGTTTAGGTTTTAGTTTATAGGTTTAAGTTATAGGTTTAGGTTTTGGTTTTAGGTTTAGGTTAAAGTTAAAAGTTTAGGTTCTGAGTTTAGGTTTAGGTTATAGGTTTTGGTTTAGGTTAAGGTTATAGGTTTTGGTTTTAGGTTTAGTTTAAGATTATAAGTTTAGGTTATAGGTTTTGGTTTAGGTTAAGGTTATAGGTTTTGGTTTAGGTTATAGGTTTAGGTTTAGGTTTTAGTTTATAGGTTTAGGTTAGAGGTTTAGGTTTAGGGATTTGAGAATAGGTTTAGGTTTAGGTTTTAGCTTATAAATATTTGTTTTGGTTTTAGGTTTAGGTTAAGGTTATAGGTTTAGGTTATAGGTTTGGGTTCGGGTTCAGGTTCGGTTATAGTTTTATTATAGGTTATAGCTTTGGGAATTGAGAATAGGTTAAGGTTTAGGTTTAGAAAGCGGGTTCGGATTCGAGATCGGTTTTAGGTTTGGGTTTTCAAGTTTAGGTTTAGGTTTAGGTTAGGGAGTTGAGAATAGGATTTTCTTGTAGGTTTAGGTTTAAGGATTGAGAAAAGGTTAAGGTTTAGGTTTAGGTTTAGGTTTTAGCTTATAAGTTTAGGTTTTGGTTTTAGGTTTAGGTTAAGGTTATAAGTTTAGGTTATAGGTTATAGGCTACGGTTTAGGTTATAGGTTTTTGTTTAGGTTAAGGTTATAGGTTTTGGTTTAGGTTATAGGTATAGGTTTAGGTTTAGGTTTAGGTTTTAGTTTATAGGTTTGGGTTATAGGTTTAGGTTTTAGTTTTAGGTTTAGGTTAAGGTTATAAGTTTAAGTTAAGGTTTAGGTTCTGTGTTTTGGTTTAGGTTAAGGTTATAGGTTTTGGTTTAGGTTAAGGTTTAGGTTTTGGGTTTATGTTAAGGTTATAAGTTACTGGTTATAGGTTTAGGTTAGGTTTAGGTTTAGGTTATAGGTTATAGCTTCGGGAATTGAGAATAGGTTAAGATTTAGGTTTAGAAATTGAGTTTGGGTTCGGGATCGGGTTTATGCTCGGGTTTTTAGGTTTAGGTTTAGGTTTAGGTTAGGGAGTTGAGATTGGGATTTGGTGTAGGTTTAGGTTTAGGGATTTGAGAATAGGTTAAGGTTTAGGTTTAGGAAATCGGGTTCGGGATTGGGTTTTGAAGTTTAGGTTAAGGTTTAGGTTTTAGGTTTAGGTTAATGTTAGGTAATAGGTTATAAGTTTAGGTTATAGGTAATAGGTTAAGGTTTTAGGTCGTAGGTTTTGGTTTAGGTTAAGGTTATAGGTTTTGGTTAAGGTTTAGGTTTAGTTTTAGGTTCGGAGTTTAGGTTTAGGTTATAAGGTATAGGTTTAAGGAATTGAGAATTGGTTTGGGTTTAGGTTTGGGAATCGGGTTCGGGTTTGGGATCGGGTTTAGGTTTGGGTTTTCAAGTTTAAGCTTAGGTTTAGGTTAGGGAGTTAAGATTAGGATTAGGTGTAGGTTTAGGTTTAGGGATTTGAGAATACATTTAGGTTTTAGGTTTAGGTTTAGGTCTTAGGTTATAGGTTAAGGTTTAGGATTTAGGTTTAGGTGAATGGTATGTAATTGGTTATAAGTTTAGGTTATAGGTAATAGGTTTTGGTTTAGGTTAAGGTTTTGGTTTAGGTTAAGGTTATAGGTTTAGGTTAAGGTTCGAGTTTAGGTTTAGGTTATAAGGTTTAGGTTTAGGTTATAAGGTATAGGTTTAGGAATTGAGAATTGGTTTGGGTTTAGGTTTTAAGAATCGGGTTTGGGTTCGGGATCGGTCTGAGTTTTCAAGGTTAAGCTTAGGTTTAGGTTAGAGAGTCGAGATTAGGATTAGGTGTAGGTTTAGGTTTAGGGATTTGAGAATACATTTAGGTTTTAGGTTTAGGTTTAGATCTTAGGTTATAGGTTAAGGTTTAGGATTTAGGTTTAGGTGAATGGCAGGTAATAGGTTATAAGTTTAGGTTATAGGTAATAGGTTAAGGTTTTAGGTCATAGGTTTTGGTTTAGGTTAAGGTTATACGTTTAGGTTAAGGTTTAGGTTTAGTTTTAGGTTCGAGTTTAGGTTTAGGTTATAAGGTATAGGTTTAGGTAATTGAGAATTGGTTTGGGTTTAGGTTTAGGGAATCGAGTTTAGTTTTAGGTTCGAGTTTAGGTTTAGGTTATAAGGTATAGGTTTAGGGAATTGAGAATTGGTTTAGGTTTAGGTTTAGGGAATCGGGTTCGGGTTCGGGTTCGGGATCGGGTTTAGGCTTGGGTTTTCAAGTTTAGGTTTAGGTTTAGGTTAGGGAGTTGAGATTAGGATTAGGTGTAGGTTTAGGTTTAGGGATTTGAGAATACATTTAGGTTTTAGGTTTAGGTTTAGGTTTAGGTTTAGGTTTTAGGTTATAGGTTAAGGTTTAGGTTTTAGGTTTAGGTTACTGTTAGGTTATAGGTTATAAGTTTAGGTTATAGGTAATAGGTTTTGGTTTAGGTTAAGGTTATAGGTTTAGGTTAAGGTTTAAGTTTAGGTTAAGGTTAAGGTTTAGGTTTAGGTTATAAGCTATAAGTTTAGGGAATTGAGAATTGGTTAAGGCTTAGGTTTAGGGAATCGGGTTCGAGTTCGGAATCTGGTTTAGGCTTGGGTTTTCATGTTTACGTTTAGGTTTAGGTTAGGGAGTTGAGATTGGGATTAGGTGTAGATTTAGGTTTAGGGATTCGAGAATAGGTTAGTGTTTAAGTTTAGGTTTTGGTTTTAGGTTTAGGTTAAGGTTATAAGTTTAGGTTATAGGTTATAGGTTAAGGTTTAGGTTATAGGTTTTTGTTTAGGTTGAGGTTATAGGTTTTGGTTTAGGTTATAGGTTTAGGTTTAGGTTTTAGTTTATAGGTTTAGGTTATAAGTTATAGGTTTAGGTTCGGTTTTAGGTTTAGGTTCGGGTTATAAGTTTAGGTTAAGGTTTAGGTTCTGTGTTTTGGTTTAGGTTAAGGTTATAGGCTTTGGTTTAGGTTAAGGTTTAGGTTTTGGGTTTAGGTTTTGGGTTTAGGTTAAGGTTATAGGTTTAGGTTAGGTTTAGGTTTAGGTTATAGGTTATAGGTTATAACTTTGGGAATAGAGAATAGGTTAAGGTTTAGGTTTAGGAAACTGGGTTCGGGTTCTGGATCGGGTTTAGGTTTGGGTTTTCCAGATTAGGTTTAGGTTTAGGGATTTGAGAATAGGATTAGGTTATAGGTTTAGGTTAAGGGTGTGGTACCTACAAATACAGACATAAATACGGCCTGTCCAAATGGCCAGGCCCTTCAATGTTGTCCATAGAAAATGGACAGCTTCATCATGGTCATAACAGCGGTTCCCACCTTCCAGGGACCCCCGCTCTTCCGGATAACTCCGACGCACATCCGGGTCTGCTCCATTAATTTCGAGCAAATACATAAATACGGCCTGTCCAAATGGTCAGGCCCTTCTAATGATGTCCATAGGAAATGGATAGCTTCATCATGGTTATAACAGCGGCTCCCACCTTCCAGGGACCCCCGCTCTTCCGGATAGCTCCGACGCACATCCGGGTCTACTCCATTAATTTTGATTTCCACCCGATCAGTGACTCAACCTGATTTAATAGAGGTGAGTAAGCCACTGTTTTCTCAGCTAGGGTGTTCTACATGTGTGACATTTTTGCAGAAAATGTGGTCTAGCATGATAAGCATAGCTGTGTATACTCATCCTTTATAAAGATGGTGGGAAAGAAAGCTCAGGCAAAGTCATCTTGCAACAAGGAAATTTACCTGTGTAAAATATGTAATCAACTGTGCCAATGAAATCTCAAGTGTAGTTTGTGAACTACGGTTCATTAGTCATGGGGTCCATTCTCCTTCTTTGTTGCTCCAAACCAATTCCAACTCCCACCATCCTTATAAAAGGATGAGTATGCACTGACCTGCAATAAAAGCCTAGTAATGTAAAAGAAAAGACCTATGTGAATATCGGTCAATGCCTAACAATGTAAAAGAAAAGAAAATGACACAACTCACCTTGACGCCCTTTTCGCTCAGAGAAGATTCGAAGAAGTATCCTCTTCCATCTTGGAGAATTTGCAACTACGAGTCCTCCCTGTGTTTTGTTGAAGTTGAAGCCTTTGCAAATGTTTTAAAGAAATTCATTTATTGCATTGATCTTGGAATATCACTTCCAAAGATGAAAACCATGTAGAGAACATCATAATTTCTGACTCACTGTTAATTTAGAAGGAATACAATAGAACACATAGCTTGGGTGTCAAGTAGGCAGTGGAATTACACATAGAAACAAGATACAAAAAAACTGCATGTAGAAATTTCTTCTCAATGACCCACCCACAGCCTTGTGAAAGGAGTCGAATTGAATTTTTCATTTCATACTTGTAAATGATATAATTTTTAGAACAAAAGAAGGCCCCGTCACTTTATTTATGTAATATAACTAAGTTCTGCACACTTAAGTGTGACAGTTTTTCCATGATGCTGCCAGGAAAAAATTCGAATGCAATTTACATAACAAAGCACTCTCCCAAAGCCTAATAATCAATACAAGTTAGACAACAGTAGCACCAATCCATGCTGGCTGATTACTGATAGCACTAATGTAATAAAACTTTGTTTAACCCAAGATAAATTGCAATGATAGGTACATAAGTTGGTATCTCATGATGAATATGGTAATGCATTATATGGTAATGCCCTTAACAGCTATGTGATCATTCCCCTATTTCGTGCTAAATCACTAACAGTTCATTCTTTAATTAAAATCAAGAAAAGAGAAAAGAAAAAGCTCTACGATAATACCTAGATCTGAATATCCTTGTTCTGGTTCATACTGCTTTTCTGCACTCAATGGAAAATGAAAATCAATAAAAACAACAATTCTCAACAAACACAACTCAGGAAGAAAGAAATCCCAATCCCCAAACAAAGTCACATACTACAGAAGAACACTCTCTCTAAAAACCTCAATAGTTCAATAGAAAGGACCCCAACAGAACGAAATCCAATTCAAAGTCGCCACTATTCTCTGGAAATTCTTGCACCATTCAATCACAGATCCAAAACCAAACAAGGAAATTCGAATCCCAGAAAGAAGAAGAAGAAGAAGAAGAAGAAGAGAAGAAGAAAAACCTCATTAAAATCATTCAAGTTTTCAAAGTCACTCCAATTCTACACAAGTTCATATAACACACATTTGCAGCTCTAGAACCACAAAACCATGTTTTTTTTAAAAAAATAAATAAATCAATAAATAAAGAAAAAAATAGAAAAAGGGGGCTTTCCATGACTCAGATCATTGATCAGGTGGGCCCTTTGTTGGATTAGGAGATTCTAACCCTTCGATCCTTTGCCGTTTCCTCCTTGAATATGGATTGTTGCTGAAAATTTTCTAAAACTGACTGTGATTAACACTTAAATCATTGAACAAAACTACTCAAACGCACCCCTTTTTTTTATATTTATACACCTCATTTAGCAGCTCCCTATTTTTCTCAGCGCCAGTACAATGCGACTCCAAAAGTGCCGACTAATCCCCTTTTTGTTGTAGTGTTTCATATATTCCTACATCCACACACACATTCATATACATGCATTTTGTTTTTGTTTGTTTTTAAATTTGGCATTTTGGTTGTAATGCTACTATCATCATGCTATTTGCATGACTTCTACCAGCTTCTCTCTCTATCTTGGATTCCCATCTCTAGAAATCTTACCTTTTTCAAATGAATTGGCTCTCTTTTTTATGTTTTTTATTTTAAACATGATTTATCTTTTTGGATAGTTTTTCTTGTTATGGAATTGTTAGTTTTCAACATGTAAGTACTAAGAATTTCATAAGTCTGTCTTTACAAAAGTGATTTTTCTAGTAAGTTTGATTCATTTTTTTATATGGGTTTTCTTCTTATTAATATTTTCTTATTTTGGGCTCTTATTTCTATGCATGTAGTGTGCAAAGCTAAAGAAGAAAGAGAAGCTACAATAGATATGGGTTTCTTCCATCAACATGTGCATGTGTGTTATTCTTTTTTACTTGAAAGAAAGAGAATGGTCCATGTCTTCCACTGGAACAATGACACTTGGAGCAATTAGATGCCTTTTTTTTTTCTTCCTTTTATATGGGCTTTATTTTCATGATTTTTCTCAATATGGGGTTTTGATTTTAAGCATGTTGTATGAAAATTTTAAAAAATTCCAATACTAGATATGGGTCTGTTTTATAAATCTATATATCTATATATCTGTCATGTGTGTGCGTGTATTTTTTAATATCTTTGCCGTGGTTTTGAGTGCTAACATAAAGAACAAAACAGTATGGGTAAAAAGTTGATAGATAGAAGGATTTTTGGTTTTGCGGGTATGGGAAAGTGTTCAAATCTCATCCATTCTGTTTCCCCAATTTGTTGTCTCATGTGACTAGGAGTGAACAAATCTATGATTATCTAAAGGAAACTAATGATTTTGTAACAATGGCATAATAAGGTAAAGAACCAAAGTTAAGAACATGGAAGATGAGAAAAACTTGGATACTACTCCTATAACACTTCCAGTGGCAGCAATTTTCGTTGCTTTACATGTATGTTTGGTCCTTTCAGTAGTCAGCATGAAAAAACAACATATCAAACATGCAATTTCTTGAAGTCAACATAATTCTACTCTTGAAAAGAAATTGTGCCATATGCTAATCTTGTGAATATGTATAAATCATATGATGTTTTTTTTTTTTATTATTATTTAGCATCAGTAATTGGAAAACCCAGGCGGGCCTAAGATCGGCAAAGGTGGTGGGCGATTGTTGGTCGGCTCGAGATGGATGGAACTTTGAGAGTACTCGAGCGAATGCGGGGCACCGAAATCTTTAATGTAAAAGATAGTAGCGAATCGAACACCAAGCTTTTAATAGAAACTTCCCATAGAGGAACATGTGTTAGCAGATTATTGTTTCCATTAAAAAAAAAGGGAAAAATATTTTAGTCTTGCTCAAATACCACTAAATTATCCTTCTAAACAACTCTAGGAACATAAAATGGTCTAATGAACTCCAGAATGCTATAATACAGGATAAGTTATGATAAAATGAAAAGTTCTTTAGCAACTGGTATATGTGAACATTAAGTACAATTGAAGATCAAATCCAGGAGCATTACCTTCATGTACATGCAAAGATGCGGGCTTATTTTCCAATGGGCAAGGGACCTGATGAATAATATACAACAATGAAATTATACATGCAGATCAACGAAGGAAAACCATGTGCCATTTGGATGAGATTTAGACCACTTATTAGGTAGGGCATACCACTGAGGGGCCCATAGCTCACAAATCATTTACATGATCTGCTTGGATGACATGCACATTGTATTATCTTATTGGTGCAAGCTATGGACAATTTTGTGTTATAACAGTCATACACACAGGCATAGGCAGTGCCAATGTATGTATTGAATGACATGCACACTGTATTACTTAAACAATGACTAGGAAACAACTGAAAATCACAATATAATTTAGATTAATAGAAAATGTAGTGTATTGCTTCATATAAGAACAATTCAAACAAACACACAACTTACATAAACAAAATAGTTTCCTTTTTAAAAATTGCATGAACAAAGGAAAACCATGAGTCATTTGGATGAGATTCAGACCACTCATCAGCTAGGGCATACCACGGGGAGCCATAGCTAAAAAATCTGGCAGATGAGATGATCTGACTATACATTCTGTGCCAAGCAAATAAAAGTTAAAAAGACCAAATAAGTAATATTGGTTAACATTGGATGTGTCATCCAGTAAAATGATTCGGATTGTCTAATCATTTCCATTTTTGAACTATTGACCCTGAATGCCAAGATCACCTGGTGAGTGGTTTCTCACATTCTAAAATACAAGTATAGAAATACAGTTACTTATCCTTTTTTCCATGAGATCCATGTTCTATGGAATTCACCAGCCAATCAAATAGACTCCAATTCTTTTATCATTAGGGGCATGGTGAAGTCTCTGTGTTCACATTTAAAGAAGCAAATCTGAATTTAATATAACTTCTCTGAATTTTCTAAGCCATCCACCAGTTTCTAACACTATATATAACCTTTCGATTCTAAAACATACCTTCATAGTTGTAGATGTGTTCACTCACTATATAACCTCTAGATTCTAAAACACACCTTTCAGCAGAAGTTTCAAAACTGAAATTGACATAGAAGCCACAGATCTCACACATGGAGAAACATCAACAACAAAAAAGCGGTGGGAAGATGATGGGCTGGCTCACAGTAATTTCAACAAACACAACGAATGCAGGAATTTATTAAGAACCCAATTTCAGCTACTTTTCAAATTGACTTGTGCATCACACTTCCTCTCTCACCAAGACGAAGGAACTCTGAACAACTCACCCTAGTCCAAAACTCTAGTGGACCACACCACATGAATTTAGAGATTTTAAGTCGATGTATCCCAATATGGAATTAGTAGAATTAAGCTCATAATTTCCATTTCTAAGAACAAAAATCTGTAAAAACTAAGCTTTTAGAAACATTCATTCAAATCTCATTAGAAACCCTATATCATAAAATAAAAAATAAATTAAACATTTATACATGCTATGATGCCAGCTGTATATCATATGGGACCAAAGAAGTCTAAAAACATATGAAGTAAACATAAATAGAGGTTGAGCCCACATGCATGTGGAATCATGACCATCCACATGCGGCCACACATGCCAATATGGAACATGTGTGGGATCCCAGCTTTTAATTAGACAAGCCACATGCAAGAATCAACCTTTTCAGCACTGAAGTTAGGCACAATATACAAAGAAATGAATGGCCAATACAGCTCTTTTTGAACATCCATTTGTTTCATACACAGTGGTCCACTTGAGGAGGAAACACTTGATTTTTAAGTTAGAAGTACAAAAAAAAAGTGACCTACTAGATGGTAATTAGGTCTTATGTAACACTTATGCTACATTGGTGCATGTGGTGGTATTTGGTTGGGCAATGCTCCACACACATGTGGGCTTTCGAAACCTCACCCACAACTTATGCTTGGTCCAAGAATCAGTTCAGACACAATTTAGGTGAGCCAATCGTATACGAACAAAATTGACAATCAACATTTAACATACATGATGGAATCAAACTCTTTTTTTCTCTTGACAAAAAAATTTGGCTGTATATATTTCAGGTGGGCGCCACAAAATAACTGGGCCTCAACTATCGTATGGCTCCTTTTTATGGCTCCAAATAAAAGACATACTATAGCTGCTCCTCGGTAAAACAGAGTACATAAATGTTTAGATTGTCATGCTTCCCTCAAATTGGAAGTTCCTAATCCTTCGATTAGTGTCCTAAAAGTAAACACTTAAGGAAAAACAAATATAGAAATATGCCTGCAGAAAAGGCCAAAGATGGGGAGGTTAGTTACTTTTGCTTGGGTTAGATTTCAATAGAATGAGAACTAGTTATTGTAGACATATTATAGATGCAAATTAATTTTCATCCTGGTTAGCTTATCACCATTGTCATTTAGTATCGGCTTGAAAGTTTGGACTGACCATAAATTTCAAACTTCTTGGTTCATCAATGTTCTCTATCAACAACAAAAATTAGGGTACTGCCACTTAAAGGAACGCATGTAAACAATTATATAGAAGATGAGCATATAAAAAAAAAAAAAAAAAAAAAAAGATGGATGATAGTCGTTTCATCTAACAATTAAAGTCGTCAAATTTAACAAGGAAATTGTCACTGATCTAACAATTAAAGTCGTCAAAACCACTGTGAATTTATACAGTAGTCCACCAAAGAAAGGTCAGGTCAACCAGATGGACGATAGTAGTTTCATCTAACCATACAGCGAGTTATGCATGTCAAAATCGAAAAACTGCTAACATGGTTTCATCCAGAAAAGGATCTTGGTTGAAGCAGTTTTTCAAACAATTAGTGTGCAGATTTCTATATAAAGAAATAATTAAACACTTCACAAAATTATATATAAAAAAAAGATTTGATCATAGAAAGTTGAAGTATGGATTGAGAGGTAAATAAAAACATATGAAGTGGGGAAAGAACTCTTACCAATTAACCACTTGCAAAGACATGGAGTGTCATCCGTTGGTTTCATCTAACCATACTAGTGGGATTCTTCGAATCTTCAATAAATCTAACAATGTGGCCATTTCAAAACCCCCAGATTCAAAATGTGATTAGGGTACCATAATCCCCAAATTCGAAGCGGGAGTTGGGTACCCAAATCCCCAAATTCCTAATCCCAAATTCGATTTGGGATTAGGGTACCAAAATTCCCTAATTCAAAGTTGGATTAGGGCCCACCTTCATTTTGTCGGTGTGTGCTTGGGTCATGGGGTAGGGTTTTTACCTTTCGAGGGGAGAGGAAGAGAACGAGAGGAGTCTTGGGCTGAGAGATCTCCAATCGGCTTTCCGAGCTCTGAGGAGAGAGAGAGAGAGAGAGAGAGAGAGAGAGAGAGAGAGAGGCTGCGAGAGAGGCTGAGAGAGGACATGATGGAGAGATCAGAGAGAGAGAGAGGAAGAGAGAGATAGAGAGTGAGAGGAGCAGGAGGGTGCGAGACAGAGAATGAGAGTGAGAACTCTCTCACGGGCGCAACTCATTTCATGGGAAACGGATTGGCAACTCCCCCGTGGCTGGTGTTCGGTGATCTGTGGGACCCACCATGATGTATATATTTCATCCATGCCATTCATCCATTTTTACAGATCATTTAAAGGCTTGATCCAAAATATTAGAGAGATAAAAATCTCAGGTGGACCACACCACAGGAAAACACGATGATTGGATATCCTCCTTTAAAATCCTCTTAAGGCCCACTATATTGTTGATTTAACATCCAATCTGTTGATTAGGTCATACAGACCCAGATGAAGAGAAATAACAAAGATCAGATTGATCCAAAACTTTTATGACCCCCAAAAAGTTTTTAATGGTCAATGTTCATTCAACACAGTTTCCTATAATGTGGTCTACTTGAGATTGGGTTATATCTCATTTTTGGTTTCATAACATAAAATGATCTAAAAAATAGATGAACAGCATGGATGAAACACATACATCATGGTGGGGCCTAAAGAGCACTGACCACTAGCCATTGGCCGATGGCAGGGGAGTAGCCCATCATATTCCATCATATTCCCATTTTATCTCAAAATCCTGAAAATGAAGAGGATCCAAACTCAAGGCTGCTTGTGCCATGATCTAGACTTTCATTCTGGCCTTATAGTCCATCTGCAGTTTGTAACAAGATTTCCACTATCCCACATTTATAACACATATATGGTCTATGTTCATTAAAATCTAAGACTTCAAATACATTCATCATAAGAGTGCATTATTTCAACTACATTAGTCGTATGATCTACGTATTATTTTTTAACTTTTGAACAGTGCCTGATAAAGAACACAGCGGGAAAAGGTAATACATTTTACCTCTTTTCTCTTTTCTTTTCTTTTTTATTTTGCAACAACACTGTACTGTAGAGGTTTTTTCTTTTCAACATTTGATATGGTTGGAATCTACAAGTGAGAGAATGGAATGATTTAAAAATGAATACAGACAAACATAAAAAGCAAGATTGATGCCGGTTGAAACTTGCATAAAAATGCAACAATAAGTTCAATTTTGAGGACACCAATCAAGACATGACACACTCATGGCTTAAAACTCTGCAATATGGACAAGTCAGTGTAAGTTCATTATCTTAAACAAGATTGATGTCTCTGTAAATTGTAAAACTAAATTACAAATGCCACTTTGGGAAGTCAGTGTAGTTGTAGAATAAGCTTATTCGCTAATGTTGTAGAGAAACTTGACCTAATTGTAGAATTAGCTTGTTCTGCTAATGTTGCACTAAAACCATAAGAAAATATATGGTTTTAGTATTTATTTCGTTAATATAAATCTTATTGCAATGTTGCAACCTAGGTGATTGACTAAATGGCCATATTCAGGGATGCATATTGAACACCAACGCCTATGGCTTAAATGATCCAGAAAAACATATGTACCAAATGGACAGATAATATATACATTTAAGTGCCCATATTCATGAATTCATCACTAAGCTATTGCCTTACCTAATCCATGCACTCTCCTATTCGAATCATCCTCTCCTAAAAGATACATATACTTGGTATGATATATACATAATTCGATAAATCCTACATTTTATCTAATAAATGTGCTGCTGTAATATTATTTAATCGTCCCATTTGCGATGCATTGATCGTGATTCGAAGAAAGTCTCATGTTCGGTTCAACGAGCTGGATGGAAAAAAAAATCATTCTCTCTAATACCTAATTAAGATTAACTAAATTGAGATGAACCCATTTTTGGCTTGTGCTAGCATCTTGAGTTTTCTATAGTTCCTCTGTGTCCAATGACCCATGTTCGTATCCGATGTCTTGAGATTTTTTGTTCCCAAATAGAATTATGGTTCTAGTAGTGGCAATGTGCATTAATATGAACATCATTGTAGTAGATAGGACCTTTCCACCATATGTTGATTGATTCACTTATTTGCATTTTTCAACAATTGCGAAGATTTTAATTTGATGGAAGTAAAAAGTATTTGATTCCTTGCTTGAATTGCTCCTAACCCCCCTAAATGATACAACACTGAGCAAGAAAAGCAAAAGTAGTATTTTCTTCTAACTCACTCGGGACTCGTATCACAGGACAACAACAACGAGCTGTGCTGCATTTGCTTTGATCAGGTGCGCACGATTGAGGTCCAGGATTGTGGCCACTAGATGTGCGCACATTGCACATTAGCTCTATGCTGCCACAACAAGCCCAACCCCACCATGGTGTGCTTGACTGCACGTGTCTGCCCCTTCTGCCGCGACAACATAGCCCAGCTAGTGCTCGCCAAGATCAAGAACCTTGATATAGACAAGGACAGCAGCGCATTGAAAATAAAGAAATCGAGAAAATCCAAGAATTTTAACGAGGGCAGCAACAACTTCAAGGGCCTATCATCAGCCATGGGCTCATTCGGGAAGGTGAGCACCCATGGGCTGTGCTTGGCAGGCCCCAACATAGCCCTACTAATTGTACTGTGGGGCGCATCAGATGAGCCATACATTTCACAAACAGACATTTGTTTGGTTAACTGAGGCGGACGACCTGATTTTTGGGCCAGGGACTCTTTGTATTTTCCCTTCATATAAGTCTTGTTGACCTTATTAAGATTTGTAGGCTCTAGGAAGTTTTTAATGGTCAGCATTCGATCACCACAATTTCCCTTAGATGTGGTCCATGTGGAACGACGTCCTGGAATGGACTGGTAACACCACAATTTCCCTTAGATGTGGTCCACCTGATATTTGGATCTATTCAATTTTTGGAACCACGTCCTAGAATGGACTGGTAAAATAAATGGACGATGTAAATATTGAACACATCTTCAAGGTGGGCCCCACACTAGGGCCGGGTCTGTTTAACATTATGATTTTGGTTGGCACGGGTCCGCCAATCCACAAAGGTTACACCAAAGGCCCACGCATGTGTAAAATGTAGCTCATGTGTGCCATGCTGGCACGTGTGGCCCCTACATGAGCTGCCTTGTACATGCACGACTTCGATAAGTTATTTTTTTTTTCTTTCTTTATTAGCTTGTTAGTACACTCATGGGGTCAAGCTGTGTGGGCCCCACCATGACGTGTGCGAAACATCAACACCATGCATTTGATGGGTCCCTATTAAATTATGGGATATCCCAAAAATCAGCCGTATAGGATCATACCATCTAAAATCATGTGAAGACATGCCTAAAACATATAAAAGTACTTGGTGGGCCCCACCTGAAATTTGGATGCGTCTGGAACTTGGTATAACCCCTCATACAAGTGGTACACACATAATGGATGGACTGGATTTGTGGACCACATCTCGGTGGGCCCAAAAAATAATTATGAATGTTTTAATGGAGGGTAACCCCTCTCAACTATTGTACTTGGTGTGGCCCACACAAGTCACAGATTGACTTGATTTTTAACCTCTGGATTTATTTTGGATCAACCCTTAAAATGATCCGTTAAAATGAATGGACAGAGTGGATCAGTAACATACATCACGGTGGGCCCCACAAATCTCATCACGTTCCATCCTTCACCGCCCCCAAAATTAAATCCCTTCTAATCCTCCCGCGCGCGCCATCTTCCCAAAACCCAAACCTAGAACTCTCTCTCTCTCTCTCTCGTGCGCACCCTCTACTCTCTGTCTCTGCCTCTCTTGCACCCTCTCCTCTCTCTCTCTCTCTCTCTCTCTCTCTCTCTCTCGTACCCTCTCCCTCCTCTCTCTCTGTCTATCTCTTCCTCTCTCTCTGATCTCTCCAACCGTTGTCGAACGCCCTACCCACGCACGCCTTCTCTCTCTCTGAAGCTCGGTTGAAGGCTATCTCATTGACGACCGTGAGGTATCTCTCTCTCTTTCTCTCTCTCAATCTCCCTCAATCTCAATACCGATTTAGGGATTTGGTGATTTGGGGATTTTAGGGATTTGGGTATTTCATTTGGGGATTTATGAGATTGAAAATTTGCAACACGTTTATGAGATCAAAGTTTTTCATTTGTTATGTAACACATTTGGTATTTCAATTGTTATGCTTAGACCATCCATCTAGAGGGCCCCACTGATGGGGTGCTATCTGATATGTTTTGCACTTGTGCCTAATGCAGTTAGCAACTGCTATCTGCAAGCTTGTTTCATCCCACCTGCCATATTTGATTGAATCGTCCTTTACCTGGCACCTAAATTTGGATTTGATCATCTCCAGATTAGATTTTTTTTGTTTATCATGTTGCATCCTCATCGCACTTGTCTGTTGGTACTTAAGTCTGATGTTTGTTATAATTTCCTATCAATCCAAAGTTGTTGTCACCATCATTTGTCTCCTTTATTTGTTATTAATCGCTTTGAAGTTTGTCGTCAGCAGAATCTACTTTGCTACTTCTAACACTCAAACCTGCAATTGTGGGCACCATCTCCACTCACGCCGAGAAATCCATCACCAGATTTTCCACAGTTAGTCTGATAGCTTCTCTTGCTATCTGCTGTTGCTCAAGAATGCCTCGAAACCACTTCCATATCTGATTTTTAAGTATTTTGAATACAATATTTTTGTTCCCATCATCTTCATTTACAAAAAATCCATCACCAGATTTTCCACAGTTGTTTGCTAGCTACTCTTGCTACCTGTTGTTGCTCAAGAATGCCTCAAAAATCATTTACATGATCTGCTTGTTGAGTATTTTTGAATAAATATATTTTTGTTGCCACGGCCTCCACTCAAGCCAAAAATCCATACAACCAGATTTTCCACAGTTTAAGTCTGCTAGCTACTCTTGCTACCTGTTGTTGCTCAAGAATGCCTCAGAAACCATCTCCATGATATGCTTTTTGTGTATTTTAAATAGGAATCCGGATCCTCTACTTGCAAACAAACAAGAGCCACATCATTCTCACATTGTATAATGCTGACAACGTCAGTTATGCTTTTTCATGGATGTCTTTGAAGACTTGCCTATACCGGATGCGATTAAGTGGGCTTGGCCCTCGTGTGGTTTTGTCTGGATATGATTAAAAGGACAAAATTCGCGTAGGTGTGAAATGAAAGAAACTTCCATGGCAAGGAGGACGTGAGTTGATGCAAAGTGTGGGAAATGAGTCGGTTCGCACCTGGTCCATCCAGGGCTTTGGGACACCTCTTATTTGTGCACTCCACCATTGCTTGTTAGTATAGTACACCTACCCATCTCATTGAAACTATTATGGATTGGCTACTGCATGAAAAATCATAACTATCCTAATCCACCTCGGATCAAACATACTAGATGGACTGGATTTGCCGACCTGTACCACAAATGAGTAACTATAGGTACTTGGTGGGTCCCAGAAGACCCCAAGCTGTTTCTAAGAGATGGGTACAGAGCAGTTTCTACATAGTGCTCGCAAAGTTCCATTCAATCCAAGACCATTAAAATTGATGACCGCACATGCATGCCCACAACGGAGTGGCTCTTCAATGCTGCACGAGGCATAGTTACATGGATCTCTTCTTATCTACAGTTGTGCCATAATGACCATGCATGACACGTGCACTGTAGCGGGGTCCTTGGATCTCACCTACGGGAATAACATGTATGAGTATGACATAAATGTTTCTGTTTCTTTTTTTTCTTAAATTTTACATCTTAGAGAGACAATAAAGAATATGCAAATTTTTAGTACTTCCTTTTGAAATGAGGGAGGAATTGTCTTATTAATTAAAAATAATAATTCTAGACTAGAAAAAAAGAAGGAAGCAGACAATATGTCTAGCAAAAAATTGAAGGTTTACTGAAAAACTTTTACGTTTAATGGTTCAAAAGATTATGAAATTGAGGATTAACAAAATAGAAACAATTTTATCTACAGCCGTTCATGGGTTGGAATGAGGGTGCGAGGAAGATGGGATGTTTCAATTTTCAAAGAGTATTTCTGTAGGAAGTAAAGTTGTTTTGCATTTTAATTCCAAGTAAAAGATTTATCTTTACCTTTCTTTACTAAGAGAATCTTACTTACAAGCATTTGGTGCGGGATTCTTTGTGGTCAAGTCTCTAAACAACTGATTTGGCTGGGAGAATAATGAAGGCATTTCACATGTGTGCAAATGTTGCATTCTTCGAATGCTTAGGCTAGCAATGTCCAATTGAAGTGATTCTTTATAACCATCAATAATCCAAGGTGTGGGCCGTGTGGTCAAGTGGATGATTTAAGTTGATGATTATCAGTTTTGCTGTCAATTATCCTGACCATTCTTTTTTGCATGCTAATTGGTCAGATGTTAGCATCATCCAATTGCTTTGCCTTTTAGAACTAGTGTTATGGATAGTGGGCTTGATTCGATGGATGGTCTAGATTGATATATCACCCTCATACATGTTCAAGTTCATTTTGGGGTGACATGCAATGCAACAAGCACACTGGAGTATGTCCAATAGTTATGCAGATCTGATAAATTCCTGCTATTAACATGAAAGGTGATGCCAAAACTTCTTCTAAGGTTTAATGCTATAGTCAAATCTTCATGCTCAACAATTTACTTCTTCTAGAGGGTCTTCCTAATGTGATTCAGAACTTCATTTTTGGTTTTCAAGCTCTTTAGGTTTGCAACTCGTGCTTGTCTTGGAACTCGAAAATTGCTCACTAGGTGAATAGGATAAGTGGCTCAGCTTGATTTGGAGTCCGTGAAGAAATTTCTTCCCTCGACTAAGGTGACTAGGACTGGCATGGAGGTGATGTATTTCGTCAATCTCTTGTTGTTTAGATAAATAATATCAATATGATTCAGCTTGTCCAGCTGATTGGATATTTTACTTGGTTTTTTTTTTTTTATGCTAAAGTTGCTAAATTTTCGTGTTGCATTCTTTCAAACTTTACACTATCAGATTAAAGATTCGCATGCAGAATATGACCACCAGTGGATTCTATTCGCCATACTTGTCCATGGATTCACGCCATTTCATACAGAACCGGTGTGATGCTTGACATGTGTCAAAGATAGTTGATTTTGGTAGACTTGCTTCAAATAAGTTGAAACAGAAGTGTGTTTCTTGCAAGGGTGGCCTGGACTTCAGACAATGTCCGGCTCAAATTCTTCCCTAACCCAAGACTGGTTTGAATTCTTACCACAATCTGCTGGAGGCCAACCTGCCTTCTGGGTGGAGAATTTGTTGAAAATTTTGGAGACATTACCTTCTCTTACTTCTTCTATACATCCTCCAGAAAATTTGAGTCGCCATGAATACTCATGCCTATGGCACTTTAATGGTGTACCTTTCTTGCCCACTCCTTTTAGGTTGTTTTCCTCCTTTTCGATTGTTGCTTTTTATGTTAAAAATGGAACCATCAAGTGGGCTTTTATATGAAATCGCAATGCATGACTTGGGTCTTTACTAATGCTCTATGCATACAGTTACATGTTTTAAATATTAACGATAGTGTTGATTATAATTTCCTCAAGATTTCCTCTTTGGAACTTCAACTTCGTCTTATCAGGTAAAAGCATGTAATCACTGATTTTAGCTTTTACGCTACATTGCCAACATTTCATGGATTCTTTCACGTTGGTTAGGATGGTGGGATATGACCCTTTTATAAGAATTAGTGAAGGTTTCAAAGTTGTCAATCTATACTCTTGGGAATTGAGCAGTAGGTGGGCTCATCAATCTTAGAATTGCTTAATTCCAAGACCCAAATCTGTTAATCTTAGCTTTTGGGAATTGGGAGCAGAATCAATGTTGGAATTTGGTCACTACTCGAAGGCTCCGAAGTTGCCTTCAATCTTGGAATTTGATCAATCTTTAAAGAGCCCGAGTCAGAGCATATTCTTAGATGAAATAATCCAAATGCATGTAACCATCCAACAAGGTGATGCATTGCATCAGGTTCATTGCTTCTAGGGAAGATAATGCATGCATGTGTTTAGCCTATGTGGGAAGAGGCTAACTAGTTGGGTATTTTCTACTAGCAAGAGAAAATAGTATAAAAAAAAGTTGATGTTGGTGACGGGGGATTTTGGATAATAGATTGCATAAATACTGAAATAGGTAAAATATTATAAAATTTCATGATATGTGCTGCAACCAAACATTACCATAAACAAATATGCATTCTATGGGATGCCTTGCAAGCGCTTGCACCCCTCACTGTTATAGGCTTTTTTTTTTTTCAAGTCACTGGATGTATTAAATTAGGGATAAAAAATAATTATTTACTGCATCCATCACTTGAAAATGCCTTACACCACAAGGATAGGTGCAAATGTGACAGAGGATGGTGGATCTAATATAAAATAATGCAGCGAATGCATGGATAAGAGAGAAGATCATATCATCATTTTGTTTTTAAGCATAGCCCTTGAATTCTTGGTGAATTTTTTTCCTTAAAATAAAGAAATATGATTAATATTATTTAGTGAAGTATTGATTATAATGTATTTGGTGTGTTTATATAAGAAAAAGAACCCATAAATTCCAAATTTAACTCTAAAATAAGAAATAGTAAAAAGTACTAAAAGTATTAAAAAGACATCTTATCCTATCAAAGCTGTGGCCGTTGGAAGTTACATGTGTATTTAGGTTTTTTTTTTTCCAATCTAAAACCCAGACAATCCCATTTCTGATATCCTAGCCCATCATTGGCTTGTTCTTTAACATTAACAGACATGGGCGGTCAATTTTATGTGAGAATGATTAGTCTCTTTGCAAATATCCAGTACAAAGTTTATGAATTCTGGTGAATACATGTGTATACCTTCTCATGGTATACATGTGTCACATACACTTTGTGAAAATGACGGGTTGACCCAGCCCATGAGCTAAATATATGTGCCTAGGCTCATCCCAGCCAGAGCTCAACCTGACATGATGCAACCTTGATCGCACTTATTTAACCATATTGGGTTAGATGCACACAAGTCCAAATCAAGATGATGCCCAGATCATGGGTCCTTAGACTGCACAAGTCCAACCCAACTGGTCCACCCAGAGCAGAGTATCTTTGGTCCGGAAAAATAGGAAAAGACAGTATTACGACTGATTTATTTTGTTTATGTTTTGTTTTGTAGATTGAAGGGGCCTACTTAGAAGGCAACAAAGGTATAAGCAATTGGGATGTTTTCTCTCACATACCAGGTTGGTTTTGTTTTTTCCTTTCCTTTCTCTCTTGGAGAATTTTTTAGGTATAGTACAATACAATTTTAAAATTAAAATTTCATTGAATTTTACTGTCTCCATATTCAGGAAAAATATGGAGACAGTCTACATCCATTAGAATGTGAAACTCTAAGTATTGAAGGGTTAGGATCTTATAATCTAGGAGATTTCAGCTGGCTCCATCCATGGTGGGGCCGCTAGAGTTAAACCCAGAAGCCAAATACTCACCCCACAGATAGTACAATGGTCAGATGGGCTCGAGTTGGCCTTTTATGTCATATAGCTATCAGTCCACAAAAAGAAACAAAAAATTAAAGAGAAAAGAAAAATAAAAAGAGAAAAAGACTAACACAATGATAACTTGTTGGACATGAACAGGAAGACATTAAATTGATGCATTCCCTTGGAGTGAATTCCTACAGATTTTCCATATCTTGGTCTAGAATCCTCCCAAGTGAGTTTTACCTACATCTCTCCAATTTTACTGTTAGGACATCCAATCCCCTCCAGCAGGTTGATCCCACTATGAAGATCACATGGTGCTAAAATCAGGCAAATCTACTGATCAGGCACGTCACACTCTAGTTTGGACCAAATGAGAGGTTGTCCATTCTATTCTTTGGTATGTCCCATTTGATGAGCGGATTGACCTATTTTTAAGCTATTTGTTCTTCATGGTGGGTTTAACCTTTGGGACGGGTTGGATGTTCTCTCCACTTAGCATGTTGACGTTTAGGTGTGTCTGACACCTCATATTTTGGCAGAGACTTAATCTTCATTTTAATATATGTTAATGAACAACAGAAGGAAGATTTGGTGAGATTACTAGGGCAGGAATTGAATTTTACAACAACCTCATTGATGCTTACCTTCTCAAAGGTAACAACATCCTCTTGTTTTTTACTGCACAATATCCACCAT
The DNA here is from genome assembly GCA_030180095.1 of Magnolia changhungtana. Taxonomy (NCBI): domain Eukaryota; kingdom Viridiplantae; phylum Streptophyta; class Magnoliopsida; order Magnoliales; family Magnoliaceae; genus Magnolia; species Magnolia changhungtana. The sequence goes on from JASAUF010000525.1 coordinate 3,000,689, forward strand.
CCATCCACCACACATACATATTTGCTTATCCTACCTGCTCGTATAGTCAGCCTAGCGTATGTGTGCAATATCTGATCTGTCAATTAGGTGGGCTATGCAGTGTAGGTGCCCTGGCCTAAAGTGGCTTAGGTAATTTTGGAGTCCTTGGTTAGGGTTTGGGCTGAAAGTACAAGTGATGGAGCCGACGCTTTCGGAGTCTGAACTGATTCTTTTGAAAAATAGAAAAATGAGAATATTAGTAAATATGGATTTTCTTGTTAAGAAGAAAATGGAAGATGGATTGAAAAAACATAAAAGAGATTTTTTTTTTCCTTCTTTTTTGCTTCAACAGAGAGAGACTAAGCTAACAATGAGCTTCTTTCAAAGGATCAATTGGTTTTGTTTCACAATAAACCAAACTTTACAACTAAGCTAACAATGAGCTTCTTTTAAAGGATCAAAATTGATAGCACTCTTACCTAAAAAGTACTGAAGGTCTTTAATGTCCTTTATCTTAAAATTTTGAGAGAGTTTTTTCATATGATCATAAAATTCCATAGGTTGATCAATATATATAATGAAACCCTACTCTCTCACAGCAATGTGAGAATAACAACACTCCAGATATGCATATCCTTTATCTTTCTTGTATGTAGTTACATGTCGAATTTCTTCGTTCTTTGATTCATTACACTCAATTCAGGTATGGTTTGCACCAATTCAAGAGACTCTACATTAGGCATTCAATATATAAGACTAGAGTGAGACTGATTAGGCATTTAAATGTGTTGCAGGATTGTTTGAATTGCTTGTTCTAACAGGTGCACAAGTTGGAATGGATTGGACTTCTATCTTGAGAAAATGCCATAATTTCAGGTAGTTATTATTGTAATGGAAAGTTAAAAAATTAAAAGAGAGAGAGATAATGAATTCATGGAAAGAAATGTTTTTTTATCATTAGGGCTGCTTTTGCCGGGTTTGATGTAGAAATTGTCACCAACTTCACAGAAAGACAAATAGCATCAGTGGCCACAGATTGTAACCTGGATTTAAACAAGGTTCGAGGTGCCGTCAACAATGCTAACAGAATCCTCCAGGTCAAATTGTTGATTAGACCTGATTTTATTTAAATGATCTTGATAATCCATTTTATTTAAATGAGCAGACCCGGATGTGCGCCGGAGCTATCCGGATGAGCAGGGGTCCGTGGAAGGTAGGAACCGCAGTTATGACCATGACGAAGCTGTCCATTTCCTGTGGAAAGCATTGGAAGGGCCTAGCCATTTGGACAGGCTGTGTTTATGTATTTACTCAAAATTAATGGAGCAGATCCGGATGTGCGTCGGAGCTATCCGGATGAGCGGGGGTCCCTGGAAGGTGGGAACCGCTGTTATGACCATGATGAAGCTGTCCATTTCCTATGGACAGCATTGGAAGGGCCTAACCATTTGGACAGGCCGTGTTTATGTATTTGCTCAAAATTAATGGAGCAGACCCGGTGTGCGTCGGAGCTATCTGAATGAGCGGGGGTCCTTGGAAGGTGGAAACCGCTGTTATGACCATGATGAAGCTGTCCTTTTCCTATGGACAGCATTGGAGGGGCCTGACCATTTGGACAGGCCGTGTTTATGTCTGTATTTGTAGGTACCACACCCTTAACCTAAACTTATAACCCAACCTAAACCTATTCTCAAATCCCAAAACCTATACTTATAACCTAAACCCTACACCTAAAGCTTAACCTTAACCTAAACCAAAACCTATGACCTAAAACCTTAACCTATAACTTATAACCTAAACTTATAACCTATAACCTAACATTAACCTAAACCTAAAACCTAAACCTTAACCTATAACCTAAAAAACCTAAACCTAAACATATTCTCAAATCCTAAAACCTATGACCTAAAACCTTAACCTATTACCTATAACCTTAACATATAACCCAACCCTTAACCTAAACCTATTTTTCAATTCCCAAAACCTATACTTATAACCTAAACCTTAACCTAAACTCAAATCCCTAAATCTTAACATATAACCCAACCTAAACATATACTTATAACCTAAACTTATTCGAAATCCCAAAACCCATAACCTTAACCTTAACCTAAACCTATACCTATAACATAAACCAAAACCTATAACCTAAACCCGAACCTAAACCCGAACACGAACCCGAATCTCTAAACCTTAACTTAAACCTAAACCTAAAACCTAAACCTAAAACCTAAATGTATTCTCAAATCCCTAAACCTAAACCTACACCTAATCCTAATCTCAACGCCCTAACCTAAACCTAAGCTTAAAATTGAAAACCCAAACCTAAACCCGATCCCGAACCCGAACCCGATTCCCTTAACCAATTCTCAATTTCCTAAACCTATAGCTTATAACCTAAACCTAAACCTTAGCTTAAAACTAAACCTAAACCTTAACCAATTCTCAATTCTCTAAACCTATAGCTTATAACCTAAACCTTAACCTAAACCAAAACCTTAACCTAAACCAAAACCTATGACCTAAAACCTTAACCTATTACCTATAACCTAAACTTATAACCTTAACCTAAACCTATTCTCAAATCCTAAAACCTATAACCTAAACCTAAACCTAAACCTTAACCTATAACCTAAACTCAATTTCCTAAACCTTAACCTATAACCTAACCTAAACCTAAACCTATAACCCGAACCCGATTTCCTAAACCTAAACCTTAACGTATTCTCAAATCCCTAAACCTAAACCTACACCTAATCCTAATCTCAACTCCCTAATAACATAAACCTAAACGTAAACTTGAAAACCCAAACCTAAACCCGATCCTGAAGCCGAACCCGATTTCCTAAACCTACACCTATTCTCAAATCCCAAAACCTATAACCTTAAACTATTACCTTAACTTATAACCTAAACCTATAACCTAAACTCAATTTCCTAAACCTTAACCTATAACCTAACCTAAACCTAAACCTATAACTTAAACCCAATTTCCTAAACCTAAACCTTAACGTATTCTCAAATCCCTAAACCTAAACATAAACCTACACCTAATCCTAATCTCAACTTCTTAACCTAAACTAAGCCTAAACTTGAAAACCCAAACCTAAACTCCGATCCAGAACCCGAACCCGATTTCCTAAACCTAAACTTATAACCTTAACCTAAACCTATTCCCAAATACCAAAACCTATAACCTAAACCTAAACCTATATAACCTTAACCTAAACCTAAAACTTAACCTATAACCTTAACTTATAACCTAAACCTATAACCTAACTCAATTTCCTAAACATTAACCTATAACCTAATCTAAACCTAAACCTATAACCCGAACCCGATTTCCTAAACGTATTCTCAAATCCCTAAACTTAAACCTACACCTAATCCTAATCTCAACTCCATAACCTAAACCTAAACCTAAACTTGAAAACCTAAACCCGATCCAGAACCCGAACCCAATTTCCTAAACCTAAACTTATAACCTTAACCTAAACCTATTCTCAAATCCCAAAACCTATAATCTAAACCTAAACCTATATAACCTTAACCTAAACCTAAAACTTAACCTATAACCTAAACCTTAACCTATAACCTAAACTTATAACCTAAACTCAATTTCTTAAACCTTAACCTATAACCTAACTTAAACCTAAACCTATAACCCGAACCCGATTTCCTAAACCTAAACCTTAACGTATTCTCAAATCCCTAAACCTAAACCTACACCTAATCCTAATCTCAATTCCCTAACCTAAACCTAAACCTAAACTTGAAAACCCAAACCTAAACCCGATCTCGAACCCAAACCCGATTTCCTAAACCTAAACTTATAAACTTAAACCTATTCTCAAATCCCAAAACCTATAACCTAAACCTAAACCTTACCCTAAACCTAAACCTATAGCCTAAACTCAATTTCATAAACCTTAACCTATAACCTAACCTAAACCTTAACCTATAACCCGAACCCGATTTCCTAAACCTTAACTTATAACCCGAACCCGATTTCCTAAACCTAAACCTTAACGTATTCTCAAATCCCTAAACCTAAATCTACACCAAAACCTAATCTCAACTCCCTAACCTAAACATAAACCCAAACCCAAACCCGATTCCGAACCCGAACCCGATTTCCTAAACCTAAACTTATAACCTTAACCTAAACCTATTATCAAATCCCAAAACCTATAACCTAAACCTAAACCTATAACCTTAACCAAAACCTTAACCTATAACCTTAACTTATAACCTAAAGCTATAACCTAAACTCAATTTCCTAAACCTTAACCTATAACCTAACCTAAACCTAAACCTATAACCCGAACCCGATTTCCTAAACCTAAACCTTAACGTATTCTCAAATCTCTAAACCTAAACATACACCTAATCCTAATCTCAGCTCCCTAACCTAAACCTAAACCTAAACTTGCAAACCCAAACCTAAACCCGATTTCCTAAACCTAAACTTATAACCTTAACCTAAACTTATTCTCAAATCTCAAAACCTATAAACTAAACCTAAACCTATAACCTTAACCTAAACCTAAAACTTAACCTATAACCTAAACCTTAACCTAACCTAAACCTTAACATATTCTCAAATCCCTAAACCTAAACCTACACCTAATCCTAATCTCAACTCCCTAACCTAAACCTAAACATTAACTTGAAAACCCAAACCTAAACCCGATCCCGAACCCGAACTCGATTTCCTAAACCTAAACTTATAACCTTAACCTAAACCTATTCTCAAATCTCAAAACTTGTAACCTAAACCTAAACCTATATAACCTTAACCTAAACTTAAAACTTAACCTATAACCTAAACCTTAACCTATAACCTTAACTTATAACCTAAACTCAGTTTCTTAAACCTTAACCTATAACCTAACCTAAACCTAAACCTATAACCCGAGCCCGATTTCCTAAACGTAAACCTTAACGTATTCTCAAATCCTTAAACCTACACCTAATCCTAATCTCAACTCCCTAACCACACCTAAACCCGATCCCGAATTCGAACCCCATTTCCTAAACCTAAACATATAGGTTATAGGTTATAGGTTTTAGGTTTAGGTTTAGGGTATTTTTGTTTATGATGTTAAGCTTATATGTATTTATGCGGGAATGAATGTGATGTGGATAAGATTGTTTGTGTTTGGATGAATGTAGTTTATTTTTGGGTTTGGGTTTGGGTTTAGATAGATGTGAATGTGAATATGATGAAATATATTGTATAACAGGTGTATATTAGGATGAATATGATGAAATATATTGTTAACAGGTGTATATCAGGAATTTTGAGCTGTATATATATATATATATATATATATATATATATATATATATATATATATATATATATATATATATATATAAAGAGACTTTTAGCGACAGAATTTTTTGGGTAGGCCAAATTTTGTCACAGTTTTCTATGAAGCACTGAGAAGTAAAGTGATGAGTGAAGGATTTCTAGAAGGTCTCTCCAAGCAATTGCATTTGTCTACACCCAAGAAAATTGTTGTTGGTCTTGCTCTGTCAGATTTAGGAAATACGAATTTCAGAATCAGAGGTAAGTTGAGTTGCTTGGAGGAATGTATCACACGCTCCATGAATAACATGGTGTATTTGTATGACGTGAGTTTTGTTTTTAGCATTCTTTGAGTTGCTTGATTTGGAGATAAGTTTTGAAACATCTGTTCTAAGATACCTTTGTACAAAGATTCCTATTACATTTGTTTTTTCTCCCATGGTGTTTTGCATTTAAATCTTGGTCATTTTTCTAGGGAAAATTTTCTGCATGGCACATATTGAGGAATTATGTACAAAGCTTGCTTCTGTATGCAATGGTTTTTTTTTTTTTTTTTTTTTTTTTTTTTTGAGTTTGGGACTGTGTTCTTCACTTGTGTAGGAAGAAGAGGCTCTCATTTCAGCTCATAGAAAAGAAATTGAAAAGACGATGGAGATTGTGTGTGGAGTAAGTCTATCCTACATTGGCTCTCTGCTACCCTTTTACTTCAAGATCACCGAAGGTTTCTCTCTTTTGCTCTCATATGTTTTTGCTTGGATATCCATATGCTTATACATGTGTCAAACAAGTCTATTTTAGACTTCATATGATAACTATGTTTTTTTGACATTTAAATCTTTGAGAAAGAAACCTCTAGAGCTGTTAAAAGTAAAATTAGGAGCCAGGGACATGCCAGTGGAGCAATCTGAACTGTCGATATGGATTCCACTATAAATTATTGCTAATGGCGAGTTCTTCTTCTTTGCAGATGCTTTTAGACTACCGAACAAGCTATACATTCCTCCACTATAAAAGTCTTGGAAAATTTTTTCACGGCGAACATTTTCGCTACTAAAACTCTTGGATATTTTTCTGAATCTCTTGGAAAATATTTTTGACAACGAAAATTTTCGCTGCTAAAAGTCTTGTAAAATTTTTTTTTAAATGAAACTTTTCATTTGCTAAAAGTCTTGGATATTTTTTGGGTGAAAATTTTCATTTGCTAAAAGTCTTGGAAGTTTTTTTGGCGGCGAAAAGTTTCACTGCTAAAAGTCTTGAAAATTTTTTAGGCAGCAAAAATTTTCGCTGCTAAATGTCTTGGAAAATTTTTTTAGCAACGAAAATTTTCGTCGCTAAAAAGCTTGCATTTAGCGTCGATTTGAATTTTTCGCTGAGAAAAGCCTTGTACATCAGTCTTTTAGCGACGAATTTAGCGATGAAAATTTTCGTCGCTAAAAGGTTATAACTACGAAAATTTGACTTTTAGCGACGAAAATTTTCATCACTAAAAGTGGTGTTTCTTGTAGTGTCTTTATCTAGCTTAAGTATAAAAAAAAAAAAAAAAAAAAAAAAAAAAAAAAAAAAAAAAGGAGAAAAGAACTAGTTAAAAAATAATTAAATCGAAAATGGCTACCTATTATATGTGTTTCAATGAAAAAGCAATGAGAGAGAGAGAGAGAGAGAGAGAGAGAGAGAGAGAGAGAGAAGAATGAAAATAAGTGTGAAAGCCATCGATATAAGATTGAAAAGTTAAAAAAATAAGTGGAAAAGGAGACAGGCTTCGGAATCAGTAACTTGTGTTGATCTGTCCACTTTGAAGTAATGATTATGGTTAATATTAGGGATAGAAAGCTAACTTTTACAGATTATAAGTTGAATTCCACTAAGCACACTAGGAACTTGATGTTTACATGCATTATATTGATTAAATTATTGAAAAAGAACTTAATTCATTTGTTTACTAGTGATGTTAGGTTCTACATTATAAATGTTCATTCTTATATCTTTGAATTTTACTCATATGTTTAGGATTGCACAAAATGTTTTTTTTTTTTTTTTTTTTTTTTTTTGTTTTTAAAGAAAGGTTTGAAATTTGAATTTTTGAAAGATTAGTGACCGCATGTTTTGCTCGGAACTAGTAAAATACTAGTTGGGGGTGTATTGAGAGTAAAATCTTGTATATTTTTTCTCCTTTTTATGCTTTGGTTTTAAGAACATAGATATGCTTAATTGATCTAGTTATACATATTTTCTCTTACGAAGTGATTTTGAGAGCTAAGGAGAAAATGATACTTAAAGAATTGATTTAATGCTCAAAGAATTACTAAGTGAAATATTGGATCTATAGAGGTTAGGATTAAAGAATTCAAGAGTCCAAGATTAAGGAAATCAAGCAAGGAATGAAGAAAAATGAGTCAAAGTGCAGAAAATCAAAAGTGTAGAAATCGGTAGTTCGATGCCATCGATGACAACTTCGATGCCATCGAAGCCACACTCGATCCCATTGTAAAAATTCATAATATTCGATTTTTTTGCTGGACATATTAGTACATTCTTTTATTCCATCGAAGGAATGTTGATACCATTGAATCCCAGTTCGATCCCATTGAAGGCAGTTTGATGATATTGAGAAAATACGCAAATTCAAATGTTCGTTGATGGACAATTTCCTCATTTCACCCAGACTCTTTGATGAGAGCTCGAAGTCATCGAAGGTGCCATCGAAACTGTGATAGTTGTGTAAAATTAAGTCAGTTTTGAAGTCGGTGCGAGTCAAGCCTATATAAAGGGATATTTTAGGAGTTTCTAAACACGAATTGAGATAGGAGTAGAGCAATGTGTTGTGAAGGTTCAATAAACCCTCACTCCTCTTTAATCCTTCGGTTCTAGTTAGTTTTTATATTTTTCTATTTATTTTTTAGTTTAATCATGTCTATAGCTGGCTAATTTCTTAGCTAGATCTAAGAAGTGAAGCTTGTGGTTCTTCTTAATATTATTTTACTTTGATTCAAGTTATTCGGTTTTCATGTTGAGCAATTCATTGATTTTTGGTTTGAATAAAGAACTAGTTTCCCTTTACATTGATCCATTGTCGACTACGAGCACTTTAGATGCTTAGGAAGACTATTGATATTTTTTTACATATTTTGCAATAGTTTGTTTTGTAAAATCCATTGATCTAACATTGAGTCTGGGCATAATAGATGTTTTGAATTCCCTTCGATCAATATACTGATGTTTTATAAGAGAACCAATTCAATTAAAATTCAAATCTATTTTGAAATATATGAAACGATGATTTAACTTCTCCATTATCCGGCTAGATAGTATAGAACTTCGATTCCAGTTGTGTGATTCGATTGAATCAAGTAAATTAATATTGAGGAAGCTATAAGTGGATCATTAGCACTCTAGTATTTTATCTTTGATAAGTTTATTCCATAATTACTATTTTAAAGCATATTTTAGTAGTTAGTTAGATTCTAGTTATAATTCTAACATATTCTAGAAATTGCACAATAGCAAGTCCATGTCAGTGTGACTTTGGTCTCACTAAGTTATTATTACATTGCAGCCTTGCACTTGGGGTTGTCATAACATAGACCGTCCATCATGTGGGCCTCACCTTTGATGTGAATCGTCCATCATGTGGGCCTCACCTTCAATATGAGTTCAATCATGTGGGGCCCGCCTTGAATGTGCATCATGTGTCATTCATCATTAGGGGCTAGTCTTTAATGTGGTTTATCCATCATGTGGGGTCTACCTTGACATGGGTCATCCATCATGTGTGGCCCACCTTCAATGTTAGTGTTCTTCACATGGTCCACCTTCCATATCCACCGCACCTCATATGGAGCCCACCTTCGATATGGACCGGCAATTGTATGGGCCCCACCTTTAATGTGGGGGGTCTATTATGTAGGGCCCGTTTGGATGTGGGTCATTCATCACTAGGGGCCTACATTTGATGTGGACAATCCTTTATGTGGGCCCACCGTGATGTAGGTCATCCATAATGTGGGGTCACATTTGATGTGGACTGTCCATTGTGTGGGCCCCACTTTGATGTAGACGGTCAATCATGTGGGGCCTCCTTTGATATGGACCATCCATTACATGGAGAGAGAGAAATAAGTACAAAAGTCATCGATTGAAAAAAAAAAAAAAAAAAAAAAAAACCTCATAGGAATAAGTAACTTTTATCACAGAAGTTACTTTTTACATTTGTGCTTATTAAACTTAAGTTTAAAAAAAGTAATTCGCTAACGTAAAAGTCAAAAGATTGCTTATATGGTGGTATCCAAACAGGCCCTTAATAATTAATTATTAAGAGTCTTCAGTAAACGTCTTTTTGTCATTCTCTTTTTCTGTACCTGACTTCCATCACCCAATGCATACTTCGGACCTGGTTGGGTCCAGAATTTCAAATAGAATTCACGGACCTGTTTGGATTTAGATGACCCCAGGCCTGAACTGGTAAGGATTGGGTACACCTCCACCCGACCCCAACCCGACCCATTGATAGCCACTGAGAAAGAAAGGCGAGCTAGACAGTGAGAGGGGTAAGCAGTGGAGAGAGGATGAATAATGGGACATGGCAGGTGGTCACGTGACCGAAGATGAATGGGGCATGGGCTGTTGTAATGATTACTTATTTCAAGGAACGGAAGGTTAATTTGTTTGGGACTGACGATGTCGCAGTTTCAAGACATGAATGATGAGGGTGATGACTATGATGATTATCATCGTGATGATGATGTGTGAGTGTGTTTGTCTTTGCAGCTGCATGTGACCCCAGTCACCTTCCAACCTTTCTCGTCAAAGCCAACGGTCTATGAAAGAGAGAGATTATTTAAAATAAATAAATGCATAAATAAAGTAGCCAAAGAAGGAACACTGGAACAACAGCCCATAAAAAAAAAAAAAAGAGCATCGAAGGCATGGATGATGCTGAGATGGACAAATGTCCATAAGAGCATACGACAGATGATGTGATCGCATTTCTCTCCCTCTCAAAGCTGCTAACATTGGATTCGGCTCAATTGAAATGTCACGCATTATTAGGCAACATTGCACAATTATAGCACGCCGAAGTTTCTGCGCTGGAAAGCTAAGTGGGGCCACCGTGATATTTACGAGAAATACACCTCATTCGTCTATATTTTCATGTCATTTTACTACATGAGTACGAAAATCAGGTCGATCCAAAAAAACATCAGGGAAAACTAGGAAATAAAATGCAAACGGTTGAAACCTTCCTGGGTCCAGCTTAATATTTATATGCTATCTAAACCGTTTATAAAGTCATTACCAGATGGATGAATTGAAAACACAGGAAGACATATCCTGCTACAGAACTTTTGTGGCCATTCAAATGTTTCACCATAGTCATTCAATCCACGCGGTTTCCTCTCATATAGCCCACTTGAGTTTTAGATCCACCTAATTTTTGGTTGAATTTCCTAAAATGATCTCGCAGAGTGGATGGGGGTGTATATCTCACAAACATCTCGGTGGGCCCCACCTAGCTTCAGGAACTTGTGCGAAAGCATGAAATCCTCGTCCTCAATTATATTACTAGTGGTGGGGTTTGTCTGAGTTGTTCACTACAAACTAGACGTTAAAGCAGACAAAGTAAAAATGGAGAATTCACGAATAAACCCACTTTTTTCCACCCTCACAAGGAGCCTTATATTTCACCAAAATTATGAAAATTGATGATATTTCATTATAAATCAGTTCATTTTATTATTAATCAGTTCATTTTGGGTCCAAAATAAATAATAAAATTTCATAATATTTGGTACAACTAAACACAACAAAAATGCTTAACGGTTAACAAACCAGGCTTTTAACGGGTCATGCCTTAAGTAATAGATATCAAATTTCTTAATGGGCCAGCACAATAAGTATGACCCCAATACTTCTGGGCTGATGCCAATACCATACCCAGCCCGTTGACAGCCGTGTCTCGTGGACAGCTTCTCTCTAAGCAACATCGTATAAAATGTTTAGTCTTGCTAATCAAGGGCTTGTTTTGATGTAGAAAAAGTTGTGCGATAGGCTGTCCTATATAATACATCATAGGTATCGTTATAGGAGGCTCTGTATGGCATGTTGTTCTTCAGCAAATCTTATTAAGATGGATCATTTGGCACATGTGGTGTGTGTACATGAACATATTAGCCCACGTGGCACTATGGTGTATGTTGGCGAGGTAACACTGTGGTGTATGTGGGTTAATTGAAGATTGATTGCGGGACATGTAGCACGCGTCGGGTGTTTGAAGATTGTGGTTCAAACATATGGCACATGTGGTGCGCTGGAAGATTGAATAGGCACATGTGGTGATTGAAGCTTAGTTGCGGTACATGAGATGTACATGTATGCAACAACACATGCCTTCATGTTCATTATGTTAGAATATTTGTTCGAATCAAATAGACTATTTAAAATCAAAAAATAATAAAATAATAAAAAGAAAATTTAAAAGAAATGAGATAAAAGACTTGTAGAGTTGAGTTGAGGTGTGACGTTAGTTACTCGGCTTGAAATTGAATTTACTCTCCTTGGATAGTGTCCTAAGTGCAACAAAATTTCAGAGCAATCGACCTCCAGGATATAACAACTATAACGCGGTTCCAGAGGTGCAATCACTATACGCGGGATCAAATCGCTTGCAATTTAATCCGAAAGTGTTGAGTTAACTCAGTAACAAACTCAACAACCAAATCTCGTAAAACAAAATAAATAAATAAAAATAGAGGAAGTTTTTTACAATAGCAAAAAAAAAATAAAAATCATTGTTTTTTAAAACGTAATGGAAGTCCTTATATAGACTCCAACGTGGTGTATTAAACTCCCCTTCAAAAGGGTTTGGTCCATTGGGTTTAAACCCAACATGTGTGACCAACTGACCGGCCACATTTCTCTGTTTCAAACTAAAAAGCTCAAGTGTGATTAAATTTTTACACAAAATAAAGTCCCATGAGTACCCATACACACACCTATGGAGTATACATGTAACCACACCCGCACCCATGGTCCGGCCTGGCCCAGCCATTTGCGCACACAGACATGGACACAAACTCAAACTCGGCTTGGCACAGCGCAACGCAGCACAACTCGGATCGGGGCACATACGAGCGTATGGTCAATGGCATCCCCCGGACCAAATTCATATGCCCCTGAATGGGGCTTAAGCCACAAGGTAAAAAGTCTATCTTATATATATGAAAATTTTATTGGGCAAATCTAATGTGAGACTAAACTCACAACTCAAAAGCAACAGAAATTTTAAATTTGGAGGGAAACTGAAATATTTGAAATTTATTTTTTAATATAAATTTTGAAACAAAATACAACATTCCCTAAATGTTTCCAAAAAAATATATTTTGAGCTAACGCATAATAGTTGTGCAATGGTGTCAGTATCGCCATATACTTGAACCGACATTATAGTAAGCAAGACAGATTTACAGGAATCATGTGACACCATAGTCATGAAGTTGAATCCTTTTAGTGTAAATTGGTACATGTCACTCACACAACTCTTCATCTACAAGTGATTATGTAGTTTGGTGCTTTTTGGCTATACACCATTACCTGAATTTCATGAGTGCTCTAGAAAAATTGCTTATATTCTCATAGGAACCAACCCCACCTCCACACCCATATAGGTAAATTTCATCATGTGTATACAGCAATTGTATACACCACTAAATATATGGCTATGGATCTATTAAGAGTTCCGAAAAAACTCATCATTCTACACTATTGCTCGCACTGCTACACCGTAGAAGGGGCTCATTTATATCAGTGCAATCGTCTACCTCATATCTTATTATTTACCCATTAAACTTATCTTATGGGATCTCCACTTGTATAGGTTGGGTTACCAACATTGGTAATTCATATCTTAGTCTTAACCTCATTCCCTTCGATCTATCATTAACTAATCTTTTCGATAGTCCTATGGTCAAGGGATCTGTCAAATTCTTTTTGAACCACACAAAGTCAATAGATATGACTCCATCACACAACATGTGTTTCACTATGTTGTGTTTGAGTCTAATATGCCTTCTCATGCCATTATATATTTACTCTTAGCTTCTTTTTTTTTTGTAACTGCTTGACAATCACAATGAATATACACGTTTGATATAAGCTTTGGCCACAATGGTACATCAGCCAAGAGATTTCTAAGCTACTTGGCTTATGATTCGGCATTTTCTTTAGCAATAAACTCAGATTTTATAACTGACCGAGCAATAAACTCCATCACACACCACACGTCTACTTGGTAGACGTCTAAGAGATTGCTTCACCACCCAAAGTGAAGACATATCTACTAGTGAATTTTGTTTCATCTAAATCAATGATCCAGTTAGCATCACTGTATCCTTCTAATATAACAGGATAACCATTCTAATGTAAATCATAGGCCATATTAACTTTTAAGTATCTCAAAATCTGAGATAAGATATTCCAATGATCTTTTCTAAGGTTATGTAGGTTATTACACTCATTTTTGCACCCTAGTTTGTTAATCACGTGAGTCGTTGTGTCACGTAGTCAGTTGAGCCTTTGGAAAGTGAAGACCGAAGACAGAAGCGAAGCTGAAGCATCAAGGAAAACATATAGGTAAAAGAGATGCCTTGGTGACCCTAACCCTTGACCCAAAACAATCCTATAACCTCTAGATGATCTTGACCTAATAGGAACATAAACTTGATCATCCCTTAGCCTTAGGAGACCACGAAAAAACATGATAAAGAAGGCTAGAAGAGGTGCAAATCTATTGTGTAGAAGATATCCCAAAACATCATATTCCAAGTCATGTTCGATTACATCAAGCATCCATCAAATGGTCTTCGATGGCATCGAAGACCTAGCCGATGGCATCGATTGAAAGTCAGGAATGTCCAACAATCAAACTAGATTTTGGCTTGAATTCTAGATGGCATCGAAGACCCTTCGATGACATCAAACTTAAGTTTCGATAGCATCGATTTGAGATCCTAAAATGTCAAGCAAGGTTTTTAGATTTTTTTCATTGATTCTCTCAATGGCATCGAAGCCACTTCGATGACATCGAAGGGGATGTTCAATGACATTGAAGGTTGGGTCAATGCAATCGAAATGGGTCCAGATTTGTCCAGTAAGCAAACATCATTTTTTTCTGGAAATTTTGATGGCATCAGAAAGTCTTTCAATGACATCGGAGGAATCCTTGATGGCATCGAAGACCCTTCGATGGCATCACTAGATTCGTTTTCTGCTCTCTTTTTTTTCTTTTTTTTCTTTTTTTACCATTGGAGCTCAAATGTTTTATAAAGGGCATTCGATTCTTGGGGCTTTATAATAGGTTCTTGGCGCAACCAGAGGTAAGGTGATCCCATATACATATCATCTATTCCTTGCCTCCATTCCTATGAGTTTCAAGCAATCTCCCTTAAGATTTCAACTCTACCCATTGGTTGTAGTAGATTCAACCCACTCCCATGACCTTAGTCATCTTGAAGAAGCATCAAATGCAATGAGATTGATTGTGGAGCAGAAACCTTCTCGAAGCAGTGACAACATGATCAGGGGAGTATCAAGGAGCTGATTGAAGCACGGGAGAGTGACAATTAAGTAACCCAAGAGGAGCATTAAAAGGGACTCAATCTGACAAGTGTAATGTGTAGGAGTCCATGTTTGTACTCATTCCTTATGTAGATTGGAGTGCAAGAGTTTGTGTTTAAACTCACATAGGTTCTTGCATAGGACCTTGGCTCTTCTGTAGGGCTTAAATTTGTGGTTCTTGTATAGGAAAAAGGTTGTTGGTTAGCCTAAGGAAAAACCATCTGAAGTCCTTTTGCAGGCCTCCGATGGGAGAATATTTGGGAGTAGGACTCTTGCTCTTATGTAGGACATAAATTGTTGGGTTCTTGTGTAGGACCTTGGCTCTTGTCTAAAGCCTAAATTATTGGGTTCTTATGTAGGACCCTTTGTAAGTG
Source organism: Magnolia changhungtana (assembly GCA_030180095.1). Classification (NCBI taxonomy): domain Eukaryota; kingdom Viridiplantae; phylum Streptophyta; class Magnoliopsida; order Magnoliales; family Magnoliaceae; genus Magnolia; species Magnolia changhungtana. Next base: position 3,015,965 of record JASAUF010000525.1, read on the forward strand.
CTATATTATAGATCTAACACCCTATATTGTCAAATTTTGTAGTGTTAAACCACTTTGGAGTGATTGACTTGTTTTGATAGATGGAAAGTTCACTTCAAGTTCAGTAGATGGAAAGTTCACCTTCATACGAAGATGAGTTTCAAGTCATCTACATCAACATCAAGTGCTTCGACAACTTTAATTCAATGTGCATGTTCAACTGCTAGAACAAGTTCAAGTTCAAGAAGTACAAGTACGACTTCAATTCCAAATGCATGAGTATACAAGCTCAAGCTCAAGGCTCAAGTATACAAGTTTAATGCTCACATTTAAGGTGTACATGACTCTAAAAAGACCTTAGGCTTAAGTCATTAATGTTGCATATTTAAATTGGGTCAATATACTTATTTTAGGCTTTGCTTCGACTAGTCCTAGTCATTGTTCGACTAGTCCAGGCACTCGCTTGACCAGTCCAGGGTTTTTCTTGCCTAGTTCAGAAATTTACTCAATTTTTTGGATAAGTTTGGTTGGTCTTCGACCAGTCGAGCACCCTACTCGACCGGTCGTGGAGACTGGCTCGAGCAAGGTTTGACTCGAACTCCAGCAAAGTGATTTTGAATCACTCAACCAATCGAGTGCTATGCTTGACCAGTCGAATAAGCTACTTGACCAGTCAAGGGTCTGTTTTATCCAATCCCGAAAGAAATTTTGAAAATCTTTTACTACAAGGACCAGTCGAGCAAACCTTAGACCAGTCGAGGGAATCGAATTGTAGCCTATAAATAGAGGACTTTTCTCAGATTTTTTTCATTCATTCCAAGCCAATTCAAGCCACTACACTGAGAGATAAATCTCTACTATTGTGAAGCTATTATACGGCATTTAAGATTCTTTTATATAGCTTTTTGCTTTTGAATTTCTTGATCTCCTATTGTTCAATCTTATTTGATAAAAAGGGAATTATGCTTTAACCCTTTTTGAGATCCAAGAAATTGAATCCAAGTATCCAACGGTTAGATTTAATTTAAAATTCATCTAAACCTAGAACCCTTTCATTTGTGAGATAGAACATTGAATATCTACATCTACAAAGAAGCGGTTCTACCAGCTACATCGAAGAAGAATCATCAGATAAGCATTTTTACAATTTTCTGTATTTGGTTTGAGAGATTCAGCCAGAAAAATCTCCTTTTGGTTTTGACTAAGATCAGCCAGGAAAATCTTAGCATGGGGTTTTTGATTGTGTAAGCCTAATTGAAAAACACATCTATAAAGGTTTTAAGTGAAATTGCGGTAAAGACCGCTTTAGTTGAAGTAGGAATATGTCAATATGTCCTAGAGGGGAGTGAATAGGACTTTTTAATAATTTTATGATAATTTAAAATCCTATCACTCTAATCCTAACAACAAGCATATATTAGGATTACTCAAGAGAAACTCTACTGGCTTCCAAGCCCGATAGAGGATCCAATCACAAACTATTTGAAAGATGGACAATATGTAAAACTAGTTTATGATGGATATGACTATGCGTGTGTGTGAGGTGTGATCTCAGATAATCAGATATGAAAGCATTCAAGGAAATCACATAACAAATGAAAGACAATAACAATCTCAAACACAGTCATTTTTATAGTGGTTCGGCTACTTGTCTACTCCACTCCCGGTTACCGCACTCAACCCTTAAGTGTACCGGATTTCACTAAGGAGGTTTCACATGGTTTACCCTAAACCTAAGGTTTTAAATTAGGTTCACCTTTAACCTTTACAACCTATACCTAGGCTGACTGTTTATGCTCCAATGAGTAAGGGTCGACACATAGCACCCAATTTTAGGCACACTAGCCAAGGATCTTCCACAAGACCCTAACTATTTATGCTCTCCACAGAGCAAGGGTCAACACAATGCACCCACCACGTACACTCCCGCCAGAGGCCTCCTAGAGGACTTGCAAGGGATGAGAAACACCTTAGACCCAATCCTAAAAAGGAATGATCATAGGTGTCCTCTGGACTCTAATATCTTAAAGACAAGCAAATGAGTCTCTTTCAGCACATTTGTAAAAGATCTCCTCATTTGATGAAGAACTTCAGCTTTCTTGATCCGCAACTCAAAAGATGTACCAATGCATGGCGACGGCTTGGGTCAAGGTTATGATGGAATCCTAGTCTCCTAAATGTTTTCCTATAAGGGAGATAGAGCGATTCCAACCATCTAAGCATTTAAGGCATCCAAGCATAAAGATTTGTCATTAAGGTAGTTGCTAGAGGATCCTTGAATGCAGAAGTTCATTCCATAATCCATTCTATTGAATATCAATGATGAGGGTGGATTGGAGGATGAACTTCCATAAGAGAAAGGGCTTTGGGTATATGATCTAAGGTTAAACACTCAAAAGCACTCTCTTCTTTCTCTACTAGCAACCAAAGACAAGCTCTCTATATATAGGCAAAAAGTTCCAATGGATATAAAACGGTCGCATTTATGACAAAGTTCGATATCATCGAGCAGGGTTGATATCATCAAGTGTATACTCTTAATTGCATCGACTGGCCGCTCGATGATACAAACTCAAATGTCATACGCTTTTGAAACCTTTTGCCAGCTGGTCGTGAGAATCGAGACAAGTGACAATATCATCGGATTTTGAACTCCGATAATATCGACACGAGGTTCGATTCCTCGACATTTAAAAATGAGAGAGACAAACCTTTAAAATTTTTCATGTCAAGGATATGATTGAGGTACACTCGATATCATCGAAATTTGAATGTTGATGATATCGAAAGTTGTGTCGATGCATCGATAAATCCAAAGATTTTATTAGTGAGCTTGTTAGACAGTTTATGTCCTTTCTCGATGCAATTGAACCGGCCCTGATATCATTGATACTTGAATATCGATTCTATCGAGTGACCCTCAATCCATGATAAAAACCACTTGAAAAATGTTTCTGGAAAACTATGTCCAATATCGATATCATCGAAGGACTTCTTATATCATCGATTTTTGAATTCCGAGGGTATCGAGGGGTACTTCCATATATCGAAGGTCTTCATGATTTTCTTTAGAAAAACAGGGACACAAAAGCTCTATTGTCGATTATATCGAGTCAATTTCGATAGACTCGAGATTCAATTATCGATGATATTGATACATCTATCGATACATCGATAATTCCGTCCAGAAGTATATGTAGTTACTAGACAACTTATGTCCTCATTCGATAGTATCAATCGAGCTTCGAGAACATCGATAGCACTTCTCTATTATATCGATCTGTCTATAGATAAATCAACAGAGGTAGAAAACTTAGAGATTTTCTGATTTTTGAAAAAGTTTTCTAACTCAAAAACCCTATGATATTCTAATAAATTTTAAGGGTTTTATTCACCAAGTGTTTTGGGACATGGTATGTGAGGCTTAGATTTACCTATGGTGAGTTCGAGCGTACATCTGGTTGAGGCAGACGGTTGATTGATCTTCCTATGGAGTTTCTCTATTTAGCCGACTCAACACTCACGCTAATTGACAAACCAGGGCACTTTCAATCTCCCCCTTTTGTCAATTACGTGACAAAATACCAAAACACAATAGAACAACTTCTATACTAACACCCTAAATTGTGTGTACATGAACTTCACACAATTGTACAATGCTATCTAGGTCATATCCACAAACATTTAAAAGTTGCTCCCCTTAACAACAAGACTCCCCCTAACACCTATATCACCAATCACATGTAGATATACAATTTTCCTTTTGGGGTGTTGGAATTGTTCTCCCCCTTTTTGTCAGTCATTGACAAAGATAAATATAGCAGTTGATATTAATTGAAGTTTGAAGTATTTGAGAGAACTAACATTCAGAGAGCATACAGATATAAAAGATAGATGTATAAAGGTCAAACAGTTGATTAATCTGATATCATTCTCAGAAACTATGCATGCATAACAGACCAAATAGAGCAGTGATATAAGCAGATAGACTAATGATCAAACCATCACATGCATTCCACATATCATAAACTGAATAAATCAGGGGATCTTAAAGGATAAGTATGGCAGTAAATAGAAGGGAATTATAATCAACCATTTAAAAATAATCCAAAAACATATCTAATACTGCCCAAGATTGGCAATAGATTAACAGTTATCCCAATCAACATTACCAAGCCCATTTATGGGCACCAACAAAAAAGATCAGTATTTAGCCCAACCATGGGCATATACAACATAAAAAAAAAAAAAAAACGTCAGACTGTGCAAATTAGTGAGTTTATCACATACACCCATGAGAGCGTAAAACATCTAAAAAGATACTAATGTTCAAACGCAGAAATAAGAATGAGGTTTATGTGATAGCGTCCAAAGACTAGCACTATGGAGCAGAGAATGATGGCGCCATGTCGTCTCGACGGCAAGTGAACCGATCGACCAACTGTTGCATGGTCTGTTGCACTCTGTTCACTAGCCGTTCCAAGATAGTAAGCCTTTCATTCATCGATTCCTTGAGTTGGGAGACATCACGCTGTATGACTCCAATCCTGTCTTGATGGAGCTTAAATCTCTTTACATGCCCAGGCCCTGATGTGGATGGTACTTGATGGGACGCAGAAGGTTCATGGCCAGCCGCCTCAGCACCTTCACCGGGAGTATCACCTTCACCTCCTGCTCCTTCTTCTTGTATGCCTTCCTCTAAATCCTCGGGATACTTATGGAACTTCAAGTTCATCCTGCGAATGTTGTTCTTATTGAAGACTTGGAGAGGAAGTTCCGGATCACTGGTCGTTGGGAAGCCGATGGCATTGCATACCATGTTTATGATCTAGGGATAGGGCAAGTAAAGATTCCTGGATGTATGAACAACGTAAACCAACTGGTGTATAATCAGAGTTGGGAGGCAGATTTTTATCACGTTGGCTATTTAATACACTATCATGGTCATGAATCCTGTGAGATCGGACCGGTTGGTACTTCTAGGATAGATGTTTGTGGCGAAGATACTGTAAAAGACCCAAAATCGTGGTTCCACAAACTTAGATTTCAATGCATTTCCTTAGAACCAAGGAATGTCTCTACCATTATAGAGGTATTTAGTAACCATGGATCAAATTTCAATGTTTTCGAGGTCCATTTCAAGGAGACCATCGGGTGACATTTCCAGCCCTAGGATATTTGCAATTGTAGTAGGAGTGATCAGTACATCATCGCCATCAAGAGATACCACGATGGAAGGAGGATCAGACACGGCTGAGTGACAAGCAGCGAGAAAGTTGCGTGTTCCTTCAAGATGACATGGCCCACCGAAATCAAGAACAGGCAACTAGTCGATTGCAGCAAATAGGGGCTCTAGATTGTATGATTTTAAACAGTCCTTATCTACCTTCCTCTCATGAATGAGCTTCATACCCGTGGATTTAGCTAGAAGTGGATTTGTTCTAGCCGGAGGAGGGGCTAGTATGTCAGATTGGGACCCACCACGTGACGTTTGTCGTGACCTCTAACGAGTGGGGGTCCCCCGATCAGGGGCTCTCGCTCTCTCTTTTGAAGCAAGGGTCTTTTGTCGAGAGGCCCTAGAGGACTCTCTAGGACCGGACGCTTTCTCCTTGTCTTTACCCATGTAGACAGAGATTTGAGAGAAGAAACAGACAAAACTCCTCTTTCAAAAAAAAAAAAAAAACACTAAAAATACCTGACCAAAAGTAAGATAGAATTTGGAATGGAAGGAATGGAGGGGTAATACCAATTTTGAGGAGCTTCCGGGACCGACCGATGTACTGTCGGCTGAGGGGATGAACAGGAAAAAGTGAAATGCTTTTTCAGAGAAAAATAAAAAAAAATTTCGCTCGACTACCTTTTATCGGGCTGCATCCATCAATTTCATCGAACTCAGTTTCGATTATATCGATGATCCTCATCCGATGTTATTGATAATGGCTTCGATAATAGTCTTAATCATGTGTTTTTCCAAACTCTGAAGAGGTGTCGATGATATCGACAGTTGATCGATTTGATAAAAAATGCTCATGATTTATCGACAAACATATCAAAGATGAATGTTTTCAATTTTTTCCAGCTTTTAGAAAACCTATCATGTATACTTTTAGCATATCAATGTATCAATAGTATACACAGCAAAAGTTTGTACAAGCATTGTACAAATCAAAATTACAAACATTAGAATGTTTATATACAAAAAGATTAAGGTGAGAGACCTCAGATATAACATTAAGAGTTTAACAAAAATTGCATTATTTCAGCAAACATCCAGATCTTGATGCATGACCTGGACTTGTTTTTCTATGCATAATCTTTCTAGGCATAGGGATCATCCTTTCCTTTACCTTTGATGACATAGCAGTGGTTATTTATGTGAGAACCCTTCATCACTGATCTTCCTGAGAGGTCTAGGATTTCGCATTTTTCTTTGTTGAATGTAACCACATGCTCATCGTTACATATTTGAGAGATGCTTAGAAGATTGTGTGTTAGTCCTTTTATGCAAAAAGCATTCTCGTTTTTAAGAGAATTTATTCCTTTAATAATTCCCTGTCCAATTACCTTAGTAGTGCTTCTGTCTCCATAGGTGACTATCCCATCATTAAGATCTGAATAGTTAAAAAGAAGGGATTTGTCACCGGTGATATGTCTTGAGCAACCGCTATCCAAGTACCACTTAGTATCATTGCTTGTTATATGATTTGAGTGAGTAATGAGGCAATGTTTCTTTTCTTTTAGAACCCATTTTATGACAGGAATTTTTACAGTGGTAGATTTAGTTTTCTTGTTTAATTCAGCCACTTGATTTACTACTTTATTCATTCTGTTAGTCATTCTAGGTGGTGATGGATGTGTGTTTCTTCTGTTCATATTCCTAGGTGGACTCTTGACATTTTGTATTTCTTTGGTTGGTTTGAATTTTCTAGTATGCTTTTTACCAGAATTATATTGAGTCCTCCTAGATGATATGCATTCAAACTTGTAATGTCCATAATCACCACATATATGACAAACATGAGTGTTTCTTGTGTTACTTCCTGAAGCAGCAGATTTTTTAGCCAATGGTGCTGCATTTCCAAATTTTGATTTAAACTTATCATATCCTAAGCCACTCTTGTCTTTTCCAAGTCTTCACATACCTAAAAGTTTTTCTAACTTCTCACCACTTTGGGAAAACTTATAGTTTAGCTTATCTTTCTGGATTCTTCTAAATCAAATAGGAGTGTATGATTTTCATTTTGGAGGAGCAGGTTTTTGTCTTTTAATAGCTCAACCTGTTTGTTTAGTTTCTCAAACTCAGATTTAAGGAAGGTGTTGATTCTTTCAAGTCTATCGTTATCTGAGTGATATTGTTATAGATCATTAATTAGATGTGTATTGATTTCTAAGGTTTTGTCTAGATCTTTTTGCAGCAATTCCTTTTTGTTTTCAGATACACCAAGCCTTCTAACTATGTTGATGCTATGGATGTAGAGTTCATTGTAAGCATCTTGTAGTTTATTTTGTTCTTCTTCTTCTTCCTTTTCAGTTTCCTCATTGTTTGATGGAAATGATTCAGTGGCTTACGGTTCTTCCTCGTCCTTAGTTTCACTGGGAATGATTGGAACAGTGGAGACTATAAGAATTTTCAAAGATTTCTGATCTCCATCGCTCTCTGAGTCGCTAGATTCTGAGTTTGACTCTTCCGTATCATCCCATGTGGCCGCCATTGCCTTACCCTTAGTTTTTCTGTTTGGGCATTCAGTAGATAGGTGTCCAAACTTTTGACAGGCATAACATTGTGGTTCTTTGGTCTTTTTACCAAATTTACCTGTAGACTGTCTGTTGTCCATCCTTCTTCCTTTAAGTGGACGACCATGATTTTTCTGAAAGAACTTTCTAAACCGTTGAGCCAACAAAGCCACTTTCTCATCATCTTCTCTTTCACTTTCAATGTCCTCATTTGTTATTTTTTTTGAGGTTTTGAGGATAGTAGTTTTGGATTTTGGGGTTTGTTTGAAGTGTAGTTCAAATGTTTTTAGGGAACCTACTAGTTCTTCTACTTTCATTTCATCTATGTTTTTACATTCGTCAATGGTTATTACTTTAGGATTGAACCGTTCCGGTAATGATCTTAGTATTTTTCTATAAATTTTAGGAACCGGAACTTTCTCACCTAATCCACCCATGAAGTTGTAGATGATATTTAGTTTGTGAAAAACTCCATAAAGGTCTCGTACTCTTCCATTTTGATTTCAAATTGTAATGTTAGGAGTTGCAGTTTGGACCTCTTCACAGTGCTTGTTCCTTTATGGGTTGTTTCTAACCAATCCTATGCTTCTTTAGATATCCCACACATATTGATTTGATTGAAAATATCTTGAGACACAGCATAGTAGATAGCATTCATAGCTTTAGCTTCAGTAGTTTGATTTTCTTTGTCGAATGCTGTCCATTTATCTTTAGATTTTGATTAGGTGATAGTTGTGTCATTTTCAAGTACTATTTGTTCAGATAATGGCACATATCCTCTTTCAACTATATCCCAAATATCATGATCCAAAGATCTTAGAAAGTAGTGCATTCTAGCCTTCCAATAAGCATAATTTGATCCATCAAATACTGGAGGTTTAGAAACCGATGAGCCATCTCCTTTGGCCATATTCCCAGCTTCAGTCAAGATCACTCTCTAGGCGGTGAAGCCCTTTAAGAGAGACCTACTCTGATACCAAGTGAAATTGTGGTAAAGACCGCTTTAGTTGAATTAGGAATATGCCAATATGTCCTAGAGGGGGGTGAATAGGACTTTTTAATAATTTTATGATAATTTAAAATCCCATCACTCTAATCCTAACAACAAGCATATATTAGGATTACTAAAGAGCAACTCTATTGTCTTCCAAGCTCGGTAGAGGATCCAATCACAAACTATTTGAAAGATGAACAATATGTAAAACTAGTTTATGATATGTATATGACTATGCGTGTGTGTGAGGTGTGATCTCAGATAATCAGATATGAAAGCATTCAAGGAAATCACATAACAAACGAAAGATAATAACAATCTCAAACACAGTCATTTTTATAGTGGTTCGACTACTTGTGTACTCCACTCCCGGTTACCGCACTCAACCCTTGAGTGTACCGAAATTTCACTAAGGAGGTTTCACACGGTTCACCCCAAACCCAAGGTTTTAAATCAGGTTCACCTTTAACCTTTACAACCTACACCTACGCTGACTATTTATACTCCCACGAGCAAGGGTCAACACATAACACCCGATTTTAGGCACACTGGCAAAGGATTCACACAAGGAATCTCATTGTTTATGCTCTCACGAGCAATGGTCAACACAACGCACCCACTTTTAGGCACACTAGCCAAGGGTCTTCCACAAGACCCTAATTGTTCATGCTCTCTACAGAGCAAGGGTCAACACAACGCACCCACCACGTACACTCCCGCTGGAGGCCTCCTAGAGGACTTGTAAGGGGTGAGAAACACCTTTGACCCAATCCTAAAAAGGAATGATCACAAGTGTCCTCTAGACTTTAACAACTTACAGATAAACAGATGAGTCCCTTTCAGTGCATTTGTTGAAGATATCCTCCTTCGATGAAGAACTTCAGCTTTCTTGATCAGCAACTCAGAAGATGTATCAATGCATATCGATGGGTTGGGTCAAGGCTATGATGGAATCCTACTCTCCTAAATATTTTCCTGCAAGGGAGATAAAGCGAGTCTAATCATCTAAGCATTAAAGGCATCCCAGCATAAAGATTTGCCATTAAGGTAGTTACTGGAGGATCCTTAAATGCAGAAGTTCATTCCCCAATCCACTCTATTGAATATCAATGATGAGGGTGGATTGGAGAATGAACTTCCATGAGAGAAAGGACTTTAGGTATATGATCTAAGGTTAGACAGTCAAAAGCACTCTCTTCTTTCTCTACCAACAACCAAAGACAAGCTCTCTATATATAGGCAAAAAGTTCCAACGGATATAAAATGGTCGCATTTATAACAGAGTTTGATATCATCGAGCAGGGTCGATATCATTGAGCATATACTCTCGATTGCATCGACTGGCCGCTCGATGATTCAAACTCAAATGTCATACGCTTTTGAAACCTTTTGTCAGCTGGTCGCGAGAATCAAGACAAGTGTCGATATCATCAGATTTCAAACTCCTATAATATCGACACGAGGTTCAATTCCTCGACATTTAAAAATGAGAGAGATAAGCCTTTGAAAATTTTCAGGTCAAGGATATGATTGAGGTACACTCGATATCATTGGAATTTGAATGTCGATGATATCGAAGGTTGTGTCGATGCATCGATAAATCCAAAAATTTTATCAGTGAGCTTGTTAGACAGTTTATATCCTTTCTCGATGCAATCGAACTGGCCCCGATATCATCGATATTTGAATATCGATTCTATTGAGTGACCCTCGATCCAAGATAAAAACCACCTAAAAAATGTTGTTGGAAAACTATGTCCGATATCGATATCATCGAAGAACTTCCAATATCATCGGTTTTTGAATTTCGAGGGTATCGAGGGGTACTTCGATATATCGAAGGTCTTCATGATTTTCTTTAGAAAAACAGGGACACAAAAGCTCTGTTGTCGATTATATCGAGTCAATTTTGATAGACTCGAGATTCAATTATCAATGATATCGATAATTCCGTCCAGAAGTATTTGTAGTTATTGGACAACTTATGTCCTCATTCGATAATATCGATTGACCTTCGAGGACATCGACAACACTTCTCGATTATATCAATCTGTCTATCGATAAATCGACAGAGGTAGAAAACTTAGAGATTTTCTGATTTTTGAAAAAGTTTTCTAACTCAAAAACCCTATGATATTCTAATAAATTTTAAGGGATTCACCTGGTGTTTTAGGACATGGGATGTGAGGCTTAGATTTACCTATGGTGAGTTCGGGCGCACATCCGGTTGAGGTAGATAGTTGATTGATCTTCCTATGGAGCTTTTCTGTCTCACTGACTCAACACTCACGCTAATTGACAAACCCGGGCACTTTCATTAAGGTGAACCTTGGAAAACCTTCTTTTATAGTGAAAGCCAATACCACCTAGTGTTTAGGACATGGGAGTGGAGTAGGTGTGACCGTTTACGAACAGTTGGTGTACACACCGAACCACTATAATTCTTAAAGTTGTGGTGGATGTTGTAAGACCCGTATCTTAGCCTGTACCGTTTCTTAAGCTTCCGCAATCCTCCCGGTTGAATTCCGGCAACCTGCGATCTGTTATCGGCGTTTGCGCATGATCCTGAGTCATGTCTCGTATATAAGAGTCAGCTTGACTCGAAACTTATACCCTTGCGACCGCACCGCGCTGTGGTTCCAATGTCGCGTCTCGCGCACCGAGGCGATACCTAGGCCAGGAGATATGGGCTTGCGTTCAGTTCAAAAAAAGTGCCGCGCAAGAGAATCTCTACCAAATGTCAAATGAATCCCATCAATCAATCAAAGTACTCAACCCATCAAGTCAAGTACCATATCCCATCCCCAAGTACACAAAACCATCCCCAAGGTCAACCTTTCCATCCCATCTCTTACACACCCATCACTCACACATCACCCATCCCTTACATCACCTCTCTCTCTCATCTCTCTCATCTCTCTCATTCTTTAAAGCAACCCAAACACCCAACATCCATGGCTTCCATGGAGAAGCTAGTGTGGCCCACTTTCTTACCTCCCATCTCTACCATTAAAGCTTCATTTCAACCGTTGAAATCATTCCTTTGGAGCTCTATCATGCATTGGCGGAAGAAGGAAGGGGAGATCAAAGGTGGGTAATCTTAGATTTTCTTTTATCATTTTATTTTTGTGATGTGGGACCCACATTGATGTAGGCTTATATCAAGAGGGGTACATAGTGGCGGGGCCCCTCCGCCATCACCAATCTCTTTCTCTCTCTCTCTCTCTCTCTCCCCCTCTCTCTCTCTCATTTTCATGTGTGATGGTCCACTTTGACGGACAGTGCTATGGACCCCCTCTATGATGTATGTTTTTTTTATACATGCTGCTGTCCATCCAGGGAATCCACCTTGATGATATGTCAATCCAGACCGCCCACAGGCAGCACGTCCAACTCCCCTGGACAGAGAGAAAACAAAAATATCAGTTTAGTTGGTAGGGCCTGGGCCACCACGTGGACCCCACCATCATGTATGCACGATATATCCTGGTCGTCCCTCTTGGACGGGCCTGGATGGAGGAAAGCAAAGATCATCTTGGTCGGGTGGGCCACCATGTGGCACCATCCTGATGTACGTGCCCTTGCCACACCGTCCAGCAGTGGACGGTGGGGCCCTGATGTATGTAGTCTAACCACGCAGTCCGTCCGGTTCCGCGCCAGGACGTGGGACCCCAGCAATAGTCGGCTGTTAAACTGACGTCAGCCAGCTCTTTGGGTCCATTGATGTGATGTCAGCAGCATGTGGGGCCCGGCCACGTGTAAACCCCATCGACACGTCCATCCGCCGATCCCGGTGGACGTGGATTCCATGAAGTATGTGTTGCATCCAAGCCATTCATTTTCGGGACAACGACTGCAGCTTGCATTACGGCAGCATCAGCAGGTTCCAGTGGGACCCACGCATGTGTGGACTCCACCGTGATGTATGAGACATGGGCCCACCTCTGATGATTTTTATCCACACCATCCGTCTTTCGGGCAGGACGGTGGGTTTAGCAGCCTCTGCTGCCCATTGACGTCAGCAGGTCTGCGGGTCCACCTTGATGAATGCTTTCATCCCCACCGTCCACGTTGACGGTGGGGCCAGCTGTGATGTATGTCTTGTCCACGCTGTACAGCTGCGGTAGGAGCTCACCACGATGTAGGTTTTGATCCACACCACCCACTGTTCATCAGGGACAGCGGGATCCACCATGATTTATGTATTTTATCCCCGCTGTTCATCTGGACCGTGGTAACCTACCACATTGCATGTGTTTCATCCACACTGTCCAAAATGTCTGGACGGTGTTGGATAATTGGTGGATAGTGCTATGGACTCTACCGTGTTATATGTATTTCATCCACACCATCCATAATGCTTGGACGGTGCTGGACGATCTTTGGGAGGTGCTGATTTCCATGGGTAATGTTTAGCGGTGCCGAATAACATGGACAATTGTTGGACAGTGTTGAATTGCACGTCCAATGTTGGATAGAGCTGGTCATCATTTGTGGCCATGTGCCCCATAGAATGAAAGTGTACAGTGATACACTTGTTATACCTGCAACTAGTGAAATGATTTTTGGTGTGGTCCAAGTCCATTTGAGGCCCATTAGTGCGGCTTATCCATGGGGCACATCATGATGTATTTTTGGTCCATGTATGGAGTCCACTTGTTTTGTATTTGAGGCCCATTGTGGTGTATTCATGATCCATTTGGCGAGGCCCATATATTACGGGTATATGAGGCCCATTAGTGCGGCCCATTGATGTGGCCCACTTGGCGTATATGAGGCCCATATGATGAGGTCCGACTTGATGTACACGAGGCCCATTATGATGTGTATTAGGACCTTATCGTGCGGCCCATTGTGATGTGTATTAGGCCCATGACGCGTGACCCATTTAATGTATTTGAGACCCAGATATGAGGCCCATTTGATGCATACGAGACCCATGTGTAGGGCCACCTGTTGTGTATTCGAGGCCATCGGTTGTGGCCCATTGTGATGTATTTGAGGCCCATGGGTGAGGCCTGATGTGATGTATGTGTGGCCGTTACGTTGCGTATGAATCCCTTATGTGGGCCACTCCTTGGGAGCAACGTTGGTTAGATGTCCACGTTGATGGGCAATGATGGTTGGATGTCCACATTGTGACCTTCCCTTCGGCCTTATTAGGCCTATTCTCATCGATTCTGATTACTGATCAATTCTGATTGTTGTGACTGATTACCGACTTCGATCGGTGATCGATTTTTCGATTCTGATTATCGATCGATTTCGATTGTCGTGACCGATTATCGAGTCCAATTGACGTGATCGATTTGATGATTTTGATTATCGATCAATTCTAATTGTCGTGACCGATTACCGACTCCAATTGACGTGACTGATTTCCTAATTCTGATTACCGATCGATCCCGATTGCTGTGTCTGATTGTCAATTCCGATTGTCGTGATCGATTACCGACTCTGATTGACATGACTGATTGTCCGATTCTGATTATTGATCGATCCCGATTGTCGTGTTTGATTGTCGATTCCGATTGTCGTGACCAATTACCGACTCCAATTGACGTGACTGATTTCCCGATTCTGATTATCGATCGATCCCGATTTTTGTGTCTGATTGTCGATTTCGATTGTCATGATCGGTTATCGACTCCGATTGACGTGACTGATTTCCAAATTCTGATTATTGATCGATCCCGATTGTCGTGTTTGATTGTCGATTTCGATTGTGGTGACCGATTACCAACTCCGATTGACGTGACCGATTTACCGATTCTGATTACCAATTAGTTTCGATTGTCATGACCGATTTGCCGATTCTGATTACCGATCAATTCTGATTGTCGTGACCGATTACCGACTTTGATTGGTGACCGATTTTTCGATTCTGATTATTGATCAATTCCGATTGTTGTGACCGATTACCGACTCCGATTGACGTGACCGATTTACCGATTCTGATTATCGATAAATTCCGATTGTCGTGACCAATTACTGACTCCGATTAACGTGACTAATTTTCTGATTCTGATTATCGATCGATTCCGATTGTCGTGTCTGATTGTCGATTCCGATTATCGTGACCGATTACTAACTCCGATTGACGTGACTGATTTGTCAATTCTGATTATCGATCGATCTCAATTTGTTGTCTCGGATTGCCAATTCCGATTGATGTGACCGATTTATTGATTCCAATTGTCGAGGCCGAGTATCGTACCCTTTTCCGATTGTCAAGGTTGATTGTATAGGTCGATTATGATTGTTGTGGCCGATTGACCGATTATCGATCGAGGTCGATTATCGTGTCCGATTACCGATTATGATTGTCGCGGTCGATTGATCGATTATCGATCGAGGCTAATTATCGTGGCCGATTGTCGATTCCGGTTGTCGAGACCCAATGTGATGTATATGCGGCTCATATTTGAGGCCTGTTGTGATGTGTATTCTGCCCATGTTTAAGGACTAATGTGATGTATATGATACCTATGTGATAAGGCCCATTGTGATATATTTGAGGGTTAGGCAATAGAGCCCATTGTGATGTATGTTAGACCCGTGTGAAAGGCCCATCGTGATGTGTATTAAGCTCTTAAGTGAGGCTCATGATGTGGTATATTCGGCCCTTGTGTGAGGTCATGAGTCCACTATATGTTAGGATCTATGAGGGTCATTCCTCGGGGGCAATATTTGTTAAATGTCCACATTGTCGAGGTTGATTGTCGATGTCGGTTTTTGGAACCGATTATAAGTATGTGACAACATAGCATCATGATACATGCCCATACGCATCATCTGCATGCTTGTTATGAGATGTGGTTGATCATTGCATATGTCATTGAGAGTGTTGTTATGAGACTCCCTGATAGGCGGAGGTTATCTCACATAAGCGCACGGTATGCGCAGGATTGATGCATGGCTGGATTGTATGACTCATGCATCTTGCATTTTGTGCTGTGATTACTATACGCCTTAGCGACATCAGGGTCGTAGCCTCCACAGGCATATCGTGGATGGCCAGAAGGGACACCGAAAATGTTTGGTTCTAGCATACGGGTGCCATAGATGTCCCTGGGTGAAAATTCCTAAACCTTCGTGGCCAGGAGACGCCCCAACGTCTAAACCGAGTAGATACATGAGCACCCAAGTGCCGAATACTAGGAGGCCGTGTCTCCCACTGTGTCATGGTCGGTTGGGAGGGGGTATGGCCTTACCCGCCCGAGGGTAGGGGGCATTGCTAGGCTGAGTTTGACCAGCTCGTGAATGGGTCCGCTATCGACGTACCGGGTAGATATTAGCTGACTACTGGCTAGGCGGATAGTGAGGTCTCTTCCACTTGCATGGTTGCGCGTCCAGTGGGCAGCGATTGCATGTAGAGTGTACTAGACCCAGGTGATGATCCCAAAAATGAACCGTACTAATATGTGGACTTATTGAGCAGGATTTGCATACTCATTCATTCATTCATTTACTATCCACTCGGGCTGGTGGTGCTCAACTATTTGTTATGTGAACTTTCGCAGTGACTAGGATTTCTGGGGCGCGCGACTAACCTAAGATCAGGAGTTTACCACATCGAGTCTGACTATCTAAATTTAAGTATGCGACTGGTTTGGATAGAAGTCCCTTGTGATGGACCCCATAGCTTGCGATACTACATATTATCATCCCCACTTCACACCCCAGCATGGTCATTCCATTCGCACTGCATATTGCATCACATTCGCGGTATATGACATCTTGGGTTACCTATGTTTCTGCATTTATATGGTTTAGATACGGCATCTAATATTGTTCCTCATTTGTATAGTTGATATGTATCGCGTATTCTGATATTGTTCTTCATTTGTATAGTTAATTTGTATCACGTATTCTGATATTGCTTAACTCATGGACTTGTCAGTACTTTCGCTTACTCTGATAACATATGATTCATGACCTTGTGCCTATTTCAACATTGTATGATTATGACATTGCATTGAATACTTAACACTTACCTTGCGCACACACTTACACCACCCTCTAAGCTTTCTATAAGCTTATGCACGATAGATGTGTGCAGGTGGTGTTAGTTTGTAACAGTTTTGAGCTTGGAGCGTGCGGCAGTCTTCTGGAGCTTCGATTTTCAATATATGTATTTCCCTTTCAGCATTATATTCAAATGATTATATTAGTGGATATGTGATGATGATGTTGCTTTTATGATTTGGGTATACTTGTGGTTATGCTTATTACGAGTTAAATATACATTGGAAAATCCTCCTTGTAGGATCCTAGGATCAGAATCTGGTGTATGGACGCTGGGTGCTGCGAATGGGGTACTACGGAGGCTGTCGGCATTGGATTCGGCGATCGGGAATCATGTTAGCCCGGTTTCTGAGTTTTAGGGCGTGACAAAAGTTGGTATCAGAGTATAACTTGGGAATACCTGAGGATAACATCACATATCTGCTAGTAGCTACCCTATACTCTATGATTGTTGAGAACTTAGAATGATTAGATCTTCGATTTCGAATAACTTAGAAATTTTCTGATATAGCTCCCTACCGTGGAGATTGTGAGGTTGCTCATTATTCGATCTTTGATTATTTTTTATCCGAGATCCGAGATTAGTGGGGTTATCATAGTGTTGATGAGGCATCATGAGAGCCCGAGGTTCAGATTAAAGAGCGCTATCTTCATCCTTTTATAGATTAATTGAGCCGCGACATATATACTTGATGATATTTCCCTCTTCCCTTGTCCGTTCTTTAAATTTCGAGGACGAAATTTTTATTTGGTGGGGAAAGCTGTAAGACCTGTATCTTAGCCCGTACTGTTCCGTAAGCTTCCGCGGTCCTCCCGGTAGAATTTCGGCGACCCGCAATCTATTATCGGCGTTTGCGCACGATCCTGAGTCGTGTCTCATATATAAGGGTCGGCTCGACTCGAAACTTGTACCCTTGCGACCACACCGTGGCCGTGGTTCCAATGCCGCATCTCGCGCGCTGAGGAGATACCCGAGCCAGGAGATATGGGCTTGCGTTCAGTTCCAGGAAAACACCGCATAAGAGAATCTCTACCAAATGTCAAATCAATCCCATCAATCAATCAAAGTACTCAACCCATCAAGTCAAGTACCATATCCCATCCCCAAGGTCAACCTTTCCATCCCATCTCTTACACACCCATCACTCACCCGTCACCCATCCCCTACATCACGTGTCTCTCTCTCTCTCATCTCTCTCATCTCTCTCATTCTCTCAAGCAACCTAAACACCCAACGTCCATGGCTTCCATGGAGAAGCTAGTGTGGCCCACCTTCTTACCTCTCATCTTTACCATCAAAGCTTCATCTCAACCGTTGAAATCATTCCTTTGGAGCTCTATCATGCATTGGCGGAAGAAGGAAGGGGAGATCAAAGGTGGGTGATCTTAGATTTTCTTTTATCATTTTATTTTTGTGATGTGGGATCCACATTGATGTAGGCTTGTATTAAGAGGGGTTCATAGTGGCGGGGGCCCTCCACCATCACCAATCTCTAGATCTCTCTCTCTCTCTCATTTTCTTGTGTGATGGTCCACTTTGACCGACGGTGCTATGGACCCCATCTATGATGTATGTTTTTTTTTATCCATGCTGCTGTCCATCCGGGGAATCCACCTTGATGATATGTCAATCCAGATCGTCCGTAGGCAGCACGTCCAACTACCCTGGACAGAGAGAAAATAAAAATATCAGTTTGGTCGGTGGGGCCCTGGGCCACCACGTGGACCCCACCATCATGTATGCATGATATATCCTGGCCGTCCCTCCTGGACAGGCCTGGACGAAGGAAAGCAAAGATCATCTTGGTCGGGTGGGCCACCACGTGGCACCATCCTGATGTACGTGCCCTTGCCACACCGTCCAGCAGTGGACGGTGGGGCCCTGATGTATGTAGTCTAACCACGTTGTCCGTTCGGTTCCACGCCAAGACGTGGGACCCCAGTAACGGTCGGCTGCTGAACTGACGTCAGCCAGCTCTTTAGGTCCATTGTTGTGACGTCAGTAGCTTGTGGGCCCAGCTACTGTGTAGACCCCATCGACACCGTCCATCCGCTGATCCAGCTGGACGTGGATTCCATGAAGTATGTGTTGCATCCAAGCCGTTCATTTCTAGGACAACGACTGCAGCTACTGTTACAGCAGCGTCAGCAGGTTTCGTGGGACCCATGCACGTGTGGACTCCACCGTGATGTATGAGACATAGGCCCACCTCTGATGATTTTTTATCCACACCGTCCGTCTTTTGGGCAGGACGGTGGGTCCAGCAGCCTCTGCTGCCCATTGACGTCAGCAGGTCTGTGGGTCCACCTCGATGAATGCTTCCATCCCCACCGTCCACATTGACGGTGGGGCCAGCCATGATGTATGTCTTGTCCACACTGTACAACAGCGGTAAGAACTCACCACGATGTAGGTTTTGATCCACACCACCCACCGTTTATCAAGGACAGCGGGATCCACCATGATTTATGTATTTTATCCCCGCTGTTCATCTGGACTGTGGTAACCTGCCACATTGCATGTGTTTCATCCACACCATCCAAAATGTCTGGACGGTGCTGGACAATTGGTGGATAGTGCTATAGACTCTACCGTGTTATATGTATTTCATCCACACCGTCCATAATGCTTGGACGGTGCTGGACGATGTTTGGGAGGTGCTGATTTCCATGGCTAATGTTTGGTGGTGCCGAATAACATGGACAATTGTTGGACAGTGTTGATTTGTACGTCCAATGTTGGATAGAGATGGTCATTATTTGTGGCCATGTGCCCCATAGAATGAAAGTGTACAGTGATACATGTGTTATACCTGCAACTAGTGAAATGATTTTTGGTGTGGTCTAAGTCCATTTGAGGCCCATTAGTGCAGCCTATCCATAGGGCCCATCATGATGTATTTTTGGCCCATGTACGGAATCCACTTGTTTTGTATTTGAGGCTCATTGTGGTGTATTCATGATCCATTTGGCGAGGCCCATATATTGCGGTCCATTTGATGTATATGAGGCCCATTGATGTGGCCCACTTAGCGTATATGAGGCCCATATGATGAGGCCCGACTTGATGTACACGAGGCCCATTATGATGTGTATTAGGCCCTTATCGTGCGGCCCATTGTGATGTGTATTAGGCCCATGACGCGTGGCCCATTTAATGTATTTGAGACCCAGATATGTGGCCCATTTGATGCATACGAGACCCATGTGTAAGGCCCACCTGTTGTGTATTCGAGGCCCATGGGTTGTGGCCCATTGTGATGTATTTGAGGCCTATGGGTGAGGCCCGATGTGATGTATGTGTGGCCGTTACGTTGCATATGAATCCCTTATGTGGGTCACTCCTTGGGAGCAATGTTGGTTAGATGTCCACATTGATGGGCAATGATGGTTGGATGTCCACATTATGACCTTCCCTTCGGCCTTATTAGGCCCATTCTCATCGATTCTGATTACCGATCAATTCTGATTGTTGTGACCGATTACCGACTTTGATCGGTGACCGATTTTCTGATTCTAATTATCGATCGATTCCGATTGTCGTGACCGATTACTGACTCCGATTGACGCGAACGATTTACTGATTCTGATTATCGATCAATTCCGATTGTCATGACCGATTACCGACTCCGATTGACGTGACTAATTTCTCGATTCTGATTATCGATCGATCCCAATTGTCATGTCTAATTGTCAATTCTGATTGTCGTGACCGATTACCGACTCTAATTGATGTGACCGATTTGCCGATTCTAATTATCGATCGATTTCGATTGTCATGACCGATTACCGACTCTGATTACCAATCAATTCTGATTGTCGTGACCGATTACCGACTTTGATCGGTGACTGATTTTTTGATTCTGATTGTCGTGACCAATTACCGACTCCGATTGACGTGACCGATTTGCCGATTCTGATTATCGATCAATTCCGATTGTCGTGACCGATTACCGACTCCGATTGACGTGAGTGATTTCCCAATTTTGATTATCGATTGATCCCAATTGTCGTGTCTGATTGTCGATTCCGATTGTCGTGACCGATTACCGACTCCGATTGATGTGACTGATTTGCCGATTCTGATTATCGATCGATCTCGATTTGTCGTATCTGATTGCCAATTCCGATTGACGTGACCAATTTATCGATTCCAATTATCGATCGATTCCGATTGTCGAGGCCGAGTATCGTAGCTATTTCCGATTGTCTAGGCTGATTATATAGGTCGATTATGATTGTTGTGGCCGATTGACCGATTATCGATCGAGGTCGATTATCGTGTCCGATTACTAATTATGATTGTCGCTGTCGATTGACCGATTATCGATCGAGGCCAATTATCGTGGCCGATTGTCGATTTCGGTTGTCGAGACCCAATGTGTTGTATATGCGGCTCGTATTTGAGGCCTGTTGTGATGTGTATTCTGCCCATGTTTAAAGCCCACTATGATGTTTATGAGGCCTATGTGATGAGGCCCATTATGATGTATTTGAGGGTCAGGCGATGGAGCCCATTGTGATGTATGTTAGACTCATGTGAAAGCCCATCATGATGTGTATTAAGCTCTTGAGTGAGGCCCATGAGGTGGTATATTTGGCCCTTGTGTGAGGTCATGAGTCCACTATATGTTAGGATCTATGAGGGTCATTCCTCGGGGGCAATGTTGGTTAAATGTCCACATTGTCGAGGTCGATTGTCGATGTCGGTTATTGGTACCGATTATGAGTCTGTGACAACATAGCATCATAATACATGCCCACACGCATCATCTGCATGCTTGTTATGAGATGTGGTTGATCATTGCATATGTCATTGAGAGTGTTGTTATGAGACTCCCTGATAGGCGGAGGTTATCTCACATGAGCGCACAGTATGCGCAGGATTGATGCATGGCTGGATTGTATGACTCATGCATCTTGCATTGTGTGCTGTGATTACTATACGCCTTAGTGACATCAGGGCCATAGCCTCCACAGGCATATCGTGGATGGCCAGAGGGGATACCGAAAATGTTTGGTTCTAGTATACGGGTGCCATAGATGTCCCTAGGTTAAAATCTCTAAACCTCCATGGCCAGGAGACGCCCCAACGTCTAGACCAAGTGGATACATGAGCGCCCGAGTACCGAATACCAAGAGACAGCGTCTCCCACTGTGTCGTGGTCGGTTGGGAGGGGGTGTGGCCTTACCCGCCTGAGGGTAGGGGCATTGTTAAGCTAAATTTGAACAGCTCGTGAATGGGTCTGCTATCGATGTACCGGGTAGATATTGGCTGACTACTGGCCAGGCGGATAGTGAGGTCTCTTCCACTTGCATGGTTACGCGTCCAGTGGGCGGCGATTGCATGTAGAGTGTACTAGACCCCGGTGATGATCCCAGAGATGAACCGTACTAATATGTGGACTTATTGAGCAGGATTTACATACTCATTCATTCATTCATTCACTATCTACTCGGGCTGGTGGTGCTCAACTATTTGTTATGTGAACTTTCGCAATGGTTAGAATTTTGGTTGGACCGCGCGACTAACCTGAGATCAGGAGTTTACCACATCGAGTCTAACTATCCAAATTTAAGTATGAGACTAGTTTGGATAGAAGTCCCTTGTAATGGACCCCATAGCCTGCGATACTACGTACTATCATCCCGACTTCACACCCCATCATGGTCATTCCATTCGCACCGCATATTGCATCACATTCACGGCATATGACATCTTGGATGTTTCTGCATTTATATGGTTTAGATACGGCATATAATATTGTTCCTCATTTGTATAGTTGATCTGTATCGCATATTCTGATATTGTTCTTCATTTGTATAGTTGATTTGTATCACGTATTCTGATATTGCTTGACTCATGGACTTGTCAGTATTTTTTCTTACTCTGATAACATATGATTCATGACCTTGCGCCTATTTCGACATTGTATGATTATGACATTGCATTAAATACTTAACACTTACCTTATGCACACACTTACACTACCCTCTAAGCTTTCTATAAGCTTATGCACGATAGATGCATGCAGGTGGCATTAGTTTGCAGCAACGTTGAGCTTGGAGCGTGCAGCAGTCTTCTGGAGCTTCGATTTTCGATATATGTATTTTCCTTTCAGCATTGTATTCAAATGATTATATTAGTGGATATGTGATGATGATGTTGCCTTTGTGATTTGGGTATACTTGTGGTTATGCTTATTACAAGTTAAATATACATTGAAAAATCCTCCTTATAGGATCCCAGGATCGGAATCTGGGGTGTAAACGCTGGGTGCCGAGAATGGGGTACTACGGAGGCTGTCGGCACTGGATTCAGCGATCGGGAATCTTGTTAGCCCGGTTTCTGAGTTTGGGGCGTGACAGATGTTGTACTTGATTTTTGTGTGTGAATGCTTGTATCTCTTTTATATACTTGTGGTGAATGTTGTAATAACTAGATTTGTTTTTTTTTTTTTTTGCCTCTGTATCAGTTTGAGTTTTTTATACTTACCGAATTTCTAGAAATCAAGTTGTACTATCATAAACTTTGGTTTTTGGTGTAAGGTTATCTTTAGAACAAAGTTTGTATCAACCTCTCAAGACTGGTGCATTTGAGGTTGTTATTTATTTCAGCTATTTGCATTTATTTTCTACATTTTATTTTTATTTGGCATAGTCCTATTCACCCCCCCCCCCCCTCTAGAACCGTGAGCTCACCCTTTTCACCCTTGCTTTTGTGTAAGGCATAAATCTAGGTTCTTGGGTAGGACCTTTGCTCTTGTGTAGGATATAAATCTTAAAGTCCTTGTGTAGGGTTGAAAAGGTTTTAGCTAAACCTGATTTAAAACCTTTGATAGTGAAATCTAGTATACTCATAGGTTGAGTGCGTCCGCCAGGAGTGGAGTAAGACAGTAGCTGAACCACTATACATGCTTGTGTTTGAGAATGTTTATTTTGTATAAATATTTAATCATGTTAATATATTGAATGTTTAAATTATAAATGCATGATTAGATGTATGCTTAAGTTGATAGGCAACACATTCCATACACACATGTTCACTATCTCTATATAGGGTAGTTGCTTAACTTGCACATATTTTGTAGCCTATGTGATTAGACCCTCTATTAGCTTGGAAGCCTTAGAATTGCATTGCCTCAATTAGTTTAATTGCTAATTAGCTTAAGTTAGGCATTGTTGTTTTTAATTGACATATAATTTTTAATTGGTCCTAATCACCCCCCTCTAAGATATAGCCTTCATTTTCTAGTTCTGACATACCCACATTAGACACATTGTGGCACTAAAATCATAATTTCAATGTGTATATCTACTTGGTCTTTCTACTATAAAAGCTATATTTAGTCTAGTTCAGTTGGTCAAATACATGAGGCTACCAATTATCCTGGAATATTCTAACCGAGACATACTACTACCTGTATTTTTTATGAGAGTCATACTATAATCATAAGGTTATTGACTCAAAATGGTCAAATCTTCCCAATAGTTTCTCAATGTAATGAGATTATAATAATACAAGACCACCATCTTTCCTAGTTATTTTAATTCCTAAGATTATACTAACCTCTCTTAAGTCTTTCATGTCAAATTTAGATGACAAGAATTTCTTAATCGCATTAACTAATTTAATATTCGATCAAAAAATAAGCATGTTGTCAACATAAAGGCAGATAATAACACATTGTTATGGGGAAAATAGGCCAACCTCCCATCGACAGACTTGGTCAACAATTTAAACAGTGACTGGTGTGGTCCATGACTAGACCCCCCCGTCTACTTGACCAAGTATGGAGAGAGGTTGAGCTTGACCCCCTCGACCAAACACGGGGAAAGGCCAAGCTCGATCTCCTCGGTCAAGCATGGAAGAAGGCCAAGCTCGACCTCTAAGTGCAAGGCTGAGCTCGTCCTCTAAGCGCAAGGTCAGAACATTTACTAAACAACGACAATACAAGGTGAGCTCATCTCAGGACGGCGAGATCCATACTTAGGCAAACACATCACTGACTTCGATCGTGACCTAGCCTGGACTACTTCAGGGTAGCTGAACTTGCCCTTTGTGAGGACCGACCTGAACTCAATTAGGCCGGGCCGCATTCTCGGCCAAAGATCACGAAAACTGACTTCCACATGGACCACTCCAAGATTTTATCCAAGTATTTAGAAAGATCTGCCACATAAGGAGTCTGAATCCTCATATAATTGGTTCCTACTAAATAAGGATATGTGCCCCTTACAACACTACCTCTCCTCACCTATAAATAAAAAGGCACCCAATGGTGAGAGGTATGCATAATTTTTAGCCATAAAATCTCGACACTAACTAGACCCAAATTCTTGACTTAGGCATCGGAGGGTCCCCAGCATGAGCCAGGGTCTTCTTTGTTTGTTCTTTGTGCAGGTTCATGAGCCAGGGAGGGCTAACCAGATTTCTACATCAACAATTTGGCACCGTCTATGGGAACGACATTGAAAGTCATTCTCATCCCACCATAATATCTCAACAATGGAGAAAGGGAAGAAGGTCCCTACCTCCGCTGTTGCGCCCGATCTCGCACCACCTAAGAAGTCCGCCAGCCACCGGGACTCCTCTTCCCAATTGTAGGCTGATTCCGCTCCTGTGGGGCCGACAAAACTATCTCGGAGTCGTGGATGACTCGTCTCCCTTGAGCAACAAGTTGAGATGTTGAATAATAACATGAATTCCATGAAGTAACTATTGGAACAACTTCGGCCCTGCCATACACAAGGAAATGGGCTAGTGGCAGGATCAACCATTTGAAAACTCCACGAGCCATCCAAGGTGCCCACCGCCTCCCATAAGAGCTGGCTGCTCGAGATGTTGAGGTTGTTACCCTCTCACGCATTTGGCACCACTACCTTAGTAGCTTCCGATCTATTGCATGTGTTGGACGAAAAAAGCGTGACAAGGCACCCGAGGTAGCTGTTGAGGACGTAGCTGAGAGTGGCGACCCTTGGGAAGCCGAGCTTAAAGACTTGAGAAGTCAGATCGGTGACTTAAGATAAGTTTACCAATCGAATGTCCCGACTCCAGGGAAGCCGACTTCGGTGGAAGCAATCTTGGAAGAGCCCCTGTTCACTATTGACATCATATAAGCAATCCTGGAACCATCGACCCTGCCAAGCACTTAAAATCTTTCATGGTTTGGATAGAATTGCATAGTGTATCCACCTCGGTCATGTGCCATGTTAGTGCACTCACCATGCACACATGTTTGTCAATCAAGTGACTAGCTATGTCAAGTATTCGGATGGGTCCTTAGCAAATGAAGACCGACGATGCAACTAGAGTAGAAGCCCAAGCTACAAGATCAAAGTACAAAGAAGCTTCTACAATCTTGACCTTACCTATAGATGATCCTAACCCAAATAGGAAAACTCACTTGGATCATATATTCAAGCCATTTTAAGTCTTTATTTTCCATTATTCTAATGTTGGCTTTAGTAGGCTCAAAGTTGCTGAATGAATTATTGGACAAAAGTTCAAACAGGAAAATCTGTTCCAATTCGCTTGGAGAAGGTGCCACCGAATGGCACCTTCGGTACCATCAAAGTGCTATTCAGTACCACCAAAGACACCTTCAGTGACACCAAAATTGCCCAAAACTGTCCAACAACATATTAAAGATTATTCGGTACCACCGATTGGATTTTCGCTCCCACCGACTCCTACTGAAGAATAAATTTTCGATGCCACCAAAAGTAACAAATTTCATCTAGCAGCTTCAAGATCTAATTCGGTATCACCGAGTGATATTTCGGTGCCACCGACTGAAGTTTAGTGCCACCAAAAACTCACTTGGTAGAATCGAAAACTAGCCATTATAAATCCATTAGGACTTTTTCTTTATAAATATAAGAACCAGAACTTTATGAAAAGTGTGGATTTAAGCATTTCAAAGTCTCTAGTGTATCCCAAGTTTATCCCACTCATCCTAGAGATCCACAAGAGATTCATGTTCTTTCATTGTGATTCCTCACTCCAATGAGCATTCAAAGCTCCTATTATGAAGAACATGATCTCTAGCCTGTTCTAGAGTATAGAGACCAAACCCATTGGCAAATCCTCTATCTTCATGATACTCTAGAACACCCATTAGTTGAATCTCTTAGAAAATCCACTCATAACCTTTAATAGGAGATTTAACCCACTCTCATTACCTTGGTTACCTTTATAGGAACAACATATGCAAGGTTCTTGATCATGAAGTTAATACAGCAGGAAAATCACAGCATCGTGATCGGGGGAGCATTGGGGAGCTAATTCAAGCATGAGAGAGCGAAGATCAAGCAACACAAAATAAGCTACAAAAGGGGACTCATTCTGACAAGTAAATGTCATTGTTAAGAGTCCACAAGTTAGTCTCTATCTTCGTATAGGATTAAGGCTAAGAGTTTGCTATCCACAAACTCGATTAGATACCTAGTGTGAGACCTTGGCCTGTTTGCTAAACGTAGGTGCCTTGTGTAAGACCTTGACCTGTGTGCCTAAACGTAGGTGCCTTGTGTGGGACCTTAGCTAGTGGGCCTAAACGTAAGTGCCTTGTGTGGGACCTTGGTCGTGGGGCCTAAACATAAGTTCTTAGTGTAGGACCTTTGCTCGTGTATAAAGCATAAATTATTGAGTCTTTTGTATAGGGCTGTAAATGTATATGGTGAACCTGATTTAAAACCATTGATAGTGAAATCCGACAAACTCTAGGAGAGTGCGGTTGTCGGGAGTGGAGTACGCATATAGCCGAACCACTATACATCATTGTGTTTAGAATTGTCATTTGCGCATTTATATAATCATGATCAGATAAGTTTGAATGCTTGATTATTTATGCATGATTAGATGAATGTTTAAGATTGATAGGTAGCACATTCCACACACAAGTTCACAATGTTATAGGCTAGTTGCTTTATTTGTATATCTTGAGTAGCCTATGTGATTAGACCCTCTATTGGCTTGGAAGCCTTTAGAGTTACATTATCTTACTTAGTTTAATTACAAATCACTTTTAAGTTAGGTAATAAATTTTATAATCGGCAAAAAGTACTATTCACCACCCTTTAGGACTCTTGGACTATTCCATACTTCTACTACAGCGGTCCAAAACCACAATTTCAATTGGTATTAGAGTGAGGTTCATTTTGAAGGGTTTAACAACCTAGAGGGAGATCTTGACAAAAGTAGTATTTACGTATAATGAAGAGATAAATGAACATCAAATCAATGAGGAAAAAGATGAAAAAGAAAAAGAGAGTATACACGATGCCTATGATCAACTCTACATACATAACAATAGTATTCTCATAAAACTTGGCATTTCCAAAAAACAACAATAAACAATTGCAAAAAGATCTAAATGAAACATCAGGAATAAATACACAAATGATAAATGATCTTCAGCAATATCATATTAAAAATGACAGGCTTGAAAGAACCCCAACGTCCCTTAAGTCTGAAAATCAAAAACTAAATAAACAGAATGAACTCTTAAAATCAAAAAATGAAGAACTCAAAAATGAAAACCACAAACTGAGATTCGATTTAGAAAAGTCAAAATAGTTTGTTGAACTTAGTTACAAATTTTCACAAAGTAGTGAAAAACTAGAAAAACTTCTTGGAATGGGAAGAAGCCATAAGGACAAAAGAGGTTTGGGCTATGAAATTGGCAAATCAAGCCTTATTCTTGCATCACCTGTAATCAAGAAAACTGCTACATCTGGAAGCAATACAAAAAACACTCCAATCTGTCATTCTTGTGGAGACTTGGGATGTCATGCCCCAAACTCAGAAATCGGGCTCACAAAATTTTCGATCGCCAAATTCAGCGTTGATGCCTCCGTAGTATCCCATTCTCGGCTCCCGATATCCATATGCCAGATTTCGATCCTGGGGTCCTACAAAGAGGATTTTCAGTGTAATTTTTTTTTTTAAACAGTTAATCTGTTTAGGCGGTTACATATTTTGTACATGGTACAACGCATATCGAAGAGATGAACCTGTTCGACATGTCACATATAATATGGTGCACCAGCTCAACAGTAATGAAGGAAACAATAGTAAACTCCAACAACTCTTGTATGCATCCTGAAAATGAGCAAACCACAGCTCATGAGTCCACTACGTGTCAGGAGTAAAATACGTCTTATCAGGGTGCTCCCGTAAAGACATCCAAAACAACCATAGTCATGTTATCATAAGTGAGTAGGTTATCAATCAATCATGTCGTACAACTACACGGGTTATCATGAACATGACATCAATAATAGGCATGTCATTAAACAAGCGAACATGAATCATTAAAATAGCCAATCACCATGAACAAGATAATCAAATTCTATTTTCTACTATATGACGTATAATGGAAGGGCAATGGCAGAGTTGGCGTGTGGAGTCGGGATGATAGTACGTGGTATCGCAAGCTGTGATGTCCATCACAAGGGACTTCTATCTAAACCAGACCCGTACTTAAATTTGGATAGCTAGATGCAATGTAGTAAACTCCTAATCTTAGGTTGGTCGCGTACCCAACCGAAATCGTGGCCATTACGAAGGTACACATAATGATTTAGTTGCGCACCACCAGCCCAAGTGGATAGTGAATGAACGAATGAATAAGTCAGATGCCGAGTATGCAACTCCTACTTAGTAAGTTCACATATAATCACCACAACATTTTGATGTGGGACAAGGTTCCACCCCACTATATGCACAGTATTTTGCCAGCACAGTAGCCTGCCAACCACTGGTAGCTCACCCAGGCCCTTAGGCCTTGCCCACATCAGTGTTCGCCCATGTGTGCCTGCCCACATGTGCAACAGTGACGGGGCGTCACAATGTCAATACTGTACATGAATACTATCAGCCATGCTAAGGCTATGCGATGCAAGGCCTACCTGGCCAAATGTCATATGCAAGATGCAGCTCAAGTATGCAAGTCCTCATCTGAATCCACATATCAATACGGTCTTCTCTATATAATCATCGGGGTCTAGTACACTCAACACCAGCTTACCACCCCATTTAAGCGCACAACTGGGTAAGTGGAAGAGACCTCACTATCCGCCTACCAATATCAGGCCCGGCTCGTCAATAGCAAACTCATTCCTCAAGCTGGGTCAGACTCAACCTAGTCATTGCCCCCTCACTCGGGCGGGTAAGGCCACGCCCACTTCCAACCAACCACGATACAGTGGGAGATGTGGCCTACTAGTATCCGGCCCTCATGTGCTCATGTGTCCACTCAGTCTCGACGTTGGAGCATCCTCTGGTACCAAGAAGGTTTAGGGACTTTCACCTTGGGACATCTATGGCGCTCCCGTGCTAGAACAAGTATTTTCGGTGTTCAATCCTGCCATCTACGTTATGCCTGCGAAGGCTACAGCCCTGATGTCGCTAGGCGTAAAGCAATCAAATCATACAATGTAAGGTGCATGAATTACACTATCCAATCATACATCAATTCTACGCGTACCATGTGCTCATGTGGGGCAAATCTGTCTATCAGGGATTCCCATAAACAATCCACCCAATGACATATGCTATGATCAGTCACTAATCATAACAACCAAACCAATGCTGCGCATGGGCATGTAACATGATGCTATACTAAGCATATTCTCGGTGTGTCCTACTAGACTAGGTACACTAGCATGACTATCAGATAAAAACAATAATCGGCCTAAACACAAGAATAACCAATGTGGCGCAAAGGTTCATACATTTAAGTGTCTTCAATAGCACACTAAGGCCCTATACCTCTTGTGAATACTTAACAAATGGCCACCAGGGCTCGTATAGCATGTACATACATAAGGTGTATAGGTTATGGAGGTATACAAGTTCTCGCATGCATCATTGTTATCATAAACATCATTCAACATCAAATTCATCGTCACAACCCACATCATACAAGTTTGTGCATGGAGAACACAACATGTAAGGTGTTCACCACCCCAAGTATAGGGTTGCGATATAGTAATAATCTCGGTAAGACCGAGGTCGAATCCACAAGGACTGAACCTTGTACGTATTTTGAAAGTAACTAGAACTAGAACTAGAACTAGAAGAAGACATAATCTAAATAAGAGAATGTAAGAGAATAATGGTGAATTATTAAACTAAAGTTTGTCAAATTCAAAGGTGGGAAACTAGGGTTTCCAAGGATCCACTTGTAGAGATCAGGGAGATCTATGCTTGATTTATGAACACAACTGGAATTAGAGTCATATCTTCAACCAGTTGGAAAATAACTTGTTAAAACTCAAATATGAACTTCCTTTGATCTAGTTTTCAATAGATGAGAGGTATGTGAACTAGAATTGATTCCATCACAAAACCATGCCCATGAGACAAAGCAAACAATAGAATTTAACCAATTCACAACCAATCTAAGAGATGTATGAACATTAGGAAGGATTCTATCATCCAACCATGTCCATGAGATGATGGTGAACAATAGAGTTCCTAATTTCATAATCATAATAATGAGAAGAACATGCTAAAAGCTATTGCAGATCCATTGTAATTTAAGTCACAATAAACCATTAAAAACTAAAAGCATTCCCTATAATCAAACTATAAGCAAAGATAGTTCAATAAACATAAATCAAAGCATAGAAAAACACCCCTGAAAGTGCTATGTTGATAAACCCTAAGTATTGTCAAAATTTGGTGAGCTAAATCAATTCAAGTTTGTATCTTGATTTGTATCAAGCTTATGCATCTGTTCACATTGAATCTTAAACGTTCGTTCTGTTCGTGCTGAATAAATCTACCTTATCTACAACGAACTCACAGAGATCTTCATACTGGAAGAAAGTGAAGACTTAGTTTTCAAGAACATTGTGGTTCAAGATCGTGAACCAGAAAAGTTCAAGAATTCAAGACCTAGTTGATGATTATGTTTGGTATGTCGAGTTCAAACTTTGAAGATCGCAAGAATTAAAGCTACCGAAGTGATCGATATATTAAGTGTTCATATGTTCTTTCTTACAAGTAAGGTATGATTAACATAGATTGACTTTAGATCATGATTAGATCATTTCATACTTTCAGTCAGTCATTTTGGTCATTTTATAAGTGTAAAATTTTGTTATTTCGATTAGCCCTAGCAATGGCTCGACCAGTCATAGAAATTCTTCGACTAGTCCAGGATTTGCTATGAATTTTCAAAAATTTTCTGTTAGTCTACGACCAGTCCTAGAAACTACTCAACCAGTCATGTGAATAGTAATCGGCCAGTCGTGCAGTGCTCGACTCATTTTCCAGCATGTAATCTGGACTCACATGACCAATCGAGTAGGTCACTCTACTAGTTGTGGGACCCACAAGGCCAGTTGTGCAACTGAAAAATCTTATCACGCCAGAATTTTTGAAAATCTGTTTGGATAAGGCCAATCGTAGCTAACCAAAGCCAATCGTGCGAACCAATTTTTCACCTATAAATAGTGCTCGAATTTCAGAGTTTTCTATTCAATTCTTATCATTCTTAAGCAATCACTCTAAGTTTACTTTGAGTACATTCTAGGCTTTTTTATGCATATTTAAGATTCTTTAAAGTAGCTCTTGTAATTTGATTTTGATTCTCTATTCCATTCTTATATTGAAAAGGGATATCCGATTTACCCTTTCTTAAGATCAAAATCAATATAAAGTCCGTGCTGATTTAATTAAAAATTATCTAGACTTAAAACCTTATACACTTGTGAGACTAAACGTTGAACATCTATGTTGTCATCAAGTTGGTTCTATCGGGCTGCTTCAAAATCGTCATACAGATAAGTTTTTACTTTTTCTGTAATTCAATTCTTTTTGTTTGGTTTGCGAGATTGTTTCAGAAAATCTTCAATTTTTTGGGTTTATCTGAGGTGATCTAGAAAACTTAGAGCATGGGGTTTTTGAATTATGTAAGCCCACTTGAAAGACACAATTGTGAAGGTTTTGAGTAAACCTTGAAAAACCTATTTTAGATTAGTACACACTAATATCCCGAGGGAGTGGATATTAGGAGTGGAGTTGTTGTGTGGCTGTTGTTTAACAGTTGGTGTACACACAAGCGAACCACTATAATTCTTTGTGTTTAGTAGATGTGTGATTTATTTCTTTATCTTTTATGATTTAAGATTGTGAGATGTATTTGTGGATGTGAATGTTGTAATCTTTACATTTCATCATTGTGTGGTGAATATTGTAATAGATTAGATTCTATTTCTTTCATATCCTCTTCAGTTTGAGTTTTTTATACTCACCCATATTCTAGTAAGGTTGTCCTGCCATAAACCATTGATTTTTGGTGTTAGGTTGTCCTTAGAACCAAGTTTGTATCAACCTCTCAATACTTGATTTTTGAGGTTGTTATTTCCTTTGGTTATTTGCAATTCATTTGTCTATCTTATTGTTTATATTCTACTTATTAATTTTTATTTGGCATAGTCCTATTCAACCCCCCTCTAAGATATATAGCTCGGCCTTTTCAAGTGGTATCAAAGCCTAATAGCTTGTTGATTTGGATTTAATTCCTGAGCTAACCGATCTGGGCTTTTAAGATGTCAAAATTTGATAACCTTTCTATCACTAGGCGTCCACCTTTTGATGGCTCAATTATGCTTATTAGAAAGCCAGAATGAGAATATTCTTGAGGTCTATTGATGAGAATGTGTGGCAAACCACAATAACTAAATGGACTCACCTACTAATGAAGTTTTAGGCCTTGATGGAACTAAAACTCTAAAAGTTACTCCTTATAGTACTTGGATTCCTCTTCAAAGAACTGAGAGTAGTGCTAATGCCAAGGCTTTAAATGCAATTACTTGCGCACTATCACCAGATGAATTCAAGAGATTTATATCTTGTGATACTGTGAAACAAGCCTGGGATATCTTAGAAATGACACACGAGGGTACGACTACTATCAAGAAATCTAAACTACAAATCTTCACCACTAAGTATAACGAAATACATATGGAAGAAAGTGAAACATTAATGGACTTCTATACTAATTTGAATGACATAGTCAACTCTATGTGGGGTCTTGGAGATAGCATCCTAGAAAGCAAAGTCTATACAAAGATACTATGCTCACTACCTGAAAGGTTCAATTCGAAAGTCACAGTCATTCAGGAACTTTGTAATACAGACCATATGCAGGTTGAAGAACTGAATGGTTCTTTACAAACCAATGAGTCAAACTTTAAAGCTCCAAAAGGTAAATCTATCGCCCTTAAATCTTCTAAAAGTATTTCTCATGAAAATAACAATTCTGATTTAGAAACCTCTGAAGATGATATGACCCTTTTAGCTAAAAAGTTTTACAAGATTTTCAAAAGTAAAAAAGAGGGTTGATGTTCAAAAACATGTTGAAAAGAAAAGATCAAGATCTAAAAATTGGAAATATTTAAAAGACAGCCAATGTTATAACTGCCATAAATATGGGCATCTAGCAAACAAATGTTTTAAAAAGGACACCTAAAAAGAAAGGTATGTTGGCTACATGGGATGAATCTTCCTGCTTTGAAGCCTCTTCTGAGTCAGAAGATTCTGAAACCGAGTCGGGTAATGATGTTAAAGCCCTAATGACTCTAGCCAAGTTCACTTTCTCAGATAATGATACAACCAGTGAAGAAAATCTGGAAAGTGATCATGAGAATGAAGAAGATCTTCAGGATGCTTATGATGCCCTATACAGGGAAAGTTGTAAAATAACTGTTAAATTAAAACTTCAGAAAGAAAAGTTTTTAAAATTAAAAGAGAATTTTGATAATCTGTTTTTGTAAAAATCACACTTTCAGATTGCTTTGAAAAAACTAATTGTAACTTAGATTTCAAAACGTCCCAAGTTGAAAACTTAAAATCTGAAAATGAAAAACTAAAACTAAAAGTCTCTTCCCTTTTAAGTTTGAAGGACACATGGAGGTATGCTCAAGGTGACCCCAAATTAGAAAAACTTTTATATGGATCTAGAAAATGTGGTGATCGATCTGGATTGGGCTATGATAAAAATACTCCTCCAAAATATAAGACTACTCCTAATTTGTTAAAGGAGAGTCTTCTAACTCAAAAGGGAAAGGTCTAAATCAAAATATTTCTAAAACGACTAAAACTTTTTAGTCCTTAAATCCTAGAAAGAACCATATCAACTATAAAAATCAGAATCGTAATCCTTTAGCTAAGAAAATTGTAGACTTGCTTAAGGAGCTCTTAAAATCTAACTCAGTGGGTAGGACGTATAACAATTATAATCGGAAGAGAACCATGTTCCTAAACATAAAACTGTAATAAAATGGGTTCCTAAGGTTGCTTGTTTGGTTGCCCACACCGCATATAAAGCCACGAGCCATTTAAAGTGGTACCTGGATAGTGGTTACTCCAGACATATGACAGGTGACAAAAGTCTGTTCACCAGTCTTAAAGACATGACTGATGGTTCAGTCACATTCGGTGATGGTAGCAACTGCGGGATTGTTGGCCAAGGTATGGTTCAACTCCCTAACCTCCCTCTATTTGAGAATGTTTTATATGTAGAAGATTTAAAACATAATTTATTAAGCATTTCTCAAATTTGTGATAATAATCACAGTGTAAAATTTTCAAATCAAAAGTGTGAAATCTTAAATAAGAATGGTTCTGTAATATTAACTGGTCACAGAACTTCTGAAAACTGCTATATAGTTAGTGACTCAAGCTCATCTAAGCTATCATGTTACATGGTCCATATCGATGAGACCGAACTATGGCATAAGCGCCTAGGACTTGTACACTACCGCAACTTGTATAGATTGAGCAAAAGTGATTTGGTAAGAGGTCTACCCAAAATAAAGAAAGTGGATAAGATATGTAGCGAGTGTCAAATTGGTAAACAAACCAGGAGTGTTCACAAAAAGATAAACTCCAACGCCACATCTAAACTACTCAAACTTCTTCACATGGATCTTATTAGACCAACTAGAATGGAGAGTCGAGGTGGTAAGAAGTATATTCTGGTCATTGTAGATGACTTTACCAGGTATACTTGGGTAGTCTTCTTAAGAGAGAAATCTGAAACTCTTGATGAAGTAAAAAGGGTACTTAAACGTATTCAAAATGAAAAAGAGTTACAAGTCAATAAGATCCGTAGTGATCATGGATCTAAGTTTGAAAATAGTAGTTTTGAGAAATTTTGTAGCGACCAAGGAATATCATAGAAATATTCTGCTCCCAAAACATCACAACAAAATGGGGTAGTGGAAAGGAAAAATAGGGTGCTTTAAGAAATGACAAACGTAATGTTAAATAGTATGAAGCTTCTTAAAAATCTCTAGGCTGAAGCCATAAATACTTCTTGTTATTTAATTAACCGTGTTTATATTAGAAAATCTAATAATAAAATGACTTATGAGATGTGATTTGACATGAAGCCTTCTGTCAAATACTTTCGTGTTTTTAGCAGTAAATGCTATATCTTGCGTGACCGAGAACATCTGGGTAAACTTGACACCAAAAGTGATGAAGGGATATTTTTAGGGTATGCTCTGAATAGTCAAGCATATCGGGTACTTAACAAGAGGACCGGTGTAATACAAGAATCTATTAATGTAGTCATTGATGATCATTTGGATACACCTCTCTCAAGTTTAGAAGATGATGAGGCTCTTCTAATTGATAAACCAGACTCTTCATCTAATCAAAATAACATTGAACTACGATCAAATAAAGATCATCCTACTGATCAAATCCTTAGAAATCCTCTCACTAGTGTACACACTCGTAAATAATTAGAAGATATGTGTAATTACATGTGTTTTACATCTCAGATGGAACCGGCTAACGTAAAAGAAGCCCTTACTGATGAAAACTAGATTGTAGCTATGCAAGAAGAGCTCAATCAGTTTGTAAGAAATGATGTTTGGTATTTAGTTCTAAGACCAACTGATAAACATATTATCGGAATAAAATGGATTTTCAAGAATAAGTCTGATGAATTTAGTAATATAATTAGAAACAAGGCTAGGTTGGTTATACAAGGATTTACTTAAATTGAAGGTATTGATTATGATGAAACCTTTACCCCAATAACTCGTCTTGAATCAATCAGACTGTTTATATCCATTGTGTGCTTTAAAAAGTTTAAAATATATCAAATAGATGTTAAGAATGCATTTTTAAATGGTGATTTGCATGAAGAAGTATACATTGAACAACCAAAGAGTTTTGAAGACCCTAAGCATGCTAATCATGTTTATCGCCTAAAAAAGACACTCTATGGATTGAAACAGGCTCTCAGGGCATGGTACGAGAAATTAATTAAGTTCTTGTTAAGTCATGAATTTGTTATGGGGAGTGTAGATAAAACATTATTTGTTAAGAAACATAAGGATCATATTTTAATTTTGCAAATATATGTTGATGACATTATCTATAGATCTACCTGTGCTAACATGACTGTTGAGTTTGTAAATCTTATGAAGTCCAAATTTAAAATGAGCATGGTTGGAGAACTAAATTATTTCCTAGGGTTGTAAGTCAAACAACTTCTTGATGGATTCTTCATCTCTCAAACCAAATATGCTCTGAACTTAGTTAAAAGGTTCGGATTTAAGAGTGGGAAGAATTTTGATACTCCAATGAGTACAACTCTAAAACTTTCTAAGGATTCAACAGGTAAGAGTGTGGATCCTAAGGTATATCGCAGTATGATAGGAAGTTTACTTTATTTAACTACGAGTCGACTGGATATTGCTTTTAGTATTGGAATTTATGCCAGATATCAATCGGACCGTAAAGAGTCCCACTTAATTGTTGTTAAGTGAATTTTGCGATATGTCGCTAGTTCAGCTAATCTTGGTCCCTGGTATCCAGATGATACTAGTGTGCAATTAGCTGGTTACGTAGATGCTGATTGGGCTGGTAACATTGATGATCGCAAATCAACCAGTGGTGGTTAGTTTTATGTCAGGAAATGTTTAGTTTTTTGGCTAAGTAAGAAATAAAGTTCCGTATTGCTCTCTACTGCTGAGGCTGAATATATTACTGCAGGTAATGCATGCACTCAGTTAGTATGGATGAAGAAAATGTTAAGCGATTACGGAATTGCGCAAGAATCTATGATGTTATATTGTGATAACACAAGCGCAATTAATATATCTAAAAATTCTATTCAGCATTCACGAACCAAGCACATTGACATAAGGAATTATTATATTCGTGAATTGGTGGAAGAAAATATAATTTCATCAGAATATATTCAGACCGAGAATCAACTAGCTAACATATTCACAAAACCGCTTGACAAAAATCGGTTTGTAAAATTGAAATTTGATCTTGGTATGTGCAATATGAACTGATGCTTTGTGCTCATTTGTATCATAATGTTTGTATATATTATTTTGCATTTTTATTTTATTTAAATATATGCAAAATTACACATTTTCAATGTTACACGACCAGTCGAGTACACACTCGACCAGTCGTGGCACGACCGATCGAGTATGAACACGACCAGTCATGAAACACATGAATTGAGTTTTTATTTGGGGAAAGGTGATTTTTCTTCATTTCTTTCTTCTTCTCCATCAAGCCCTTCCACAACCAGTCGAACCCATCACTCAATTACTCTCTGGTTAATGCTTCATTTTTTATTTCCTTCTAGATTTAAGTTATTTGATCATTCTTAATCTTGATTTTGCTTCTTGTTTCAAGATTTATGGTGATTTGAAAGTGTTTCTTCCTTAAAATGTGATTTGCTTGAAATCCTTTCATTCCTTTTTGCAAACCTTTGTTTCCTTGTTTTCTTTTTGCAATGGAAGGAAGAACTAGGAAGAAAACCACTCACGGTCCCTCTTCTTCCTATTCTGCACCCATTACCGTGTGTCATCTTCAGCCTCCCGAAGAAGATTCCGAGAGTATGTGGGATTTTCGTCGTAGAAATGTTATTGTTGAGCGTGTTATACTTATTGATCATATTAAACGCCTCATCAACATTCTCCCTCTCCTTGAAGCTATAGGATGGGAAAACATATTATCTTGAGGCAATCCTGCATACCGATCCATTGCGCAAGGCATGTATGCTTGTATTACCGAGTTCTCTCAAGATGATTTGACATTAACTGTGTCAACTAGAGAAGGTCCAATTAAGGTAGACCGCCATTTGATTTCAGCAATCATGGATATATCTGTTGTTGATGACGGTGTACCCATATCTACTTTGCAAGCTAGACCTTTTGAAAATGCTAAACAATTTATTACAAGAGTTCTCTGTAACATGAATGCAGAATGGAACGGCGGTACTGCACTCAGTTCTAAATATATGTTGCCAAGATACAGGGTCTTGCATTGTATTTTTATTTTAAATGTCTATCCACGCTCAAGTAATAAGACTGAGTTGACCTCTTTTATGGCCCACATTCTGCATTTTGTTGTCTCTGGCATCCATATTTGTCTTCCTTCTCTTATATGTCATCATATTATTCAGTTTCGACTTCACCCTGGTCATAGCAATAATCATTTCACTTATCTTATGACTGCCTTAACTAATCATGCCTTGATAGCTATGCTTGTTGAGGAAGGTTCTATTAATCTCTATCCATTTAACAACTCTAATATCAATAAGATGAACCTGGACTTGGCACCTGGTCAAGTTGATGGGAATGCTAGAGGAGATGAAGAAGCTGAAGAAGCTGACGCTTTACCTCAAGAAGACGTTAATATTGATGATTTATTTGATGAACTTGAATCAGATTTTGAGGCTGACCCTGACTATCAGCCTTCTGGTTTCGATGAGAGGTTGCATACTCTTGAGGAATAGGTGGCTCAGATTCGTGTAACCTAGGATTCTCAATTTGCTTATATGCGCAAATATATGAGGCGCATTAATAAGGGTTTACATCAAATTGATCCATCTATTCCTGCTCCCTCTTCTAGATCTGACTTATTTTGTTTTGTTTTAATGGTATCTGTAATAACTTTATTCTCACTCTTTTCTCTATGACTGCTTGGATAATGTGGTTTAACTTCTTATCTATTCAGTTCAGATACTATGTTTTATTTGATTTGGATGAGTAGTTATTAATTCTACTTGCTCTCTTATTATCTTCCTTTATCATTATTCGCTTCCTTTGTCATGTTGTGACAAAAAGGGGGAGAACATTATTGAATGATATGAGGATAATAATATAATGATGATGAAATGTGGCTAATTTTTTATTTTTTATATTTTTGCAGAGAGCAGTAGATTAAGGGGGAGAGTTGATTATTGTGCATGATATCATAATATGTTTGTGCAATGTGTTGTTTGAATATCTATTGCATATTATAATTTTAGTTTTGTCATAAATTTGACAAAGGAAGAGATTAAAAGTGCTATCTTAATAAACCTTAAGTATTGTTAAATTTTGGTGAGCCAAACCAATTCAAGCTTGTATCTTGATTTGTAATCAAGCTTGTGCATCTGTAAACATTGAATCTTCAACATTCGTTCTGTTCATGCTGAATAAATCTATCTTATCTACGACGAACTCACCGAGATCTTCAGACTGGAAGAAAGTGAAGACTTTCATATATTGAGTGAAGACTTAGTTTTTAAGAACATTGCGGTTCAAGATCGTGAACTAAAAAAGTTCAAGAACTCAAGACCTAGTTGAAGATTATGTTTGGTATGTCGAGTTCAAACTTTGAAGATCGCAAAATTAAAGCTACTGAAGTGATCGATATATTAAGTGTTCATATGTTCTATCTCACAAGTAATATATGATTGACCTAGATTGACCTTAGATCATGATTAGATCATTTCATACTTTCGGTCGGTCATTTTATAAGTGTAAAATTCTGTTCTTTCGACTAGCCCTAGCACTGGCTCGACCAGTCCAGGATTGTTATGAATTTTTGAAAATTTTCTATTGGTCTACGATCAGTCCTAGAGACTGCTCGACCAGTTGTGTAAATAGTGTTTGACCGGTCGTGTAGTGCTCGACTCGTTTTCCAAAGTGTAATCTGGACTCACACGACCAGTCGTGCAGTGTCCAAGACCAGTCGAGCGGGCCACTTGACTAGTCGTGGGACCCACAAGGCTAGTCATGCAACTGAAAAATATTATCGCACCAGAATTTTTGAAAA
This sequence comes from Magnolia changhungtana, assembly GCA_030180095.1. Lineage (NCBI taxonomy): Eukaryota > Viridiplantae > Streptophyta > Magnoliopsida > Magnoliales > Magnoliaceae > Magnolia > Magnolia changhungtana. Next base: position 3,056,803 of record JASAUF010000525.1, read on the forward strand.
TTTGTTTGGATAAATCCAGTCGTAACTAACCAAAGGCCAGTCATGCGAACAGATTTTTCACTTATAAACAATGCTCGAATTTCAGAGTTTTCTATTCAATTCTTATCATTCTTAAGCAATCACTCTGAGTTTATTTTGAGTACATTGTAGGCTATTTTATGTATATTTAAGATCCTTTAAAGTAGCTCTTGTAATTTGATTTTGATTTTATATTCCATTCTTATATTGAAAAGGGATATCCGATTTACCCTTTCTTGAGATCAAAATTAATACAAAGCCCTTACTGATTTAATTAAAAATCATCTAGACTTAGAACCTTATACACTTGTGAGACTGAACGTTGAACATCTACGTCGTCATTAAGTTGGTTCTACTGGAGATAAGTTTTTACTTTTTTTGTAATTCAAATTTTTTTTTTCGGTTTGCGAGATTGTTCCAGAAAATCTCCATTTTTTTTTTGTTTATCTAAGGTGATTCAAAAAACTCAGAGCATGGGGTTTTTTAATTGTGTAAGTCCACTTGAAAGACACAATTGTGAAGGTTTTAGGTAAACCTTGAAACACCTATTGTGGATTAGTAAACGCTAATATCCCGAGGGAGTGGATATTAAGAGTGGAGTTATTGTGTGGCTGTTGTTTAACAGTTGGTGTACACACAAGCGAACCACTATAATTCTTTTTGTTTGGTGGATGTGTGATTTATTTCTTTATCTTTTATGATTTAAGATTGTGGGATGTATTTGTGGATGTAAATGTTGTAATCTTTACATTTCAGCATTGTGTGGTGAATGTTGTAATAGATTAGATTCTATTTCTTTCATATCCTCTTCAGTTTAAGTTTTTTATACTCACCCACATTCTAGTAAGGTTGTCCTACCATAAACCATTGGTTTTTGGTGTTAGGTTATCCTTATAAGAAAGTTTGTATCAACCTCTCAATACTTGATTTTTGAGGTTGTTATTTCCTTTGGTTATTTGCAATTCATTTAGCTATCTTATTGTTTATATTTCGCTTGTTAATTTTTATTTGGCATAGTCCTATTCACCCCCCCCCCCTCTAGGACATATAGCTCGGCCTTTTCAACCCCATCACGCTATAAGCTTCACCTGTTAGCCCTAACTAAGAGGTTTAACTAATCATAGACATGATCAAACTAAAGAGCTTAAAAAGCATCAAAGGAAAGAAAAACCACAAAGGAAGGAAGAAGGAGATGGCTGGCTACATGTCCACGCTCTCTCTCTCTCTCTCTCTCTCTCTCTCTCTCTCTCTATCCACGTCTCCACGTCCCAAGATGATCCACAACTACCTGATCCCTTTGATCTCCTTTTCTCCTCCTTTTATAACAACAGCAAGAGGTCCATAAGTCGGCTATAGGCTTGCGAAACTAACCTTCTTACGCAGTAGAAGAACCAGACTTTGTTTTGCGCAGCGAAACGCAAGGATAGGTTGCATTTGAATGAGAGTTTTTGCCAAAAGATCGCCCTAAGAACTGATTTGGCTCCATGATTGGAGTAAGGACCCCCTTTCCAAGCTTTTGGAAGGTCTAGATCATTGATCAAACCATGATCAAGATCATCAAATGGCCCATAGTGGCTGGCGTTCTCGGACGCACGACCTTGTGCAATTTCTTGCACTATACTGATGGTGGGAGGAACCATGATTGGTGTCGTCATGGAAATCCACTCTGTCCATTGAATGCGTGTCGAAAAACCAGTTAGAGATGGATGATTTCAGATTGGATTCGGTGTGGCCCACAAAGTTTTTCATACTATCATCCGTCCTCCATTTAGACTGTTGAAATCCGATCCTCACTGTCTTTTGGAATTCCATCACCTAGGCTTAGATCAGACAGCCTATGGGAACCTAATGAATGGTCTAGATTAGTCATCTGGGCCGAGATGGTGGCCCACAAGGGCCGTCCATAGGTTCTCTGTCCGTTTATTACACAGGTGAAAGAAAAATTCCTGCTTCGTGCGGGTCAACGGTCTTTTGACCGATCTAATTAACACGGTGCATAGTTGGTGGACGCGAGTGGTGCACGTGCCCTACAAGTGGGGTCCACTTGTGATGCCTAAGGGAAATCTACTCCGTTCATCCATTCTTTCATCTAATTTAAGGGGTTGAGCCCAAGTTTAAAGCATATCCAGAGATCAGGTGGGCCCCAAATTGGTGATCATGATCGATCTTGTCCGTTGGACCTCCTCCACGAAGATCCAAAGGCTGAAATTTTACGTGTATGACTATTTTATGATCCTCAGGCCAGATATAAAGTTTCAAGCCAAATGGATGGTAGGAACCCTGTGATCTTTCATTTAAGACAATTTTTAGGCTCTTTATCATTAATCACTTGATTTTCTTGGATCTTTGGCATGTGAACTCTTCAATCTCGATCCCTTAAGATTTGTCCCTTACCTTGGTGATTCTTGAGCGTTAAATCCATGCTTTTAGAACCCTTTTTCAATCCAAGCTCTTAAATTCACCTTGCAATAAAAACATGATTAAAATAGGACGTTAAACATTATCATGTATGTAAAATCAGGTAATAACTTGAGTCTAATATGCAATATTTGACCCTCAACATAAGGATTCACATGCATCATCAATATCATGGCCATCATCAATCACTATCATACATGCCCTATGCATTAGTTGTCTGTCATGCATAAGGTTATCTTTACGTTCACCAACATCATATATTTATCATCATCTATTCATCAAGCAAAACATAGTCATCTTATCCACAATATCATCACAACAATCAATATGTGCATTATTATCACTTGGATATCAAGCATGGTAGTCAACTAGCATATTTTGTCATCATGCATATATATAATATCATCATCATTACCATGAGGATCATTTTCACTTAATGATTAACATAAATAATGTCATAAGTATATAAATAATTACTCATCCATCATCAATGCATATGCTATAATTTACCATCCATTAAATCATATCTATCATTTCAACCAACAACTCATAATCATCATTATCATATTACCATACAGGTATCATCATCTCACCCATCACTAGGTGCGTCCTACCTAGTGTAACTTCCATACTAGATTTGAACTACATGCAAGGCATGGGGTCGTATAGGTCAGTGTGCGTCCCACTTGGAGAATCAATAAGCCAACTTAAAAGCATAAACGTCCAACCACAATACCTTCAATGGTGTGGATCTAGTTCCACAATTAAGTGGGCGCCACACATTCCACCAACTAGAAACAATGCACAATTTCAAAATAAGGGATAACATGCTAACATCTTTCATGTCATATATCATATCGGGCCCACTAGCCACGTACACAACAAACCAAGAAAAACCCAATTACCAATTTATGCATTGTAAAATAGGTCGCTCTAAGTGTGGTCCACTTGAGTAGAGGTAGTATGAAAGGCACGCTACCCCAGTAGGCAATGGGTGTGCCCGACGGCCTCAATGAAGGTTACCATTGTGGGTTTCTCATTCCCCAACAATTCCTCTAGTGTTGGGCTCGCTTGGACCTTAGGGTTGCATCATTTAGATGGGCCCAATGCCACCTATGTCTTAAGAGAACATTTGAACAGCAAGATCTATCCACTAATTATTTACAAGTTATACAACACCCATTTACAAAACATGCTAGTTGGACCTCATTACATCAAAGGTAAGGCCCATACAAGATAGCCCATACTAAATAGCCTACTTAAGGTTTTTAAGCCCAACAATATCCAAGAGCTATTTTTCAGAGTTTAAATGCTGCATTAAATGCTTTGGGAAGGTGGCGGACACCACTAACGTGGCCTCACATAAATTCTATGTAAAACAGACTTTTGGTGCAGGGTTAGTTCTTGGTCATTTTAGAGTCAGATTCATGATCACGTGCGGCCTACATATTGTGAAAGAAAATAACCACCTTATAGCTCTATGCATGGGCTTTACAAATTATAAGGTAGGCCCCATTGGTTGGGTGAGTACAATTTACGGCGATGGCCTAAACATGGGTACTTGAAGAAACTGTGCTGGAAATATAGTGCAGAATTAGTTTTGGCCCAATCTTGAGTACGTCCCATGATCATAGGGGACTATCTTTTAGTGTCCCATCAGGTGCCCTTGGTTGTACTATATATGTACTTTAAAAACTATAAGATGGGACCAACTGGTTGTGCACACGTAATATTTGGTATAGGGCTAAGCATAGGTAATTTTATTTTCTGCACAATTTTCTACACAACCATGCTTGACCACATTTTGGGATTCCCTCCTTGATCATGTGGGGTCTGATTTAGCCCAGTTAAAATATTATTTATCTATTCATTAGTATAGGTTAAAGGTTCCAAGTGGTGACCTACTCATATCTCTAGTGTGTGGTCCACTATAGAGGCCCAAAGTTGGTACAAAACACAAATAATCAGACAATTTTCAGAAATGGGGTCTATCACAACTTAGGGCCCAATTTTCAAACACTTGGGGATTATTCCTGACAAAAAGTGGGACATCCCAGCTCACTTATATAAGGATTAAACATCTCCCAAAGTGGGACCTTTAACTACAGAGTATGGGGCCCACTACAAGGTATCAAAGAGGCCTACATGCAATGCAGTCAAGTACTTAGAAAATTTTAGCGAACAAAAAGTGCAAAAGAAAGAAAATTTATAGAATGGCAAGTGGGGCCCATATATTAGCAAAGCATAGATAAGAGACACACATCAATACACATGGCTGTCCAGATTAAATGAACTAATAAAGTACATAAATCAAAAGTGGTCTCACTACCAAGTGGGTCCTTAATAAGAGGATGAATATTGTTGTCAACATACATACAACATACAAGTAGCACATGAAATGTCTTGATCAAATATCTATGATCAGATTCTATGTTGGAAAATCTGAGCCAATGGATGGTTTGGGAATACATCATTCAGGCCATTTATAGGTATCCTACCATACAAAGCCTTGGATCTATCTGGACCACACACAAAAATTCAAGATTTGTCCTTACAGAAGTATCTGTCTATTCAGAATTTCCTAAGTTCTATCATGAAAGGATCTTACCATAAGGACCATACATATGATCAATAACTATCTTAAGTAAGTTAAGAGTAAACATAAAATATATTTGACCATTGGAATTACGGATATGGCACACACAAGAATGGTCATAACAAGTTCCGGAATACATCTTTCATATAGGGCCAAGATCTCAGCTGTCCGAACTCCGATTGAGGCTTGTTATATACCGTTGGAAAGTTAGTTCAATTTTCTATGAACTTAACGGAACGTATATTTTAATACATTCATTAAAAGAGTTAAAAATGGGTCCGTTTTAGGCAAATGGGAATCCTATATGTGCTGCTGGAAAGTAGCCAAGTAAACTTGATGTTACGAATGATTGGACTGTTGGATGACTACGAAATTTGGTCCAGAGTTAGTTCATATTGTGATTCATATTATTTCCAAGTTTCAACTACGATCTTGTCACGATTGATTTTATATGATTTTTAAAGCTTTCTTTTCATATACAAAAACAGGATTACATGTGAAGGGTGTGGATATGATGTTCATCATGGTAGACCATACTGAGGTGGGCCACTTTGCTGACCACCATAGCCATAAATACATGCACACAAAAACTCCACACCAGTGGGGCCCACACATATTAAGAAAATAAAAAGGGGAAGAAAGAGGAGGATGAGGAGAATGGGATGAGGGGTGTAGACTCACCTCAATCGATGGATGGTTGGATGATGATGTGTGGTCCACTCCCTCTAGGTTTAATGATGGGCCACACCTTGGCCCACTCTCTCTCACTCTCTCTTAAAATCTCAAAAAATTTCTAAGTATAGGAAAAGAATAAGTGCAAAAGAGCTCCTACTCTTATACAGAGAATTGGGAGTCGAGGTGGCAAGATGATGTGGTAAGTTTATGGGATCTTTTTGGTGTTAAAAGTGAGGTGAAAAGTGATATATGGTATGGTAATGGATGGATGAGGTCGATGGTGCTAAGCATGCATTGGCAAAGGTGGAAGAAATCTAGACATGCAATGGCTAATGGACAGATAAGGGTTATAGGTTGTAGGTGATGCATGGTGGATGATGAAGTGGAGTATTGCAATTGGTTGTTTGAAGTGATGTGGCACAAATCAAGACATGCATTGGATGCATGTATATGATGAGGTGGACATGGGCCATAATTAGTTTCTAAGGCATGGGGAGAGAGCTAATAATGAGTTTTGGGATAGAATCCAATTTTGTCTTATAGTGCTTGTCTTATATGTGCTAGTTTCTTATTTTTTCATGTAGCAATTGTCCTACTTGCTGGTAATTTTCATGTTCTAAAAGTGGGCTTTAGGCCCACATGTGCCCAAGTCTAATGGGGATAGCATAATAAAGGTTACTTGTGTTATTGGATACATAATTTGGGCCTTACATTCAATGAGTCATATCTCACTAACGGAGCATCGAATTGATGCACGGTTTTCGTCATTGTGATCGCAGCGACGATGTGGTCCACATGATAGAGGTCTCAAGATCATTCAAAATAAATCACTTGGGTGAGTTTTCTAAGTGCACTAGGGTGTAGTGTATGATCTATCAATGGTGTGAGTTGGGACACATGTGCACACAAGCGATGTTGTAAAAGACCAGGATCCCACATGGGGCACTATAAATTTGAATGTCTTGCATCTAATAGGTCTCCCTCCACTTTCAAGTTGAACCATATAGGAAAATTCAAACCAACCGGAAAATTAATGCAAAGATCAAAGAGTCCTTCAAAGCATACACCAAATGAAGGAAGAAAATACCTTACTCCAGCTAAAATGACTGAGAGGATGGAGGATTTGATAAATTAAGTAGCTCAACTAAATCGGATAACTAAAGAATTGATGAAACAAGGAAATCTGGTTGAGTTACCCAAAAAAGCCAAAAAAAAACCAAGGTGAGAATAAAGCCACATCTCCAAAAAGGACTGTCACCAAATGGGTTATAAAGAACAAGAACAATTGCCTTGTAATTCATACTGCACTAAAGGCAGGCAATAATTATAAGTGGTATCTTGATAACGAGTGCTCCAAACATATGACAGGTGATCAAACCCACTTCTGTGACTATTCAGAATTTGATGGTGGGTCAGTCACATTCGGTGATGGGAGCTCCGCCACGATTATCGAAAAAGGGACAATAGTTGGGCCTGGCCTACCCAGAATTTAGGATGTTCTTTGTGTAGAGGGATTAAAATATAATCTCCTAAGCATTTCTCAAATCTGTGACAAAGAACACTCAATCACATTCTCAAAAGATATGTGCAAGATCTCCGATCTCGTAGGTAAACTTATCATGAAAGGTCTTCGCACAAGTGATAACTGTTATGTAATTCAAAGCAGTGGAGAAAGTGTCTCATCCACAAAATGTCACATGGCCCTAAAAAATGAATCCAAGCTATGGCACCAAAGACTTGGACATGTCCACTACCGGAATTTGGCTAAACTAAGCTCAGAAAATTTGGTGAGAGGTCTCCTTAAGATCAGGAAGAAGGAGAAGATTGTGTGCAGTGATTGTCTTAAAGGCAAACAGATAAACGTTGGACATAAAAAGATAACCACCATAACAACTTCCAAACCACTTGACCTATTGCATATGGATTTAGTGGGACCTACCAAATTTGAGAGTCATGGGAAAAAGAGATATTTTTTTGTGGTAATGGATGATTACTCCAGATTTACTTGGGTCGCCTTTCTCAGGGAAAAATCTGATGCATTTAAAGAAGTCCAAAAGATGACAAAATGAATTCAAAATGAAAAAGGGTATAGTATAAGTCGTATTAGGAGCGATCATGGTGGGGAGTTTTAGAATGATCGATTCGAATGTTATTTTGATCAAAATGGAATTCGACATGAATTCTCAGCTCCAAATACACCTCAATAGAATGGAGTGGTTGAAAGAAAGAACTAGGTATTACAGGAAATGGGCTCAGTTACAATCAATAGTAAAAACATGGCTAAAAGTTTATGGGTTGAAGCCGTCAATACCGCCTACTATATAATTAATAGGGTATATCTTAGAGCAGGATTTAATAAGACTCCATATGAACTATGGAGTGAAAAACAGCCTAGTGTAAAATATTTTCACGTCTTTAATAGTAAATGCTATATTCTTAAAGACGGAACATCTAGGAAAATTCGACTCTAAAAGTGACGATGGGATTTTTCTAGGATATTCTACAAACAATGGTGCTTATAGAGTGTACAATTTAAGGACATTAACTATTCAAGAATCTATCAATGTAGTTATTGATGACCAACCACATGATCAGAATAGTCCTGAAATCGATATAGAGGATGAAGTAGACACCCTCACAATAGGTAAACCACATAACAAAGTCACTTAACCTCATAAACCTCAACCGTCAAACAACTTGCAACTCATTAAGGATCATCCTATCAATCAAATCATTGGAGATCCTAATGATGGTGTGAAAACTCGACGCTAACTTGAAGGTGTTTTTTGTCATCTGTGCTTCACTTCTAAAATTAAGACCAAAAATGTTATAGAAGCTCTCCAAGATGAATTTTAGATTGCAGCTATGTAAGATGAGCTCCAACAATTTGAAAGGAATGAATTGTGGCAGCTGGTTCCCAGGCCATTTGATACTAACATCATCGGAACAAAGTGGATCTTCAGAAACAAGTTTGATGAATTTGGTAATGAAGTAAGAAATAAAGCAAGACTCGTGGCACAAGGCTACTTACAAATTGAGGGCATTGATTATGATGAGACATTTGGCCCCTTAGCTCGCCTTGAGTCCATAAGAATTCTCATGTCTATTACATGTGCATTAAAATTTAAATTATTCCAAATGGATGTCAAAAGTGCCTTCCTCAATGGTATACTTGAGGAAGAAGTACACGTTGAACAAATAAAAGGATTTCTGAATCCTAAGTATCCTCAACACGTATACAAATTGAGAAAAACACTTTACGGACTAAAACAAGCACCCCAAGCATGGTATGAGCGCTTCACACAATTTTTACTAGATCACCATTTTTGTAGGGGAAGTGTTGATAAAATACTATTTACATAAAAGACTGGGAATATCTTGCTCATTGCCCAAATTTACGTGGATGACAGTCTTTAGATCCACTTGTGAAGATGCTGCTCATGACTTTGCTGAATTGATGAAATCTGAATTCGAGATGAGCATGGTTGGTGAGCTGAATTTCTTCCCGGGATTGCAAGTGAAACAATTGGCAAATGATATATTTGTATATCAGTCCAAATATGCAAGAGATTTGATAAAGAGATTTGGACTTGACTCTAGCCGCACTCAAAATACTCCCATGAGCACCACTCTCAAACTTTCTAAAGATGTCAATGGGAAGAGTGTGGATTAGCACTTGTATCGCAGTTTAATAGGCAACTTACTCTACCTAACTAGGAGTTGGCCTAACATTGCTTTTAGCATTGGTGCATGCGCTAGATTTCAAGCCGATCCTAAAGAGTCACATATATCCGCGGTAAAAAGAATTATACGATTTGCGGCTGGGACTACTGACTTTGGCTTATGGTACCCATTTGACACATCTACCATCATTTCTAAATACTCAGATGCCGATTAGGCCGGGAACATTGATGATCGCAAGTCCACTAGTGGAGGTTGTTTCTATATAAAAAATTATCTTATATCATGGCATAGGAAAAAGTAAAACTTAATCTCATTGTCTACTGCTGAAGCCGAATACATTGCAGCCGATAGTTGTTACATACAGCTTCTGTGGATGAAGCAAATGTTGATGGATTATGGCATTAAGCAATCTACAATGACACTTTTTCGTGACAATACAAATGCCATTAATATCTCAAAAAATCCAGTTCAACATTCTCAAACAAAGCACATATATATCCGACATCACTTTATACATGAACCTGTCGAGGAAAACTTTATCATGTTAGAACATGTGCCTACAGAGCAACAATTGGCCGATATATTGACAAGACCATTGGATGCCAACAGATTTAGGGATTTCCAAAAATCTATTGGAGTTTGTGCGATTTAACGTGACTTTGGGGTCCACTACTTTTAACTGTCCTAATTGAGGAATCTTAGCCGCAGTATTATTATTCTTTTTGAACATATATGTATATTCAATTTTGATCCTTGAGTTTTTATTTTTGACATATATGTTATCCATTTTAGTGTCTTTTGGATTTATAAAATACTTATGAAAGATATATACTTGTACATCATCCTGGAAATACTTTCAAATATCTCCTTTAAGTACCTTCAGTAGCACTGAAGTGACTATTGATGGTACCGAAATTGAGCGGGCGTGCCTATATAAGTCGGTTCTCTAAATAGCCCCTTTTTAACCTAACTTTTTGTCAGTTTCCCTTAACATTCGGCTGGAGGTTTCCCTACCGAACTCAACCATTTCCAAGGCATTCCTCAGGTATTTTCCTCCATCTATTCGTTTCCTAATAGGTCCTTTGCTCGGCCCTTGTCATCTCTACCCCATTTTCTTTATGGAAGATTAAGAATATACTCCTCCAAGGGAGGGACGCACCAAAAAGAAACATGATAGGGGTGAATCTTCCGGCGCCAAGTCTAAACAATGTGCCCCAAAACAAGGTCGCAATATTCGTCAAAATACTCAACCTTCGGGTTCCCAAGAAGATCCTTCTCCTCCTTCAAGTCCAATCGCGGCTCAATTTGCTTCTAGGAAAATCATCTGTGAACGGAATGTCGATACTACATGTCTCTCAGCTTATAATGTCTATGATATCTTTCACAACCGTGGTTGGGATCCCATTTTATCTCTCAGAGGGGAAGTGGAGGTAAACCTAGTCAAAACCCTTTTATCTCATTGCACCCAGCCTAAAGACCATGACTTCCTTGCCATTACGTTCAACTATCACGGGAGAACTTTTCACATTACCCCTGCCAGGATAGCTTCCTTAATCAAAATTCCTATCCGCTTGGAACAATCATCTGAGCTCGATATGTCTGTTGGTGCAAAACGCATTGTTTGGATTGAACTCCTTTGCAATGGTGAAAATATTGAGTGGAGCAAAGGCAATGCTCTCCGAGCTACTGCAATGTCAAATGATTATTGCATCCCACATCTAATATTTGCATCCAATGTATATCCTCGGTCGGGTAATTATATAGAACTTACCCCATTCATGGTCAAAACTCTATATAAACTTGGAATGGGGGAACCAGTGTGTCTTCCCACAATGATATTCCATCAAATTATGTTTGCCTTTGAGTCAAATTCCAGTGGAATACCATTCGGACGGTTGCTACGTCGGTTGGCTAACCAGTTTGGGATAAAAGGAAACAAGGGCGAAGTACTCACCGCCCCCAAAGTTAAAGATCTCAGCATTACAAGAATGCAACTTCTAGCTGGAAATGGGATAAGACCTCAAGCTGAGGATGATGCACCTCTAAAAGAGGTTCCTGCGCCTACTGAAGATGATGCAGATGTACATCCTGGTCCTTCTGCCTCCTTAGATGAAACTCTCACCTCTCTCAGAAAGCAGCAAAAGGAGATAATCGAACGCCAGTCCAAATTGGAAAGAATAGTTCATTCTTTTCAAAGGACTGTTCAACGCATTGCAGCTCATCTGTCCCGTGGCCAATATGACTTTTTCTGCAGAGATTGCCTTTTCCCTGCGACAAGTTGTTCATGGAAGAAACTAAGGGGGAGTAGCATGTTTATGTGTGTTACATGCCAACACTTTGAGTTGTAAACTTTATATATGAATATGTAATCTTTATTGTCTTGGCATGTCATCGGTATGGACCATGACACAGTCATAAGTTAGGTTGTTTTGTCACATAATTAATAAAGGGGGAGATTGTTAGTGCACTCACCATGCACACATGTTTGTCAATCAGTGACTTGTTGTGTCAAGTAGTCGGATGGGTCGTTAGCAAATGAAGACCAATGATGGAACTGGAGAAAAAGCCCAAGCTACATGATCAAAGTACAAAGAAGCTTCTATAATCTTGACCTTGCCTATAGATGATCCTAACCCAAATAGGAAAACCCACTTCGATCATCTATTCAAGCCATTTTAAGTCTATATTTTCCATCATTCCAATTTTTGCTTTAGTGGGTTCAAAGTTGCTGAATGAATTATTGGACAAAAGTTCAAACAGGAAAATTTGTTCTAATTTAGTTGGAGAAGGTGCCACCGAATGGCACCTTTGGTACCACTAAAGACACCTTCGGTGCCAACGAAAATGCCCAAAACAACCTAGTAACATATTAAAGATAATTCGGTACCATCGACTGGATTTTCGGTCCCACCGACTCCTACCAAAGAACAAATTTTTGGTGCTACCGAAAGTAACAAAATTTCATCCAGCAGCTTCGGGATCTAATTCGGTACCACAGAGTGATATTTCGGTGCCACCAAAAACTCACTCAGCATAACAAAAACTAGTCGTTATAGATCCGTTGGGACTTTTTCTTTATAAATATAAGACCTTGAACTTTATGAAAAGTGTGGATTTAGGCATTTCAAAGTCTCTAGTGTATCTCAAGTTTATCCCACTCATCCTAGACTATCCACACGAGATTTATGTTCTTTCATTGTGATTCCTTATTCCAATGAGCATTCAAAGCTCCTATTATGAAGAACAAGATCTCTAGCCTGTTCTAGAGTATAGAGACCAAACCCATTGGAAAATCCTCTATCTCCATGATACTCTAGAACACCCATTATTTGAATCTCTTAGAAAATCCACTCATAACCTTTGATAGGACATTCAACCCACTCCCATTACCTTGGTTACCTTTATAGGAACATCAGATGTAAGGTTCTTGATCGTGAAGTTAATACAACAGGAAAATCACAGCATCGTGATCGTGGGAGCATTGGAGAGCTGATTCAAGCACGAGAGAATGAAGATCAAGCAATCCAAGACAAGCTACAAGAGGGGACTCATTCCGACAAGTAAGTGTCATTGTTAAGAGTCCACAAGTTAGTCTCTATCCTCGTATAGGATTGAGGCTAAGAGTTTGCTATTCACAAACTCAATTAGGTGCCCAGTGTGAGACCTTGGTCTGTTTGCCTAAACGTAGGTGCCTTGTGTGGGACCTTGGCCTGTGTGTCTAAACGTAGGTGCCTTGTGTGGGACTTTGGCCGGTGGGCCTAAATGTAGGTGCTTTGTGTAGGACCTTAGCCGTGGGGCCTAAACGTAAGTTCTTAGTGTAGGACCTTTGTTCATGTGTAGAGCATAAATTGTTGAGTCCTTTGTGTAGGGATGTAAACGTTTATGGTGAACCTAATTTAAAACCATTGATAGTGAAATTTGACACACTCTAGGAGAGAATGCGGTTGTTAGGAGTGGAGTAGGCACATAGTTGAACCATTATACATCCTTGTGTTTGGAATTATCATTTGCGCATCTATTTAATAATGATCACATAAGTTTGAATGCTTGATTATTTATGCATGATTGGATGAATGCTTAAGATTGATAGGTGGCACATTCCACACATAAGTTCACAATGTTATAGGCTAGTTGGTTTATTTATATATCTTGAGTAGCCTTAGTGATTAGACCCTCTATTGGCTTGAAAGCCTTTAGAGTTACATTACCATGCTTAGTTTAATTACAAATCCCTTTAAGTTAGACAATAAAATTTTAAATCGATATAATCGGCGAAAAGTCATATTCATCCCCCTCTAAGACTCTTAGACTATTCCATACTTCTACTACAGTGGTCTAAATCGCAATTTCATGCCGAGCTTTCCCGCTAACTCTAATAGGAGCATCTCGGAAGTGGTTTCGACCATTAAAGCGGCAATTAATAAGTTCTTTCACATAGTTCAGGAAAGCCTTCATTACCAACTTCATCAGGGGAAAAGAAAGCCTCAAGCCAGCATCCCATCTCCTTCATATCATTCAGAAGGAAGGCAAACTGCTCAAGAACTACATCATGCGCTTTAACTTGAAATGATGTAAGTACAAGCACATTTAGAGGACATTGCTCTGACCGATTATGGGAGGGCTAAGAGAAGGGAGGTTTCTCTTCTTGCTTGATAAAAGTCCTCCTATGACAATGGCCTACCTCCTCAATAGAGCTCAGAAATACTCCAACGCCGAGAAAACAGCTAGCCTACGGAGAGTAGCATGGCACAAGGAAAGCTCAGCTAAAGAAAAGCGACCAAAGGAAGAGCCAAGTCTATCCACTAACAACAAAAGGAGAAGGCGACGATCTCCCTAGAAGTCAATGACTAGGTAGACAACCTGATAGTAGGTATAGTTCGTACACCCTTCTCAACACTACGACTGAGCATGTCCTTGTGGAAGTCAGAGATAAATGTATCCTCAAATGGCCAATAACATGAATTCTGATGTGGTTAAGGGAGATAAACGAAAGTACTGTCACTTTCATCGGGACCATGGTCACTTGACTAGCAACTGTTTTGATTTAAAAGAGGAATTTGAAGCACTCATTCGCAATGGGCACTTGCGCGAATAAGTAGCAGGAAGGAAGAACGAGTAACCCATCAACAACAAACCGGTCGGGGAAATTCGCACTATCTTCGACGGACTCGCTGGGGGAGGCGACTCAAACAGAGCTTGGAGAACCTACGCCAGAAGTATTAGCTATGGCGGCTCAAACAATAGATCTGCATCACCAGTAAACCTCCAAAGGAGCAGAGAATGATACCTTGTGATCTAGCCTTTACCGAAGAGGATGTCCAAGGTGTCCACCACCCCCATGATGATGCACTACTGGTGGCTATGACCATAGCCAACTGCAGGGTGTTTCAAATTTTGCTAGACACCAACAGCTCGGCCAATATCCTCTTCGTTGAAACATTCAACAAAATGGGCATCAAGAGGTGCCGACTCTAGCCTATCAAAACTCCATTGCTCATGTTTATGGGGAATAAAATCACCTTGGAAGGGTTAATTCAACTCCACGGTCACTGCAGAGAAGGGCAAAATCAATCAACGACCATGATCAACTTCCTGGTAATCAAATGCCCCTCTATCTACAATGTCATCTTCGGACGTCCTTCCATTAACATTTTTCGAGTAGTTGCGTCAACATATCATCTCGCGATGAAGTTCCCAACTGACCACGGCACCGGGCTAATTAGAGAAGATCAATAAGAAGCTCGACAATGCTACTCTTTGGCATTAAGAAATTAACAAATGATGACCAAAACTTCTCTCAACCCCCGAGAAGACTCTGTCAAGAGAGGACGACCTATGGGGGACCCTCTATCAATCCCGCTCACTGAATCCACCCAACTTGAACTGTCCAGGTCAGGTCATCTTTAACTCCAACACAACGAGAATAAATGATGAACCTACTCCGACAATATTCTGACGTGTTCGCCTAGTCACACCAAGACATGCCCAGAATTAATCCGAGTGTAATGGCTCATAGGATGAACATCAACCTAGACCTTTGGTCGGTCAAGCAGAAAATGAGAGCATTCGAAGCCGAATGATACACTCTCATTAGGGAGGAAGTCAAAAAACTACTTGAAGTAGAATTCATGAAAGAGATATACTATCTAGACTGGATAGCTAACGTCGTCTTGGTGAAAAAGACTAATGGGAAGTGGTGGGTCTATGTAGATTACACCAACCTGAACAAAGCCTGCCCCAAACACATCTTTCCCCTCCCTAAGATCAACCGGCTCATCGATAGTATGACTAGGCACTATCTCTTGAGCTTCATGGATGCCTATTCAGGCTAAACCAAATTGCAATGCACCCTCATGACAAGCAGAAGACAGCTTTCGTCACCAACAAGGGCCTCTACTGCTATAAGGTCATGCCCTTGGGTCTAAAGAATGTTGGAGCCACGTACCAGTGACTGGATAATAAGATGTTTTTCCAGCAAATCGGGTGTAGTATGGAAGTCTATGTCGATGACATGTTAGTCAAGAGCATCAAGGCTAAAGATCTCCTCTCTGATCTGCAGGAATGTTCGCAATCCTCAAAAACTATCAAATGAAGCTGAATCCGAACAAGTGTTCTTTCAGAGTCGATTTAGGAAAATTCCTCGGGTTCTTGGTCAGCCAAAGGGGGTAGAGGAGAACCTTGAAAAAATTTAGGCTTTGCTTGACATGAACTCACCAAGGACGACGAGAGAAACCCAATGCCTCACAGGGATAATAGCTACACTCAACCGCTTCATATCCCAAGCTACCGACAAATGCCTTCCTTTCTTCAAACAATTAAAGGGGAATAAAAAAAGCAAATTGGATGGAGGAATGCGAGCTCGCCTTCTAATAACTTAAAAAATACATGGGGTCTTCACCACTACTCTCGAAACCTGAGAAGGGCAAACCACTTCTTTTATTTTAGTAGTCTCTTCAGTTGTGGTTAGTTTAGCCCTCATCAAGGAACAGGGAGAAAAACAATTGCCAATATACTACGTCAGCAAGGCCTTGGTCCTGACAGAAAGCAGGTACCCGGACATTAAGAAACTTGCCCTAGCCTTGGTCATCTCAGCTAGGCATCTTCGGCCATACTTCCAAGCCTAGGCCATCATAGTCCCGACCAACCAGCCCCTCCACCAGGTACTCCGAAAACCTGAAGTCTCAGTAAGATGAACAAAGTGGGCAGTTAAACTTAGTGAGTTCGATATATGTTATCAGTCTCGAACAACCATCAAAGGCTAAGCGGTGGCTGACTTCATTGTCGAGCTCATGACTAAGGACCAATAGGCAACCAGCACTAACGAGCAAATCGAACAAAGTGAAAATCAACCGGCCAAACTAGATGAGCAAACATGAACACTACACGTAGACGATTCAACCAACTCTAAAGGCAGTGGGGCCGGGATAGTGCTAGAAGCACTTGAACCCTGTATCGAATATGCCTTGAGATTTGGATTCAAAGCATCGAACAATGCAGCAGAATATGAAGCCTTGTTGGCCAAACTCAAGCTAGCAACAGCAATAGGAGCTAAACATTTGGAAATCTATAGCAACTTGTAGCTCATCATCATCTAAATAACCAGTGAATATCAGGCTAAAAAGGAAAGGATGAAAACCTACCTACAGAAAGCTTGAGAAATGATCGGCAAATTCCCTATGTGCAAAATAGCCTAATCCCCAGATCGGAGAATTATAAGGAAGACGTACTGGCTAAAATAGCTTCATCGTCAGAGGACAATATCCTAAAGTCAACCCAGTCAAATTCCTGACAAAGCCAAGCATATACGAGGATGACTCAAGTACATTCTTCCCCATTAATTCAGGACCGACTTGGATGGATCCAAGAATAGACTATTGCAAAGAAGGGAAATTACTTGAAGACCGACTAGAAGCATGAAGACTTCGTGTCACGCCCCAAACCCGAAGATCAGACTCACAAAATTTTCGATTGCCGAATTCGATGCCGACAGCCTCCGTAGTACCCCATTCTCGGCTCCCAGTGCCCATACACTAGGTTTCGATCCTAGGATCTTACAAGGAGGATTTTCCAATGTACATTCATCTCATAAGAAGCATAACTACAAGTGTACCCAAATCACAAAAGCAACATCATCATCACATATCCACTAATATAAACTTTTGAATACAGTACTGAAATGAAAATACGTATATCAATAATCAAAACTCTAGAAGTTAGTTGCACGCTCCAAGCTCGACACTGCTGCAACCTAATGCCACCTGTACGCATCTATCGTGCATAAGCTTATAGAAAGCTTAGAGGGTGGTGAAAGTGTGTGCACAAGGTAAGTGTCGAGTATGCAATATAATGTCATAAATCATACAATAACAAAATGGGCAGAAATACTGACAAGATCATGAATCATACGATATCAGAGAAGTGAAAATATACTGATAAGTCCATGAGTGCCATCAGTCGTACCAAGGCTATGCAATGCAAGGCCTAAATGCTAATGACGATATCAATGTAGAAACATGACAACCCAAAATGTTAAATGCTGTGAATGCAATGTAATATGCCGTGTGAATGAAATGAATGAGCTGGAGTGAATTCGGGATGATAATACGTAGTATCACAAGGGACTTCTATTCAAACCAGTCTCATACCTAAATTTGGATAGTCAAACTCAATTGGTAAACTCCTGATCTCAGGTTAGTTGCGCGCCCCAATCGAAATCTTGGTCATTGCAAAGGTACACATAATAAATAGTTGCACACCACCAGCCTGAGTGAATAGTGAATGAATGAATGAGTATGCAACTCCTGCTCAATAAGTCCACATATCAGCACCGTACATCTCTGGGATCATCACTGGGGTCTAGTAAACTCCAAGCTAGCTACCACCCCAGCCGGACACGTAGCCTAGTGAGTGGAAAAGACCTCACTACCCACCTATCAGTAGTATACCAATGCCTACCCAGCTCATCGATAGTCGACCCATTTGGGAGCTGGTCAAACTCATCCTAGCTTAGCCCCCTCACTCGGGCGGATAAGGCCACACCCCCTCCCAATCGACCACGACACAGTGGGAAACGCGGCTTACTAGTATTCGGCACTCGGGCGCTCATGTATCCACTCGGTCTAGACATTGGGGCTTCTCTTGGCCATGGAGGTTTAGGGACTTTTACTCACAGACATCCAAAGTGCCCAGATGCTTGAACCAAACATTTTTGGTGTCCCATCTAGCCATCCACGACATGCCTGTGGAGGCTACGACCCTGATGTCGTTAGGGCATACAGTAATCACAATCACACAATGCAAGATGCATGAGTTATGTAGTCCAATCATGCATCAATCCTGCGCATACCATGCACTCATGTGGGATAACTCCACCTATCAAAGAGTCCCATAAACCATTTGTACTATGACATATGCAATGGTCAATCACATCTCAATAAACATGCAGTTGATGCGTATGGGCATGTATCATGATGCTATGTTGTCACATACTCATAATCGGTATCAATAACCGGCATCAACAACCAGCCTCGATAATGTGGACATTTAACTAACATTGCCCCCAAGGAATGGCCCACATAGAGCCTAATATATAATGGACCCATGGACTCACACAAGGGCCTAATATACAACACCATAGGCCTCACGCAAGAGCTTACTACACATCACGATGGGCCTCCCACATGGACCTAATATGCATCACAATGAGCTCCATCACCTAGCCCTCAAATGCACTACAATGGGCCTCATATACATCACATTGGGCCTTAAACATGGGCTGAATACACATCACAAGGGGCCTCAAATACGAGCTGCATATACATCACATTGGGCCTCGACAATCATAATCGGCCTCAATAATTAGAATTAGCCTCATCAATCGGCCTTAATAATTGAAATCGGTCTCGACAATTGGAATCGGCAATCACAATCAGCCTTAGCAATCGGCGTTGATAATCAAAATTGGTCTAGACAATCGGCCTCGATAATCGAAATTGGCCTCGACAATCGAAATCGGCCTCGACAATCAGAATCATCCTTAAATTTCGGCCTTGATAATCGGAATTGGCTTCGATAATCAGAATCGGCCTTGATAATTAGAATTAGCCTCAATAATCAGAATTGGCCTCGACAATCGAAATCGGCCTCAACAATCAAAATCGGCCTTGAAAGTATACCTGCTAGAGCCCTGGTTTGTCAAGTTATGTGAATGGTAAGTCAGACTGGCTACAGAACTTGATAAGAAGATTATTTCGAGCGTCTGCCTCAACCGGATGTGTAGAAGCTCGCAATAGGTAAATCATAGCCTCACATCCCATGTCCCAAAACACCAGGTGATTAAAACTCTTAAAATAAGATAGACATCTTAGGGTTTTTTATGAGAGAAAAAAAATTTTAAATAGGAAAATCTCTATGTTTTTCTCACCTTGTCGATCTTATCGAAACACCCTCGATATGATCGACCTGTTCTGTCGATGTCCTCGATACCTTAACGATATTATCGATGAGAGGACCAAAAGTGTCCAACAACTAAATATTCATCTGGACAGATTTATCGATGTATCGATACACATATCGATATCATCGATATAAGTACAAATATGTCCAGCAACTTCATAACATATCTGGACGAATTATCGATGTATCGATACACCTATCGATATCATCGATATTCAAATCTCGAGTCCATCGAGAATGACTTGATAAGATCGACAGACAGTTTTCCGGCGCCCTTGTTTTTCAAAGAAAATCTCAAAAGTCTTTGATTACGTTGATGCTCTTCTGATATGACCTGAATTCAAATGATGATATCGATCGTGGGCTCGCATTTCTTACAGCAGATATCTGCATCGAATTTGAATCGATATTTGAATATCTGCTGTAAGAAATGCAAGCCCATGATCGATATCATCATTTGAATTCAGGTCATATCAGAAGAGCATCAACGTAATCGATATTTGAATATCATTTTTAACTATGATATTCAAATGATGATAGCATCATATGATATCGACAGCAGGTTATTTTTAACTATGATCGGGGGCCCTTCGATAGAATCGATATTCAAATATCGATGATATCGGCACCAGGTCGATTGCATCGAATAAGGACATAAATCATCCAGCAAGCTTAAAGACAAATCCACTGGATTTATCGATGCATCGACTCTGATCTCGATATCATTGACATTCAAATTCCGATGATCTCAACGGTTCCCCCGATCATTCATGAAAACCTGAAATATCTCAAAGTCAAGTCTCTCTCATTTTTCAAGTGTCGATTAATCGAACCTGTCATCAATGGAATCGAAGTTCGAAATCTGATGACATCGACAATAGCTTCGATTCATCGACCTATTGGCAAGAAGTTTCAAAAGTGTATGACATCGAGTCCGAGTCATCGAGCTGACCATCAATGCTATCGAGAGTATACGCTCGATGTTATTAAACCTGCTCGATGATATCGAACTCTGTCATAAATGTGACCATTTTATATCCATTGAAACTTTTTGCCTATATATAGAGGACTTATCTTTCATTGCTGTAAGAGAGAAAAGAGAGAGCTTTTGTGTGTTTCAACTTACATCTTATACCCTAAGCCCTTTCTCTTGAGGGAGTTCATCCTCCAATCCACCCTCACCATTGATATTCAATAGAGTGGATTGGGGAATGAACATCCGCATTCAAGGATCCTTCAGCTACTACCTTAATGGCAAATCATTAAGTTAGGATGCCTTGAATGCATAAGATTGGAACTACTCTACCTTCCTTATAAGTAAACCTTTAGAGAGTAGGATTCCATCTTAACCTTGACCCAACCCTAAGCCTAGTCTTGGTATATCTTTTGTGTTATGGATCAAGGGAGCAGAAGACTCTTCGTCAACAAGGAGGAGGAGATCTTTGGCATTGTGCTTAATGGGACTCATCAACTTATCTGTAAGTATTTAGAGTCCAAGAGGACACTTGCGATCATTCCTTTATAAGATTGGGTCTTAAGTGGTTCTCACCCTTTGAAGTCCTCAAGGAGGCCTCTGGCAGGAGTGTACGTGGTGGGTGCATTGTGTGGACCCTTGCTCTGTGAAGAGCATAAACATCTTGTTAGGATTGAACTAGTGAAACTCCAGGGTTAGAGGTGAACCGAGTAGAAACCTTTAGGTGCGTTGTGTCGACCCTTGCTCTATGGAGAGCATAAACATCTAGTTAGGAGTGAACCAGTGAAACTCCAGGGTTAGATGTGAACCGAGTAGAAACCTCTGGGTGCGTTGTATGGACCCTTGCTCTATGGAGAGCATAAACATCTGGTTAGGAGTGAACCAGTAAAACTCCAGGGTTAAGGTGAACCGAGTAGAAACCTCCGTGTAAAGGTTGAAGGTGAACCTGATTTAAAACCTTAGGTTTGAGGTGAACCCTGGGAAACCTCCTTAGTGAAATCCGGTATACTCAAGGGTTGAGTGCGGCAGCCAGGAGTGGAGTAGACTTATCATCGAACCACTATAAAATGACTGTGTTTGTGACTGCTTTTCTATATGTGTGATTCATGACAATGCATTCATATTCATATATCTGATCACATCTTACACACATACACAGTCACATCCAACATAGACTAAATTGCATATTGCTATATCTTGATTAGTTTGTGATTGAATCCTCTACCTGGATTGGAAGCTAGTAGAGTTACATTTGAGTAATCCTGGAAATTGCATACATGATAGGATTAGAGTGATAGGATTTTTAATATAACTAATAAATCTTTAAAAATTCCTATTCACCCCCCTCTATGAGATATTGGCATATTCTGACTTCAACTCAAGTGGTCTTCACCGCTATTTCAGGCCTCGACAATCAGAATCGGCCTCAACAATTGGAATCGGCCTCGACAATCGAAATCGGCCTCAACAATCAGAATCGACCTCGATAATCAGAATCGGCCTCGATAATCAGAATCGACCTCAATAATCAGAATCGGCTTCGATAATCAACCTCAACAATTGGAATCAGCTGAACAAGGCCTAAGGGAAGGTCACAATGTGGACATATAACCATCATTGCCCATCAATGTGGACATTTAACCAACATTGCTCCTAAGGAGTGGCCCACATTAGGCGGAACATATATTGGGCCCATGGCCTCACACAAGGGCCTAATACACATCACGATGGGTCACATCCATGGACCTCTCATACATCAGGTGGGCCGCATCATATGGCCACATATACATTACAATGGGCCTCTGACCTGGGCCTAATATACATCACAAAGGGCCAGATCTCATGAGCCTTAAATATATCACAATGGGCCTCTCTACCCATGGGCTCCAAATACATCACAATGGGCCTCATATACATTAAGTGGGTCGCATCATGTGGGCCGCTCCAATGGGCCAACATGCATCAAATGGGCCACATCATATGGGTCGCACTAATGGGCCCATATACATCAAATGGACCGCACCAATGGGCCCATATACATCAAATGGACGACATCATGTGGGCCTCAAATACATCAAATGGGCCGCATTATGTGGGCCGCACCAATGACACCATTCATCTATTATTAGAGATCTTTTTAGAGTATTATGCAAAAATATGAATCATATCAAGAGATCAGTTGGACCATACCACACATAACAGTGGTTATAGTGATTCTGACTGTTAAAATTAAGAGGGCCCACCATAGAAAACCGTGGGAGCAGCCACACCCATTATGAAACATTTCACCGTGATGTTTTTTTTTTAGATCCAACCTATTCATAAGTCAACAGAGAGATAGATGAAGTGAAAATAAAAATATCAGCTTGATTGGAACTACCGTGGCCCTTAAGAAGTTTTGAACAGCGGATGTCACTGTCCCCATTATTCTGAATGGTGGGGGTTCTCTAGAACTTCAGATCTGACCCATTCTTTTTCTCATGCCATAAAATGATCTCTCAAAATGGTTAGACGGTATAGATACAGCACATGCATCATGGTGGGTCCCACCGTCCAAGATCTGGACGGTGTGGATAAGACCCATACATCACTGTGCGCTTCACATATGGATGGACGGTGATATACAAACATCAAGGTGGGGCCCACATACGTGGCCCACCAAAGAAATTGAATCTGCTTCATTTCATTTTCTTTTCTTTTCTTTTTTACCGTTTGCTAGACGAGCTCGCCAAATGAATGAACAGTTTGGATGTAACACATACATCATGTCTGGGGTCCACATCCTAGCTGGACGGGTGGGGACCCCACACGTGTGGCTGGGTCCCACCATCCAGCAAACGGATGGACGGTGAGGATAAGGCCCAAGCATCTCTGGTGGGCCACACAGATAGGCGGTGTGGATCAAACCCACACGTTGCACATGCAACAGCCATGTAGCTGGCATACCAGCCAATCCGCATCTTAGACAGGTGGGTCCCACATGGGCCCCACCACATATACGTAATATATGTATATCATATATACATATTATATATATATGTATGTATCTATTGTTATATATATATATATAAACTGTCCAGTGTCCAGGTGGTGATCCTGTCCCAACAGTGGACGGTGTAGATCATCACGTGCGTACAATGGGCCACACAGTTAGATGGATAAACTAGATATAACATATATTGGTGGGGCCCGCTTCATCATAGAGGAGAGAGAGAAAGAGAGAGAACGGTGAAAATGGGAGGGACCCCACCACTATGGGCCTCTCCTAGATACAAAACACACATCAAGATAGGTCCCACAATAAGTGGGCCCTAAAATCATCAAAATTAAATCATAAATCACCCACCGTTCATGCTTCTTCATGGGCTTCTCCTCATCTTAGGTCCAATGGGACATGATTCAACGATTGAGATTGATTGTGGAGGGTGGGATTGGGTGGTAGGGAGTGGGCCCTCTCCATGGGAGGCTCTCTTGCTTAGACAGTTTCTTTCTTAGAGAATGAGAGAGAGAGAGAGAGAGAGGTGATGGGAGAGAGGGATGGTGAGTGATGGAGTGATGTATACTTGACATGTAAGGGAGACAGTTGACTTTAAGGATGAGTGTTGATACTTGGGGATGGGATATTGTACTTGACATGAGGTGATGGATGTGCACTTGATTGATGGGACATGTTGTAGAGATTCTCTAGGGATTGCAAACACATGGTGTTTTCCTCAAACTGAACGCAGGCCCACATCTACTGGCTCAGGTATCGCATCGGCGTGCGAGATGTGACATCAGAACCACGGCAATTGCGTGGTCGTATTGATACAAGTCTCGGGTCAAACCGACTCAGATCAACAGGATGTAACTCAGGGTTGCGTGCAACTGCTATTTATGTGTCGCAGGTCACTAGAATTCGACCGGGAGGACCACGGAAGCCTACAGAATGGTACGAGCTAGGATACGGGTCTCACACTTTGGTCTAGGGTAGCTTGGTATACCATGGTTGAAAATGCCCTATACAAGAAAGGACACTCCCTACCATACCTCAGATGCCTCCGACCTGACGAGGCCAACTATGTCCTGAGGGAAACACATGAAGGCAATGCGCTAACCACTCTAGTAGTCAGGTCCTCGCCCACAGAGTCATCTGGCAAGGATAGTTCTAGCCAACCATCCAAGTAGATGCTAGATAGTATACTCAGAAGTGCGACAAGTGTCAGCGATTCACAGTAATACCCCATCAACCCCCGGAGCAACTAACTCCCATGACCGAACCTTGGCCATCATTGGCCTTCTACCAACTGGTAAAGGGCAAAGCAAATTTGCAGTTGGCGCAATTGACTATTTCATTAAATGGGCCAAAGTCGAGCCCCTAATAACCATTATCGAGCAAAAAATCATTGACTTCATTTGGAAGAACATTATATTCCGATACAGAATGTCATGCCCCAAACCCAGGAACGGACAGCTTCCGTGATGCCCCGAATCCGGCACTCGATTTCCATACAGCAAGTCTCGAGTTCGGCGCACCACAAGGAAGATTTTTTATTAAATTTTTTTTTTGATGTATATATATCTTTATATAATAATACCTGAGCATGAAGATCCATGATCAAATTACCAAGCAACACTCTCCATTATAAGTCCAAATAGCTATAAGTACAAAGTTTTTCAAAAGGTACATAATGTCATCATTGCCAAATCGAAAGATAGATGCAATGCATCGAGAAAGCTAAGTCTTTCAAGCTACTCCAACCCTAAAAAAATGGGAAATAGGAAGCTTAGGCAAAAAGCCTAGTGAGTACACACATGTGTGTAGTGTGTCCTGCATGTAAGCAAGATAAATATACCACAAGGAAATCATATATGTGAAAGGCATGTAGCACGTAAGGTATGATATCAATGTCAATGCAATGCATATGCATCATAGTAATACTCCGAGTTAATGCTACCAGCATCACCAAGTCATATTTTCATTTCTCCTATACCACGACCATAACCGTATTACACGCATCCGTAATCACATCATCATATTGTCATGCCATAATCATACAATATCAGAGTACACAATACAGGTCAGCTATGCAAATGAGGGTCATAAAGAGTCAAATATCAGATGTTGAGGATGCAATGCAATATACAATTCCTGATGAGTTCACGCATATCGTTAGTCGTATCTAAATGCAAAAGCATAGTAACCCAAAATGCCGTATGCCTTGGATGTAATGCAATATTCGGTGCGAATGGAATGACCATGCTGGAGTGTGAAGTCAGAATGATATTACGTAGTAACGCAGGCTATGGGGTCCATCACAAGGGACTTCTATCCAAACCAGTCCCATACTTAATTTAGATAGTCAGACTCAATGTGGTAGACTCCTGATCTTAGGTTAGTCGCGCACCCCAACCGAAATCCTGGCTATTGTGAAGGTACACGTGATAAATAATTACGTACCATCAGCTTGAGTGGATAGTGAATGAATGAATGAATGAGTATGCAACTCTTGCTCAATAAGTCTACATATCAGTACAATTCATCTCTGGGATCATCACCGGGGTTTAGTATACTCCAAATGGCACTGCCGCTCTCCCAACCACATAGTCCAAGTGAGCGTAAGAAACCTCACTATCCGCTTGGCCAATAGTCTGCCAATACCTATCCAGCACATAGATAGTGGACCCATTCACGAGCTGGTCAAACTCAGCTTAGTATTGCCCCCTACGCTCGGGCGAGTAAGGCCATAGCCCCTCCCAACCGACCACGACATAGTGAGAGATGCAATCTCCTAGTATTCGGCACTCAGGCACTCATGTATCCACTCGGTCTAGATGTTGGGACATCCTCTGGTACCAAAAGGGTTTAGGGATTTTCACCTAGGGCCATCTATGGCAACCCAATGCTAGAACAAATTTTTAGTTTTCATTTGGCCATCCATGATATGCCTGTGGAGGTCACGACCCTGATGTCGCTAAGGTATACAGTAATCATAATGCAAGATGCATGAGTCATACAATCCAGTCATGCATTAATCCAGCACATACTGTGCCCTCATGTGTGATAACCTTCGCCTATCAGGGAGTCTCATAACAATCTGTCCAATGACATATGCAATGGTCAACCACATCTCATAACAAACATGCAGATGATGTGTTTGGGCATGTATGATGATGCTAATGTGTCACATACTCATAATCGGTATCAATAATTGGCCTCAACAATCAGATTCGACAATGTGGACATTTAACCAACATTGCCCCCAAGGAATGGCCCACATAAACATCAATACATACATCATGGAGAAATCATACATCACATTAGTCCTCAGATACATTGCTTTAGGTCTCACACAAGGGCAGCAAGTTCATTGCATTGG
Organism: Magnolia changhungtana; assembly: GCA_030180095.1. Classification (NCBI taxonomy): domain Eukaryota; kingdom Viridiplantae; phylum Streptophyta; class Magnoliopsida; order Magnoliales; family Magnoliaceae; genus Magnolia; species Magnolia changhungtana. The sequence continues at coordinate 3,083,981 of JASAUF010000525.1, forward strand.
GCCTCACTCATAGGCCGCATATACATCACATTGGGCCGTATCAGATGTGCACTACACATCGCAATGGGCCTCGGCTCATGGGCCATGAATACACCACATCAGGCTTCATGACCCATGGGCTTCAAATACATAAGAGGTGGGCCCTACACATGGTACGCAAATACATCACAATGAGCCACAACCCATGGGCCTAAAATACATCTCAATGAGCCACGCCCATGGGTCTCAAATACATCACATTGGGCCTCGCCCATGGGCCTCAAATACATTGCAAGTGGCCTTAAATCTATTTCACAGGTAGGTCACATACCTGGGCTTAATACACATCACTATGGGCCACATCACATTGGCAGGAAATACATCCCAATGAGCCTCATCATATGGGCCAGAAATATATCTCAATGGGCCTATGATCAATTTGTCACAAGTCCTAAGTTCATGTACCCAGGAAGTTACACCATCGGCATAGTCCATGAGTCTGAGTAATCACACAATTTCTCATATGCCCACATGGTCTTATGGCCACTCCATTATCAGAAGTCCGTATGGTTGAGTGGCCACACAAATGTCACTCTACTTGTCATAATAAGGGACTTAAGGTGAGATGGTTACTTGTTATTATTATTATACCATATTTCGCATAATGGGGCAGCCACTTCACTAAATTTTCATGTAGTTGGGCGGCCAGTACCACAATTTTACATAGTTTAGTACTCACCAAAGCATTACTTGATCATATGGTTGGGCTACACATTTCCCACATACCCACATGATTTATGGCTATCCACGTCACTCATGGTCACAAGATTTATGAGCTACATATTCAGCACCATTTTGTCAAATCTAATTATCACTCATCCCGTCAGTGATCAATTGTTAATGGCCACAAGAATCATAAATCTACTTAGACAAGTAGTCACATGATTGCCCCAATTTTCATATAGTTAGGTGGGCTATAAAAATCAAGCACTCACATGTGGTGGTCCACACAACTTCCACCAATCCACACTACTAGTTAGGCCACCCAAGATCCCAAATTCCTATAGTGTAGTGATCTACATGATTCCTACCAACTGGCAGACTAAATGAGGAATAACTATTACAATAGGCACCATGAAAACGACTTAGATTGCAGTAAATATATAGGCAGCCCCACACTCTAAAATGATCTAATCAAAAATAGATGAATGGCTGGTAAAACATGTATATTAGGTGGTCCATGATTGGTTAAAAGGAATAGATGGATAGATTTCTCGCAAACATTACTGCAACTCTAGGAAATATTTAACGGTGGACAAGTGATTGATATTGCTCCCGTGGCATGAGATTTGAATTTGACTAGTCTATGGAACCATACCCTAAAATGATGAGGATAAACCGATGAAAGGCATAGATCTACATCATACTACAAAGTGGAGTCCATGGTCAAGGAAGCATCCCAGCATATAAGGGCACACTAGAGCCTAAGAATTTCCAATGGTTATTATACTGTTTCTACTTATAGCATGGCCTGACCCACCTAAAATTGAGTTTTACTTCATCTTGTGTCCATGGGCAGGAGGTGGGCTCACTTCCTAAGTAACTGGAAAATATATAGGTAGTGTGGGTATACAACACATGCACCTAGGTGGGCTTCACATGCATCGCATTATGTCCAGGGAAGCTTTCATGGGTAAGCATGCAATTCCCTTTCCTTATTATTATTATTATTATTATTATTATTATTATTATTATTATTATTATTATTATTATTATTATTATTATTATTATTATTATTATTATTATTATTATTATTATATTTTGTATAATTGTGGGTCCCATTGACATGGTGGGGTTCACCCCATGAACAATTCATATAACAAACAACATCATAGCTGATACCACCCACTAGATGAATGACATGGATATAAGGTACATACGTCGGGAGGGACTTATAACACATGGATGGTCTAAATGATGGACGACCGGGATGTAAAATACATGTAACGAGTTGGCTCCATGATCTAATGGCTGACCCAACTTTGGTGGCAGTCACACATCACAGTAGAACTCAAAGGATTTAATAGTAAGGAATTTTATTCCCACTGTTTCTTATAGTGTGGTCCACCTAAATTGTGGATCTACCTCATTCTTTTACTTATGACTTAAAATGGTCTGAAGGAGTGGATGAATGGTCCAGATATACCTTTCATCACCATGGTGGGCCCCAGAAAAATCTAAGTATTTTGTGTACAATTTCCACTATCCAAGTGGCATGGCCTACATGAACTTCTAATTGGCCTGATTTTTGGGACCATACAATAAATGGTGCTAGTAAGATGGATGAATGGTGTGGATTTAGCGCATACATCATGGTGTGGCCATGATCGGCCCACAAAATTTTACCCCAAATGTGGACGTCCAATGAGGACGTGACTTCCTCACACCATTATTTTATTTTGATATTATTATTATTATTATTATTATTATTATTATTATTATTATTTGTATATTTTCTCATCAAGGTGGGTCACTTGAGAGATCCAGTCCATCCATTATGTGTGTCCCACTTGGTTGAGGGGTCAGTCCAAGTTTCAGATGCATCAAAGTTTCAGGTGGGCCCCATCAAATACTTCTATATGTTTTAACATGTCTTTACATGATTTTTGATGGTGTGGCCACCTGAGTTCCGTGTAAGGCTGAATTATGGGGTATTCCGCTTTCTAAAGGGGACCCCATCGAATGCATAGTGTAGATGCTTGACATGCATCAAGGTGGGGCCTGTGGTGGGGCCCACTTTCTTCCAGCGTCAGCAGCAGACGATGCTTGCTGCAGCGTCAGACGCTGATAGCAACAATGTCAGTGCTATTTAATTTTATTTTATTTTTGTGTTTTTCAATGGTTTTTCATAGGTGGGGCTCATATCTTGGCGATCTACTCCATTTGTTGGATTTTACCGCCCGAGACAGATCTAAGAAGTGCAATATTCAGTATTTTTTGATATATAGAAACATCACAGCAAGACCTAATAGATTATTACTATTAAAACCATATTTTTGATGGTGTGGCCTACTAGAGATTTGGATTGGCTTCATTTTTCGGCTCAATGCCTAAAATGAGCTGGGAAATTGAATGGAAGGTGTGGATCAAATACATACACTGTGGGTGGGGCCTGTTGTGGGACCATAGCCCCTGCCCCCTTAAATCAAATAGCTAGGACGCTGCTGCCAGCAAGCAACGTCTCTTTCTTCTTTTTTCTTTTTTCTTTTTTTTTTTATATACGTGCATGTGTGTGCACGGGTGTGTGTGAGTTTGGCCATCCCAATGGGCCAATGGTTGGATGATTTGGATGCCATACAAACATTTTGGTGGGGCCTACTATCAATGGGTCCCACACGAACTCTATAATAAATTGATTTTATATGTTTTCTTCTATGCATCCACACCATTAATAGCATCATCATCATTATTGCAATTATCTTCACCATCAATCATACTATCTTCATCATCTACACCATTGATCACATCAATTGTCACCACTAATAATCATACAAATAATAAAAAAGAAAACAAACCAAGAGTGGAGTGGGTGTCCTCACCTTGATGAATTAGATGGATGGTTGAGATGGAATTGATGGTTGAGATGGATGGAAGGGATGGGATTGATAGAGTTGATGGCCCACCAAGATCACTCATCTCTCTCTCTCTCTCTCTCTCTCTCTCTCTCTTATGGAAAATGGTGAAATGTTAATGGATGGAGGGGTATTTATAAAGAAATGGATAAATTTTTGGTTAAGTTAGGCTAATGTGATTAATATTAGCTTAGATTAGGATTATGGTAATTAATTCATGCTTTGTAATTAATAGTGGATTAAAGGGACATGAGATGGCATGGTGTGATGATGTCATACATGAGGTGTGGCATGGAGGAGAATTGACTTGAGGTGTGCATGAGAGAGGGAGGGGTATGGGTGTGTGACATCACATACATGGGTAGAGATTCTCTCACCCATATGTGGCATGTGCTTGTGTATCACATGTGTTGTGCACATGTGCGGAATGAAATACATGGCGCCATGCGCACATGATACACTTATTATTCTTTACGGCGTATCTCATAAATGGAGTATTGTACAGACGCACGGGTTGTACCTCCACGATCGCGGCGACAGGGCAGTCGATATGATATAGGTTTCGAGGTCTTGGGGTTCCGGTCAGTCGAGTATGTATTATGAATGGCCAATCCAGGTCTAGTTAAGGGCGTTGATCATCATGCACATATGCATGGAAAATGGTACGGAATGGATGGGGTCTTTGCACAGAATCCCTCACATGATCATCTCGAACAATGGGAAACAGTTCGATAATAACCGATTCTGAAGCATGTGTGAAAACCTCAGAATCCATAATGTCTACTCGTCGCCTCGGCATCCCCAGGTCAACGGTCAAGTTGAGGTGATCGAAAAAATCATCAAGGGCCACCTCCAAACCAAGCTTGAAAAAGCTAAAGAAGCCTGGATGAAAGAACTCTCTCTCGTTCTCAAGGCATACCGAACCATTATCCGAATGGCCACTGGAGAAACACCTTTCTCCTTTGCCTTCTGTGAGGAGGTCGTTGTCCCAGTTGAGATCGGACTCCCAACTGCTCGAACCCATTACTACAATGAAGAACATAACGATGAACAAATGATTTTTGTAAGTGCTAAGATGTTGAACACACATAAATTGTCAAATTTCATAAAGACAAAACCACTTGATAGTAGATCTTTAAGATCGGTTTATGTTTAAGAGAAGATCAAGCTCAAGATAAGTTTATGTTCAAGAGAAGATCAAGCTTAAGATTGGTCTATATACAAGAGAAGATCAAGCTCAAGATCAGTTAATGTTCAAGAAAAGATTGAGTTCAAATTCAAGTTGAAGTCTGAGTCTAAGTTCAAGTGAAAGAAGAATCAGATATTTGATATATCTTAGGTGGTATAAAACCCTAGAAAGACCTTAGGACTAGGTCCTTTCCAAATTGTTTAAATTTGAATTTTTATGCTTGTTTTGCCTGAAATTCGACCAGCTTAACTTTTGGTTCGGCCAGCCCAACTTCAAGCCCGAAGTAACGACAAACTTTTGTTGTAAATTCGGCTAGATCGAGTTCTAGTTTAGTCAGCTTGAGCTTGAAATTCAACTAGCCTGAGAAAGTTCAGCTCAAATTCCATCAACATCATCTTTTGGAATTCGGGGGACTTCAACAAGCCGAAGGTCAAATTCGGCTAGCCGAACTGTGATGTTCGGCCAGCCGAAGTTGACCTCAAGCCAGCTGAATTTTAGATAACTCTTATCCTATGCAATCTGAAATCCGTTGAACCAAATCCGCTGAACTTAGGCTAGTCGAAGCCTGACTCAGGATAGCTGAATTTCTAACTTCTTTGCCTATAAGTTGAATTATTCTCTCATTCTAATTACACAAGTTAATTATCAGAATTCTTATACAAGAGAGAAAGAAGCTCAAGTTATTAGCAAGCTATTTTTTGGTATTTATAATTTAATTTATATATCTTTTTCAATTCCCTTTTATCTCAGATCTTTCGAGTTTGATTCTAAAGAGAGTAATCTATACTTCTCTTTTGAGATCTAAGAGAATTGATTTAAGTACATTTTGAGTTTAACTTAATTAAAATCAATAGAAACTAATGAGCTGAATTTTAAAGTTCCTAAAGTTAAGTCCATTGCTCTTAAATCTTCTAAATCTAATTCAAAAGAAACTAATGCAAATTCTTATTTTGAAGAAAACGAAGATGATATGGCAATGTTAGCAAAGAAATTTTATAAAATTTTCACAAATAAGAAAAGAATAGATTTTCAAAAACCATCTGATAAAAGAAAAGGAAAATCAATTTTTTGGAAATCTAAAACAAAGACAGTTAATGTTTCAATTGTTATGAGTATGGGCATTTAACTTCTAAATGTCCTAAAAAGGATAAATTTAAAAGAAAAGACATGATAACTACTTGGGATGAATCATCAAAGTCTGAAACTAACTCTGAATCTGATGAATCGGACCAAGAAAATGCAAACGATTTGAAAGCCTTTATGACAATAGCTAGAATCACTTCTTCAGATAGCTGTGATATGTCTGACTATGAAACACTAAGAAGTGACCCTGAAAATGAAGACGATCTTCAAGATGCTTATAATGCCTTATACAGAGAGAGTTGTAAAATTGCTATCAAATTGAAAATTCAAAAAGAAAATTATTCTAAATTAAAATTAGAACTTGAAAAAGTTGTTTTAGAAAAATCTCATTTTTTCAATTGTTTTGGAAAAATAAAATTAGATTTCAGTTTTAAGTCTTTTGAATTACTAAAACTTAAAACAAAAATGAGAAAATAAAACTTGAAGTTTCTTCCCTTCAATTCAAAGGACACTTGGAAATATGCCCTTAGTAACCAAAAACTTGAAAAATTTATATTGAAAACAACTCTTTGAAACCTAAGGATTCTGTTCCTACCTTGGTAAAAGGAGAATCCTCGAACTCTAAAGGAAAGACTCTAAGAGATTCAAATTGTAAAAAGAACGACTTCAAAAACTCAAAACCTTTTCAAGTCTCTAAAATAAATAATAATGTCATCAGCTATAAACATCAAAGATATAATAAACCTCCCTTGCTTGAAAAATTGTGGACTTGCTTAAAGAGCTTTTAAAATCCAACTTGAATAAGACAGAAGTATATAGAAAAAGGAGAAATCCTAACTCCCAAATACAGTGAAAAATAAGAGATCCTTTTAAACATAGAGCCATAACGAAATGTGTTCCAAAGGTTAAGTGTCTTGTTGCCCACACAGCTTTCAAAGCTATTAGCCATTCAAGATGGTACCTAGATAGTGGATATTCAAGACACATAACAGGTGATAAGGTTATATTCTCAAACATCAATGAAGTAAATGGCGGCTCAATTACATTTGGAGATGGAAGCAATTGCGAGATAATTGGCCAAGGTAATGTACAACTTCCTAACTTACCTCTCTTCAAAAATGTTCTATATGTTGAAGGATTAAAACATAATCTTCTAAGTATATCTCAAATTTATGATAATAAGCATAGTGTAAAATTTTCAAATCACAGATGTGAGATTATGTAACGCCCAATGTTTTTAATATTCGGGTGTTATCACAAAATCTCCACTTAACACAAACACAATTTCAACTTAAACATTCTTATAATCTAAACTAAACTTAATCATTAGATGACACCCTAATAGATAGAGGGACTAGGTTAAGACCAGGTTTAGAACTAAAGAACACATGGCCCACCTACATCAAGATGGCCTGAATGGCCCACCAACAAGAAAAATGGTGTAGGCCAAGGGATCGAGACACGGGTGATAAGAACGTCCCATCAGACCTTTAGATCAGCCCTATCCTCAAGATCAATGGCCAGGAAACACTGATGATGGCCCCCAAAAAAGAATGGACGGTGCGGATGTGGCAGATGCACGACCGTGGACCCCACAGCAGAGAGAATACACTGGGAGAACTTTCACCCAACATGCATCGAACAACCAAGGCGGTCAAACCGTTGCTGACTCGATGAATTGCTAAAACGAGAAGGGAAATCCTCCAAACGTCGGGTTGGACCGAGAACCATCCATCTGGACGGTTTATGACCCACCTTCGATAAGCATGCGAGGATTTTAAATCGTCCATCAAGTTTACATGACCCAGGCGACCAGACCCATGATAAACAGCCAAGTCCATGCAAACGTGCTAGTGTGTGGGCGAGGAACTATAGAGAGACGTCCTCTGTGGACGTGTTGTCGCCCATTTTGAGCCATCTTTTGAGAAATCTGAACCATCCATCAGATGGGAAACCTCAGTATGACGAGTCCCATGTCACCCAAATCGCCCCACGCATGTGTGGATGTGCACGTGTCTGGGTAACGTCAAACGGTCTCGGACGGACGGCTGTATTCTTCCAAAAATAAAGCCGTTGTGGGCTTCTCCACGTCAGCAATCTGCGTCAACAAGCCTCCCTCAATCCCAACTGTCCCTCGTAACAATAATCCAAGCTTTCCATTCACTGCCGAAAGTGGGTAGGCAGCTGTCTATAGGAGAGAGCGGCATGGGGAGACATTTCCCTTCTGGGAAATCCCAGCTGACGTGATCAAAGCAAGCTTTAGACTCCATGGATGGATCTCAGTCATCACCTCTAGGGCTGCAACTGCTCTCTCATCAGGAACTTCTCATCTCACGAGAAATTCGGATGAGGCAAAAAATATTGTTGGGTGTGAGAAAACGGCGATGGTGGGTAATAAAGATGGGCCCCATTGTGATCAAGGGTCCCATCTGATTCGTTCAAACGGACCAGATCACAAAAATAGACCATAGATAAAAATATGTCATTGCCAACCACATCATCTTCTCCATCCAATCTAATGACCCACCATCATGGCAGGGGCCCCACTGAAGGTAAAAATCTGCTATTTTGGTGGGTCATAGCAGCAGGAACCCACCCCCTGTGATGGATGGATTCCATGCATGCAAAAATCTTAGATAAACGTGTGCATTCGGACTTTGAATTGTGGTCGTTAGATGGGCCATCCACATGTGCCTCAGCCCTATAAAATTGGGTCACTCGTCTCGGGATCTTCACCAGTGTCATAAATAGAGAGCCGAGAGAGTGGGAGAGAGTGAGATAGGTTCGAGGAGAGCAAGCTCGGTGCTGCACTGAGTTGACCCGGACCGTGTGGGTTAAGTCGAACCAGTGCAAACTAGTAACACTCTGAGAATTAAGAGAGAGATAGACAAAAGGTGGGAGAAACTAAGGAAGAAGGGAGTAAAAGTACACACGCTGAGCTGGTTCTGTACTGCACCGAGTTAATCCGTTTAAATTGGATTGAGCTAGGTCAGCATGGGCCGAAGCTATTGCCATTGTTGTTGATAAACCCATCAACATTTCCTACCAACCCTAAGCCATTACAACAACCAGGTGAGCTATTGGTGCACCCCAACAGGTTGAAAATCTAGGTAACACTAAACGTCCCCCTCCATTATGCATTTGAGATTCTGGTTACTATAGGGTCATTTGGCTCTCTCGATCAGGCCATGTAATGGCTAAACCTTAGGCCATTACCTAAGCTGGATAAAGTCTTCAGCTGGGCCTTAAAGCAAAACTGAAAGGCACCCTTTAAATGGCCCTCAATCGGGCCAAAAATCGGGACTAAGAACCCCCTTCGCAGGCCATGTTGCTGGCCTGCATATCGCCCTTCAACTGGTCCTCGTAGTGGGCCAAAACCAGGCCATTTTAGGACGTGGTGTGGGCTGAAAATAATGGTTAAAAGGTGCTGAGATTAGGGCTATATCAGCCACACAGAACTGGGCTGAAAATAGCCTAGAACTGGGCTGAAATTGACCCCAACAGGTATCCAAAATCGGCCTTCATCGGGCCATAAAGAGGGTCCGAAATCAAGCTTTCACAGGGCCTTGAGTTGAGCTAGAGTCAGGCCACCATCTAGGTCATGCCATATGCTGAAAATGAGCTTCAGCTGAGCCATGGAATGGTGCTGAAAACACTCCTTAGTTGAGCTGAAAATAGGCCACAATCTCAGCTAAAACCATGCCTTGAATCATGTTGAAACCAGGCTTAAAATCATGCTGAAATTAGACCTTGAATGGGCTAGGAACTGAATCGAAGTCGGGCCTTCATCAGACCTTGATTTAGGCTGCAAATGTCCCACTAGAGAAGCCCTTATCTGGGCTAGAAATGGGATTTTATCTGGGCCCTGCAACGGACTGAAAACAGTCCTTCAGAAGGGCCGTTATCTAGGGTGAAAGCCAGCCCAAAGCTGGGCCAAAATCAGCCCCGGATCTGGTCTGAAATCAGCTCTAGTCCAAGTCATATTGTTGGGCCACAATTGATGGGCTTGGTTACCCAGGTACGGGCCCAAATAACCTTAATTATGGGCCCTTTTCAAACCCCACAAAATCCCTAATATGCTAGTAAACAAATACCTTAGGAATACTTGACTAATGCAAACTGTCCTCTAGAAAGTTACTTGCACAAATTTGGGCCACAAGATATTCTCGGGAACTTGAATCCAGAACAGGACCACAACACTTCAGGTGAGGATTCCACCCCTTGAGCTTTCCTCTCCCATGTTAACTTATGTGTTAATTCAACTCTAATTTTACCTAATAATTAATGACTCTACTTTCATGGTTATTTGCGATGGTTATTAAAATTAATTGCATACTTAATATCTATTTTGTGGAAACCCATATATATGGTATGCCAAATCTTACTTAAAGGATAATTATGTAACACATGCTTATAACCCTTGAACTATGATATTTACTTGTGGAAACCTATATATGTAGTATGCCAAATTTTACTCAAAGGATAATTATGTAATACATGCTTATAAACCTTGAACTATGACACCCATTTGAGTGTCTACCTAAATTGGCTACTTGCAAATTTGGATTATAATGGCTGGAATTAATCATGCATACATGGCACTCCTATTTTTTAATGGACTAACGATTAGAAATGTCCAATCTCCTATTAGGGATGGACCGACTATTTGAAAGGTCCATTCCCTTATTTGGGATAAGATAACTATTTGAAAGGCCCATCCCTAGGCATGGATGAGCCGACTGTTTGAAAGGCCCATTCATGTCTAAGTGAGCTGACTGTTTGAAAGGCCCACTACCTTGCAAGTTGAATGAGTTGACTGTTTGAAAAGTCCATTCTCTTGCATGAGTGGACTAATTGTTTGAAAGGTCCATTCATTTGGCCAACTGGATGTGCATCCCTAGTTGACGTGTACTCATGCATCCATGCACTTAAACAAGCAGATCATCATGAAATGTTTTGTATGTTTTATTATCTGGAACAATGCTTGGTTAATGCGGTGGTGTGCAATCTTGAGGAGAGTTCCCACTAAGCTAGCCAGTCATTCATCAAATATCCAACTGTACAGAGTACACAGGTGTAGATGGAGAGGACAGTAGCATTGTCCCTGACGGCATGATGGTGTAGCCTAAAGACAGATATTACGAAGACGAGCTGCAGCATGGAGTGGCCGATTATTTTGGGCTTAATCAGTAGTAGTAGTAGTTCTATTATGTTTGACTTGATACATTGATACTCTAAAAATTTTGTACTATGGCCCCCAGCTGAGTGGGCTGAATATTCAGAATTTATGATATTATCCATGATTACGCTATCGCACTCTAATTTTGATACTTCCGCTAGTTCTCTAATCTATTAACCCTCGGGTTTCTGGAATGAGTCTCATACTCGGTTCTGGAAACCGGGGTGTTACAGATTATAAATAAGAAAGGAAATGTAATATTAAATGGTCGTAGAACATCTGAAAAATGCTATATAATTGATAACTCTTACTCAATAAACCATTCATGTTACATGGTCCAAACGGATGAGACTGAACTATGGCATAAACGTCTTAGACATGTAAATTATAGAGATCTATATAAATTGTGCAAAAGAGATCACTTACGTGACTTACCCAAATTCAAAAAGATAGAAAAAGTTTGTGGTGCATGTCAAATAGGCAAGAAAATTAAGAATAGTCACAAGAAAGAGAACCCCTTACCCATGGTTAGACCTCTTAAACTTCTCCATATGGATTTAGTTGGACCAACTAGAATGGAGAGTAGAGGTAGAAAGAAATATTTTCTAGTTGTAGTTGATGATTACACTAGATATATTTGGGTGACATTTTTAAGAGAAAAATCAGAAACTCTTGATGAAGTCAGAAAACTTTTAAAATGTATCCAAACTGAAAAAGAGTTATCTGTGGTCAAAATTAGAAGTGATCATGATACAAAATTTGAAAATAGAAATATTAAGAAGTACTGCAATGATCATGGTATATCGCATAAATTCTCTACTCCAAAAACACCTCAACAAAATGGAATTGTTGAAAAAAAAAATAGAATTCTTCAAGAGTTGGCTAGTGTAATGCTAAATAGCATGAACCTACCAAAAAATATATGGGCTGAAGCTGTTAGTACTGCTTGCTATATAATGAATCATGTTTGTATTAGAAAAGCTAAAAACAAAACAACTTATGAATTATGGTTTAATAAAAATCCCACAATTAAATATTTTTGAAATTTTGGAAGCAAATGTTTTATATTATGTGACTGAAAAAATTTGAAAAAGTTTGAAGCCAAGAGTGATGAGAGAATATTTCTAAGTTATGCTCTAAATAGTTGAGCATACCGTGTTCTTAACAAAAGAACTGAGGTGATACAAGAATCTATAAATGTTGTGGTAGATGATCAACAGATCACACCCAGTCCTAATCAAGATGATGATGTCAATTTGATTAATATATCTAACTCTTCATTTAAATCAGATAATACTGATTTAAGTTAGTCAAAGACCATCGACTAATTAAATACTTGGTAAACCTTGCACTGGCATTCAGAAAAGAAGACAACTAGAAAATATATGTAATTTGTTTTGGGTCAAATATTGCATATTGGACCCCATTTATATCTTAGTTTTATGAACATGATACTACTTAATGTCTTATTTTACTCATGTTTGTGTTGTTAGGTGAATTTAAGAGCTTGGATTAGAAAAGCTGATAAAAGCATGGATTTGACGCTCAAAGATCGCCAAGGCAAAGAATGGATCTTAAGATACAAAGATTGAAGATTTTAAGGTCCCAACATTTAAGAAAACCAAGTGGAGAAGGAACGAAGTCGAAAGAATAAAGTGCATAATATACATTGATTGTGTCATCGAACACCGTTCGATGACATCGGGGACACATTCGATGACAATGAACACAAGTCGATGACATCGAATTTATGAAGGAAAATCGAGTTGGCCGCTGGACAAATTGAAGACATTTTTCGATGACTTGAAGATTTGCTCGATGACATCGAAGGTCTCTTCGATGACGACGAATTTTCTGTGGAATTTCGGAAAAACTTGTTGGAAATATTGGGCACCATTTTTTATTACTCGAAGCACTCCTCGATGACATCGAAAAATTGCTCGATGACATCGAAGGTCTCTTTAATGACATCAAATTTATTGAAGAAATTGGAATAACTCTCTGGACTGTTTTGGACACATTATCGATTCCTCGAACAATGCTCGATGACATCGAAGGTAGGTTCGATGACATAGAAGGTTGCAGAGTCTGGATGAAGCTATATAAGCGTGAAAAAAACATATATAAAAGACACCTTCAATGACATCGAAGCCTGTTCGATGTTATTAAACGAATCACACCAAGTTCCGTAGAGTTACGCGGAGTGCGTAAATTTGAGGCAATTTTCAGATTTTTCCAAAGAGGTGCAAAAAGAGGTGTTGCACAACTATAAATATGAGTCCCCAGGGCATCCCTGGGCATTATCTAGGGTTTAAGGAGTGGAGCAAAAGCATGGAGAGCCATCGTCAAGCGTTCTTCTTCTTCCTTAGTTTTTCATGCTTTCTTCTAGGGTTTTAGTTCCAATCATGACTATAGTTGGCTCAACCTTTTAGCTAGGGCTAAGAGGTGAAGCTTGTAGTGTGATGGAATGTTTTCTATTACTTTGATTCATGTTTAAGTTGAACTCTCTTTTATTCTAGTTTGATATTTAAGAAATACTTTTAGTTTTTAATGGTTTGTTGTGACTCAAATTACATTAGATCTGCAATAACTTTGAGTATGTTAGTTTCATATATTGAGATTGTGAAATTAGGAAATCCTGTTGTTCACCATCGTCCTTTGGGCATGGTTGGATGATGGAATCCATTCTAATCTTCATGATTCTCTTATGTTTGGTTATGAGATTAGTATATCCTATTGTGAACCATTGTCTCCTGGGCATGGTTTTGTGATGGAATCTCTTCCAAGTCTCACAACTCTCATCCATTGAGAATTAGGTCAAAGGAAGTTTAGATTTCATTTTACTGAGATATTTTCCAATTAAATAATATGGGACTCTGATTCTAGTTGTGTCCTTGAATCAAGCATAGATCTCCCTAATTGTTATAAGTAGATCCTTGGAAACCCTAATTCCCACCTTCGAATTTATAAGTTTTAGTTAAATAATTCACAATTACTCTCTCTACACTTTAGATTTAGGTTTACATCTTCTTCTAGTTCTACTTCTAGTTGTTTTCATAATACTCACGAGATTAGTCCCTATGGATTCAACCTCGGTCTCACCAAGATTATTACTACATCACGACCCTACACTTGGAGTTGTGAACATAATCATATCTGCTTTACTTCCCAAATTAGACCGGGCAATGTAAAGGAAGCACTCACTAATGAAAGTTAGATTAATGCCATGCAAGAAGAATTAAATCAATTCATTAGAAATAATATATGGTATTTAGTTTCCAGACCTACTGATAAACATGTAATTGGAACCAAGTGAATTTTTAAGAATGAAACTGAGGAAATGAGAAACATTATCAGAAATAAGGCACGACTGGTTGTACAAGAGTATACTCAAATATAATGTATTGATTACGATGAAACCTTTGCACCAGTTATGTGCCTTGAATCATTCAAATTATTTATTTCTATTGCATACCATAAAAAATTCAAAATTTATCAAATGGATGTTAAAAGTGCATTTTTAAATAGTGATTTGAATGAGGACGTATATGTTGAACAACTAAAGGATTTTGAAGATCCCAAACTTCTAAATCATGTTTACTGTCTTAAAAAGGCTCTTTATGGGATGAAACAAGCTCCCAAAGCATGGTATGAAAAATTGACTAAATTCTTACTTAGTCATAATTTTGTAATAGGTAGTGTTGATAAAACTCTATTTGTCAAGAAATATAATGATCATATCTTAATAGTTCAAATATATATTGACGATATTATTTATAGATCTACATGCGCTAATTTATCTATTAAATTTACAGATTAATGAAATCCAAGTTTGAAATGAGTATGGTCGGCGAACTAAATTATTTCCTTGGATTACAAGTTAAACAACTTGAAGATAGAATGTTCATCTCACAGATCAAATATGCATTAAACCTTATAAAAAGGTTTGGTTTTGAGAACTGTAAAAATTTCGATACTCTAATGAGTACGACTCTTAAACTCATAAAAGATGAATTAAGTAAAAGTGTAGACTCTTGTCTATACCGAAGTATGATTGATAGTCTTCTGTACTTAACTGCTATTAGACTTGATATTGAATTTAGTATTGGAATATGTGCTAGATACCAATCTGATCCTAAAGAATCACACTTAACTGTTGTTAAATGGATAATCAGATATGTCACAAGTTTTGAGAACTAAGGTCTATGGTATCCACATAATACATCTGTATAAATTGTTGGATATATAGATGCAGATTGGGTAGAAAATGTTGATAATAGAAATTCTACTAGCGGTGGATGTTTCTACGTTGGAAACTGCGTAGTATCTTGGCTCAGTAAGAAGGAAAATTTTGTATCTCTCTCTACTACCAAAGCTGAATATATTGCAACAGGAAATGCTTGCACTCAGCTAGTATGGATGAAAAGAATGCTAGTTGACTATATAATTATGTAAGTACCATGACTTTATATTGCGATAATTCAAGCGCAATCAACATCTTTAAAAATCCAATTCAATATTCTTATACGAAGCCTATCGACGTATGATACCATTTTATTCGAGATTTAGTTGAAGACAAGTCTATCATGTTAGAATACATTCAAACTAAGAAGCAGCTTGCAGATATACTGACTCAGCCGCTTGACAAAGTTAAATTTTCAAACTTAAAGCATGATATTGGTTTATGTATCATTAAATAATTATTTTATTATTTTTTATGCATTTATGTTTATGTTTATTTTTAATAATGAAATGCATGAAATGATAGTAAAATTTTAAATAAAATAAAAATAAAAATGGGGTTTTTCGACCAGCCGAGCATGGGCTCGGGCTAGCCAAATTCTTTGGCCAATCGAGCACTTACTCGGGCTAGCCGAAGATCGCATGGATTTAACTCAAAAAGGAGGAAATTCCCAAATTTCTTTCATTCCACACCTTCTTCCTCAACTAGCCGGTGCCCCATTCGACTAACCCATCTTCCAAACTTGCTAGTAAGTGATTTGTTCTCAAATTTCTTCTAGTATTTAGTGGTCTCATGATAGAAATTCATATTTGAGTATCTTTTTCATCATTTGAAACCCTTTTTGTTGTGGGTTTTGATCTAAATCTGATTTACTCATTTTCTTTGATATTTTTCATGTACAAATTGATATGGAATATAGAACTAAGAAAACAGCTCATAGGAATCGTGCCGGTTCATCTTCTAGATCAACCCCTCTTGGTGTAAGAACACTACGAATACCAGAGGATGATCTAAAATATGTCCAGGACTTCTGTACAAGAGACATAATCATTGAAAAATCTATCAACTTAGACCACGTTTCTAGGTTTGGTCTTATTCCTATTCTCTCAGAGGTTGGATGGGAACGCATCTTGAGTTGGGGTGGAACAGCTTACCACTCCATCGTGCAGGGCATGTATGCATCCATTTGTGATGTCCTACTTGAGAATCTAACATTCTCAGTTAAATTTGTTAAAGAGACAATCACAATAACGCCACACATGATTTTGGCATTGATGAACATAGTTGTTGCGGATGATGGACTACCAATCGCCACATTATCAGAGAAGATGTCAAACTCTGAAAAATAAGCCATCAACTGTAAATTATGTCACTTTAATGCTGAATGGCGATCGGGTAATGCCCTCCATACAAACCAAATGCTCCCAAAATACCATATATTACATCACATTTTCACGTCCAACGTTTATCCTCGAGCTGGGAATAAGACTAATCTTACTCCCTTCATGCTTAGAGTATTTCACTCTGTTGTATCTGGTATGCATGTCTGTTTGCCATCCTTCATCTATTACATCATCATTTAGTTTTGCTTGCATCCCAAGCATGGTTCGATTCCCTTTGCTCATCTCATGACTTGCCTTGCATTTCACTACTATGTTCAAATTCCTACGTTTGAGGCACTGGAATTCGAACTTCCATTTAACAACTCCAATCAGAATATTATGAACCTTAAACCTCTTCCTGGACAAAATGAAGAAGAAGAGGAAGCACAGCCAGCTGCAGACACCACCATGGAAGATATATTTAATGAGTTGGTTGATTCAGATGATCCAACTGATTCCGACTATCATCCCTCCCAGTTTGATGAGAGACTTAAAGTACTAGAGGAGAAAGTGGAGTCCTTGCATGTATTGCAGGAATCATTGGCCTAAACCCAGAAGCCTACAATGAAATACATGAAGAAGTACTTCCATCGCATCACCCAGAGTTTGAACCAACATGATCCAAAGATGCCTACTTATTCTTCCTCTAGGTCAGATTGAGCTAGATTCTCTTTATTTTCAGACTTATGATGGTTCTGTAACTAAAATTTATTTATTTTTTTCTTGGTACTTGGATGATTTCACTGACACTTTCTTACCCTTAAACTTGTTGTTGGGTTCTTAATGCCATGGTATAGTATTGTCGAGCTTCCTGTTGATCTCCCTTGACCAGTCCGACACCATGCTCGATGGGAAACTTCATCGCGAGATGGTACGTTGACACATTGGCTCACAGAGCGTTGAGTGAAGGTCGTCTAAGAATGGCATTGTAGATGGACCGGCAGTCTACCACTAGGAAGTTGATCATGGTCGTTATTTGGTTCTGCCCGTCCCTAGCTGTGACTAGGAGTTGGATTGTAACATCTTCAATTTTCACTATTTTGAATTTAAAAAAAAAAAAACCTTAAAATTTTTCGATATAACTATCATACGTTGTCACTTACTAACCATTGATGCTCGATGTAAGTCTATACGTGAGTGGTATCAGTAAAAAACTGTATAAATTTGATTAATCAACCGTAGGAAGCTAACGAATCCGCTTGATCACTTAAACATCAAGTCTAGCCTCATGAATTGTTCACATGGGGCCCAAATCTATCTGACCTATCACTGACTAATCAAGACAACCATAACTAAACTAAAGATCTACCCAAAGCCGAGTCAACTAAGGGTCGGATCATAATTAACAAAATAAAGTGACCCAATTATCCATTTAGCTTATGAACCAATGGTTTAGAGTGATTATGACCGAATCACCATTTCCGCTAGTTGCGAATAGGCCACACTATGAAGTTAGCTAATCCAAATCCTAATCATTGCGCACAAGAAATCTTGATACCTAATTCATTCAAAAAATGCATTGATTATCCAAATAAGCTCTAAACCATTCATTAGTGGGCCACTAGTTCCGAAACTATAAAATAATTTTTGTCTCACTGGACTTGATGCTCATCGTAGGTGGTGAACCAAGAAAGTGCCCAAAACTACTCAACTTGGGCCAGAAGCCAAGTGTTTGAACAGACTTAATTAATTCACTTAGCTAACACAAGTATTCATGGTATTGCATTAGCTAGGTGTGGCGATATAACACCCCAAACTTTTCAATACCCGCTTATTGAAAGTTCTTGAGTGTTACCATGAAATTCAACTTAGCATGTACATGTTCACAATACCAAGTTAGCTAATCTTAACCTTACATTTAAATGATGGTTGAAAATAACCTTCATCAATAAATCAAGTCATCCGACCATTGATTTTTAAGATAGAATCATCGTTTGTCCGAGTATCCTCACTTGTCTATCATAATTGACCGTTCAGTCGACTAATCACCCCTAGGTAAAAATATCTTACGGTCCATTATGTTAATTGATATATGTACCTTCCCTTAATTAATTTGGTGAATAATTCTTTATCTACATTGATTTAGATATAAGTTCTTTTGTAAGGGTTGCTTAAAAACATGCCTATAATCATACAAAACTATTAGGTTTTCCAAAACTCTCAAATCAACAATAATTACGAAAATGCCATTAACCTAAACCTTGGAATTTTAAATCACATGGTTCTCATGATTCATTTGATGTGAAGTTTTATACCATGCCTGTGTATCGTAAATTAACCATACATGTCAAATTTTAGCTAATTAAATCACTGTAAAAGTGGCCCAATTGACAAATAAGCCCTTAATCATTAATTTTTGTGTCCATCGAATGAGGAAAACTCATGGGTAGTTGTAGTAAGACATTTCCCTTCATATGGACGACTTAGATTGCTGATCATATGGAGTAAGTGTGAAATATGAAGACCCCACTTTGGTAGACTTTTACTTAGGCGCGAAGTTATCCTTTTGAGGCTTACTAACTCTGTTTAAATCTAGATCTTCAAATTTAACCACTTCCTACCGTCCATCAAAACTCAAACTTGGACCACACCTTGGCCTTATATGACTATGATATCATACAAAATTTAGACCCCAATCTATGATCCTACACCGTTGAACACTAAAGTCAGTTCCTTCCTTTTGACGCAAAAAGTGATATTTTAGATTTAGACTTTTCCCACCATCGATCAACCACCGAATTTTTTCCAACCATTTACCTATCTTGACTACATATTTATCCCAAAATTGGGCCTCGATCATTGAACGTGGACCATTAATTAAGATCAAGTCCGTTTTAACACCCGCTAGGATAACTTCTCAGATAAGCTTATCCAAGGCTCAAATCTACTTCATATTTGGGCTCATGAGCCAACACGACCTGATTAGACTGAGGAGCGGAGTGGATTCTCATAAAAACCTTGCAGTGGACCCCACTTGACCCCAACAACCAATCACATTCCATCAATGCGAACAGCTTGCGAAACCAAAGCATAAACCCCTTCCGCACTTTGCATTTAAAACGGAAACTACCTCCGTTCTCTCCCAAAATCGAGCACAACCAAGTAGGGTCATTCCCATCCGAGTGTAATATGGGATGATCTTCACCATTCAACAACCCCACCTATTTCGAGCATCCAACTAGAGCATGAAGGAAAGTTAGTTCAATGGTGGACATCGCCCCCACAATAGTTGACTGTGTGACCCATCTGGAAATCAGATCGGCGTCATATTTCAGCTCTTGGGCCAATTTGACATGAGGGAACTGATGAAGGGAATAGATTTCTCGAAAAAACACTAAAATTGGACCCCGCGTGATCCAACAACTGATCCAAGTCAACACCTACCCACCCGCGGTGACAGCGTCTGAGAATCTTGCGGATTTCCTCCACCGAACTCCCTAGCTTGGCTCCTTGATCAAATCCAAACTGTCCAATCTCGACTTAAGGAAGATCCGACTATAATCCTAAGTGTTGGGAGATCGGGAGAATCCCTGCAATACTGAGAATTACAAAGCTGCATACGACATAAGAAGGAAAACAAAAACAAGTTTCGCTGGACCCACAGTTGGAAACCGTCTAAACCTTCATTTTCATGACATCCCAAGCTTTCCCAGAAGAATCTAAACCTCCTAGAGGAAACAGCTCGAAGAAATATAGAATGGTGAGTGATCCGCCATTAACAAGGGGATCATCTTCCCCGTTCGAAACAATGATCCTGGGTTGTGAAGCTCTACACCAGTGTGAAATCCAAGTTGTCCATCTGATTACCCATCCGGACATGATCTAACCTCCGCAAGAATGAAAGGAAGAGACCTTGGAAAACAGGGAGTAGGGAGTCGCAAACAGCACCAATTAGTGTAATCGTGCGCGATACATGCAGCATATCAGCTATGCTGGAAAGTTTAGAAACCTTATAGTATTACAATACATGCAACGTATCCACTAAGTGACTGTTTTAGAAACCACGCACTATTATAAATCCCCCACTCTCTCACGCTGGAGAACACGAAGCAAAAAAAAAAAAAACAGAGAGAAAAACGAGAGAGAGAAGCAAGGGTCGGACGCCCGAAACCGACCCAGAATCCACCGAGTTCTAGCCAAAATCACAGGGCCTGTCGGAGCGACTCCGGCCAGCCACTGACAATTGAAAAATAAAGAGAGAAGAAAAGGCAACTCATTGAGTTTCTGCACGAGTACAGGTCCAAATCTTATATTCCTCTTGCTTCTTTTCCCTCTTTTCTTTCCTTTCTTTCTTTTCAAAATATTTTTCCAAGCAACAGAAGTGGAGAATTCCATTGCGTGGAGCCAAGTCAACTCAATGGAAGAATGTGAAAGTGCACCTGCTAGTGCCCTGGTTTGTCAAGTTACGTGAATGGTAGGTCAGACTGTCTACAGAGCTCGATAGGAAGATCAATTCAAGCGTCTGCCTCATCCGGATGTGTGGAAGCTCGCCATAGGTAAATCATAGCCTCACATCCCATGTCCCAAAACACCAGGTAATTAAAAACTCTTAAAACAAGATAGACATCTTAAGGTTTTTAGGGTGAGAAAACTTTTTGCAAATAGGAAAATCTGTAAGTTTTTCTCGCCTTGTCGATTTTATCAATGCACCCTCGATATGATCGACCTGCACTGTCGATGTCCTCGATACCTTAACGATATTATCGATAAGAGGACCAAAAGTATCTAGCAACTAAATATTCATCTGGACGGATTTATCGATGTATCGATACACCTATCGATATCATCGATATTCAAATCTCGAGTCTTTCGAGAGTGGCTCGATAAGATCGACAGGCAGATTTTCGGTGCTCCTGTTTTTTACTGAAAATCTTAAATTTCTTCGATATATCGATGACCGTCCGATATGATCTGAATTCAAATATCAATAAGATCGAATGTCCATCGATGATATCGATAGTGGGCGCGCATTTCTTACAGCAGATATTTCAGGTTGTTTTTAACTATGATCGGGAGCCCTTCGATAGAATCGATATTCAAATATCGATGATATCGGCACCAGGTCGATTGCATCGAACAAGGACACAAATCATCCAGCAAGCTTAAAGACAAATCCGCTGGATTTATCGATGCATCGACTCTGATCTCGATATCATCGACATTCAAATTCCGATGATCTCGACGATTCCCCCGATCATTTATGAAAACCTGAAATATTTCAAAGTCAAGTCTCTCTCATTTTTCAAAGTGTCGATGGATCAAATCTATCATCGATGGGATCAGAGTTCGAAATCTGATGACATCGATATTAGTTTCGATTCATCGACCAATTGGCAAAGAGTTTCAAAAGCGTATGACATTAAGTATGAGTCATCGAGCAGACCATCGATGCTATCGAGAGTATACGCTCGATGATATCGAACCTGCTCGATGATATTGAACTCTGTCATAAATGTGACCGTTTTATTTCCGTTGGAACTTTTTGCCATATATAGAGGACTTGTCTTTTGTTGCTGTGAGAGAAAGAAGAGAGAGCTTTTGAGTGTTTCAACTTATATCCTATATCTAAAGCCCTTTCTCTCAAGGGAGTTCATCCTCCAATCCACCCTCACCATTGACATTCAATAGAGTGGATTGGGGAATGAACTTCCACATTCAAGGATCCTCCAGCTACTACCTTAATAGTAAATCATTAAGCTGGGATGCCTTGAATGCATAAGATTGGAATTGCTCTACATTCCTGATATGAAAATATTTTGAGAGTAGGATTCCATCTTCACCTTGAACCAACCTGAAGCCTAGTATAGGTATATTATCTTGTGTTGTGGATCAAGGGAGCAGAAGACTCTTCGTCAACAAGGAGGAGGAGATCTTCGGCATTGTGCTGAATGAGACTCATCAACTTATCTGTAAGTATCTAGAGTCCAGAGGACACTTGTGATTATTCCTTTCTATAATTGGGTCTTAAGTAGTTCTCACCCTTTGAAGTCCTAAAGGAGGCCTCCGGCGGGAGTGTGCATGGTGGGTGTGTTGTGTGGACCCTTACTCTGTAGAGAGCATAAACATCTGGGTGTGTTGTGTGGACCCTTGCTCTCTGGAGAGCATAAACATCCGGGTGCATTGTGTGGACCCTTACTCTATGGAGAGCATAAACATCTGGTTAGGAGTGAACCAGTAAAACTTCAGGGTTAGAGGTGAACCGAGTAGAAACTTTGTGTAAAGGTTGAAGGTGAACCGGATTTAAAACCTTAGGTTTGAGATGAACCCTGGGAAACCTCCTTAGTGAAATCTGGTACACTCAAGAGTTGAGTGTGGCAGCCGGGAGTGGAGTAGATAAGTAGTTGAACCACTATAAAAATGACTATGTTTGTGATTGTTATTCTTTTATGTGTGTGTTTTATGTCAATACTTTCATATCCATATATCTGAGATCACACCTCACACACTTACACAGTCATATCCATTATAAACTAGTTTATATACTGTTTACTTCTTTCACAGTTTGTGATTGGATCCTCTACCGGGCTTGGAAGCCAGTAGAGTTATTTTTGAGTAATCCTAATATATGTCTGTTGTTAGGATTAGTGTGATAGAATTTTAAATAAATCATAAAAAACTTTTAAAAGTCCTATTCACCTCCCTCTAGGACATATTGGCATATCCCTTCTTCAACTCAAGCGGTCTTCACCGCTATTTTCAGAATGCACCTAAAACCTTAACTTTCTAAGTTGAAGCTTATCAACATAGACGATATGTGGCATGTCTAGATCTTTATTTTAATTTAGTTTTCCCATATTCTCTAAAACTTAGTTAAATCTAACATTTACTTAACTAGTTCGAACAAGGTGAATTAGGATAAGAGTTGATCTCAAAGTGCGCCTCTGAACGTTTAATCATAGTAGTGGACGATCAGGCAACCAAAGGTGAGGGTTTTTCCTTTAAATTTAACGATAATTTGATTTGATTATCTTATTCTTAATGCTTCGAGTTTTATTTTTGTGAATCATCACCTTATGAATGATTGTTGCACAATTTAAATTATCATAATATTACCTTGTCACGTAAGTATAATGTTGGAAATCCCACTTCTAGCGATCGGTATAATATCGTGGACGTAATGCATTTCGGGTAGCGGCCCTCTTAGTCGACAAGTAATTCCATGGATTTTGGGTAGTGATGCACTAATCAATGTAAGTAATTTGCAATGCGTGTTACATCACTTCCGACATTGGATATCGCAAATAGTCGTTCCATGAACAAATCGTGTCACGTAATTCATCTCATCCGTGTGTTGTGCCGCCTTGAGATGTTCGCATAAATCCACGTTAATGTTGGACATGCCGACGAATCTCCGTAGTATGGGATGCAGGGCGACCCAGACATCTTTAAACTACTTCCCACATTGTGATGATATTGAGCGTGATGGACCGCGCATACTTTGCTAGGCATGCATTTCATGTAGAATGTTTGCGCATACCGATAACACTTATATTTGTGGAGTATGAGATGTATCGAGACCCTTCTATTATTCTTATGAATCACTTGAATCATTATAAACTTTAAAGGACAACCATCACTATGAGTAGGGCATTGACCCTCTCCAACCATACAGATGTTGCAAGTGAATTACAGGTTGACAATACGGACGATAATCATTCTATAGAAGATGCGTTTGAATAAAGTAGAAAAATGGCACTAAAATTTATTTGTTTATATGTTTTCCACTGTTCACTTTAATATGATGTAATAAACTCCCATTGAGAGGGCATTTGAAGATTAGTCGGACATTTTTTACTCTAATAATAAATATATTTAATTTTACTATCACGCCCTAAACTCGAAAACTGGGCTCATAGAATTCCCGATTACCGAATCCGGCATCGATAGCCTCTAGTACCCCATTCTCGGCTCCCGGTATCCATATGCCAGATTCCGATCCAGGGATCCTATAAAGAGGATTTTCAGTATGAATTTTTCTAAGGGAGCATAACCACAAGCATAACCAAGTCACAAAATAACATCACCACATATCCACTATAATAAATCATTGAGTACAATGCGAAAAGGAAAATATAAGTATAACCAAAAGCTCCAAGAAGATCTGCCACGTGCTCCTGCCTCAACGCTACTGCGACCTAACGACACCTGCACGCAACGGTCGTGCATAAGCTTAAAACGAAGCTTAGAGGGTGTGAGTGTGTGAGCAATGCATGTGTCAAGTATGCAATATCAGAGTAAGCGAAAATACTAGCAAGTCCATGAATGATGTCAGCCATACCAAGATTATACAATGCAAGGCTTACATAGCCAAATGTCATATGCAAGATGCAAAGCATGCATGCCAGTCTTCATCAAGTCTACATATCAATATAGTTCATCTCTAGAATATCACAAGAGTGTAGTACACTCCACACCAGATTGTCTCCTCAACTAGTACGCACAACCATGTAAGTGAAAAAGACCTCACTACCCACCTGGTTAATAGTTTGTTAATATCTACTTGGCTCGTCGATAGCGGATCCATTTACGAGCTGATCAGACTCAGCTTAGCTTTACCCCTACCCTCGGGCAGATAAGGTATACCCCCTTCCAACCAACTACGACACGGTGGAAAATGTGGTTTACTGGTATTCAGCACTCTTGCACTCATGTATCCACTCGGTCTCGACGTTGGAGCAACCTCTAGGTACCATAAGGGTTCCGGGACTTTCACCCAAGGACATCCTAAGTGCACACAATGCTAGAACCAAATATTTTTGGTATCCAATCTAACTATCCACGATATGTCTGTAGAAGCCATAGCCTAATATCGCTAGGGTGCCAAGTGATCATGTCACAAAAAATGTGAGATGCATGAGTCATACCATCTAGTCATGCATCAAACCTGCACATACCGCG
The DNA here is from genome assembly GCA_030180095.1 of Magnolia changhungtana. NCBI lineage: Eukaryota > Viridiplantae > Streptophyta > Magnoliopsida > Magnoliales > Magnoliaceae > Magnolia > Magnolia changhungtana. The sequence continues at coordinate 3,109,566 of JASAUF010000525.1, forward strand.
CAATCATGTGGGGCAACTCCATCTCACAGGGAGTCCCATAAACATCTTAGCCCAGTGTTATGATCAATCATTCCTCATAACATACATACAAATAATGTGTATGGGCATGTATCATGATGTTATACTAAGCATGTTCTCAGTGTGTCCTACTAGACTAAGTACACTAGCATGATTATCAGATATAGCATGCGATGATCGGCCTTGATCGATATGTTACTTACAAGAGTAGGGGCTGAACAATATGCCCCACTAAACATATAGAAGTCTATATGGAATGTTCCATGGTAGACTATCGTAACCTACTCAAAGTACTAGCGTATCATATATCCTAAGGTGGGGTCCCTTGCAAGGACAGTGGATCTAACCTATTAATCGAGATAAGCTTCATAATGGATATACCAAATCTGATACCACATATTCTTCCATCTACGGCAAGGGGTGATGATGTACTAAACAATGGATGGCCTAGGCGTCATGCTTACATCAAGAATGGGCCTTATGGGTGAGTCTAATGGTTATACAACATGATGAGTTAAGAGGGTGAAACTATGTACAACAAATGGGCTTCATCACCCTTTATCATGTAATAAACTGGGCCTTCTTATGGGGCCCAATCCATACACAAGGTGGGCTTCAAGGTCTGGATAATTCTACAAGGTATGGTGGAAAGAACCATCATCAATGAGGTCCCAATGGTTTAGGTTAACCCAATAAGGTAAGGGGGGAAATGGGCTTAATAATGGGCCGTAGGGAAGTTTACAACAGCGGACAGTTAACCACCATTGTCCTAAGGTGCAGTCCATTTGGGATTGAAATCGGAATCACAACGGGGCCCTCGGCCCTTAAACTTTCTAGAAGGATGGATGGACAGCGTATGCACATCACTCATGCATTATAATGCCCTGAAAATCGGGGGTCGAGTAGCAACTCAACTCCTGAGTTCCAAAACATCACTTATGCAACATATATGCTTATGATTCAATGTTGTCTGAGTTAATGCATTAATCATGAGTGGGATTATACCAAAACAGTATTTCATACTCCAGATCAGTTGTAAAATGCAAGCGGAAGACTAAAAGATATAACTAATCGTATACAAATTAAAAGATCACGATCAGTCTCCAGAGAATGAATATAGCACTGAGTCACTGTGTACATGAAATATTACATATCATATTACAAAAGTTAAAAATCTTAAAAATTGTTCAACTGTAATAAAACCCTGTAGCCCCGTCAATCCGGATAACCTAAGCGAAGCCATCAGAGAACTGCATGTAAGAGTACTCGTCCTGATCGTCGTAATAATCAGGCTCCGCCTCAAGGGTTACGCCATCATCTGAAATCAAGACAGAGTCTGGTTGGTGTTTAAAACACCGTCCCGTAACGTGGGAGTGAGTGATCAACTCAGTGGAACAATAAAGCATAGGTTAGCATGTTATCAATTCAGTCAAGCAGTAATGATAAAACAGTAAATCACACATTCCTAAGTACTGTTGTTAATGCAAGAATGGTATGGATGTATGATGCATGCCCTTGCCTATGCTCCCTCAGCGACTTCATCTCACGTTCGCGCATGACAACACTGCCTCAGTGCATGACCTGCAACGCCTGAACGCATGCGTAATGCAGTTCATGCGTATGATTACCAAGTTCTTATTAATCCTTTTCATACAGCAAGATTGGAAAACTAAGGTACCTCTCTTATTTTATTTTCCAAACAATGATCCATTCTAGGGTCGTCAGTCCTAGTAAATCTCATATGATGTTGCGGTTCTAGGTCGCTGCAAAGGGCTCGTCGCCAAATCATTACAGGCCTAGTTTATACTCTAGATGTTATGGAAAGGTTGTCGCCTCCACGTAGACTCAGAGTATGCTCGAGGTCACTACAAAGGGCTCGTCACCAATCATTGTAGGCGGACAGCTCGAATATAGTGTCCCATACCATCGTATTCGGCTCACGAGTCTAGGTTGCTTACTGGTCACTACGGGAAGGCTTGTCGCCCCAGCGTAGGCTGACAACTCAACCACGGTGTCCCATACCACCATGTCCGGCTCATGAGTCTTAGCAGATCGAGGTACCAAGGTTGACGGGATTCCACTGGTGAGTTTGGTACCTTAAGTTCAAGCAGTAGCATCTATACATGGTGAACATACAAGGGCACATCGGGTTACTTGATGGGCTCGACTAATACAAGCGCGCATTGTGTCGATCGACATGAAGTGCATAAGCACTTCATGTGGCCTAACCACTGCCGATGACCAACACACGACTCGGGTTTGTCAAACACATCCTACGTGGCGAATGAATCTCAGCCACGACTTCAAGCCTGTTACCGATTGCCTGGACTATAACATAGCCCCAATCACATTCAATCCTTAACCAAAAAGCATGTATAGTAGTCAAAGCAGAATTAACAAGTAATTTAAACATATTAACAAGCATGTTATAAAGCGCAATATAAACAAGAAATACGAACACATACATTCCATAAGTAAGCGATTAAATTAAATAACATGCATGAAGGAAATCATACACATCTCTAAGGTAATTGAGAATCCTATCTCAACACCTAGTTAAAGCACTATCATCTAAGTGCTTACTCATACAAGCATTTTCACAAACACTTAGACTACACTCATTTAACATACATAACGTATATTAGCCAAAACATGTATTAGGGCGAATTCTTTCGCCGAGTAAATATTACACATATTTATAGCATATACACACAGTAATTAATCATGGCAAACACACTTTCATATTTTGTACGTATATGGTATTTTCTATAAATATACAGAATACACTAAATGCCATAATTTGTATACGTAACTGAATCACAAAACGAACATCGTTTTTTGCATGTGAAATAACACCCAGATCATGAATCTATCATTATCTGACATTGAAAGCTTTGAAAACCATAACCTATACGTCTATAGTCCACACCTTATGCCGTAGAAGCGAGTAATGGACTCAGTTTAAACACCAAGTCTTTATCAACGTTAAAATGGCAACCTATGACATGTAATAGGTTAGCTATTTCATCACTTACACTAGTTGGACTCTAGAACTGATTAGGGTTAAGATTTCTTACCTGAAAATGAAATCAGAATCGCCAGAAAAGAGATACGGTAGTGATGGATAGGCATGTAGAGTAGCAGGGATCAATTCCGAGGAATGATTCCAACTTCTCTCACACTTTCTCTCTCTTTACTCTCTTCTCTCTTCTAGGGTTTTCTCAAATTCGTATGGTGTGAATGAGAGACGGTTTAAGGTCCTTATATAGGCCTAAAACTGATGCAAATGGCCCCAGGGCCAAGGCATACTTAGGTTATGTCCAAAGGGAGTCGATTTTAGCTCAACGGAGCGTTTCCGGAGCCCCCCTTGAGCCAAAGGTCGGACTTAAGCTCACAGACTATGGATCTAGGTCGAGCTAAGTTTTCATTCCAGTCGAGATTCTAAATCACACGTGGCTGACTAGTTTTAGTTCAACGGTCACCGAAACTCGATCAGGGTTACAAGTACACGAACATGTGTATGAAATTTCCCCTGATCCGAGGGTGTATTTGGGTCAGATTTTGACGGTCTGATTGCTTATATCAGGCCCGCAAGCAACAGGTCTCAGATTACTTAAATTAGATTTAATTTCTAAAGAAATCTACGTTTTCTCACACACTTCACTCCGGGCTCAAGCAAATAGCCCCGGGACACTTTCTGGATTTGATTTCCGAGATGGTTGTCAAGCACAGCAAGGCGGTCCTAAACGCTTAATCTTGTGGTCATCGGACTTTCGACGTATGGTCCAGATCTGATACGGAGTTTCAATGTGCTCCCGAGAGCAACTGGGTAATAAGATTGATCCTAGATTTTACGGTAACCTAGCGTCAATGATTCTATAAGTTTTGGGTCTTGCAGATCCTATTTAAAGTGCCTCAAGCAGATTTCACAACTAATCTAGATTAACACTTAGTTAACTTTGTCTAATTCCTAAAGGATTTGATCCTGAATGATTTCTGCCTGAGGTGGTACTCGGGCCTTTGTATGGAATTTTCTGAGACGTTACACGCATGGTGGGCCTCACACAATACAATGGTCTCACACAACACAATGGGCCTCGTACATCACAGTGGACCTCATACATCACAGTGGGCCTCACGTATAGCACAATGGCCTCATACATCATAGTGGGCCTCACATATAGCACAATGGCCTCATATACAGCACAATAGGCCTCACATACAGAACAATGGGCCTCACATACAGCACAATAGGCCTCACATATAGCAGGTGGGCTTGTTAGTGGTCTAGCCTGCCGGGCATCCAGCCAATGGACGGCCAGGATAAGGCACATATACATGGTGGGTCCCAGTGGATTTGGGACACCCAAGTAGTGGGCCAGCTTTTGGGTCTCCCACAAACATCATAGTGGGGCCCAGAAGGTTTCAATGGTGGGTGTTAGCTACTGCTGTCCAGCAGCGCCCGGACCTACCAGCTGGACGGTGTGGATGAAATACACATCACAATGGCCCTGCAGCTGCTGGACGGACGATCCAGCAGTGTCCCACAGATGGACGATGAGGATAAAATTAAATCATGGTGGATCCCACCGTCCCACCTGCTGGACGATGTGGATACCAAACGTATATCGGGTCCCACCGTCCCATGCTGGAAGTGTGTATACAACATATACATCAAGGTGAGATTCATAGGCGTTATCCCCATCTCTTAGGTATGTTGGTATTTGTGTTCTGATTATATCTATGGTGATAGGATTTCCCTCCCTTGTGAGCTCTGTATTGGTTGTTTTGTGGTTTAAATTTTGAGGATGAAATTTTTATTAGGAGGGGAGAGTTGTAAGGCCCGTATCCTAGTATGTACCGTTCCTTAGACTCTCGCAATCTTCCCCGTCAAATTTTGGTGACCCACGACCTATAACGGCGTTTGTGTGCGACCCTAAGTTTCACCTCGTATATCCATGTCGACTCGACGTAAGACTTGTACCATAGCAACTACGCCGTCGCCGCGGTTCCAACACCACATCTTGCACACCTATGCGATACCTAGGCCAGGCGTTGTGGGCCCAAGTTTCTATCGAGAAAACACTGCGTATTGCAAATCCTGAGAAGAGAATCTCTACAATCTATCAAATCAATCCCATCAATCAATCGAAGTACAACCCATGCTTCTCCCATCCCTTTCTTACCAATAAAGACAAGCAACCCATACCCCATGCCATCTCACCCCCCAAAAGTCAACTAAAACCCATACCTGTCATCACATCTCTCCTTACACAACCATTCTCCCATCTTTCACTCCATCCCATCTCATTTTCCCTACCCATTTTTCTAAGCAATCCCAAGAGGAGAGAGCAATCGTCCAAGCTTCCCAAGGAGAAGCTAGGTATGGCCCACTTCCTACCCTAAGATCTGACCATCCAACCATTCAATTCTCATCATCCTCCGTCAAAGAGGAAGCTTAGGAGCTCGAGAGATCAAGAAGCCTAGAAGATTTACAATCGATGGGTGTTCATAGTACTAGATCGTGATTTTATTGTAGGGCCCACATGATTTAGGACCCATCTTGTTGTATGTGTTGTATATGGCCCATAAAGGGGGCCTCATAGTGGCGGAGCTCCCTCGCCTCATGTGTCTCTCTCTCTCTCTATCTCTCTTTCCCATCTTGTAGCCCACCTGATGATACATGTATTTTATCCATGTCGTCCACTGAGTGGACCCACCTGGCAGTCTGTTTGGACGGACCTGATTAAAGGAAAACATAAATATAAGCTTGAATCTCAAGCTGGTGGGGCCACACATGTGGACCCCATCCTGATGTACATGACTGTCATATTAGCTTGGTACAGTAGCTAGTGGGTCACACACATGTGGACCCTCCCCCCATGCATGTGTTTTATCTGGACTGTCCATACGGTCAGCAGCTGATAGCTGCATTGACGTTAGTGAGTTGGGTCTAATCAAGTGGTATGTGTTATACCGTCCATTGCAGTGGGTGGGGCCCACCCCACACGTGTTGCACGTGTGGGCAGGTGGGACCTACCTTGATATATATATTTTGTATCCATTATCCATCCATTTGGACGATGCATGTGGGACCACCATGATGTATTTATTTTATATTCAGGTCGTCCATCTGTCATGGACATGGGACCCATTCCACACGTGTTGCACGTGTGGAGGTGGGGCCCACCTTGATGTATGAATGTTAGATCCACACCGTCCAAAGTTACGACGGTGGGTCCCACTGCTGGTTGACACGAGCAAGCTCTGTGGGCTACCATGATGTATGTGGTTTATATCCACGCCACCCATCTATTTTGAGATGTGGGCCCATCCCACAGGTGTGACACGTGTGGGCAGGTGGGAACCACCTTAATTAATGTATTTTATATCCACACCGTCCCTTTGAGATCCTTTAAGGGATGGGTCCAAGACCGGGACAGGTCTAGCAGCAAGGAGCTGCTGACCGTAAGTCCACTGCGATGTACATGTCTTAAATCCACACCGTCTGTCCATCACTGTACATGCAGGCCCACTTTAATGCAGTGTAGTATCCACTCCATGCATCTATGGGCCCCACGTAAGGCCACCATGATCTGTGTTGTATATCTCCACCATCCAGCTGTTGGACGGTGGGAATCCTCCTTGATGCATGAATATCCACATTGTTCACCTGCAAGGCCCACCTGGTGTGTGCATAGGGCCCACCTGCTGTATGCAGGGCCCACTTGATGTATGTGAGGCCATTGTGGCAGTATGTGAAGCCCATTATGGCCGTATGCGGGGCTCGTTGTGGCCCAAGTAATGGGGCCCATTATGATGTATATTAGGCCCGAGTAATGGGGCCCATTGTGATGTGTATGAGGCACATGTGATGCGGTCCACTTGATTTATATTGGCCCGATGTGATGTATGAGAGGCCCATGGATGTGGACCGATGTGATGTATTCAAGGCCCATGGGATGTGGCCCATCGTGATATATTTGAGGCCCATATGATGAGGCCCGGTATGATGTATTTGAGGCCCATGAGTAAGGCCCAATGTGATGTATTTATGGCCTATGTGAGGAGGCCCATTGTGATGTAATTGTGGCCCATTCGATGAGGCCCAATATGATGATTATGAGGCCTATGAGTGAGGCCTAATGTGATGCATATGTGGCCCATGAGTAAGGCCCATCGTGATGTATATAAGGCCCTTGAGTGAGGCCCATGGTGATGTGTATGAGGACCATGTGATGTATATTAGGCCCGAGTAATGAGGCCTAATATTAGGCCTGGGGATATTTTTAATGAGTTAAACAATTCAAATGATCCAGATGATTTCGACTACCATCCCTCTCAGTTTGATAAGAGACTTCTGTATTGGAGGAGAAAGTGGAGTCTTTACATATATCGCTGGCTTCATTGGCCCAAACCCAAAAGTCTACAATGAAGTACATGAAGAAGTACTTCCATCACATTAACTTAAGTTTGCGACTAAATGATCCCTTGATGCCTACTCCTTCTTCCTCTGTGTTGGATTAAGATAGATTTTCTTTATTTCTCAGACTTATGCTGCTTATGTACTTAAACCTTATATTGTGTTTGTCTTGTTACTTTGGATGCTTTTACTGACACTTGCCTTTTTATTGAAGATTTCAATGATGGGGCCCATTGTGATGTGTATGAGGACCATGTGATGCGGCCCACTTGATGTATATTGGCCCGATGTGATATATGAGAGGCCCGTGCATTTGGCCCGATGTGATGTATTCAAGGCCCATGGGACGTGGCCCATCGTGATATATTTGAGGCCCATATGATGAGGCCCATTATGATGTATTTGAGGCCCATGAATAAGGCCCAATGTGATGTAAATATGGCCCATGTGAGGAGGCCCATTGTGATGCAATTGTAGCCCATTCGATGAGGCCCAATATGATGAATATGAGGCCTATGAGTGAGGCCCAATGTGATGCACATGTGGCCCATGAGTGAGGCCCATCGTGATGTGTATGAGGCCCTTGAGTGAGGCCCATGGTGATGTATATTAGGCCCCTATGTGAGGCCATGGACCCCACGATATTTTAGGCTTTATGTGGGCCCCTCCTTGGGAGCAATGTTGGTTAAATGTCCACATTGATGGGTAATGATGGTTAAATGTCCACATTGTGACCTTCCCTTAGGCCTTGTTAGGCCCATGCTTATCATTATCTTAGTGGGTTAACTCAAATCATTGGGCCCCCTTAATGTTGCATGGTCCATCATCGTCGTAGACGGATGGCTCCGTGCTACCAGATTTGGCATATCCACGGCCGAGGGCTGATCTTTATATTTTGGTTTAAATCGGCTGTTCATCTATGGACCCCGCCTTGCATATAGTCCGATTATCAATATCGTTTATCGATACTGATTATGAGTATGTAACAGCATAGCATCATGACACATGCCCATACGCATCATCTGCATGTTTGTTATGAGATTTGATTGACCATTGCATATGTCATAGGGCAGGTTGTTTATGGGACTCCCTGATAGGCGGAGTCATCCCACATGAGCGCACGGTATGCATAGGATTGATGCATGATTGGACTGTATAACTCATGCATCTCACATTTTGGGATATGACTACTATACGCCTTAGCGATATTAGGGTCGTAGCCTCCACAGGCATATTGTGGATGGCCATATGGACACCGAAATTTTTTTTCTACATGGGGTGTTATAGATGTCCCTGGGTGAAAGTCTCTAAACCTCTGTGGATAGGTGACTCTCCAACGTCTAGACCGAGTGGATACTTGTGCGCCGGAGTGCCGAATACTAGTAAGCCGCGTCTCCCACTGAGTTGTGGTCGGTTAGAAGGGGGTGTGGCCTTACCCGTCCGAGGGTAGGGGCATAGCTAGGCTGAGTTTAACTAGCTCATAAATGGGTTCGTTATCGACATGTCGGGTAGATATTGGTTGACTACTGGACAGGTGAATAGTGAGGTCTCTTCCACTTGCATGGTTACGCGTCTAGTGGGCGGCTATCTGTGTAGAGTGTACTAGACCCCGGTGATGATCCCAGAGATATACAGTACTGATATGTGGACTTATTGAGTAGGAGTTGTATATTCATTCACTCATTCATTCACTATCTACTCGAGATGATGGTGAGTAACTAATTGTTATGTGTACCTTCGCAATGGCCAGGATTTTGGTTGGGGCGCGCGACCAACCTAAGATTAGGAGTTTACCACATTGAGTCTGACTATCCAAATTTATGTAAGGGACTAGTTTGGTTAGAAGTCCCTTGTGATAGACCCTATAGCCTACGATATTACGTACTATCATCTTGACTTCACACTCCAGCTTGGTCATTTCATTCGCATCGTATATTACATTGCATCCTCAACACATAGCATTTGGTTTACTATGCTTCTACATCGCATAGCCTGGATAAGGCTGATGATATTTATGGACTTACCAGTATGTTTTCACATTGTTCTGATATTGCATACTTAGCACTTACCTTGCGTACACACTTACACCACCCTTTAAGCTTTCTATAAGCGTATGCATGATAGGTATGTGCAGGTGGCATTAGGTCGCAACAACGTTGAGCTTGGAGCTTGCAGCTATCTTCTAGAGCTTTGATTTTTGATATATGTATTTCCCCTTTGGCACTGTATTCAACTGTTTCTATTAGTGTATATGTGATGATGATGTTGCCTTTGTGATTTGGGTAAACTTGTGGTTATCACTACCAAAAAAAGGGGCAAAGGATACAGATCACGTTAGTTTTTTGCTACAGATATAAACCTTAGCTATAGTTGCTACGCTTTTAATCCGTAGCTAAAAAGTTGACACACCATTAATAATTAATGGTGTTGTAAGGGGCTCTATGAGGCCTAGAAAAAATATATGTTCTATCTAAGCCGTTTATATATTTGGAAATATTACGTTAGAGGATGAAAAAAATCAGCTAAATCAAAGGCTCAGGTGGACCACATGATAGGAAACATGAATATTAAATTATAGTTGCTTCTTATGGTGTGGTCCACTTGGGCCTTCAATATACCTAAAATTTGGTATCATAAGTTATAATAATTTATTAAAATTATGCATTGGAATGGATAAACCAAATACATCATGGTGGGCCCCATGGAGCCCCTGTCCTGACTGTCCGTGAGAAGATGCCCAAAATTTGGGTGCGTGCTCAAAACAGAGCCCCTCCCAAAGATGGGTATTTCACACACACACACACACTCTCTCTCTCTCTCTGTTCCCTAATGAGAGCATTCCCAAAGCTCCTTTCCCTAATCCTCTCTCTCCCTCTCGATCTCTGCTCCATCTCTCTCATTCTCTTCCCTCTCTCTCTGATGCATCAGCCATGAAGAACACAGGCCGTGAACGCCCTCTTCTCTCTCTCTCTCTCCATTGCAGTGCCGTGATAGGTTTGATATCTTTCTCTCTTTGTGGCTTAAGGTCCTTTTCATATTTTAGATTTCTCTCTTTTTCTCTCCATATGTCTACATCTCTTACTCACGTGTTGAAATAGACAGATGAGATTTGTTGATTTCCTATCAGGTTTGCACCTCTTTTTCTCTCTTTCAGATTTCATGCATGTTATGGTTAGTTTTTCCTAATTTGGGGGTGGATAGGATGTGTTCCATTTGAATCAGTGGTGCACTAAGAACAGGTTAGACCTGTTCTTATCTAGCTTAAGGTTTGTGGTGGAAAAGGCAGTGAGCTGCATGAAAAAGAAGCAGATTGGTTTCGCTCAAAAAGTGAAATCAATACCAATCAATGGGTACATCCAAATAGGCCATTAGACTTGTTAGGACATCAGAGTGTTCCTTTTTTTATTTTTTATTTTTTATTGTTAACAGCTTAAATTGATTAGGATTAAATCAATGGACTAGGGTCCTGGAGGAATGCCATATTGACTAGAAATACATTTTTAAATGAAAAATAAAATTCACCCATGACCTCTGAAATTTTGGAACTGCTATGAGACTAAGATTTTCACAACATTATGTGAGACTACGAATTTTTATTTTTATTTTTTTTGGAAAGGTTAAGATATCTTACTATATAATTAAGATATTATGCCAAGCTTATGTAAATTGTAATCTATAGCCCAGTTTGTCTTGTGGAAGTAATGGGAGAGATCAAAAGAGCTTAAACAAAATAACTAGAACAACATATTAGGATCCACCGAAATAGCTGTTATCAGGGGACCATAAACTCCTCTGCTTGGGATGCTTGTTGTCCCTTTCCCAGCCCAATATAAATGAATCTCCAAAGTGTGACTGGTCACATCTGCTACAAATGTTTTTACAACTGCCTTTCCAGGCCCTCCAACAACATCCTCAATATTGAAATCCTTAAGTACTAGTTTTCCTACATACAACAAATTCCATCATCATCATTATTGTCACCATCTTAACCTTTACCCCAGAAATTTGCGGTCGGCTTTTAACTGAGATATTATATTGATTGGCTGCCTAAACAGACATCAACCAGCCATGACAGAGGGTCACATGAGACCATTTGCATGCCAGCACAGTCCCACACTCCCACCCAATATTGACCCCCATCCCAACTGTTACATGCACACTGTAGAAAGCACCAAACAAAGTAGGGTCATGGTGTTCATAACAAAATGTCTTTTGTTAGATGGGGTTTAATATTGGATTTATGGGAGAGTGTCAAACTCTATGTCAACACATGAAGTGACAGTTGCTAGCAAACCACTATGCATAAAGCACCCACATACATGAAGGTTCATGCTCAATTAGTTGTCAGCACAACATATCAGGGAAACCACCAATGCATGTTTACCAACCACCGCTCACATGACAAATAATTGATGCACAACACTGCACCTTAGAATAACTATTGACCATTAGCTGAAAAGGGAAATTTACAATCAGTCAAGGTCTATGGCATGCAATGTCAAGCAAGTTTACTAGGCAGACAACCCCCAATTTCCGATCTTGATTGAGAATTGTATCATTATGATTATTATGTCATCCTTAGACGGGTTTAAATCTACTGCTGTTGTTTTTGTTTTCTTAAGGTCCAGATTGTCACAGGTGTGGAGGCTAATTCATGAACCTAGATTGGAAGATTCCAACAACCTTGGTGGTCCATGCACCAACAAAATTTAAAGGATAAAAATAAAAATCTTTGCAGTTGAAAATTCCCATCCTTCAGGAAACGGTTGGATTTGAAGAATAATCATGTGTATTTGGGTCATGTGTATTATAGGTCCTATCTCTCCATATGTCACATTAGTTATATATGAAAAGATCATCAACTATTCACTCAAGATCATCAACTATCTACCCTATTTCAATCTAGAAAAGGAAAAAAAGCAGTATTTGGTCTAGCTAGATGTATCTGACTAATAAATTAGACCTTACTAATAAATTGAAATTTTTTATTTAGTACATGTTTTCTTGATGTACATGCACTATAGTTCCATTAAATTCTCAACCCTGATCATTCCGATGATTATAATGCAGGAAATGGTTTGTTTATATTTAAAGTGGCTAGGAGATGTATTTGTGTGAATTTTCTTAGGTCAAAAATAAATAAGAAGGTAAATATTTATTTTTTTTTCTTTTTAATTGGTGAAAGTGACTTCCATGCTTTAACAAATTTCGATCTGGTGCAGCTTGTGAAACGATGTCTAGATTTTGTTCAACAACCAGGCTTGAAGAATGTGTGAGTGCTCTTCTTTTAAGCATGGTTAATCTGGATCTTTTTACTAGATGTAACATAGACTTCTCTATTACTTCTCTGTGTTTCCTTTCTAGTCCGATACATTGTACTTTCATAAAAGATGCATGTTGAGACTGAACTCTAATCCAGCCTAATGATAAAAAAGATTGCTGGATTGGTACGCATTTTCTGGCATTAGGATTCTTAAAGCAATCGTTGATTTGCTTTGACTGAGGTGACTTTCTAAAAAATCTCTTTCTGAGATTTGACTAAGGTGACCTTCTCTAACTCCACTCAAAATCCACCAACATCTTTAACATATACTTCTCGTTAGTGTATATACATGTTCATTTCTTTAATACTGATGCAAGTTACGCAAGGGTTGTCGATCTTCTATTCGTCTAAAGACTAATTATCTCTAGTGGATTGGAATCCTTACCATAATAAATGATGCTAACATAATTGTAATTTCAGCATTAATTCTATCATTCATTATAGAAGAATCATTTGAACTCTAGTCAAAGCTCATATGTATTAAAAAAAAAAAATTGAGTAACATGGTATATTATCATTATTTAGTTTATTTGAGTAAATTAAGCTTAAAAATAGGATCCTTGGGCAGTTTTGAGGTTATTTTAACATGTTGTCCTTGTTGATAGATATCAACTTACTTGCGAGACACATATTTGGTTGTAGGACCAAATTGATTGTTGGACAAGGGATCTCACAATGGAAGAAAATCTCTACCGAAGAAAATCTTCTCTTCTTCTTTCCTTTCTTTCTTTCTTGATTGTAACCTTGTCACTGTTCTACTACAGAGTCGGGTGCTATTAATGCAGCTTTTGTGGAGGCCATCAGGCCTCATGTTCTAACACTCTGGAGCAGCCCTTATGGGAAGAAAGTACTTTCAAGCAACAGCCTGAAGAAGTAATTTATGCTGTTTCAGGAAGTTCTGCAAGTGGGTAATCACTTTTCCATTTTTTTTCCCAAATGATTGTTCAGGCGTTCACCATTTTCTTGGTAAGTGTAGATAAAAGATCCATAACATATTGAATTTTTACAGCCATCTGAAAAGTTCGATCCAAATTTTTACAGCCCCCCTTATTTCTATGATAGTTTCCAATAACACAAGGCGAATGATTTGTTTTACATGGTGATTTAAGTGATTTATTTCCAACGAATTGTGTTTCAATTATGAAATATTGTACTTGGTTGCCATGGTGATTTAAGTGATTGTTTGACATGATGATTAGGCTTCAAGGGAATCCTGTATGTACTAATGCAAATGAAGTCAACATAATCAAGTTTTGTGGGTCTCAGAATGGAAATGGAGTGACACCTGGAGGCTCAACAAACACCGCACCCATTTGTCCCACTCTAGCATGTTGTGCAGATTTCAATTTTGAATGTTTCAGAATCTCGTCTTTTTTTTAAATGAATTAAAAGTCTCTCATGGTGCTTGTGAAGAAGAACCTACAGGTAATCTGTTGAATTTTCAGAAACCTTTTGGGCATGATCCAAGCCTTGCATGCTGAACTTCTAAAAGAAAGGCATTGTGCAACATTTGAATGACATGGGTGATTCAGAAACTCTTATCCATGAGCCATAGGTGTGCTTTTTCCTAACTTTTCAAACTGACAATTTGTTTCCCAAATTTTTCCATATCTGGGTTTTGTTGGTTTGAATTGTAATTTAGTTTAGACCCATGTGTGCAGGAGTCCTCTTTGCTAGTAAAAAATGATGAAAAGAATTCGGTTGGTAATTTTAAGAGCCCCATGGATGCTAACAAAAAGCGTAAAAGATGAAGTATTGCTAGATCGGCAAAGGTAACTTCTTTCGTTAATCTCAATTCCACTTCACCTCCTAGCAATACTAGATTATGACTTTCAAGAAAGATTCTAATGTCTTCACTGGCTTTTTTTTTTTAATTCTGTAGGAAATAGTGAACTATATAATCTAAAGTAAAATATAAATTGCAATAACTGAGGCATCATGTATAAAGCATCCAGCTATGGTGAACCGATAGAAGTTTTATGTATTTGGGGATTCTTGTCCCCCTTATGTAAATCACATTCTCCTTCTCTTAATAAAGATTATGGCTTATGACTAGAAAAATCTAAGTAGAAATTTCATCAAATTCAGGAATCAATGAACTGTGAATCTTACTTTACCATTGATAGGCGCACTCTGATTAATTCATAACTTCAACCAAAGCAGCATTCACCATCCTAATGAATGTGGCCATTCAAGATCAACAATGAAACATACTTCATCTCCAAACTCCACCTGATTAAAAACATCAGGACATAAAAGACAACAGATAGCCTACAGCTGGCTGCATGCTAACTTAGCATGCAGCACCATTCTCACCAATTTGTCACTTATGTACGACATCCTAGCCATGGGCCCCACAATGAAAATCACTTGGTGCAAAAAAAGAGTACGCCATAACATCAGAATCAATGGACTGCTGACAATGTGATTCAACATACAGGTGCTACCCATCTCAAAAGTGGATCGGCTTGATTTTCAAGAAAAGACATATTCAAGGTGGGGCCCACTTTTTTCACGATTCAGATGATGGCTTACTCAAGCCTTTCAGTTCCCAGCATAAAAAAGCAAAAAGAAAGCCACAAAAATATTAAAAGCAAGAAATCATCACCTTCGGCACTTGGATCTCATGATTTCCACAAAAAGAAACCCCAAATAAATTAAAGTCATCATTCAATATAAAACATATGAAATTCAAAACAAATCATCCAAATAAAGAAATCGACACATTAGAAATGAATCATAACTCAAAATTCCACAATAAAACACCAAAAAAGAATAAAATTTAGTCATGGTTCACTGACCTGATTTTGGCCTGATTAAGACTTGATGTGTGTGTGTGTGTGTGTGTGTGTAATCTATATAAGAAACATTTTGGCCTGATTTTCCTCTCCTCTTTTTCTTACTCATGTCTTTCTCTCTTACTATGTAATGTTTCTACAAATATGTTCTAATTTTGTTAGTTATATATGTAATAGCTTATTGAGGACATGCAGAAAGCAAAGGAAGCGATGGAAAAACTGAAAGGGGAGGCACAAGCCAACAAGGATCACATGCTACAAGTGGTTCAGATTTTTTTACTTGGATTTATTATCTGATACTCTTAAGGATTTAAATATTTTATGATATATTTTTTTACAGTATAAAGAAATAGTATAAGTGAATGAAGTTGCATTGAAGCAAATTGAATCTGCTCATGAAAAATTCAAGGCTAAGGTACATCCCTGTATCCTGAACCTCATTTGTTTGAAAGTTGCAATCCTTGTTTTTAGTGTTTTTTTTTTTTTTTTTGTCTTTCTTTCTTTTAAGATATGTACAAAGGCATGCTTGTTTGATTGTGTCTACAAATGCTGTTTTATATAGGCTGACAAGCTAAAGAAGTCATTGGAGGATGAAATTCGCTTTCTCAAGGGAAGGGTTTTAGAACTTGAAAGTGATCTTGTGTCAAAAGTCCACAAAAGTTACATCTGCAGTTTCAGGGAAAGAAGAAGCTCTATCTTCTTATGATAGGTTGAGAAAAGTGAAGTATTCTTTATTTAGAAATGTGAATGTGGGATGCATTGTATGATTTGATTGTTATTTGTAATAAATACATCATTTTTTTGTCCTGATTACATTTTTTGTACTATTCCTATTAGCATTAAGCATAGATGAGTTATCAATCACAGCAGGTTCTTGCAATGGAAACAGGCACCATTATTATATAATTTTTTAATTTTTTTAAAAAATAGATACGGATTTT
The DNA here is from genome assembly GCA_030180095.1 of Magnolia changhungtana. Classification (NCBI taxonomy): domain Eukaryota; kingdom Viridiplantae; phylum Streptophyta; class Magnoliopsida; order Magnoliales; family Magnoliaceae; genus Magnolia; species Magnolia changhungtana. The sequence continues at coordinate 3,126,069 of JASAUF010000525.1, forward strand.
AGCCGTAGCTATTGTCTGAAAACCGTAGTTATTATTCGTAGCCATAGGTACATTTCGCTATAGAAATTATAGCTATGGCCTTTATCTATAGCTATTGATATCTATTGTTACGGATTCAATTTGTAGGCATAGCTACATTTTGCTACAGAAATTATAGCTACGGATTTTGTCCATAGCGATTTATACCTATTGCTACGGATATAATCCATAGCTATTGGTTTTTTAACCTTTAGCTACCCCACCAATAGCGACGGACATGCTACGGACTAGATCCGTAGCAAAAGGTCTTTAGCTACAGTTTTTGGACGTAGCCTTTGCCCGTTTTTCTTGTAGTATATGCTTCTTACGAGATAAATGTATGATGGAAAATCCTCCTTGTAAGATCCCAGGATTAGAATCTAGCATATGGGCGCTGGGAGCCGAGAATGGGGTACTACAGAGGCTGTTGGCATTGGATTCGGCGATCGGGAATTTTATGAGCCAGTTTTCAAGTTTAGGGCATGACAGCGCCCCCTCGTGAATGGGTCTGATATTACAGACGAAGAAAAAGTGAGTCTCTGAAGCAAGATGACTCCCCAGATCCCTGGTTTGAATTCAGTAGTAATGCGTGAGGACAGGTCTCTGAAGCAAGACAAACCCTCATTGATGGACTGGCGACCTTGGATTTGGTATCCCACGGTAGCCTTATGCACCCTGCGAACTCTAGAGAGCTACTGTGGCCAACCCTGTGCATAAATCTTATTTAGTTCACTGCCCCGGTAACTTCACTGGGCCCCTCTAATGGATCGCAGTCGGTGAACTCCTCGGTAGTGATAAGCCCCGTAACTCTAGAGAGTTACATCGGTCATTCGTGTAAGACCAACTCTAACTACTTATGTGTCTAAACTGTGATCACTCCAACTACTTACGAGCCTAAACTATGTCTGCAACTAATTGAAACTGAAACTTAGCACTGCCCATGTGAGATAACACCATATAGGCAACATTGTATTGATGACAAGAGAAGATAACATGCTAGTAAAAAGACGTTACTACAGAAAAGAAAAGCATGATTGGAAGAAATGATTGTTCATGACATTCATTCATAACACTCATGAGTTATCAAAATTTATTCATGACATCAAAAACAAGAAGAAGAGAAACAAGCATGAAAATAGGTCATAGCAAATATCAAAAGAAATTTTATATGTCCTCTGTCATTCCTAGTGCAAGCATGTATCGCCATAGATCATCTTTTAACTGAACCTCAGCAGCCGCATTTTCAACTTCAGCGTCAACGATGAGCTTGATTTGATTGGGGGCGTTAATCAGCTCTTGTTCCAAAGAAATCATTGCCTCCTCTCCTTTCGAAATCTCTAGTTGCTTAAGACTAGCTATCTACCTATTGACTTCAATATCGACTTCAAGTTTGCTAGTTCTCGAATCTGCTTCATGTTGCTTGGCTTCTAAGTTTGAAATTTGCTGCTTGAGGATCGCAATCTTTTCAGTAATAGTTGTTGAAGAATGCTTAGAAACCTTTACCTACTCTTCCAGAGAGTGAGATTCTTTGTCGTAGCTGGAGATCGTCGTCATTGCCCTCAAGACTTTCTCTTTAAGCTGTGACAATTCTTGCTGGCGAGCAAGGATCTCAGGAGCAATGGTCATATTCTGAGCATCTTCTAGTTTGTGAAAAGTCTCACAAAAATGGGAAAGAGACTCGCGTAAAGGAGATATATTGATCTTGGCAATCCGTGCTGCATTCTCCAAAGATGATAGCATTATTTCCAGATATGACCATTGATTAGAGCCCTTGAAGATGTATATGGCTGCCGACAATGAGCTCCTCAATAAAGATAGTGCGAGAGGGGAGATTTTCTCTAGTGATATGATGTTTGATACGGTGGCGATGGAATTGGAGCTCGCAGAGCCGCTGGAGATAGCGCGAACAATAAAATATGAATAAAATATAAAAGTTAGGAAGTGGATTGCAAGTTATCAACATAAAGCAAGAAAATAGAGTAAAGTATACCTGCAGCTGTTGAAGTCACCGGAGCAGGGTCGTTATTTCTGTGGATTGCCTCTCTTCTAGAAGAGTAGATGGTCTAGGCAAGTTTGAGGCCATATTGGCAAAAGATGATGCCTGGTTTTCAGTACTTGATGCCACAGTAGTCAGAGTAGCAATATATATCGGTTGGCTCTATTGGGAAAATTATTCCATGGACCGCTCTGTTGGTCTTGATTGGAAGCCTGAGAGGCTCCCTAACCTTTTTAGCGGAACGCTTGCCAGAAGCAAGAATAGGCAGAGCAACCTGAGTTACGCCCATAGGAATCGGAAGAGTCTCTGGAGGCATTGTGACGTTGGCTGGAGAGTTTGAAAGTGTCACACATGGGAGAAGAGAGTAGTTACTGCTAAATGACAAAGTTAAGTTAGCCCCGGCTCTTCTTCCTCATTAACACCCATAGCTATGGCAGGGGGGATGTTTTCTTGAGGAATCTCTTCATCGACCTCGGTAGTTACGCCGATTCATTCGTTATCACCCACATCTACCTCTCCTTCTTCTGCCTCATACACATCTACTTCTCCTTCTTCCGTCGTTTCTATTTCTTCTCCCACCTCTTCGTTTGCATTCAGTTCACCCTCTTCCTCTGAATCCTTGGAAGACAACTCATGGTCAGTAGAAGGGGAATCACTAGAGGAGGATCCTTCATTTTCTTTTTCTGAGGATGATGAAGATGATGACGAGTCTAGAGATGGTTCCTCAATGACTACCTGCTTCCCCTTCCTTGTCAATTGTCTTTTTTCAGTAGAGGTGGGAGCTTTTGTGGCAATGGTTATCGGGGATACGGAAGACCTCGCCTATGTCTGTGATCTAATCACGTGTGACGAGGAATCTCAGCGAGCAGATGGTGGCGGCGGAACAAATGGAGGCACCTCTTAAGGTTCTGAAGGACCAGCAACCTCTGGAACGGGACATGGGGCATTTCAACTACGTTCGCAGGAGCATCTTCCCTGCCAGCATGTTTCCTTTAAGTCTTGAAGTGCGTTATGGGAAACCCGTGAGCGATCCAACCTTCAAGAGTGTTGGCGGGCTTAACCTCATGAATGGGCTCTTCCACAGAAATTTTTATACACACTTCGCCAGGAGCGGGGGAATGATCACATTCAATGGTGTAGCCTATTTCCTCTACGAGATTGCGTTTCCTAAGCCCAGGAGTGGGGATCCATATAGGCAAATCTACTGGTAAGCATCAGCGAATGAGGAATGATTGATGCACCTGCCATCGCATCCATGGATAAGTCATATGGATGAAACATCCAAAACCTAGAATGATGAATTTTGAATTGATTCAAGCTGCGAGTAGCTATCTCCAAACTAGCCCCCAATTGTAATGCCCTACACCATAACCCGCATGGTACAAGTCACCACTTTAAAATGTTCAAGTATGGTCTGATCATATCCGAACTGTGGCACAAACCTACTTGGATAGTAGGGCTCCCTCCAAAATTCACTACTTTCTCATAAAGGTAGGCTATTAGATTGTATCGAGATGAAAAAGGCTCACTCAGCCCGGGGAAGATCTTCGTCATCAGTAGCTTCGTGATCCACAATATATTGAGAAAATGAGAATTGATAGAAGTCGATAGTATTCATTGACTCGATTGTGTCGATCACCCACTCATACATCCTCTTCAGCATTATTCTTCACTGATAATGGCATAATGGAAGTCACGAGCGATGGAAGTAAGATTTTTTGGGGTCGTCGTATGTCCATGGGAAATATACACCTAGCCACCCAGAAAAATAAAGCCACAGAGTAAACGCTGAGATGGCCCCGACGGATGGATTCTGGCAATGCGTAGCGATGTCACCAAAGGCCCGGTGTAGTGAACAGAGTACAGGGGGTGCTAGTCAGTATTTTCATCCTTCCACTAGTCCTCCTCCGATGATGAATACAGAAGGTCTAATAACATCGGCCCATTTAAAACTTGGTAGCACGACGATATTGAGCCAGTACGCCAGGAAAGCTGTTAATTCGCCCTTGGGCATGAATTCTGAAGGGTTCTTCACCCTGTGACAGGCATTTTCCAATTCATCAGAATGACTATTCTTAAACCTGCAAGAGAAAGAAGGGGATGAATGAGAATGATATTAGTAAAGTGCGTGAAATCATGATGCAAGAAAAAAAAAGAGAGAGAGAGAAGAAAGAGGATTACCGCAGCTCTTGGGAAAAGTGAGCTAGCCAGAGGATGTGGGGGATCTTTCTGATATCAGGAAACTTAGACATTTCCCTAAAGAGTTCGACAGAAGCATCTAGCACTAATGCTTGTCACTTGGAAGAGGAGAAGTGCGAAAATTCCTCGTTGGTGGGAATGTACTCATCGAATAAGCGAACCATTATGGGGAGTCCCACCATTCTATGTAGGTCCCACAGGGTGATACTTACTTCGCCGAGGGGCAAATGGAAAGAATTGGTGGTGGAACACCAATAACTGAAAAACCCTTAATAAATCATATGATCTTTGCAAAAATACTCCGAGGTAGCTTCGATCGCACTGTAAAGACCGACCTTCATCAATGTCGCAAAATGTTTGTTAAGGATGGCCTTGGCCCAGTTAGTATAGTACTTACGCGATGTTAAGAAGCTGCATGTACAGAATTCATCATTACCCCATAGTGATCTTCTTTCTCTGAAACGTTGGCGCACCATTTCGTAGAAAGTTATGAAAAATAGCTCATGTGGTGTCATGTCCCAAACTTAGAAAACGGGCTCACAAAATTCTCGACCACCGAATCCGGCACCGACAGCCTCCGTAGTGCCCCATTCTCGAATCCCAACACTCACATGCCAGATTTTGATCTTGAGATCCTACAAGGAGGATTTCCAGTATGAATTTTTTTTATAATGGAGCATAACCACAAGCATACCCAATTCACAGAGGCAACATCATCATCACATATCCACTAATATAATCAATCGAATACAATGCTGAAAGGAAAATACATATATTGAAATCGAAGCTCCAGAAGACAACTGCACACTCCAAGCTCAACGCTGTTGTAACCTAACGCCACCTACACGCATCTATCATGTATAAGCTTATAGAAAGCTTAAAAGGTGGTGAAAGTGTGTGTAAGGTAAGTGTCACGTATATAATGAAGCACATGAATCATACATTATCGGGATAAATGAAAATACTAATAAGATCATGAATCATACGATATCGAAAATACTAGCAAGACAAATCAACTATGTTAATGAGGAGTCACAGAGAGCTAAATGTCAGATGCCGAGGGTACAATGCAATATGTAAATCCTGCTAAGTCCATCTAGGCCATATACATGTAAAAACATAGTAACTCAAAATGCTAAGTACTACGGATACAATGTAATATGTGGTGCAAATGAAATGACCATGGTGGAATGTGAAGTCAGGATGATAGTACGAAGTATCACAGGCTATGGGGTCCATCACAAGGGACTTCTATCTAAACCAGTCTCATACCTAAATTTGGATAGTCAGACACAATGTGGTAAACTCCTGATCTTAGGTTAGTCACGCGCCCAACCAAAATCCTGCCCATGCGATGGTACACGTAACAAATAGTTATGCACCACCAGCCCGAGTGGATAGTAAATGAATAAATGGATATGCACTTCCTGCTCAATAAGTCCACATATTAATATGGTTGCTCTCTGGGGAAATCACTGGGGTCTATACACTCCACACTGACTGCCTCCTCCGTAGCTGCACAGCCCAGCAAATGGAAGAGACCTCACTATCCGTCTAGCCAGCAGTCTGCTAATACCTGCTCGGCACATCGATAGCAGACCCATTAACAAGCTGGTCATACTCAGCCTAGCTTATAGCCCCCTCACTCGGGCGGATAAGGCCACACCCCCTCCCAACCGACCATGACACAGTGGGAGACGCAGCCTACTGGTATTTGACACTCAGGCGCTCATGTTCCACTCAGTCTAGACGTTGGGGCTTCTCCTAGCCTCGGAGGTTCTAGGATTTTCACCCAAGGACATCCTAAGTGCTCATAGTGCTAAAATGAAATATTTTTAGTGCCCAATCTAGCCATCCACGATGTGCCTGTGGAGGCCACAGCCCTAATGTCACTAGGGTGTATAATGATCAAGTCACACATATGCGAGATGCATGAGTCACACCGTACAATCATATAACAATCTCACGCGTACCTGTGCTCATATGATGCACTCCGTCTCATAAGGAGTCCCGTAAATGTCCCAGCCCAACAGCTTATGCTATGATTAAACATTTCTCATAACAAGCATACATATGATGCATATGGCATGAGGCATAAAATTATACTAAACATGTTATAAAGTGATGAACTATCCTCACAACGAAGATGGGCCTAGACGGCCTACACGTAACAAGTATGGGCCTATCAATGGGCCCTAGGGAGAGTGATAATGGGGACATTTAACCAACATTATTCTTATAATGTGGACGTCAAACCAACATTGCTCCTAAGGCATGGCCCACCATAAATGTCATTACATAACCCATGGTGGAATCACACAATGCAATAGACCTTATATACATCCCATTGGGCCTCGACCTATGGGCCTCAAATACATGAAATGGGCCTTATCATATGGTCCTCATATATGTCAAGGTGGGCCTCAACAATGGGCCTCATACACACCACAATGGGCCTCAATAACGAGCCTCATACACATCAAGGTGGGCCTCAATAACAAGCCTTGAATACATCACAATGGGCCTCAACCCATGGGCCCCAAATACATCACAATGGGCCTTAACCCGTGGGCCCTAGTACATCACAAAGGGCCTTAACCCATGGGCCCTATATATATATATATATATATATATATATATAAAGGTGGGCCTCAACAACGGGCCATAAATACATCAAGATGGGACTCCTCAAATGGGCCTCATACATACCCAAAACGAGTCACATTAAGGATCATTTAGACCATACCAAAAGATTAATTGGATATATACATATATATATATCTAAGAACATATCAAAAGATCAACCGGACCGCCCTCTAAATAACAGCAGTGCTAATGATTTCCACCATTGAAATTCCTAAGGCCCGCATACATTTATTTTCCATCCAATCTGATCATAAGGTCACACAGACCTGAATAAAAAAGAAAAAAAATTTCATGTTGATCTAGATTCTCTATGATACCAAGAGGATTGCAATGATAGACGTTCAATGCTCCATTGTTTTTAATAGTGGCCCACCTAATAAGTAGATCTGTCTCGTTTTGCCTCAAGCCATAAAAGGAGCTTGCCAAAAGGATGGACGGTTGGATTAATCGTCCAACCATCTGGACGGAGGGATACAAAACATGCATCACAGTGGGTCCAAACCATTGCTGACATCATCAGCAGTGGGACCACACCCCTTGCTAGTGCCAATACAACAGCCAAGCGCTAGTGTGCGGTACCCAGCAAAATGGTTGGATGGGTGGGTCCCACGTGGGCCACCACATGTTATTTATGCACCATCCAATCTATTGATAAGGTCATACAGACCTGGATTGAAGAGGGAAAAATAAATTTCATATGGTTTCAAAACTCCAGGGACACAAAAGGGGTTTCAAAGGCAGACGTGCAATCACCACTGTTTCATATGATGTGGGCCACCTGAGCCATGTATAGGGTTGATTTTTGGGTGGCCCAATGTCCCACAGGGGACCCAACAGATGCATGGTGTGGATGTGCAAAACACATCACGGTGGGGCCCACGTATGGGACCCACTTCCCTGCCCTCTAGCGTCAAACGCAGGACGTCGTGCGTCCTGGTGTCAGCAGCAGCAGCAGTGCTGCTGCCTAATTTATTTTATTTTATTGAAACTGGTTTTTCGCAGGTCTTTCCTATGTGGGGATCGCATCAGAAAAATCCACCCCAGCCATTGGCCTCTACAGACCATAACAAATCCATTAAGCCCAATATTGGGCATATTTCGGTGTATAGAAACAGCAGGGTATATTTTAACGGTGAACACCATTGTTTCATATGTTATGGTCCACCAGATACTCAGATCAGCTTCATTTTTCGGCTCAACACCTAAAATGACCGGGAGAATGGAATGGATGGCATGGCTTGAATTATACATCAAGGTGGGGCCTACATGACAGTCATTCCCAAAAGCTTTTAACCAAAGCTACTATTTGTATTTCCAAGTTCACGTCCAGACGCACGCTTGACTGTTTTGGGGTATAGGAATATATTTAAGGTGGGCCCTGCTTAGGTGGGCCACCACATGGCTAGGTGGTGTAGAACCTACACATATAAACTGGGCCTCACCTACAAGTGGCTTGGATTAAATACATGCTTCACGGTGGGGTCCATCCAAGTGGGCCACACGGCCACATCAACACACAAAGAAAATAAATGAAAAAGAGATGGAGAGAGAGAAAGAGAGAGATCGAGGGACACGCGTGATGGAGGGCTCCGCCACTATAAGCCTTCCCTTTCATTCAATCATACATCAAGTGGGCCCCAATACATGCGGGCCCACCAAATCAAAGATCAACAGTGGAAGTTCCTTCTCCACCCAAAATGGACGGTCTAGATGACCTCTATCCATGTAAATTAGGAAAATAAACATCATGATGGGGTCCATGGAGAATGGCCCCACCATGGAATGATCATGATAATCAAGATGGGCCATCTGCCACATCTTAGGGTACAAAGTAAGATCCATACCATCGATCAGTAGGCCTCACTTAGCCCATCATAAAACCATGGAAACTAACCTATAGAAGCACCCACCGTTCGATCTTCTCGGTCCATTAGAACACCGGTCTCCTTGTGCTTCACTTTGATGGAGGTCGATGAGGTTTGAATGGCTAGGATGATGGATTTTGGGATGGGAAAGTGGACCACACAAAAATCACTTTTCTCTTTCACATGGAACGCTTGGACGTGGGTTTCTTTAAATGCTTGGAAGATGTGTTGAAAAATGAGAGGGAGAGGGTTGTGAGGAGAGAGAGTGATGGACGTGAGTGATGGGTGTGAGGTGATGGTGTACTAGACATGTATGGGTGTGTAAGAGAGAGGGTGAGAAAGAGTTGACTTGGTGGTTGCTTGGGGATGGGGTGAAAGGTGATGTGTACTTGACATGAAGTGATTGATTGATGGGACATGGCGTAGAGATTCTCTTGGGATTACAAACCCACGGTGTTTTTTCTCGAACTGAACGCGGGCCCACATCTCCCTGCTAGGGTATCGGATCGGTGCATGAGTTACAGCGTTGAAACCATGGTGACGGTGCAGTTGCAATGATACAAGTCTCGGATTAAGCTTACTCAAATGTACGGGATATGACTTACGGTCACGCACAAACACTGATTACAGATCGCAGGTTACCGAAATTTGACGGGCAAGATTGCGGGAGTCGACAAAACAGTACGGACTAGGATACGGGTCTTACATGTGGATTGTAATAAGGGATAAGAAATCTCCATGGGATGGACTTCGCCGATACCTCGATCCCTTTTCTGACAGAATGCCTTCTACCATTCTAGGTTCTCTCATCGACCAGTATGGAGTGTACATCATTCGGCTCTAAGTCGTTCGATCCATCGACTCACTTTGAAGGATAGACAGATGATGTCGAATATTTAACGGGATCATTATTAACTCATTCCTGAAAGGACTGTTGAATTTGATATAGCCATCTTGGACCTTCACAGTGTCCCAAGTGTTAAGGAGTTTTTTTCTTCATATGCTCCTTGATTTTCTCTTGAAGTTCCTAATTCTTCGATCTCTTCTGCATCTTTTGAGAAAGCGATGGCGGCGGCATATCTTCTCTCATAGGAGATTGGAGATGTCGATGCGCAAATCGGCTATTAATTTCAGCCAAGATTCTGAGTCAATTTCTCGACCTTGCTTCGGAGGCCCCGCTATTTCTCCGGAAATGATTACCCGGCATTTCAGCTAAGACAATGTTTTGATTATATCAGAAGAGTCAAGGATGAGCAAGAATGGCTGCTTTATGTAAGTGGGACGTTTCTTAGAAACCTTGATTCACTTCCGTGAGCGGTCTTCATGTGTTAGAGGGGAAGAATTGGTTATTGGAGCTGTAGAAGAAGGTACGGGAGCTGGAGGAGCTGGAGAAGGTTCGAGAGTTTGAGAAGTGCCTGGAAGACTTATGTGGGAAGGTTGATCTGTAGGTGCTTCTATGAGACAAAAGGTTATCTTAGTGCAAGCCATGGCTAAAGAGTCAAGAGAAATTGGTTAAGTCGGGAAATTTAGAAAATTTTGGCAAAGTTTCAAAATGAAGGTTTTTCGCACTAAGTGCTGAGAAGTTGCGCATGTAAGTTGCACGGGAGAGTTGTGCAGAAAAGGGGTTTAGTAGAAAGAGAAAAAATTTTGAAGTAAAAAATGGCTGGAAGTTCTAATATTTATAGACCAACGGGATCTACTGCGAGTTGCGTGGGTGTGAGTTACGTGGACATGCGTAACTCAAAACCCTGAGAAGGAAATTAATCCTTTAAATTGATTTAGAGTGGTCAAATTTCGAATCAAGGAGGCATCTGTTGGAGCATAAAATTTAGTTAAGGAAAAAGGCTTTAAGAAGAAGAAATGGAGAATGAAATGGAGCATAGAAGTAAAGGGAATGTGACTTGCACGGGTCATGATTTGCGCGGAGACTAAGTTGCACGGGTCCGCGCAACTTGTCATGGTTGCGCTGGGCCACTCAACTTTCTTCAGAAATGGATGAGTTATGCGGGACCTAAGTTGTGCGGGTCCGCGTAACTTGCCGAAGTTGCGCCGAGCCGCACTACCCTTCGCAAGAGATGTTGAGTCGATGATACGAAGTGAGGTCCACGACACAGGATTCGAGGGCTTACACGTGCGAAAGCCTATAAACACCCCCTACCCCCCTCATTTGCAGGATCGGATGTTTAGAAGACCAGTGCCTCTAACAGGTATTGGAGATGGAGAGAAGGAGAGGAAGTGTAGAGTGCAGAAGGTCGGGCCGCGCCACACCTTGTGAGTTGTGTGGGCCCGTACAACTCATGGAGGAGTTACACAGGTACTCTTTGAGGCAACACTATGCTGCATTTTCTCAAGTCATTAGGCCTTCCAGGTGTTTCAAAGTGATTTAGGTACTCCTTTATCATCTCAATGAGGGACGAAGTGCATGGAAAGCCTACACAACTCATCTCCCCTGGAGACATGACTGATTTGAGCCGGAATGCTGCCGAAATTTATATTTGATCCTATTCAATACTTGCACTTTTGTATTTTCTAGAAATTCTATCTCAGAATCAGAGGATCAAAAGGATGTAAAGAAACTCAAAATGAATAAATTCAATGGTTGTTCTCTTAGTTCTTTCTTTTTGTCATTATTGAGTGAGATAATTCCCCAAATTAAATACTTTTCATTTCTGGTCGAAACAGCCTTGATTATCCAAACGAGATCTAGACCGCTCGTTAGTGAGCCACTAGTTCTAAAACTATAGAATAATTTTCATCTCACTGGGCTTGACACTCATTGCCGGTGGCAAACCAAGAAAATGCCCAGAACTTCTCAACTTGGGCCAGAAGCCAAGTGCTTGAAACGTGCAAATCCCCTAGGTTGAGATCTCAAAACTTAAGTGAAATAGATCCCTCACTTTTCCGTAAAGTTATGACTTTCTGACCATTAGATTTCAACCAAACTTGAGATACGAGCCAAGGATATTTCCCCGTCCGTATCCGTATAGTCGCTTCCGGATCAATCACTGACGACCGTCCATCGAAAATGAGGTCCCTGCGGCTGATCAAAGCATTCAATCTACACTCAATTTTGACTAATCGCGGATCCTCTAATGGGCCACCTGCCCCTTGGTGCGGACGAGCCAACGAGCCCCCGAAGCGGCCCTATGGGCCAAAACCAGCCAACTACAAGCAAGTATTATGGAAAAGAGGCTCCCAGGGCCATTTGGACATAAAAAAATCTGGACTATATAAAGCCCAAAAATTCACTCCCTCACTCCCATACGAAATTTCAATTGCAACAGAGAGAGTGAGGGCGGAGAAGTGAAGGAATGAGATCTTTGGGGAGCTGGTTTAGAGGATTTCCCCACTACCACTGCCCACGTCGGAGCTCACAACCCCGCCCAACCATAAAGGATAGCCTGGCACCAAGATAGAGGTATTCCTCTAGCCCTTTTCATGATTTAAATCTTATAAGCAGTTTGCATGTGCCCTTACGAGTTAACCCCATCGTCGCAGGGCTTTGACACGCCAATCTACAAGCCCCAAATCTTAGGAGCGGTGCTAAGAATGCAACGGACTACCCCTAGGTATAGACCATTATCCATAGGTTTCCGTTTGTCGAACTCCATGTCACGATTAATGATTTATGTAGTGAATAGATGATTGCAAGTAACCAGTACATGCTTGTATGGCCATTCGCCTCACATAAATTGTTAATCATGTGTAACTAGCTTAAAAGTTCAATTAGATGCTAGAATAAGTTGAAATTACAAAATTTGTTGCTCATGCTTCCTATTACGCTCCTGCCTATGCACTCGATATGCCTTAACTCACATGAATTGCTATGTTAGTTGTAATGTGGCCTGCATATTCGATAAAATGCCCAATAGAGTAGAATTTCCTATTTTATTGCTTATATCTGTTCCTATAGATGCATAGTTGATTTATTAGTGTTATTGATTGACTATGGCTATTTAGTTAATCGGGTTGGCTAGCAAATCATAAATTTATAAGGGTGGCCCCAATTGGGTTGGCCGCCCCAGACTAGTTTGATTAATCCGGGCCGAACATGGATAACCGGCAGTAGTCGGACTACACGGGATGCTTGCACCAAATGCCGATTACATCGTAGTTAGTTTGAGTCAACCGAATTAGCCTAATAGCCGACCAACCATGCGTGTACACCATGTATGTTCACGTCTACTTGAATATGGAGCACACCCACACCCTGGAAAGACCTATTGATAACCGTTAGTGATACGATCCCCAAGTCTTAGGAGTCAAGCATGGTGGTATGGGACACTATGTCTCTTCTGTCGGCCTACGCAGGGTGACATGCCTCCCTATAGTAACCAATGAGCAACCAATAAGGCTATGAGCCTAATACATCAAACTATAATGATACCGTGACCATTCCACAATTGTGTTTGGGTGACAACCCATACATCATTTATGGGCAACCTCCACCCATCGATGGGTAGCCTAACCATGTGCATCTAGGATGCGTCATCCAGGTCCTGAGTGATCGGTCAGGCCAATGTTAGCCTCACATTGATTAGGAGTTGTCGTCTAGGTAGTAAACCCTAACATAGATCAAGGATCGCAGGCACAGAGCTGCTACTGCCGCCTTGGGCCTAGCAATCTAGATAAGGCCATTAATTATACGAAGATGTTCCAGCTTCCCCAATCTTGCTGGATGAATAAACTTAATTAATTCACTTGGCTAACACGAGCATTCATCGCATTGCATTATCTAGGTGTGGCAACTAGACAGTCGAGGTCGCGTGCTGAGGGAGTGTTAGATGGCGAGGGCATACATCATATCATAATGGCATAGATGTGCATTAACAAGAGTGTCTAAGGACTGTATGCTTAAGTTGTTTTTCATTAATTGTGCATGTGGATATGATAATATGTGTAACTTAGAGTTAATGGAACCACTGAGTTGATAACTCACTCCCACTCTAGGACGATGTTTTAAAACACCAACCAAACCCTATCATAGATAGAGGTACCCTGGAGTCCGACGCGTTGGGTAAGGCATCCATGGACTTAGAGGAGGAGTCCTCGTATATCTAGTTGCTCAGTGGGCTAATGTAGGATGCCTGTGGGTCATCGATGAGATCTTAGAGTTGACACAATTATAAATTTTTTACTGTATATTTTACTTAGTGGTAGTCTCATGCTCTGGATGGACATGTTTTATTGATAACTGATTTACTTGCATTAAATTCACGTTTATTCTGGAGTATATCACATAGTCTATTTTAATTCTATAAACTGCTTAAATGTCAGGTGAAACTAATTATAAAATCTCATTTCCGCAAAGCATAAGTGGCACCCAGGATATCGGGAGTCGAGTATCTACTCGGCACCCGAAATCTTAGGCATTACATGGATCGATCCTTCTGATGTGACCTTGTCTATCGCAACCAGAGTAGGAGAGTTTTGATGGTTTAGAGTCAAGGTCGTCTGACTCCCATCTTGTCAAATGCTTTGGCGAAGAGGATATCGGCTGAGTTTCCAGTGTCCACCAAAATCTGAAACATTTTATGATTAGCTATAGTTATAGTAACCACAAGTGCATCATCATGGGGATGATGGACTCCTCGAGCATCCTCTTCGGTGAAGGTTAGATTGTAAGATGTTACCTTCTATTCTTTCAAGGGTCCGCTGGTGACGAGTATTTCGACAAGAAATGAAAGTGTTTGTTTTGGGGGAATTATCTTATTCAATAATAACAAAGAATGAGAGAACAATCATCACAATATATTTTATCCATTCTGAATTCGTTTACATCCTAGTTTATCCTTTGATTCCAAAATAACGTATGAGATTACAAGTATGAATAATATAAAATAGTCCAAATAATAATTTTAACAACATTCCGGCGTGCAATGCATTCATCTCAATTAGAGAAGTGTTGTGCGGATCTAAACATATTCTGTTCTCTCTTCTAACTTGTTGAGAATGACAACTTCTTGTATAAGAATACTGAATTTCGAGTAAACTTATAAGAATTCAAGAAATCTGGCAGCATATACACAATGCTTGTTATTTACACGCAACAGGGTCTGGTTGCACGGACTAACGCAACAAGACCCTGTTGCATGGTCCAGCACAATGGGTTTAACCCATTATTGCCTCTTCTTCCTTCTTTTTCTTCTCCAAGTACCTGTATTGGGTACTCAGAGCTCTTTTTCTCAGGAGCTCTGATCTCTTTTGTTCTTTCAAATGAAGGGGTAATGGGGTATTTATAGGCCTTCCACACGTGCGAACCTTTGAATTTTGTGTCATGAGGCCCACCTTGCACAAAAATCTCATTGCGCAATGCGCAACAACTTTTTCTATCTTCATAGTGTCGCGCAGACCCGCGCAACCACCCTTCGTTGCGCAGTCACTTACAACACCTGTTATTCAAAATTTCTTCTTCTTTTTTCTTCTTCATTTCTAATTCCTTCCTATAAGCATATACACAAGCATTGTGTATATGCTCAAAACATCATCATTTTTTATGCTCTAACAACGATCTGATGTTTTGAGCTAGAGTGGATGATACTCCTGGTGTGAGCTTTCCTATCTCGGTTTGAGTCCTATCATCCGACAAGTCCGTCGAAGATAGTACGAATTTCCCTGGTTGGCTCGTTGTTGATGGGTTGCTTATTCTTTGAATCTACCCATTCTTCTCTTCTGCTGACATATTCTCAGAGGTGGCCGTTGCGGATGAGTGCTTCGATTTCTTCCTTGAGCTCGAAACAATCGTCAGTTGAGTGGTCGTGGTTCGGGTGAAAATGATAGGATTTTCACTTGTCTCGCTTGTCATCGTCGGACTTCATTTTGCTCAGCCATTTGATGATTCGTTTATCTCAGACTTCCATGAAGACTTGCTCGGGTGTTCTGTTGAGTGGACTGTACGAGCTGAACCTACTGTTGGGCTGCCTGTTCGGACGCTAACTCCTTTGTGGCTTATCTTCTTTCCTCATCTTGCTTTCGTTAGTCGAGCTAGGTTCCTCCTTAGGTCGTCTTTATTTGGTCATACTTCCCTTGTTCCAAGTAGCCTTTTGTAGGCTGAAAAGTTCTTCGGCATTTGAATACTTATGAACTCTGTTTAGGAGATTGGTCCTTGTCGTTGAAGGGTTTTTATCAAGTGAGAAGAGGAACCTTCCTTCTCTTATGTAACAGCCTGGATTTTCGCCAACCTAGAATTAGACATCATTAGGCAATGGGCCGCTCCTAACACCTTATTAACTTGTCAGAACTGAATCCCACAGTCTAAAATCGCTTCTGAACCCATTTCCTTCACAAATCCAACCCTACACCACCTTGTCCTTTCAATTTTCCTAAGTACTTTCAACCTAGACACTATCTTAAACTAGTTAAGTATTATAATTTGGATCACCTTATATACAAACTACAAAGGCCTGAGTACCACCTCAACCACAAATCTTTTAGGACTAAATCCTTTAGAAATTTGACAAAGTTAACTAAGTGCTAAACTAGATTAGCTACGAAATCCACTTGATCCACTTTAAATACGATCTGCAAGACCCAAAATTGTAGAATCATTGACGCTAGGTTTCCCTAAAATCTCGGATCAAACTCATTACCCGACTGCTCTCGGGAGCATCTCGAAACTCCGTATCGGTTCTAGACCGCACATCGGGAGTCCGATTAACACGAAGTTAAGGACTTAGGACCGCCTCGCTGGGCTTGACAACCATCTCGGAAATCAAATCCAAACAGTGTCCCACGGTTGTTCGCTTGAGTCCGGAGCGAGAGAGTGTGAAAACACTTGTTTCTTTACAAAATAAATATCTTGAATAGTAATCTGAGACTTGTTGCTTGCGGGTCAGTATTAAGCAACCTCGCCGTCAGAATCAGACCAAATTACACCCTCGGATCAGGAAAAATTTCATAATCATATCCATATACTTAGAATCTCCGATCGAGATCCACTGACCATTGAACTGAAACTGGTCCGCCACGTGTGATCTGGAAATTCTACTGAAACGAAAACTTAACTCCACCTAGATCCACAGTCAGTGAGCTTAAGTCCGACCTTTGGCTCAAGGGGGGCTCCGAAAATGCTCTGTTGAGCTGAAACAGATGCCCTTTGGACAAAACCTAAGTATACCTTGTTCCCAAGTCTATTTCGATGAAGTTTTAGGCTATATAAGGACCTTAAACCCTCTCTCATTTCAGTCATCCGAATTTGAGTTTGAGAAGAGGGAAAAGAGAGAGAAAGTGAGAGAGAAGTGGAGGCTTCTTCCTGCCGTTCTTCCCTGCCATATCCAAGCTTAAACCACTCCGTTCTGATAGCTTTTCCGGCGATTCCGGCGACATTTCTAGGTAAGAAACCCTAACCCTAATCTGTTTTGGGGTTGTATAGGTTGTAGGTTATGAAATAGCTAACCTATTTCATTCTATAGGTTACCAAACTGCCGAATATGGAAGCTTGGCAAACCTATCGACTCCGTTACGATTCTACGACACAAGGTGCGAACTTTAGGTGTATAGGTTATGGTTTTCAACGCTTTCAATGTCAGATAATGATAGATTCATGATCTGCATGCAATTGTACATGTACAAAGTGCTTTCCGTTTTCTGTTTCGATTAAAGTTGTAGAATATGGAATTTTACATATTCTAGGTATTCGTAGAAAATATCGTATACATATATTTTTTTGAAAATGTGTTTGACATGATTATTTGTTGTATGAATGTACGATATATGGATAAAATACTTATTTGGCGAAAGGATTCGCCCTAATGCATGTTTTGTTAATATACACTATGTATGTAGAAATACTGTATTGTAGAAAGTACCGTATACGTATATATTTTAAAGATGTGTTTGTCATGATTATTTGTTGTATAAATATATTATGTATGCGTAAAATACTTGCTTGGTGAATGGACTCGCCCTAATACATGTTTGCTAACATTCACTAAGTATGTTGAAAAAGTGTATGTTAAGTGTTTGTGAAAATGCTTATGTGAGTAAGTGTTTGAATGTTGATGCCTTAGGGGGGTGTTGAGATGGAATTCTCAACTACCTTAAAGATATGTATGATTTCCTCCCTGAGGTTGTTTACTTAAACCGCTTACTTGTGCAATATATGTGTTTGTATTCCTATTTATGTAGTGCTTTATAACATGCTTTATAACATGCTTTATGACATGCTTACTAACATGCTTGATTTATTTTACTTATTATGCTTTACTCCACATGCTATGAATAAGGATTGATTTAGTTTGGGATTATGTCTATAGTCCAGACAATCGGTACCAGACTTGAGATCGTGGTTGAGATTCGTGTCACCACGTAAGATTTGTTTGACAAAACCATGTCGTACTTCAGTTGGCGACAGTGGTTAGGCCACACGAAGTGCTTATGCACTTCATGTCGTTTAGCTGATTGTGCGCTCGAGGTAGTTAGGCTCGTCAAGTAACCCGATATGTCTAATGTATGTTTACCATGTTTGGTCACCACTGCTTGAACCTAGGGTACCAAACTTACTAGTGAAATCCCTTTTAACCATGGTACCTCGATCTGCTAAGACTCATGAGCCGGGCATGGTGGTATGGGACACCGTGGTCGAGCTGTCGGCCTACGCTGGGGCTACGTGCCTCCCCGTAGTGACCAGGGAGTAACCAGACTCGTGAGCCGATTATGGTGGTATGGAACACTATATTCGAGCTATCGGCCTACACTACTTGATAGGTGATGGGGGAGTGGTTTAACGATTCCGTGTAATAGCCCTAGCAGCCCTGACCGTATCCGGTGTAGTGACCTCGAGCATACTTTAAACCTACGGTGAGGCGCCGAGCCTTCCCGTAGTAACAGAGTATAAACTAGGCCTGTATTGATAAAGTGATGGGGGAGTGGTGCAACGATTCCATGTAACAGCCCTTGCAGCGACCTAGAAACACACCATCGTATGAGATTGTTTAGGACTGACGACCCTATAATGGATCATGTTTGGGAATGATACAAGGGCGGTACCTTAGTTTCCCAATCCTGCTGTTTGAAATGAACTAATAACAACTCGGTAATCATGCTCATCATGCATTGCATGTGCCTAGAAGATGTGGAGCACTGAGGAAAGAAAGCATGCCGCGAACGAAGATGGTGTCGCATGAGGGAGTATGTCGGTGTGGGCATATATCATGACTGCATTCATACTTGCATTAATAAGAGTAGTTAGGAGTGTTTGATTTTACTACTTTATCATTACTGCTTGACTGAGTTGATAACATGTTAACCTATGCTTTACTGTTCCACTGAGTTGATCACTCACTCCCACGTTACGGGATGGTGTTGTACACACCAACCAAATTTGTTGAATTTCAGGTGATGGCGATGCTTATGAAGCAGAGTCGGACTACTTCTATGATGATAAGGAGGAGTTCTCCTACATGTAACTCTCTGGCAGGTCTATGAAGACCTAGTATTATATTGACGGGGCTATAGTACTTGGGATAGAAGACATTACACTTCCTCACATTTGGTAAATTTTAGAATTGTACTCGTAATTAGTTAACCTGGTAACTTTATCACACTCTGGAGACTCACCACTGTTTTTATATTATATATATCTATCACAGTCTTCCACTGCAATTTAACTGTCTCTGGAGTATGATATGCTGTTTTAGCTTAATCTTACTCATGTTCAATGCACGAATACAGTCAACATTCAATCATCATTCATTTTATTGCATAAATGATGTTCTGGAACTTGGGAGTTGAGTTATTACTCGACCCCCGATTTTCGGGATGTTACAGTTGGTATCAGAGCATGATTTAGATTAAACCGGACCTGGGTTATGGTCACACGACGCACACTGACGCACTCTAACTTAGGAGGGAGCGATGAGATGTAGAAACAGACTTAGGTTCTCCAATTTCGCCAAATAGCACATTTGGATGAGATCAACAGTAGAGATTGGACCCGTAGGCCTCGATGATTGCATGAAATGATCCCAGAACACTTCTAGACCATCAAATGACGGGTCTAGATCACAACCCACCCATATCCATCGTTCACAGCAACACCTACCCTCTACCCTTTCCGTTTTCTCTCATTTGAGCTCCTACACCCCCCCATTTGAAGTTCAAATTCGTGTAAGCTCTCCAACCCATCCATTTTCTTCCCTTTCCTTCTTCAAACCCTGTCCCTTGGGCCTTTACAATCCTTGTTGAGGCTCAAGTCCGTGGAGAATCAAAAACTCCAGCCTCCATTTTCCCTTATCCTCATTTTCCATGGCTCTGTCCGAGCTTAGTACGGCCACTTTCTTGGATGTCTAGTTATCCATATTGTTGTTTGTAGTTTGCATGGGTTACCGTCTTTGGATGTTTTTATTTTCATGTTGATGGGTGTAGTAGCTGGTAGAATATTTTGATGTTTGAGGATGTTTAGGGCCCGTTCGGCCAACCACATTAGGTGAGTTAGGTAGATAGAATTATATAAGTAACAATAAATGTATGTATAAGGTATGGCCCCTAGATTGAGTGTATCCCATGTTTTCCAATACCATGATTGGAGTGTATGCACTTAAACGTAAATCCCGGGATTTCCTTTCAAATGACACTTAGAAATTCATCATCTTGGGGTTTGAAAATCCCATCTCACACTTCCCAACACAAGACTCATTTTCCAAAGCCTATAAAATTAATCCCCTCCCACCCTCCTACCAACCATTCCACTCCCAATCCCGAGGAGGGATTAGCAATGCAAGCCCATTAAATACAACTTAAGACCACTGGCCAAATAGGCCCTTGGAGTTTTGGACTTAGAGCGGTGCTCCTAGATTTCGACAGACCTGACCGTATAAGAAATCTAACAAATTAATAATGTGAACCCTAGGACCCTCTTAGCTGGTGTGAGCATGAGTGTAGTGCTTGAGTGTAGCTAAATTCAAGTTCGGGCAACTCAATTCCACTTAGACAACGTTTGACCCTACGCGATAAATAATTTCTTGTATTAGAAATAATCTGAAATCATCTAGCGTATGAGCATAGACTTTGGACTACACCTATGGATTTTCACTACTCCTAAATTAAGGCTAGACTACCGGTTACATTAGAGAATGCTAGAGACCGATAGATGTAGCTAGGTCAAATCAATACACCTCTTTGATCTGGGTGGCGTAGAGAAAGCGTGGTGGACCCTACCCCACTGGCCCAAGATCGAAATTGTGCTCGTTGAATACGAACATTATAGAAGCTCTAGCAAGTTCTACTATGAGAAACCGTTTTAGGATGATCTAGTAAGATTTAATTCGCTATTTCCTTGGACATAGATAATAACAAGGACTCTCTTAGACCAATGGGCAACCCAAGAAATAGGACATTTGAACCTTTCAATGATGGACATTCCCTACATTTTTAGAGTGATCGGACTACGGAGTTACTGAAATATACAACTGCGAAACATCACGGCTTGACCCAATTCTCAATCCTGGGCGACTACCAACGGACTCACTGCTTGACTGAGCAGAAGACTAGGATTTGTCAGGATTCAGAAGGGATACGATGAGCCATCTACCCTGGTCAGGTAGATGATCGATGTATTGGGATTAAGCCCACCATAAACGTCTCTCCGTGTTGGTCAAACAATGAAAATAGCTATCTTACTCTAAATAATTGGGAATTGCCATCAAGACTCTAAATAGATAAAGAGATAAATTGTAGCCAACTATTAGGGCATAAGCATGGGATAAAGAACTAAATTTTAAGGGGGGTAGACTAACATGAACCAGACTACTATATGCCCTACCACGCGTAGGAACTCGAAATCAATAAAACTTAGGCAAAAGAAATAATTAAATCTTTCTTTATTACCCTTAGGCAATTTCGGGGACGAAATTTTATTTTAAGGGGGTAGATTGTAACAGCCTGAATTTTCGCCAACCTGGAATTAGACGTCCTTAGGCAATGGGCCGCTCCTAACACCTTATTAACTTGTCAGAACTGAATCCCACAGTCTAAAATCGCTTCTGAACCCATTTCCTTCACAAATCCAACCCTTCACCACCTTGTTCTTTCAATTTTCGTAAGTACTTTCACCCTAGATACTATCTTAAACTAGTTAAGTATTATAATTTGGATCACCTTATATACAAACTACAAAGGCCTGAGTACCACCTCGACCAGAAATCTTTTAGGACTAAATCCTTTAGAAATTTGACAAAGTTAACTAAGTGTTAAACTAGATTAGCTACGAAATCCACTTGATCCACTTTAAATATGATCCGTAAGACCCAAAACTTGTAGAATCATTGACGCTAGGTTACCCTAAAATCTCAGATCAAACTCATTACCCGACTGCTCTCGGGAGCATCTCGAAACTCCGTATCGGTTCTAGACCGCACATCGGGAGTCTGATTAACACTAAGTTAAGGACTTAGGACCACCTCGTTGGGCTTGACAACCATCTCGAAAATCAAATCCAAACAGTGTCTCACGGCTGTTCGCTTGAGTCCGGAGCGAGAGAGTGTGAAAACACCTGTTTCTTTACAAAATAAATATCTTGAATAGTAATCTGAGACTTGTCGCTTGCGGGTCAGTATTAAGCAACCTGACCGTCAGAATCAGACCAAATTACACCCTCGGATCAGGAAAAATTTCATAAACATATCCATGTACTTAGAATCTCCGATCGAGATCCACTGACTGTTGAACTGAAACTGGTCCGCCATATGCGATCTAGAAATCTGACTGAAATGAAAACTTAACTCCACCTAGATCCACAGTCAGTGAGCTTAAGTCCGACCTTTAGCTCAAGGGGGGCTCCGAAAATGCTCCGTTAAGCTGAAACAGATGCCCTTTAGACAAAACCCAAGTATACCTTGTTCCCAAGTCTATTTCAGTGAAGTTTTAGGCTATATAAGGACCTTAAACCCTCTCTCATTTCAGCCATCCGAATTTGAGTTTGAGAAGAGGGAAAAGAGAGAGAAAGTGAGAGAGAAGTGGGAGCTTCTTCCTGCCGTTCTTCCCTGCCGTATCCAAGCTTAAACCACTCCGTTCTGATCACTTTCCCGGCGATTCCGGCGTCATTTCTAGGTAAGAAACCCTAACCCTAATCTGTTTTGGGGTTATATAGGTTGTAGGTTATGAAATAGCTAACCTATTTCATTCTATAGGTTACCAAACTGCCGAATATGGAAGCTTGGCAAACCTAGGAAGCACTTGAGAAGGTATCGCGTGCGGCGATCCCTTTCTCGCGCACTCCTGAAGAAGTCGTCACTAGGAAGCACTTGACCACGTGGAATCTTCGTGATTCGAACCACCTCATCCACAGTGATTGTGCGTCTTATGCCCCTCATAGAGACAGTAAACTAAAGAGGCTCCAACGATGAATCTATGATATGAGCGTAGAAGGCACGAACCGTGTTCTCACATGCAGGAGACTCGCCTTCAAATATAGAATTCCATCCGATATCCACCAAGTGGTCCATCATCGGGTGTAGGCCAAACATTCTCTCATCCACGTGAGCTTCAAACACGACTTTACGGCCAGCAAAATGCCCATATTCAATACCTATCGGATAGGCATTTCTGACGGGATGGTCAGGATCCAGGTCTCGCTTCGACCTAAACTCCCGCACGGTGCTAGTGCCGGCCCCAACGTCAGATCTTCTTCGGGAATGGGCTGGCCTACTTGGGCCGGCGTCATCAGCCGCGGTCTTCCTCTTTTTCATGATAGATAGGATGGAGGAAATGGAGAAAATAGTCGCCACCACACAAAAGAGGGCCATGAAAAAATGCTAAAATGGGGGAAAAAGGGGCTGATCTCTTTGATCCACCACAAGCAACAATCCAATAGGGGTGGAAGGGGCACTAGAGGTAGGAAATGGAGGAGAAACAAGAAGAAAATGGAATGGGTTAGGAGATTACCCGATTTTGAGCTCCAATGAGGGGTATGAGAGCTCCAACTTGAGAAAATGGGGAAAGGAGGAGGCTAGGGCTGTTGTGGAAGATTGGGGTGTGTGGGTTATGGAAGAAAATGGAAGATTGCAAGGTTTGGAGGGATGGGTTTAGAGAAAAATTGAAAATGGGTTTGAAGGTGCTTGAAAATGAAGAAATGAGGGAGAAGGGTGCTCCAGCCCCTTAAAACCCAAACCTAAGGGAATTTCGCACGTGCCAGGGGGTAGAGGAGGTCAGGCCGACCAACCCCAGCCCTGGCCCCACTCGAGATGGCCCACCGGACCGTGGTCCGCCCCGGTCAGACTTGGCCGGAACCGTGCCGCCGCGGTGGGGCCCTGTTTACCACGTGTCCAGGGTGCCAAATGCACCCTGGTTCGATCTGGGGGCTTAGTGGGTTTAAGTGGGGAGGCTTCCGACTCAGTTCAGCTCCAGAACGGTTGGTTCTGAGAAATTTCTGAACTAAACCGATTTTTCCTGATTTTTAACAGCTGGTTTTGGGTGGATAGTGACCTGGACATGTCAATAGACGGTCTAGGAGTGATTTAGAATCCGTATGTGCGGTCAGGATCGAGTACAACTCGATCAATGCGTCCGTTTTTAATGAATTTCGCCGAACGGTGGAATCGGGAGACCCTAAGACTGTTTCTATATTTTTGCGCACCCTCCTAGATTGTAACACGTCAGCGTACGTAGTGGGAACATAACTCAGGTCCGGTTTAATCAAAATCATGCTCTGATACCAACTTGTAACGCCCTGAAAATCAGGGGTCGAGTATGAACTCAACTCCCGAGTTCCAACGCATCACTTATGCAACATACACAATGATGGTTAAATGTTGTCTGAGTTAGAGCAATAAACATGAATGAGATTATACCAAAACAGTAAATCATACTCCAGTTCAATTGTATAAAGGCAAGCGGAAGACGAAAATTTTATATTCAAAGTATGTAAAGTAACAAAATTTTGTGAACTCCAGTATGAGTACTAATGAGTACCAATATACATGTATTGTTTCTAAGTCAAAAATCAAAATACAATTCCGTAGATAAGCCCTGGAATCCCCGCGATGCAGTCGGCCTAAGCATATCCGTCAGAGTACTGCATAAAGGAGAACTCATCCTGATCCTCCTCGAAGTCGGGCTCCGGCTCCTGAACCGAGACACCATCTATACCTGCGACAGAGTCTGGTGGGTGTTGCAAACACCGTCCCGTAACGTGGGAGTGAGTAGCTAACTCAGTGGAACAATAAAGCATAGGTTAACGTGTTATCAATTCAATCAAGCAGTAATGATAAAGCAGTATAAATCAAACAATCCTAACTACTCTTATTAAGTGCGAAAATGAAATGACATGATGCTGTATGCCCTTGCCAAACCACCCTCAAGCGACATCATCTTACGTTCGCGAATGCTTAACTCCCTCAGTGCGCCACATCTACTAAGCACATGCGGTGTGATGATGATCATGATTACCGAGTTATTATTAGTCCATTTCAACCAGCAGTATTGGAAAACTAAGGTACCTCCCTTGTATCATTCCCAAACATGATCCATTCTAGGGTCGTCAATCCTAGCTAATCTCATACGATATTATGGTTTGAGAAGCGTAGTGAAGGCATCGCAAAGGGCTCATCACCCGTCAGCGCGGATACAGATCTCACCGTATGCGGCTCAATTGCTGGCCGTCAGCTCAAGTACAAGTCTCACCGTACTTGGCTCAATCACTAGCCGTCAGCTCGAGTACAGGTCTCACCGTACTCGGCTCAACTCATACCCTAGTTGCTGTGAAAGACTCGTCGCCAATCACAGACACTTGGAGTATACTCGAAGATACTACGGAGGACTCGTCGCCCGTCAGCACGAGTACAGGTCTCACCGTACTCGGATCTCGTCGTAAGTATCGACAGCTCGAATACAATGTCCCATACCACCGTATTTGGCTCACGAGTTTGGTTGCGCAATAGTCACTACGGGGAGGCACATGGCCCCAGCGTAGACCGACAGCTCGACCACGTTGTCCCATACCACCATGCCCGGCTCATGCGTCTTAGCGGATCGAGGTACTATGGTTAACAGGATCGCCACTGGTAAGTTTGGTACCCTAGGTTCAAGCAGTAGCGACCAAACATGGTGAACACACATACACATATCGGTTTACTTGACGAGCCTGACTAGCTCGAGCGCACCACAAGTTGGGCGATATGGAGCGCAAAAGCACTCCGTGTGGCCAACCACTATCGCCAACCGAAGTACGACTCGGGTTCGCCAGACACATCCTTTGTGGCGACATGAGTCTCAGCCACAATCTCAAGTCTGGTACCGAATGTTTGGACTATAGACTTAGTCCCAAACTCAAACAGATCTCATCAATAGTATGTGGAGTAAAGCATGATAATGAAGTAATACAAGCATGTTAGCAGGCATGTTATAAAGCATGAAATAAAGCATGAAGTAAAGCATGTTGTAAAGCATGTTATAAAGCACTATACAAGTAGGGATACAATTACATACACATCACAAGTGAGCGGTTATAGCGAACCACCACATGGAGGGGATCCTACATGTCTCTAAGATAGTCGGGAATTCCATATCAGCGCCTATCTAAGGCACTAACACTCAAGCTTTTTCACACACTAGCATTTACACAAACACTTAGAGTGCGCTATTCCAACATACATGACGTATGTTAGCAAATGCGTATTAGGGCTATTCTTTCGCCAAGCGGTTATTTTATCCGCGTATACCATATTCATACAACAAATAATCATGACAATTACACTTCCAAAATTTACACATATGCGGTATTTCTAGAATACACAATTTCAACATACATAGTGTTTACAAGCGAACATATATTACGGCGATTCCTTTCGCCAAACTAGTATTTTATCCATATATTGTATAATCATACATTAAATAAACATGTCAAACATTTTTCCAAAAAAATACATATACGGTATTTCTAGAGTACACAATTTCAACATACGTAGCATTTACAAGTGAACATGTATTTCAGCGATTCCTTTCGCCAAATTAGTATTTTATCCATATATCATATAATCATACATTAAATAAACATGTCAAGCATTTTCCCAAAAAAAATACGTATACGGTATTTCTACGTATACCTAGAGTATGTGAAATTCCATATTCTACAACGTTAATCGAAACAGGAAACGGAAAGCACTTTGTACATGTGCAATTGCATGCAGATCATGAATCTACCATTATCTGACATTGAAAGCATTGAAAACCGTAACTTATACACTTAAAGTCCTCACCTTTGCCCTTAGAATCATAACGAATCAGCAAGGGTTGTTGAGCTTCCGTATACGGGAGTTTTCTAGCCTAAAGAGCGGAATCGGTTAGTCTTTACACAACCTACAACCTTCCTACTTCAAATCAGACCTAGGGTTAGGGTTTCTCACCTTCAAACGGAGTGGATACCACCGGAAAAATGCCTGGAAGGAAGCGGTGTAGGCCGTGTGATGAATGAAAGCAGTAGGAGGAAGATCTCCCACAAATCCCAAGCTCTTCTCTCTCTTTTCTCTCTCTCTCTCTAGGGTTTTATCCCAAATTCGTATGGCTGTGAGAGGGGCTGTTCTAAGCTCCTTTTATAGCCAAAACCCTTCCCAAAATAGGCTCAGGTTCAAGGGTTATTGCTTATATAGGTATTTCGTCACTTTTCCAGCTCAAATGAGTGTTTCTGGTGGCCCCCCTTGAGCCAAACGTCAGACTTAAGTTCACCACACATGGATCTATGTGGGATTATGTTTTCGACTCGATCGGATTCCCAGATCGCACGTGGCGGACCACTTTCAGTTCAACGGTCAGTGGGCCACGATCCGAAATTCCAAGTACATGTAAATGTTCCTGAAATTTTTCTTAATCTGAGGGTGTAATTTGGTCTGATTCTGACGGTCAGGTTGCTTAATACTGACGCGTAAACGAATGGTGCCAGATCACTATTCCTGATATTTATTTTGAAATGGGAATAGTGTTTTTCACACACCCTCGCTCCGAATCGAAACGAATGGCCGTGGGACATCGGATGGACCTGATTTTTGAGATGATTGTCAAGCCCAGTGAGGCGGTCCTAGTTCCTTAACTTTGTGTTAATCGGACTTCCGATGTGCGATCTAGACCTAATACGAAGTTTCGTTTCATTCCCGAGAGTAGCCGGGTAATGAGTTTGGCTTTAAACTTTAGGGTAAACTAGAGTCACTGATTTTGCAAGTTTTGGGTCTTGCAGATCGTATTTAAAGCGATCCCAACGGATTTCATGGCTAATCGAGTTTTGCACTTAGTTAACTTTATTAAATTTCTAAAGGATTTAATCCTAATTAATTTCTGGTCGAGGTGGTACTCGAGCCAACGTACGGAAATTTATGGGTCGTTACAGCTGGGGATACGTGCCTCCCCGTAGTGACCAGGGAGCAACCAGACTCGTGAGCCGATTATGGTGGTATGGGACACTATATTCGAGCTGTCGGCCTACACTACTTGATGGGTGATGGGGGAGTAGTGCAACGATTCCATGTAACAGCCCTGACAGCCCTGACCATATCCGGTGTAGTGACCTCGAGCATACTCTAAACCTACGGTGAGGCACCGAGCCTTCCCGTAGTAACAGAGTATAAACTAGGCCTGTATTGATAAGGTGATGGGGGAGTGGTGCAACGATTCCGTGTAACAGCCCTTGCAGCGACCTAGAAACACACCATCGTATGAGATTGTTTAGGACTGACGACCCTAGAATGGATCATGTTTGGGAATGATACAAGGGAGGTACCTTAGTTTCTCAATCCTGCTGTTTGAAATGAACTAATAATAACTCGATAATCATGCTCATCATGCATTGCATGTGCCTGGAAGATGTGGAGCACTGAGGAAAGAAAGCATGCCGCGAACGAAGATAGTGTCACATGAGGAAGTATGTCGGTGAGGGCATACATCATGACTGCATTCATACTTGCATTAATGAGAGTAGTTAAGAGTGTTTGATTTTACTGCTTTATCATTACTGCTTGACTAAGTTGATAACATGTTAACCTATGCTTTACTGTTCCATTAAGTTGATCACTCACTCCCACGTTACGGGACGGTGTTTTACACACCAACCAGATTTGTTGAGTTTCAGGTGATGGCGATGCTTATGAAGCAGAGCCGGACTACTTCTATGATGATGAGGAGGAGTTCTCCTACATGTAACTCTCTGGCAGGTCTATGAAGACCTAGTATTGTATTGACGGGGCTATGGTACTTGGGATAGAAGACATTACACTGCCTTACATTTGGTAAATTTTAGAATTGTACTTGTAATTAGTTAACCTGGTAACTTTATCACACTTTGGAGACTCACCACTGTTTTTATATTATATATATCTATCACAGTCTTCTGCTGCAATTTAACTGTCTCTGGAGTATGATATGCTGTTTTGTCTTAATCTCACTCATGTTCAATGCACGAATACAGTCAACATTCAATCATCATTCATTTTGTTGCATAAGTGATGTTCTGGAACTCGGGAGTTGAGTTATTACTCGACCCCCGATTTTTGGGACGTTACATCTTAGGCCTCCCATCATAGTGATCAGAACAATTTCCTCGAAATGTGCCTATACTTGCATCATTTTGAGGTTGAAACATTTGATGTAATCCTTCAGCAACTCGCCTTCCTTTTGAGTGATATTGAGGAGGTGGGAGGCTGGTTTAAGTGTCTCCTTTCCCCTAATAAAGTTAGTGATGAAGACTTTATTGAGCTGTATGAAAGAACTAATCGATATTGATTTTAACTATCTGAACCACTCTGAGCTGCTCCTATCAGGGTTAGTGAAAATAAGTGTCACATGACTACAGTTGATGCGCCATGCAAATCGATTCAAGCCCTGAAAGATACCAAATGCTCAACTGGGTCGGTGGTTCTAGAATATTGGGCGATCTAAGGCATGCGGAACCTCGGTGGCAGCTGCGCGTGCAAGATGTCAACGATGAATGGAGGCTCAGTTTCTTCCAGTATTGCCTCTATTGAGGTCGAAGCATTCGCACGATAAGCCTATTGTATGTCGCCAATCTGGCCTCGCAAGTCATTCAGCTCAGCTTCTCAAGAATCGCTACTTTCGGCCATAGCCTCAGCAGTTACCTCGAAAGATTTGTCATGCTTCTTCCTATCCAACTCATGACGAAGGTCAGAAGTGGCCAGTGCTGCAATGTTAGAGATGTGAGAAGGTGCCAGCTTTGACGTTCCAAGTTGTCAGCACCTACAAGAGGCAGCAGGCGTGTCAAAAGGCTTGGGGGGTTCCTGAATTGTTAGCCCTACCGCCTACCTGGCTCCTTACACGGGTCGAGGCTGTAGCTGTTCCAGTAGTTGCTTCATGGAATTCATATTATTGTTTAATGCTTCAACTTGTTTTTCGAGGGAGACCAGCCGTCCTCCCCGATTATGGGATCACTACATCGGCCTCACAAGCACGGAATTAGCCTTCACCTGGGAAGTGGAATCCCGGTGGCTGTTAGACTGCTCCAGCAGTGCGAGGTCGGGTGCAACAAAGGAGGCCTAAACCTTCTTCTTCCCTTTCGCCATTATTGAACTTAATGTGAGGTGAGAGCGACTTTCGATGCCAATTATCACAGATAGTACCAAACTGTTTGTAACGCCCCGAACTTTTCGATGCTCGGGCATCGAAAGTCCTCGAGCGTTACCATAAGATTCAACGTGGCATATACATGTGTCCGATGCTAATCCAACTATTTTAGCCTTACATCCTTTCCCTGATACTAACTTAACTATTGGGGATGATCTTCATTCATAAATCAAGCCATCTGACCGTTGAATTTTAAGACAAGCTCACCCATCATGTGATTTGACATAAGTACTTTCCCTTAGATGACGTGACGAATAACTCCCTATCTATAATGATTTAGATATACATTCTTTTCTAAGAATTGCTTAGAAGCACGCTTAAAACCATGTGGAACCATTAGATTTCACAAAACCTTTATATTAGTAATAATTATGAAAACGCCATGACCTAGGCCCCTGAATTCCAATTCACACAGTCCTCATGATCCGTTTCATGTGAAACTTTATATCATACCTAATTATCAGAAATTAACCGTACACATCAAATTTCAGCCCTTAGATCATAGTAAATCAGCTACTTGACCTCTACATCTGTTCATACACTTACCAGATCAAGATTCTGACCCGTCCATCTTGTTCACCCCATATGGATATGCTTAACTTACCATTAGAATTTCAATCCGAGGAACTTACACATGTGAACAAGTCACTCGAATCTAATAGTATATGTGTCATACCCATAATCACTCCAGAAACACACCTTATGACCATCCATTTACGAAACTGACCATACATCCACTAACATACATGGCCAGCGTGCTAACCATCAAGTCCCCTTATTATTAACAAGTCATTTGACCACCCATCATGTTTGGATCCGCCAAACGGGCCATGTAAACATCATGGCAAACTGATCATCATGAAGATCTTAGGGTTTAGGTTCCAACTGCCCGGTATCTTGTCAATTAGAGGAGTACAAATATTATTTTAGAATTTTAAAATATATTAGCCATTAAAGGAGAATCTTAGTCATCCTTAAGAGATCATAGCTCAAATTTGGACGATGGAAAGAGCGTGAAAAATAAAGATCACCTGTCAAATTTTATCACATTTAGACAGTAGACTTATGAGTTACAAACGGTAAAAGTTTTGAAAAGAAAAGAGGTAGAATTGTAAATATGTTAACACCATGTGCATGGCACTGTTACCATTAAAGTTTTAATGTTGGATACTATTTAATGCATTAGTAGATCGTGCGGCCCACCTGAAGTTCGGATCTACTTCAAATTTGGGACCATAGGTTTGCACGGCATGCCAAAGACGATGAATGGAGTGGATCTTTCAGAAGTTTATCACAAGTGGACCTCGTCTATTTTTTTTACAACAAGATAGAAAAGAAACATGTGCATACTGTGATAGCGGATGGTGAAACCGGGAGTTGCAGTGGTTTCCACCCTCATGTCCCTACAACATGTGGACCCAGTCATTTGATAAATTCCAGGGACCATTCTAGCCGTTAACATTCAATATAGGAATAATCTAACCATTAGATCGATGAGAATCCACCATTAGAGCTAGGAATTGAACTGTATGGGCCACCCGGACCTTGGATTTGCCCCATCTTTGGTAAAGGACTATGGCAGGACTCACCAAATAGTGTGGACAGTGTGGATTTCTTCCAAACAGCACAGTGGACCCCACATGAGGTGCAAGTGCACCTAGTGCACTCGTGCTCGCCGTGCACCAGGCATGCCAACTTGGTCAGCAGCGGTGACCCGCATTTTACTTAAAACAAAGAGACGCCTCTCTCTCTCTCTCTTCGGCTTCCACTAACAGACGGATGAATGTCCGTTTCCTTAATCAAAGGCCCACATACACTGGCCATCTAGACGATCCAAACCGTCCATCTGATGGAGAGACCTCAACCTACCAAAATCTCTGCTCTTTCACACAGAAGTGCACATGTGTGAGGACACAGTGATGGGCTCAACGGAGCCGTGTGAGTATGGATTTTCCTAAAAAATGGAAACCTCATCCTGCGATTGCCAACCTGGCAATGCATGTATGTTACTTTCCTTCATTTACAACCATCAGATACAAAGCATCTCAGCCATCCACAGGCTTAGGATTTTCCCTAAACAAAACTAGGGCGGTTTCATTCCCTACCCACTGTTTTGGGGGACGTTTTCCACCAGATCAGATCTGGTTCGTTCACCATTAAACGGACGGCTCTGGATGCTACGTTTAGTGAATATAAGGAGTTGGATTGAGCAATAGGAGCTCGTCCTCCATTCTGGCAGCCACATCTCCAAAAATCAGCCGTCACCTTCCATCTCCGAACCCACTTCCCAAACCATCTCAAACCTCTATTTTTTGTATCCATGAAGCTCTCCTAGACATATATAAAGACTCCGAAAGAATCGAAATGAAGAAGAAAGGCTTGAATCGCGTTCCGCCATTAGAGGCGGATCATCTTCCTCGTTGAGGCCAAACCGAGTTCGGTCCTGTCCTGGACAAAATGCTGCTGCTGTATGGAGTATGATCCATTCCAGATCCTGTACGAGCCCAAGAAGAGAGAAAGAAGAAGTATAGAGAAGAAAGAAAAGAAGAAGGAGATGAAGAGGTGCGGCTGTTGCACCGCACCGAGTTGATGGCTGCCGCATTTTGCTGACCCAACCGAGTTCGGGTTGGGTTGGCATTCTTGCTGACTAGAGTTGAAGGGAAAAAGGAGAGAAAAGGAGTAGAGGAAAAATAAAAGTAAGAAAGGTGACATGAGAGAGAAGAGGAAGAAGCTAGAGAAGAATGGAGGCAAGTTGTTACGTTGAGTTGACTCAACAACCCAACTCGCTCGACTGACTCAGCACCTACTGGAGATCGATCAAGTTTCGATTTCGGTAATTTTTTAACAGAGAGAAGGGAAGAGAAAGAAAAGAGAAAAAGAAGGAAGAAGAGAAAGAAGAGAGAAAGGAAGGAAGAATCCGAGTCAACTCGGCTCGAACTGAGTCCACTGAGTGAGCCCACATTTCTGTTTTGATTTAAATAATCATTTCTGTTATTATTGTCATTTTTAGGGTTATTAAAAATAGGTATAATTAGCAATTAGTAAATTACCTATGCAAACGTTAGTTAGTACAAATAAATTACAATTGTTAGATATTAGCGTTGCATTTCATGTTATCGTTATTAAAGATTAGCCTTGATGATAAGAGCATACTACGTATTTTCATCACAATAGTTATTGGCGCATGTTAGCTAATAATGATCATATATCGCTAGTATCAATGGCGGTCTTTGTGAATATTAATATTAGTAGAATTGTGATTAATTGTACAATCAATTGGCATATTGAATCCTATAGTCTAACCTAGACCTAGACTCTAAGATAAAATTCTTGACCTAAGTAACCAAAACCCTAGGCCTCTACTTAAGACCTAAATGGTAAGTTAAAGTATAAATCTAATTGTAGAAATTCATAATAATGGTAGATCATAATACTTATCATCATGACTAAATCCACTATGGATAACTATTATTACTATTATTATCATTAGAAAATATTGATTGTTCTCCTTGTAGGATTAGTATAATCCTTGTTGATATGATTATAAGTGTAAATCCTTATTATATTAGTGTTGGTAAAGAAATCTTATTATTAGTACTTGCACCATTAGTCATTGCAAGAATAATGAATAGTATCGGTGTATTTAGATATGGACTTGGGCACCCTCGTCATTAATACGGATGGATTAATACTCCTATCACGAATATTATTCGGCCCATGGTACAATGATGATAATAAGGATGACATTAACAATGATCTAGGACTCAAATCCTAGAACCTAAGTGTTTAACTAAGCTTTAGGACAAAACCCTAAATCTACACCAAAAACCAAAATATAAGTAATTAAAACCCTAGGCCATGATCTTAAACTTAGGTAGTGCGTAGAACTTGGATCTAATTGTACAAGTTCATGATTTGTGTTAGGATACGATTCTAAAAGCGAAAGCACTTAGCGACACTAGAAGACGATTCAAAGTATAAGGTGATGATTCTTCCCCTTAAGCTTTCCATCTTCTCATTAGCTTAAGTTATAGTTTTTATTTAAATTCATAATTGATATCTCCCTTATAATCACATGTGTTAGTTGGTGGAAATTGAAGTGTTATATTACATGCTTCATGATTATCCTCTATAATTGTTCATGCTTGTGGATTGCTTATAGAAGTTAAACCGGTACGTTAGTTGGAAATTCCCGCATATGAATGTACACCCATACTTGGGATATAACTTGACTAGTTGTGATCATAATGGACCTTCGACTTAGTGGTTATTGAGTGGTGGTCTAGATGGATCATTGATGTGGGCTTACCATCCAGGGTTGTTGTGCCCAATGGTTTTTAAGGATGGTATTTATCGTATGGTTTTAATATCGGCCCTATGTGGCATATTTTAATACTCGCCCTACGTGGTTTTGTTTTGATACTTACCCTAGATGGGTTCAATATTTTATATAGTGCAACCATGCGATGGTAAGCCCCATATACTGTAATGTGATTGGCCGCTAGTCAATGAGTTTCCATTAAACATCCTAAGGTGGTAGTCTCATGAGCCGGGGATGGTGGTATGGGACCTATGCCCGAGCTGTCGGCCTACGCTGGGCTACAGCTCCCCGTAGTGACCTTGAGCTTACCTAAATTGGCTGATTGTAACTGGACTAATAACGGTTTTGCTAATCATGCATCCATAGCATGTTGGCCATGACGGGTGGCTATTCTGGATGCTGTAGCACATGCCCTTAGGATCTCCGGGGTATCGTTTCGCTAGCTCCCAGACCACCGACTATCAGCCCCTATTCGACTGGATGATTTTCCCAGGTCGATGATTTGCAAGGGCGATGAGCCCAAGTCCGACTGGATGTGCATCCCCAGGTCGATGTGCATTCACGCATCCATGCATTTAAAAAGACTGCATCATGTATTGTTTTGATTGTCTTGTTGTTTTATAACTATGCTTACCTAATGCGGCGGTGTGTAATCTTGAGGGGAATTCACACTGAGTTGGCCACTCATCCATAAAAAATATAACCGTACAGGTAGCACAGGTGGCTTAAGTGATATGCAGGTTTAGATTGATGAGGAGCTATTATGGAGTTAAGGACACGTAGTTGTACCTGTCAAGGAAACTGCTCGATCTTGCGGCTTCATTGTGTTTCATATGCTTTTAAATTTCTCATGTGTGTAATCTTGTATTTGTTATTGTGGAGACATTGGTTTGTATAAGTCATTATGGGCATCTCTTGTATATTTAAATGATAATGAGAACTTTTTTTTTGTTTGATTTGTCCATACTACGCTCATCTGCTTACTCTGATAATTGAAAAAAAAAATGTACACTCGAATTTGACCATCCTTTAAGGTTAACACTCGGGTTTTCGGGATACGGGTCATGTACTCGGGTCCTGAAAAGTCGGGGCGTTACACTGTTGATGCAAAAATATGGTTAACCCCTTTATGGACCTGTTTACCTGCACAAGGAACAAACAAGAAAGACCCTAGCTAGAGCAGGGGACCCTCCAATGCCTACGTTATCAAAGGGATCTACGTCTAGTCGAGTATTGAAGGTTTAGAGCTAAAGATTGTGCATACCTTCCACTATTAGAGGCCTCTCTAATTATAGCTTATGAGAGACGGTAGCATGGAACGGATCTTCCTTTTTGGTGGGAGGAATCAAATCTCGGATCAGTAGGAGGATACTTTGAGATCCTCGGTGAAGATCCCAGGATCCTGAGCACGTTAAAGATTTCCTCTGAGATCTTGAGAGTGGACCTCGGATGGGCCTCTCTTGGATGAGAGTAAGAGATCGAGGTGGCTTTGGCCGACCTAGGTTATGTTGACCTAGGTCGTGCTGACCTGAGTCATATTGACCTGGTGGCGACCTGAGTCGTGACGACATACCTTCTTAGTCAAGCAGAAGGACAGGAGCTCCTGACTAACTCTATAGATCTTGGAGTTGACGAAGGCGATGCTCTTGCGGGCACGTTACTCTGCCACAGACGGCAAGAGGAAGCAGACCCTTTTGGGATCTGAGCTGTGTCGTCTTTTGCCTGACCGAGCTTGTAAGGTTCTGACCTGACTTTTCACCATAGGTCGGTCCATTTTCCCTCATAACAACCTCAATTAGGCCTAACTATTTGTAATCATGGTTCTACCTGGATCATTAAAACCTTCTAAACTAACCTACAAAATAAGCAAATAAGAAAAAGAAAATTGAAAAAAAGGGGGACATGGCCAACATAGTTTGTAGTACCCACTATACGTGTAATGCCCCGGGTTTTCGAAACCCGAGTATATGACTCGTTTTCCAAAAACCCGAGTGTCAACCTTTTAAAATAGTCAAATTTCATATATATTTATTTTTTCTTATTTTCTTTCCTTAGAGTTAACAGTCTAACAAAAGATGGACAAATCAAACATAAGGAAAATTTGCATTTACATTCAGAGTACACGAGCGGTTGCCAAATGACTTATACAAACCAATGTCTCTATATTAACAAATAAAAGAATTACACAATTTATACATGAGAAATAATAAAATGCATATAAACTTGAGCACAAGATCACGCAACTTCTCTTAGCAGATACAACCATGCATCCCTGATAATTGTACCCTGCTCTTTATCGATCTGGACATGAACATCTTTTAAGCCACCTATACTACCTGTACGGTTATACATTTGATGGATGAGTAACCACCTCAGTGTGAATCCCCCTCAAGATTACACACTGTCGCTTTAGCTAAGCATATTTAAAAACAACAAGGCATTCAAAATAATGCATGATGCAGTCTTGTTTAAATGCATAGATGTGTGAATGCACATCAACCTAGGGATGCTCATCCAATCGGACTTAAGCTCGTCACCCATGCATATGACTGGTTACCAGCGTAACACGTCACATGCGTACATCACATACAATATAATGACCAAGCCATCATACATCATGTACGTTGGTCGATAGTTGTGGTTTAGGAGCTAACAAAATGATACCCCACTAAGCATAAGGGCACATGCTACAACATCCAGAATTAGCCACCCGTCATCGCCCGCATGCTATGAATGCATAATTAGCCAAACCATTATTATTTCAATTACAATCAGCCAATTTAAGTAAACTCAAAGGTCACTATTGGGGGCTCGTCACCCAGCGTAAGCCGACAGCTCGAGCATAGTGTCCCATGACCACCATCCCCATCTCATGAAATTTCTCACCTTAGGATGTTCTATGGATACCCATTGACCTGTGACCAATCAAATTCAATAAGTAGGGATTACCATCGCATGGGTATGAACCATTGAAGCCATGCAGGGAAAATATCAAATCATGGGACAGATATTAAATCGAAGTGCTAAAAGGTTACTCGGAACATTAAATCGAGGCAGCAAAGGGGTTAGGTGGGGCAATGTTAAATCAGAGCGGTTAAAGAGGTCATTTCCAAGCCACATAAGCAGTGTGGCCTATAGATGGTAAATCCCACATTAGTATTCCATGCCCCAGATAACCTCCAAGTCAAGGGTCCATTTCTTAACACGTTCCGTCTTATTACATCCTAAGTGTGGGTTCACATATACAAGAGGGATTTCCCACTAGTAAGAGTAGTGAATAGAGGTCCATAAGCGACTCACAACAATTCATGAGAAAGCATATAGTTATAACATGCCAAACATAAGTTGATTCATAATAATTGCGATAGATTATGATAAGAACTATCACTTGAAATTTAAATGGAAACTATCATGTAAGTAGTTATTGCATGCAATCATGGTTCACAACTATCAACTATAATTCAAGTATAAGCCATGTTTTAAGAATTGATAACTAATGTAAAGGATCAAATGCTATGAGATAACATTTGTAATTTCAAATAAATACTATCGCTTAGACTAACTTGGAAATGGAAGCTTAAGGGGAAGAAGTCATCACCTTATGTGTCGACTCACCTTTTAATATTGTTAGGAAGTGTCTGCGCCCTTAGAATCCAATCCTATGACAACTCGAACTCAACTCATATTTGATTTGGATGTAATCAACTCAACCCAAGCTAACAACCAAAATCCCCCAACTCTAAACACTTTTGATGCTAAACTTAATATAAATTACCGAGTCACTCGATAACGAATGGAATTGTTCAAATTTGAGTTAACTAGGTCCACTTGCCACCAAATGATGATGTAATAGGTTTTGTGGAGCTAGAATTCCATCCAAACCTGGATGATTGGTTGAGATTGCACCTAAACAGCCCAACATGGATCTGGACCAAGTCGACTCACTGACTCAACTCGGCAATGAGTCAATGTAAATTGACCTCTCTCTCCCTCTCTCTCTCTCTCTCTCTCTCTCTCTCTCTCTCTCCCTCTCTGTGTGTGTCTATCTCTCTGTGTGTCTTCTCTCAGACCCATGCGCGAGCAAGTTGCTAGGATAAACCAGACCCGGCCTAACTAAAACAGACCCAACTCGGTCCAACTCGTCAACTCGCTAGACCGAGTCATCAGCAAACATCCCTCACCCTCTACTCTTCTTCTTTTCTTTTCTTTTCCTTCTCTCTGGAGGTCCAGAACTACTACAAACCAAAACAAGGATGGGACAATGACTCAGTGGTTGGACTGAGTTAGGTTAGCAGGTCCAGGTTCAACAATAACTCAGATTGACTGGGCGGGAGTAGGTGTGGTGTAGCACCCACTACAAGCAGTGGCTCTCTCTCTCTTGCTTTATTTTCCTCTTCCATACATGCTTCTCTGTTGCAGAGTCCAGCCATTTCTAGACTCAGACAACTCGACCGAATGTACCTAGAAACACCAACAGATG
The DNA here is from genome assembly GCA_030180095.1 of Magnolia changhungtana. Taxonomy (NCBI): domain Eukaryota; kingdom Viridiplantae; phylum Streptophyta; class Magnoliopsida; order Magnoliales; family Magnoliaceae; genus Magnolia; species Magnolia changhungtana. Next base: position 3,165,149 of record JASAUF010000525.1, read on the forward strand.
CGGCAGAAACACCAACAAATGCGGCGTTACATGACTGAGTTAAACTCGACTCAACACCCCAACTCTCTGCTTCTCTTCTGCTTTCCCTTTCTTTAATCATTTCGTGGCTAGTCGTCGGTCTTAAGGCTTGATGAATGGACATCAAGGATGCAGAAACTATGGCTACAATAGCAGCTACGCTCATGGGTGATCGGTGGGGAAGAAGACGTATGCGTTAATGGCATATTGCAACTCGGGGGGGGGGGGGTCTTCCTTTGTTCTACCACTTATGGAATGTTTGGCTTAGCTCTAGGGATCTTATGGATGTAGGTTTTTAGAGGTTGAACAAACTTGGCTTGGTGGGTTCGAGCTAGGAAGAAAACGGCGAGTTTCTAGGGTTTTTGAATGGGGCAGGTGAAGAGGCATTTTCTCTCCATTTTTATAGCAACCCTGGTTTTCCTAGGCCATTAGATTGAAACCAAACAGTTGAGATGTGATTTGCTCGAAACCACCTCCAAATATAGTTGGTAGGGCCGAAACCAGTCGTGGTTTTGTTTAGAAGCCCTAAACCATGACTATGAGTGGGTGGCTAAAATTTCTCTGGCATGAACAGTCGAAATGCAGGGATGGGAGCCTACACAGATCGCTAGCCTGGCAAACAATAGAAGAAATGGAAATTTTCCATTTTCAGGAGATGCCGCACCCACGCGTCTATCGCGCTGGAAATCGTATGCATGCACACATGCTCCAAGGTCTGAAGTTGGGTGAGGTTTGTTCGACCGCGGGCCCCCTATCAAATGGATGGTTCGGATCACGCATGAGGGACACGATGGTGGGCCACCGAGCGTAGCAAACGGACGTTGTCTGTTCAAATTGAAATCGGGAGGGGAAAAGAGGGAGAAACCTTCTTTTTCAGGCAAGCTCAGGTCAGCGCCCATTTGACCAGGTTCATGGCTTGGTGCTCCACGGGAGCACACTTGTTGGTGTACCTAGTGGCCTCATAGTGGGGCCCACATGATGTTTTAATGAAATTTACACCTATCATCTAGTTTGAAGGTACAATTAAGACCATTTGACCAAATATGAGGTGGATCTAAAGCTTAGGTGGGCCATACTAACCAAATCAAGGTCTTTAGGTGCCGATTACATTGATCCGACGGTCGAATCGATCCCAATCTGACCATCATTGGTCAGAAGGTCCTAATGGGTCATTTGTATGCCCAAGACTTGTTACCATCCAAATAATGATATTAATATTTATTTTATTTTATTTTGTTATTACTATATATATATATATATTGTCATATTGTGGTCCCACTCTGTAGGTTATTAATTAGGACTATCCATCTCGTGATTCTATATTACTAAATGTTTAATTATTATTACTATTATTATCACTACATGTACGTTGTTATTTATTTATCTTTTTATTATACCTACATGTAAGATGTGGGGCTACTCGTTATGTGTCGTTTAGTTTCATACACTAATATTAAGGTTATTTTCATTAAAGTGAGCTACACCACATGAATCTCTAATTACCAAACCACGATTTACTGAGCATTCAAACAATCCAACATTTGGATTGACTAGCATTTAATTATCAATAACCCTAGGGATCCTAACGAATGTTTAGGTGTGATCTGGGAGTTGGATATGAAATCAGATAATCCGATCTGTGTTTTCAAATGATGGATTTTCCTACGGGATGTTGTAAACCTGATGAACAGCGAGTCTTTAGATTTAGATCCTTCAATTGATGATGAATGAATTAATTGGTTTATCAAAGTGATTGAGATCCCAAAATAGATGTCTTTGAAGCTATGATTGACTAAAAAAAAATCAATCGAATGGATAGCTTTGATATGTGGATGGGAATTATTTTCAACGATCAAATTTTATACTAGAATGAGGGTGAACGTTCAATAAGCTAGGTTAGTGTTCATATTAAGTTGGGTGACGCGGTAACACCCGAGTACTGAAAAGTACGAGGTGTTACAATAGGGTTGGCTCGACTCACTTAGCTAACACTCAAACAAACAACAACTAAAAAAGAAAATAAAAATATACAGTTGAGAAGACAATGAAGCAATAGCCTTATTTCATAAAAAAATAAAAAATAAAAAATAAATAAAAAGACTTAGTACTGAATGGAAACATGTCACGCCTCAAACTTGGGATCAGTCTCACTAAATTTCCAACTGTCGAATTCGGTGTCGACACATCTGTAGTACCCCATTCTCGACTTCTAGCTTGAATATGCAAGGTTCCGATCCTGGAATCCCACAAGGAGGAATTTCATTGTGATTTTTTATTTTTTATTTTTTTGTAAATGAGCGTAATCATAAGTGTACCAAAGTCACAAAACATCATAACATATCCACTATATAATTTTTTGGTATAGTACTAGAAAGGAAAATATAAATTATAATCAAGAACTCAAAAGATCAGGCTTATGCTTTGGGCTCAATACTGCTGATATGCCCTAGTGTCACCTGCAACGTAAATAAATGCACATAAGCCTCCTACGAAGCTCGGTAGAGTGCATGTGTATGCGTGCAATGTATATGACAAAAATACAGATATCAGAGTACGCGAAAGATGGAGGGCTAAGCTGCCAAGTCCGTGAATGTTGTTAGCCATACCAAGGCTATACAATGTAAGGCCTACGTGATCGAGCTATTGTCATATGCTAAAGATGTAACACAAACATGTCAATCCTCAACCAGTCCACGTATCAGAACAGTTTGAAACTGGAAACATCACCGGGTCTAATACACTCCAACATGGTTGTCGCCCATCGCGCGCATGACCAAGTAAGTGGAAAAGACCTTACTATCCGCCTTGTCAGTGGTATGTCAATGCCCACCTAGCTCATCGATAAGGAACTTATTTCACGAGCTGGTCAGACTCAACCTAACTTATAATCCCCTATACCTGGGCAGATAAGGTCCCAACTGACCTTGACACAGTCGGAGACATGGCCTACTAGTATTTGGCACTTGGGTGTTCATGTTATCCACTCAGTCTATATGTTGGAGCATCCTACTGATACCACAAAGTTTAGGGTCTTTCAATGAAGGACATTCATAGCGCCCAAGTGCTAAAACACATATATTCGGTATCCAGTTCAACCAGCTACAATATGTTTGTACACATGGCCCACTGATGATATCACAAAATAATCAGATTGTCAACTGCATCACAATAATTACTTTAATAGGATGATCTCATTGTCTAAACATTGCTAATGTAAATCGACGGTACAAATCGTTAATTAGTCACTCGGATGTGATCATGTATTAATGGCCCATCCAAGACGTGGGATTTCATCATTTTCAAACAAAGTGTATATGAAAAAGGCAAGCTAGCAGTCCTAGAGGGGGGGTGAATAGGACTATGTCAAATAAAAACTTAAAGTACTGAAATAATAAATAAATTAGAAATCTCAATAGCATTAATATTGAAAATTTGATTCGAACTTAGTTCGTATGACAACCTTACACCAAAAACAAAGTTTTAGGTAGGACAACCTATAAGACCCGTGCCCTAGTACGTACCGTTCCGTAGGCTTCCGCGATCCTACCGGTCAAATTCTGGCAATCCTCGACCTGTTTCTGACATTTGCGCGTGATCCTAAGCCAAGTCCCACATACCGAAGTTGGCTCAAATCGAAACCTGTACCTTGGCGACCGCGCTATCACCACAATTCTAATGCTGCGACTCGCGTACCGAACCGATACCTAGGCTGGAAGATGTCAGTCTGCGTTCATTCCGAAGAAACACTGTGCATTACAAATTACGAGGGAATCTCTACGAGATGTTTCATCAATCAATGTCAAATACAACAATACCTCAAGTACATCACCCATCCCTCCCTTTTCACAAGTCAACTCTCTCTTTCTCTCTTAACCATCCCTCTTTTACAAAAAATCAAACCAAACCATACCTCTACATCACCCTTTCTTACAACCACCACTCCACCCATCCCTACACCCATTAATTTCTATCTCCCTCTCTCATTCTCTAGCAAATATCCCAATCCCATGAGAAATTCCACATGTCCAACACTCTCTCTCAACTCCAAGTGTGACCCATTTTCTCACCCTCTCATCTCTCATCCCCACCATCAAAAGACCATCATCCACCGTTAAAAGTCTAGCAAAGGAGCTAAGGAAGATAAGGGATCAAGGAGAAGGCCAATAAGGTGGGTGATCTACTGTGATTTCAACTTTAGGGCCACTTGATGTGGGACCCAAAATGATGTATGTAATGTAGAGAGGGGCCCATAGTGGCGGGGTCCCTCGGTTTCACCGGTTCTTTCTCTCTCTCTCTCTCTCTTTCCATTGTGATGGTGTGGATCCCACCAATATGTGTTATATCTACCTCGTCCATCAATATCAGACGGTGTGGCCCGCCCTATTGCAGGTGATGATCCACACCTTCCACTGTTTAGATGGATCCAATACCCTCCTCTTTATAAGTTTTATATATATATATAATATATGTTATATATGTATATACATGCTGGTGGGCCACCATCATGTGGGACCCACCTTGGTGAACATGGGCCACCTACGTGTGGGACCCCAGCATGATGCCTGTGTTATATCCATGCCGTCCAGCGTCCCTGGACGCTGGACGTGCTACTAACATGGAGTGCTCGTATTGACATGGATGTGTACTGACAAGCTAATAAGAGAAAAGGGAGAAAAAGAGAGAAAATGGTGGGCCACCCATGTAGGTCCCACCTTGATGTATGTACTCAATCCAAGCCGTCCACCCTTTGTCTCAGATCATTTTATGCATTGGGCCAAAATATGAACACAATCCGACATCCTGGTGGGCCATAGTCTGAATAATAAAATTTTTACCATCGATATACCGCCAATTATTTCGGTACACCAAAACCCATCGAATATTGGGCTTGATGGGTTGGTATTAAGCCATAGGAGCCGATGGTTGGGTAAGATCCACTTGATACGAGCCCCGTATATGAAAATCCCCAGAAATGTTTGATTTTCAAAAAAAAATAAAAGAAACAACAGCAACTGCTGCTGCTACTGACGCATGCAGGCAGCACCTGCATACTGGCGGACGGGCTGGGTCCCACAGCTAAGCTATGGGCCCCACTGTGATGCATTTCGAACATCAACATCGGGCATTTGATGGGTCCCCTTTGAATACGGGGCGTCCCCAAAAAGCTGTCGTATACGGAACTCAGGTGGGCCATACTATCTAAAACCATGTGAAGACATGCCTAAACATATAAAATCACTTGGTGGGGCCTATCTGAAATTTAGATGTGGCTGAAACTTGGTCTGGACCCTCAGCCAAGTGGGACGCACTTAATGAGTGGGCTAGATTTGTGGACCACATTTTTTGGTGGGCCCCTGACCGTCCAACCCAATGAACAGGTTGATTGTCAAATAAACATCACGGTGGGCTCCCTGACCGTGGGCCCAGGTCACGCGTGACCATATGAATAGATTAGATGAAATAAACATTACCGTGGGCCCCCTGGCCCACGTGTTCTTATGAACAGGTTGTATGGCAAATAAACATTACAGTGGGCCCTCCCTAACCGTGCGACTTTATGAACAGTTTGGGTGACAAATAAGCATTCCAGTGGGCCCCCCCTTGGTCCGAGTGAACTTATAAACAGGTTGGGTAGCAAGTAAACATTACAGTGAGCCCTAGGCCATGTGACCCTATGAACAGCTTGGGTGGAAAATAAATATTATGGTGGGCCCTATGACCTTGTCAACGGACTGGATGAAAAATAAATATTATGGTAGGCCTCACATGGGACCCACCATGATGTGTGCATTATTCACACTGTTCATTTATTTTGTGGGGCCCATCCTATTTATGTGCCCCAAACATGGGCTACCTTAGGCAAGCCCACCGTGATGAATGTGTTGGACCAACTGTCCTTCTAACTTTGCCAATCATGGGTTGTCATATGAGGCCCATGTGATTAGGCCCATTTTGATGTATTTGTGGCCTGATGTTGAGGCCCACTTTGATATATATGAGGCCCATGTAACTAGGCCTATCTTGATGTACTTACGGCCCGTTGTTGAGGCCCACTTTAATATACATAAGCCCCATGATTATGTGGCCCATTTGATGTAATGAAGGCCCATGGGTCGAGGCCCAATAGGACGTACATAAGGCCCATTGTAGTGTGATTTCACCATGGTATATGTGTTGACCTTTATAGTGGGCTATGCCTTGGGAGCAATGATGGTTTGACGTCCATATTGGAGGATGATGTTGGTTAGATGTCCGCATTATCACTCTCCTTAAGGCCCACTGATAGGCCCAAACTTGTAATGGGTAGGCCGTCTGGGCCCATCTTCGCTTTGCTCAGAGCCCATCATTATACAACATGTTTAGTATAGATACATGATTCATGATCATACGTATCATATGTATGCTTGTTATGAGAAGTGACTGATCATAGCATATGCCTTTGGGCGGATTGTCTATGGGCTCCTTGATAGACCGAGTTGCCCTACATGAGCGCGCAGTACGCGCATGATTGTTGCATGTTTGGTAGGGTGATTCATGCCTTGTATTTGTGTGATTATGATTATTGTATGCCCTAGCGACATCAGGGCTATAGCCTCCACAAACACATCGTGGGTGGTTGGTTTGGATACCAAAAATGTTTGGTTCTAGCATATGGGCGTCATAGATGTCCCTGGGTGAAAATCCCTAAACCCGATGGTATCAGAGGATGACTCCAACGTCGAGACCGAGTGGATGTATGAGCGCACGAGGGCTGAATACCATGAGACCACGTCTCCCACTGTGTCGTGGTCGGTTGGAAAGGGGTGTGGCCTTACTCGCCCGAGGGTAGGGGACAATACTAGGCTGAGTTTGACCAGTTCTTGAATGGATCCACTATCGACGTGCCGGATAGGTATTGGCAGACTATTAGCTAGGCAGATAGTGAGGTTTCTTACACTCACTTGGACTGTGCGGCAGTGCCTTTTGGAGTGTACTAAACCCCGGTGATTATCCAGACTGAGAACTGTACTGATTTAATGCTCTAGTGAGGAGCTGTATTAATATATGGAGGTGGATTGGCATGCTTGACTTGCATTATGTATCGCATGGCCTTGACATGGCCGATAGTATTCATATCTTGCACCGCATAGCCATGGTACGACTAACTGCATTCATGTACTCATCAGCATGTTTTCGCATTACTCTGACCTTGCATTCTGAGAACGCTCATATTACGCACACACTTACACCACCCTCTAAGCTTTCTATAAGATTATACATGATTGATGCGTGCAGGTGACACCAGGACGCAGTTGTAGTCTCGCCGCAGTTGGAGCGTGCAGCCGAGCTTTTGGATTTTTTGTCATTTTCAGTATATTATATTTCCCTTCATACGCCTCGTACTCAAAAGTTTTTTATCATAGTGGATTTTGTGATAGTGTTCTTGTGGTTATTGTTCGTGGGTTATGCTTATGGTTATGCTCATTACAAATCGAATCATGTTTAAAATCCTCCTTGTAGCATCCCAGGATTGGAACTTAGTATATGGGTACCAAGAGCTGAGAATGGGGTGCTACGGAGGCTGTCGGCACCGGATTCGGCGATCAGGAATTTTGTGAGCCCAGTTTCCGAGTTCGGGGCATGACACAACCTGATTTCACAAACGTTTGTAAGGATCAAGATCTCAAACTAAGCAAGAGACAAGAGAACTATATATTACAAGCATTCACCACATTTGCATAAATAAATTACAATCATTCACCACATATACAAAAACTAAATTTCCATCACAAACACCAGGAGTTATAGTGGTTTGGTGTGTACACCAACTATTCTCAAACAGCCACACCTACTCCACTCCCAATAATCACAACCCACGTGATATTGGTGTTCACTAAAAACAAGGTTTTCACAGGTTCCCAAGCTGAGATTTTCTAACTATCTCGATCAAAACCAATACATGAGATTTTCTGGCTATCTTAAAGAAACCAAAAATATAGAATATAGAAATGTACTTATCTTCTTCTTGAAGATGAATCTCTTGAAGTAGCCTGTAGAACCGCTTTGCTTGAAGTAGATCGTTCAATGTCCAGTAACATAAACAAAGGTTTTAGGTTCTAGATTGATTTTAAATTAATTCAAACCAAGGGCTAATTGTTTGAATTCCTTAAGATCTCAAAGAAGTGTGATTACTCTCTTTCAAAAAGTAAGATTCAAGAAAAGAGATCAATGAATCAAAATAAAAGCTATATAAATAAAATATTAAAATACCATGTAATAGCTTGAAGATATTGGGGACTTTTCTCTTTCTAAGTAAAGGTTTTTATTAGCTTGGATGAGTAATTTCGGATTGAGAGAAGGCCTCTATTTATAGGCTGAAAAGTTGTTGCTTCGACTCGTCTAAGATCTAAGCAAATTTCAAATTTTAGGCGCGATTGGAAAAAACTGTTCTTCGACTGGTTGAAGGCCTTACTCAACTGGTCGAGGGTGCCAAATTTACGTTGCTGGACTTCGAGTCGAACAACCCTCAATTGGTCGAAGGTCCCTCTTCGATTGGTCGAGAAACCACCAGAAATATCTGTTTTTTAGATTTCAAACTTGGATTGGTTGAAGACTATCTTAGACTGATCGAGCCACAGCTTAGACTAGTCGAACCAAGGCTTGAACTAGTCAAACTAAAGCCTAACCAAAGTATAAAAATCCATATAAGTTTACCATTTAAAAGCACCTAAGTCTAAAGTCTTTCTAGGGTCAATTATACTTGAGAAAACTAGACATTGAAGATTAATGCTTGATCTTCTTCTTAAATCCTCAATAAAGCATAGTAGATCTTCAACTTAAAGTATATTGAAGGTGGAGCTTAATTTCTACTTGAAGTGTAGTAGAACTTGAACTCATTCTATCTTAAACTTTAGCTTTGAACTTTCCAACTCCATAACTTGTACTTTCCAACTTCATGACTTGTACTTTAAGCTTGGTCTCCATAGTAGATGATGAACTTAAATGACTTGAGACTTGAACTTTCCATCTTGATCCACATTAGACGGACTATAACTCAAGCTGTTTTGTCTAAACAAAATTTGACAAACAACTGTGTGATCAATGAGATTATTATAACCATATTTTATTACATAATATACTAATTAGATATATTAAAGTTGATTTAATAATTAAATTCAAACCCCTGTAATTATATTTTGCATGAATACCTTTGGATTGTAGGGATTTTGAATCTAGTATGCCAAACATAGCTAGAGATTCCAATTCCAGGGATCCCAAATCCAGGGATTTCCCACACCTGGGTTTCCACCCCACAAGTTCCGTACAGTGCGGTGCAGCCCACCTGAGGTATGGATGGGCCTCATTTCTGAGCCCATGTCCTAACATGTTTTCAAGAAAAGGATGGACGACGCAGATGAGGCACACTCATCAAGGTGGGTCCCATAAGTGAGACCCCAGCCGTTGCAAAAAGGGGTAGCCCCCTGGCCCCATTGGTCCCCTCGGTGCGGTCCACCTGAAATTCAGATTTGCCCCTACCCTAAAATGATCTGGCAAAATAAATGAACGGTGTGGATGAAACATATGGACCATGGGAAGCGAATTGGCTGGTGTACCACACACCAGCTATATAGATGGTGTAGGTACTTGTCGTGTGAAGATGAGGCAGATGCTCCTCGAGCTCGAGTTGTACGAAAGGATTCAAAGGAGATCAAAGTTACATGGCCCCATAATGATATATTTATTATATCCACACTATTCATCCATTTTTCGAGATCATTTTAGAGTATTATCCAAAAAAATGAATCATATCTAAAAATCAACTGGACCACACCACAAATAGCAGCCGAGATAACGATTCTCACAGTTAAAAATTCGTAAGGCCCACCATAACATTTATTTTCCATCCAATCTGTTGGTAACGTCACAAAGACGTGGATGAAGAGGAAAAACAAATTTCATACTGATCCAAAACCTCTGTGAACCCAAAGGGTTTCAAATTTTCAATGATAGACGTTCAATCTCCAACTGCTTTTTTCAGTGTAGTCCACTTGATCGTTAGATCTGTTTTATTTTTAGTCTAAAGTCGTGACATTTTATTTTTAGTCTAAAGCCTTACGACGAGCTAGCAAAATGATAGATGGTTTGGATATAACACATACCTCATGATGGGACCCATAACTTGTGACGTCATTACACCAGCTATATAGATGGTGTGTGGTACACCAGCCAATCCGCTTCCTACACCATGGTGGGTACCACGAGTGGGCCCCCACTCCAAGCTCGAGAAGGGTGTCCGCCATCTGGAATCGGATTGCGTACTGAGCTACTCAGTAAGCTCTTATCCTACTGTGTAACCTCAGTTGGGTCCACCGTGAATGTACGTGGTTTGTCCACACCGTCTATCTATATTTTCAGCTCATTTAAGGGGTTGTGTCTAAATTGTAAGCATATCCAAATCTCAAGTGGATCATACCACAGGAAACAGTGGGAATACAATAGGAAAATGTGGGAATAATGATTTCCACCGTTAAAACCTTTACAGGCTAGGAAAAAGTTGGAATAATGATTTCCACCGTTAAAACCTTTACGGGCCAACAGTGATGTTTACTTGTCATTCAAACTGTTCATAAGATCATATAGGATGAAGGGAAAACAAAAATATAATGTTGATATGAAACTTCCATGGCCTTAAAGAAATTTTCAACTGTAGACATTCAATTTACATTGTTTCTTATGGTGTGGTCCATTTAAGCTTTAAATATGCTTTATTTTTGGGTTCAAGCACTAAAAATATCTGGTAAACTTGGATCGACTGAGGGTATAAAATACATAAATCATGTTGAGAGGTTCAACATGATTTATGTATTTTATACCCTCTGTCCATCCAGTTTACCAGGTAACTTTAGTGCTTGAGTCCAAAAGTAAAGCATATCTAAAGCTTAAATGGACCACACCATACTCAGTATGTAATCCACTTCCACACTATAAGGTTCAACATGATTTATGTATTTTATACCTTCCGTCCATCCAGTTTACCAGATAATTTTAGTGCTTAAGCATATCTAAAGCTTAAATGGACCACACCACACTCACTACGCAATCCACTTCCACTCTATGAGGTTCAACGTGATTTATGTATTTTATACCCTCCGTCAATCTAGTTTACCAAATAATTTTAGTACTTGAGCCCAAAAATAAAGCATATCTAAAACTTAAATGGACCACACCATGGGAAACGTAGTGAATTGAATCTCTACCGTTGAAAATTTCTTTAGAGACACTGAAGTTTTGTATTAAGATTATATTTTTTTTCCCTTCATCCATATATGTATGATATTATGAACAGGTATGATATTATGAACAGGTATGATATTATGAACAGTTTAGATGACAAGTAAACATCACTGTGGAGCCCATAAAAGTTTCAACAATGGAAATCATTATTCCCACGGTTTCATGTGGTATGATCCACTTGAGATTTGGATATGCTTAAATTTTGGACTCAACCCCTTAAATGAGCTAAAAAAATGGATGGACTGATGCAGGACATGGAAAATTAAATATGACATGCAAGATTTCAGGCTTAGATCCTACCAATTCAGAAACAATCACATAAATTCCACGTCCCACATGAAAATCCAAACATTCAATTAAGAAGGGGAATCTATGCGGGTCCAAGCCGACACAGGCTAGGATTGGACCAATAAAAATTATAAGCCAAATGATGTCAAAGGGAAATAAAATCAACCACTCATGCATAAAAATCAATCCCTAATCCAAGGGATTCCCTATTCTCAATTCAAGGAACCCTAGGGTGAGTAAAAGGGCAAATTAGTGAGGGATAATGTAATATAGGTATAGGGTTATGCAATTATGTATAAAAAAAAGGAAAATAGAAAAAAACCTGAACCCGAGATGATCCCGGCTTGTGAACAGCAGGCCAGGTGCAGGCACACGTGCGCCTGAGGCTGGCCGCACGTGTGAGGGGGAGAGAATCCTGAAAAGGATTCCCAGGCCTTGGTCAGCTAGGCCTGGACTAGAAAACCCCGATTTTGACGTTGATCCGAGCTCTGATTTGGGCGTGGTGCTCCGTCGAAGTTTCAGTCCCCCTGCAGGCCAAAATCTGAGAACCTGCTATAATGAAAGGAAACTGATGCAACCAAGGACGAACGTGAAGTATGGATGGTGGTGGAAGATAGAAGAAAAGAGATGATGGAGGATGGGGATGAATCGGGGTCGATGTGGCTTCGCACCACGGTAGTTAGCCCTTCGAAAAGGGAGGGCTTCGCACCCACTTTTGAATTCTTCCACAACTTACGAAGAGAGCAGAAAAATAAAGCAAGAATTTTTATTAAATTTTAATGAATAAAAGAACTATAATGGGTGCCTATTTATAAGGAAAACCCTATACCCAAAAACTCGCACCATGTGCGCAACCTATTACTTGGCGATGAAGTAAACTAAAATAAAAACCAAACACAGAAATCTAAAGTGTTCACAATGTTCTAAATAATAACAATAAGCAAAACCTAAAAAATGAAATCAATCCGATGAGTGGGCCACGATTATGAGATCCCATGATGGGCTTTTCTTGACTATCGGGCCCACTTTTCTGAACCAAAACTTGTCTTCTAGCTAGGAGGCCCTCCCTGGACGTCGTCATCGAGCCAAATCAATGATGGGATCCTCCTTTTGCGTACGTACGTGCATAGGAGTAGTGGTGTGTGTGCGCGTGTGCGCGAGATGTCCCTATCATGGACGGTGTGGATAAACCACGTACATTCACAGTGGGCCCAACTAAGTTTACTCAGTACTAGAGTTGTACACGAGTCGAGTCGAGTATTGCCTTACTCGTACTTGGCTCTTAACGCCTGAGTATTACTCGTACTCGGCCAACGAGCATGGACTCCCTGCTTATACTCTACTCGTATGAGTACGAGCCGAGTACTAGTAGTAAACGAGTCGAGTCGAGTCCGAGTTTTCGAAGCGAGTTCGAGTATGAGCAAAAATTGGACAGATTTAAGGCCATCCTTACTGTCCAAAATGGACAGATTGTGGGCCCTTCTCATGGAAAAAAATTGGGCAGATTTGAATCACATTAGGCATACAATAATAAAAAGAAAAAGAAAGTATAGATAGGGATTAGGGACTCATACTCTTTGCTGACGAGTAGGGCAGGGACGAGTGTGCAGTGTAGGGATGACGGACGAGTGGCTGGCAGGGACCCTTTGCGGCACTGGATGAGCATGCAGGGCAAGGACGACGGATGAGTAGGGTTTGGGATGAGCGTGCAGGGCAGGGACGACGGATGAGTAGGGCAGGGATGACAGACGAGTATCTCCACCCTTTGCATGCAGCGGTGCAGGGCACCTGACAGGCCACAAGGACGAGAGAGAGAGAGAGGAAAGAAGAGGGACGGACGGCCGGCCAGTCGCTGGGAGAGGGAGGAGAGAGAGAGAGAGAGAGAGAGAGAGAGAGAGAGGGAGGGAGGGAGGGAGGGAGGGAAGGGGGTTTTCGTTTTTGAACAGGCGCTGTTTGAAAACGACCTAGACGAGTAGGGTTTTTTTTAAGCGAGGTATATATACCGAGTACACAAGTCGAGTACGAGTTGAGTATCGAGTTGAGTACTTCTTAACTCGTACTCTACTCTTTTTCTAAACGAGCCTTATAAACCCGCTCGTACTCAGCTCAAAATCACATGAGTTGAGTACGAGTCAAGTATTCCGAGTCAAGTCGAGCGAGTATTCAAGCCTTAGTCTGCTCGTGTACAGCTCTACTCAGTATAATAAGAGTATACTGAGTAACTCAGTACATAATCCGATTCCTCGCTAAGTTTACTTAGTACGCAATCCATTTCCGCGCCATCTTTGGGGATGTGGATTGCGTCCTACCCCCGCCCGGACGGTAATCCGTCCAGGCAGGGCTCTGTAGGGCCCACCGTGATGTAAGTATTTTATTAACACCGTTAATCATTTTTATATGATAATTTTAAGATATTATACAAAAAATGAAGCAAATAAACAGATCTAGTGGACCACATCAAAGGAAGTTGTGGTGATAACGACACCCACCGTTGAAACATTTCTATGGGCCACCGTGATGTTTTTTTTACCACCCAACCTATTAATAAGGTCATGCAGACTTGGATGAAGTGAAAACACAAATTTCATCTTAATCTAACACTTCTCCAGCTCCCAGGAAGTTTTTTATGGTGGAAGTTTAATCCAAAGTTTGTGGTCCACTAAAGCCCTGAACTTACCTCAATGTTTGGCTCGTATATTAAAATAATCATGCAAAAACAATTAACGGTGTGAATAAAATACTTATATCATGGTGGGCCCCACAGAGCCCTGCCCTGACGGATTACCGTCCAGACGGGGGTAGGACGCAATCCGCGTCCCATCTTTGGTCGTTGGGCACAACACCCAGGAGCTCTGCCTCTTCTCTTTTTCTTTTCTTTTTTTCCTTTTTTTAGTTTCTTTTTTTCCCATCTAGGTGGGGCCATCCGAAGTATCCAATCCATTCATCAAATTGGCCGGATCATGAGGGGCTCAATGAGCCCTACCTTGGGTTGGTTTAGATGAACAGAAATATCATGGTGGACCTTGGAAGATTTCACAGTGGGCTTTGATTCTTGTGGTGCAGCCCACTCAGAATCTTCATCATTTTTCGGCCCATGGCCTGAAATAAACTAGAGAAAAAGATGGATGGAGTGGATCAAATAAATACATCAAGGTGGGTCCCATGAGTGGGCACCCAATTCCACATCCCATGTAGGGATGCTGACGCAGTGAGGGGTCCCAACCTCACCGTTCCTTGTGCTGTGGTCCAAATAAGATGTAGATAAGCTTCATTTTTGGACTCAACGTCTAAAATGATTTGGAAAAACCGATGGACGGTATAGATATACGTCAGGGTCCACTTTCTGTATAGTTTGATGGAAAATAAACACTACAGTGGGATATAGAATCAAGGAAAATTTTCAACGGTGGACATTCAGTTCCCACTACTTTATGCACGTGACTCACTTGAGATTGGTATCTACATTTTTGGGTTCATCCCCAGTGGGTGGGTCCTATGCCACCTCGAGCTGGAAATATAGATGGACGGTCTGGATCCACACCACATACATCACTGTGGACCCTAGTTGGCTTCCAACGATAGAGAAACATTCCCCTACTGCATCCACAGGTAGGTCCACCTGAGGCATCCCTGCCCATTCCCGGGCACGTGCGTGCCTACAAGTGGGCTGGGAAATGGACGCACTGTTTGGATATAGTGTTGGGAATTTACCTTGGATACACCAAAAATATCAAAAATAAATCAAAAATGAAATATTTCACTAGGCTGAATCACGTATAAAATATGCTATCCTTAAAGCGTGATTCGCCCCCTTATCAACTGCTGATGGGTTACAAGAAAATTGCTTCCAAGATAAGACAAGCCTTATGAAGATCCAACGTGCAGCAATCACGATAGGTCCACTATGGAACAGTTTTAACGCAGCAGACTTAGATGGTAGAGATGATCAAAGTATTCTATGATGGAGATATTGATTGTATTTGATTTAATGGGAGAGATGGTGTATTGAGATGATGAAATCGGACTGGAATGGTCCAGTTTATATAGGCATCAGGTATAACACCGTTGTTATGTGGTATTCAATAGTCCAGAATGTTTGAAAACGTTTCTGGCCTTTGTCAATTAATCTCAGACGTTTCTGGTCATCAGATTAGAAGATCTGACCGTTGGATCATCCTCGCTCGTCCATTTTCGAACCGTTGTGGCTTTCAAGGTGGCTATCCGTTTTTAGAAATGGTTGGACGTTTCAGAATTAAGATCCGACCGTTCTCAGTCATTTATAAAACTCAGTGTTTCGCGCCGGTTCTCGTAAGGTCGCGAGGGAGCGACCACTCTGCGACACGATGTGCACGTGCGAAGTGTAAAGTGTGTCATCTAGCGCCACTACAACCACACTACCCACGCCCGTGCCCGAGAGCGTGCATGTGCGTGTGTGTGTTCCAGTGCATAGCACTGGAACACATAACCCGAGTATCACCTCCTCCAAAAACTCTGAGTAAGAATACTCTTCACAAGTCCACATATAAACCACAAAAGGATTTCAACCATTTCCGATGTGAGACAAGGCACACACCGTACTTTTAGATTTGAAATTTTTGAAAAAGCATTTTAGCGGCAAAATTTCAAAATTTTGAAAATTTTGAATTTTCTTTTTTTATTTTGAAAAAGCCAGTGATTTTCAACAATCCCCCACTAGTTTTTTAAAACAAAGAAAACTCTGCCAAAATAATAATAGAGTATTTTAAAGTTATTTCAAAATTTTTGGTTGTCGTAGTATTGAACTAGTTATTCCTATATGATATAACTGAAAATACCATACACATAATAGCTTCTGCGTTAGATGTTCCTTCATAATCTTGCTTAGCACTTTTAATATCCATGTGCCTGTTTCATGAATGATCCCGAGATAATTCTAACTCTCATGAGAAGCGGCACCACTTCTACGTTCACATAGGTGAAATCCTTCCAGTGTTTCCATTTAAAATACTTGTCCTGTTTGACTGGACTTCATTAAGAGTTTAATACTCATCCCTCTTTTATAACGGCCAGCACTATCACCCTGGATGAGGTTATTAATTTATTTATTGCTAAAACTTTTCACTTATTAGTGAATTGTTGTTACCTATTAAACCCAATATTTAGAGATTTTTTAATTTAGGATTGGGTTTCTTTCACTGGTGAAACTTTGAGTAAAGAGTTTCAACCTCATCCCTCTATATGTTGTCCTTACTACCTCTCTCGTTAGAGGTTTAGTAAAAGGATCAACCAAGTTATTACTTGACTTTACATATGAGATCACAATGATTCCATCTTGAATCAATTGTCTTACATAGTCATGTCGCAAACTTATGTACATGGACTTCCTATTATAGGTACCGTTATAGGCTCTCGCTAGAGTGGCTTTACTATCACAATGAAATGAAACAGCTGGTATACGCTTCACATAAAATGAAATTTCTAATAGAAGATCCTTTAACCACTCAGCCTCTTTGCTTATAGCAACTAAAGCTATGAATTCAGATTCCATAGTTGAGTGCATTATGCAAGTTTGTTTCTTGAATCCCCAAGATACAACTGCACCTCCTAGGGTGAATATCCACCCTGTAGTGGACTTGTTGTCCCATGCACTCGATATCCCACTTGCATCGGTATATCCTTCCAATACTACTGGAATTTCTAAGTAAAATAGCCCTAGTTCTTCAGTTTCTTTAAGATAACCTATAACTCTACTTATTACTTTCCAGTGTTCAATACTTAGATTACTCGTAAACCTGCTTAGTTTACATACAGCATATGTTATATCCGGTCTTGTGCATTGCATTGCATACATAAGACTGCCTATAGTACTAGCATACTCTAGTTGTGCAACTGCTCTTCCACTGTTTTCTTTTAACTTGATACTTGGATCAAACGGAGTCTTTGCCTCTTTAATTTTCAAGTGATTAAACTTGTTTATTATTTTCTCAATATAATGAGACTGGCATAATACAAAACCCCCACTATGTTTTTTAACTTTGATACCTAATATGGTATCCACTTGTCCAAGATCCTTCATTTTGAAAACCGAAGAGAGAAACTTTTTAGTTTCAGTTACATCTTCCATTTTATTACTG
The DNA here is from genome assembly GCA_030180095.1 of Magnolia changhungtana. Classification (NCBI taxonomy): domain Eukaryota; kingdom Viridiplantae; phylum Streptophyta; class Magnoliopsida; order Magnoliales; family Magnoliaceae; genus Magnolia; species Magnolia changhungtana. Next base: position 3,182,842 of record JASAUF010000525.1, read on the forward strand.
ATTATTAACATATCATCTATATACAAGCATATGATTACAACATAATCAATACATACTTTAGAATATATCCATTTATCAGAAATATTATGTTCAAAACCATAAGACAAAACTTTAGAATCAAATTTATCATGCCACTATTTTGCTACTTGCTTTAATCCATATAAAAACTTAACAAGTCTACATACTTTTCTTTCATTTTCTGGCAGAACAAGCCTTTCTGGTTGCTCCATGTAAACCTCCTCATCGAGATCACCATTCAGGAATGCTGTATTTACGTCCATTTTATGGATATGAAAATGATGTATGGATGCTAAAGTGAATAAGATCTTAATCGATGTTATTCGAGCTACTGGTCAATAAGTATCAAAATAATTGATTCCTTCTTTCTGTCGGAAACCCTTAGCAACTAACCTTGCCTTAAAGGTTTGAATTGTACCATCTGTGTGATATTTTTTCTTAAATACCCACTTACAACCTATTGGTTTAGAACCTGGACGTAGATCTACTAATTCTCATATTTAATTAGATATTATGGAATCCATTTCATCATTAATGGCTTCTTTTAAAAAAGTGGTGTCTCTTAAAGACATAGCTTCACTAAAGGTTTTAAGTTCATTTTTATAGTTAAAACCATAGGTAATTTTCTAATTACCTTCTCTATATCACCCTCAACTAGATGAAAAGATAGTCGCTGAGAGTCTATTTGATCAGGATCAAGACTCTTTTCTACTCTTGCTCTTTGACTCCTATGAGATTCACTAGGAGTTTTCTCTTTTATTTGTGTTTCTTTTATAGTTTTATTAGGAGATTGAATCAGCATTCTTGTTCTCCGTGTATACAGAATTCTCAAAGAACTCTACTTCTCTAGACTCTATCATTACATTGGAGTCTAAGTCTAGAAGTCTATAGGCCTTACTATGTTGTGCATATCCTATAAGGATGCACTTGATAGCTCTTGGTCCTAACTTAGTTCTTTTAGGTTCTGGAGTTCTGCAGTATGCAAGACACCCCCACACTCTAAGATACCCTATGTTATGTTTTCTTCCTTTCCATATTTCGTATGGAGAGGTCTTGGTTTTCTTAAATGGAATTCGGTTTAAAACATGACATGCAGCTAACAGTGCTTCTCCCCATAGGTTTAATCACAACTGTGCTTATATTAGCATTGAGTTGACCATTTTTACTAATGTCCTATTTTTTCTCTCTACTACACCATTTTGTTGTGGTGTATAAGGTGCTATGCACTGATGTATTATGCCGTGTTCTTCACAATAGTTAGAAAATTTATTAGAGAAATATTCTCCTCCTCGGTCACTACGAATGATCTTAATATTTTTATCTAATTGATTTTCTACTTCAGATTTATAGGTCTTGAATGCCTTAAATGCTTCATCTTTTAATTTTAATAGATATACATATACATATCTTGAACAATCATCTATAAATGTTATAAAGTACCTTTTACCTCCACGGGCAAGAACGTCATTTAGTTCACATATGTCAGTATGCACTAGGCCTAATATTTGAGATGATCTCTCAATGCTAGGGAATGGTTTCTTGATTATTTTAGACCATATGCATATTTCAGATTTATCTTTGTCACTATCATTATATAATATTAGGCCATTCTTAGCCATGAGTTTTATGGTACTGTAGCCAATATGAGTCATTCTACCATGCCATAGCATTACAGACTCAATCATATAAGCAGAAGAATTCTTTTCATTTAAAGAAAGTTTGATCATCCCATTACAAGCATAACCCTTACCCATAAAGTTTCCATTCTTAGACAAGATCAGCTTGCCTAATTCAAACACAATCCTAATCCCAAGTTTGCTTAAAAGATCCCCTGAGACAAGATTTATTCTTATGTCTAGGACATGCAATACATTGGTCAGAATTACCTTCTTTCTAGAGGCAAAGAGTAATTTCACGGTTCCTTTGCCTGCAACTTTCGATCGTCCTTCATTTCCCATTTGAACCTCTTAACCATTGGTATCGTATTCATAAGTTTTGAAGGCAAATCGATCGTTGCATATATGAACTGTGGCACCTATGTCAAACCACCAACCAGGAATTTTCTCTTGAACTAGGTTCACATTTGTGACCATGGTTACGATTTCATCGTCTACTGCATTAGCCTCTTTCTTAGGCTTTTTTCGGTCCCTACGAACTCGGGCGAAATGCACAGTCTTACCATAGACATATCAAGCTCCCTTAGGTTTACCGTTTTTCTTCTTTTGGGTTTTCTTGAATTTCCTTTGATCTTTGTTAGGTTTAAGGGAATCAGCTTTCTCATAGGTATTATTTTTGGATGGTCATTCTACTGCGTTCACCTTGGATGAGGATGCACCATTAGCGTCATCCTTTTTTTCTCGGTTACGAGATTCTTCTTCAATACGAAGATGCTTCTAGATTTTTTCCATGGTGAATTCTTCATATTTATACAGTAGTTTCTTCCTTTAGTCTTCCCAGCTCAGAGGCAACTTTGCGATTATAGCTCCGACTTAAAAGGATTCAGGAAGATCAATTTTTATGGCTTTTATTTTATTTACAATAAGCTGCAGTTCTTGGATTTGGGCAAGCAGCGGTAGATTGTCTACCATCGTGAAGTTGAAATACCTGCCAATTAGAAATTTTTATGTACCTTCTTCTTCAGCCTTGTATTTGTATTCCAGCGCGCTCCAAATTTCTTTCGCTGATGTGGTCCCCATGTACAAATCATACAACCGATCAGAGAGAGCATTGAGGATGTTGCCACGACACAACAGTTCATCTTGTTGTCACTTGATCCTAGCAGCAACCTGTTCTAGAGTGTCAGTGTCCTTTGCTTCAGGCAAAAGCTGGAGAGTTAGGTCCGGGATGTAGAAGATCTTCAGAGCGCTCAGCAGGAATTTCAGTTTTTCCTGCCATCTAGTAAAATTTAAATCATTGAATCAGTCCAATCAGATCAGATCCTGGTTCATCAGTTTGACTGATGCAACACTTTCGGTGTCCATGGAATGACTCTTTAAGATTGTTGGGAATTTACATTGGATACACCGAAAACATCAAAAATAAATCGTGATTCGCCCCCTTATCAACTGCTGATAGGTTACAAGCGAATTACTTCCAGGATAAGACAAGCCTTATCAGGATCCAGCGTGCAGCAATCACGATATGTCCACTGTGGAACAATTTTAACGCAGTAGATCTCTTCTGGCAGACTTAGATGGTAGAAATGATTAAAGTATTCTATGATGGAGATATTGATCGTATTTGATTTGATGGGAGAAATGGTGTGTTGAGATGATGAAATCGGACAGGAATGGTCCAGTTTATATAGGCATCAGGTATAGCATCGTTGCTATGTGGTATTCAATGGTCTAGAACGTTTGAAAATGTTTATGGCCGTTGTCAATTAATCCCAAACGTTTCTGGTCATCAGATCAGAAGATCTGACCGTTGGATCATCCTAGTCCATTAGTTTTCAGACCGTTGTGGCTTTCAAGGTGGCTATCCGTTTTTAGAAACAGCGGACATTTCGGAATTAAGATCCGACCGTTCTCAATCACCTATAAAACTCAGGCTCATTTCAGATTTTCAGATCCACCGCTCTAAGGCTCTGACCGAACCTATCGCACTGCGATCGCACCATCTCGGGTAAGGTCGTGAGGGAGCGACCACTCTGCGACACGATGCACACGTGCAAAGTTCAAAGTATGCTATCTAGCGCCACTACAGCCACACTGCCCACACCCGTGCCCGAGCCCGAGCGCGCGCGTGCGTGCGTGTGTTCCAGTAAGAATACTCTTCACAAGTTCACATATAAACCATAAAAGGATTTCAACCATTTCCGATGTGGGACAAAGCACACACCGCACTTTTGGATTTGAAATTTTTGGAAAAGCGTTTTGGCAGCAAAATCCTAAAATTTTGAAATTTTTGAATTTTCTTTTTTTATTTTGAAAAAACCACTGATTTTCAACATATACTACACACACTTAAGGTGGAACCTGCTTGAAGATCACATGGATGGGAGATCACTGGCATGACAGTGGGTCCCAAGTTACAACAAGCCCATCGAAAGTGAGCTAGAGAACTAGATGGACGGTGGCATTATAGACCATATACATCATGTTAGCCACACACACACACACACAAAAAAAAAAAAACTCAATGTTGGACGTCCTATCCTAACTGATCTACTCGGTGGTGCCACCCCACTTAGAATACAAGCTGATTTTGTTTCTCTGTCCGCTCATTAGGATCTTTGTGATCTCACCAACAGGTTAGATGGCTATATTTAATGAAGTGGGGCCCACGGTTAGCGGTTCTCACAGGTCTTGTGGATCAATATAATATTTTATGTTTTCCTTCTCATCCAAGCCATGAGACCGCTCGGGTGGCCCATTGTCTTCCCATCGATGGATCCCACACCTACACTGAAGAAGGAAGATCAAGGATTAAAGAAGGAAAGGGTGAGAGAGTGCACTCACGGTGAAGACCAACGGTTGGTCGATTTTGATTGGCAATTAGACGGTCCACCAAGCTTCCTTACTCCTAATCTCCTCTCTCTCTCTCTCTCTCTCTCTCTCTCTCTCTCTCTCTCTCTCTTTCTCTCTCTCTCTCTCTCTTCATATAATGATTACTCCGAAGTAGTTAGATTAACATAAGTCACTGATACCAAACCCATCTTCTTTCCCACTTATTTTTCAGCTTTTAATTTTTTCATCAACGGCTTTCACACTATCACATTTCTTATCCTTTTTTTATAAGCACATGCAATAGTTAACCACCTTTTTTTTTCAATTGGTCATTTTCTTCTCTTTATATATATATATATATATATATATATATATATATATATATATATATATATATATATATATATATATATATATATATATATTGGAGTAGACAAGGATCTCCAGGCTTGGTTCCTAACACTTTTGAGTAATCATCAAACTAAACACTAGGAGTTCAAGTTAGCTCTAAGGACTATGAGTTGGATGTGAATTGTGAAGTAGACTCAATTGATTTTTAAAGTTTCCTATCAATTAATTCATTAAAAGAACTTATTCAAAAATTTACTAATCAACTAGACTTTGGACTTTCAAAAATTACTTTGTATCTCATCATCTTACACTTACACACACTTAGGTACATGGAAAATCAGTCTTTAAAAAGATTTTTGAAATTTAAGAAATGAAAAAAAAAAAAAAAATTAAAACTTTACTAAAAAAAATAAAAAAAAAATTTTAAAATATACTAATAATTCTATCGAATCTCAACCCCCAACCCAAAATCTATATTATTCTTAATGTAAAAAGACATGCATGCAACATCACATAAGACAATGAAAATAAAAGAAGTGTGAGTAAAGAGAGTACCTAAGAAAAATCAAAGGAATGGCATGAATTCTCCATCAACTAAAGGGGTTTCCAAGTCGCTAGAAAAAAATTAACTAACAAAATAAAACCTAAACTATTCTAACTTACAAAAATCAAAATTCTCAGTAAGTGACTTAAGGTGATGACCGTTCACTTTAAAGATGTTGTCATTCTCCGAATTCTCTATCTCGACAGCCACATAAAGATAAATTAATTTGATTGTAAAGGGGGCTGGTTGAAAAGTCTCAAATTATACAAAAGGACTTTCTGATGTGGTTTTAAAAAAATTCGAAGAATGTTCTTTTCATGAAACTTCATCCTATCCTTGTATATCTGAGAATTCTCGTAAGCCTCATTCTGGATTTCTTCAAGTTCATTTAATTGAAATTTGTGCAACAAGCCAACTTTGTCAAGATTAAAATTAAAAGTCTTTATAGCCAATACGCCTTATGCTCCAACTCCATAGGTAAGTGGCAAGCCTTCCCATAGATAATTTTAGAGGGTGACATACCAATGGGGGTTTTATAAGTCATACGGTAAGCCCACAATGTGTCGGTTAGTCGAAGTGACCAATCCTTGCAATCCTAGTTCACTATTTTCTTCAATATCTGTTTGATCTCCCTATTTGATATTTTAGCTTGTCCACATGTCTTTGGGTGATAAAGGGTGATCACTTTATGATAACACCATATTTCTTCGGTAATGATTCAAATGGTCTATTACAAAAGTGAAATCCTCCATCACTAATGATGGCTCAAGGCGTTCCAAATCTAGGAAAAATATTTTCTATCAAAAACTTAATGACCATACAATGGTCATTATTCCGACACGAAATTACCTCAACCCATTTAGAAACATAGTGGACTATACGAAGAATATATAGATTTACAAATGATGGAGGGAAATTGTCGCATGAAATTGATGCCCCAACAATCGAATGCTTCAATGATTAAAATGAGGTTTAGCAACATCATATTTCGATGATATATTCTACCTAGTTTCTGACATATCTCGTACGCTTTACAAAATTCGTTCATGTGATTGAACATAGTGGACTAATAAAAGTTGCACTGCAGAATCTTCATGGTGGTCTTTGTAGTCGAAAGTGGCCACTACACACATATGAGTGATAAAAGGAGATGACACTGTGTTGCTTATGATCGGGAACACATCTCCTTATAATTTGATCTGAACAATATTTAAAAAAGTATGGATCGTCTTAGAAGAACTTACATACCTCGGTGAATTTTTATTTTTTTTGCATAGTTCAATGAGTAGGAATCATACATATGGCAAGATAATTGGCAATGTCAGTGTACCAAGGTAAGTGGGTGTTCACAACCCCAAGTATAGGGTCGCGATGTAGTAATAATCTCGGTAAGACCGATGTCGAATCCACATGGACTGATCTTGTGCGTTTCTGAAATTAACTAGATGTAAACCTAATTATGAAGTGATTGAGAGAGTCATTGTGAATTAAGTAATTACAACTAAGAATTTAAATGTGGAAATTAGGGTGTCAAGGATCCACTTATAGAGATTAGGGAGCCCTCTTGCTTGATTCAAGTAACACAATTAGAATTGGAGTCTTATCCTATCCAATTGAAAAATATATCAATAAAACCAAATCTGAACTTCCATTAACCTAATTCTCAATGAAGAAGAACTATGATAATTGGCAGGGATTCCATCACCAAACCATGCCCGGGAGACAATGGCAAACAAAAGGATTTACCAATCTCATAATCTCAAAGCAGGAGAATTGTGAAGATTAAGAAGGATTCCATCACCCTACCATGCCCGAGGGAAGATGGTGAACAACAAAACTTATTAATTTCACAATTTCAAACAAGGAAAAGAAGATACTCAAAGCTATTATAGATCTACTGTAATTTGAGTCACAATAAACCATTAAAAACTAAAAGTATTCCTTAAATATCAAATTAGAATCCATGGGGTTCAACATAAATATGAATTAAAGCAATAGAAATATCCCATCATGATATAAGCTTCACCTCTTAGCCCTAGTTAAGAGGTTTAGCCAACCATAGACATGATTGGACCAAATTCTCTTAAGAAAAACATGAAAACAACTAAAGAAGAAGAAGAAGAAAAACTCTTGGCGACGGCTTCTCCACCCTTTTGCTCCACTCATTAAACTCTAAAAGATGCCTAAGAACATCGTAGGGAGTCCTATTTATAGTTGTAGAACTCCAACTTTCGTACCTAGTTGGAAAACTCTAAAAACTGCTTCAAATTTATGCAATTTATTAAAATAGACTTCACTCTGCTCAGTTTTCCAAAATAAAATTCACTCTGCGCAATTTCACAAAATGACCTAGAGTTTCAGAATATGCTTTTTCAGGACAATTTCAGGATTCCTTTTCTTCACTTCAAATTATTGATTCTTTTCATTCCGCACTTGATTTTCTTGGATCTTTGGCATGTGAATTCTTCAATCTTGGTCTGATAAGATCCATCCCTTTCCTTGGTGATTCTTGAGCATCAAATCCATGCTTTTAGCACCCTTTTCAATCCAAGCTCTTAAATTCACCTTGCAACACAAACATGAGTAAAATAGAACATTAAGCATTATCATGTTCATAAAACCAAGATATAAATGAGGGATAATATGTAATATTTGACCCTCAACACAATCCCCAACCAGCATTTTGTTAGTCCCGAGCAAAGTTTGCGAAAAGTACTTCGAGAACCACAGGATAATTCTTATAAGCTCAAGTGGTTTTTTTAAAAATAATCCAGATAATAGAATTCTAAAATACATCAATGTTGTGCATTACCTTCTCCTAAACTCTAGCACTTGGTAAGTTTCATAATCAAGTTCAAAGAATTAATCCTCCAATTAGAACAATTCTAAACATTGAGTTTCATGGGTGTGTAGTGAAGTCTTGACTTATCACAATCTAAGGTTTAATTCGTCACTTTCATGATAACATTGATAATTAAAGAGCATTCAGGACAACCAAAACCAAAATCGAAACTTGCCTTATATTTCATCTTTTAGTTCCCTCTTTTTTTTTCCTCTAGCTTTTGATTTTTTCGTCGATGGCTTTCATATTATGTCACCATTTTTAAAGATCTTTAATAGGTAGCCATTTTCAATGACAACTGTTTTTTTTTAACTGTGTATTTCTTTTTCTTTCCTTTCAATTCTTCCCATTGAACATGATGGACAAATTCCCTAGGTTAGTTCCTTTCATGCTTAAATCAATATTTAAAACTTCTAATCGATGATCAATGACTTAACTTAATTTTGAGATCTCCCAAATGACTAAAATCCTAGAGACATAAAACATCAATATTAAGTATCTTGTAATTTTAATTTATGGATTAACTTTGAGATAACTTAAATTTGCAGAAATTTCATAAAATTTTCTCAATTTTTCACAACTTCACCCCCCCCCCCCCCCCCCAAACCTAAAATCTACATTATCTTCAATGTAAAAGAGATAAGCATTCAATGCAAATGAGGCAATGAAAAAAAAAAGGAAGTGGTGGAAAGGTAGTACCTGAAGAAGGAATTCTGAGGTTTTTTTTTTTTCAAAATATCTCAATGTGAAGATGGGTTAGCATAAGAATTAAACCATCAGAAAGTATACTTTCCTAAATAGCAAAAAATAAACTATCCTAAATGGCGAAAAGCAAACTATCCTAATCCTAAATTTTTTGAAAGCAATAAGCCTAACTAGGAAAATAGAAGAAAGCTACTTAGTCATGCCGCATGGTTCCTCCTCCGGCTAGTATCTTGATAAATTTCTCAATAGGTTTTTTAACAAGATCATCCAAAAGCTCTTTTTGCAATAGGCTTGGATGCCCTAGAGCATGATTTTCTAGAGAAATTTATGGGCCTTAAAAAATCATCGATGAATCACCTGAGGTATCCAAACTATGTATGATTCACCTGTGATTGACAAATTTTCAAAGTTAGAGCAATATGGTGAATCAGAGACTACAAGTAAGTGAAATTCAGAAAAAATTTCAGTAGGTGATGTAGCCTCAACACATTCCAAAGTTTCAGACTTAGGTTCAATTTTCAGCTCCTCCTCTTTTGATGGTAAACATTCAGGATATGTGGAAGGAGGTTCTTTAAAGTAAGGGTTCTCTTAGTCAATAACAACTACTGAGGCATTGTTCTGCAAGGCATCCATTATTTCTTTTATCATGGGGTGAGTTGAATTTGTAAACTATGCCAAGCAATCTTTCAAAGAGTTGAGATAGTCAATTTTGAGAGACTCATTTTCCACATTGAGGTTTGTGATAATATGCCCAATGATTCCTTGGTCTTCTCTTAAAATAATGGGAAACATGCTCTCTTGCTCTTCACCATGGAGAGAGTTAATTGTCAACGGATACATCTAGCCCTGCCCTACATAGACAGATTGTAGATCAGTAGGCGCATTGACGTGAAGACTCTGTTTATTGATACTACTCAGTAGAGGCACTATATCGTCAAGGGTTGATAGCTCAGATGATGGCCTTAATTGGGTGGTTCTAAATTCCAAAGTCATATCGAGTGACTCGTCCATCTCCCTAATCTTATTATAATCTAAATCAAGGGAGTGGGCTGAACATGCCTCAAAAGTGTCCTACGATTCACCTAGAAGCGACTCTTCCTCCACATTTAAATCAACTGTGTCATATAGGTGGAGGAGAACTTCCTATACCTCGTGATCACTTTCCTGAACCATAATTGAAGTCAATTCCAGTGAATCTTGGGCTGTAAACTCATGATTCTCATCCCAATACTTTCATCGTCCAATTCAGTATAGTTCAAAAGTGGGATGAGATCACTTACCTCACATTATTTTTCTAGGTTGAGTCGAGGCTCGAATAAACTAGCATCTTCCTCATTGAAACCAAGTGTGTTAGTATCACTATATTTGAAAACTAACAGTGTCTCTCGATCATTCCTTTGGACAAGCATCGAGATTGACTCTTCAAGGAATTGAACTGTATGCTCATTAGCAAAATCCAACTCCTCATTCTCAATTTTAATATCTTCCACAAGCGAGTTAGGATCACTCTCCTCGCATTGTGTTTTTGGATTGGGTTGAGGCTGGGATAACCTAGCCTCTTCCTCCTCATTAAGGTGTGACTGACATTCTAGCCTGGTTAATTTAATCAATTCGATGGATTTTTCAATGGCTACGAATGATTGCATGAGATATTGATTGAATTGCTTTTATGCATCCATGTGTTTCTAAAGTGAATCCTCTTGGATTGCTTCTGGTTGGATTTCAAATGTAAGGGATCTAAGAGAATGTTCACTATAATCCCTTATTGGTGCATCTGATCTCCAATGTTGATGTTTCCACTGATCATAGTCATATGGGTCATAAGTGGGAGAGTTTGATCATTGTTGGTACATATTATCACCCATAATATAATCACGCATTATTTTCTTCTTGTCTGATGGGTAATAATAGTTCTCACTCCCATAATCACGATGACCCTAACAATCACGTACTGTTTTCTTAATCCGTGGGGTATAATTATTCTCCTGCATATGATCGTGTTAGGACTTCTTAACCAATGGAGCATTATATTCCAGTCTCGATGATATTTTCAGAAAAATTTTGAGACATAGGCTGTTTCGTATCATAATCATCATACATCCCTTCCCAATATCTTTTAGTTATCTCAGCGTATTAATGTTCCCACTCTTGCATATACATGGTGAAACCCTAATCCTGAACCTAATCCTAAAATAAAATAGAAGAAATTCCTACAACAATAAGAAATCCAAAAATAGAAAGAGAGAATTAGAAAGAGGTTACCAAATTAGAAGGTTATATGTTAGGATCCTGCAAAAGAAAAAGGAAAGTAAATTAGTATATAAAATAGAAATAGAAAGTTGAGTTAGTTTCTAAAAACAAATTAGGAAAGTTTCTAAACAAAAGCCACATAGTTTCTAAAAACTAAAGAGGAAAGTTTCTAAAAACAAATTAAGAAAGTTTCTAACAACAAATTAGGAAAGTTTCTTTTAAAAAAAAGCAACCTAATTTCTAAAAATGAAAAAGAAAAGTTTTTAAAAACAAATTAGGAAAGTTTCTATAAAAAAAAAAAAAAAAGGAAAGTTTCTAAAAAAGCAACCTAGTTTCTAAAAATGAAAAAGGAAAGTTTCTAAAAACAAATTATGAAAGTTTCTAAAAACAATAAAGGAAAGTTTCTAAAAATAAAAAGTAAGTTAGTTTCTAAAAATTTAAAAAAATAAAATAAAAAAAAAACATTAGTTTCTAAAAACAAATTAAGAAAGTTTTTATCCTATAATTAGAAAGTAAATTAGTTTCTAAAAACAAAAAAAGAAAGTTTCTGAACCTAGAAATAGAAAGCAAAGTTAGTTTCTAAAATAATTCTGAAAAAAACCCTAACCTAAAAATAGAAAGTAGAAAAATCATAATCTTAACCTAATTCTAAAACTGATCAAATCCAGAAAACGTAAGCGTCAATTCCCGGCAACGGCGCCAAAAACTTGTTCACAACCCCAAGTGTAGGGTCGCAATGTACTAATAATCTCGGTAAGACCAAGGTTGAATCCACAAGGACTGTTTTTGTGCATTTCTAAAATTAACTGGAAGTAGAACTAGAAGAAAATGTAAAACTAATTTTGAAGTGATTGAGAGAGTAATTGTGAATTAAGTACTTAAAACTAAGAATTTAAAGGTGGGAACTAGGGTGCCAAGGATGCATTTGTAGTGATCAGCGAGCCCTCTTATTTGATATAAGTAATACAATTAGAATTGGAGTCTTATCCTATCCAATTGAAAAATATATCAATAAAGCCAAATCTGAACTTTCATTGACCTAATTCTCAATGAAGGAGAACTATGATAATTGGTAGGGATTCCATCACCAAACCATACCCAGGAGACAATGGCAAACAACAGGATTTACCAATCCCATAATCTCAAAGCAGGAGAATTGTGAATATTAGGAAGGATTCCATCACCCTACCATGCCCGAGGGGCGATGGTGAACAACAGGACTTACTAATTTCACAATCTCAAATCAGAAAAAAAAGATACTCAAAGCTATTGCAGATCTACTATAATTTAAGTCAAAATAAACCATTAAAAACTGAAAGTATTCCTTATATATCAAATTAGAATCCATGGAGTTCAACATAAACAGAAATCAAAGCAATAGAAACATCCCATCATGCTACAAGCTTTACCTCTTAGCTCTAGCTAAGACTTTTAGCCAACCATAGACATGATTAGACCAAAGTCTCTTAAGAAAAATATGAAAACAACTAATGAAGAAGGAAAAAACTCTTAGCGATGGCTTTTTCACCCTTTTACTCCACTCCTTAAACCCTAGAAGATGCCTAGTAACATCCTAGGGAGTCCTATTTATAGTTATGGAATTTCAACTTTCGCACCTAGTTGAAAAGCTCTAGAAACTGCCTTAAATTTATGTAGTTTGCTAAAATAGATTTCACTCTGCGCAGTTTCTCAAAATAGACTTCACTCTACATAATTTCACAAAATGACCCAGAGTTTCAGAATATGCTTTTTCAGGACAATTTCAAGACTCCTTTTCTTCACTTCAAATCTTTGATTCTCTTCATCCCTCACTTGATTTTCTTGGATCTTTGGTATGTGAATTCTTCAATCTTGGTCTCATAAGATCCATCCCTTGCCTTGGTGATTCTTGAGCATAAAATTCATGCTTGAAGCACCATTTTCAATCCAAGATCTTAAATTCACCTTGCAACACAAACATGAGTAAAATAGAACATTAAACATTATCATGTTCATAAAACCAAGATATAAATGGGGGATAATATGCAATATTTGACCCTTAACAGTGGGAGACTTTAAAGAGCTGTTCATCAGGGAACATGTCATTACTGGGTGTTGTCTCCATGAAATCTAATAAAACAAGCCATGTGAGATGGTCAGCCACTACGTTTTCTACTCATTTCTTATCTTGGATTATCAAATCAAACTCTTGGACTATAAGGATCTATTTCAGCAAACAGGGCTTAACGTCATTCTTAAAAAGAATATACTTCAGAACTGGATGGTCGGTAAATATATATAATTATCTTAGATCCGATCAAGTGGGACCTAGAATTATCCAAAGTGAACACTACGACTAGGAGTTCATTTTCCGTAGTGAATTAGTTCACCAAGGCAGGGTTTAGAGTTCTACTCACATAGTAAATGACATATGGCTTCTTCTCTTTTCTCTGGCCTAGCATCGCCCGAATCGCATAATCGCTTATATCACACATGATTTCAAAAGGGACACTCCAATTGGGTGGTTGCATGATGGGGGCGCTTGTCAATATGCCTTTGAAGTTGGCGAAAGCTTTTTACCAATTCTCGCTCCACTCGAAAGGAGTTTCCTTTTGAAGAATGTTACATAAAGGATGAGAGATGAGGCTAAAGTCTTTTATGAACCTTTAGTAGAATTTGGTGTATCTTAAGAATAATCGCATGTCGCGTATGCTCTTAGGTGGTGTTAGGTTACAGATTAAGTTAAATTTTGGCTTTATCCACCTCAATTCCATTGAACGATATGATGTGTCCAAGGATTATTCCCTTCTAAACCATAAAATGACATTTTTCCCAATTTAGCACAAGGTTCTTTTCTTCGCATCTCTTCAGCACCAATTTTAAGTGCTCAATGCACTTGCTGAAGGTACAACTAAAGACAAAAAAATCAGCCATGAAGACCTCTAAAAATTATCCCACCATGTAAGAAAAATACTCAACATGCATTGTTGAAATGCGGCAGGGGCATTACACAATCTGAATAATATCCTTCGATAGGTGAAAGTGCCAAAGGGACATATAAATATAGTCTAGTTGGCATGAGTTCATTATTCGCATTAGCTATGATGGTAATTCCGGACTTCTTGGGCACCACTTAAGTTGGACTTACCCATTGGTTATCCAATATAGGGTAGATAATACCCACATCCAATAGCTTTAACACCTCAGCCTTATTCACGTCTTTCATAATTGGATTTAGATGGCGTTGTGATTGTTTAGATGTTTTTGCATTATATTTGAAGTGGATGTGGTGAGTACAAATCAAATGATCGATTCCCTTGAGGTCTGTAATAATCCATTCAAGAGCTTTCTTATGCTCTTTGAGAGTAGAAATCAACTTACTCTCTTGTTCCTTATCAAGTGGAAAGAAATCATCATTGGATGTCTCATCTTGACCCAAATAGGCATATTTCAAATCGGCATGCAAGGGTTTTAGGTCAAGCTTCGATGCCTTAACTAGACGATAAAGGTTCAAATTCAGGCCTCCACTAATTAGTTTTAAGTACCGACATCTCATCAAGTAAGACATTCATATCTCGAATCATATCATAATCAAGATTAGTGGAGTGGACCAAGCATGCCTTTAGAGTGTTAGAGTATAAAGTCAGAAGATACTTGTCTTCCACAAATGAGTCAATCAAGTTAATTTCATAGACTTCATCACCATCCACTTGTTACTTGCACATATTAAACATATTCAGCTCAACTGTTATATTCCCATAAGATAACTTCTTGATCTCATTCCTACATTTGATTATGGCGTTTGATGTGGCTAGAAATGGGCGGCCAAGGATGACAGGAATTTGAGTGTTAGCATCAACAACTGTCACATGTCCAAAACAATAAAGTCTACTGAATAGTAGAATTTATCGACTTGGACAAGCACATCCTCTATCATCCCTCTCGTTATACAAATCGAATGATCGGCTAGTTGGAGTATGGTCTTGGTTGGTTTTAATTTACCTAGACTAACTTGTTCATAAATTGAATAGCGAATCAAATTTACACTTGCCCCCAAATCAAGTAAGGCATGCTCAATCCAGTGGTTCCCAATTACGCATGAGACGGTTAGGCTACTGAGGTCTTTGTATTTTTTAGGCATATTCTGTTTGATGATGGCACTCACCTTCTCTATCAAAAATATCTTTTTCTAAACATTGTGTCGTCTTTTAACCATGCAAAGGTCCTTAAGGAATTTGGCATATGAAAGAATTTGTTTTATGGCATCTAATAAGGGAATGTTGATTTTTACCTATTTGAGAAGGTCTGAGATATCCTAAGTATTAGGTAGAGGCTTGGGTGGGATCAACTGTTGTGGGAATAGAGCCACAGGCTTATAATCTTTTTTTTTATTCCTTCTCATGTGGGCTGTTGATAGGCTCATCATCTCCCTTAAATTATTTTGAGTCCTTAGGCTTCTCAGCCCTCATCAGGATACCTTTATCAATCATTTTTTCACTTCTAAGAGTAGTGATAGCCTTTGCTTGCTCCACATGTTGAGTGGAATAGATATGGTCACTTATTTCACATTAAGGTTTTGGGTTAGGTAGAGGTTAGGCTGGAAGAGTCCCCTTCTCCCTAACAGTTAGTTATTACTCCAATCTTTGAATAGATGATGTAAACATCCCTAAGGATGTTTTAATATGCTAAAATATTTACATGATACTCTAATAAAAATACTCTTAATCGTTTACGAACCTTTGACCTAAATCCTCTTAGGTCTTTTTCTAAGTTAACAATCGAATAAGGACCAAAGGAAAAGGCCCTTGAGGATTTTTATCAGCATTAGCCATTGGTCTATTCTTCCAACAGAGATTTGAGTGGCTCCGCCAACTAAAATTGTACGTGTTTGAAATTAGAGCACTGAAAAGCCGTTGATAATTGTTCTGGCATTGGATTGCTCATGTAACAACTCTTAAAATGCAGGAATTGTAGGACATTCCTATGTCAAGTGTATGTTACTTGCACAAATACCGCAAACAATTTCAAGGGTCTCCTTGGGTTTGACTGTTTCCACCTTCTTTAATTCCATGGCCTCAACTTTTCTTATGAGGCTGGCTATCGTAGCATTGACATAGTTTTCTTCCCTTAAGATGTACATTTCTCTCTTTGCCTTTGACTAAGTCATCTTTGGATGGGTCAACTTGGCTGAAGTATGTCGGGATTGTGTGTTTTTAACTAACATGTCAAAGTAGTCTCATACGTCATCAGGATACTTATTCATGAACTCACCATTACACATCATCTTTACGAAACAAAATGGCGCATGGGTGAAGTTGGTCCGTCATAAAAAAATCTTATTACCCACCAAATTTCGTAGCCATGATGTGGGCAGGCACTTAGAAGTTCCGTAAACCTTTCCTAACATTGGAAAAAGGTTTCTTCCTCTTTTTTGTGAAAAGTTCATGATGGCCCTTCTAAGGGTGTTAGTTTTATGAACTGAGAAGAACTTTTTAAGGAACTCCAGGGTCATCTCAGCCCATGTCCTAATTGATCTCGGCCTTAAGGAGTGAGGCCATTACTTGACCTTCACATTCAATGAAAAGGAGAACAATCTCAGTCTCAGGGTATCATCCGATACATTATTCAAGTGTGGGGTGGCTACAATCTCATTAAACTCTTTGATATGTAAATATTGACTTTAAGAGCCTAGTCCATGGAATTTTGGAAGTAGTTGGATCACACCCATTTTAAAGTGTTTCCTGCATTATGTGGAAAAATCATGCAGGAAAGGTTGCTTGTCCTAACTAGTTGTAAATAATCACGTAAGGTTCTAGCTAGATGACCATTATGTACATTATTCTCATCTTATTGTTCTTCAACCACGTTCTCAGTCAATTTAGAGTATCTCAAGTGTTGTCTAACACGATGATGGATAGACAATCCTTTAACTAGTCATCCTTTACTTAGAAGACGAAGAGTGTTATCACGGACCCACTTGGGTATGAACCACTCAAAGCCTAATTCCAACCTACTTTTACTGTAATTAAAACTTCTACAATGAAAAAGAGATTTGAAATAATCTAAATCAAAATGGTTGAAAGGATCTTACCCGATTGACGATTCTAGGTTCGGTTTTACGAAACAGACAAAACGATGTTAATATTAGAAATTCTAAGAAAACCCTAACCTAAAAATGTAAAGAAAACTAATCCTAATCCTTAACAAACTCTAACCCTAAAGTGGTTTAGAAAAATACAACTGAAGTCCTTGGCAACAATGCTAAAAACTTGTTAAAATTCAAGGGGTGACAACCTTAAGTGCAAGGTTGCGATGTAGTTTTAACCCGGTGAGACCAAGATCAAATCCTCTGGGACTTATATTTGTGCATTCTTAAAAACATGTTAGAACTAAAATTATTATGAATTTGAATTAGATGAAGTAATGATTAAAACTTAAGTAATATGAAGAAGAAATCAATAGGAGAAAACACTAGAGTGCCAAGGATGCACTTCTGGCCATTCTAATACATAATTTACTTTATTCGGTTAGATAACTCAACTGGAATCGAAGTCCTATCCTATCCAGCCAGATAACAAAGCAGTTAATTCATCATTTATAAATCAAAATAGATATGAACTTCAATGAAAGTGCCCTGGTTTGTCAAGTTACGTGAGTGTTGAGTCAAAGTGTCTACAGAGCCTGATAGGAAGATCAATTCAAGCGTCTGTCTCAACCGGATATGTGCAAGCTCGTCACAGGTAAAACTTAAGCCTCACATCCCATCACCCAAAACACCAGGTGAAGAAAACCATTAAAAATAAGTTAGAAATCATAGGGTTTTAAGGTGAGAAAATATTTTTTCAAAATAGCAAAACTTTTAAGTTTTTCTCGCCTTGTCAATTTTATCGGAACACCCTCGATATGATCGACCTGCTCTATCGATGTCCTCGATACCTTAACGATATTATCGACATGAGGACCAAACGTGTCCAGCAACTAAATATTTATCTGGATGGATTTATCGATGTATCGATACATCTATTGATATCATCGATACAAGCACTAAATATGTCCAGCAACTTCACAACATATCTGAACAAATTATCGATGTATCGGTAAACCTATCAATATCATCGATATTCAAATCTCAAGTCCATTAAGTGTGGCTCAATAAGATCGACAGGCAAATTTCCGGCGCCCCTGTTTTTTAATAAAAATTTTAAATTCCTTCGATATATCGATGCTCTTCCGATATGATCTGAAATCAAATATCGATAACATCGGAAGTCCATCGATGATATCGATCGAGGGCGCGCATTTCTTACAGCAGATATTTAAGGTTTTTTTAACTATGATCGGGGGCCCTTCAATAGAATCGATATTCAAATATCGATGATATAACACCAGGTTGATTGCATCAAACAAGGTCATAAATCGTTCAGCAAGCTTAAAGACAAATCCGCTGGATTTATTGATGCATCGACTCTAATCTTGATATTATTGACATTCAAATTCCGATGATCTCGACGGTTCCCCGATCATTCATGAAAACCTGAAATATTTCAAAGTCAAGTCTCTCTCATTTTTTAAGTGTCGATGGATCGAACCTGTCATCGATGGAATCGGAGTTCGAAATCCGATGACATCGACAATAGTTTCGATTCATCGACCAATTGGCAAAGAGTTTTAAAAGCATATGACATTAAGTCCGAGTCATCAAGCAGATCATCGATGGTATCGAGAGTATACGCTCGATGATATCGAACCTACTCGATGATATTGAACTCTGTCATAAATGTGACCGTTTTATATCTGTTGGAACTTTTTGCCTATATATAGAGGACTTGTCTTTTGTTGCGGTGAGAGAAAGAAGAGAGAGCTTTTGAGTGTTTTAACTTATATCTTATATCTAAAGCCCTTTCTCTCAAGGGAGTTCATCCTCCAATCCACCCTCGCCATTGACATTCAATAGAGTGGATTGGGGAATGAACTTTTGCATTTAAGGATCCTCTAGCTACTACCTTAATGGCAAATCATTAAGCTGGGATGCCTTGAATGCATAAGATTGGAATCGCTCTACATTCCTGATAGGAAAATATTTTGAGAGTAGGATTCCATCTTCACCTTGACCCAACCTAAAGACAAGTATTGGTACATCATTTTATGTTGTGGATCAAGGGAGCAGAAGACTCTTCATCGACAAGGAGGAGGAGATCTTCAGCATTGAGCTAAACGAGACTCATCAGCTTATTTGTAAGTATCCAGAGTCCAAGAGGACACTTGTGATCATTCCTTTCTAGGATTAGATCTTAAGTGGTTCTCACCCTTTGAAGTCCTCAAGGAGGCCTCCGGCGGGAGTGTACATGGTGGGTGCATTGTGTGGACCCTTGCTCTGTAGAGAGCATAAACATCTTGTTAAGAGTGAACCAGTAAAACTCTAGGTTTTAGGTGAACCTGGTAAAACCTTAGGGTTTGAGGTCAACCGTGTAGAAACCTTCAGTAGGGTCTTATGGAAGATCCTTGGCCAGTGTGCGTAAAACTGGGTGCGTTGTGTTGACCCTTGCTCGTGAGAGCATAAACAGTCTTCCTCAGTGTAGGTTGTAAAGGTTGAAGATGAACCTGATTTAAAACCTTAGGTTAGAGGTGAACCATGTGAAACCTCCTTAGTGAAATCCAGTACACTCAAGGGTTGAGTGCGGTTACCGGGAGTGGAGTAGACTTATCGTCGAACCACTATAAAATGATTGTGTTTGAGATTGTTATTTTGATTGAGTAATTTGCTTTAATATTTCCATATCTGATTTTCTGATAACTTCTCACACACCTACACAGTCATATCCATTATGAACTAGATTGCATATTGTTTACTCCTTAAGTAGTTTGTGATTGGATCCTCTACCAGGCTTGGAAGCTAGTAGAGTTACATTTGAGTAATCCTGAGAATTGCATGATCATAGAATTAGTGAAGTAGGATTTTTAAATAACTCATAAAAACTTTAAAAAGTCCTATTCACCCCCCTCTAGGACATATTGGCATATTCCTTCTTCAACTAGTGCGGTCTTTACTGCCATTTCAATTATTATCAGAGAGGGTCTCTCTTTAAGGGCTTCACCACCTAGAGAGTGATCTTAACTGAAGTTGAAATCATGTTCAAGAGTGTCCAAGAGGGTGTGACAAACCAGAATAGTTACCTTGTCATTCACACTGCCCTAAAAGTCGGAAATAATTCGAAATGGTACCTTGATAGTGGATGCTCCAGAGACATGACTGGTGATCAAACTCACTTTTATGAGTATTCAAACTTTGATGGAGGATCAGTCACATTTGGAGTGGAA
The DNA here is from genome assembly GCA_030180095.1 of Magnolia changhungtana. Lineage (NCBI taxonomy): Eukaryota > Viridiplantae > Streptophyta > Magnoliopsida > Magnoliales > Magnoliaceae > Magnolia > Magnolia changhungtana. Next base: position 3,203,297 of record JASAUF010000525.1, read on the forward strand.
GCTCAGCCAAAATAATTGGACAAGGAATAATAGCTGTACCAGGTCTCCCAAAGATCAAACATGTCCTCTGTGTAGAAGGTCTAAAACATAATCTCCTTAGTATCTCCCAAATCTGTGACAAAGAACATCTTGTTACTTTCTCAAAGGATGTTTGTAGAATTGTGGATCGTACAGGAAAATCTCTCATAAAAGGGTTACGCACTAGTGATAATTGTTATGTCATTGAAAGTACAAGTGAGAGTGTACTATCCACAAAGTGCAATATGGCTGTAAAGAATGAATCCAAACTGTGGCATCAAAGGTTGGGACATGTTCACTACTGAAATTTAGCAAAACTCAATTCAAAGAATTTGGTTAGGGGACTTCCCAAGATTAGAAAAGAAGAAAAAGTTATCTGTGGAGAATATCTAAAAGAAAAATAAATTAAAGTCGGACACAAAAAGACAACCACCATAGCAACAACAAAACCTTTTGATTTGCTACATATGGATCTCGTTGGACCAACGAAGGTGGAAAGCCATGGCAAGAAAAGATACTTTCTGGTAGTGGTAGATGACTGCACCAGATTTACTTGGGTCACATTCCTTCGGGAAAAATTCGATGCGTTTGAGGAATTTGTGATCCTGGTAAAGCGTCTCCAAAATGAAAAAGGGTACGGCATAAATCATATCAGAAGTGATCATGGTGGAGAATTTGAAAATGAAAGATTCGAAAGATGTTGCAATGAGAAAGGAATTCGTCATGAATTCTCTGCCCCAAAAACATCTCAGCAAAATGGAGTCATTGAAAGGAAAAAATCGTCTATTGCAGGAAATGGGGTCTGTTATGTTGAATGGGAAAGATATAACAAAAAGTTTTTGGGCAGAAGCTATTAATACTGCCTGCTACATCATAAATAAAGTATATCTTAGAGCAGATCTGAACAAAACTCCATACGAATTATGGTTTGGGAAAGTACCTAGGGTGAAATATTTTCGTGTCTTTGGAAGCAAATGTTATATCTTGAGAGATAGAGATCACCTAGGAAAATTTGAGTCTAAAAGTGATGATGGAATCTTTCTGGGGTATGCTATGAATAGTCGTGCGTATAGAGTATATAATCTAAGAACCCTCACTATTCGAGAGTCAGTCAATGTGGTAATCAATGATCAACCTCATGAAGAAGATATACTTGAAAATGAATTAGAAGATGATGTAGATTCATGCAAAATAAAAATCTGACAACAAAACTACATCACCCTATGAACCTCAACCATCATCTAACACCCCCATCATGAAAGATCATCCTCGCAAACAGATTATTAGAGATCCTAAGGACGGTGTAAGAACTCGACAACAGATAGAAAATATCTATAGCCATTTCTGTTTTACCTCAAAAATTGAACCAAAGAATATTGTAGAAGCTCTTCAAGATGAACATTGGATAAATGCTATGCAAGAAGAACTTCAACAATTTCAAAGAAATGAGGTATGGCAATTAGTTCTCAGACCACTTGATACAAATATCATTGGAACAAAATGGGTCTTCAAGAATAAATTTGATGAATCAGGAAATGTGATCTGAAACAAAGCAAGGCTTGTAACTCAAGGGTACTCACAAATAGAAGGCATTGATTTTGATGAAACATTTGCTCCTGTAGCTCGCCTTGAGTCTATCAGAATTCTTCTGTCCATTGCATGTGCGCTAAAGTTTAAACTATTTCAAATGGATGTTAAGAGTGCTTTTCTTAATGGAGATCTTGCTGAAGAAATCTATGTTGAACAACCAAAAGGTTTTTCAGATCCTAAGTGTCCTCGTTACGTATATCGTCTGAATAAAGCCCTCTATGGTCTCAAACAAGCACCACGTGCTTGGTACGAACGACTGACAAAATTTCTTTTGGACCATAAATTCTATAAAGGGAGTGTTGATAAGACTTTTTTTACTCAAAGAACAAAAGATTCACTGCTTATTGCACAAATTTATGTGGACGATATAGTCTTTGGTTTTACATGTGAAGATATCGCATACAAATTTGCCAACCTCATGAGATCAGAATTTGAAATGAGTATGGTTGGTGAACTGAACTTCTTCTTAGGATTGCAAGTCAAGCAGCTCCATGATGGAATTTTTATCTGTCAAACCAAGTATGCGAATGATTTGGTAAAAAGATTTGGTCTTGAATTTTGTTGCTCTTATCATAGTCCCATGAGCACAGCACTCAAACTTTCCAAAGATACAAATTGCAAGAGTGTGGATCAACATCTACCGGAGCATGATAGGTAGTCTACTATATCTCACAGCTAGTCGTCCCGACATATCTTTCAGTGTTGGGGTATGTGCTCATTATCAAGCAGATCCTAAGGAATCTCTTTAACGGCTGTTAAGAGGATCATCAAATACATAGCAGGGACTCCATCCTATGGACTGTGGTATCCATTTGAAACATCTACCATCATCGCCAGGTACTCTGATGCCGACTGGGCAGGAAATTTAGATGATTGAAAATCTACAAGCGGAGGATGTTTCTATATTGGAAACTTTCTAGTCTCTTGGCAGAGCAAGAAGCAAAATTCAATATCATTATCTACTGCCGAGGCTGAATACATTGCCGCTGGAAGCTACTGTGCACAACTCCTTTATATGAAACAAATGTTGTTGGACTACGGTATTGAATAATCCACGATGAGTCTTTTCTGTGATAGCACAAGCGCAATTAACATCTCAAAAAATCCTGTTTAACATTCTCGGACTAAACACATTGACATCCGTCATCATTTATCCGAGAACTTGTTGATGACAAGATTATCACATTGGACTATGTTTCCACAGAAAAGCAACTCGCAGACATCCTCACCAAACCTCTCGATACAAATAGGTTTAGTGACCTTTAAAAATCCATTGGGGTCTGCATTCACTAAATCTCAGTAAACTTGAGTCACATAGGTAAATCCTTACACTGGGACATTCATGGTTATACGTCAGCCACAAGTCTTAACTCTTTACATTAACCATGTTAGTTTTGAGCTGAAAATGATTCTTTTGTTGAAATAACTATTAACTTGCTGCCAATCTTGGGCAGTTTATTTTAGACAGTTGGATAATTTGGCTTCATTTTAGATTATGGCTGAATAGAATTCATATCATTAATGCCATATTTTTGTTTTGAGCTCCCTGGTTTATCAAGTTATGGATTGCATATGATTAAAAACTACTATATAACTGCTCTAAAATGCATCCATAGGTTCTGAAATTGATGTTTGTTTAAATTGTATTACCTATTAAACATCACTTGATCTGCTTCTACCTGATTGGTTCTCCCAAGTACTTCAAGCTTCAGTCAATATCACCTGAGATATCTTTGTCAATGACTGACAAAAAGGGGGAGAACATTTATAAACACCCCGAATGGAAAATTGTGTATTTATCTATGTTGTTACAGGTATTAGGGGGAGCAGCTGCATCAAGCAAGGGGGAGTTTACAAGTCAGGGGGAGCAGCTACTGGTTGTGTACATGGGGTAGAAATTGTAAAATTATGTAAAAGAATGTACAACAATTTAGGGTGTGTTTGTTTGACGAACTCTAGGGTCTTTTGGGGAGAGCAGCTACTAGTTGTGTACATGGGGTAGAAATTGTAAAATTATGTAAAAGCATATACACACAATTTAGGGTGTGTTTGTTTGACGAACTCTAGGGTGTTTTGGAGATTTTGTCACGTAATTGACAAAGGGGGAGATTGAAAGTGCCCTGCTTTGTCAAGTTACGTGAGTGTTGAGTCAGAGTGTCTACAGAGCCTGATAGGAAGATCAATTCAAGCATCTGTCTCAACCGGATGTGTGCAAGCTCGTCACAGGTAAAACTTAAGCCTCACATCCCATGACCCAAAACACTAGGTAAAGAAAACCCTTAAAAATAAGTTAGAAATCATAGGGTTTTAAGGTGAGAAAAAAAAATTCGAAATAAGAAAATTTCTAAGTTTTTCTCACCTTGTAATTTTATCGGAACACCCTCGATATGATCGACCTGCTCTGTCGATGTCCTCGATACCTTAACGATATTATTGACGTGAGGACCAAATGTGTCCAGCAACTAAATATTCATCTGAACGGATTTATCGATGTATTGATACATCTATCGATATCATCGATACAAGCACTAAATATGTCCAGGTGCCCCTATTCTCGATGTATCGGTAAACCTTCACAACATATTTGGACGAATTATCGATGTATCGGTAAACCTATCGATATCATCGATATTCAAATCTCAAGTCTATCGAGTGTGGTTCAATAAGATCGACAGGCAGATTTTCGGCGTCCCTATTCTTTAATGAAAATCTCAAATTCCTTCGATATATCGATGCTCTTCCGAGATGATCTGAAATCAAATATCAATAACATCGGAGTCCATCGATGATATCAATCAAGGGTGCACATTTCTTACAGTAGATATTTCTGGTTGTTTTTAACTATGATCGGGGGCCCTTCGATATAATTGATATTTAAATATCGATGATATCGGCACCAAGTCGATTGCATCGAACAAGGTCATAAATCGTCCAGCAAGCTTAAAGACAAATCCGCTGGACTTATCGATGCATCGACTCTGATCTCGATATCATCGACATTCAAATTCCGATGATCTCGACGGTTCCTCGATCATTCATGAAAACCTGAAATATTTCAAAGTCAAGTCTCTCTCATTTTTCAAGTGTCGATGGATCGAACCTGTCATCGATGGAATCGGAGTTCGAAATTCGATGACATCGACAATAGTTTCGATTCATCGACTAATTAGCAAAGAGTTTCAAAGGCGTATGACATTGAGCCCGAGTCATCGAGCAGATCATCGATGCTATCGAGAGTATACGCTCGATGATATCGAACCTGCTCGATGATATCGAACTCTATCATAAATGTGACTGTTTTATATCTGTTGGAACTTTTTGCCTATATATAGAGGGCTTGTCTTTTGTTGCGATGAGAGAAAGAAGAGAAAGCTTTTGAGTGTTTCAATTTATATCTTATATCTAAAGTCCTTTCTCTCAAGGGAGTTCATCCTCCAATCCACCCTCACCATTGACATTCAATAGAGTGAATTGGGGAATGAACTTCCACATTTAAGGATCCTCCAGCTACTACCTTAATGGCAAATCATTAAGCTGGGATGCCTTAAATGCATAAGATTGAAATCGCTCTACATTCCTGATAGGAAAATATTTTGAGAGTAGGATTCCATCTTCACCTTAACCCAACCTAAAGCTAAGTATTGGTACATCATTTTATGTTGCGGATCAAGGGAGCAGAAGACTCTTCATCAACAAGGAGGAGGAGATCTTCGGCATTGAGCTAAACGGGATTCATCAGCTTATTTGTAAGTATCCAGAGTCCAAGAGGACACTTGTGATCATTCCTTTCCAGGATTGGGTCTTAAGTGGTTCTCACCCTTTGAAGTCCTCAAGGAGGCCTCCAGCGGGAGTGTACGTGGTGGGTGTATTGTGTGGACCCTTGCTCTGTGGAGAGCATAAACATCTGGTTAGGAGTGAACCAGTAAAACTCTAAGTTTTAGGTAAACCTGGTAAAACCTTAGGGTTTGAGGTCAACCGAGTAAACACCTCCAGTAGGGTCTTATGGAAGATCCTTGGCCAGTGTGTCTAAAAGTGGGTGCGTTGTGTTGACCCTTGCTCGTGAGAGCATAAACAGTCTTCCTCAGTGTAGGTTGTAAAGGTTGAAGATGAACCTGATTTAAAACCTTAGGTTAGAAGTGAACCATGTGAAACCTCCTTAGTGAAATCCAGTACACTCAAGGGTTGAGTGCGGTTACCGGGAGTGGAGTAGACTTATCGTCGAACCACTATAAAATGACTGTGTTTAGGATTGTTATTTTGATTGAGTGATTTGCTTTAATATTTTCATATCTGATTATCTGATCACTTCTCACACACCTACACAGTCATATCCATCATGAACTAGATTGCATATTGTTTACTCCTTAAGCAGTTTGTGATTGGATCCTCTACCAGGCTTGGAAGCCGGTAGAGTTACATTTAAGTAATCCTGAGAATTGCATGATCATAGAATTAGTGAAGTAGGATTTTTAAATAACTCATAAAAACTTTAAAAAGTCCTATTCACCCCCCTCTAGGACATATTGGCATATTCCTTCTTCAACTAGTGCGGTCTTTACCGCCATTTCACTTCAATTCATTCAGTCCCACATGAAGCAACAAATTATTAATCGTAGAGAATTCAAAGTATCTATCGTGCCCAATGTCCACAATAGATCAATGAATATTACCGATCAATCCCTTGCAAAATAAATAAACCATCGATCTTAGCTTTCTTAAGCATCCAAAGTGCCCAGAGTCGACAGTGGATCAAAGTAAACTAAAACTAAAGCTTTTTTCAAAACAAAATCATTGAATTATTCAACATTCAAAGCATAAACTTAAATCAAAGTAAACTAGAACATTAAAAATAACTACAAGCTTCACCTCTTAGCCCTATCTAAGATATTTAGCTAACCATTGTCACAGTTGAACTAAACTTAAACAAAAATATGAAAAAGAACTTAAAACCGAAAGCTTAATGAAGAAGAATGACTCCATAGAAACTCCACGACTCCTTGCTCTATCTCCCCAACCCTAATTCATCTCTAGAAAAGTCTAAAGTACCCCTTTACATAAGAAAAACTCGCATCGACTTTCGATCGAATTCAGATTTTCGTACTTTTATTACGCTTCGGTCGCACCAACAGTACCCTTCAGTTGCACCAAACATCACTTCTATTGTAGTTAAATTAACTTTTGGTTGCAGTTGAATTTCTTCAAAATACATTGAAAGTCTCAGTCTCCCTCGGGTCATATTGAACCTATTAGTTCACTGATTTGTGCATCTTGTTTCTCAATCATATGAGTCATTGTATCATGTAGTCGGTTAAGCTTTGAAGGCTTAAAACTGAAGACACAGTAGTACAAGAGCATCAAAGAGCAAAGAATAGGTAAATGAGGTGCCTTGATGACCCTAACACTTGACCTAAAACAACCTTTAAACATCTAGATGATTTGGCTTAATAAGTAAACTTTTTTTTAATCATCTCTTAGCCTTAAGAACACAATTGGAACATGATAAAAAATTCAAAAAGATGTGCAAAGTAGCTATGAAAACATACGCCCAAAACAACAGACTTTGAGTTGTGCTCGATCCCATCGAGCAAACCTCGAGGGGTCTTTGATAACATCGAAGATCCCCTCAATGGCATTGAACGGAAGTCAGATATGTCCAGCAAAAATTCATCGTTTTATCTTATTTTCTCAATGGCATCGAGGTCTCCTTTGATGGCATCAAAACTTACTTCGATGGCATCGAAGACCACTCAATGGCATCAAAGGTAACTCAGATCTGTCCAGCAAGAAATATATTAAATTATCTTATTTTCTCTATGGCATCGAGGTAACCTTTAATGGCATTGATAGAGCCATTATGATGTAGAGCGGGTCGGGGACAGTTTCATGGCCAAGATGGATCAAAAAAGGCTCGGTCGACGACAGAAGTGATCCGAACCGTCGAACCTTAGATCGAGCGTATCTCGCAATCCGGAATGAGTTAGCTGACATAAAATATATGATTTTGGGGTAGAACGATTTAATTTAGCCAACCAACCTAGCTATGCTGGGTTGCGCAGCCCGGAATTGCTAAAAACCCTGGATCGACAGTCGTTTCCCTGTTTTAATTTCATTTTTACTATAAATAGTAAGTTTTAGTTTGATTATAACTCTTCATCCACCGAGCTTTAGGAGTTGCGCCCAACGTGAAAAGAGCTTAGAATAATTAGGAGAAATGTTTGGTGAAGCCAAATAGGACACTATTTTTGGCCGAAAACCTTGCGCACTAGTAGACGTCACGACCGTCTATAAATAGTAAGTTTACTATTTATAGTAAGTCGCGATTTCTAGGAGTTTTAGTTGCAGTTTGATTTTGATTTCTTTCACATTTTTTGGTACCCATATTTAAAGGGTTGTGAACTTGTTTTTAATGATCAATTAATCAATTTCAAATTTCTTAGAATTTATTTCTATTTTTCTGCTTTCTTTCCTTGTGGATTCGAGAAGTCTCTGTGAGGGGTCCAGTGAAGCTCCATGGATTCGGAGTAGTTATCCTCATCACGTTCATCCCTGCATCAATTGGTATCAAAGCGAGGATTCCCCTCGGGCCGATGGAAAACAATGAACGTATGAATCAAAATCCTGTGAACAGTAATCCAAAGATTCATTATCTTTCGAAAAGAATGAAACCTTTTCAACCGGGAGAGTCAGTTGACCATGCAAGGGCTGCAGGCAACCATCAACCGTCCTGTGAATGCGCTACGTCCGCCCCGAGCCCTAGGCGGTGCTCCATCACCCATGGTTGTTGTACGATGCAACCTCGATTTCCATAGAGCACTACCACTGGCAAACTGTAGGGCTACACCAGATGATTCAAGTTCTAACGACGAGAACCTTAGTAAGGGTTTTTCTCAATGAACAATCCATGGAGGTGATCATCTAGATCGTGCTGAAAGAGACTATCGAGGTAAGGCTGAACTTCCTAGTTTAACGGTTTATTAGGTATAGAAGATTTTCTCGATTGGCTAGCCGAAGTAGAGAGATATTTTGATTTTATAGACGTGTCAGATCATAAAAAGGTAAAATTGGTAGCATTTAAATTAAAATCCGGTGCTTTTGCATGGTGGGAACAATTACAACTCTCACGAGCCCGCCAGAACAAGGTGCCCATCTTATCATGGCCACGAATGAGACGTCTTCTTCGATCACAATTTCTCCCTAGTGATTATGAACAGATACTATTCCAGCAATATCAAAATTGTCGACAAGGAAATTGAACCGTCACAAATTACACTGAAGAATTCCAGCAGTTGGCTACATGAAACGATCTGTCAGAATTTGAGTCACAGAAGGTGGCACGATTTGTACATGGGTTGTGGCCGACAATTCAGGACCTAGTTCAGATGTACTGAGTCGGGACCGTGGATAAAGCAGTTCAATTGGCGGGTAGGGCAGAAACACAACTTGCAAGAGCTCCTGCTCGTCCATATCCTTCAACTCAAACCCCTATGATGGGTCCCACACAGGATCCAGTGCTAGCACGAGAAAAAGATCCAGTAGGAGAACGTCCTCAACCTCCTACAACCGCAAACCGTGATACGGGGAGCAACTCGTCCAGACCTCATCGTGCAGCACTCACAACAGCAGGCCCGAGTAGGATTCCAAATCCTTATGCTCGGCCAAGGTCGAACAATTGTTACCGCTATGGCCAGCCTAGCCACTTATCAAACACTTGTCCTCAACATCCCACAGCACACTTGATTATAAACAAAGGGAGCACTGAAGATGAGGCCGCAGAAGAAGACTATGGCTTTGATGAATATGAACAAACCACTGAAGAAACAGTAGGTGGCGATGAAGTGACGGGCGAGGATCGTGGCGAATTTCTAGTTGTGAGGCGATTACTATATGCCCTACGAAAGGAATTACATCCACAGCGACACAATATATTTCATACTCGGTGCACTGTCAACGGAAAGGTCTGTGATGTGATCATAGACAATGGTAGTAGCAAGAACATCGTCTCAAGAGTGATGGTGGACAAGTTGTAACTACTGACGATGAAACATCCTTCCCCGTACTCAATTAGCTGGATAAAAAAGGTGAATGAGACCAAGGTAACTGAACAATGCACTATCTCATTTTCAATTGGCAAAAATTATAGGGATCAAATACTTTGTGACGTGGTCGACATGGAAGCTTGTCATATGCTACTCGGTCGACCCTGACAGTCGGACCATGATGCGACCCATCGGGGATAAGATAATGTCTACATATTCGTCAAGGATAGTTGAAAAATAATCATTGCTCCTATGGCACCAGAGAACCACTCTAAAGCTTCTAAAGTGAAGGGGAGTTCCCTCTTGACCATTCGGGATTTTATGGAGGAATCTAAGGAAACCGGTGAGGTATACGTCGTAGTGGTGAAGGACGAGGAAGAGGAACCCTCAAACATCCCTCCAAGTTTAAGACTGTTGCTAAACGAATTCAAAGAAGTCTGGTCTAAGGATTTACCTGATAGATTGCCTCCCATGAGGAACATCCAACATCACATAGACCTCGTCCCTGGGGCTAGCCTGCCCAACCGCCCTCATTATCGGATGAGTCCAAAGGAGTGCGATATACTTCAGGGGCAAGTGGAGGAATTGATCCGTAAGGGTCTTTTGAGAGAGCATAAGCTCATGTGCTGTATTAGCATTATTAACGCCAAAAAAAAAAGATGGAAGCTAGCGCATGTGTGTCGACAGCCGGACAATTAACAAAATTACCATCAAATATCGGTTCCCAATACCACGGTTGGATGACATGCTCGATATACTAGAAGGGGCCAAGGTGTTCTCTAAACTAGATCTAAGGAGCGGGTACCATCAGATTCGTATCCGACCTAGTGATGAGTAGAAAATCGCATTCAAGACCAAGGAAGGGTTGTATTAGTGGTTGGTCATGCCCTTCGGTTTATCGAACACACCAAGTACTTTTATGCGTTTGATGAATCAAGTTTTAAAACCGTTCACTAGCGATTTGTGGTAGTATATTAGGTAGGTGCTGCAGGTCCTATAAATTAACAAGTTGTACCTTAACTTGAAGAAGTGTAGTTTTTTAACTGACAGCCTGTTGTTTCTAGGATTTGTTGTAACGTTCACAGGCATTCGTGTGGACGATGGAAAGGTGCAAGCTATTAGGGAATGGACGATCCCGACAAACATTCATGAGGTGAGGAGTTTTCACGGGTTGGCGACTTTCTATCGTCGATTTGTGCGAGATTTTAACACACCATAGTCGCGCCTATAACAGATTGCATGAAAAAAAGACCGTTCCAGTGGACCGATAAAGCTGACAAGAGCTTTCATGAGATCAAGCATCGTTTGTCTATAACACCGGTCTTGGTGCTTCCTAATTTCGATAAATTATTTGAGGTTGAGTGTGACGCTTCATACGTCGAAATTGGGGAAGTATTATCACAGGAAGGCAGGCCGGTAGCCTTCTACAGCGAGAAGCTCAGCGAAGCCCGAAAGAAGTGGTCGACTTATGAGCTTGAGTTGTACACAGCTGTTCAGGCACTGCAAAGAGAGTTTGTTCTGTATACTGACCATCAAGCATTAAAGTTTATTAATAGTCAGACTAACTGAATCGTGTGCATGCTAGATGGGTTACATTTTTATAGGAATTCACGTTTGTTTTGAAGCACAAGTCAGGGCAGCAGAACAAGGTGATTGATGCACTTAGTAGTCGTACATCACTACTTGTTACAATGAACAACAAGGTGGTCGGCTTCGACTATCTCAAGGAACTGTATGCCAAGGATGAAGACTTCAAAAATTCTTGGGTGAAGAGCCAAGAAGGTCACCCCAGTGACCTTCATATACATGACGATTTTCTATTCAAAAGGAATCGATTGTGCATCCCCCAAAGTTCTCTGAGGGAGCAAATTATTCAAGAGCTACATGGAGGTGGCCTTGGTGGACACCTTGGGCGAGACAAGACTCGAGCTCTTGTGGAAGAGAGGTATTACTGGCCGTAATTAGTACGTGATGTGGAAAAAACCATACAATGTTGTCATGTTCGTCAGACATCCAAGGGGCAATCTCAGAATACGGGCCTCTACACCCCGTTACCTGTGCCTGATGGTCCTTGGGAGGATTTATCAATGGACTTCATGCTTAGTCTCCCACGAACACAATGCGGTATGGATTCGGTGTTCGTGGTGGTATATCGTTTCTCTAAGATGGCACACTTTATCCCATGCAAGAAGACCCTCGATGCAACACACGTGACGAATTTATTCTTCAGGGAGGTCGTACGACTACACGGGGTCTCCAAGACCATTACTTCTGATCATGACACAAAGTTCATTAGCCACTTTTGGCAGACTTTGTGGACTCGATTCGATACATGACTTCAATTTAGCAGTGCTTACCACCCACAGAGTGCTGGGTAGACCAAAGTTATGAATCGCACATTGGGAAACCTCCTTCACTGTATTTCAAGAGAAAAATCGAAGCAGTGGGATTTGGCCTTATCTCAAGCAGAGTTTGTATTCAACAACATGGTGAACCGCTCAACAGGAAAATCATCGTTCCAAATTATCTATGGATGAGTGCCTCGCCACACGCTTGACTTGGTCCCTCTGCCCAAGCACCCAGGCACAAGCATTGCAGCAGACCATATGGCAGACAAGATCATGGGCATCCATGCGGAAGTGTAGACCAAGCTACATGCCTCGAACGAGAAGTACAAGGAACAAGTGGACAAGCATCGGGGATAAAAAGTGTTCGAGGTGGGCGACCGCGTTATGGTTCATCTGCGCAAAGAGAGATTTCCGACCGAGACGTACAACAAGTTGAAAAATAAGAAGATCGGACTTGTCCCAATCATTCGAAAGATCAATGACAACGCTTATGTTGTTAATCTTCTAGATGACATGGCGATCTCACGGACTTTCAACATTGCGGACCTGACCGAGTATCATGAACCAGTGCAAGATGAGAACTCGAGGACGAGTTCTTTTGAAGTGGAGGGGATTGATGTAGAGCGGGTCGCGGACAGTTTCATGGCTAAGATGGATCAGAAAAGGCCCGGTCGACGACAGAAGTGATTCGGACCGTCGGACCTTAGATCGAGTGTATCTCGCAATCCGGAATGAGTTAGCTGACGTAAAATATGTGATTTTAGGGTAGAACGAGCTACTTTAGCCAACCAACCTCGCTACGCCAGGTTGCGCCCTCCGGAATTGCGAAAAACCCTTGGATCAACGGTCGTTTCCCTGTTTTAATTTCATTTTTACTATAAATAATAAGTTTTAGTTTGATTATAACTCTTCATCCATCAGGCTTTAGGAGTTGAGCCAAACGTGAAAAGAGCTTAGAATAATTAGGAGAACAGTTTGGTGAAGCCAAATAGGACACTTACTATTTTTGGCTGAAAACCTTGTGCACTAGTAGACATCACGACCGTCTATAAATAGTAAGTTTACTATTTATAGTAAGTCACGATTTCTAGGAGTTTTAGTTGTAATTTGATTCTGATTTCTTTACCATTGCTTGGTACCCCTATTTAAAGGGTTGTGAACTTGTTTTTAATGATCAATTAATCAATTTCAAATTTTTTAGAATTTATTTCTATTTTTCTGCTTTCTTTCTTCGTAGATTCGAGAAGTCTCTGTGAGGAGTCCAGAGAAGCTCCGTGAATTCGGAGTAGTTATCCTCATCACGTTCATCCCTGCATCACATTATCTATCCATTTTTTTAATCATTGGAACTCAAATTTCTAATAAAGCGCATTTGCATGTGTTTTTAATGCAATAGAAGATTAGAAAAATCCATGTTCATATCTCTCGTCCAAGCCTCTAAACTAAAAAGTTCTAAGTCATCTTCCTCGATATTAACACTTTAATGAGGATTTTAACCTCCACCTTGAACATGTGCTTGAACTCCTCCATTTTTCTAGAAATTGGACTCTACCTCTATATACATACCTTTGTCTAAATCCTCTAGAAGACCCATTTAGGTGAATTCCCTAGGAAATACAACTTCTCATTAGTTGTAAGATATTCAACCAACCTCCCATCACCTTGGTCATCTCAAAGAAGCACTACATGCAAGGTGTTTAATCTTTAGAGCTAGAGCCTTGGCGACAAGAAAAACACCCAACAGTGCTACCATTACACCATTAGTGAATAGAGTCGGCAAGGTTAATCCTCGAAATTCATGCCCAAGATAGAGCCTGATGTACGGTTGAAGCTCTGTATGCCACATGTTACGGGATCGGACTGCTGAATACAATGGATTTCATCAGCAAGGCATCTAGATCGAAGGACCACTCGATGTTCATGTAAATCCATTGTGGAATCAATGAACAGTGCGCCTAATGGCTCCAGATCCGACCCTAAAAGTCCACAAATGCAGAGTCTAGATCTAGCCTTAAAAGGTCCATGAATGAACAATCCAGATCTGACCCTAAAAGATTAGGAAAGGCAAATCCAAATCTGACTAGAGAAAATCTTCATACGTATTTGCCAATGTACATTGATCCACACGATTGATGCCTAACCTGTCTCTAATACCAACTGTAAGACTAAATGCGAAATAACGGATCATCCATGTATTAATTATGAAAATCATAAAACTAAATAAATGAATCTTAAACGTATACCTGATTAGCATCAAATTGTTTAGACGTGGATCGATGAACTTGGCCTTCTACACCCCACACCCATTCTAAGAACCTTTTCAATGGGACTAGTTTTCTCACAAGTAAGTTTTGAGACTAAGATGTATTTGTAGAAGAACGTCATAGAGTACCTTAATCCATCACAACTACTCCGTCAGGACTCCCCACTATACTATGGATATGTAACACAATCCAAACAACTCACTCCATTAAGTATCTGAATCGGTCACATCTATAGTAGGGCCCACCGGTATGCTCAATCTAAATATCCAACGGTCGAACATCCAAACCATTGATCACGTGGCGCCCACTTAATAAAAGTATTACATAGGATTCATATACTTCATCTCAGGTGGAAACTACAAGAGACGCACTCCTGAACCTTTAATGTTCTCCATGTCACGAGTTTCAACGCCTGATCAAGGGTTCAAGTACCCATAGGTGGTGAAATCCCACTAAGGTGTGAGTGTGTGGCGGTGTCTGTCCGTGTGTTTAAAAAAAAAAAAAAAAAAAAAAAAAAAAAAAAAAAAAAAAAAAAAAAAAAGAGTAAAAGCATGCACATTTCATTTCAGTCCTTATGATCAGCATCTTACTCGATGAAATACAAGTATTCTTTGAGCTGTAATTTCCAGGAAAGATCAGATAAGCTATTCTTTAAGCTGCTTGTGAACTCATCACTAGCACAAAATACAACAACAACGGATGTTTTGGTTTCCCTTATTGATACAGATGCTTGTAGGAGAGTCATAGCCTTCTACTATGAAAGCTCATCAGATTACATATAGATTATATGATCGGCCAAGCACGTTTGTGTATACGTTATGTGAGTATGTTTACTTTATTCATGCCTGACTAATGCTAGCTATCCCGCTATAGGGAAAATTATTTGTGCCATACTGCGTATCTGTGGCCACTGGTTGCTAGTTTCCATTCTGATCCACTTGGACACCATGAGCCATCTCCTATCTTCATGCATACTTTTTCCCCAATGATTGCAGCGTAGAGATCCGGACGGGCCTCTAAAATTCTGATTGAAGAACGGCTGTGAATATCTTGATGTCTCCGAATGTCCAGCTGCACAGAACTCAAGAGTTTAGGAAGGAATTTCAGTTCAGAAGCTGCTTTAATGGAAATTGTTTGTACATTACCAGCTTCACAATTTGGTCGTGGTTGGAATCACCCCAATCATAAAAATGGTCATAGAATACAGCAGGTATTCCGGGATGTGTAAGTATGTACGCATAGCCCTGTTGGGGGGGAGGAAGAAGAATTAGTGCCAGAAACTAATGAAGTTGAATAGACAAGATAAAGCTGTAAGAAATCTTAGGATCTATCAGGAGCTACTAATTTAAGTGTGCATAGTGTTTACCCGCAGCATGCACTAAACAAGCAACTCACATTGGCACACATGTGAGAACCAGGCCATTCATAAGGCGGGCCCAATTGCGTACTAGCCCAAAAATCAGGCCAGTCCACTTATCTAATGAGCCACACATGCTTCAAAGTGGATGGTTGGTTATTCTTTTTAACTGTGTCACAAACCTTAGTAGACCAGCCTGATTCTTTATGAAGGGAACATTTGTGGGGCTCATATGATGAACAGCCCTGATCATTGGTGCCACTTTAGCATGTGTGGCACACTTGCAGATAGGCATCATGGGTGCCACTTTAGCATCTTCTTGTGCCTTCTCATCCTTTCTTTTTATTCCAACTGAGTTTTAAACACCAAACTCTACCTGATGAACTACATGCATCCCACGCAAGAAGGGTAGCATAAGCATTCACAGGCTTTATCTTCTTCATTTGGCAACAGAATAGAGGACCACGGGGTCCATTACTTGGCTTACCATAAACCCTCTTGATATGAAGGTCCCAACAAGACTAATCAAACTAGCACTTTTATTCATAGGGCTCTACATAAACTACTCTCCCTATCTTGTTCAATTAAAATAAAAAATAAAAATAAAAATAAAAAGAGTTTTATAACAGATCAATAAAATAAACATGTGTACCATTCACAAAAACAGTCAATACATGGAAATGGTGCTGCCTTGAATAGAGAATCCATAATGATCATGAAATTAAAAGCTTGAGAATTCAGCCTAGCGCTGTTTGATACATAATAGCATTTTGTTCTTGTCTAACTATGTTAGGGAGTGGCAGAAGCAAGCAATTGGAGGACTTGACTTTTTCCATATGTTACTGCAAACAGCATCCGTTGCAAGCCTCGATAAAGCTTGACATAATAAAGGACGATATGGTCAAAACCACATCCCACAACTATCCATGAAGTCCCATACGAGTGCCAGTATCATCTTTGTGTTGATACCATTAGTGCACTAATTTTGCATGTTACTGGTCAATCACATGAGTCCATGTGTCATGTAGTCGGTTGAGCCTCTGAAAGCTAAAGACCGAAGGCACAAGGGGACGAGCATCAAGGAGCAAAGAACAGGTAAATAATATGCCTTGGTGACCATAACCCTTGAATCTCTAGATAATCTTGGCCTAATAGGTAAACCTTGTTAATCATCCATTAACCTTAGGAACCTAATTGGAACATGATTAGAAGATGTGCGAAGCTGCTGTGAAAACATACGCCCAAAATAGTAGTTTTCGAGTACTGCTCGATGGAATCGAGCAGACCTTGAGTAGTCTTCGACGGCATCGAAAACCTCTCAATGGAATCGAGTAGGTAACTCAAATATGACTAGCAAATTGTCTGAGTTTCTTGATGGAATCAAGGAACCTTCGATGACATCGAAGGATATCCTCAATGCCATCGAAGACCACTCAATGGCATCGAATAGTAGAGTAAAAACTGTCCAACAACAATTCAGCTGGAAATCTGATTTCTTCGATGCCATCGAAGCCCTGCTCAATACCATCGAAGCGCTAGTAGATGTCATCGAAGGAGCCGTTATTTGCCCTTTTTTTACCATTAGAACTCGAAATTTTTATAAAAGGCATTCGGTTCTTGTGCAGAAAAATGAATTTTTGGCGCAATAGAAGCTTAGGATATTCCATGATCATATCCCTCATCCGAAGCCTCTAAACCAATGAATTGTAAATCATCTTCCTTGATATTAACACTCTAATAAGGATTCCAACCTCTACCTTGAAAATGTGCTTAAACTCCACCATTTTCGAGAGATTAGACTAAACTTCTATAGGCATACCATTATCTAAATCCTCTAGAAAACCCATCTAGGTGTAACTCCTAGAAATTACAACTTTTCATTAGTTGTAAAAGATTCAACCAGCGTCCCATCACCTTGGTCACCACATCGGAGTTCTACATGCAAGGTGTTTGATCTTGGAGCTGAAGTCTTAGCGAAGCAACAACATCATGATCGAGGGGGGGGGGGGGGCAAAAGGGAGTTAATTGAAGCATGGGAGAGCATTGATCAAGCAACCTGAGAAAGCGCTACAAGAGGAGCTTAATTCGACAAGTAAGTTGTCAATTGTAAGAGTCTATGTGTACTCCTTCCTTGAGTAGGATTAAGTGCAGAGTTTGAATTGCCAAACTCGACTAGGTTCTTGTGTAGGACATTGGCTCTTGTATAGGGCCTAAATCCAGGTTCTTGTGTAGGACCTTGGCTCTTGTGTAGGACCTAAATCAAGTCCATATGTAGGCCACCGGGCACAAGTGTTTGCATGTCAGTCTCTATGGAAGCCTTCGGCAGGAGTAAGCATAGGTCCTTGGATTAGGACCGAGGTTGTTGGTTAGCCTAAGAAAAACCAACTAAAGTCTCTTGCAGGAGCATCCGAGAGTGTATGTCAGCAAGTTCTTATGTAGGATTGAGGTTCGTGGTGAACCGATAGAAAATTGCACAAAATCTCTTACGAGAGCTGCTCCGTGTGTAAGATTGTAAAGGTTAAAGGTCCACCTAATTTAAAATTTCCTATAGTGAAATCCAGTACACTCGTAGGTTGAATGCGTCCACTAGTAGTGGAGTAGGAAAACCAAACCACTATACCTACTTGTGTTTGGGATTGTTATTTGAGCACTTGTTTGATTATGCTTATGTAATTGAATGTTTAATTATATGTATGCATGATTAGATGTATGTTAGGAGTTAATAGTTTATAAACTAGTTACTTAATTGGCTTATCATTTGTAGTCTATGTGATTGGACCCTCCATTGGCTGGGAAACCTTCATTGCCTTGATTAGTGTAATTTGCATATTTGCTTAAGTAGGCAATTGAGTTTGAAAAGACGAAAATTTTATTTACTCCTAATCAGCAACCCCCACCCCCCGCAAGGACATAGCCATCATTTCATAGCCCCGCATAGCTTCCATACAACAACCATGGTAATCCCATTACACCACGTGTGAACTTTCAAATACTGCTACAACATTTAAAATATTGGCTAAAGCCAAGTCTACTCGACTGAGTTGGCTTAGTTCCGGTAGTGAAGAACCAAGTAGCCCTACTAGACCAAGTCTAGATAAGTCATACCACTTTCAATCCCTAGGTGAGTCACATTCCAAAACTGATATTTAGAAATATTACCAACACACTAAGCATATATCTAAGTATCATGCCACCAGTGTTCAAAATATCGGTATCACACAATGTATCGCACCCTTGGGATACAAATACATATCAGTTATCGCACGGGATATATCATTTGTATCGTGTAATTTATCACACTTTTTGGGAAACATGGGGAAACATTGGGAAATTGGTTGAATTTTTCAATAAAACTTCAGGAATTAGTAAAAAATACCTCAATACACACTTTTAAATTATAAAATCCCAAAAAAGAAGTGCACATAATAGGTTTCCTTTGTATAGGGTCTTAAGTTATGCGTTGTCTGATTGAACTGAGACAACTAACTATATTCAGATATGATGCATAATGGACAACTAATATGCCATGAAAAAAAAAAAAAAGGATGGACACAATGGATTTCTCACAAATATCATGGTGGGCCACATCATGAGCCTGATAGGACCATGAGGCAGATTCAAATCTCATGTGGAACACACCATATGAAATAGTGATTCTTGAACGGCCACTATTAAAAACTTCTTAGGGTTGCACTGAGGGTCTTGACTATGGGCCCACCATGATGTATGGATTCTATCCATACCATCCATCCATTTTAAGAGATCATTTTAGAGCATGAACCAGAGAACGATGTGCATGGAACCCTGATTGTGGGCCCACCCATTATGTATGTGTTGTATCCACATTGTCCATCCATTTGGAGAGACCATTTTAGGGCCTGAGCCAAAGAATGAGGCCGATCCAATACTCAAGTGGACCCTACCACAGAAAAAAGATTTTTTTTTTTTTTTTTTAAAAAGAGTGGAGACAATGACACCCACCATTGAGGCCGATCCAATTCTCACGTGGACCCTACCACAGAAAACAGTGCTATTGTAGGGCCCACCATGATGATATGTTGTATATCCACTCCGTCCATTCAATTTTTCAACTCATTTTTGGATGTTGTCCCAAACATTAAGTACATCCAAATTTTAGGTGGACCATACCACATGAAACAGTGATGATTAAACGTTCACCATCAAAAACATATGAAGGCCCACTTTAAGTAGATCCATCATGTTTATTTTCATCCAACCCGTCGATAAGGTTAACCAGAAGTGAATGAAGGGAATATACAAAGATGACCTTAACCCAAAACTTTCTTGGCCTATAAAATGCTTTTAATGATTATTCACCACTTTTTATGCTGTGGTTCACCTGAGATTGGGATTTGCTGAAGTTTTGGCCTAACGTCCTTAAATGATATAGAAAATCTGATGGATGGCATGGATAAAACATATACATCAAGGTGGACCCCACAGCCCGTTTGTAAAGTAAGCCAACTAGTTGTTGTACCGCACATCAGCGGCCGCGCTGGTGTATGTCTATGTGCGAATTAACTATGAAAAGAGGATTAAAGTTATGTGGGCCCCATCATGATGTATTTATTATATCTATACTGACCATCCATTTGGGGAGATGATTTTAGGACACGTAACAAAAAATGAGTCATATCTAAAGGTCAAGTGGACCACATCACAGATAGCAGTGGGACAGTGATTCCCACCGTTAAAACATTCGTAGGGCCCACCGTAATGTTTCTTCTCCATCCAATCTATTCATAAGGCCACACAAACATGGATGCAGAGAAAAAACAAATATCAGATTGATCGAAAACTTCTGCGATCCCAGAAAGGTTTCAATGGTAGAAGTTTAATCTCCCACTACTTTCTGCGGTGTGGTCCACTTGATCTTTGGATCTGTCTTATTTTTGGGCTCAGCCCTTGGAACGATCTCACGAAATGGACGAACGGTTTGGATATAACATTTACTTCATGGTAGGGCCCACGGAACACGTCAACTCACCAGCCAGGTAGCTGGTGTGCGGTACACCACCCGATCCGCTTCCAAAAATCGCATCGGAAGTCATTTTCACGACAAGAAAGGGTTCCGGTCCTTCCGGAACCCTAAATCTCAAATCCCAAATCCAAAATCCCTACGATTTTGGCAAATTTTTGGTCGAAATCTCCATTTCACAGAAAATCTCTCCCCTATTCGACGAAAAAATAGGAAAATCGGGGGGTTTTTTCGCACTTACGGCACACCGCTACCTCTTGATTGAGTGGCCCACCAGATTTAACTTCCATTCACGCTCACATCTTTTGCATGTACCGAAATCCCCTCTCTTACATGGATTTCCCTCTTTTTGTTTGGATTTTGTTTTCAATTTTTTGAGAATATTGCAAACCCAACATTCCCAGCCTTTTATCGTAGGAATTCTCTCCTCAAATGGTTGTTGGCTTTGTAATGTGCGATAGTATCGCTAATATTGGGGATTTCGCAAAAAAATTGTGCGATATTGTGTGATATATCGCACGATACAAAAAATTTCACTTTTTTTTTTATTATTTCAGGGACTTTTGATGGGTTTCGTCTCGATGGGCAGCGATAACGGTAATATCGGCCGATATTATCGATATTGCGAACACTGCATGCCACCATATCATTTTACGGGTTCAGAATTATCACAATGTGAAGACATGCCAAGTGTATTACTATTATCTACTAGAGATGAGTAAAGAGAATCATATATTAGGAATATCAAAATTGAGGTCATGTTATTGTTACACACCATCTAAATTATGTCAACCATTGATCAGTAAAGGTGTTTTTCATTCAAGGGAACGGCCATGATTTCTTGAAGCATGCTTCCACTAATAATATCCTCTTGAGACCAAATTTTGAAACTCCAAAAGTAACTATAATTGTTTGATACTTGTGAACGCCTCCCCCCACGCGCAAGTGCGGCAGCGGTGCCCCCACTTCCTTGCTTTGGTATTGATTTATTACTATAGCCAAAGTATGTTATTTCACTTAGGTGTAAAATTGCATTTGATTCAGAATCGCCACTAGTCAAATGAAACTTAAAATCTACGGTCGGCTAAAAACCGTAGAATCACTTAGGGGTCGGGGAATCTCACGATTCTCTAACTCAAGTGATTCCCGCGGTTGGTCTATGACCGTAGATTCTAAGTAAGGGACTTGGTGATGGAAAAGGAATGAATTAAGCACCATTTTTTGCCCGCACAATGTGCAGTCTCTACTTCATAAGATTTTTCAGTTTTTGAGGATTCAGCGGAGTTTCAGCATTTTTATATTTAGTCGTGTTTCACATAACCTATAAGAGTCAGGCAAGTGAAAAAAGAAAAAAACTATCTAGCTTTAAATTACAGAGCCAATTGGCCCCGGGTTGGTAAATAAAATAAAAATGCCGTGAATAAAATAAAATGTCAACATTGCTTCGCATGATTTAAGATCCTGGGCAAGTAAATAAAGTAAGAGAAAATGGAAGAGAGAAAATAATGAAGAATGATAAGGAAATGTAGATATACTTGATTCACTTGGAATATGCAGAGTGGAATGCGAATTAAATAAATATAGACAAACTTTTAGCTTCAATGACTTCTTTAATGGCCGTTTTTGTATCATATATCAGACAGCATATCGACATATTGGAAATCTTTAAGACACCTCGAGCAGCACCTCCAGGCGAACTCCAACCCTCAGACCATCTATATATTTTATCTCTCTGCTCTCTATTTTTCTCTCTCGCTCTCTCTTTATTTCTCTCTCGTTTTCTCCCTCTCTGGCCCAAGGTATCCTGTATCGGTATCGGTTGGCGTAACGGTGCCCTCCAAAACCGATACGGATACGGGGGCGTATGGCGATACGGAGGCATATGGCGATACAGGGGCGTAACGGCCCGTAACGGCGCAAATTATTTTTTTTGCCAAAAAAATATGAAAAACTATGGATTAAATCCGGAATATTCTAAGCATTCCAAATATGCATTCATTTATAAATTGGAATATGTTTATGGTGGTGTAACGGTCCGCTCTTTGGTGAGAAGTTGTATCGAACTGTCTGATTAATTTTTAAACCAGGTAACCTGAATTTGACTATAGAATTTATATATTTAATTTTCTAAATATCTAATTTATATACTTCACAATTTAATATCTTTCTACCAATAGTTCTTTTTTAAAAAATGAAATTAAATTCACGTAGATGGCGTTGCCAATTTCGGGCTGACTTGGAGGACCAATCTATGCCCCAAATTAGCCTCAAATTCATGCTTATGTATTGGTGGACACTTAAATCATGAGAAAAATCAAAAGGCCCTATTTAAAAAAATAAAAGTACACAAAATAACAATTAAAACTATTCAAATAATTTGATTTTATCATTGTGAGTTAGCAATTGCAGTTCATAATTTAATTGATAAATTTGAAGTTAACATATGCCTCGTGTACAATTTTTTAAGGGCCTGAATTGGGCGGGATTTGGATGGTGTAGTGTAGCACACGTGTCAAAGTTTTTTGGGCCCCACCCATGATGAATGTGTTATATCTAAACCGTCCATTCATTTGACGAGATCGTCTTAAGGCTTGACACGAAAAATAATATAGATCTAATTATCAAGTGGACCACACTGCAAAAAGCAGTGGGGGATTGAACGTCTACCATTGAAACTTTTTTTGGGATCACATAACTTTTGGATCAATATGAAATTTGTTTTTCCTCTTCATTCAGGTCTTTTTGACCTTATGAATAGATTGGATGGAAAATAAATGTTATGGTGGGCCTACGAATTGTTTAATGTGAAAATCATCATCTGTATTTGCTATTTTTGGTGTGGTCCAAACGATCTTTGGATACGGTTCATTTTTTGGGTAATGCTCTAAAATGATATTTAAAAATAGATGAACGGTGTAGATATAATAAATACATCACTGTGGAGCCCATATAACTTTAATCTCCTTTGAACTGTTCGTACAACTCAGAGCTCGAGGAGTGTCATCGGGCCGCCATTTAGCGTGACACGCACTGACACTTACACGCACGCCGCAAAAAAAAAAAAAGAAAAAAAGAAAAGAGGGAAATCGAAAAGAAAAGAGGGAAAGAAGAGGAAAGAAAAAAGAGGGAAAGAAGGAAAGAACAAGAGAGAGAGAGAGAGAGAGAGAGAGAGAGAGAGGAGGAGGAGGTACCAAGCAGCCACAACAAAGAGACGCATATACGGTGGCAAGAAGAGAAGAAGAGGAAGAAGAAGAAGAAGAAGAAGAAGAAGAAAGAGAAGAAGAAGAAGAAGAAGAAAGAGAGCAAGAAGGTAAGTTTTTCTGTTTTTTTTTTTTTTTTCAAGGCCCGTAACAGCCGTTACAGGTCGGTAACGGCCGTTATGCCCGTAACGGGCCCGTAACAGCCGTTATGGGCACAAAATAGGGAATCGGACGATACGGCCCCATATCGCGTAACGGGTCCCACCGTTACCGTTACGTATCGGCCGTTACAGCCGATACGTAACCGATTTGGGACACCCTGTCTCTGGCTCACTTCCCTGTTCCTCTCTCTCTGCATCTGTCCCTTCTTACAAGTGGCGAAGGCGTCTATTTATAAACTTTACAGCCGCAATCGTAGATGACTCTGCGTGCTGGGAGCCACAATTTTTTACGACTCCTGTTGGCATAACAGGGTTTTTATTATTAAATTAACATTTTCTTCTCTCACTCCTGACATCCCTACAGGTAATAATTATTATTTTTATTTATATATGTTTATTTTATATAAATGTAATCATTACGTGTGTGTGTGTATAATGTAATAATTACTTATATTTATATAAAGGCAATGATTACAAATAATATATATATATATATAGATCGTTATATTGGTTTTTGTCTTTTTATGCAAACCATTTAAACGCTTATATCTTATTTGTTGTCTGTCCATTTTCGGTAATCTTAATCTCATTGGAAAGATAATCAGATAAGCTTCCTAACAAGACTAGAATCAGATTTATCAAACCCTGTTTGACCTACCGAAGGTATGACCGTCTAGTATATGAAATCAGTTGTCTACAATTTGATCGATGGTATGTTTTCAATGATCTTAGGGTCATTGGAAATTTCGCCCAATAAACTTTTCAATGCAACTGAAATCACTTCAATCGGGTCCCATTTGACTAGTTTAAAGTGCCGCTAGAGTTTTTACGGCTTTATTTGCTTGGCAATGCGTGGTTTTGATAAACAGGCCGGATCTTTCCTCATCATAACCTGGATTGGAGGAAACTTAAGTTCGTTAGGAAGATCATTTGCCCACATTTCCGATGAATAATAAATCATCATGATTGATCAGAATTTGCTCTCAATAATACCATGACCACTTTGTGGAAAAGGATAATCGTAATTTTCTCAATCTTTAAGATATGACCTCTCACGCCTCAACACACCATTTTCCGGGATGACTAAGTAGTAGAGAGAGTGATCCATGGGTAGAGAGTTCATTTTATCCTTTTTTCGCACACCAGTTGCCAGGTACAGAGAGTTTCCGAGGTTTTGGAGTTCGGATGTACAGCCGTGACCGAATCACTACTGAATTTGGTGCTAGCAGATTGGGTCCATTAGTTGTCTCCAGGAAGTGCCGAGTATGATCCCAGTTCGACCCATTTGGATTTTTCAATGATCTCTACGTCAATAGGAGACAATTTATTAAAGTCAAGCTGAAGCTCAAAGAGTGGCTTGTCCTCATTTTAGGAGGGGTGTCTACAATACTCCAAAAGTAACTATAATTCTTGTCATCAAAGCCTTGCCCGAAATATTAGAGGTTGGTTTAACTAAACCTATTTCTCTAGTCACTCGTAATAGGAATTCCCATGATCTCTTGGCAAAGTTAAATGACAGCTGCCTACTTGACATCAACTCTCCTTCATCTGTGTCAGGACCAGCTGAGGCATCTCACTAGGCAGAGTTTAGTAACTATGAGTTTCAATACATTGTATTTGAAAATTAGAACACCTTTCTCTAGTTTTGCAAACCATCATGATTAAATTAAGCTTACAAAAGTTAATTACTAAATTATTAGACACAAGTTATATGATTGTATAACAAACTTAAAAATAAAATGAAAAGGAGAAAAGAAAAAAAAAAAAAAAAAGGCCAAAGGCACAACTTCTATAAATTTGAAAGGAAAATAATATTATTTATTAATAAAGATTAACAAAGAACAATAGAAGTAGGTTCCAAAAAGATGAGAAGCGTGTGACTAAATGGAAAAGAAACAAACCATTTAATTATTATGTTGAAAAACATTATAATAGATAGAAAAAAACAATGTAATCAGAAAGTACTCATACCTCCATAATGTGTCCAGAGGGGAAAGGCCAATGAGCCTGAAAGAACAAAACAACATTATTACAGGAAATTAACAAGTACTAGAAGATTGAACTATAACTGTGGTGTAGTTCTGTCAAGAAAATATGCTGAATTTTTTTGTTTAGCTACTGAATAGAAAAAATACATCATCTTAATAAATGAATGGGAAATTGCCAGAAGCCAGTTTCATCGAATTTTTAAAGCAACTCTTGAAGCAAATCAGCATGGAACTAATTTTAATACCTGTGTAGACCCTGTGTCATGGTTGTCAATGAATGTGACAGCCCTTGAAGACCACCAACCCATGACACCAGGGGGCTTTCCTTGAGGATCACGCAAACGCCACAGTTCTCCCTTAACAGCTTCCTGTGGGAAAAGATACATTTTCAGCTGTCTTCCACAAACAATTCATCCTTTTAGCAGCTGGTAGAATATTAATGTCTTTCTAAACAAAGTCTAATTCAAATTCCTTTGGAATCATCACAATTTTCTGCAGCTAGATACCTGAAGAATACCCTTCGTTGTGAAATCGAATGCAGCACAATGCCCTCCCGTGTTGTCTATCCAATTGATAATCCGTTGTCTATGACTATCTGGGTAGTATTCAATTAATTATTGACAAAGGGACCGCTAAGGTTCATACAAAGATATATAATGAAATGAAACTACAGTATTTTAATACAAGAACAATGGAACAATAGGATAAGAGTAGCTGAGGAACATTTTCAGACAAGTGAGAGAAAAAAAAAAAATTGTAGCATTGCTAAAAATGGTTATAGTTACAAACCAAATTTAAGAATAATGATGTGGCATGTAAGGGTGGCAATGGGCTGGGTAGCCCACCCGATTCAGCTTTGAGCCCGGCTCGGGCCTACTACCTTGGGCCTTACATGCATGGCCAGATGATGCAGGACATGAAATTCAAATATAATGTGCGAGATTTCAGGCTTACGATCACGTTAATTCAGAAACAATTACACAAATTCCATATCCCACATGAAAGTCCAAACCATTCGATTAAGGGAAATCTATGCAGGTCCAAGCCTACACATATTAAGGCTGGATCTGTTAAAATTATAAACCAAATGATGCTCAAAGATAAGCAGTAATCATCTGCACATGCACAGCAATCAGTCCCTAATCCAAGGGATTCACCAATTTCAATTCAAGGAACCCTAGGGTGAGAAAAGGGGCAAATAAATTAAGGATAATGCAATCTAGGGTTAGGGTTTATGAAAAATTGGTATGAGAGGGTAAAATAAGAAGAAAACCTGAACCGGAAAACAGTTCTCGTGCGCAGACAGCAACAATGGCCCAGACGCACGTGCGTGTGAACATGGCTGCACGTGTGTGGGGCTCACTATTCAGAAAAAGGCCACCTTGGCCTTGGTCGGCCAACGATGGACTCCAAAACCTCCAAAAAGGCCACCTTTGCTTCTGAGGGCACCCGAATTTCATCTATATTCTGATTTGTAACTCTCTGTTTATGGTATAAATCGAAATGATCCTTTTGAAAAAAAAAAAAAAAAAGATGCACGGTTTGTGCGTGGAGCTCCGCCGAAGTTTCAGCCCTCCTACAAGGCCAAATTCTGAAAATCTGTTGTAGAGAGAAAAACGGCTGCAACTATTAATGGATTTGCAGATGGAATGCTTGTAAGAGGAGAAATATGGATGGATGAAGGTGAGGGCGAATCGGGATAGATGTGGCTTCGCACCACGGTAATTAGGGAGGGCTTTGCACCCAATTAGGTTTTCATAACTCAGAAAAGAGCAGGAAAACGCAGCAATTTTTATTAATCTTCATTGAATTCAAAGAACTACAAAGGGTGTTTATTTATAAGAAAACCCTATACCCCAAAACTCATGCCATGTGCGCAACTTATTACTTGGCGATGAAGTAAATTAAAATAAAAATCAATTAAAGAAATCTAAAGCGTTCATGATGTTCTAAATAATATAAATAAGCAAAAATTAAAGTATGAACTTAATCCAACTATATTGGTATCGATGAAATCGAACAGGTTTCGATATCATCGATAATTGCAGAATTTTTCACTGCTGGTTGCTGGACAGTTTTTTTGTCCTATCGATATGATCGAGAGACTTTCAGATGATATCGAGGCTGTCATCGAGAGTGGCTCGATGGCATTGATAATTGTTAGATTTTTCACCCCTGGTCGCTGGACAGTTTTGGTCCTGTGTCGATATCATCGAGAGACCTTCAGATGATATCGAGGCTGTCATCGAGAGTGGCTCGATGGCATCGATAATTGTTCGATTTTTCACCCCTGGTCGCTGGACAGTTTTGGTCCTATGTCGATATCATTGAGAGACCTTCAGATGATATCGAGGCCGTCATCGAGAGTGGCTCGATGGCATCGACGAGTTTCGCAGATGCGATTGCGGAAATGCAAATTTTGCGGATTTTGTTTCCTATTTGGATTCTACCTCTTTCTAGTATGCGGGATTGGGGTATATTCCAGGGCATTCTAAGTTTCCTAAAGGTTTTCTAGGAGGGCTTAGGGTTATCAAAGGTGAGAGAGAGAGAGAGAGAGAGAGAGAGAGATAGAGGAAGCTTGTAGAAGGGAGATTCTGCTCATAGAGGTGATCTACTTCGCAGTCCACGTCTCAGCGCTTCTACGTCCTCGTGATCAGTGAGATCTCTTCATTTTTCTCTTGTTCTCCTATTGTTTATCCACTCCTGCGTGAGTGAAGAAGGTTTGATCCAAGTGGTGTGTGCTTGTGATCGGTTGTAACGTTCTGCTTTATAGTGGATTGTTGATCTGGACGAGGTCCCGTGGTTTTTACCTCTTTGAGGGTTTTCCACGTAAAAATCCCTGGTGTGGTGTGGCTTATGTTTTGATTTAGTTCATTGCATTATTATTCCATAATTCTGGTTTGTTTTGAGAGGCTAGATCCTAAGGTTTTGTGCAAGGCCCCCAACACCAAGGCCTAGCCTGGCCCTGCCCAAACCAGCGCATTGCCACCCCTAGTGGTATGCACCTGATAAACAAAGAATGATGGGAACCTAACATTACTGTAGTCAAGTTTTCTAGTCCTAAACAAGGTTCGGGATGTTAAACTTCAGCCTAGGCTGAGTCAACCATCCAGTTCATATGCCTCAGGCAAAACCCAAAAGCAGTTATATGTTTTGGTTTTAAAAGTGTTTCTTTGATATTAAAGCCATGCCACATGGCAGTGAGGTGCTCTCCAAAAATATACACAATCAAATTTGAGTGAAGAAAAATTGCGAAAGTTGGCATTTTAAAAGGAGCACAACCAAGGAATTTCTAAAAACATCATTCCCTTGTATAAGAGTTTAGAAAGTTCTTAGAACGCAGTTACAACTTACAACTCAGTAGTCTATCGTACATGTTTATTCTTATTATTGCTTAAATACTGGTTTCTTGTATTTAAACTTTTACATTTCTTTTAGTTCTTGGCAAAGAATTATAGGAACCGCCTGTAAACTCAAAGCTATGATTCAACATTTCTGGACACGCCCTCAATGCATACACCCACAATGGATCCAAGTGGCACTTAGCGACCCGTAGCACCATAACTCAAAAATAGGGTGAGCTGAAATGAGCTTGGGACCACACACATACACCACCCTGTAGTGGGTCCACCACTAACCTAGACCTCCCTGGCTAACAAACCAATTGCCAGCCAAACATCGAACCAAACACTAAATTACCAAATTAATTAATTATTTATTTTAAAAAAATAAAAGAAGCAGATTTTAAATTTTAAAAATTGCCAAATTCATGAGGTTTGTACCTCATGTGAGACATACACCCCAAACTTTAGGGTTATGACTTGGCTATAGAAGGCTTGAGCCTCAAGAAACAGCATCAAAGCCTCTCTTTTTTTTTTCTTTTTCTTTTTTTTTCTTTTTTTATAACACCATCTTGAGGCATGAACCTTGGGGCTAGAGGTGCCTGCCTTTAAAAGCTATGGCTACCATATCTTCTAGTTAGATGCAAACTAGATAACTACAAGCAAATTGCATAACCAAAACAAAGTTAGTTAGAATAGCAGTGTAACTCAGTATCATTAACACAAAATATTCACAAGATATGACATTATCTTCTCAACAATAAAGTCTACAATATTACAACAAATATTCAAAACATCACTTCTGGGGGCACTAACATAATTTTGAGACAAACAAAGGAGATTATTAATGATGGACACCAATACTATACAAATTATGCTACACGAGTATATTATTGATGGGGACATCCCGCGCACACGCGCATGCACGCCGGGCCCCCTACGCACTTACGCCAGAAGGAGGGCCCCATCGTCGATCTGGATCGATGACGACGTCCAGGGAGGGTCTCCTAATTAGAAGATGAAGTTTTGGTTCAAGAGAGTTGACCCGATAGCCAAGAAAAGCCCATCATGAGATCTCATGATCGTGGCCCACTAGTCAGATTGATTTCGTATTTTAGGTTTTGATTATTTATGTTATTTAGAACATCATGAATGCTCTAAATTTCTTTGATTGGTTTTTATTTTAGTTTACTTCATCGCCAAGTAATAGATTGCGCACATGGTGCGAGTTTTGGGGTATAGGGTTTTCCTATAAATAGACACCCCTTGTAGTTTTTTGATTCATTGAAGTTGAATAAAAATTCCTGCTTGGTTTTTCTGCTGTCTGAGTTTCTGAGTTGTGGAAAGATTAAAGTGGGTGCGAAGCCCTCCCTTTTCAAAGGGTTGACTACCGTGATGCGAAGCCACGTTTATCCTCATTCGCCCATCCATCTTATTTCATCATTCCCACAACCATATCCGCGTCAAATTCGTTTGTTTTGCAGCTATTCATCCCTCTACAGCCAGTTTTTAGAATCTGGCCCTGCAGAAGGGCTGAAACTTCGACGGAGCACCACGCCCAAACCGTAGCTCGGATCAATGTGAGATTTGGAGGTTTTGTAGCCCAAGCCTGGCCGACCAGGTCCAAGAAGCCGATTTGGGAAGGCGGGCCTTCATCGCATGTGCGGCCAGCCCACCTGCACACATACGTCAGCCTCGGGGCACCGTCTGCACGCGGGGACTATTTCTGGGACAAGGATTGATTATCATGCATGTGTGTATGATTTCTATTTACCTTTGAGTATTGTTTGGTTCATAATTTTTATTGATCTAGCCCTAACCTGTGTAGGCCTGACCACATAGATTCCCCTTAATTGAATATTTAGACTTTTGTGTGGGATGTGGAATTTGTGTAATTGTTTATGACTATGTAATCTTAAGCCTGAAATCTTGCACATCATATCTAAATTTCATGTCCTGCATCAATTATGGTAGATGATGCCAATGATCGAAGATCAATGGTAGCGTATTGTGCATTTTTAGGAAAGAAGCTAACTCCAAAGAGCAAGGAGAAGCAGAAAACTTTAGTGAGATCAAGCCCAGTGGTTGAAAATCAGGCCACAACATCATCCCTCACAAATTTAAAATTGTTAAGACAAAAGATATGGACAGGCAATATTGGCAAAGACAATATTTAATATCTACACTTGATCTCACTACAGATAGTTTAAACAATTTAAAAGAACCCGTTTCTCTACAATCCTAATCCTCAAAATAGATTTTCTATCCAAAAAACTTTATAGCACTGTGATAGCCTTCAGACACTTCAATCAGAATTTTTGGATCATTTAAATTTTTCTTATGATATACTCTCTTTTACGTGATTCAATGCATATTTTTGTTTACGGGAAAATTTGGTATTATTGGTTGGCTAAAGAAACCTAAATCATGGTAAAATTAGTAGCGCTTCATGTTAAATACCTTGATTGTAATCCAGGCGAGGTCCACCAGTATAGTTGCAAGTATCCCAATACTCCCCAACAGAAAATATTGGTTTTGCCTCTTCAACATATTCTTTCACAAATTTTGCTGCATAACTAAACATTAAGAACTTTGAATGAGAAAAGAGCATTGAGCCCGAAATGACAAGCAAAAGATACAAGTAGAATCTAACAACTAAAGTTATAAGAAAGTCATCTGGCAACGGGTCACTTACCCTTTTGCAAAATCAAAACGAAAATCATGGAATCCAACGCTTTTTCGAAGCCATTGCAGCCACCCAATAATATCTCTTCGAACAAAAGGTTGACAATGATCTATATTTGGGACTCCATGGAAGTTATCACCAGTGCTTAGGTTTCCCTAAAAGAAAAACATACACACTCTGAGGCAAGAAACAACATCCGGAATACATATGAAAAAAAGCATTCTAAAGTACAATGAATGTCATTAAAGTTTCTAACCTACAAAAGACAGAATCTTGTACAAAAAGAGACGAAATTCATAAATAAAAGAGAACGAAATACATTAAGTGAAATGATGCAAAGTTAGATGAGTTAGAAAAGCCCAACTGTCATAAGAAAACAACAAATGGCATCTTGAAAAAATCAGAATTTGGCATGGTATTCAAAAACAATTATGTAATAGCCGTAATGTAACGGTAGCAGTGGGATCCGGGATCCGTTACGCATAACAGGGCTGTAACACCCATTCTGAAAATTAAAAAAGGTCCATCACAGCTATTTCAGGGTTGTAACGGACCAATATGGGCCAATAATGATAGGGACATCACGCGCACAAGCGCACGCACGCCACCCCCTACGCACATACAGAAGGAGAGGGAGCACCCCACCGTCGATCTGGCTCAATGACAACGTCTAGGGAGAGCCTCCTAGTTAGAAGACGGAGTTTTGGTTCATTAGAGTGGGCCTGATAATCAAGTAAAGCCCATCATGGGATCTCATGATTGGGGCCCACTAGTCGGATTAAGTTCATCCTTTAGGTTTTGCTTATTTATATTATTTAGAACATCATGAACGCTTTAAATTTCTTTGATTGGTTTTTATTTTAGTTTACTTCATCGCTAAGTAATAGGTTGCACACATGGCACGAGTTTTGGGGTATAGGGTTTTCTTATAAATAGGCACCCCTTGTAGTTCTTTTAATTCAATGAAGATTAATAAAAATTGTTGTGTTTTCCTGCTCCTTTCCAAGTAATGAAAACCTAATTGGGTGCGAAGCCCTCCCTTCTTCAAAGGGCTAACTACCGTGGTGCGAAGCCACATCTATCCCGATTCGCCCCCACCTTCTTTTATCCATATTTCTCTTCTCCTACAAGTATTCAATTTGCAAAACTATCAATAGTTGCAGCTATTTTTCTCTCTACAACAGATTTCCAGAATCTGGCCTTATAGGAGGGCTGAAACTTCGGCAGAGCACCACACACAAATCGTGCATTGGATCGAGCTGAGATTTGGGGGGTTTTGGTGTTCATCCCTGTCCGACTAGGGCCAAGGTAGCCTATTTTTAAATAGTGGAACCCACACACGTGCGGCCGTGATCACACGCACGAGCGTCTAAGCCATTGTTGCTGTCCGCGCACGGGAACGGTCTTCCGGTCAGGTTTTCTTCTTATTTTATCCTCTCATACCAGTTTTTCATAAACCATAACCCTAGATTGCATTATCCTTAATTTATTTGCCCATTTTCTCATCCTAGAGTTCCTTGAATTGAAATTGGTGAATCCCTTGGATTAGGGACTGATTGTTGTGCAAGTGTGAATGATTACTGATTATCTTTGAGCATCGTTTGGTTTATAATTTTAACAGATCCAACCCTAGCATGTGTAGGCCTAGACCCGCATAGATTCCCCTTAATTGAATGGTTTGGACTTTCATGTGGGATATGGAATTTGTGTAATTGTTTCTGAACTAACGTGATCTTAAGCCTGAAATCTCGCACATCATATTTGAATTTCATGTCCTGCATCAAATTTGGTATCAGAGCTTAGGGTTCTTATAGAGGAATGCATTACGTGTTTAGGGTTTAGTTGTTTATGTCCACTACACATCAATTCTCATCATATATGGTTGTTTAGAGGTCCATAAACCCTGACATAAGCTGCTAAAATTTTTTGTTATCCCCTTATTTGAATTACTTTAAAAATTAACTTAACTTTCTATTTTTAGGTTTAGAAACTAGTTTTTTTAGAAACTTTCTTAATCTGTTTTTAGAAACTAATTTCCTTTTCTTTTTCTTTTTTAGAAACTTATTTTCTATTTTTAGAAACTTTCTTTTTTCTATTTTTAGAAACTTGGTTGTTTTTTTAGAAACTTTCCTAATTTGTTTTTTTTTTTTTGAAACTTTCCTAATTTGTTTTTAGAAACTTTTCTCTTTCGTTTTTAAAAACTAGGTTGCTTTTTTTTAGAAACTTTCTTTTTTCGTTTTTAGAAACTAGGTTGTTTCTTTAAATAAATAAATAAATAAAATAAAATAAAATAAAATAAACTTTCTTATATTTTGACAACCATATCGCTGAATTTTAGTAACATTGTGTAGTTTCCCTCATATAGTCTCATAAGATTATTTAGTCCCATTTAGTTAATATAGTCGCCATAGAAAGTCCTTAGGTGGAGTTAGCAGTTGTATACCCCCACGTACGGGTCGTGGTTGGTTTGCACCCTACACTAAACATGAAACGATTGCAAGAGTCACTAAATAAACTGTCCAGCATATTGAGTCTTTGGGTAAGTGTTTGGATATGAACCAATGCTTTGAACAACTTGATGTGCGCATTACCCAACTAAAGGCCTCCGCCAGGACAAACCCCACCGTTGGGGTGGATGTCCAATCTCAGGCAGGTGGCCAAGAGGACAAACCAATGAATGGAGTTAGCCAAGGAATCAATTATGAGCGTGCACCCGTGCACCCACCCCATGAGGGACATCAAGACCACTATTTTGAGGGGTACAACATATGCAGCCTTGTGGCTGGAGAGATTGCACCAGAGGCTAGTGTAGAGTTACTGAGGTCATTCCGGTAGTAGATGAGTTTCGTGATGTCTGTCCTGATGATCTACCGGATAAGTCTCCCCTTATGAGGGATATAGAGCACACCAGAACATGGGACACCATAATACTTATAGCCAAGTTTGTGTTTAATAGTTCTGTCGATAGGCCCACAAGTCTCAGTCCTTATAAAGTCGTTACTGGTTACAAACCTAAGAAAACCTATTGATCTTATCCATATGTCACTGTCCCATAGGCCGTCAGATCCTGCAGAGTCTTTTGTGCATCACATTCATTCATGGCATCAAAAAATCAGGCAGAAGATCACTACTAATAATGAACATTACAAATTTTCTGCAGACCAGCATAAATATTTCAAGGAATTCAATGTAAGGGACTGTGATGGTCCGCATCAGGCCCGAGCGGTATCTTCCGAGGGCCGTTCGTAAGTTACACGCGGGTAACGCTGGACCCTTCAAAATTATAAAACGAAACAGTCTCAATGCATATGTGGCAAATCTTCCACTCTCCATGGGAATTAGTTCTACATTCACTGTGGAGGATCTAGTTGCATTTTAAGGGACCATTGATACATTGTCCAGCCTTTCGCCTAACTATCCTGATTCCCCACACCTTTTCCTTGATCCATGGCCCCCTCCCGACCCATCTTCCCAGCCTCTACCTCCCATACCTACCCTTCTCGACGCATTTTTCCAGCCTCTACATCCCATACCTACCTGTCCCGGTCCATTTTCCCAGCCTCTACCTCCCATACCTACTCTTCTCGACCATTCTTCCCAGCCTCTACCTCCCATACCTACTCTTCCTGACCTTTCTTCCCAACCTTTACCTCTCATACCTAACCTTCACACACCCAGAGAAGAAATAGGGGATATTATGGACCATCAGATAGTTTCAACGCTGAATGATGGGTTTCAGAAGTACCTGATTAAATGAAAGTCACACCCAGCTTCAGACAATACGCGGCTCACTGAGGAGCTTCAGAGACTTAATCCTAACATCCTAGAGTAATTCACGAGTTTTATTTCGCCAGTGGCAAAATTTTCGCAACCGGGGAGAATTAATGGTGACGTCACGCGCACGCACGCCACCCCCCACGCACGTACAAAAGGAGAGGAAGGGCCTCACCGTCGATCTGGCTCGATGATGATGTCCAGGAAGGGCCTCCTAATTAGAAGACGGAGTTTTGGTTCATTAAAGTGGGCCCGATAATCAAGTAAAGCCCATCATAGGATCTCATAATCGCACTAGTCGGATTAAGTTCATACTTTAGGTTTTACTTATTTATATTATTTAGAATATCATGAACGCTTTACATTTTTTTGATTGATTTTTATTTTAGTTTACTTCATCGTCAAGTAATAGGTTACGCACATGGCGCGAGTTTTGGGGTATAGGGTTTTCTTATAAATAGGCACCCCTTGTAGTTCTTTTAATTCAATGAAAATTAATAAAAATTGCTGCGTTTTCCTACTCCTTTCCAAGTTATGACAACCTAATTGGGTGCAAAGCCCTCCCTTCTTCGAAGAGCTAACTATCGTAGTGCGAAGCCACATCTATCCCGATTCGCCCCCACCTTCTTCCATCCATATTTCTCCTCTCCTACAATCATTCCATCTGCAAATCCATCAATAGTTGCAACTGTTTTTCTCTCTACAGCAGATTTTCAGAATCTGGCCCTACAGGAGGGCTGAAACTTCGGTGAAGCACCACGCACAAACCATGCATCAGATCGAGCTGAGATTTGGAGATTTCGGAGTCCATTCCTGGCCGACCAAGGCCAAGGTGGCCTTTTTCTGAATAGTGGGTCCCACACACGTGTGGCCGTGTTCACACGCACGTGCGTCTGAGCCATTATTGATGTCCGCGCGCGAGAACTGTCTTCTGATTCAGGTTTTCTTCTTATTTTCCCCTCTCATACCAGTTTTTCATAAACCCTAACCCTAGATTGCATTATCCTTAATTTATTTGCCCCTTTTCTCACCCTAAGGTTCCTTGAATTGAAATTGGTGAATCCCTTGGATTAGGGCCTGATTGTTGTGCATGTGTGGATGATTACTGCTTATCTTTGAGCATCGTTTGGTTTATAATTTTAATAGATCCAGCCTTAACATGTGTAGGCCTGGACCTGCATAGATTCCCCTTAATTGAATGGTTTAGACTTTCATGTGGGATATGGAATTTGTGTAATTGTTTCTGAACTAACGTGATCTTAAGCCTGAAATCTCGCACATATATTTGAATTTCATGTCCTGTATCATATAATGGTCTGATACATGCCCTTTACAGTTTCTTCCTTGAATTTTTTTTCTTCTTTTTGTTCTTTTCTTTTTTTTTTCTTTTTTTCTTTTTTTAAATGTTAACAGGACAATAACAGCCACTATCGCCCATATTGTAGCGGCCATAAGGCTGGAAATTACCGCCACCATTACCATTATTGAATACTTTGCAATCTACCTCAAGGAGGGGGATAAAAATAAATGATACTACAATTATAACACTATCGAGAAATCCACCTATTTTTTTGGCCTGACAGATGAAGGGTCTGAACAACCTGGACTCCATTTGCAAAACACAATGGGCCCTCCATGCAGTGAACATCCCCTCCCAAATTGTTCCTTACGTTTCGGCCCTCCTGAGTTTTGGATCAGCATGATTTTAAGGTTTGGAGGTATTTTGCAGTTATGCATCTGATAGACTGGTTGGATGTTGAAATACATCACATAGGCCGCACATCTACTGGGTACCACTGTATGCACATCTGCTCAAGACCAATGTAGCTAATGGTGGTACCAGTA
Source organism: Magnolia changhungtana (assembly GCA_030180095.1). Lineage (NCBI taxonomy): Eukaryota > Viridiplantae > Streptophyta > Magnoliopsida > Magnoliales > Magnoliaceae > Magnolia > Magnolia changhungtana. The sequence continues at coordinate 3,240,904 of JASAUF010000525.1, forward strand.
CCATCAGAGCATGCTACATTTTTTTTTTCTTTTTTATTACACACACCCCACATGGACACTCAAACCCATGACCACAGTGTTGCAATGTAGTGCATCTACCACCGAGCCATGCATTGAGACACATCTACCATTAGAGAATGCTACATAGTGTGTGCGCGCAAGCGCATGAAAATGATTCACTGCAAATATTTTCACCAAAATTACAGTGAAAACATTTTCATTGAATAATTTGTGGGCCCACCATGATGTGTTGATGACATTCACTCTAGTCATCAGACGAGTCACCCCTCATTTTGTTATGGGCCCAAAAATCATGCCAGTCCATGACTCAAGTGGGCCAGACAACAAGAAAATACTACAAGAGTAGGGATTTTTTTATATAGTTTTATTAGACTACTAGACCATAACAAGTCAACTAACAACCATTGTTGTCATGTGCGACCGCACATTCTCATATGTGCACAATGGAGTGGAATCCGAATATGCGACTGCATATGCAACATTGGCATATGCGATCGCATATCAATATGTGATGTATGCGATTGCATACAACATATGTGATCGCATATTGGCCAACAGTCATCAATCTGACCATTTTCTGACCGTTGGAATTTTATTTTATTTTTTCAAAATTCCGTCTTTTTCCCTATAAAAAGGCATTTAAACCCTCCTATTTGCATACTACATGCGCTCAAACTCTCTCACTACTCTCTTACACTTTCGAAGTCTCAAATCTCACACTCTCTCTTACATAATTCCAAGGCCCACCAAGCTCCATATTTCTTTCATGTTTCAATCAAAGATTCAAGATTCAAGAAAGTAAAGCAAGCAAGAATACATCAAAATTGAATTCAAGTCAACTCAAGTCTCACATTTTATTTTCTAATTCTACTTCTATATCTTTCTAGTTTCTTCTATTTATATATATATATATATATATATATATATATATATATATATATATATATATATATATATATATATATATATCATTTCATTTTCTAAATCTCATATTTCTCATTCATTTCATTTTCTACATTCTCTTATTTATTAATATTTCATGCTCTAGTTATATAATATTCATTGATAAATAAATCATAATCATACACCCACTCTCTATTTCTCTCTCTCTGTCTTTACATTCAAGAGTCAAGAGATTCAAACTATTTTTTTAATTTTTAGTTTGTTACAACTTACAACTTATAAGAAAATTCATAAGATTCAACTTTCAAGAATCATGAGTTCAAACTCAAAGGCAAGAATTTACATTCTACAAGAGCAAAATGAATAGAAGACTACAAGTCTACAACTATGAGTCTACAACATTCAAGAGTCAAGAGTCAAGAGTGACGACAAGAAGTGAATAATATATTTCCGAATTTTAGATTGTGTAATTTGTGTTTTTGTAATTGTGTAACTCTCTCTCTCTCTCTCTCTCTCTCTCTCTCTCTCTCTCTCTCTCTCTCTCTCTCTCTCTCTCCCACAAAGAAGAATCAATACACACACCACACCATGTCCTCTTCCCTCTCTCTCTCTCCCACAAAGAAGAATCAATACACACACCACACCATGTCCTCTTCCCAATCTTCCTCTGTGAAACCCAAGTCGAATGACCTGGGTTGGAAGTATGGGCACTATCGCAATGCTAAGGAAAAGACTCACATAGTATGTGAGTTGTATGGGTATGTGGGTTCCGGAGGCATTGCGTGACACAAGCAACATCTTACACATTTACCAAGGTCAAATGCAAAAGCATGCGAGAAAATTACTCCAGAAATCCAAAGGGAGATTGTTGAGTATATAGATAAACAATTGAGAAAGAGATGCGATAGTGCCCTACATCACGAGGAATATATGGAACAAGACGCGTGTGAAGATATAAACGTAGTTAATGTACATGATTCTAGTCTTACTCCCCCTACTTCGACAGGTCAGTCTAGACCACAACCAACGGCCTTGAAAAGAGCCGAAGGGCATGGGCCCGTGGATAGATGGTGTAGACCACACCTCGAGGATTTGATTGACCAAATGGGTCAGGGCAAAGGGCTAGCTCAAACAACTTTAGAAAACCAATATAAACAAAAAGATAGAAAAACCACTATTCAATATATTGCTAAGTGATTTTACCAAACCGACATTGCTTTCAACGCAGTTAAATCGAGAAGCTTTAAAGTTATGGTTGAGGCTATAGGTCAATTTGGACTTGGGCTTAAACCTCCTTCATATCATGAAATGAGGGAGACGTGCCTCAAAGCCGAAGTTAATTATACACGATCCTTTGTAGCCGAATATAAGGAATCATGGAAAGCGTATGGGTGTTCACTTATAGCCGATGGATGGACCGATAGATCCAGTCGGTCTCTCATTAACTTTCTGGTAAATTGTTCAACTAGGACAATGTTCTTCAAGTCTGTAGATGCATCGGGTCATTCACATATTAGAGAATACTTGTTTAACTTTTTAGATAATGTAGTTGGGGAAATAGGTGAGGAATACGTTATACAGGTAATTACAGACAACGCGACCTCATATGTGTTGGCCAGTCGTCTTCTTTTGGAGAAGAGGCGTCGTTTATTTTGGACCCCATGTGCGGCCCATTGTGTTGGTTAGAAGATATAGGTAAGTTACTTTTAAATGTGATTGCAAGGGCTAGAAGAATCATGGTCTTTATGTACAAACATGCCCTTCTTCTCAATCGAATGAGAAGACACATTGGGGGTAACTTGTTATGTTCAGCAGCCACGCATTTCGTTACAGCCTTCTTAACACTACAAAGATTACATGCAAAGAAATCAGAACTTAGAAACTTTCTAGTGTCAGCCAATTTTACAAGTGGGCCTTGGTTAAAGAAGGCTGAAGGGAAACTGATGAGGACATCAGACTCTTCAAAGTTTATCAAAGACGAAAGCGGCCGACGAATACATCTTTATGGCTCGATGATGGTTTGAAGCAAAACCAATGAGGATTTTGAAGACCTTACGTGTGTCCTTGTATTAATTGAAGGGCCCACATTATGAGGACAAGTGTAGGATGAGTTAAAAAACTGATTTATTAAGCAGGATTTTTGTTTTTTAGAAAGCTTTATTTTGTACATTTTTTTTCTTTTGTTATCGGGGTAGTTTAGTCATTTTCTTTTAAATTTGAATTTTATAAAGAGGGTGTTTTCTACCATAAACCTAATGATGTTTTTTTAATGAAAGCTTGGTGCCTCCTTCCCCTTTCTCTCTGTGGTAATTTATTCTCTTCCCTTAATCTCTTCTCTTCTTCTAAATTTTATTTCTAGCCCTCCAACCTTCTTCTTCTCTTTCTATGCCTAGTATTCTTTGATTGCTATTGACCCTGAAAATTTGAGAATTGATCCCAACCCTCTCTCAGATTTTTCAGTCGTCACTATTGCAGAAATCCTTTGATTTTTTTTTACTAGAGAAGCTGCATTGATTGAAACCATGCAAGATCGAGAGGTCTCATCCCTTACCGGATCCAATCCACGCATGATTTGAATACGGTACCATAGGATTGTGATGATGGTCTGCAACCATTGCAAGTTTCCTTTATTATTATCTTTACTATGATGTTGAATGTTGAATATTTCAATTGATTTGCTTAGTTTATTTCGCTGGATAATTTTTGTGCTCACACATGCATACTGGTTTAGACCGTCCTGTATCAAATTTGGTATCAAAGCTTTAGGTTTAGCATGGTTTTTATTAGATCGAGTTATCTGAACTTAGGATCATCTGTTTTCTCATCCAGGATTGTCTAGATAATTCCAGATCTACATCCCATAGAAATTGCGAACTTGATTTTTCATATTCACAGCCCTGTGAGATATAAATCTGAATTTCCAGATTTGTGTTTTCATTCTAGTTAAATATGAAAATCTGCAGCATTCATACATCATATAAAAATAGGATCATACATCCATATTGAGGTATCTTCAAACCTTAGAGTCGAGCTTAGGAAAAACGAGTTCGAGTTTTTGATGTATGCCCACTAGAAGAGGTAAGGGTTTTGGCCGACACCCCATCATGAGTCACGAGCGATTAACTGATCACCTCGCTCAATTACTCCAAAAGATAACTGCCATAGAGACATCCAACAAAAATATCGAATGAAAATTGACCGCCACCGAAGCTAGACTTGAGCGATTAGAGGCATCCCAAAGGGAGAACCCCACTGTTGGGGAAGATGTGCAGTAGCAGGCAGGTGGTGTTGGTGAGGAGCCAGCCCGTAGACAAACCCCCACCAATGGAGGGCATCTGGGTAGAGAACAGGCATATCAGGACCACTTTGATCCTGACGAGAGGGCCATAAAGAATGTTAGGATTAATGCCCCGAGCTTTGATGGTAGCTTTGACCCCAAGGCATTCCTTGATTGGTTAGCTAACATGAACCACTATTTTGAGTAGCATAAGACGTCAGAGAACCGACAAGTGTGGTTTGCCAAAATGAAGCTTGTGGGGCAAGCGAAGATGTATTGGATCAATAAAGAGCGTAAGATTGAATGGGTGGGAGGAGTTCTAGTTACCCAATGAAACGAGATGAAAACTATACTAAGAGAGAAGTACCTCCCTCTCTCTTATTGCCAAAAGCTCCTGGAACAATGTCAATCTTTACGCCAAGGATCCATGCCTGTCACGAAATACATCACAAATTTTGAGGAATTCATGACGCGGTGTGACATTGAGGAAGACACTCTAGTAATGCTCACGCGTTTCAAGACGGGCATTCGATCGGATCTTCAGCATGAGCTTTGGGCTCATCCCGTGACAGATTTGGACGAGATGTACCAAGTGGTGTAAGAATTAGAGCAGTATATGAAGACTTTTGTCACAAGACAGTTCGATTCCCGAAACTCTAATGTTAGGACTAGTTCTCAGGGAACTAGACCCAACATTAGTAATCAACTCAGGGCACAGGCGAATGTTCCGCTGGGCCTAGGGATGATAAGAGAAAAGGCTTCCTTGGTGCTGGTCCAGGTGGAGGACAGAATGTGTGATGCTACGAATGTGGGAATACTGACCATTTTGCAACTCAGTGTCCCACTAAGAGCAAAGGAAGAGCCTCAGTTATAGGCAATTCCCAGGATAGCGAGTATGATCAGGGTGACTCTAAAGTTGAAGATAATCAGCCCGTAGGATCATTGAGTGATGAGGATGAGGTGGGTGGTGATGTTAGACTAGCAATTGTCAGGTGTGTGCTAGCCCAGACTAGAAGTAGTGTTAACTGGCATTGCAACATTATCTTTTACACGATCACCAAGTGTGGCAAAAAAAAATTGTAAGGTGATAGTGGACAGTGGGAGTTGCTAGAATGTAATTTCCACTAGCACCTTAGGTTGTCTAAAGTTAGAGGCCACTCCTCATCCTGACTCGTACAAAGTCTCATGAGTAGACAAGACTTCCCTTCCTGTCACTCATCAGTGTCTTGTACCCATTGAGTTCAGGTCTTATAGAGTCCCTGTGGTGTGATGTATTGCCCATGGATGTAGGTCACATCATCCTAGGTAGACCGTGGCTATTCGATAATGACATCACGATCTACGGCCGTTCTAATGTGTACCTTCATGCAAAACAGCAAGAAGATCAAAATTAATCCTATGCCACCACAAAACACTGCACAGAAGAAAGGTGAGAAGGCTAGTGAGCCTAAAGAAGTGGGGAAATCTACACCCAAGTCTTTTCACATCATCACAGCTAAAGAGTTTAAAAGAGAGACTGAGGAGGATTCGACGGCGTATGCTTAGTGGCTAGAGAGTCTACACCAAAAGTACCAATAGAGTTACCCCACGAGGTAGCCCCAGTCTTAGAGAAGTACAAAGATGTATTCCCTGAGGATATGCCGGATGAGTTGCCACCCATGAGGGACATCCAGCATGCCATTAATCTTGTCCCTAGGTCGACTCTACCAAACCTTCCTCACTATAGGATGAACCCTGCAAAGTATGCAAAGTTGAAGAAGCAAGTAGATGAGCTCCTACAAAAGCGTTTCATCCAGGAAAGCATGAGCCCGTGTGCCGTACCCACTTTACTGACACCTAAGAAAGACGGCACTTGGCGCATGTATGTGGACAGTAGAGCCATCAACAAAATCACGGTCAAATATAGGTTTCTCATACCTAGGCTTGATGACATGTTAGACATGATGATTAAATCCACCTTTTTCTCTAAAATAGACTCAAGAGTGGGTATCACCAAATTCGTATATGCCCCGGTGATGAACGGAAGACAGCCTTCAAGACGAATGATGGGATATATGAGTGGTTGATCATGCCTTTTGGCTTGACTAATGCACCCAGCACTTTCATGCAGGTGATGACCCAGGTCTTAAGACTGTTCAGGGGAGAATTCTTAGTGGTGTACTTCGACGATATCCTGATCTATAGCACCACTAGAGAATCACACCTTGAACATTTGAAGTTGGTCTGTACCGTCCTTAGGGCAAGAAATTATATGCTAACCTTAAAAAGTATTCGTTCATGTCTAGTCAGGTTGTGTTCTTAGGGTGTATAGTGTCAATAGAAGGGATACGTGCAAACCCGGAGAAAGTCAAGGCCATAGTCGATTGGCATGAACCGAGGAACATCCATGAAGTGCGAAGCTTCCATGGCTTAGCCACATTCTTTCGTCAGTTCATTAGGAGTTTTAGCACGATTATGGCTCCTATTACAGAGTGTATGAAGAAGGGAGAATTCGTGTGGTCGAAAGCCGCAACTAAGGCTTTCAAAAAAATTAAGGGCAAGATGGTCGAAGCTCCCGTCATGTGCCTTCCCGACTTTTCTAAAGTCTTTGAAGTTGCGTGTGATGCATCTAGTGTTGGTATAGGTGGAGTCCTGAGTCAAGAAAGTCATCTTGTTGCCTATTTCAGTGAGAAACTGAATGAGGCAAAACAAAAATACTCTATCTATGATAAGAAATTCTATGCAGTATTTGAGACATTGGCACCACTACCACCTACCGCACGAATTTGTCTTTTTCTCAGATCATGAAGCCTTACGTTATCTTCACTCCCAAAAGAAACTTAACCCAACTAAGTGGGTTGCGTTCCTTCAAGAGTATTCGTTTGTCTTGAAACACAAGGCCGAAGTAGAGAATAAACCAGTCGATGCCCTTAGCCGTAAAATGGCTTGCTCCATTCTTTGATTATAGAAGTTGTCAGCTTTGAGCAACTGAGAGACGAGTACCCCACATGTCCAGATTTTGGGGGTACCTATACATCACTCTCGAGTGATCAGCAAAGTGCAAGGGATTTCGCGTTGAGAGATGGATTCCTTTTTAAAGGAAATCGTTTATGTATTCCCCGTACATCCCTACGTGAATTCCTCGTCTGGGAGCTTCTTTCGGGAGGGATAGCTGGCCACTTTGGTCGCGATAAGACTATTACCCTCGTAGAGGATCGTTTCTACTGGCCAAGTCTCAAGCGAGATGTCGCCAAAATTTTAAAACAGTGTAGAACGTGTCAGATGGCAAAGCAGCAAAATAAAATTTCTAGATTATATACGCCATTACCTGTGCCGCATGCTCCGTGGCAAGACATCAGCATGGATTTCGTGCATGGGCTTCCCAAGACGATTAAAAAACACGATTCCATTTTTGTTGTTGTGGACAACTTCTCTAAGATGGAGCATTTCATCCCATGTTCTAAAACTTCGAATGCATTTAATATTGCTACGGTCTTTTTCAGTGGTGTGGTCCGTCTCCATGGTTTACCTAAGACCATAGTGTCTGACCATGATGTCAGATTTACCAGCTATTTTTGGAAGACACTATGGCATATGATGGGAACACATTTGCAGTTTTCTACTACATACCACCCTCAAACTGATGGCCAAACTAAGGTGGTTAATCGCAGCCTTGGAAACCTCTTACGATGCTTAGAGGGTGAACATGTGAAAACTTGGGATTTGATTCTACCTATAGCCAAGTTCGCCTACAATAGTTCAGTCAATAGATCTACAGGGTTGAGTCCATTTGAAATTGTTAGTGGGTACAAACCTCGGATGCCCATAGACTTGTTACCCATGTCAGTTACCCAAAGATCTTTTAAGTCAACCGATGCATTTGCACAACACAATCATGACATGCATGCACATGTTAGACAACGAATAAATGCGAGTAATGATAATTATAAATGTTCAGCTGACCAACATCATAGGTTGACAGAATTTAATGAAGAGGATTATGTAATGGTTAAGATTAGACCAGAGAGGTTTCTTCCGTGTTTCGCTAAGAAATTACAAGCTCACAGTAATGGACCATTCAAAGTATTGCGTAAAATTGGGTCTTACACGTACAGGGTAGACCTTTCGCCTAAAATGGGAATAAATCCGACGATCAATGTGGAAGATCTAGTCCTCTGTCCTAACCCTTCCATTATTTCTTCTTCCCACCCTTGGCCACTTTCCAACTTTACTTCTCAACCCACTCCACCCCTTCCACCATCAATTGACCGTAAGGAAGATATTGAAGGGATAGTGGATGAGGAGATTGATTTCGCATGAGATGGAGGCTTCCAAAGGTACCTTGTCAAATGGAAGAACAAGTCACCGTCCGATTCCACATGGCTTACAAAAGCGGAACTGCAGTGGATTGATCCGGACCTTCTCGAGACACAAGTTTTAACTTATCGAAGCCGAGTTCTTCTCACCCGAGGGAAGTTGATGAGGACATCAGACCCTTCAAAGTTTATCAAAGACGAAGGCGGCCGACGAATATATCTTTATGGCTCGATGATGGTTCGAGGCACAACCAATGAGAATTTTGAAGACCTTACACGTGTCCCTGAATTAATTGAAGGCCCCACATTAAGAGGACACACATGTAAGATGAGTTAAAAGATTGATCTGTTACATGGGATTTTTTTGTTAGAAAGCTTTGTTTTGCGCGTTTTTTTTCTTTTGTTATAGGGGTAGTTTAGTCATTTTCTTTTAAATCCGAATTTTATAAACAGGGTGTTTTCTACCCTAAACATAATGATGTTTTTTTAATGGAAGCTTAGTGCCTCCTTCCCCTTTCTCTCTGTGGTAATTTCTTCTCTTCCCCTAATCTCCTCTTCTTCTAAATTCTATTTCTAGCCCCCCAACCTTCTTCTTTTCTTTTTATGCCTAGTATTCTTTAATTGCTATTGACCCTGAAATTTTGAGAATTGATCCCAACCCTCTTAGATTTTTCAGCCATCCCTATTCCAGAAATCCTTTGATTTCCTGGACCAAATAAGCTACATTGATTGTTGGATTGAAACCATGCAAGATCGGGAGGTCTCATCCCTCACCAGATCTAATCCACGCATGATTTGAATATGGTACTGCAGGATTGTGATGATGGTCTGCAACCATTACATGTTTCCTTTGTTATTATCTTTACTATGATGTGGAATGTTGAATATTTCAATTGATTTGCTTAGCTTATTTCGCTGGATAATTTCTGTGCTCACACATGCATTCTAATTTAAACCGTCATGCATCAACAACAAGTTCAACAAACAATCCTTTCGCAAAGTTTTTGGACACAAGTGGTAAAGGCACTAAAAGCATCTGAGCCTTTAGTTACTGTGTTGCGATCGGTGGACGGGAATGAGAAACCTCCAATAGGTCACATATATGATGCGATGGAGAGGGCGAGAAATAAGATCATGAAGCATTTTAACTATAAAGAACATGATTACAAACCAATTATAGATATTATAGATAGAAGATTGGGCAGTCAAATGTCATCTCCATTGTCTTCGGCTGCTAAATCCTTAACCCAGCCTGTTTATTCGCTTCTCCTAATCCAACAAAAGCACTTACTATACATATGGTTTGATTTATTGATGCGTTGAAAAGAATGATTCTAGATATAGAAGAACAGGACAAGATCACACCCCTACTGGACTTCTATACAAAGAGTGAGGACATATTCTCAAGGGATATCGTCATCAAACATCGGACAATGAAATTGCCCAGTAAGTATTATGAATGTCTCAGCTCTCTTACAAATATCTTTTTTACAATGTAATTTACAAAGTCTAACCTACTTAAATTATTTTTCTCTACTGACTAGTGGGCTACCTACGGAGTGGACCCAAATAGGAAGGATCCAGCTCTAAAGAACCTATCTATGAGGACTCTTGGACTCACGTGTTCTGCCAGCGGTTGCGAGTGCAACTGAAGCACGTTTAAGGCGGTAAGTTTTAAACGAGAATGTTAATATGTTAGTATGTTACAGACTTACAGTTTAGTAATTATAACTTTAATTTATAAGTGTAACCTAATTAACTAAATAACTAATGTCAAATGCGCTTTCTTTCATGCAGATTCACACCAAGAAAAGGAATCACCTTGAGCAAAAAAAGCTCAACAACTTGGTCTTCGTCCAATACAATCAAAAATTGCGAGAACGATTCCAAACTAGAAGGAAAAAAAAAAAAGTCTGGTTTCTTTGACCCTATCTGCTTAGATGAGCTAGATGCAAATAACGAGTGGCTCATAAAGACAAAGGACCCAGCATTTGCTGGGGAGAACCTAACATGGGCGCAAGTTGAAAATGTCGCATACGAATCGACACCTAGATAAGCTACTTCTACTTCCACTCGAAGGCGAAGGATAGGGGGGAGTCGGGGGGCAAGTAGCAGCAGTCAACCCGTGAAAGAGATTGAGGAGATAGAAGGAGGAGATGATCATGATCAAGCTGAAGATCCACCGTTGGATGTTGATGAAGTATTAGTACATACAGATGATGAAGAAACAAAAGAAATGTATGTGGAAGAAGGAGATGACTTAGATGATGACGGTAATGATGACGATGGTGGTGGTGATCAAATGCCGCAATGACAAATAGATCAATGTATATAGTAGCATTTACCATTTAGTATTATTTTGTTATGAACTTATAATAGTTATAGATCAATAATAAATAAATAGCTTCTTCATATGACAACACCATCATCCTTATAGTTAATAATTGTCCTATTTTTCCTATTATTTTATGACGATTTTGTTTGCACAAAATATCATGAAATTTTCTTATTAATGTCTAATTTGGTACAAAATATCATGATATTTGGTGCAACCAAGTGCAAGCTTAATTAAAAAACTAGAGGCAGCATGTAGCTTACAATACACACTATGGAGCTCATGCCTCATGCATCAGAGGGGTAAATGCTACGCTACACACTATTCACCATTTAAAACATTCTGGAAATGTTGCTATTAGAACATTTCCACATGTTTGTGTGTGTGGAGAGAGAACAAAAATTACAAACACACAAACAGAGAGAAATGCATGAGAGTAGAATGCAATGAAGAAAGCAAGCCCTACCAATCCACCAGAGCAAGATGTGACAGCATGTTCATCCCATGCTAATGGAATCCAATCATAACGATTGTATCTACCCCCATGGCCTCGAGTAGTTCCAACACGATGATTAATAACTATGTCAGCCATTGCTCTCACTTTGTACCGCTGCATCTTTTCAAGTAAAGCTTTTAATAGGTACTCAGACCCATATGAAGAGTCGAGAGAATAGAGGTTTTGCGGTAGGTAACCTGTGAGTAAAGAGAAACTAACAAAAATTTACAAAAGGTGAATGCATAAAGTACAAGTATAATCCTGAGCAACTGTATGTCTGCTGACCCTGAGGTGAGAAGGAATGAGTTGCCGGTGGCAACCATGCTGTTGTAAATCCAGATTTTGCAATATCAGGAATCTTCCTTTCTAAGTTCTTCCACCAATCATGTTTATGAGATTCCCAATTGAAAGCCTATCAACAAGAATCCGAGTTAGGCACTGTTAATATTATAATGCTTAGAAGACACAATGCAGTTAGAAGTAAGATATTTTAGATCAAACCATATCTATCTACAAGATAACAAAAAATCAGTCAACTGCTGTTCGTTAGCTAAACAACAACATTCAAAAGAATAGCTAAACTCTGTTTGGAAAACTTGAATCCTATCTGGTGAAGGTAGAGCACTCCATTAAGCTGGCTGCCATAATGCAACTCCCATAACTGCAGTATCCTTGCCAATGACCCGATGCAATGCATCAAGAGGCATGTCCTAAGCCCTACACCCAGATTGTTTACAAAGAAGGAAAAGGCAATGAAGAAGAACAAAACCAACCCTCTATTATAAAAATTCAACTCTATGCATTGCTGCAGAATAAACAGCTTATATAACCGATTGCAAGATGCAAAACCAAGTTTCACATAGATGAGAAACCCACCGAATCAGCAACATGGTTTAGTCAGTCCTATCTTTAAAGGTGGACAATTATAAAAAATAGCTCAACAGATCAGTAGCCTGATTAAAATGTTCAAAAGTAAATTGGATTCTCTGGAATTGAAATGATTAGATGTCAAAGGGGATAAAACTTTTACATGGTCCAATACTCTAGCTCTTGCTTGAACTCACCCAACATAAGGGGTTCCATCAGGGTTAAATCTAACATCCTAAGAGATCCCCATTGAAAATATATATTTTGCACAGAAATTAAGGAAATCAAATTGTGAAAAATGTATAACATTACTGATTGCTAAAATAGTTGTCAGTTTTTTCCCTTCATGATATACACTTTTGTTTTTTGTATAAGAAGCTAGCTCCATTGTTATCCAGAATATTATTTTATCGATTTTATGATGAGCATGTTAGTAACGGTCATACACCTTTTGCATACTCATCTATCCAAACGATGAATGCATGGTTTGAAAATACCTCTTTTAGTAGTGTGAAGAGCCTTAGAACTCCTATAGCTAGGTTCAACCAAACAGCCTTCTCAGTTGGCATTCTCTTTTCCCTTCCCATTTATGAATTCGGTACTTAGATCATTCTTGTTACCTTGTCCATTAATTGGTTGGTAGCTGGTAACTTCACAGCATCTTGAGCAGATCTATTTGAGGCAGAGGTCACGTACGAGAAGAAGTGTAACTGGTTCAATGGAGTTGAATGTACTAAGGAAAAGGACAATCTGGTGATAAGAGACAAGGGACTTAAAGAGTTACTTGTCTGGGGAAGCAGTGTTGGAGATGGTAAATGCTAATTTGCACATGTTGTGTTGTGTCATTCCCACACATAAATACATGAGAAGGTGTTCTCTGCTCTGTATTGAGAACAATAAGAGTCAATTTCAGTAATGTGTAATTGTTGAAGTTTGCGTTTAAAGATTGAGTAAAAGAGGACAGGGATTGAGAATGATTCTTGAATCTTACTTGGGCAGGATTTTAGAACTGGGATGCACCCATGGACCATCCTTCCTGAACAAGTACTGCAATATGTTTGGTGATCACAGATACTTCAAGCCCCAAAATACAGAGAATGATTGATTGCCTTGGAAGAGTGCATATCTTTTGACTCAAAGGTTTGAAAATGGTTGTCATCTTTTATGGGTGCTTTTGCTGTTTGTGTTGGGGAGTCTAGCAGTCTTCCTGTTAAATATTTTCTCTAGGATTTTGGCTTCATGAGTTTGGAACCATTTCTACATTCACTGGCTTTCACATCACTAGGCTCCAGAGCAAGCAATTGACAAGGTAAAAGAAAGTTTTTTTTTTTTTTTTTCAATCGAAAAGCCAAGACCAGACTTATCTGTAGACTGTAACATCAGTACCCTTGCATTTCATATATATTCATATAAACTAGGATCAATGCAGAAAGAAACACTTGAACTCAATATCAACCTAGTTGCTAAAAACATCCCTAGAATTGGTGAATATTCTCCAAGCTATATATGAAATTCAGAACAGCGGATGCTGATTTACCTGGATAAGGATCTCTCTTCCATTCTGTAGTGCTGCCCCTACAAATGATTCCAGAAGCATATTACAGCCAGCATACAATATAGAAAAGATTAGCAAATGATATTGAGATCCAATAGTATCTAAGATTGCGTGTGTGTGTGCGCGTGCACATCTACATATATTATATGCATCAGAGTAAGCTTCCCACTCCCACTCTTTCCAAATAAACCACGCATTGTCAAAAGCTTGAATTCAATCTCTATTGAGTGCCAAAAAAGTGTGCAGCAAATACATATTCACATTATTTGTCATTGTGAACATCTCCATAACATGCTTATCATTGGTTATTTATATGAAAATTTAGCTCTAAATGACTTTACAAAGTACAATTTCTCTTGTATAATAATCTATTCAGGGGAAAGAGTTTAGTAAATTGATCTGACTAGGTAAAATAAATTGTATCAATTTTCTGAATCAATAGTATTTAACAGTGGCAAGTCTTTAAACCAACTCCAGGTTACTAAACCACTTCCACTAGAAACACTCCAATAGAATTTTCAAACACTTGCATTGGGCATGCTGCAAACATGCCAGGGCCACAGACATGATAAACACACATGCACAAAAAATGATGGATAAAAGGAATTGCAATATTGAGCAGACCCACAAGAAAAACATTTAACGTTAAGCAAAATTAAGCCCGAAGTCAATAGTTGAAATTTTATACGTCATACAAAATGGTGCCTCATTGTTGTGTTGACCTTAGTAGCAAAGACCACTTCAAATGGGAGAACATATATAGAAGAATTAGATGCAGAACCATGGCCCACCATAGGTCCCAGCATGAGCTGGTTTTGAATTGTTTATTAATAGATTTATGGCCTAAATATCAAGAGCTGCAATTTACTATTTGTGGAAGAAATAGGGGCAGATTTAAAGATGTGATTGATGATTTTGGAATTATTTCCATATTTGCTTTAACTACTATTGGGCTTATTGCCATCTTAAGTAGATTAGATTGATTTGAAATCGATCTAATAGTTGGGAAGGGGGCCGTTAAAGATTCACTTATGGTCTATAAAAGGAGAGATGATGTACAAGTTAGGCATTCCAAATTTATGTGTGAGCTTTCGTAAGTATTGTAAGATATGAAGTTTGATATCAATAAGGTTATTTCTCCCTCTCTACTCCAATATTCTTGTGGGTGTACTCTTGTCCATTTCTTTGCAATTCAAGTATTGTGATCTCATTAGATCGATAATTGGGTTGCACAAATCTGGTATCAAAGCGGGTGATCATTGGAAGATTTTCGACTCTGCGCCATCTCCTAATAACATCGGGGTGACACACAGAATTTGTGCAACCCAATTGATCCATACTCACAAAGCGAGTAGATCAACTCATGCATATAGTAGACAATCCCACAAATTAAGTGGGAGAGCTCCAGCATGGAAGGAATATAGAGACTGAAGTTGGAGCACGTGGACACGTAGAGGAAAGTCCCCACTAAAGTTTTAACCAAAGATGAGCGACCTCAATGATGCAAGACAATTAACCACTTGCACTAAAAGATCGAACTGTTAGGGCCTACTTGGATTCACGTATTAGGGTGTATAGTATCGTATTAACGGTGGGTTTTTACAATATACAATGTTTGAATAGGACTTGGCGTCCGATCGTACGCACGCGCGCGAATACAATAGAATCTCGAAATTTTCAAAAGGCGGTATAGTAAATTCAGACGACACTGCATCGTGCAGTGCAATGTAGTCATTGCGCTGTATTTTCGCCAGACATCATGCCTATCTCTTCGAACGTTTGATATGTAAAAGGAGAATGGAAATTTCCTACACCAGCATCACCCCTGCTTCATCTCCATTCCATTGCATGTGGGCGTTAACCTTCTCCAAATCTCTTCGAACGGCTGAGGTTCGTATTACAAGTGAATCTCTCCTCGAGCTCTTGGAAGGGATGGTGTTGGGGTTCGATGACTCAGATCGGACGCTGGTGTGCCAATCGTTCAGGTATGTATTTCTGGCCTCCATATCAAACTTCGAATCGCAACCACGCTAAACCCATTACCTATCAGAAGATTCTATGTCGAGTGTTGTGTAGTCCCATGGCACTGGGGTGTATACGGTCGGTTTATAAACCCAACCCCCCCGCCCCCATCTTGGAAAACCCTATTCTCTTTCCAAGTTTCCCTATTCCGCCGACTGACGCCACCATCAAGTAAATCTCAGTAAATCGAATCACAATGTTTTTTCAATCTCCACTTGTCAATGTGGAAGATTGGATATGATTGTTGCATGCGCCTATTTAAAGGTAGGTTATAGGGTCTGGGTGGTAGAGATTCTCAGACAATTTAAGGGCTTTGCATGTTTAGAATACGCATGTTCTTCTTCTTCTTTTATATCATCTGCCCTTGGAAAGTTGCATGTTATCATAAGGGTGTGCATCATCTAGGTTGCTCAGTGGTAGAGGTATTACTCATCTCTCACTTGTTTCTTAATTTGTCAATCTTTGTTTTTGTGTCGCACTCAATTCGGAAGGGCGATTGTTAAGATGACCAACTTCTGAAAATATGTTTTCCTTATTCACCATTGTCTACATTTGTATATCAAGGCACGCGTACTATGATGGACATAATATGAGAGCTCCGTTTTAACTGCCATTTCCTTAATCATTTGTTTTAATCACTGAATCAAATCATAACCCCTAAAACTCGTCATGCGCCGATGCAGACAATAGACGTCTTGTAGCTCTCTGTGCAAAATTTTCATCTCTCCACAATCTCCTTTTCGGATAACAGGTATGTGATTCCTGATTTTGATATTCTCATGCTTATCAGAATATATGATGTTCATTGACAGCTTTTTATAAAACAAAATAAGTATATGTATATCAGAAACTTTAAAATCATATTACATGACAGTGGGCACCACCTGTTATGAAATGGACGAGAACTTTAAAATAACCATCGTCGTACAAATGCTATTGTATGCTATACGATTGTACAATACGCAGGCTTAATACGTCGTATCCAAACATTGATCTGAGGAAGATTTTGTATACTTATCCGAACAATATCTCCTATCCAAACATTGATTAATGGCATGTTGATTTGGATGTATTCTGAAATCCATCCAACGTATACATGAACAGCACCCAAATACAATACAATACACCCTTATACGCAAATCCAAATAGGCTCTTGAGTATGGCGAATTAATCTATTTATCTCGTATCTCAAGCCCCACATCTCATGAGTTAGGACCTCAGCCAAACCTCCCTCGTGGGCTCATGGGCCCCAAGTCACATGGGTCGCCCACCCCGAGTGTGTCCCCGCATCCCGCGGGCTACCCCACTCGAGCCTAGTGTGAAATGCGCATTAATCAACCCCCGGTGAGGAGTCTCGAACAAGAGACCTCCCCCGTGGGCCCCAAATCACATGGGTCAACCACCCCGAGTGTGTCCCCGCCAAAGTGTGCCGTATCGGTATCGGTTGGCGTAACGGTGACCTCTAAAACCGATACGGATACGGGGGCGTAACGGCGATACGGGGTCGTAACGGCCCGTAACGGCACAAATTTTTTTTTTTTTGCCAAAAAAATATGAAAAAATATGGATTAAATCCAGAATATTCTAAGCATTCCAAATATG
The DNA here is from genome assembly GCA_030180095.1 of Magnolia changhungtana. Taxonomy (NCBI): domain Eukaryota; kingdom Viridiplantae; phylum Streptophyta; class Magnoliopsida; order Magnoliales; family Magnoliaceae; genus Magnolia; species Magnolia changhungtana. Next base: position 3,258,277 of record JASAUF010000525.1, read on the forward strand.
CATTCATTTATAAATTGTAACATGTTTATGGTGGTGTAACGGTCCACTCTTTGGTGAGAAGTTGTATCGGACTGTCTGATGAATTTATGAACCAGATAACTTGAATTTGACTTAAATATTTAATTTATATACTTAATAACTTGATATCATTTCTCCCAATAGTTCTTTGTAGATGGCGTTGCCAATTTGGGGCTGACTTGGAGGACCAATTTATACACCAAATCAGCCTCAAATTCATGTAATTTATCGTCATTATCCCACTTATGAATTGGTGGACATTTATTGGATAGTGAATCATGAAAAAAAAAATCAAAAGTCCCTATTTTAAAAAATAAAAGTCCACAAATTAACAATTAAAACTATTCAAACAATTTGATTTTGGCATCGTGAGTTAGCAATTGCAGTCCATAATTTAATTGCTAAATTTTCAGTTAATGTCTCGTGTACAATTTTTTAATGCTCAAATTAGGCGGGACTCGAATTGTGAAGTGTAGCACACGTGTCAAAGTTTTTTGGGCCCCACCCGTGATGAATGTGTTATATCCACACCGTCCATCCATTTTGTCAAATAATTTTAGGGCATGAGCCCAAAAATGAGGCACATCCAAAGCTCGTGGATCGCACCATAAGAAATAACAATAATTAAATGTTCACCATTAAAAATTTATTGGGGGCTACAAAAGTTTTAGATTAAGCTGACATGTGTGTTTTCTCTTCATCCACGTCAGTGTGACCCAATTAATAGGTTAGATTGAAAATAAACATTACAGTGGACCTTAAGAAATTTTTAATGGTGAGCGTTTTATAACCACTGTTTCCTATGGTGTGGTCCACCTGAGATTTGGATATTATTAATTTTTCAGATCCTGACCTAAAATGACGTGGCAAAATGGATGGACGACATGGATAAAATATATACATCATGGTGGGGTCCACTCTGGTCTGATCAGATTAGATTGGATGGAAAATAAACGTTACCGTGGGCCCTGCGAATTGTTTAACAGTGAAAATATTATCTCCACTGTTATTTTTGGTGTGGTCCAGATGATCTTTGGATATAATTCATTTTCGGGGTAGTGCTCTAAAATGATCTCTGAAAATTGATGAACGATGTAGATGTAATAAATACATCACAGTGGAGCCCATATAACTTTGATCTCTCTGAACCGTTCGTACAACTCGGAGCTCGAGGAGTGTCAGCGCTCGTCTCAGCGCGACACGTACCTACCACTAGCTGGTGCGCGGTACGCGTGAAAAAAAAAAAAAAAAAAAAAGAAAAGAAAGAAAGCGAGAAAGGAAACCGAAAAGAAAAAAGAGGGAAAGAGGAGAAGAAAAAAGAGGGAAAGAGGGAGAGAGAGAGAGAGAGAGAGAGAGAGAGAGGAGAAGAAGAAGAAGAAGAAGAACCGAAAAGAGGTACGTTTTTCATTTTTTTTTTTTCATTTTTTTTTTCTTTTTGCCCGTAATAGCCGTTACGGGTCAGTAACGGTCGTTACGCCCGTAACGGGACCATATCGGCCGATACGTGTACAAAAAATGGAAATGGCCGATACGACCCCGTATCGCGTATCGGCTGCCACCGTTACCGTTACGTATCAGCCGATACAGCCGAAACGTAACCGTTTTGGCACACCTTGGTCCCTGCATCCCACGGGCTACCCCACTCAAGCCCGGTGTGAAAATGCCCTGCATTAATCACCCCCGGTGAGGAGTCTCGAACGCGAGACCTCCCGCTTCGATACCAATTTGATGCAGGACAATTAACAACTTACTCTAAAAGCTCGAACTGTTAGAGTATGGCGAATTAATCCCTTTATCTCATAGCACAAGCCCCACATCTCATGAGTTAGGACCTTAGCCGAACCCCCCTCGTGGGCTTACGGACCCCAAATCACATGGGCCGCCCACCCCGAGTGTGTTCCCGCATTCCACGGGCTACCCCACTCAAGCCCGATGTGAAATGCCCCTGCATTACTCAGCTTGCAAAAACACCAGTGATCAAATCCTTCGATTATTGGAATGCAACAGAGAGCCCATAATTAAAATAGAAATTCCAAAATTCCATGATCAGTTGCATGTTGACGACTTCATTGATTTGGCTAAGAAGGTGGAGAAGGTGTTCAAGTAGAAGGAAATCATAAACAACCAAAAGGTTAAGTTAGTTATAGAGTTTTCCAATCACGTGTTAGCATGGTGGGACAATCTCAAAGCTGAACGAAAACTTCTTGGGAAAAGATGAAAAAGAAGTTAAAAAGAAAGTTCCTACTTATTGCTTCTGCCCATGACCTCTATCAAAGATGTCACAATCTATGTCAAGGGAACACATTGGTAAATAAATACACTGAGGAATTCCATACATTGATAACATGAGCAAAGTTTCATAAGTATGAAGACTAAAAGATTTCAAGATATCTTAATCGTCATAACCCGGACATAAATGACTTTCAAAGATGTGTTATGCATACACAATTGCATTAAAAGCAGAGGAGATAAGTACTTGGAGACTTGGGAGACATTTTGTTGCCCCACGAGAGCCGTCATCAACATTAGGGCAGTGTTTTAACTTCCCACATAAGGGAACCACAGTGCCTCCCATAGGTCAAGGGATGATAAGCCAATTTCCAACAATGAAGCCAAATTCCAACCTGATGGGAGGTTGTTATGGACAAGAGCCAAGTATGTCGACTACGAAGCCAAAATAAAATAAAAATCATTTCACGTGCTTTTAGGTATAGGCAACAGGGACATCGTTCTTTTCACTATCCTAAACATGAGCCCACAATAAAAGTAAATTTGGCCAAGGAGAATATATTAAAGACACTCCTGACCGCATGCAAATGGAAGCTAGAGATGACACGGAATATGAAGAACATGCATATGAGGATGGGGCGCATGTTGCAAAGATGTAGCAAATGAGTACGGCCATAGGGTGAGTCGCTGGTTATCCAGCAAGCTATGCCATCAACACTCTGGGTGATTGATGAGAGGTGATGGTTGTGACACAATAGCTTTAGCACCACTGGCACTTCTTATGGAAAATATACACAATTTTGGTAAACATGAGAGTACTGAAAACATTGTCTCACAAGAAATTGTGGATAAATTAAAACTTGGAAGATAACCGTCAACATCCATACCAAATTCGTTGGTTCAAGAATGGGGGAGAAATTTTTGTTTACTCCAAGTGCTTCATTTCCTCGTCTATAGGTGTTGACACTGGAAAAAAAAAAAAAATTTGCCTTTTCAAGTTATGTTAAGGCTAAGATTAGTACGATGATTCCCGCACACTCAATCAAGAGATGTAAGTGGGGTTAACACTGCAGAAGGTATACTTCAGATGATCACAAGTCGAATGATTTCTAATTGAGGTGGTTTATAGCTCATTAGAAAGCTAGTTATTTTTGCATCAAGCCCAAGTTTACTCCGATCCGAAGTATAAGGAAGAAGATTTGATCCATTTACTGACTTCGCGGGTAAAGTGGGTCACACCAACAAGGACTTTGGCCCAATTTTTGATGAGTCAAATGATCTCCAATTAAAGTGGCTCCAATCATATTTGAAATATTATCGAATTATCTTTCCAACAAGCCCAAGCTCATCCTGATCCGACTTGTAATAAAGAAGCTATGGGCGTTCTGGTAAGATCGTGCACTGTTGCCAAGCAATGAGATTGCACCACATGTCCTCTTTGCTAAGTGCGGTACAGCTATCATCTTAACCCCACTAGCAGGTTACAACTGTCGCCTGAAAACCTCCTCCATGGTGTGTCGTAACGGCTGCATCAGCCATTACGTAATGGTAACGATGCCAACCGTTATGCGTTTTGGGTCGTAACGGCCTTTACAAAAAAAATGATCCATATTAGCCCCATAACAGCTCATTACAAGTTTTTTTTTTCTTTTAGTTTAAGGTCTGTATCATAACAGCAATGGTGGTAGTTGTTATGGACACCGTTACCATCACAACACACCTCAAGCTTTGTTGCCTATAATTACCCCTTAGGGGGGAGCACATTTGAGATCAGATTGGATAAAGCTCCAAAAATTCATCTTTGAGAAACATTACTGAAAGCTATTTTCTCTTCCAGGCCTTCATCAAGACAGTGTATTTTCCTTCTGCACCTACAACAAGATGTCGCACCTCCTGTCATGCCTATAGCAGCATGGCACGTCTAACACCATTCCGTTAGGGGAGACGGTGCATCCCAAAACAATCCATCATCCAGCATGGCACAGTGCAGCCTCTCATCTTGACCATCCAACATGGCCTAACCCAACCTCTCATCTTGAACATCGAACATGGCTTAGCCCAACCAGGACCATCAATTAGATGGGCCACACTAAGATCTTCTTGAAGCAACTGTCCAAGATAAACTACAGGTCCAAGGTCCGAAGTAGTTGTCTAAGATCATTAGCTACGAGTTTAAACCATGCAACAACTATCCAAGATCATCAGCTACTTGTCAAGGCATGCAACAGCCATCCGAAATCTCCACCACGTATTCAAAGCATGCACCAGCTATTCATGGCATCTTGTGACTTACGGCCTCATCACACTTTGTGATCAACGTTGTCCACACATCTTGAGATCAGTGTCATCCACACATCTTCAAATCAGTGTCATCCAAATGTCTTCAGATCAGTGCAGTTCACAAGTCTTGAGATCATTGTCATCCACACATCTTCACGATCAGCATCGCCCACCACACCTCACGATCAGGACCGTCCACACACATAACAATCAACACTCCTTTGTGAGGCGTGCACCTTCATCTCAACCCTCCATCATCATGAGGCCCGCACCTTCATCTCAGCACCTTTATCATCGTGAGTGCCTTCACCACATGGCCAAGCACAACCAGTCCTCACTACAAAAGAGGGCATGGCCACCTCCATCAACACGTGATGTCATTCCCTTGCATGGGTGAACATGTGACGCCACTCCCTTACATGGTGCAACACAAGCCCAACCTCCCTTGCATGAATTAACACGTGCCCAGCTTTGCATTGATGCCACATTTTCATCTTATGCTGCCATTTATCCTTGCGATTAGCGCCACTAATCACTTGGGCCTTCGTCAGCGCCTTCCATTATATGGGCTCATCTGTATTGTCTATGAGGTGAGAGCCACACTAAGTGAACGGCTTATCTTCCATCAAAAGGCTCATATTTATTGTGTCATCATCATCAAATGCCGGCACCATCTGTTTGAGGAGACATGATGGCTATTCATCATGTGGGCCATGTCATTGAGGTGAATGATCAGCCGCATCACACACTTTCTTCATAGTCGTAATTCATGCCATCATCACAACCCATCATTGGGTTGCTCCTTCATCAGACGGCATATCAACTGATGTCCTCACTCAGATGGTTTAGATGATCAGCAACCACTCATATGGTGGCCTAAATGGAAAGTTAACATGTGGCATCCCATCACACGCCCATCCTATTCCATGAGTTGTATTGGTTCAATCACATGTGGGCCACTCCATAAGTCACCGTGCTCTCCTCTCTCTCCATGGTCGTGCCCTCCGCTCTCTCCACAACCGTGCCTTCCATCCTCTACATTCCTGCACCCAGCACCTCCCTATTGCTTGTGTTGTACTAAGATGCCTCCAGCGCCCACTCAGACTGAGATACCTCCAGCACCTACATTCATGCGTCAATGTCTCCAATGCCCTCTCAGACCGAGATACCTCTAACATCCTCTCATGTTGATTCATATATCATCCCATGTATATAGTTGGGACGAAGGGACGCTTCATACTTGACTGCCTCATAAGAAGCCAATTTGATAGCTCAACACGCTATACTGCTCCAAGTAGAGTGGTCTGTGCTACTATGACTATTCTAACAAAGCTCACTGTATATGAGTAACATTTATTATTGATTTGAGCATGTGCCAGCTCACATGGTGATCAAACCATTACGACTCTCATGAGTGCATAAACCATTGTTTGGTGCTCTCTCTCACTTACAGCATCTATGATACCTTGGCTACATTGTTGGTGTTGTGCACTGTCCATATTACCCTCTTACTATACAGCAATCTGGGTTGCTTGCCTTTCTCTATGTCATGGTCGTGTTCTGTCATAGACACAGCTCAATGCTCCGTCTCAGAAAGACATACGTGAAACCACACATAGTTCCATATTCCCTCCTCAGTCCGTCCTATACTGATGACAGCACAAACTATGTTGAAGAAAGAGCATCATCGATACAGTGCACTTGCACAATTTATTTCACTGTGTGAGAGGGTGTGGAGCCCACATCAATGGGTCACAGCTGTCCTGTGAACCATTCGAGTATGCTCTACACACGAGAGTTCCAATCACCCTTGCATTACATGCATCATGCATTTGCATTGCATCCATTCATTGCATTGCATTCTTTCTTTTCTTTTATTTTATATGTGATTTTCCTTGCTATTATTACCTTAGAATCAAGGGTTATTTTATGTAGTATAATAAGAGCCCGTGTGATGCCACAGCCTAGAATGTAATAAAAATCCAAATTAATAAAAGATCTAATAAAAGCCTTCCAACTATATGTGTTCTTGTCTCTCTTTTGTGGATGCAGTAATGTCTATGAATGACTGGGAATGTGAACATCTATACAATATCAATACCAATAGCAAATCAATGTCAACAATAGGATCTAAGTAAAAGAATGAGGTGTAGTATGATGTGAGCCCTATGGGCGCATGCTGCAATTTATTAGGGAGATCGTGGTTGTGGGAACGAGATATGGTGCATTTGGCTGGGGCTAATACCTATTCCTTCATCAAAGATGGTATTAATATCACATTGCACCCAATGAAACATCTTCCAACACCCAAATCTAATAAAGACAAGGGTCAGATATTGCTTAGAGTGGAAAAGTTTGAAGAAGAGAGCAAGGAGACTAGCATCATTATGTCTTAGTTACCAAAGAAGACACAATAGACAAATGTACCACCTCCTATACAAGAGCTCCTTCATGAAAATGAAGATTTGGTTCCCAAACAACTCCTAACTAGATTTCCTCCTATGAGGAATATTCATCACAACATGATTTAGTGTCGGGTTCAAGTCTAGCGAATCTTGCGCGCTACCGAATGATCCCACCCAAACATGCCAACCTCCACAAATGGGTTATTGAGTTGCCACAAAAGAGTTTAATTCAGGAAAGCATATCACAATGTGTTATTCTTATATTATTAACCCTTGAGAAAGATGGATCTTGGAAGATGTGTGCGAGCGGGCATGCGATCAACTGGATTACTATTACGTACCAGTTTTCTATTCCTCGCTTAGATGATATGCTAGGCATGCTACATGGAATGAAGGTTTTTTTTTTAAATATCAACCTAAAGAACAAATATCATTATACATGTATCCTGCCCTAGGATGAGTGGAAAACCACATTTAAGACTCAAAAAGGGTTGTACAAGTGGCTCGTCATGCCATTAGGCCTTTCAAATGCGCCAAGCACTTTCATAAGGCTAATGACAGAGATATTTTGCCCCTTCATGAAGAAGATCCTTAGTTTTTTATTTCGATAATATTCTTGTTCTTAATCTTGATTCATCTATTCACCTCAATCACTTACGAATAGATATTTAATGTAATACGGAGGGAATTGCCATTTGTTAGCTTGAAAAAGTGCTCCTTCCTTATCGATAGTGTTATGCTTTGGGGTATTTATGTCTATAAAAGGGATTAACATCGACCAAGAGAAAATCGAGGCCATTGCAATGGCCCACCCCATGAACACTTTTGGATGTCTATTCTTTCCATGGCCTTGCCTTGGCGACATTTTACCAATGATTTATCAAAAATTTCAATATAATTATCGCACATGTCACTAATTACATGTGTAGAGGCAAGTTCGAATGGACTAAAGTGACGAACCGAAGCTTCAGTACCATAAAAAAGAAGATAATAAAGGTTTCAATTCTTGTACTTCCAGACTTCAATAAAGTCTTTGAAGTGGAATGTGACGCTTCAAATGTTGGCATTAGTTATGGTATTAAGTCAGGAAGGAAAGTCGATCGCTTTCTTTAGCGAGAAGCTTAATAATACATTGATGAACTACACATATATCTCGAGTTCTATGTTGCATTACCTTATTCATCGGGAACTCATTCTACACTTAGGCCATGAGGCATTGAAATATCTCAACTCCCAAAAAGAAGTTGAGTTCTCGTCATTCGAAGTGAATGGTTTTTCTACAAGAATTATCACGCCCCAAACTTGGGAACCAGGCTCACTAAATTCCTGACTACCGAATCCGGTGCCAAAAGCCTCCATAGTACCCCATTCTCGGCTCCTAGCTCCCATACGCCAGGTTCCGATCTTGAGATCCTACAAGGAGGATTTTCAGGGTGAAATTTTTTTGTAAAGGAGCATGACCACAAGTGTACCCAAGTCACAAAACATCATCACCACATATCCACTAATAAAATCTTAGAACACAATGTTGGAAAGGAAATACAAAATATAACCAAAACTCAAAATATCAGGCTCATGCTACGGGCTTAATGCTGCTGATATGCCCTAGCATCACCTGCGGCGTAAACAAACGTGCATAAGCTTCCTACGAAGCTCAGTGGAGTGCGTGTGTGCGTGCACAATGCATATGACAATAATACAGATATCAGAGTATATAGAAGATGATGGAGGGCTAAGCTGCCAAGTCCATGAATGTTGTAAGTCATACCAAAGCTATGCAATGCAAGGCCTACATAGCCGAGTGTCATATGCTAGGGATGCAACGCAAACATGTTGATCCTCAGCTAGTCCACATATCAGAATAGTTCATTACTGGAAACATCACCAAGGTCTAGTACACTCCAACACTAGCTGCCACTCCATCACGCACAGGACCAAGTGAGTGGAAGAGACCTCACAATCCGCCTCGTTAGTTGTATGCCAATGCCCACCCGGCTCATCGATAGTGGACCCATTTTACGAGCTGGTTAAACTCAACTTAGCTTACAACCCCCTACCCTCGGGCGGATAAGGTCACACCCCTTTTCAACCAACTTTGACATAGTGAGAGATGCGGCCTACTGGTATTTGGCACCCGAGCACTCATATTATCCACTCGGTCTCGATATTTAAGCATCCAACTAGTACCACAAGGGTTTAGGGACTTTTACCAATGGGCATCCATAACGCCCAAGTGCTAGAACAGATATTTCTGATATCCAATCCGGTCATCCACGATATGCCTGTGGAGGCCACGATCCCAATGTCGCTATGGTGTAAAAGTGATCATGACATACAAGATACGAAATGCTTGAGTCATATTATCAAAGTCAAGCACCAAAACCTACACGTACCACGCGATCATGTGAGGCAACCCTATCTCATATAGAGTTCCTTAAGTGTCTCAGGCCGAAGGGCATATGCTATAAACAATCGTCATCCACAACAGGCATACAAATGATGCGTATGGGCAGATAACTAGGCATGATATCATTAAACTAGGCATGTTATCGGTGTGTCCTATCAGGCCAAGCACACTAGCATGTTATCAGACATATCATGAGATAATCGGTCCTAATTGGGACATCATATACAGAGAGTGGGACTCGAACGGGAGGCCCCACTAGAAATATAGAGGTTTATGTGGTGTGGCCTACGTTAGACTAACATTGGCTCGTCATGTAACCCGCACATATAAATCTAGTAACTAGATGTAAAGCATGGATAAGATACATATGCCAAGGCGGGGTCCACTAGGAATGACCCGGATGGACACCCACATGTGCAACATGTGTGCCACTAGGCTATCAATCTATTGGGCACGTGGCCCACTGATGATATCCCAAAATGATTAGATTATCATCGGCATCAATAGGATGATGTGCACCATTTGAACATTGCAGATGTAATCGACGGTTATAAATCGTTGGTTAGTCAGTAGGATGTGATCATGTGCTTGTGGCCCATCTAAGTCCTGGGATTTCATCATTTCAGGCAAAGTATATGCTTCAACGGTTTTAATACAACCATAGTGTCAACATTATATATACACACTAATTAGGAATTTTTAAATTGATTTAATAATTAATTTCAACCCTGGCAAATACACCTTGTATTTAACTTAGAATTATAGGGATTTTAAATTCAGGGTGCCAAGGGATTCCAGAAATCTAGGAATCCCAAGTCTAAGAGAGCCCCAAAGCCAAGGGATCCCACATTCAAGGATTCTCAAGTCCAAGGGATCCCAAATCCAAGGGATTCCAAGTCCAAGGGGTTTCCATCCCCACAGTTCCCTGTGATGCGGCCCACATAAGATCTGAATCGGCCTGAACCTTGGGCCCTTAGCCTAAAACAGCCCGAAGAAGAGGATGAACGGCGTGGATGGCACATAAACATCAAGGTGGGTCCCACGAGTGGGCCCCATGTGCTGCCCAAAATGGGCAGCACCACCCAGCCATTGTTCCCCTTGGTGCGGTCCACCTGAGATTTGGATCGGCCTAATAATTGGCCCCATGGCCTAACGTGATATGGAAAAACGTATGAACAGAGTGGATAATTCAATACATCATGGGAGTCCCACGAATGGGCCCCACTCCATGCCCTTGGCTGGGCATCCGCCCACTCCTTGGCAAGGCAGCGTTGGCATCAAAGCAGTGCCCCAGTGACCTCACATCTCGTCTCGAGTGGGGGCGTGACCCCACCTGGGCCTTTTTTTTTTTTGTTTCCACCATCAAAGCAGGCCCCATTGGTATGATATACTCTGTCCACGTCTCGGTCAGCTCGAGTGGGGTCCAATGGGCCCCAACTTGGACTAGTTTGGATGAACAGGGACCCCACGGTGGGCCTTGGAAGGTTTCAACAGTAGGAATTTAATTCCCTTGGTGCAGCCCACTCAAAAATCGGATCTGCCTCATTTTTCAGCCTATGGCCTAGAATAATCTAGAGAAAGTAGAGTTCTTTTTAGCCTTAAATAAATAAACTTTTTTCAAAACGCGGATTACACATATACAACAATGTAGGGTTCAAATTAAAAATTTGAAAAATTAAACAAGAATCCTCCAACTCCCCCCCCTTAAGTGCATAAACAACATGGTGGGCCGTATAAAAAATCAAGGAGGTGTATCTTATTTTCAAACGTTTGTATTTTATTTTGAAGTGGGAACGTCGTTAGTTGCTTAATATATAGAGAAGTGGGAACGATTCAGAAGAGAATATAGGGAAGTGGGAAGGATATGGATCGGGTGAGGTCGAGTTTAGGCGGGTCAGTTAGCAGCGCCTACCATTTCTCATGTGAGAATGGTTTCAATAGTAGGAATTTAATTCCCTTGGGGTGAAAAGAACCCACTCTTCGAAAAATCGGATCCTGGGACCTGCATTCCTGCATCTCTCATTTTTCTTAATGGGTCGGGTCCTATGGCCTAGAATAATCTAGAGCCCACTCAAAAAACATTTTTCACCTCATGGGAATAACCCAGAGAAACAGGTAGACTGCGCGGATTACACATATACAACAATGTAGGGTCCACGACCCAGAAGCCCCCCCCCCCCTTAAGTGTATGGCTGACATGAGGGGGTGCTCCCCACCCCCACCGTCGCATGTGGTGTGGCCCACCTGATGATTGGATCAGCCTAATTTTTGTGCCCAAGGGTTAAAATACCCTAGGAAAACAAATGGACGGTGTGGATGTCACGGATACATCATGGTGGGTCCCACAAGTGGGAACCCACTCTCGTGGGACCCACTCCCAAGCTCCCCAATGCAAAGCGTCATTGACACAGGAGCTTTCTAACCCCCTTGCACGTTACAGTGTGGCCCACTAGAGATATAGATTGGCTTCATTTTTTAGGCTCAATGCCAAGATACGCAAAAACGGTTACGTACGGCCGATACGTAACGGTAGCGGCTAGCACTGTTACGTATTACAGATTCATAATGGTGACCCCCTCACTTTTCTACTCATAACGGGCGTTATGGGGCCACAACAGCCGTTATGGCCCATAACGGCCATTACTGACCTGTGACGATCAAGACAATAACAGTCAGAAAACGGGTATATTTTTTTTAGCTTTTAAAGTTCCGATTTTTCACATTTTTTTATATTTTTCTCCTCCAAACTCTTCCTAAACCATTCTATTGCAAATTCCGACCACTCTTAGCTTGAAATTGAGTATCAAAAAGAGTTATTTTAAAGATTTTGTTGATTCAAAGTTCCGTGGGCCATTTTCCAAAAAATCTTCAAAAATAGGTATTTATCCATTTTCTTTCAGTGTATTTCTATTTTAATGGTTGAATATGATGTGTTAATCATAGTAGAACATATTAATGTGCATTTAACAGATTATGCTAGTGAATTTATATTTTTTTTATTTTCGGACAATTTTCAACCAATTTTAAAATATTACGAAAAATCATTTTTTTAAATGTATTCCTATTTTAATTGTTGAATATGATGTGTTAATCATAATAAAACATATTAATGTGCATTTAACATATTATGCTAGTGATTTTTTTTATTATTATTTTTTTTATTTTCGGACTATTTTCGGCCAATTTTTAAAAACTACAAAAAAATATTTTTTCAATGTATTTATATTTTAATGGTTAAATATGATGTGTTAATCATAGTAGAACATATTAATGTGCATTTAACAGATTATGCTAGTGATTTTATATTTTTTTATTTTTTTATTTTCGAACTATTTTCGGCCAATTTTAAAAATTACGAAAAATCATTTTTTTCCAATGTACTTCTGTTTTACTGGTTGAATATGATGTGTTAATTATAGTAGAATATATTAATGTGAATTTAACAGATAATGCTATAGATTTTATATTTTTTTCTCTCGGACTATTTTCGGCCAATTTAAAAAATTTATGAAAAATCATTTTTTTCAATGTATTTCTGTTTTAATGATTGAATATGATGTGTTAACCATAGTAGAACATATTAATGTGCATTTAACAAATTATTCTAGTGATTTTATATTTTTTTATTTTTGGACTATTTTCGGCCAATTTTTAAACATTACGAAAAAATCATTTTTTTTTCAATGTATTCCTGTTTTAATGGTTGAATATAATGTGTTAATGATAGTAGAACATATTAATGTGCATTTAACAGATTATGCTACTGATTATATATTTTTTTCTACTTTTTTAATTTTCGGATTAGTGGCTTTATGTTTATATTTCTTATTTTGTACAAGTTTTGGAGCTTCTTAAGGTTTAAAACATAAATTCTTCTTTATTGATTAGATTCAAAAGTTCAAACTTTATTTTATTAATCTATTTACATTAAGTTTCGAGATTTAAATTAATTCATTCATTCTCCTATAAAAAGTACAAATTGTATATAAACTTAAATAATCGAGTAGACTCTCACATGGGTCATATCTACCTATAGGTCTAGCCAACAAGAAAATGAGGATATTGAATGGCAACATTGTCAGAGGGTAGGTGATACTAGGCACCAAATGAAGTGCAACTATTTTGAGAGACTAATAACCGGTGGAATTAGTTTCAAACAATATTTGGTACATCGAAAGGATCAAGTTGCGAGATGCACTAAAGTACCAAAAGAGAGAATGATCTTAATGCAAACCAATTTGGATGAGTCGAAGAGTAAACGTGCTGCTGGGCAAAAGAAGAAAGATGAGATTTTGGTGGCGGCCCGATAGGAGGTGTTTGGTCCTGAATATATGGGCGTTTGTGATGAAGATATTATTGATTCTGACGAAGATTCAGATCGGGAAGTAACTATAGTTAGGAGAGAGATTGTGTCTTACTCGTAAAGAAGAAGAACGTTGGCGCATGTTTGGCGTGAATGGGTCTATACGTGATACGGAAGGGTAGGTTGGGTGGATTATGACGTATGTTTGGGAGTTGACGGGAAGCATCTTCACGTGATGCCCATGTACATTTGGACCAAGAAGTAAATGAGCCCAGGAGACCCTCTATTGATCCAATCCTATTTAGGAAAGAATCAACTAAACAAAAGAAGATAAAACAAATGTGGAGTAGAACTTCCATTGAGAAGCTAGGTAAGGCAGCAGTAAAGTTATTTATACATGCCAACATACCTCCTAGCGCAGCCAATTCTCCATATTGGCAGGTGGTAATTGATGCAGCAACAGAAGCAGGTGAAGGAATTAAAGCTCCCACAGATAGGGAGATTAAGGGGAAATGGACAGATGCAGAGTATGCGGATGTGAAAACATACGTAGCTACCTTTAAACTCATATGGCAAGCCAGAGGATGCACGATCGTGTGCGATGGTTGAACTGGCCCAACCAAACGCATCATGATCAATTTTATGGTGTACTGCCACTTGGTGTACCATAAGTCATTTGATGCCTCGACCAAAACAAAAAATTCTAATTATATTTTTTCCCTAATGGATAAAGTGGTGTATGAGATTAGAGAGGAGAATATGGTGCAGATTGTGACTGATAACGAAGCATCATATAAGGCTGCAGAGCATAAGTTGATGATAAAGAGACCACATATATTTTGGTCAGCATGTACGGCCCATTGTATTGATCTTATATTGGAAGATATTGGGAAGAAGAAGAATGTTAGGGAAATGGTCGAAGGGGCAAGACAAGTGACGACATTTATTCACAACCATAATCAAGAAGTCGCAATAATAAGGAAGTTCACGAAGGGACGAGAGTTGTGGTCGAAGGGGCAAGACAAGTGACGACATTTTTTACAACCATAATCAAGAAGTCGCAATAATAAGGAAGTTCACGAAGGGACGAGAGTTGTTGAGGCCTACAGCGACTAGATTCGCAACAAACTTTATAGCCTTGGAGAGTTTCTACTAGCATAGGAGAGAGTTAAGTGAGAAGTTCGCTTCCCGAGATTGGCTCAACACAAAACATAGGAAGAAGGCATCAAGGACGCCGGTTGAAGTTGTGAACACCATACGAGATAACAAATATTGGAAGAAAGTCAAGAGGATCTTAATGGTGATGGAGCCACTAATGAGGGTACTCCGTCTTGTTGAAACCAACGAAGCACCTACCATACGCTTCCTCTATGATGCCATGGATAAAGCAAAGTTGGCAATTCAACATGATTGTATAAGCTAGGAGTCTTATTTGAAGATGATCAACAAGAGATGGACAACACAACTCCATCATGATCTTCATGCAGCAGGTTACTACCTAAATCCTAGGTATAGATATGCCCAATCATTT
The DNA here is from genome assembly GCA_030180095.1 of Magnolia changhungtana. NCBI lineage: Eukaryota > Viridiplantae > Streptophyta > Magnoliopsida > Magnoliales > Magnoliaceae > Magnolia > Magnolia changhungtana. The sequence continues at coordinate 3,273,450 of JASAUF010000525.1, forward strand.
GTTGCAAATAATGAAGTTCGTGTTGCATTGATGTGATAAAGAGATTAGAACCTGACTTAGATATGCAAATAAAGGCGTTGAATGAATTAGATACATTTGGAAATCGCCAGGGTAGCTTTGGAGATGCTCTTACACATCATGCAGTATCTATGCTACAACCGGCTGAATAGTGGATGAATTTCGGAGAGAGTATAAAGGCTCTCAAAAAATTGCAGTAAAAGTTTTGAGCCAGACAACATCTTCTTTTAGCTGCGAAAGGAATTGGAGTTATTTTGCACTTATTCATTCAAATAATAGGAATATATTGCAAACTAGGACGTTGGATAGATTTGTCTTTATGCACTACAACATGAGGCTAAGAATGCAAGCATTACAGTCGTCGGTGACACGGACTATTGTCTAATAAACTTGGACAATATTTATGATGAGAACGACCCGCTTCTACCTTGGTTGGAAGCAAGGGAAAAACAATTGAAGAGGATAGTGAAGAATTGGAAGTTGATGACCCATAATATGCATGGGGCAGCAAGAGAGTCGTGCAGCTCTGTTGGACCCAGAAAGAGGGGCAGCTTTCATGCGAAGTCCGACTCAAGTTCAACGGAAGAGTACAAGTAGTAGTAGCAGCGAGAGTGAGTTGGATGATCATGCTAGTGATGGTGATGACGCCCCCGATGAACATCAACAAGGAGGTACACGAGGTTGGACTTATGAGTGTTCTAAGTCATGATACGGCTGGCAAGAGGAGGTTGGGTCTAGTGGTGCACCAGGAGGTCCGGAACATCAACAGGCCCATGGTCCCGGGCATTATGATGGATATTCTTATGTACAATGGGATTATGGTTATAATGAGCATGTTCCATCACATTCATGTTGGAGTAGTTCTCCTGATCCATATCTATATGATTATAGATATCCAGATCCAAATCCAAGTTACTACTCATCACAGACATATTCTCAATCTCAGGATTCCCAACAGCCAAAGTACGGGCACCAGTACGGCTATTCGACGTGCACTAGTAGATATCCTTACTCGGGGTCGAAGTCATTGCCTAGTCAAGATCAGTCATCCTCTGGTTTCATTGACCTTGTCTTTCCCTCTGGCACTGGATATTATGAATATGTAGGACCTATTCCACAACCGCAACCTGATGATGACGATGACGTAGAGGTGGAGGTGGAGGTGGAGGTGGAGGTTGAGCAACCGCAACAAAGCAGATTTTCATTTTGGTGGTGAGTCACGATGTGAGTGACTGAGTGGTGAATCATGATTTTTATTATGGTAACTGTAAGTAATATATATTCTTATTAAGGTAAGTATTACTATATACCCATTAGTCCATTACCAACACATTCACCAGGCAAGCACACACTTGACACTGCCGAACTTATGATGCAGGACAATTAACCACTTGCTCTAAAAGCTCGAACTGTTAGAGTATGGCGAATTAATCCTTTTTATCTCATAGCCCAGGCCCCACATCTCATGGGTTAGGACCTCGGCCGAACCCCCTTCGTGGGTCCCAAATCACATGGGCCGCCCACCCCGAGTGTCCCCGCATCCCACAGGCTACCCCACTCAAGCCCGGTGTGAAATGCGCATTACTCACCCCTGGTAAGGAGTCTCGAACACGAGACCTCCCCCGTGGGCCCCAAATCGCATGGGTCACCCACCCCGAGTGTGCCCCTGCATCCAACAGGCGACCCCACTCGAGCGCAGTGTGAAAATGCCCCTGCATTAATCACCCCCGGTGAGGAGTCTCGAACACGAGACCTCCCGCTCTGATACCAATTTGATGCAGGACAATTAACCACTTGCTCTAAAAGCTCGAACTGTTAGAGTATGGCGAATTAATCCTTTTTATCTCATAGCCCAGGCCCCACATCTCATGGGTTAGGACCTCGGCCGAACCCCCTTCGTGGGTCCCAAATCACATGGGCCGCCCACCCCGAGTGTGTCCCCCCATCCCACAGGCTACCCCACTCGAGCCCGGTGTGAAATGCGCATTACTCACCCCTGGTAAGGAGTCTCGAACACGAGACCTCCCCCATGGGCCCCAAATCGCATGGGTCACCCACCCCGAGTGTGCCCCTGCATCCAACAGGCGACCCCACTCGAGCCCAGTGTGAAAATGCCCCTGCATTAACTTATACTTAAAATAACTCCCCTGACAACCAATCAAGTAATCCTTAATCAAGTTACAGGGGAGTATATCAGACACTACTATTTCTTTTATATTCTTGACTTGAGGATGACAGGACAGGAATCACAGGATAGGATGAGAAATCTCTAACATGTTGAAAACTTTAAAATAGAATGAACATTGTAATTTATCCAAGTCTGGACTAAGGAGACCTCACTCCTCAAGTATATTAATAACTTAATAATAATATAGAATAAATTATGAAAAATAATTGCAAACATCTACACATGTAAGATATTAGACAATTAGAAAATTAAATGTGGGTTTTGTAGTCAATTCCAGGTTGTCAGGTTCATAAATTCATCAGATAGCCCAATACAACTTTTCACCAAAGGGTGGACCGTTATACCCCCATAAACATGTTCGAAATTATAAATGAATGCGTATTTGGAATATTTAGAATATTCCGGATTTTTTTGATATTTTTCTAGATTTTTCTAACAAAAAAAAAATTCAACCGTTACAGCCCCATATCGGCCGATACGGGGCATATCCATATTGGTAACGGTGGGGACCGTTACACCCACCATTCCCGCAATGGTACACCTTAGCTCAACTCCTGAAATAAGATGGAGAATCGGATGGATGCCATGGATGAAACACATACATCATGGTGGGGCCCACGAGTGGAGGCCCCACCCTTCCCCTATAACTTCTGGGCGTCTAGAAGCTGGACAGTTCCAGCGTCTTTGACACTGAGAACGTCCAACATCTGGACTTCTTCTTTTTTTTCTTTTTTTTTTTTAAATTGGGCATGTAGTTGGGGCCTGCATGAGAGATTCGAACCATCCATCAAGTTGGCCAGCTCAAGACGCCCCAAGGAGCTTTAGATCAACCTGGTTTTCGTGGTTCTTCGACCATCCAAATTTGTATGACCAAATCCACATGTTAAATGGCAAATAAACATCAGGTTAGACCACACAAGGTGGTCCATGTTATGATAGCGTGCAGGGCACCCTCCAACAGCATGGCCCACTTATGGGCCCCACAACATCATAATTTTTAAAAGAACAAAGGAAAAAGAAAGGAAAGGGGAGAAAAGCATGGGAAGAGAGCCGGCCATCGAGGTGGGCCCCCGCCACTATGAGGTTTCACCATACACTCCATGCATGATCAAGGTCAGTCCCGCCCTTGTGGGCCCATGAAAATGGAAAAATTACAAAGAAAGTGAGGGTTTTAATCCTCTCATGCACTCACAGCGTCAAATGAATGATTGGATCGGCTCAAATCAGCGATCGAACGGTCCAACCAAGCTCCTCTCCGCCCCTAATCTCCTCTAATCTCTCCTCTCCTTTCTTCATCTTAACCTCTTGATCTCTCCTATTTCTCTCTCAAGCTCTCTTTTTTGTCTTAAACCATCTCCCTAATTTTTCTTTCTTCTATCTGTCTCTTAATCTCTCTCTAATTCTCTCTAATCTTTTTCTTTCTCTTAATCTCTCTCTATTCTTGCTAGCAAATGGTGGTAAAAATGAGAGGGGATTAGGGGATTTGTGGTAGAATTTTTAGGACATAGGAGGCAATGTTTTAAATATCATTATCGCGTAATGTATCACACCCTTGGGATACGGATACATATCGGTTATCGCATGGGATATATCGGTTGTATCGCGTAATGTATCGTTGTTGTTGGAAAACATGGGAACACTGGGAAATTGGTCGATTTTTTCAATGAAACTTCACGGATTGTTGGAAAAGACATCAATACACGGTTAGAAATCAAAACATTACAAATAAAAAGTGCACATAATAGGGGTTTCCTTTGTATGGGGTCCTAGTATATGCACTTTCCAATTGAACTGATGCAAGTATATTCAAAGCCTATTCATATAATTTATAAACGTAAGAAGACATGTATGGAAACACAAGCAATAAATTCAAAAGCAAAAGAATCACTAGATCAGGTTACATACATGTTGAATCTTATGTTTGGATACAAAGATTGCAATTGATTTGCAAATTGAGAAATTTCAATTTTTCCGCAACTTGACCCATCTCCCCCAAATCTCGAAATCGAAATTCCAAATCCATAATTTTTCATGGAAAACATGAAGAATCATAGATTTGTAACCATTTGACACTGGTTTAACATGATTTATAACAAAAACATGGATCGAAAATCGAAAATGATCACTGGATCAAATATGTGGGATATATCGGCACTACTTGTGCATTTCGTATCGCACAGGTGGGATAGAAGAGATATCGTGGGATATTTCGGATGATATTGTCGATATTTAAAACACTAATAGAGGGATTAGGAAAAGATGGAAGGGTAGAATGGGGAGAGAAAGAAGGAGAGGGATGGCTTAGCATGGGCAAGGCATGGGCTGCATGATGGGAGGCATGGGCGTATTTGACTAATGGGGGAGAGAGAGAGAGAGAGAGAGAGAGAGAGAGAGAGATGAGTGATGGATGACTTGATTGATTGATTGATTGGACAACCTAGGGATTTGTGCAAGTGGGGCCTGCATGTGTTGCGTGGCTCACCTCAAATTATGTCAAAACTACAACTTCTAATCTAGGGATCATAATGGGGCATACCACGTAGCATTGGAATCGTAACCCTCATGTGGTCGCTAAGGTACAAGTCTCAGGGTGTTGCGATATAAAAAATAGGGTAGCAATCAAAACTCGCCGATTGGGTCCATTAGAAACATGACGGTGCCAAAGTAGAAGCATATGGAAGGTCTCGCGAGGTTACAAATCTTACAAGAATACACTTTCCTTTTGCATCAAAGTTGGAAGTCAAAACAAAGCGGCGGATGCTTTAAGTAAAAGGGTGGTTCTACTAGGAAGAGAAAACATTAGCCAAAGTGTGAATTCATCTAACATGATGGATACTTATTCAAATATTCTCGGTTATCCGAAAGATCATTGAGGGAGAAGATTTTATTTGGGCTACATAGAGGAGGACTAGATGGACACTTTGGAAGAGAAAACATTGGCCATAGTGGAGAAAAAATAATGTTGGCCTCTTATGCGCTGTGACATTGAATAGTTTGTGGCACAATATCGTCAATGCCAAGTCTCCAAAGGCCATGCGTAGAGCATTGGCCTTTGTACACCGCCTCCCATTCCAGTCGCATTGTGGGTGGACATTTCCATGGACCTCGTTCTAAATCTTTCTAAGACTCAAAGGGAAGCAGATTCAATTTTCGTTGTGGTGGACCATATTTTCGAAGATGGTTGACTTCATTCCATGCCAAAGGATGACGAACGCTATGCATACCGTCAACATATTCTTCACGAAAATTGGTACTAACAATAACTCGGACCGCAATTTGAAGTTTGTGAGCTACTTCTAACACACTTTATGGAAGCGGTTGGATAGTAGGCTTTAATTGTCTAATACATATCATCCTTAAACAGACGGCCAAACTAAGATAGTCAACAAAAGCCCGGGTAACCTTTCAAAAAGTATCATAGGCGACAATATATCTCAACGAGACTTGGCTCCCCAAGCCAAGTTTGCCTACAACAATTCGGAAAATCGTACCATCAAAAAATCCTCATTTGAGATCGTAAATGGAAGAAGTCCATAGCACGTACTTGACTTAATACCAATACCAATACAAGATCAAGTGAACGAAGATACTAATGCTTTCACCAAAGCACATCCAAGAGTTGCAAGCTTAAATAAAGAAGAAGATTGAAGATAGCAACACCAGGCACCGAGAAGCTTTGAATAAACATTGGCGGGAGAAGATAAGAAGGTGACTTAGTTATGGTTTATCTCTACATAGAAAGGTTTCCGAGGGGAATTTACAACAAGCTTGAGTCTAAGAAGATTGGTCCATGCCGAGTCAAGAGAAAGTTGGGTAACAATGCCTATGAGATCAAGTTGCCAGATGGCTCAAATATCTCGTATACTTTCAATGTGGCGAATTCGTTCAAGTATCATAGCAAGGTGTTTAACGTGCAAGACGAGATCATTATGGATAAACGGCTCCCAAAGAAAAAGAAGGAAGAAGTGAAACAAGTGTTATGCATGAAGACTATTGCCACTCAATGGAGCTAAAATACTTGGTGAAATGGAAGAACAAGCCCTATTCTAAATGCATATGAATCAAAAGTGACGAATTGAAAAGAATGGGTCCAAATCTCTACTACTTGAAGGGTCCAACTCGCAGAAGTCAAGTTCTTTACAACCTAGGGGGAATAATGCAGGGCCATGACCTGCATTATTAATAGATTTAGGGCCTAAATATCAAGAACTACAAATTACTATATATAAAGGATACGAAGGCTGATTTAAAGATTTTGAGGGTTATTTCCAAGGTTGCTTTTGTTATTATTAGGCTTGCTTCTTAGGTAGATTAAATTGATTTGAAATCAATCTAATAGTTGCAGGGATTTTCATTAAAGATTCACCCTGGGATCTGTAAAAGAGATGGGGGGGGGGGGGGGGGGGGGGATGTGTGGTAAGCATTCCAAATTTTCTAAGTATGAGTTTTCTTAAATATTTTAAGAGAAGAAGTTTGATATCAATAAAGTTATTTATCCCTCTCTACTGGGATATTATTATAGGTTTACTATTGTCATTTCTTTGCAATTCGGGTATCATGATCTCATTGACTCGATAACCGGGTTGCACTAGAATTTCAGTCGCATTTGTTGGCTAGATTTCATAACATCCTTAACATAAAGAATACTTCACCTGTTATGCTCGAGCCTCAAGAAGTGACAAAGCACAATGGTAAATATGTGATGAATATTGATTAATGAGCTATATCCTTCACCTAAATCCTGGCATTGTATAATTTAAAGACCCAAGAGTAATAGGTCTTTCTTTATTTTTGGTACCAAAGAGTAATAGGTGAACATATGATGTTCTTCATTAACTCCTAAAAGTGTATTATTAAAATACATTCAGTTATAAGTGTTCCACAATTCTAAGGCTCAATAATTTGTTTCCCATATATAGCCAAATGGATAATGGGTGAGCAGAAGCATCAAACTCTGCCTATCAAGCGCCAATCGGTTATTCATTGACTGCATGAGCATATTAGAGCTACGTTATCAAACTAAAGTCTTAAGGACTACAACATCTGAAAAAAATGGGAAAAAAAAAAAAAAAAAATCCTTCATGACAAACTAAAAGAAGTTATGTAATCAAAGAAATTAGCTAATACATGACACCAACAAAGTAAGTAAAAAATATTAGCTTATAACATGATGCCAAAAAAAGTGAGGAATATCAGAAAGAATAGGCATACCATTGAAAGAATCTGCCCCCTGAATCCTTTCATCATAAGCCTGCATTTCCAACAAAAATTGCATCAGTGGGTATGAAGAGATAAGATGTAGAAATCTAGAGATCATTCAAAGGAGGGAAAAACATCTAAACAGAGCCAGGAATGATTAATGAGTCCAGATTCATACACTGTTCAGGTAACCCATATCCAATCAGGAGATGATGATTGTTCAGAAATCCACTAGAGATGGAACAGGTTTAGCACAAACTGCATCCATGATTAAGCCAAAATGTAAAGGGTCCACTCCATACATATGGATCAAAAGTAATATCAAAAAGAAATAAACATGCACTGCGTTGTCGTTCAACAAAATAGAGAAGTTTTAGGCTGCATTTGGATGCCCTATTGAATATAATTGCTATTATTTGTTTAACAAAGAAGAAATTACTAAATTGTACCAAGACGTGTACAAATTATCATGTTACTTTAATTTTGGACTTGAGAGGAATGTAATTGTGATTTGGAGGCTACTTCTCACTATGACTATTACGATATATCATTACAATTCAATCATCTCCTTTTCTTTATTTTCTTTTCTTCTTCTTTTTTTCTCTTTTTTTAATGCCTGAGGCCTCAACATTGAAACAGAAAGTCTACCATTGAGCTACGGGCTCAATCATCTCCTCTTGATTGAACTTAATATTTACAGCTCGCTTCCCTTTCGTGTCTAAATGCTCTTAGTTGACATGCGCTGCAAGGGGGACTCACGGTTCACACCTGCCAATATGGTGCATCTAATTCTATGAGAGATGCAAGCCAATCATGTGGACCTGACCATCTAGACACGCTAGCCCAATATATCAAGCCAGTCCACTCATCAGATGGGCCACATGTGTACAAAAGATTTATTGATTTACCAATTTACTGATTGGTCACGTTAAACATACATAGGCGGCCAACCAGATGATCGACCAACTTTATATTTTAGCTCAAGAGATCCAACAGCCCATGTGATGAGAAGTTTGGATCCACCTTAAGATTGGTGTTTGTGTCCCATTCGCATTACTCACGGTTCATACATCATAGTAAAATAAAAAATTAATAAATATTACAATGTTCAAAATATTGATTATTGGACCCTACATGGTTTCCCTGTATATTACTAGTTTGGCAGTCAACAGGTACATGATTCACGATCTAAAAAAAGATGTATCCAACTCTTTGAAGACTGACAAATAAGCCAAGAGATTAAACTGTTAGTGAGAAGCCATCATGGCAATGCTGAAATAGCATTGCTCACCGAACAAGAAGTGGCACATACAAATATGGTATAGTAGAAACAACAAAAATAACCTGGAACAGCCATTAACTATTGATTTTTATTGATATCATAAGCTTAGTTAACAAAAGAAGCAGCAAGCATAAAGTAGGATTTGACAAGGAACCATGATCAGTATTTAAAAAGTTCTAAATATCTTGAATTGTAGTACAACAATAGTTAGATCTTCAAACAGAAGTAAAAGGCAGTAAGCCGGAGACTTTGGAAGCTGACTACAACAAGAAGAGAGACAGCACTGCCATTGCCTTATTAGTTAAAGGCATTCTTTCTTCATTACCACAAGATGATACTGACTTCTAATACAGAATATTAATTCCATAATAATTAATCTCTTCTCCTTCTTAAAGATGTCCTTCTGAGACAATCAGTACAATTTTAACAGCGTAATTAGATAACTACAAAACTACCATGATTAAATTCTTCCCAGTTTCATGTTTTCATTTTATCACGATTCGCATCAAAGGGTCCGGCTGCATTTGGTTGCACCAAATATAATGAAATTTTATGATATTTCATGATTAATCTGTCTAATTTGGTGAAATTTTTCATTATATTTCATGAAATTTGGTGCAACCAACACACCCTTCAGAATTTCATCGAATTGCAATAATTAGTCTATTAAAGAGGAAATAACTTCTAAATTGCCTCATTGTCATTCTTATTGAGGGTCTTGACTCCAAACTACGATTACTTAACTTCCAAGTTGGAGTCATGTATCAAATGCTTGGAGATTTGGACCAACTCATTCAGTCCTGGGTCACGTCTAGACTCAGCTGAATCGGGCATGTTTTCAATGCTGACTCGTGGGGCTGAACTGGATCAGACTGGGCCAAGCTTAATTCGACTTGAACGAGTCACATCCAACTCAGATGAGTTGTCAATCCGTGGTTAAAAGGAACATAACTGCAATTTGAGGGCAATTCCCCATTATCGAATGCGATGGAAAACACAACTAATTCCCAGCATTTCCTTTTGACTAAACTGTATATTTAAATTTCAGTTCTCTTCTGCATCCAACCACAGGATAAGCTACTCCGAATCACATTCTCAGTTACATCCTTTTGCAAATTAAACATGATAACCTTACAAAATAACATTCTCATAGAAGACCCGCTACTGCAATTTTAGGTGAATTTCATAAATCCTTAAATGGGATGAGAGAGAGAAGTTAACATTTAGAAAATAACGTTTTTATAGAAGACCCGCAACTGCAATTTTAGTTGAATGGCAGAAAATCCGTAAATGGAATTGAGAGAGAGAGAGAGAGAGAGAGAGAGATAAATGCAAACAGTTACAAAATAATTTTTTTTATAGAAGACCCACTACCACAATTTTACTTGAATTTCAGAAATCCGAAAAATGGGATACACACACACACACACACACACACACACACACACACACACACACACACACACACACCGCAGATCTAATACAAGCGCTTGTATTAGAGAGACGAATGCAAACAGTCGCAAAATAATTTTTTTCTATAGAAGACCCACTACTGCAATTTTACTTGAATTTCAGAAATCCGAAAAACTTGTATTAGAGAGAGACGAATGCAAACAGTCACAAAATAAATTTTTTTTTACAGAAGACCCACTACCGCAATTTTACTTGAATTTCAGAAATCCAAAAAATGTGTGTGTGTGTATTCGTATGTAGTACGTACGAACTGGTTCGTATATATATATATATATATATATATATATATATATATATATATATATATATATATATATATATATATAGAGAGAGAGAGAGAGAGACAGAGGAGGGAGAGTGAGAGAGAGAGAGAGAGAGACAGAGGGAGGAGAGTGAGAGAGAGAGAGAGAGAGAGAAAATGATACCTGAGCAATCTGTTGATTTGGGAGGACGAGGAAGACGAATGGTGAGGAAACCGCTTCCGCTTTCTTCGCCTCGGGCGCGCTCTAAAATGGGAGAAAAGCTGAAATTCGAGCGCGCCCACTGGCGAGAATCATTGCCTCTTTCCATCCATGAGAACACGATGGAAAGCTGGAATCATTATAGTTTTTTCCTGCTGCTTTGGCCAGAAAAAATGGATGTGAAGAATCAACCCATAGGAACCGCGGAACTCGAATCGAGGAATCGAAATTCAATTGGAAAGAGGGATCTCTGTGTCTGCTTTTTCTCGCTTTTCGTCCGCCGACTTTGTTCGAGATGCGTGGGATGAAAGGTGACAATTCGAATTCCGGCTCTCTTTTCGTGAGAAATTACAAGGTACATCGGCTGTATCAGAACTTCTGCTGCAGCCAATTTTTTACCGCCAGCATTTCATACGTGTAGAATATCCAATCCGTGCAAATGGTGGGTTCTACAGCTATTATCACCTCGTATGAAAATCAGGCCAGTCAACGTGTTAAGGACAACATCAAAATCAATGGACAGATAAAAGTATGATTCATTGTACTGGTGTGGCCCACCCAATGAGTGTATCCAGCATCATGACTCAGCCCACTATTTAAATTGCTTGGATATTCCACATATGTGACGTTTTTGGGCGAGCAAAATGGCTGTAGCAGAACTTCTGCTACAGCCGCTGCATATTATCATATCTACTCTTTTCTTTCTTTTGAAAAAACTTTGATACTCCGGGAGTGTGATGCGATGATACGCAGGCACTTAGAAATTACTCACGAATTGCACAGACGTGGGATACAAGTGATATAAAGTAAACAATCCAAATTAATGTGCCTCCATTTTGTCGTATCATGAACCAAAACTTGCGAGCATTTGGTAACTGGATTAGTCTATTGGTGGACACTGATTGGACGGTTTTAAATGAAAAACAAAATGCTGTGGTCCAGTTTCTACAAACAGTTGTCCAGAAATCAGACTCGGAATGTTCAACCAAGCTGATTTTCGTGGAACCTACCGTTCAAAATCAGATTGATTGACAATCCAAACAGCCGATTCGTGGCACTTATTTATTGAATCATGACCATCGGATCTTTTCATTTTTAATCCATCCAATAGTAAGGTATTAATTAAAAAAGTTCTCATAGTGTGGACAGTTTATTATGAATTACTAGTATGCCACGAATGCAATACGTTGTAAATGCGAGTGCATCATCCATGCCACTCTGAAAGAGTATAAAAGTTCTTCTCTTTTCTTTGTACAAAATCTCGGTATCATTTGATGAGCTCACACGAGCGTGGAATAAAGCTCAGGTTCACGTTACATGCAGCAACATGTCATGATAGGTCTGAGATTAAATCCATTTGTTAGAATTGATTCCCTAGTTGATCCACTTGTCAGGTGGGCCATAGTTTGCAAAACAAATACATGGCTCTGAAAAAGTTGGCTAAGGTTTTCTAACTCATCCAACCGTTTCCAATATTAGGGCCAATCTGCTTAGGGCCTGTTTAGCCGGGCGGATTGGTAGGGATTGGATGGTAATGGAAGGGATCAGAAGTTAAATTCCAGGATTGGCCGGGCGTGCCAAATAGACTGGATGATCTGATCTCGGGATATAGCAATCTCATGGATCTTAAGACAATCCGCTGACAACACCATCATTACCTTTAAATCCCATCCAATCCACCTTAATCCATTCAAATTTGCCCGGGATGTGTTTGGTTGGAGGGATGGGAAGGTTTAATCCTGAGATTGGCTGGGCGTGCTAAACGGACTGGATATAGCAATCCCCGGATATAGCAATCCCATTGATTTTACACTAATCCACTGACGCAGCCATCATTTGAAATCCATGCCATCCACCCTAATACCAGTCAATCCCTTCCCATCCACCCGGCCAAACACGCCCTTAATGGACATGAATTTTGGGAAAACATGTTAAATGTGGGACCAATCTGATGTACCGATTAGATCGCCATGCTGATGATGTGTGCATGAGCTAAAGCTTTGTTTTGATACTTTGGGCTTGTTTGTAAATCATTATATTTGTTAATGTTGGATTTGAATGAAAATCATTGATTCCATGTATAATTATTTTACATTTTCACTTTTAAAATATTCCTGGGCATGGAAACTCGAGTAACCATTACATGGCCATTGCGAGATGGATCGAAGATTTTCAAGCGTGTTTAGTTTTTCACATCGAGTAGTAATGCAAAGTGAATGAGTCATCCTTATTGTTTTAAGGTATTTGCTTACATAAAATTTATGTCCGGTGATTTGAAAGTCAAATACCCTTAAAGGAAATAGGTATAAAGGTACCGTTTTCAAGATAATTTTTAACTAAACAACCAATTAAGATTGTTGTGATAAGGACTGTAATATTGCATGAGATATACAATTAATCATATAAGGGGTATCTTAAAGTTGCACATACTAAGAATACCTTAACAAAGTTCCCAAGTTATTTAGGCACCAATTGTGAGATAAGCCCTAATCCGACCTTGAGCTGAACTATTTAAGGTCAGAGCTCGATAACAGGACTCACCTCCCGAGTGGATCATATTGACCCTAACTTGAGAGGTGGACTATCCAGAGAGAAATCTACCCCGAACCAAGGAAGGAAAGATTTGATGTAATTCTTGAAAGTGCCTTTATTTGTCAATTAGCGTGATAGTTGAGTCGGTATGTCCAGAGAGCCTCATGTGAAGATAATTCAAGATGCTGCCTCAACTGGACGGGTGAATCAAGAACGTCAAAGGTAAATTAAACCTCACACCCCATGTCTAAAACCCCCAGGTATATAATTCCCTTTATAAAAAATGTAGAACAATATAGGAATTCTATATTTGAAAACTTAATGCAAATATTTCTAAGCCTTCTTCAGGTCACTTTGAGCCATCAAGTGTGGGTCGATGACATCGAATACCTATGTTCGATGATATCGAACATGTCTCGATAACATCGAAAAGTGACCCTCATATGTCCAGCAACCACAGATATATTTGGACTAAAAATTCGATTCATCGAACATACCATCGATGACATCGAACATGTGTATTCGATGTCATCGATGGTGATTCGAGGAATCGAAGAACTTAGAGTTTCTATCCAACAAGCTTCTTGGAAAATCCTCTGGAATATTCGAGGAATCGAACTAGTCTCGATGTCAACGAGATTCAAACTTCGATGACATCAAACATGGTTCGATGACATCGAAAATGGATACAAGAATGTCTAGCGAGCTTCATAGGAAAATCTTCTAGAAAATTCGAGGAATCAAACTAGTGTCGATATCATCGAGATTCAAACTCTGATGACATCGAACATGATTTGATGATATCGAAAAAGGTCAAGAAAATGTCCAGCGTGCTTTGAAGGAAAATCTATCTGAAAGATCGAGGAATCGAACTAGGTTCGATGACATCGAGATTCAAATCTTAATGACATTAAATATGGTTCGATGACATCGAATTAGGACACAAAATCATCCAACGAACTTTAAAGTAAAATCATAGATAAATTCGTGGAATCAAACTAGATTTGATGACATCAAAATTCAAATTTCGATGACGTCGAATCACGTTCGATGACGTCGAACATAGACAAGTTCTGACGATTATGTTACCGTTGGACATTTTGCCTTTATAAACAGGAGCTCGGTTCAAGTGTAAATATTGAGAAAAAGAGAGAGTTTCAAGGGGATAACTTCTTACCTACCATCATTAAGCCTTCTTCTCATGAAAGTTCATTCCCCAACCCTTTCCCATTCATTGAATACTCAACAGATTGGATTGGAGAATGAACTTCAACATTAAAGGATCTTTCAATAACTACTTAATGGCAAATCATTATGTTGGATCATCTTGAATGCTTGGAATCACTCTGTCTCTTAATAACTTATATTTATTAGAGTAGATTCCACCAAAAAACCTTGACCCAACCCCAACTATTTGCATTGGAGAATCTTCATGTGTTGCGGTTCCAGGGAGCTGAAGAATCTCCATCATCAAAGGAGATCGTCTTCATCATGTGTTAAACGGGACTCACCTACTTACAAGTAAGTGTATAAGAGTCCACAGAATCTGGGGATCCTTCTTTCTGTAGGCGTAACACCCTGAAAATCGGGGGTCGAGCATAAACTCAACTCCCGAGTTCCAACGCATCACCTATGCAACATAATGAATGATGATTGAATGTTGTCTATATTAGTGCATTGAACATGAGTGAGATTAAGCCAAAATAGCATATCATACTCCAGAGACGATTAAATTATGCAAGCAGAAGACTGTGATAGATATATAAAATATAGGAACTGTGGTGAGTCTCCAGAGTGTGATAATGTTACCAGGTTAATGAATTATAAGTACAATTTCAAAATATACCAAAGGTGTAGCGACATCTAGTCAACATCCCTGTAACCCCGTTGATCAAGACATAGCTCACAAGAAGCTGCTAGAATACAGCATATACGAGCAAACATCATCATCATCGCAAAGGTCCGACTCCGCCTCATAAGCATCGCCATCATCTGAAACTCAAATAAGTCTGGTTAGTGTGTACAACACCGTCCCGTAACGTGGGAGTGAGTGATCAACTCAGTGGAACAATAGAGCATAGGTTAACATGTTATCAAATCAATCAAGGGATAATGATAAAGCAAGCAAATCAAATATTCCTAAGTACTGTAATTAATGCAAGGATGAGATGCAATAATGATGCATGCCCTCGCCAACATACTCCCTCGTGCGACACCATCTTACATCCGCGGCATGCTTTCACCCTCAGTGCTCCACATCTTCCAAGCACATGCAATGCGATGATGAGCATGATTACCGAGTTGTTATTAGTTGATTTCAAACAGCAGTATTGGGAAACTAAGGTACCTTCCTTATATCATTCCCAAACAATGATCCATTTTAGGGTCATAAGTCCTAGACAATCTCATACGATGGTGTGTTTCTAGGTAGCTGCAAGGGCTATCAGGGCTGTTACACGAAATCGTTACACCACTCCCCCATCACCTTATCAATACAAGCCTAGTTTATACTCTGTTACTGCGGGAAGACTCGTTGCCTAACCGCAGATTTAGAGTATGCTCGAGGTCACTACACCTGGAGATACTGACAATTTCTTAGGGTACATTTGCAGAATCGTTACACTACTCCCCCATCACCCTTCACGGATTTTATAGAATACAACCTAAACATGTGAAGTAGTCAGAGCAGAATTAAATAAACAAGTAATTCAAATATATTAATAAGTATGTTATAAAACACAATACAAACAGGAAATTCAAACACATACGTTTCATAAACTTGTAAGTGATTAAACTAAACACTTATATGAAGGAAATCATACACATCACTAAGGTACTTGATAATCCTATCCCAACACCCTTATACATTACAATGTACTAACTACTACTTATTCAGACATTTTAACCAACACTTCAGACTACATACATCAACATATCTGATGTATGTTGATCACATAGGTATTTAGCCAAATCCTTTCACTAGGGAGCTGCCTCATTTATAACACGTGTGCACCCACGACAGATAGTCATGGCAAGCAGGAATCCAAGTTCCATATTCATTCAGTCATTTCCACAAACACTTGGGCTACACATTTTAACATATATAGTGCATATTGGCCGTGGCGTGATTTAGGGCAAATCCTTTCGTCAAAGGGGTATCGCTAATACAACAATCATATATCCATGACAATTAGTCATGGCGAGCACGAATGTGAATTCTATACTCATTCGATCATTTTCACAAACACTTAGAATACACTTATTAACATACATAACATACATTAGCCATAACATGTATTAGGGCGAATTCTTTCGCCGAGTAAGTATTACACTCATATATAGCATGTTCATACAATCATTTATCATGGCAAACACACTTTCAAAATTTGTACGTATACGGTATTTTCTACAAATACGAGGAATACAGTATATTCAACATAGTTAACGTATAACCAAAAAACTAAACGGATAGCACTTTGTACATGTGCAATTGCATGCAGATCATGAATCTATTATTATCTAACATTGAAAGTGTTGAAAACCATAACCTATACGTCTAAAGTCCGCACCTTACGCCGTAGAATCGTAACGAATACGCTAGAATCTCTGAGCCTTCGTCTACGGTGATTAGGCAACCTGAATCATGAAACAGGTCAGCTATTACATCACTAAAACTCTTAGAAACCCTAAAACAGCTTAGGGTTAGGTTTTCTTACCTAGAAATGAAGTCGGAATCACCGGGAAAGTGATAAGAACGATATGGTTAGGCACGGATAGCAGCAGGGTAGCGTGGCAGGGAGATGCTCCCACAACTCCCACACTTTCTCTCTTTTCTCTCTTCTCTATCTCTTAAGTTTTCTCTCAAATTCGTATGGGCTGAATGAGAGAGGGTTTAAGGTCCTTATATAGGCTAGAAACTCTCCAAAATAAACTTGGGAACAAGGTATACTTAGGTTATGTCCAAAGCGGGTCCGTTTCGATCCAACGGAGCACTTCTGGCGGCCCCTTTTCTGTGTGCGGTCGGACTTAAGCTCACCAACCTTGGATCTACGTGGAGTTAAGTTTTTGTTCCAGTCGGATTCTCAGATCACGTGTGGCGGACCAGTTTCAGTTTAATGGTCACCGGAACTCGATCAGGGTTACAAGTACATGGACATGTGTATGAAATTTTCCCTGATTCGAGGGTGTATTTGGATCAGATTCTGACGGTCTAATTGCTTATATCAGGCCCGCAAGTGACAAGTCTCAAATTACTTAAATGAGACTTGATTTCTTAAGAAATCTACATTTTCTCACACTCTTCACTCCGAGCTCAAGCGAATAGCCGTGGGACATTATCTGGATTTGACTTCTGAGATAGTTGTCAAGCCCAGCAAGGCGGTCCTAACCGTATAACTTCGCGTTAATCGGACTTTCGACGTACGGTCCAGATCTGATACGGAGTTTCGTGATGCTCCCGAGAGCAACCGGGTAATGAGATTAATCCTAGATTTTAGGGTAACCTAGCGTCAATGATTCTACAAGTTTTGGGTCTTGCAGATCGTATTTAAATCGATTGGTGCGGATTTCGTATGTGATCTAGTGTAGCACTTAGTTAACTTTGTCTAATTTCTAAAGGATTTAGTCCTGTAAGATTTCTGTCTGAGGTGGTACTTGGGCATTTGTAGTTTGTACATACAGTGATCCAAGTTATTAATACTTACTAAAGCACACCCTAATTACAATAGAAGAAGATCCTAGGGCAGGAGAGGCTGATGTTCTAAATAACCTATTCGTTTTGTCAAATTTCATAAGGGTAATGGTTAAAAGCCCATTTTATTTATGTATTTACTATTTACAGTAATGTTTAGTTTCAATATTATTCTTCATCACCTAAACCTTTAAGATAGTGTTTAATGTGAAAGTACTTTGAAAAATTTAAAGAACAAGGAGGTAAAAGGTGAGCTTTGTGAAGGAAATGGGTTCAAAAGCGTTTTTAGACTTTGGGATTGAGTTCTGACAAGTTAATAAGGTGTTAGGATCGACCCATTACCTAAGGACTTCTAATTCTAGGTTGGCAAAAATCCGGGATGTTACAATCTACCCCCCTTAAAAATAATTTCATCCCCGAAATTGGCTAAGGGTAATAAGTAAGGATTCTTTTATTTCATTTGCCTAAGACTTATTGATTTGAAGTCTCTATGCATGGTAGGGTGTATCTTATGCATACTAGTCTAGTACATTTTAGGCTACCCCCCTTAAAAATTTATTTTTTTATCTCTTACTTATATTCTGATGGTTTGCTACAATGGATTTCTTTATCTATTTGGAGTCTTGACGGCGATTCCCATCTGTTGAGAGTAAGGTAGCTGTTTTCAATGCTTGACCAACACGGAGAGACGGTATAGTGGGCTTGATCCCGATACATCGATCATCTACCTGGCCAGGGTAGAAAGCTCATTGTATCCCTTCTTAATCCTGATAGATCCTGGTCTTCTGTTCGGCCAAGCAGTGAGTCCATTGGTAGTCACCCAGGATTGAGAATTGGGTCAAGCCGTGAATGCTTCGCAGTTTATATTTCAATAACTCCGTAGACCGATCACTCTAAAAACTCAGGGAATGCCCATCACTGAAAGGTTCAAATGTCCTATTTCTCGGGTTGCCCTTTAGGCCTTGGTCTAAGAGAGTCCTCGTTATTATCTATGTCCAAGGAAATGGTGAATCAAATCTTACTAGATCATCCTAAAACAGTTTCTCATAGTAGAACAGGCTTCTATTATGTTCGTATTCAACGAGCACAGTTGTAGATACGTTGACCCTGGGCTATTATAATTTAGTCCGTACCCATTGTTAGGTCTATTCTGTAATATGAAATTGTTTAATACTTAAACCCTAATTGCTTTACATTCTGAGGAAGATTCAGATCTTATTTAGTGACCTATCTTTACGTACAGTCTGGATCAATTCCATTCGATCCTGGGCCAGTGGGACAAGGGTCCACCTCGTTTTCGCTGCGTCACCCAGATCAAAGAGGTGTATTAGCCGACCTAACTAGATTGGGCTCATAATGTTCTACCCCCAGGGTTCAAGATCTATGTCTTGATCCGTATGTCGGAACAAGGTGTAATTTAGGACCTATCCTTGACATGAAATGGGATACAATTTCCTAATACATTTGTCTTCCTTTCATCGATGATGTGTATTATGGCATTGGTACCTATGGTCACGAAAAGGAGCTAAAGATGATGGGTATTGTGGTTGATTTCAGGGACAGGTGTGAGTTTGTGGCAAGATGCCTAATTCTACCAAGGAGTTTTGTCACGGTCCAGACTTATCCTATTTAAGCATGTCTAGCTTAACAGGCACGCTATCTTTCTAAGTTCATGTGCACAATATGTATGCCAACATGATGTGTGATTTGGGACCTAATTTGTAAGTGTTTGTTGCCCATTTGAGAAATTCCTTGGGCCTAAAAAGAAAATTCCTATTGGCTATATGTTCTTAACACTTCTCAAAGATGAAATAAGAAACTTTTAGTTATAGTGGTAGGGCCAACACGGAAGGAAAGTTGTGTAGTGGGTTTGAGCCGGATATACAAACCTTCTGCCTAGCTATGACAGAAAAGTTGTCGTATCAGTTCTTAATCCTAGTTGATCCTGACCTTCTGCTTGATCAGAGCATAGAGTTCATTGGTAACTACCAGGATTGAGAATTCAATTCAAACCATGAATACCTCGCTTATATATACTCCATGTTCCCGTTTGTAATAAGTCCTTGGGAAGGCATTTCTAAGGGGTGCATTGATTTGACCTAACATTAAATCCAAGGGATATATAGGTTTTCTCTAAACGTGAAGAGTTTCTACGTCAAACAAGCTTCCTAAGAGTTATTAAAGAAGCCTATAGTATTAAGGGGATTCAACGAAAGAATGGGGTCTCACTCCAACCAACTCAAGCTGACTAACTAAATCTATCGATCTCTAACATTCTCTAGTGTAATCAGTAGTCTAGTCTTAATTTTAGGAGTAGCGGTAAGCCAATAGCTTAGGGGCTATATGATTTCGTACTATTATACCATTTCTAATATAAGAAAATGTTTCATCGCTTAGGGTCAAAAGTTGTCTGTTTGGAATTGAGTTGCCCGAACATAAATGTAACTACGCTCGAGCACTTCACACATGACCACACCAACTAAGGAGGTCCTAGGGTTCACGTTATCAATCTAGGGTTCACGTTATCAATCTATTGGATTTCCCCTACTGTTAGGTCGTTCGTATCTAGGAACACCACTCTAGGTCCAAAATTCAAAGGGCCTATTTAGCCAGTGGTCTTAAGTTGTATTAAATGGGCTTGCATTGCTAATCCCTCCTCGGGATTGGGAATGACATGTTTGGTAGGAAGGTGGGATGGGATTAAAAGTAATTTTATAGGCTTGGGAAAATGAGCCTTGTGTTGGAAAGTATGAGATGGGATTTTCAAATCCCATGATGACGAATTTCTAAGTGTAATTTGTAAGGAAATCCTGGAATTTACATTTAATTGTATACAGTCCAAACATGGTATTGGAAAACATGGGATACACCCAATCCAGGGACAATACCCTACAAATGCATTTATTATTACTTTTACAATTTCATCCACCTTACTCTCACCTAATGCAGTTGGTCGAATGGGCCATAAATGTCCCAACATTTGGAGGTTGTGAAGGTTATGGGACATAAAACTGTGGATTTGGAGCTCAAATGAAAGGAAATGAAGAAGATAGGAGAGAGGTTGTTGGGTTTCAGAATCTTGAGCCAACATAGGCGCAAATAAAAGGGAATAAAGAGGGAAAATGGAAAGATGGGATGGGTTGAGAACTTCCATGATTTTGAGCCTCAAATGGAGAATGCAGGAGCTCAAATGAGAGAGAATGGAGAGGGTAGGGGGATAGGTCTTGCCGTAAATGATGAAGGTGGGTGGATTGTGACCGAAAATGACGGATTGGGTGATTGGAGGGGAGGTTTGAGAGAGAAATCAGAAGTTTTGAAGAAAAGGGAGAGCTTGGAAGGGTGCTTGAGAGAGAGGGGGCAAAAAGGATGTGAAATAGGGGCCATCACGTAATTTCACGGGCCCCACACATGTTCAGGGGTCGGGCTGACACCGAGCCACACCGGCCCGACCAGCACGGGCAAAGGGGACAGCGGTCGACCGCGGTGAGCGTGGCGGCGCCGCCGTCCTCTGGATAGGGCGCGGTGCCGCCGCGGTAGGGCGGTGGCCACCCCCCTCCCAGGGTTCCAAATGTACCCCGGGTCCATCGTGGGTCCCCCCGGAATGCATCCCTTAGCCCCCGACTCCGTTTCGAGTCGTTTCGGGCACATTCGAGTAAGTTTCTGATGTCTACTTGCATTTACCTGTTTTCAACGGTTGGGAAGGGGTGGGTTGTGATCTAAACCCGTCGTTTGATAGACTAGAAGTGATTCGGGATTGTTTCGCTTGATCATGTGTGTGTACGGGCCCAATTTTAACGATCGATTTCGGTCGGTTTCGCCGTTCGGTGAATTTGAAAAATCCTAAGTCGATTTTTACATTCTGTCGCTCCCTCCGAAGTCAGAGTGCGTCAGAGTGTGTCGTGTGACCATAACTCAGGTCCGGTTTAATCTAAATCATGCTCTGATACCATCTTATAACGCCCTGAAAATCGGGGGTCGAGCATAAACTCAACTCCCGAGTTCCAACGCATCACCTATACAACATAATGAATGATGATTGAATGTTGTCTGTATTAGTGCATTGAACATGAGTGGGATTAAGCCAAAATAGCATATCATACTCCAGAGACGATTAAATTATGTAAGCAGAAGACTGTGATAGATATATAAAATATAAGAACTGTAGTGAGTCTCCAGAGTGTGATAATGTTACTAGGTTAATGAATTACAAGTACAATTTCAAAATATACCAAAGGTGTAGCGACATCTATTCAACATCCCTGTAACCCCATCGATCAAGACACGACTCACATAAAGCCGCTAGAATACAGCATATACAAGCAAACATCATCGTCATCGCAAAGGTCCGGCTCCGCCTCATAAGCATCGCCAACATCTAAAACTCAAACAAGTCTGGTTGGTGTATACAACACCGTCCCGTAATGTGGGAGTGAGTGATCAACTCAATGGAACAATAGAGCATAGGTTAACATGTTATCAAATCAATCAAGTGATAATGATAAAGCAAGCAAATCAAACATTCCTAAGTACTATAATTAATGCAAGGATGAGATGCAATAGTGATGCATGCCCTCGCCAACATACTCCCTCGTGCGACACCATCTTACGTCCGCGACATGCTTTCACCCTCAGTGCTCTACATCTTCCAGGCATATGCAATGCGATGATGAGCATGATTACCGAGTTGTTATTAATCCATTTCGAACAGCAGTATTGGGAAACTAAGGTACCTTCCTTATATCATTCCCAAACAATGATCCATTATAGGGTCGTCAGCCCTAGACAATCTCATATGATGGTGTATTTCTAGGTCGCTGCAAGGGTTGTCAGGGCTGTTACACGGAATCGTTACACCACTCCCCCATCACCTTATCAATATAGGCCTAGTTTATACTCTGTTACTACGGGAAGGCTCGTCACCTAACCGCATATTTAGAGTATGCTCGAGGTCACTACACCGAGTATGGTCAGGGCTGCCAGGGCTGTTGCACGGAATCGTTACACCACTCCCTCATCACCCTTCAAGGATTTTATGGAATATAACCTAAACATGTGAAGTAGTTAGAGCAGAATTAAATAAACAAGTAATTCAAACATATTAATAAGTATGTTATAAAACACAATGCAAACAGGAAATCCAAACACATACGTTTCATAAACCTGTAAGTGATTAAACTAAACACTTACATGAAGGAAATCATACACATCACTAAGGTACTTGATAATCCTATCTCAACACCCTTATACATTACAATTTACTAACTACTACTCATTCAGACATTTTAACAAACACTTCAGACTACATACATCAACATACCTGACGTATGTTGATCACATAGGTATTTGGCCAAATCCTTTCGCTAGGGAGCTGCCCCATTTATAACACGCGTGCACCCACGACGGATAGTCTTGGCAAGCAGGAATCTAAGTTCCATATTCATTCATTCATTTCCACAAACACGTAGAATACACTTATTATCATACATAACGTACATTAGCCAAAACATGTATTAGGGCGAATTCTTTCGCTGAGTAAGTATTACACTCATATATAGCATGTTCATACAATCATTTATCATGGCAAACACACTTTCAAAATTTATACGTATACGGTATTTTCTACAAATAGAGGAATACAGTATATTCAACATAGTTAATGTATAACCAAAAAACTAAACAGACAGCACTTTATACATGTGTAATTGCATGCAGATCATGAATCTATCATTATCTAACATTGAAAGTGTTGAAAACCATAACCTATACGTCTAAAGTCTGCACCTTACGCCGTATAATCGTAACGAATACGCTAGAATCTCTAAGCCTTCGTCTACGGTGATTAGGCAACCTGAATCATGAAACAGGTCAGCTATTACATTACCAAAACTCTTGGAAACCCTAAAACAGCTTAGGGTTAGGTTTTCTTACCTAGAAATGAAGTCAGAATCGCCGGAAAAGCGATAAGAACGATGTGGTTAGGCAGGAATAGCAGCAGGGTAGCGTGGCAGGGAGATGCTCTCACAACTCCCACACTTTCTCTCTCTTTTCTCTCTTCTCTCTCTTAGGTTTTCTCTTAAATTCGTATGGGCTAAATGAGAGAGGGTTTAAGGTCCTTATCTAGGCTAGAAACTCTCCAAGATAGACTCAGGAACAAGGTATACTTAGGTTATGTCCAAAGCAGGTCCGTTTCGATCTAACGGAGCACTTCTGGCGACCCCTTTTCTGTGTGCGGTCGGACTTAAGCTCACTAACCTTGGATCTAGGTGGAGTTAAGTTTTCGTTCCAGTCAGATTCTCGGATCACGCGTGGCGGACCAATTTCAGTTTAACGGTCATCGGAACTCGATCAGTGTTACAAGTACATGGACATGTGTATGAAATTTCTCTTGATCTGAGGGTGTATTTGGGTCATATTCTGACGGTCTGATTGCTTATATCAGGCCTGCAAGTAACAAGTCTCAGATTACTTAAATGAGACTTGATTTCTTAAGAAATCTACATTTTCTCACACTCTTCACTCCGGGCTCAAGCGAATAGCCGTGGGACATTATCTGGGTTTGACTTCCGAGATGGTTGTCAAGCCCAGCAAGGCGGTCCTAACCGTATAACTTCGCGTTAATCAGACTTTCGACGTGCGGTCCAAATCTGATATGGAGTTTCGTGATGCTCCCGAGAGCAACCGGGTAATGAGATTAATTCTAGATTTTAGGATAACCTAGAGTCAATGATTCTACAAGTTTTAGGTCTTGCAGATCGTATTTAAAGCGATTGGTACGGATTTCGTATGTGATCTAGTGTAACACTTAGTTAACTTTGTCTAATTTTTAAAGGATTTAGTCCTGTAAGATTTCTGTCTGAGGTGGTACTTGGGCCTTTATAGTTTGTACATACAGTGATCCAAGTTATTAATACTTACTAAAGCACGCCCTAATTACAACAGAAGAAGATCCTAGGGTAGGAGAGGCTGATGTTCTAAATAAACTATTCGTTTTGTGAAATTCCATAAGGGTAATGGTTAAAAGCCTATTTTATTTATGTATTTACTATTTACAGTAATGTTTAGTTTAAAGATTGTTCTTCATCACCTAAACCTTTAAGATAGTGTCTAATGTGAAAGTACTTTGAAAATTTTAAAGAACAAGGTGTTGAAAGGTGAGCTTTGTGAAGGAAATGGGTTTAAAAGTGATTTTAGACTTTGGGATTGAGTTCTAACAAGTTAATAAGGTGTTAGGACCGACCCATTGCCTAAGGACGTCTAATTCTAGGTTGGCAAAAATTCAGGATGTTACAGTTAGGCTGATCTTCAGGTTGTGTTTCAGAAACACACTAAGTCCTTTTAGAGGCCTCCGACAGTAGAATACGTTTGGGTTCTTGTGTAGAACATTGGCCTGTGTGGCCTAAACTTGGGTTCTTGTGTAGAACCTTGGCCTGTGTGGCCTAAACTTGGGTTCTTATGTAGAACATTGGCCTATGTGGCCTAAAGTTGGGTTCTTGTGTAGAACCTTGGCCCGTGTGGGCTAAATCTGGGTTTTTGTGTAGAACCTTGGCCTGTGTGGCCTAAACCTAGGTTTTTGTGTAGAACCTTTACTCTTGTGTAGGGCATAAACTGTTGAGTCCTTTTGTAGGACGGTTAGCCTTGTGTAGGCTTCCTTAGGAACCTTGTGTAGGTCCTAGTGTCAACCTTATGTAGGTTGTAATGGTTTGAGGTGAACCTGATTTAAAACCTTCATTAGTGAAATCTGGTACACTCAACGGTTAAGTGCGTCTGCCGGGAGTGGAGTAGGCACGTAGCCGAACCACTATACATGCTTGTGTTTAGGATTGTCATTTGCGCATTCGTCTAATCATGCTTATATATGCTTGAATGCTTAAGTTCTTATATATGATTGAATGAATGTTATTTGATTAATAGGAAGTACTTCTCACACACAAGCTCACTATGATAGAGGCTAGTTGCTTTCTTGAAATATCTTAAGCTGCCTATGTGATTGGACCCTCTAACTGGCTTGGAAGCCATTAGAGTTACATTGCCTTGCAAAGTTTAGTTGTAAATCATTTAAGTTAGGCA
This sequence comes from Magnolia changhungtana, assembly GCA_030180095.1. Taxonomy (NCBI): domain Eukaryota; kingdom Viridiplantae; phylum Streptophyta; class Magnoliopsida; order Magnoliales; family Magnoliaceae; genus Magnolia; species Magnolia changhungtana. The sequence continues at coordinate 3,299,360 of JASAUF010000525.1, forward strand.
ATAGAAGTTTTTATTTGGTACCCCCCCCCACAAGGACTTTGTGACCGATTCCATACTTCTACTATAGCGGTCTAAACCACAATTTCATTTGGTATGAGAGCGAGTTCCTCTTGAAGGTTTTAATCACTTAGAGGAAGATCCTGACTAAAGTTTGGGAATCATGGCCAAAGGAGAGGGATCATCAGTGTCCAGACCTCTTATCTTTGATGGTTCAAATTATGCATATTGGAAAGCTAGAATGCATTATTTTTTACAATCTCTAGATCATGAAGTTTGGGAAATAGTTGAAAACGGATATATGCCACCAACTGACCAAGCGGTACTTGAAAATGGTTCAACCATCACCAAACCCAAAGCTAAAGAGATGTGGACCACCTATGATAAAGAAAGGAAAACATCATAAGCCAAAGTAATGAATGTTATCTACTGTGCTGTCTCACAAGAGGTTTTTAATCAGATCAGTATGTGTGGTACATCTAAAGAAGCATGGGATTTGTTGGAAACAACCCATGAAGGAACTAGCACAATGAAAAGATTAAAACTACAACTTCTGACTGTTGAGGCATAAAAAATAATAATAAGATAGAAAAGATCAAAAAATAAGAAAATGAAGAAAGTATGTGAGCAAAGATGAGATAGAGCGTCGAATCATCTGCTTGTGCAGGTCCATACAAATCATATCGATTGTGCGAGTACATGCAAATAATTACGTTGATTGCGCGAACCGTGCAAAGTGTTGCGGATGGTGTTTTATATGGATGGTTAGATCTGATGAAAGATGGGCCCCATGGAACAAAGATCGAGGATTCACACGTGTGAAGGTCTATAAATGCCTCACTCCCCCTCTCATTGGAGAGGTTAAAGATTTTGGAGAAGGTCAGAACTCCAGAGAAGACTAAAGGTATCAAAAGAGAAGGATGCAAGGGTTTGCGCGGGTCCGCACAAACCATATCAGTTGCACAGTTCCGCGCAAAAGTACTGTTGCACGGCCAGTAATGGTTAAGAGCTGACATGCTGCCAGAATTGTTGATCTTGGTTTTCACAATCTCCAATTCTCCTTTTGCACAAGGATACGAGCTCAAAGAGGAAAATCTGATGATTAAACCCGCACAATATTCCTCTTAAAGAGATGATCAAGTTACAAGTCGAAATGCTGCCGGATTTGGCATTCGGTTCAATATTCAAATCTTGTCAAATTTTGTATTTTAGATAATCTATCTCAGAATCAAGGGACATTCGAGGATGTAAATAAACTCAATATTAATAATACAGTGATTGTTCTTTATACACTCTCTCTGTTATGTTTAAATAAGATAATTTCCCAAATTAAATGCATTTGTTTCTTGTTCGAAACAAAATGGCAACTCCACTGGGGACATCCTCCCATTTATCTCTCAGATAGATTCCTTTATCATACCAATACTAATTGCAGTTTTATGTTTTATACTGAAGGGAAGAAGATAAAATTGCAACTTACAACCAATGGCAAACTCAATGAAGAAAGTGAAGACGGTTCACAGTGGAATATGTGGCGGACCAATCATCGGATCATAAGGTCCAATCTCCTACAAGTAAGGATAATGAATCTCCAGTGATGGCCGTAGTTATATCTACCTCGCCCACAGTGCTAGAAAGTGATCAAGACTGAGTTGTTGTCACGTCTCAAAAGATAAGGGCCTGAGATGCAGTAACAACAAGAATGAATTCACCCGCACGAAGAATTAGAGGACCAATAACGCGGAATGCAGTTAAGAAAAATCCTAAATTAGCCCCTCCTACGTTATAGCCTGGGAAATCCATTCCTCCTCTAACATCGTATGATTTCCCGGCCCTGCCTGTTGTGAGAGTTCAACAGACAAGGGAGTAGAAAGGTAAAGTGACGCAGGGGAGGACGTGAGGTCGAGCACCGTCTTCCTCAAGAGGATAACTATTCCAAATCCACGGAACTTCTCTGGACTCCTCACAGAGACTTCTCGAATCCACGAGAAAAGAGAGCAGAAAGTAGAAATAAATTCTAAATAAATTCAAAATAGATTAATGAATAATTGATAATTCTCTAATGTGTCTCCTTACACCATTAATAAAGAAAAAAAAAATTAAAATTCGTAATTACCAAAAATAGCAAAATTCTAACTCTAATAAAAATCCTAATTCTAATACAACTCTTCTAAAGCCTAATTTCTAAAAATAAAAATTGCAAATAAAATTTCTCTAGAAGAGTCCTAGTATAACTAAAACTTATTTCTATAAGGAAAGAAAATCTAAAACTCTAAAAAATATCAAAAATTCGGAATTACTAAAAATAGTAAAATCTTCCTAAAAATTCGTTTTTGAGCTAAAAGCGCACGTTTTCTGACGAAACGGACAGAACGACCCACTCTGTGGGTCGGTTCACCTCAGATGGCCCATTTCAGTAAAGATTGATAGGTTGTACACCCCGTAACGATACCCGGATCAAAAGTTATGGTCAATTTACGGTCCACCTCCTTTTGGCTCAACCATGCTGGGAATATCTCTGTGACACGTTCTACATCAGACCCCTCCACTTGGAAAAAACTCGTCCTCGAGTTACACAAGAGACTTGACACATGAGTTTGAGATAACTTCTGACGCCGATGTTCATTAGAACTTTTTTTGTACTTGGCATTAAGCTCTTGAGCTGACATAATACATGTACTCATGCTTTTCTTAACTTGACTAATATTGATCAGTTCCTTCACATCTGACACAATACATGTACTCATGCTTTTCTTGACTTGACTAATATTGATCAGGTCCTTCACATCTGTCATTAAGATTTCATATTTTTTCTGATAATGTGGGCAATTAGGTGGACTTGCCTCTGAGACGGGATCAATATGATTTTGTATATCTCGTATGGGAGGCAACTTATTAGGGGGTTCATCGAACACAATCTCCTTGAACTCCTGCAACATTGGCTTCAAATCTTCTAGGATATTCACAGGCTCTATATATTCTTTCTTTTCAACTAATGGATATATATGTCTTGTTTCCTTAGATTGTTTAACAAAGGCCTGTTCAGTGATAAGATCTTATCCCTCCACTTTAAAAGTCTTGGGTTGGTTTTCCATTCCTATAGAGGTCACATGTTCGCCACTGATGAATCGTGTGGTTTGTTGCAACTCCGTTTTGATGAAGTTGTTTCTCGCGGACCAATAATAGGATTTTTTTGCATAACCTTTTACTGATTGACTATCTTAATAATAATTTTGGTTTTGTTGAAATAATACCTGATCGTAATCTCGAGGGAGGAATCGCATGCACAATAACTTCTTCATTCGCGATCATGTGCGGATTGGCGCCTTCATCTGTCTCATCCGCTCGAGTTGAAGTTGTTCCCACTAATCTGAAGCTCTGCCCGTCAACTTGTGGGCCACGAGTTTAACTTTCTTTTCTTCTATGATGTTCATGTAGTCAAAGAAACGTTCGACTTCAAGCAACCAATCGAGGAAGTCTTTGAAGTAGAGTTGGCCATTAAAGCTAGGAAGATCGACTTTCATCTTAAATTCTTGAATCATCCTGTGGTTCATTGATAACATTGCCCTACGATCAGTATAATTACGAATTCCAGCAATTGCTGGTTGTGGATCACCACTATGAACACGGAGTTGCCTTAGGTTTTCCTCCAAGAGATCCGCTATGCGGTCAATGGAAGCCTGCAGCCCTTGCATAGCTTGCGATTCTCTCGTTGCGCTACTTCAAAAATTGGCGCCGTTAAAGGAAAATTTCCTGGAGCACCGCCTATGGGATTGTTGCCCGACCCGCGTTAGAAGCCATCGACCCGAGGAGAAACCTCGCTCTGATACCAAACTGATGCAGGGGAGGACGTGAGGTCAAGCACCGTCTTCCTTAAGAGGATAACTATTCCGAATCTACGGAACTTCTCTGGACTCCTCACAGAGACTTCTCGAATCCACGAGAAAAGAGAGCAGAAAGTAGAAATAAATTCTAAATAAATTTGAAATAGATTAATGAATAATTGATAATTCTCTAATGCGTCTCCTTACACCAATAATAAAGAAAAAAATTAAAATTCGTAATTACTAAAAATAGCAAAATTCTAACTCTAATAAAAATCCTAATTCTAATACAACTCTTCTAAAGCCTAATTTCTAAAAATAAAAATTGCAAATAAACTTTCTCTAGAAGAGTCCTAGTATAACTAAAACTTATTTCTATTAGAAAAGAAAATCTAAAACTCTAAAAAATATCAAAAATTCAGAATTACTAAAAATAGTAAAATCTTTCTAAAAATTCATTTTTGAGCTGAAAGCACACATTTTCTGATGAAACGGACAGACGTGACCCACTATGTGGGTCGGTTCACCTCAGATGGCCCATTTCAGTAAAGATTGATAGGTTGTACACCCCGTAACGATACCCGAATCAAAAGTTATGGTCAATTTACTGTCCACCTCCTTTTGGCTCAACCATGCTGGGAATATCTCTATGACACGTTCTACATCATAAAGCATTGCTCATAAGCTCACCAATCCTAGTGTCGCTCCAATTCACCGACTACTATGGAAGCAGTGGAAAGTCCGACAACACTCCTCTTTTTGTAATCCCTATTACGTCAGTATATTCATACTCTACCCCAACTACAACTTCATCAGGAAGTGAAGAAGCAACAGTACATATGGCTGGGACAAGTCAAGGACCCCTGCTAACTGCCGAAGATTGTATCACTGAGATGACCCAAATGCAGAGAACGCTGATGGAAGTATGCAGAAGTCTTTAAGAAGCTTTAGCAACTCTCGCGCACAACGTAGCCTAGATAGTAGTTCCGCTGATGATGGGTAATATGAACAGACAAGAACCGCAGCTTGAAGGTTCTCAACCACCAAGAGTGGGATCACTTGAGTCTGCTCCCGTAGCAAGAGCAATAATACAGGAGGAAATGTGACAAGTTTCGAAGAAGCTATCAGGACAAAAAGAGAACGTGAGAATGTTGGTCGATTCAGATATCGAACACCATATCTCAGAGAAGTAGAAGATGTTCCTTTTCCGGTAAATTTCAAGCAATCAAATTTTTAAAAATTTAATGGAGATGGCTTGCCAGAAGAACACTTGATGCATTTTATTACCAGTATAGGAAATTTCTCTACGGTTCCACAGTACCGCCTTCGATTGTTCGGTTCTTCCTTGACAAGTAAAGCGTTCCGATGGTATTCCAGTCCGGCGCCCGGATCGATGCGGACATGGGAGCAAATGCAGGACACCTTTATGTCAAATTTCTTCTCATCAGAATGCGACGTCAGCATTACAGATTTATCTTCAGTATGACAGAGAGAAGGGGAACCTGTGGAGAAGTTCATAGATAGATGGAAAACATTGTGAGCTTCTTATAGACAACTACCAGAAGAGAAAGAGCAAGTCAAGATGTGCTTAAACTCTATGGAAATAGGAATCGCATTTGGACTTACCAGTGCCGATATCAAGACTTTCCGTGACTTGGCCACCAAAGCCTATGCCTTAGAACTGATGACTAGGAAATGTTAACATTTCACTATAAAACGGCAAGAAGAGGACCCAGTAGGTTGATCGCAAACACTGTGGATCATGAAAAAAGAAGTTAGGGCACAAGAGAGTCAGGAGAGAAAAAGACAAAGCAGAAGGAAGAATTAAGCCGTCCTAGAAGCAGATTCAGTGGAAAAAGGCCCAGGTCACTTTAACTCTCATGAAGGGTTCACGTTCGATAGGGAAGATGTAGTTCCTATGATGAACCAACTGTTGAAAGCCAGTACAATAGAATTACCTCCACCCAAGCGCCCCGAAGATGCAACAAGAACAAGAGAAAGGAATTTCTACTACTATCATCATTTGGTAGGGCACCCAACAGAAAATTGTTACACGTTAAAATGCATAATACAAAGAATGATAAATAAGGGCGAAATAGTGATCGGGAAAGAATAAGAAAGAGATGCAAAGGTAATAGTGAATGTACTGACAACCAGAGAAAATACTCATGAGAGAATAGAGAAAAAAAATTATAAGATGACAAGTAAGGCTGCGTAATCACACTATGGTCAGGGAGAAGAATGGTAAGTCCCCCGCGGTAGAAAGTTGAAGCCACAAGAACAGAGATCATCAAGAATCAGCACGATGGTGACAAAAGAGAAGAAAAGCATGAAGCAACAAAGATAACTTATGATGTAGTAAGCCATTTGAAAGGTATACCAGCTCGGTTAAGTGTTTATGACACACTAAAGTTATGAGAGAACTTTCGACAAAGCCTAATTCAAGCGCTATCCGATCGCGATGTTAGAGAAACGTTGCTTGTGTAAATGGAAAATGAAGAGCACAAAGAACGAGAGGATTGCATGCCGATGGTTTCCTTCTCCGATGATGATCTAACCTGTAGTACAGGGCATAATAGGCCACTGATGATAGTGGGTCATATCCGTAACAAAGAAGTCAAGCAGATCATGCTCGATAACGGGTCTACAGTGAATCTATTACCACTAACAATGCTGAATAAATTGGGCTACTGTCGTTTTGATCTACGCCCTAGTGGAATGATGATACAGGGCTTTAATCAAGATAGGCAACGCGCGCTCGGTAAAATTACAATAACATTGGAAATAGGAGAATTAACTACTGATGTTATTTACCATGTCATTAATGTAGTGACGACATACAATATTCTCTTGGGAAGACCATGGATACATCAGTATGACATCATACCTTCTACTCTACACCAGTGTTTCAGGTATTACAAGAATGGGGTACAATACAAAGTAATGGCCGATGCAAGGACGTATACAGAAGCCGAAGCCTTCTTTGCAGACGCTAGTTATTACGATGAATTTGCCGAAAAAGAAGAGAAGAAGAATAACAAGAACAAAGCCCCGGGGAGTGCCCATATGCAGGTAATGAGGGAAGAAACTGAAAAGACAAGATTGTCTAGAATTACAGAAGCAAAGAAGAAATTCTTTTTTGTACAAAAACATCTGAGACAACCGGGACAGCCACCATTAACGTTATTATTGCCTGAACAATTGAAAATCCTACAGTTAAATTATACAGTGCCATTACCATATGCTGAAAGAAACAAGCCATTCCCAGTTGTTTTGGAAAGGTTTCATGTCAAAGCCAGTGCAAAGTACCCAAAGCCGATTGAATTTTATGCCCCTTCAGAAGCCAAGATAGAAGAAAAGGCCAAAAATGATGTCCACTATAGAAAGCTGATGTCTCGAGATCTTAAGAAATATAGTCCAGCAAGCAGGAAAATCATGAAAAGCATGGGTTTTGATTATAAAGAACCCACCGGCTTAAATCACGGGAAAGGAATCCTGATCCCTATTGGAGTCGAACAAAAAAGACGAGGAAAATTTCAAGGATTAGGAGCAGAATCGTCAGTGAACATGGTTATGATCGATCAGTTACCAGAAACAAATTTTGAAATAGTTAAGCACCCTGAGACAGCTCCGAAGCAAATAAAAGACGGGGGCAGCCAGCGATTGATAGTTTGCAAGAAATAAATCTAGGCACAGAAGAAGAGCCACGGAAAATATTCATAAGCGTCGGCCTTCTCGAGCAAGAAGCTGAAAAATGTCCAACTCCTAAAAGAGAATAAAGACGTCTTCGTTTGGACGTATGCGGAAATGTCAGGTCTAGAACCCTCAGTAGCGATGCATCGATTAAACATTTCTAAGGATAAAAGGGTAATTGAGCAAGTGCAAAGGCAATTTCATCCGGACCTGGTTCCACTGATAGAAGAATAAATAAACAAGCTAATCAAAGTTGGGTTTATCAGGGAGGTCAAATATCCTAAGTGGATATCGAACGTCGTCCCAGTAAAAAAGAAAAACGGACAGATCAGGGTTTGTGTTGACTTCAGAGATCTAAATGAAGCTTACCCAAAAGACGACTTTCCGTTGATAATCACCGAGTTGTTAATTAATAGTACGATGCAATATGCTGTCTTATCCTTCATGGATGGCTATGTCGGCTACAGCCAAATTAGAATGGTCCTGGAGATGAAAAAGTAATAGCATTCAGAACTTCGTTAGGAATATACTGCTATAAGGTCATGCCATTCGGTCTCAAGAATGCTGGAGCGACGTACCAAAGGGCAATATAAAACATCTTTCAAGACATGATGCATAGGCATGTCGAATGTTATGTAGACGATTTGGTGGTCAGGTCGAGTAATCATGAAGAACATCGCGAGCATCCGACTTCAGTTTTCACCGACTCAGAAAAAAACAATTGAAGATGAATCCTGCTAAATGTGCTTTTGGAGTATCATTGGGAAAGTTCCTCGATTTCGTCATCAGGCACAAGGGAATTGAGATCGATCCAGGGAAAGTTAAGGCCATCCAAGACATGCCGCCTCTGAAAACGTTGAATGCCGCCTCCGAAAACGTTGAAAGAATTGAAAAGCCTGCAAGGAAAACTGGAGTAGATTCGCCATTTTATTTTGAATCTTATAGGGAGATGTCGGCCATTTTCTCATTTGATGAAGAAAGTAACAGAGTTCGTATGGGACAAAACATGTCAGAATGTGTTCGACTCAATAAAGGAATTACTAAAACAGCCACCAGTATTAGCAGCCCTTGTGGAAGGTAAGCCTCTTATTTTATACACATCTGCAGCCAAGAATTCATTAGGGGCCTTATTAGCACAAGTGAATGAATGTGGGAAAGAAACAACTCTCTATTATCTGTGTCAAACTCTGATAAGCGCAGAATACAATTATTCTCCGATCGAGAAGGAATGTCTGGCATTGATATTTGCAGTACAGAAGTTGAGACATTATTGCCTTTCCCATAATATAATTCTAATCTCGAGGGCAGATCTGATAAAGTTCTTAATGACAAGGTTGATGTTATCAGGAAGATTGGCCAAATGGATGCTGTTACTCTCAGAGTATATAATTACCTATGAGCCAGCAAAAGTAGTAAAAGGGCAAGCAATGGCAGATTTCTTGGCAGTGCATCCCGTAATGGACAGTGAAAACATCAGCGGAATTTTCCCGATGAGCAGGTTATGGTAAATGAGTTACAAAACCTGTGGCAAATGTATTTTGATGATGCTTCTCGAGCATCAGGAGCAGGCGCATGAGTAATATTCATTACTCCTCAGGGTGACCTGTTACCCTATTCTTTCACATTGGGTACCGCATGCATAAATAACGAAGTCGAATATAAAACTCTCATCATTTAGATGGAAATAGCTCAGGAAATGAAGATAGAAATATTACAGATTTTTGGCGATTCTAAGTTGATCATAAATCAACTAACGACTGAGTTTGAAATAAGAAAGCAAGAGCTCTTGCCATATTTTTGAAGAGAATAGTAGTTGCTGGAGCAATTCTGTCATGTCGAAATCAAACATGTACTGCGATGCGAAAATGTGAGGGTAGACGCTTTAGCTAGCCTGGCCACAACCTTGTCTTGTCCGAATCGAAGTCCCCTTCATGTAACCATAGAGGAGAGAAGGTTCTTGCCCTCTTTAGAAGTCATTGATGAAGTTGTTGAGGTACTCCCTAAATTATGTTTTGAAGTGACAATAGATGATTGGCGTCAGCCTTTCATAGATTACCTCAAATATGATATCTTGCCGGAAGATCTGGCTCAAAGACAAAAAATTAAGCAGAGATCAAGCAGGTTCATCATATGTAGTAAAGTATTGTATAGAAAATCTTACAATGAAATGTTGCTACGATGTCTGGATGAATAAGAAGCGAGTCAAATTTTACGAGAAGCCCACTCCGGAGAATGCGGGGCACATCGGGCTGGTCAAAATTTATTCCATCAGGTACATCGAATGGGGTATTACTGGCCCACAATGTTCAAAGATGCAATAGAGTATGTGAAGCAATGCCACAAGTGTTAGATTCATGGAGACATCATACATCTACCCCCAAAAGATCTCCATCAGACAGTTACTTACTTGGCCTTTCTCCGCTTGGGGGCTAGATGTTATTAGCCCTATAAGTCTGCCTTCGTCTAAAGGAAAGCAATATATATTGGCAGCAACAGATTATTTCTCCAAGTGGATGGAAGCGATCGCATTGCATAATGTCAAAGAAAACGATGTTGTCAGTTTCATCCAACATGCAATAATATATTGCCACGGTATCCCGAAGAAAATCGTTACTGACAATGGTACCCCTTTCAAGAATAAAGGCATGAAAAAGCTGTGTTAGAAGTTTTGTCACGCCCCAAGCTCAGAAAACGGGTTCACAAAATTCCCGATCATCGAATCCGACGCCAACAGTCTCCGTAGTGCCCCATTCTCAGCTTCCTGCATCCATATGCCAGATTCCGATCCTGGGATCCTATAAGTTGGATTTTTAGTATGATTTTTTTTTGTAATGGAGCATAACCACAAGCATAACCAAGTCACAAAACAACATCACTACATATCCACTATATCAAAAACTTTAATTACAATGTGAAAGGGAAAATATAAGGTGATAGAAAAGGCTCCAAAATAAACTGATGCGCACTCCTGCCTCAGCGCTGCTGCGAACCAACATCAGCTGTACGCAACGGTCGTGCATAAGCTTACAAAATCTTAGAGGGTAGTGTAAGTGTGTGCGTAAGGCGAGTGCCAAGTATACAATATTAGAGTAAAGCAGAAATGTGCGGGTAAGTCCATGAATACTATCAGCCGTACCAAGGCTATGTGATGCAAGGCATGAATGTTATCGGCCATACTAAGGCCATGCGATGCGAGGCTTACGTAGCCAAATGTCATATGCGAGATGCAAAGCAAGCATGCCAGTCCTCATCAAGTACACGTATCAGTACAGTTTCCCTCTGGATATCACCGGGGTCTAATACACTTCACACTGACTGCCGCCTCCCTAGCCGCACAGCCCAGTAAGTGGAATAAACCACACTATCTGCCTGACCAATAGTCTGCCAATACCTACCCGACTCATCGACAATGGACTCATTTGTGAGCTGGTCAAACTCAACCTAGCTTACAACCCCCTCACTCAGGCAGATAAGGCCACACCCCTTTCCAACCGACCATGACACAATAGGAGACGTGACCTACTGGTATTCGACACTCCTGCGATCGTGTATCCACTCGGTCTAGATGTTGGAGCATCTCCTGGTACCAAAAAGGTTCTGGGACTTTCACCCAAGGACATCTTAAGTGCCCACAGTGCTAGAACCAAGTATTTTCAGTATCCGATACAACCATCTACGATGTGCCTGTAGAGTCATGGCCTTGATGTATCTAGGGCATACAATGATCATGAACGCAAATGTGAGATGCAAGAATCACATTGTTCAGTCATGCAACAATCCTGCGCATACCACGCGCTCATGTGGGTAACTCCTATCAGTGAGTCCAATAAATAATCTGCCCAATGACATATGTTATGATTAGTCACTCCTCATATCGAGCATACGTATGATGCGAATGGGTATGAATCATGGGATTATACTAAGCATGTTATATGGTGATGAACTATCCTCACAATGAAGGTGGGCCTAGACGGCCTACACACAACCAATGTGGGCCTATCAATGGGCCCTAGGGAGAGTTACAATGCAGACATTTAACCAACATTATTCTTACAATATGGGTGTCAAACCATCATTACTCCCAAGGCATAGCCTGCCATAAACTTCATTACATAAACCATGGTAGAATTACACATTGTAATGGACTTGTGTACATCCCATTGGGCCTCAACCCATAGGCCTCGGATACATCAAATGGGAGGCATCATATGAGCCTCATATATATCAAGGTGGGCCTTAACAGACGGGCCACAAATACATCAAGATGGGCCTCATCACATCCCCAAAAAGAATCATATTGAAGGATCATTTGGACCATACCACAAATAACAATGGAGATAATAATTTTCACGATTAAATAAATCACAGGGCCCACATAAAGTTAATTTACCACCCAATATAACCATAAGGTCTTAAAGACCTAGATTAAGAGGGGAAAAACAAATGCCCTATTGATCCAGAACTTTAGTGACCCAAATGGGTTTCAATGATAGACGTTCATATCCCACTATTTTCTGCAGTGTGGTCCACCTGATCAATGACTGGACACATCACGGAGTGGCCCGCCGTGATGTATTTGAGATCCAACCAATTCATAAATTAACATAGAGATAGATGAAGTGAAAATAAAAATGAAACTACTATGGCCCTTAGAAGTTTGAATGGTGGACGTCACTATCCACTATTTAAATGGTGGGGTCCACTTGAACTTTAGATCTGACTCATTCTTTGCCTCATACCATGAAATGATATCTCAAAATGGTTGGGCAGCATGGATACAACGCAATGCATCATGCTGGGCCCCACCATCCAAACAGTGGACAGTGTAGATTAAACAAATACATCATGTGGGTCCCACGTTGCACGGACGCAACACACGTGTGCAGGGGGTAGGCATATATGAAACACATACTTCATGGTGGGGCCAACGGTTGGGACCCATGGTCCTTGCCCGTTCACGTCACAGCAGTGCAGGACGCTGTTGCGCATCCTCTGGATGTTAGTAGCAGCACCTGTATTATTATTATTATTATTGTTATTATTTTTAAAAGGGTTTTCTGCAGTTTTTCATAAGTGGGGCCCGCATTAGGAGAATCCACCCCATCCACTGGATTCTATGGCTCGAGACAAACCAAACAAGCCCAATATTCAGCATGTTTTTTTGTGTAGAAAATTAAAGTGGCCTCTAATAGATTTTAACGGTAAAAATCACCGTTTTCTATGCTATGGCCCGCCAGATAATCAGATTAGCTTCATTTTTCGGCTCAACACCTAAAATGAACTGGGGGATAGGATGGACAGCTTGGATTAGATCCATACATCAAGGTGGGCCCTGCATGAGCGGCCCACCCAAAAAGCTTATATATATATTTTGTTGCTGTGAGTATAACCCAGTGTCTGTTCTCACTTCACTAAACCCATGTCCAGCGTCCAGGGATGCTGGACGGATTGTGTGAATATATATCAAGGTGGGTCCCACATAGACGTGGCCCACATGATTTGGATCAATCCGATATTCGTGTTTTCCCATCACCCCAAGGTAGGGCCCACATGGCTTGGACAATGTAGATCTAACACGTCCATCAAGTGGGTCCCTTGAAGGTGGGCGACTTAGATAAAATGGCATACATCATGGGGCCATGAACAAAGGAAAAAGAGAGAGAGAGAAAGAGAGAGATCGAGTGATGGACGGACCCCAGCACTATGGGCCATCCCTTCCATAATTTACAACATACATCAAGTGGGCCCATTTTATATGGGCCCACCGATCAAAATCAACAGTGAAGATCCTTTCCCCATTGAAATGCAAGGTCTAGATGACCCTATTTATGCAAGGAAAATAAACATCTTGATGGGGTCCATGGAGAATGGTCCTATCATGGAATAATCATGGGAATCAAGGTGGGCCATCGGCCATATGTAGGGTCCAAAGTGAGATCCATACCATCAATCAGTAGGACCCACTTGGCCCATCATCAAAACATGAAATCTAGGCTTATAAAACACCCACCGTTTGATCTTCTTGGTCCAATGGAACTCCAATCTTCTTGTGTCTCACTTTGATGGAAGATGAGAAATGAAGGGCTAGGATGATGGATCTTGGGATAGGAAGTGGGCCACACACAACACCTTTTCTCTTCTTGGAAAAGCTTGGACGTCCACTCTTTTTTTATTGGAAAATGTGTTGAGAAAGAGAGAGAGAGAGAGAGAGAGAGAGAGAGAGAGAGAGAGAAAGGGTGGTTGTAAGAGAGGTGATGGGTGTGAGTGATGGATGTGAGTGATAGGTGTACTTGACTTGAGAGTTGACTTAGGGTGGTTGCTTGACTTGGGGAGAAAGAAAGCATGGGTGTGTACTTTTATTGATTGATTAATTGATGGGATGGGTTGTAGAGATTATCTTGGGTTCGCAAATACGCGGCATTTCTTTAAAATAAATGCGGGCCCACATCTCATAGCCAGGGCATCGTATCGGTGTGCAAGACGCGATGTTGGAACCGCGATGACGGTGCGGTCACAGTGATAGAAGTCTCGGATTAAGCCGACTCAGATCTACAGGATATGACTTAGGGTCACACGCAAACATCGATTATAGGTTGTAAGTTGCCGGAGTTCATCGGGAAGAATCGCAGGAGTCGACGGAATAGTACGGACTAGGATACGGGCCTAACAGCTCTCCCCACCTAATAAAAATTTCGTCCTCGAAATTTATACTATCATCGTAGTTAAACATAACTTATAAGGGAATAGAAAATATAACATCATATATAATCAAAACACAATACAACATACGATCAAACATTGAAAAGATGGGGATAGCGCTCTCGAATCTGTGACGCCCTGTACCTCTGGTACGCGGGTGTCACCATTAAAATCTAAATTAACATGATCATAAACCTAAATGCTAAATGATACCTAACTTAAATTAAGACAAAGAAAACTTAACAGAGCAAACACACACACTACGGGTGAATCCCGATCATACGTAGATGCCACCATAATACTGAATGTCAGACAATAGATAGACCTAAATTAGGATTTTGGCCATCGGATCATAAAATGACCTTATATTATATTTAACCTGAATCGAGGACATTAGTTCCTCCGAGGCCTATCAATGAGAATTTAAATCCACTAAGCCAATCGTTTGATTGGGATACCAATCATTAGGTTCCTCTAGGGTCAACTGAGGACCCCTGTAGAATAGATTTGAGAATGATCTGACCATCAGATTAACGAAAGACCACCCGTAAAACCTTAAATCAAGTTATGGGCCCCACCTAGAACTTAGAATGACCTGACCTTCGGCCAAGGGTGCTGATTTGGGGCCCTGGAGAGAATGGTCGGTGTGGATTTCCCCTCAGACATTGTATGGGGTCCACACGAGGTGCACGTACACCTCACCTAACTGTGCACGACGTGCACTGGACCGCCAGATTGGTCAGAGCACTGCTAACCTGATGGTTTTGTGAAAAAGGGAGAAGGTTCTCTCGCTACATCAAGACACACCGGGCACCGTCCAGTCACGTGAGGCATGACCCACCCCTGGCCACCATCTGCGAAATTCGGACCATCCATCGGGCTTGCACCATCAGGACGACCAGGCCCACATCTTCCCGCCAAGCCATGTAACTGTTCATATGCATAAGGAAGGAACGACGAGGGTTCGTCCGCTGTAGACATATTGTGGCCCACTCTGAGTCACCCTTTAGCCCATCTAAACCGTTCGGTTAGCAGGGACAGCATGATCGACCAAACCCCCGAAGCCTGAAGGGCTCCATGCACACGTACGGGTGCTCGTGCAACGACGGCCACGGAGGGACGATTGTTTTCTCTTGAAATTAAGACCGTTAGGGAGCCCTCCACATCAGCGATCCGCGTCTGCAACCCTCCCTTGATCTCAGCCATCGAATAGGGTAGGAATCCGCATCTTCCATTCGTTGCCAAAAATAGCCAGGCAGTTGCCTATAACAATGGTCGAAGTTGGAAACAATTCCCGTTCAGGAAACTTGCAAACTGGCTTAATTCAAGCCTTCCATCAGCCATGTGGGGTCATCCCCACCACCCCCTCTAGGGCTGCATTCACTTCACCGCCAAAGAACTTCTCGTCTCGTTAGAATTTCAGAGGAGGCGGAAGATATCGCTATAGGTGAGACAACGACTGAGTGGCCGAAATGGGCTCCACTGTGATCTTGGGTCTCATCTGATCCATTCAAATGGCCCAAATTATGTAATTACACCGTAGCCAACAATTTTTCATGGACGGCTGCATCATCTTCCCCGTCAAGACCAAAAACCCACCATCACTGCATGGGTCCCACGATGGTTAGGAGTTTACTTTTCCTATGGGCCTTGGCATAAAAAACCCATCCCCAGTGTGGATGGGTCCCATGCATGCCAAAAACCTAAGATAAATGAGTGCATCTGGCCCTTAAATCGTGGTCGTTCATTGGGAAGCCCACACGTGCCTAACTTTATAAGAACCGACCGTTGGCCTCGAGATTTGGACCACGAGCTAGGGCGAGAGGAGAGAGAGAGAGAGAGAGAGAGAGAGAGAGAGAGAGAGAGAGAGAGAGAGAGAGAGAGAGAGAGAGAGAGTAAGAGAGGTTAAGAGAGAGGCAGACTCGGTGCCACACTAAGTTGACCTGGCCCGTGCTAGTTGAGTCGGAACAGTGAAGTCCAGTTGAGCCATTTTGAGAGAGGTGCAACGAAACGTAAAAGAGGTAGGACAGAGAGTGAAAGTTGAGAGCGAGAATACTCGATACCTTTACTGCACCAGCTTAACCCAACCAAGCTCGAGTCAAGTTGGGTCAGTTCAAGCTGAGGGAATCTCATTTTCAGGGAAGAAGAGGAGCCCAGGTAACTCCCAGCACCCCCCCTTCATTTATCCGTTTAATTTCCAGCAAGGTTTGGCTGATTAGCTCTCTTGATTAAGACCATTGCTGGCCGTTATTTTGCTTGGTCCCAGCCGCCAGACCGAACCATTGTAGGGCCAAAACATCCGAGATCAGCTCCTATGATAAGCTATATTGTTGAACCAAATACTGGTCCTCCTGTTGGACCGAAAACAAGGCTTTAAGGTAGTTTAAGATGGGCCAAGAGCCAGCCCCGCAGACAGGGCCAAAAATCAGATCGTTTTGGGTCATGGTATAGGCCGAAAGCAGTAACAGAAATGCTAAAAATCACTCTCAGTCCTGGGCTGATGCAGCCCCTTGTTGGAGCTTGGGTTTTGCCAGAGGATTTCCACCATGATGCAAGCCAGGTGATGGGCTGGGATCAACCCTGGACCTGGGCCGAACAGACCTAGGAACAAGCTAAAACCAGCCCAACAAGCTGGGCTTTGAGTGGGCCTAGTTCCCGTCCAAAGAGGGCTGACAGTTGCCAGCTGCGATCTGGGCCTGATCTCAGCCGCACCACCAAGGATAGTGGGCCACACCTTGTATGGTGTTAATGGGCCACTCGTTGCAGGCAGGCCATAGGCCTGTACACATTCCGGCCCTGCAAAAAGAAAAGTACAGGTGGGTCATATTAGGTATGAAGCTCAAATGGGCCGCGCCACCCTTAACAGTGGGCTGCACCACATCGGGTCAGCCCCACTATTAATGATGGTGGGCCGCATGTACACTGATGGGCCGCACCATATTCAGCAGTATGCTGCACTAAGTATTACAGTGGGTTACACCACCTAGGATCGTGGGCCATACTCATGAAGTTGGTAGCCGAGTCAAGGCCAAACAGGGCCCACTATGGCTAGTTTTTGGGTCATCTATGGTCAGCAGATATGGGCCCCGATCAGGCTCAAGTTGGGCTAAAATTGGGTAGCTAGTTGGGCCAAAGATCAGGCCCAGGGCAGGCCTTGATTTATGGACAGAGTCCGGCTCAAAAGCATCATGTAAGAAGGCTTTTATCAACTTGCTCAAATAGCCAACTTAATGATACAACCTTGTCCTGGATATGATCTTAGGAAGTCCCTCATACAGCATTGGACTATCAGCTAGCCTTAGAACATGAAACTAGGTGTGGAACTTCAACAACTCAGGTGAGGATTCTACCCCTTGAGCTTTTCTCTTCCATGTTAACTCATGTGTTAGTTCAACTCTAATTTTACCTAATAACTAATGACTCTATTTTTATGGCTATTTGCGATAGTATCAAAATTAATTACATGCTTAATATCTATTTTGTGGAACCCTATATATGTAGCATGTCAAATTTTGCTTAAAGGATAATTACGTAATACATTCTTATAAACCTTGGACTATGATACCTATTAGGAAGTCTTCCTAAATTGGCTGCTTGCAAATTCGGATAAAAATGATTGGAATTAATCACACATACATGACACTCCTATTTTTGAATGGACTAACTGTTGGAAAGGTCCATATCTCTTATTTGGATGAGCCAACTGTTTGAAAGGCCCATCTTCCTAGCATGAACGAGCCGAATGTTTGAAAGGCCCACTATCTTACTTGAGTGGGTTGACTGTTTGAAAGACCCATTCCTTCGTAAGTTGAATGAGTCGATTGTTTGAAAGACTCATTCCCTCGCCTGAATGGATTGACTATTTGAAAAGTCCATTTATTGACCAATTGGATGTGCACCCCCAGTTGACATGCACTCACGCATCCATGCACTTAAATAAGATCATCATGAAATTTTTTGTATGTTTTACTATCTGGAACAATGCTTGATTAATGCGGTGGTGTATAATCTTGAGGGGAGTTTCCACTAAGCTGGCCACTCATCTTTAAATATATAACCGTACATATAATGCAGGCATAAATGAGGGTGTGAATGGGGCAGATTTGGATGCTGAGGGTGTACATGGGCCCCAGCTGAGTGGCCCTGAATATTGCTTTTGATTGGGTTATAGTTATACTACGCTTAGTTCCCTTAACCGCACTTTGATTTGGTTTAATTATCTTTTGATTATTAGTTAACACTGGGTTTCTAGAAAATGAGTAGTATACTCGGGTTCTAAAAACTGAGGCGTTACAGAATCTCTACCTTGCGCTCCCAAGATGCCTCAAACACACTATGATGGCCCCCACTGCACCTTCACCAAGGGAATGACCTTGGTCCGGAGGACCTGTTCCTTCTGATCGAGGATATGAACTGACTGCTTAATGTAATAATCGTCCTCATGAACCTCAAACAACTGCCAATCAATAACAGGAACGATGTCTGACCCACACTTCCTTAGCATAGAGACATGGAAAATGTTGTGGTCGCCAGATAACTGAGATGGCAAGACAAGCTGATAAGCCACGGCGCCAACGCGCCCGGTGATCTCGAAAGGTCCTATAAATCTTGGGGCAAGCTTGCCCTTCACTCCAAAATGAACCACACCCTTCATGGGTGAGACCTTGAGATGCATATGGTCCCCAACGACAAACTCCAAGGGACGACGCCGACGATCAGCAAAACTCTTCTGCCAACACTAAGCTGTACGCATCCTCTGCCTGATGATGTCGATGACCTCTGATGTTTGCTGCACAAGCTCAGGACCTAGGAGACGCCGCTCTCCAACCTCTCTCCAACAACTCAGAGATCTGCACGGTCTGCCATATAATGCCTCAAAAGGAGCCATGCCAATGGTTACCTGATAGCTGTTGTTGTATGCAAACTCAGCCAATTGTAGGTGCTCGTCCCAACTACTCAAGAAATCAATCGGATCTGGTTGACCCTCTCGATCTAGCCATCGGTCTGTGGATGGTACGCCGTGCTGAGCTGTAAATTAGTCCCCATCGCTCTCTGAAAGCTCCTCCAAAACTGAGACGTGAACTTCGGGTCTCAGTCTGAAACAATCGACATAGGAACACCGTGCAGTCTCACGATCTCATCAACAAGCAGCTTGGCGAGCCGGTCTGCATGTCAGGTCTCGCGAATCGTTAGAAAATGTGCCAACTTCGTCAGATGGTCCATAACAACCCAGATGACGTCATGACCGGGCTGAGTCCTCGGCAAGCCCATAATGAAATTTGTCGACACGTGCTCTCACTTCCACATCGGGATACTCGACGGCTGCAATAGACTAGAGGGTCTTTGATGATTGGCCTTGACACGTTGGTATGTGTCACACTCGGCCACAAAACTGGTGATATGGCACTTCATCCCCACCTAAAAATACTGTCGTCTCATGTCATAATACATCTTCATCGAGACAGGGTGGATAGAAAACCGCGATCGATGTGCCTTGGTCATAAGATCTCTGCGTAACTCAGGAACATCCGAGACACATAATTGGCCTCTGAAGCGAAGTCCACCATTAGAACTAATTTTCCAATCTGTCTGACTCTCAGATGCTGCTTCTGCTCGGTAATCCTGTAATGACTCGTTTATCTGCTGAGCCTCGATCACCCTAGCGACAAGAGAGGGTTAAATCGACAGGCTCGATAGCTGAACGATAGAAGATTGTAGACCAAACTCAAAGTCATTCTCTGCTATATCCTCGAGCATCCTCCACTACTGAATCATCATGTGTACCACCAGGCCTCATGGCTGACGGCTGAGGGCATCTGTCACCACGTTCGCCTTGTCCGGGTGGTACTGGAGATTAAAATCATAATCCTTCAAGAGCTCCATCTAACGCCTCTGCCTCATGTTTAACTCGGACTGAGAGAACAGATACTTCAAGCTCTTGTGGTCAGAGAAGAGCTCGAACCTCACCCTGTAAAGATAGTGCCTCCATACCTTCAGGGCAAAGACAACTACTGCCAGCTTCAAATCATACGTGGGGTACTTCAGATCATGGACCTTAAGCTAGCGAGACGCATAAGCCACCGGCTTCCCATACTGTATCAGGACAGCACCCAAGCCAACTCGCAAGGCATCGGTAAATACAACAAATCCATCACTCCTACAGGGAAGAGTGAGGATGGGATCAGACCTGAGGTGGTCCTTCAGCTTCATAAATGCTTACTCATAAGTGTCACTCTAAACGAACTCGGCACCCTTCTAAGTCAACTTGGTCAACAGGGCTGCAATACGAGAGAATCCCTTAATGAAACGTCGGTAGTAACCCACCAAACTAAGGAAACTACGGATCTCAGATGCATTTGTGGGCTGGCCCTACAGACGCATGACATCAATCTTCGAGGGGTCCACTGCGATACCCTACCTTGTCACTACATGACCAAGGAACTTCACCTCTTCCTGTCAAAACTTGAAAAACGGGCTCACAAAATTCCTGATCGTCGACAACCTCCGTAGTGCCCCATTCTCGGCTTCCGGCACCCGTATGCCAGATTCCGATCCTGGGATCCTAAAAGGAGGATTTTCAGTATGATTTTTTTTGTAATGGAGCATAACTACAAGCATAACCAAGTCACAAAACAACATCACAACATATCCACTATATCAAAAACTTTAAGTACAATGCGGAAAGGAAAATATAAGGTGATAAAAAAGGCTCCAAAATAAACTGATGTACACTCCTACCTTAGCACTGCTGGGAACCAATGTCACCTGCACGCAATAGTCGTGCATAAGCTTACAAAATCTTAGAGGGTGGTGTAAGTGTGTGCGTAAGGAGCGTGCCAAATATACAATATCAGAGTAATGCGGAAATATATGGGTAAGTCCATGAATACTATCAGCCGTACCATGGCTATGTGACGCAAGACATAAATGCTATCGGCCATACCAACGCCATGCAATGCAAGGCTTATGTAGCCAAATGTCATATGCAAGATGCAAAGTAAGCATGTCAGTCCTCACCAAGTAGACGTATCCGTATAGTTTCTCTCTGGATATCACCGGGGTCTAATACACTTCACACTGACTGCCGCC
Organism: Magnolia changhungtana; assembly: GCA_030180095.1. NCBI lineage: Eukaryota > Viridiplantae > Streptophyta > Magnoliopsida > Magnoliales > Magnoliaceae > Magnolia > Magnolia changhungtana. Next base: position 3,320,662 of record JASAUF010000525.1, read on the forward strand.
TCCTTAGCCGCATAGCCCAGTAAGTGGAATAGACCACACTGTCCGCCTGACCAGTAGTATGCCAATACCTACTCGGCTCGTCGATAGTGGACTCATTTGTGAGCTGGTCAAACTCAACCTAGCTTACAACCCACTCACTCGGGCGGATAAGGTTAAACCCCCTTCTAACCGACCACGACATAGTGGGAGACGCAGCCTACTGGTATTCGGCACTCCTGCTCTCATGTATCCACTCAGTTTAGACGTCAGAGCATGTCCTAGTACCAAAAAGGTTCTGGGACTTTCACCCAAGGACATCCTTAGTGCCCACAGTACTAGAACCAAGTATTTTCGGTATCCGACATGGCCATCCACGATGTGCCTGTGGAGCCACGACTCTAATGTCACTAGGGCGTACAATGATTATGACACACAAATGTGAGATGCATTTGTGGGTATCCTGTGCATACCACGCGCTCATGTGGGTAACTCTTATCAGTGAGTCCCATAAATAAGCTATCCAATGACATATGTTATGATCAGTTACTCCTTATATCGAGCATACATATGATGCGAATGAGTATAAATCATGGGATTATACTAAGCATGTTATACGGTGATGAACTATCCTCACAACGAAGGTGGGTCTAGACGGCTTACACACAACCAGTATGGGCCTATTAATGGGCCCTAGGGAGAGTTACAATGTGGACATTTAACCAACATTATTCTTACAATGTGGGCGCCAAACCATCATTGCTCCTAAGGCATAGCCTGTCATAAACTTCATTACATAAACCATGGTAGAATTACACATTGCAATGGACTTATGTACATCCCATTGGGCCTCAACCCATAGGCCTCATATACATCAAATGGGCCGCATCATATGGGCCTCATATATATCAAGGTGGGCCTCAATGGACAGGCCACAAATACATCAAGATGGGCCTCATCACATCCCAAAAAGAATCATATTGAAGGATCATTTTGACCATACCACAAATAGCAATGGAGATAATAATTTTCACGGTTAAATAAATCACAGGGCCCACCATAAAGTGGACTTGCCACCCAATCTAAGCATAAGGTCTTAAAGACCTGGATTAAGAGGGGAAAAACAAATGCCCTATTGATCCAGAACTTTAGTGACCCAAATGGGTTTCAATAATAGACGTTCAAATCCCACTGTTTTCTGCAATGTGGTCCACTTGATCAATGGCTAGACACATCACGGAGTGGCCCGCCGTGATGTGTTTGAGATCTAACCAATTCATAAATTAACATAGAGATAAATGAAGTGAAAATAAAAATGTAAGCTTAATTGAAAACTACTGTGGCCCTTAGAAGTTTGCATGGTGGACGTCACTGTCCACTATTTAAATGGTGGGGTCCACTTGAACTTTAGATTTGACTCATTCTTTGCCTCATACCATGAAATGATATCTCAAAATGGTTGGGCAGCATGGATAAATGCAATGCATCATGGTGGGCCCCACCGTCCAAATAGTGGACGGTGTAGATTAAACAAATACATCATGTGGGTCCCACGCTACAGGGACGCAGCACACCTGTGCAGGGGGCAGGCGTAGATGAAACACATACTTCATGGTGGGGCCAATGGTTGGGACCCCTTGTCCCTGCCCGTTCACGTCACAGCAGTGCAGGATGCTGCTGTGCGTCCTCTGGACGTTAGCAGCAGCACCTACTGCATTATTATTATTATTATTATTTTTTAAAAAAGGGTTTTTCTGCAATTTTTCATAGGTGGGGCTCGCATCAGAAGAATCCACCCCATCTACTGAATTTTATGGCTCAAGACAAACCAAACAAGACCAATATTCGACATGTTTTGGTGTGTAGAAAAATTAAAGTGCCCCCTAATAGATTTCAACGGTAAAAATCACCGTTTTCTATGCTATGGCTCGCGAGATAATCAGATTGGCTTCATTTCTCGGCTTAACGCCTAAAATGAACTGGGGGATGGGGCCTAAAATGAACTGGGGGATGGGATGGACGGCTTAGATTAGATCCATACATCAAGGTGAGACCAGCATGAGCGGCCCACCCATAAAGCTTATATATATATTGTTGTTGTGAGTACAACCCAGTGCCTGTTCTCACTTCACTGAACCCACGTCCAGCGTCTAGGGATGCTGGACGGATTGCGTAAATATATATCAAGGTGGGCCCCACATAGATGTGGCCCACTTGATTTGGATCAATCCGATATTTGTGTTTTCCTATCACCCAAGGTAGGGCCCACATGGCTTGGACGGTGTAGATTTAACACGTCTATCAAGTGGGTCCCTCGAAGGTGGACGACTTGGATAAAATGACATACATCATGGGGCCATGAACAAGGGAAAGAGAGAGAGAGAGAGAGAGAGAGAGAGAGAGAGAGAGAGAGAGAGAGAGAGAGAGATCGAGCGATGGAGGGACCTCGACACTATAGGCCCTCCCTTCCATGATTTACAACATAATCAAGTGAGTCCCATTACATATGGGCCCAATGATCAAAATCAATGGTGGAGATCCTTTTTCCACTGAAATATAAGGTCTAGATGACATTATTTATGCAAGGAAAATAAACATTCTGATGGGGTCCATGGAGAATGGCCCCATCATGGAATGATCATGAGAATCAAGGTGGGCCATCAGCCATATTTAGGGTCCAAAGTGAGATCCATACCATCAATCGGTAGGACCCACTTGGCCCATCATTAAAACATGAAATCTAGGCCTATAAAACATCCACCGTTCGATCTTCTTGGTCTGATGGAACGCCAATCTTCTTGTGTCTCACTTTGATGGAAGATGATGAGAAATGAAGGGCTAGGATGATGGATCTTGGGATAGGAAGTGGGCCACACACAACACCTTTTCTCTCCTTAGAAAAGCTTGGACGTCCACTCTTTTTTTTTGCTTGAAAAATGTGTTGAGAAAGAGAGAGAAATTGTGGTTGTAAGAGAGGTGATGGGTGTGAGTGATGGATGTGAGTGATAGGTCTACTTGACTTAAGAGTTGACTTAGGGTGGTTGCTTGACTTGGAGAGAAAGAAGGCATGGGTGTGTACTTTTATTGATTGATTGATTGATTGATGGAATGAGTTGTAGAGATTCTCTTTGGTTCGTATATGCGTGGCGTTTCTTCGAAATAAACGTGGGCCTACATCTCTTGGCCAGGGCATCGTATCGGTGTGCAAGACGTGACGTTAGAACCGCAACGACGGTGCGGTCGCAATGGTACAAGTCTCAGATTAAGCCGAGTCAGATCTACGAGATATGACTTAGGGTCACGTGCAAACATCGATTATAAGTCACAGGTTACTGAAATTCATCGGGAATGATCGCGGGAGTCGACGGAACAGTATGGACTAGGATACAGGCTTTACAAGTTTAGTATTCACCACTCGTTTTCAATACCTTACTATCCACCTACCAATGGATTAGTAGAGGCATTCAATAAAATAATTATGAAAATACTGAAGAAGACTGTGACTAGAAATAAGCGCGATTAGGACGAAAAATTACAAGAAGCATTGTGGGCTTACGGGACTACCCACCGAACTGCAACAAGGGTAACACTGTATTATTGGTTATGGCGTAGAGGCGGTCATCCCGATTAAAACACAGGTTGCATCACTCAGAGTGGCAGTGCATCAGTCAATTACAAATGATGAAAATGCAAAAATAAGGCTAGAAGAACTAGACTTACTCGATGAAAAACTATTGGCAGCTCAGCAGTGGTTACAGTTATATCATGCCAGAATATCGGCTGCCTTTGATAAAAGAGTTAAGTATCTCTCTTTCAAGAAAGGTGACATGGTACTAATGTTGAAAACATCGATAGTGGTCACTCGCAGGACAAGGAGCAAGTTTGAGCACAAATAGGATGGGCTATACATAATAAAAGAAGTATATTCCAATGGAGCATACAGAGTCGTAGATCAAGATGCACAGGGTATCAGTATACCGGTCAATGCTCGCTTCATTAAAAGATATCGTCCTTGAGGGTAATTACAATTTTAATCTAGAAGATTATCAAAATAATGCTTTTATATCAAAAGGGGGCAAGAACAAGTGAAGCCATGTATTCTTCTCCTGATGAGTAAATAAGGAAGAAATTTGTAAGCATATCAAGATTACATATCAGTGATTATTATAAAGAAAAGTAACCATCGCTATCATCATCAAACAAGCTTTGCAGAATTTCGCTGAAATTGGTATCATCACCAAGCTGATATATTAGTGATATGTTATAAACATGGCATGAATATCGTCAAAGACATTATCATTAGTGGTGATATATCGATCAAGACATCTATCATTATCACAACAGCAATGACAACTTATCATTTAAGGCAACCTAGCTAGGCTTATATGGCCAACCATGCATAAGGCCTATCACCATTATTATTCGGGCAGCAATGAGAAGCCAGTGGCTCTAAAAAGCCCATATAGGCCATCATATGCATACCCATGCGGGCAGTAGATGGACCCAGCGACTAAAAGCCCTAAAAGGCTAAAAAGTCCTCGACAGCCAGTCACGCGTGAGACCAATGCCATTTGTATAGATTTTCGACAACGTCACGGGGAACGGATGAAATTGCCCTCCCGTGAATGGGTCCAACCTTGTAAACGAAGAAAAAGCGGGCAGCAGTGTGCGCTCTTTGGCCATTGTCCATAAATAGGCCAACCATGCATAAGACTCCCCAGATTCCTGGCTTGATTTCATTAGTAACTCATGAGGAAGGGTTTTTAGCCTACTCATTGATGGACTGGCGGCCTTGGATTTGGTACCCCAAAGGTAGCCTTGTGCACCCTATGAACTCTAGAGAGTTACTGTGGCCAACCCTGTGCATAAATCCAACCGAGTTCATGACCCCGGTAGCTTCATTAGGCCCCTTTGATGGATCGCGGTTTGTGAACTCCCCAAGCTATGAAAAGTTCAGCGAACTCATAAGAGTTACAAAGACCATTCACGTGAGACCTGACTCCAACTACTTATGAGTCTAAAAAATTATGTTGCTCCACTACTCAAGAGCTTAAACTTTGTTGCTCCACTACTCAAGAGCTTAAACTGCGTGGGTATCTGACTAAACTAAAATCTAGTTCCGCCTATTAAAGCAAAGTCATATAGGAAATCCCATACTAACAAGCATGATAAAAAAAGCTCTCAGAAGAAATTAGTATTCCAAAACATTAAGATGCATTTATATGTATTGTAGTTCAAAAGAAAATTACATATAATCATAAAAGAAAATAGAACAAAGTCTTTACAACTCTTCTGCCATGCCTAGTGTTGCCAAATATTTTTGCAAATCTTCTATGAGTTGAACTTGAGTTGCAACGTTTTTTGTTTTAGCCTCAAAGATAATTTTTGCATGATCAGGAACACCGACTAGTTTCCTCTTCAAAGAGGCAATCAGTTCTTCATTTTTAATCAGCTATGATCGTTCAACGTTTGTAGAATGAATATTCGTCTGCATCTTCTCCTGGTTATTCTTTATATTCAACGCCTCCTACTGAATTTCCTTATTCAGAAGAGTAATCTAATTCTGAATATTTGTTATATTATCGGTAGAGGCTTTTAGTTTATCTTGGAGGGATAACTAGTCTTGATCATATTTAGAAACGACAAAAGCAATGTGGGAAGCTTTCTCCTTGGAGGATGCCAGCTGTCTTCCATATTCCAGAATCTCCGGAGCAACAACTATGCTTTCTGCTGATTTTAATGCGATAACCGAATTATGAAATCTTAAGAGAGAATAATCATGTAAAGGAGAAACATTAAGTTTGGCCATCCTTGCGGCACTATTCAATACGTCTATAACAACGTTTAGATCTGACCATTGATCGGGATCTTTAAACATGTGGACAACTGCCGACATGGAATTCCTCATTAATGTTAACTTATATGGCAGGATTTTCTCAAAAGACAATAGATCAAAAATTGTGGCTACAGAATCAGAGCTAGCTGTGCCACTCCAAGGAGGGTTTCCTACCAAATAGTAAGGGGAAAAGTTATAATAAAGCTATGAAAGTAAAGGACAAAGAGTCACAAAATGAAGAAGGAAATGAATTATACCTTCTAAAGGAATTGAACAGTGGGTATTGTGTCTCTTTGACAGAAGAAGGACCGGGTTCCCTCATATCTGTGAAAGAAGGGGCTCTAGCTTCGGTGCTTGAATCAATAGTTGCTGGAGTTGGTAAGTCAGTGGGTTCCACTGGAAAAATGATCTCACGGGCTACCACCTTCGGTGCTACAAGGGGAACTAAGGAAATTCTCGTCGGAGCCGAAGGTGCTTTAGGAGGAAAATCTTCAGGAGGAGTACCACCTGTTCTGCCATCAGTAGCATGAATACTTAAAAAAAATAACAATAATGATAAAGTAGTAATAACAAGCAGAAGATTAAATGATAAAATTGCAGGAAGATTTTACCTGGTGAATATCCATATTCACCATAATCCAAAGGTTCCTCATCTTCCTCTTCTATTGTTGAAATTTTTATAGGAATATCAGCAGTAGAAGGACCTTCAGTTTCGACATTTTGAGGAATCAATGAGGGATGCCCTTCATCAGTAGGAACGCCTTCCATAACAACATCAGCATCATCCTCATCATCGATATTAACTTCTCCTTCTTCAAAATCATCATCATCATCATTAGCTTCTTTGTCATCTTCCTCAGTGTCATATTCAACGGAAGCAGTATCTTCAGACGACGAAGCTAAGCTTTCTTCCTCTAGTTCTCCTTCCTCTATTTCTTCAATTACAACTTGTTTCCCTTTAGAAGGGGAAATCTTACTGCTTCCTAATCGAAGGCCTTTATCGATTGGGATTGGAGAGGCTGAGGCAATAACTTCTTCTTGAGGAGAAGGAGGAGAAGCCTGAGAATGCGTATGAGACCTCGATATCGGAGAAGATGGACTAGGGTGAACGGGTCGAGGAGAAGGAGCAAGAACCGAATTATCTTGGGATGCAACAACATTCTCTTGAGTAAGAGAAGGAATTTCCGCCATCTCTTCAACTACTCTATCAAAGAAATCCCGAGGGACTTTTTCAAAGTCCATAACAATCCCATGAGCTATCTATCCTTTTAGGGTGTTAACGGGTTTTCACTTGCGAATTGGATCATCCACGGATATCTTCCTACAGAGGTAACTAGATAAGGGGACATGGCTCGTCTTTGGCACAAAGCCTATTCCTTCTTCAAATTGACGACCTTTAAGCTTCGGTGGTGAAATCCAGATTGGCTCAGTCACAGGTAAACATTTATTAACAAGATATGATTGATGCACCCACCACCTCAGGTGATCGTACGAAGCGCGAGTGATGCGATTACTACCCGGAATTATGAAAGTAGATCTGACTCGACCACCCAGTAGCTGCTTCCATATCATCGCCTAGTTATATGGGCCAATTCCATAGCTGTACAATCTCCTTGTTACTAATCCGCAGTCTTCTGGCACGACTTGATCAAAACCAAACTGGCGAACGAACCGGCTTGGATAATTAGGCTCCCTCCAAAACTCGACTCCCTCTCTTAATGGGAGGTTGCAAGATCGAATCAAAAGGAAAAATGCTCTCTCCTGAAGGAAGCGATCAGATGTCTACCTTATCTGTATCCTCTGTGCAGCGATAAAGGTAAAACTGGAAGAAATCAATTTTATTAGTGTCCAAGATGGTGTTAACAACCCAATTGTATGATCTTCTAACCATAGTCCTCTTTTGAAAGAACCATAGTGGGAGATGTGAAGGGTGAATGTATGCCTTCTCCGGAGCATCAAAAGTCCATGGAAAGTAGACACCTAACCAGCCCGTGATATAGTGCCAGGGAGTATAAACGGAAGAAGCACCGACAGTAGGATTCTTTACATGAGACGCTATTTCTCCGAGAGCCCTATAAATTGACGACAGGACTGGAGGGGTAAGAGAATTTTTATGGCCTTCCGCCATTGCACCAGCAACAATAAAAGCAGTAGGGCAAATAACATCTGCACATTTTGAACTTGGAAGAACCACCACGCTCAGCCAATAAACGAGTAAAGCTGCAAGTTCTTCATCGAGGCTATACTCTTGATGCTCTGCTATCTTCTCGCGGAGATTTGTCAGCTCTTGTGAATGGCAACCACTGAATCTAAGAAAAGGGAGAGAAAGATAGCATATAGTGAGAAGTATGGAAATAAAGATGCAATGAAAACAATTGGTTTACGAAGAAGAAGATTACCGAATGGCCCTAGTGAAATGGGCAAGCTATTGCAGTGGTGAGATCTTGTGAATGTTAGGAAACTTAGACATCTCTTTAAAGAGTTCTATGGTTGTTTCTGAAATCGAGGCCACTCGGCCAGGTGAAGAAATGAATGTCAATTCTGCATTTGTGGGTACGAATTCGTCATAGAATTTTCCAGTCAGTGCAAGACCAACAATTCAATGAAGATCCCAGAGGCTAATGCTCTTCTCACCTACTGGAAGATGGAAGGAGTTGGTTGTGGGACACCAATAATTAAGGAAGCCTTTCAAGACGGAGGTCTCCCTGTAGAAATGCTGAGAAGTGACCTCTATTGCATTATATAGGTCAATCTTGATTAACACTTTGGAATGTTTGGCCAAAATTGTTGTCGCCCAGTCAGAGTAGTAGTCACGAGATGTTAAGAGGCCTCTGGTTCTGAACTCTTCGTTGCCCTAAAGCAATTTACGATCCTTGAAATGCTGCTAGAGTGTTTTATAAAAATGGTTTGAAAATAGGGCGTGAGGACTAGAGAGGGAGTAAGGAAGATGATCGGATGGACGTCGCGAATTTGCTGTCTTGGCTTCTTTGCTAGCAAGACCCCTTCTAAGATTCTTAGTTCCCTTGATGACTAGGATTCTATGTAGGCTAATTTTTCCTCGTCCATTTGGTCTGAAGGCTCACAATTCAGAATGAACTGGTGGCAGTGAAGGCTTAGAGGGATTATCATCATACCCTGTCTATGAGGGTTATCAAATTTCATAATACCCTCGATGACTCAGACTTCTTCCCAAGAGTTATGGAGTCTCTTTTTATTATGCTCTTTGATCTTCTCTTGAAACTCCTAAGCCTTGTTATGGCGAGTCTTCTTTGATCTGGATGGTGGGGGAGTGTCTTCTCTCATTGGCGGTTTCTGACTCATTGTCGACAAATGAGGCCATTCATCCCAGTCGAAATCTCGGCCATGTCTGGGAGGCCATTCAATCTCACCCAGAGATATAGCCCTATGGATGCGAGAAGGCAGTGTGGCGATCCGGTCTGCAAAATTTAAAGTGGGGAGTATGGGCTCCTTTATATATGCGGGACACTTGCTGGTAGTCTTGAAGCACTTTTTGGACGGTTGGTCAGGAGATGGTGATGATTCAGTGGTATGGGCAGATGAAGGATTTGGCAAATCCTGGTGAGAGGGTTGTGCTATGGAGGGCTCAATAAGGCGGAAAGTCCTCTTAGTACAGGCCGTGGTAAAAGGTTGAAGTTCTGAAAAAATGTCTGAAAAAATCTAAGTTTGGAAAATTATGCAAGGGGTCCTTTACATAGGGTCACACAAACGAATTCAGTTGCGCGAGGCAGCGTAACGCCTTAGTGCCTTACGTGAATAGAAGGTCTGTTGCGCGGGGTCGCACAAACGAAATCGATTGCACAGAGAGCAGCAAAGGGGCAGAGCTTCACTAAAAGAAAATAGAGAATGGGGAATGAAGGCTGGTCGCTGGTATTTATAGGGAGCACGACCCGAGTACGGTACTCGAGCACCCTTTTCGCATGTACATGCAAACGATTATAAGAACTAAAAAATGAGTGGCTGATCCTGATTCTTTGACTTTGAAGAACAAAGAAAGGATCAAGGGAGCATCTGTTGAGGCATAAAAAATAATAATAAGATAGAAAAGATCAAAAAACAAGAAAATGAAGAAAGTATATACACAAAGATGAGATAGAGTGCAGAATCCTCTGATTGCGCGGGTCTACGCAAATCATATCGATTGCACGAGTATGCGCAAACGATTACATTGATTGCGTGAACCGCGCAAAGTGTTGCGGATGGTGTTTTACATGGATGGTTAGATCTGATGAAAGGTGGGCCCCAAGGCACAAAGATCGAGGATTCGTATGTGTGAAGGTCTATAAATACCCCACTCCCCCTCTCGTTTGGAGAGGTTAAAGATTTTAAAAAAGGTCAGAGCTCCAGAGAAAACTGAAGGTATCAAAAGAGAAGGATGTAAGGGTTTGTACGGGTCCGCACAAACCATATCAGTTGCGCGATTCCGTGCAAAAGTGTTGTTGCACGGCCAGTAATGGTTAAGAGCTGACATGCTGTTGGAATGGTTGATCTTGGTTTTCACAGTCTCCAGTTCTCCTTTTGCACAAGGATATCAGCTCAAGAGAGGGAAATCAGATGATCAAACTCGCACAATATTCCTGTTAAAGAGATGATTAAATTACAAGTCGAAATGCTGCCGAATTTGGCATTCAGATTTAATATTCAAATCTTGTCAAATTCTGTATTTTAGATAATCTATCTCAGAATCAAGGCACATTCGAGGATGTAAATGAACTCAATATTAATAATACGATGATTGTTCTTTATACACTCTCTCTGTTATGTTTAAATAAGATAATTTCCCAAATCAAATGCATTTGTTTCTTGTTCGAAACACTGACATCACAATATGAACACATCAGGATGGAGGAACAAGAGACCTTTATGGAGGTCTTCACAAAGATGAATATCATCTGTAACTCCATGGGTGGATTGGGAGAGAAAATTCCTGTATGAAAAATTTGTAGAAAAATTCTGAGGTCCTAACGGAACGTTTTAATTCTAAAGTGACAACTATTGAAGAATATAGAAACATGGATGAAATGAAAGTAGAGGAACTAGTAGGTTCACTATAAACATTTGAACTTCACTTCAAACCATCCCTGAAATCCAAAAGTAATGCCCTCAAGGCTGTTAAACACATAGCCATGACTGAAGAGGAGGTAAGTGACAAAGAAAATGATGATGACGAAGTAGCCCTCTTAGCTCAACGGTTCAAAAAATTCTTTAACAAAAACCGTGGCCAACCATACAACCACAAAAGCAAACAACTGGATAATAAGTGTGTAACGCCCTAAAAATTGGGGGTCGAGTAGCAACTTAACTCCCAAGTTCCAAAACATTACTTATGCAACATATATGCTTATGATTGAATGTTGTCTGTGTTAGTGCGTTAATCATGAGTGGGATTATACCAAAACAATAATTCATACTCCAGATCAATTAATATAACGCAAGCGAAAGATTACAAGATGTAAATATAGATGTGCATGAGCCAAAAATTCACGATCGGTCTCCAGAGCATGAATACATCATTGAGTCACCATATACATGTAATAGTTCAAAAATCAAAATATAAAAAAAAAATAGTTCAACTACAATGATAAGCCCTGTAGCCCCGTCGATTCGGACGGCCTAAGCGAAACCACCGGAGAACTGCATATATGAGAACTCATCCTGATCGTCATAGCAATCAGGCTCCGCCTCCTGAGTCGCATCGTCATCTGCAACTATGACAGGGTCTGGTGGGTGTTCAGAATACCGTCCCAGAACGTAAGAGTGAGTGATCAACTCAGTGGAATCATAGAGCAAAGATTAACATGTTATCAATTCAGTCAAGCAGTAATGATAAAGCAAACATATCAAACATTCCTAGATACTCTTATTAATGTAAGGACGAAATGTATTTATGATGCATACCCTCGCCTACACTCCCTCATGCGGCACCATCTTATGGTAGTGGCATGCTTTCTTCCCTCTGTGCTCTTCAACCCGTTGCACTTGCAGTGCGATGTTATGAGCGTGATTATCGAGTTATTATTAGTTCCTTTCAAACAGCAGGATTGGGAATCTAAGGTACCTCCCTTATATCATTCCCAAACAAGGATCTATTCTAGGGCCGTCAGTCTTAGTAAATCTCATAAGATGTTGCGGTTCTAGGTCAGTGCAATTGGCTCATCGCTTGATCAATGTAGGCCTAGTTTATACTCTTATTACTACGGAAGGGTCGTCGCCTCCACGTAGATTCAGAGTATGCTTGAGGTCACTACAAAGGGCTCGTCACCTTATCAATGTAAGCCGACAGCTCAAATACAGTGTCCCATACCATCGTATTCGGCTCACGAGGTGGTGTTGCTCATTGGTCACTACGGGTGGACTTGTCGCCCCAGCGTAGGCTGACAGCTCGACCACAGTGTTCCATACCACTATGTCTGGCTCATGAGTCTTAGCGGATCGAGGTACCAAGGTTAGACAGGATTTCACTGGTGAGTTTGGTACCTTAGGTTCAGGCGATGACGTCCATACATGGTGAACATACATTGGGTCAATCGGGTTACTTGACGATCCCAACTAGTACGAGCGCATGACAAGTTGAACGACATGAAGTGTGTAAGCACTCCACATGGCCTAACCACTGTCGCCAACCGAAGTACGGCTCGGGTTCACCAAACACATCCAATGCGGCAAAAACAACCTCAGCCACCAAAGGAGGGCCTATTATCGATTGCCTGGACTATATCATAGTCCCAAGCTCATCCAATTTCAACAAGTAATCATATGAGACAATAAAAGCAGTAATGAACAAATAATTCAATTCTTACAATTACATGAGCATGTTGTGAAGTGCAACCCAAACATGATTTCACACACATTCATTTTGTAAACAAAACAGACATCATAACGTAACGTACAGGGAGAAAATCATACACATAATTAAGGTAGCCGAGACTCACATCTCAACCCTCATACAAGGTACTCCTTAGTAACGACTAGCTCAGTCAAACATTTCTACAAACACTTAGACTACATGCATCATCATAAATGATGTATGTTGATCACACATGTACTAAGCTAATTCCTTTCGCTAGGGGGTTGCCCTGTATACCACATGCATATGCCCAAGGCGGAGAATCATGACATGCATGAATCCAGGTTCCATATTCGTTTAATCATTTTCACAAACACGTGAGCTACACACTTTAACATATAAAGTGTATGTTCGCCGTGGCGTGATTTAGGGCAAGTCCTTTCGCTAAGGAGTTGTCGCATATATAACAAGCATATAATCATGTTAGGCACAAATCCAAATTCCACATGTATTCAAACATTTTAATACAACATAGAATACACTATATTCAACATAGCTCATATGTAACTGTAAAGCGAAACAAACGACACCTTTTGCATGTGAAATAGCACCTACGTCAAGAATAAATCATTAACCGACATTGAAAGCCTTGAAAACCATAATCTATACATCCATAGTCCACACCTTACGCCGATAAACGTATAACAGAGTTGTTTTAAACACGTAGTCCTTGTCACCGGTAGAATGACAACTTATAGCATGAACTAGGTTAGCTATTTCATCATTTCACTATTTGAAACCCTAGAACAAATTAGGGTTAGGTTTTCTTACCTAAGAATAGGATCGGTATCACCGGTAGAGCGATACAGAAGTGATGGTAAGGCATGTGGAGTAGCGAAATAGAATCCAAGGAATAAACTCCTAGTCGCTCACACACCCTCTCTCTCCTTCCTTCTCTTTCTTCTTTCTTCTCCCTCTAGGTTTTCTCAAATTCATATGGGATGAAAGAGAGGGGGTTTAAGGTCCTTATATAGGCACAGAACTAACGAAAATAGCCCTAGGGCCTTGGTATACTTAGGTTATGTCCAAAGAGTGTCTGTTTCAGCTCAACAGAGCACTTCCGGAGCTCCCCTTGAGCCTAAGGTCGGACTTAAGCTCCCTTATGTTGGATCTAAGTCAAGTTGAGTTTTCGGTCCGATCGGGTTTACAGATCGCCTGCGGACTAGTTTCAGTTCAACGGTCCACGATCACCGATCAGGGCCACAAGTACACTGACCTGTGTATGAAATTTTTCCTGATCCGAGGGTGTATTTGGGTCATATTCTAATGGTCTGAATCCTTCTATTTGGCCCGCAAGCAACACGACTCAGATTACTTAAATTAGGATTTCATTTCTAAATATATTCACGTTTCTCACACACTTCGCTCTGGGCTCAAGTTGTCCGTTTCTGGATACTATCTGGATTTAATTTCTGAGATGGTTGTCAAGCCCAGCAAGGCGGTCCTAAGTGCTTAGTCTCGTGGTCATCGGACTTTCGACGTGCGGTCCAGATCCGATACAGATTTTCAATGTGCTCCCGAGAGCAACTGGGTAATGAGATTGATCCTAGATTTCAGGGCAATATCGTATCAATGATTCTACAAGTTTTGGATCTTATAGTTCATATTTAAAGTGGATCAAGCGGATTTCGTAGCTAATCTAGTTTAACACCTGGTTAAACTTGTCTAATTTCTAAAGGATTTGGCCCTGAGTGATTTCTGCTTGAGGTGGTACTCGAGTCTTTGTAAGGATTTTTCCGAGACGTTACAATCTACCCCCCTTAAAGAAAAATTTCATCCTCGAAATTAGTACCTTTTTGTACTCTTCGAGAATATGAGGGTAGTTCTTTCTGACCTCGGCCTGTGTCTCCCAAGTAGCCTCTTCTTCAGTGTGGTGCGTCCATAACACTTTCACAAGTGGAATAACCTTGCTTTGGAGCACCTGCTCCTTCCTGTCTAGGATACGCGTCGATTGCAGTATATATGTAGCGTCCTCACTCAACTGCACCTGCTCCCACTTAATAATGTGGGAAGGATCAGAAATGTATTTCTTTAGCATAGATACATGAAATACGTTGTGCACGCTCGCAAGTGGTGTGGGCAAAGCAAGATGGTATGCCACCACACTCACTCGGTCTAATATTTAGAATGGGCCAATGAATCGCGGCATAAGTTTTTCCTTCTTGCCAAACCGAAGAACTCCCTTCATAAGGAAAACTCGTTAGAATACATGGCTCCAACCTCGAACTCCAACTGTCGCCGCCTCGTATCGGCATAGCTCTTCTGTCTGCTCTGCGCTGTAAGAAGTCGACGCTTGATAATGTCGATCTTCTCTGAGGTCGTCTGTACTAATTCTGGGCTAATCAAACTGCGCTCGCTAACCTCTGCCCAGCAATGTGGTACTCGGGAAGGGCGCCCGTACAAAGCCTCGTAAGGAGCCATGCCAATACTCGCTTGAAAGCTGTTATTGTAGGCAAACTCTGCATATGGAAGACAATCATCCCAACTGTCCTTAAATTCCAAAACACAAGCCTGTAACATATCCTCCAAAATCTGGTTCACCCATTCCATCTGCCCGCAGTCTGTGGGTGGAACGCGGTGTTAAACTTCACCTTCACACCCATCGCTTCCTGGAGGTGAGTCCAGAAGACAGATATGAATTGCGTGTCTTGGTCCGACACGATCTCCAAAGGAACTCCATGCAGACGTACAATCTCTGTGATATACAGCCTGACCAACTCATTTACAGAATTCGAGACTTTAATCGAGAGAAAATGAGCCGATTTCGTTAACCGGTCCATGATCACCCAAATAGAGTCAAACCCTTTCTCGTCTTTGGTAGCCCTGAGATGAAATCCCACTTCCATTCAGCTATGGGCATGGGCTGAAGGAGTCTAGGAGGTCGGCGATGCTCGGCCTTGACCTGCTGGCACGTGAGACAACGTGATACATACTCTGCTATATGGGCCTTCATATTGTCCCATTAATACGACCTCTTCATGTCTTGGTACATCTTCGTTCTACCTGGATGCATTGCTAACTTCGAATTATGCGCTTCCTCAAGAACTTCCTGTCTCAAATCATGAATGTCTGGAACGCATAGATGACTAAGATAACGCAAGCCCCCACCCGTACCAACACTCCATTCTGCATCCTCATCTCCACTAGCCTTTGTCCTCATCTCCTCTAACCATTTGTCTTCTCGCTGAGCCTCTCTGATTAGGTCATCAACCAGTGGCTGCACTCGAATATGCGTGATACTCTCAAACGGTTCCTCTACCATGAGCTTTTGCTCAAAGTCACGCATAAATTCCACCATGTGCTATTCCTCAACCATCAGCGAAGCCGTAAATGCTATTGCCTTCTTGCGGCTCAATGCATCTGCTACAAGGTTAGCCTTGCCAGGATGGTAGGAAACCTCGAACTTGAAGTCCTTCAAGGTTTCCATCCATTGTCGTTGCCTCATGTTTAGGTCCTTCTGTGTGAATATGTACCTAAGGCTCTTATGGTCACAAAAGAGCTCGAACTCCTCTCCGTAGAGTAATGTCTCCAGAGTTTTAATGCAAATATGATCGCCGCTAACTCGAGGTCTTGCGTAGGGTAATTCTCCTCGTGCTTCCTCAACTGTCTCGAGGCATAAGCGATCACCCTGTCCTTCTGCATAAGGACACATCCCAAACTAACATGAGACGCATCGGTATATATCGTATATTTGACCCCTTGCTCTGTCAATACTAGCACAGGGGCGGATGTCAACCTGTCCTTCAGCTCTTGAAAAGCTGTTTCTGCCTTCTCATTCCAGGCGAACTTCAGATCCTTCCGTGTCAACTGAGATAAAGGTCTGGCTATCTTTGAAAAGCCCCAAATGAATCGTCGATAGTAACCTGACAGACCAAGAAAACTCCTTACCTCAGTAACCAAACCGGGCTATTCCCAGTCCTGAACCGCGACTACCTTAATAAAGTCCATCGCTATGCCTTCCTTGGATACCATATGCCCCAGGAACTTGACTTCCTTTTTCCAGAAGTCGCATTTCTTGTACTGTGCGAACAACTGGTTCTTCTTCAGAGTATCCAAGACTGCTCGTAGGTGTTCCTCGTGCTCTTCTCGACTCTTAGAGTATATCAGGATGTCATCAATAAATACGATGACAAATCGGAATAGAAACGGCTGAAACACCCTGTTCATCAGGTCCATGAACATGGCCGGTACATTCGTAAGACCGAACGACATCATGAGAAACTCATAGTGCCCAAAACAAGTCCTGAAAGCCATCTTCTGCACGTCCTCATCCTTAACGCGCAACTGATGATACCCTGACTGCAAGTCGATCTTCGTGAAATACTGCGCTCCTCTCAACTGATCAAACAAGTCATCTATTCTTGGCATAGGGTACTTGTTCTTCACCGTCACTTGGTTCAACCTGTGGTAATCAATACACAACCGCAGTGAACCATCTTTCTTCTTTACGAACAACACGGGTGCTCCCCATGGAGACACGCTAAGTCGTATAAAGCCTGCATCTAACAGATCATCGATCTGTCTCCTCTGCTCCTCCATCTCACATGGAGGCATGCGATACATCGGGAGTGAAATGGGCGTCGCACCAGGCGCTAGATCAATGGTGAAATCAATCTCACGACGAGGAGGCAGCCCAGGTATCTTACTGAACACTTCCTCAAAATTCCAAACTATAGGCGTGTTTTCAAGTGCCGGGCCATCATCATTCTTCAATAAAGAAGCGTAACAAAGAACTCGAAAAGGGCAACTAACCTGCACGGGAAATGTAAAGGGCATGCCCTCATGTTCGTAAGCTCTCGCTGGACGGGTCTCGCAGTCAATCTCGGCCCTCACTTCAGTTAGCCAATCCATACCAAGGATGACATTGTAATGGTATATCGTGGTGACAATTAGGTCAATACATATCATCCTGCTCCCTAGATCTATCAAGCAACCCTCACACATTTTGGTGGCATCTGTAAAAGTTCCTGGTGCTGCGATAACTCGCACCTCACTCATCGGAGTCGTACTTAGCCCTAAACACTTGACTGCAGAACATGCTATCACAGAAATAGTGGATCCCGTGTCCACTAACAGAAATATAGGGATACCTTCTATGTGGGCAGTGAGCTCGAAGGATAAAGGTACCGTAGTTGTAGAGTCAGGCGCTTCCGCTGTAAGTGCATGGACGTGCACCTGTTGAGATCGGTAGGGCTGAGGCACTATAGGTCGCTGAGGCGACCTAAATCGGGGTGCCGGCGGTCGAAATGATGGATGCACAGGTGCAGTCCATAGGGGTGGAGCCGATAGAACCTGAGGGTGAGGGCGGTCGATTCTCTGCAGCGGCGAAAACCCACTGTCTCTCATACGCATAAAGTAACTCTCTGCAGCGTGACCTGGTCTCCCACAGTACGTACATGTGACACTAGGTCACCTCATCGGAACTAGTGGCACCGCAATCCTGGGGGAGAGTTGGTACGGGACCTCTTGCCGAGGAATGGCCTGCTTGGCATATCTGGTCGTGGCCTAGAGATTATAGGCCCACGAGAACATGTCAATCGATCCTCGTCCTGTTCTGTTCGCATAGACATGTGTACTAGCTCAGCATAGGAAGGTATGCTAGCACAGAACATCTTCGAGCAAATGTCAGGTCGCAGGCCCTCAGAAAAACGTCGCATTCGCATCTGTGCATCAGCAAGTATAGTAGGAGCGTACCTGCCTAGCTCTGTAAACCGGTGCTCGTACTCTACCACTGACATGCCTCCCTGCTTGAGGCGAAAGAATTCATTCTCCTTCTCGTGCCGGTACGTAAAGGGATAACACTTCTCATGGAAGCAGGTCTTAAATGCTGCCCACGTCCATACATACTCAACCGCAATGGTCCACAGGACACTATCCCACCACAAGCTGGTCTCCTTCTCAAACATAAAGGTGACCAACTCGACCTGCTCCGGTTCTGTACAGTGTAGTATCCTCAGCATCTTGGAGATGCAGTCAAGCCAATATTTGGCCTCCTCCGGTTTGTGAGAACCCGCAAAGGTAGGAGGCCACAAGCGCTGGAATCGTTTGAGGAGGCCACTAGTACCCAAGTTCCCCGTAGGGTATACAGTCGGTGCAGGTAAAGTCACAATACATGGAATACAGTTCTAAATGAATCATGACAGGAATGCATGCGGCTATGAACTATTCAACCCAAACACACTTTCTACCTTCTACACTACTAAGCCCATGAAACATTTAAACACAAACATTCGAAAGCAGCAACAAATAAGCTATAAAACAATAGTACGGAAGACTAGGTATCCGAATCTGGTGACGGGGGAGGGGCACCCTTATCCTGCAGACAACACATGATAGTCTTCAAGGTGTGAGTCACCTTCTGAAACTTATGCTTCACAAGGGCCCGGAGATCAACAATATCCTGTCGTAAGGTAGCTTAACCCTCCTCAAGTCGAGCTAAACGGGCATCCCTAGCAGCCCGATCAGTGTCCTACTCCGGTGCCGTAGGAGGAGCGCTCTCATCCGTATCCTGGGCCTCCTCTTCTTCTTCTTGTTCCTCCTCTATATCTTCCCTGCTTTCTTCCTCGCTTTCATACTCCTCACTGGCCGTATCATCCTCACTCTCATCAAGTCGGGCTTGCCGCTGTCATGGCCCAATTTTCATCTGATTGAGAGTAGTTTTGTCGATGATATGTTGCGGCACTGGGAGTTTTGCGCTAAGCCTGTAGCCGAACTCGTGTGTAATCTTGCATATAAGCAGGCCTAAGGAGAGCGAATCAGTCCTTCTATTGGAGTGTGCAGTAAGAACTATCTGTCGTAAAACATACGTAGGCACGTACAACTTCTCTCCTTGCCCCGCTTGGTGTAGAAAGTCTATCATCAGGCGCGTGCACTCACTGCGATTGCCTCACCGGGGGACACGTTAAATGTGCAGATATGGTGGAGTAGGCGGAAATCATCCGTCATGTTTGACGCTAGGAGGCTATTGTTTGGCTGCCATTGAACCAGTCGACCATAAAGGAAATGCGTACGGCGATCCCTTTCATGTGTTCACTCTTCAGATTCTTCTCACTCGCGTGGACTTGGCCAAACGGTATTCCCATGAGTCGAGATATCAGGTCAGCGTCAATTGTGGCCTCTCGACCTCTTCTCACGGGAATCTTAAACTGCAAGGGCTCCAGCGTAGGCTCTTGAATATGGGCATAGAATGATCAGACAGTGCCCACATTTGCATGATATTTTCCCTCAAACACAAGACCCCATCCGGCCTCACCCGGGCACTCCAATAACAGATACTCCCCAAAGAGCTTCTCGTCAACATGAGCTTTGAAAAGGACCCTACGGTCATAAAACCTGCCATGAGACATTTTCGCTAAAAGAATCTTTTCAAGGGGAACTTGGGGATCAAGCTCCCGCTTCATTCGGATCTCCAAATCAATGCTTGGACTTGCGGTGGCGGCTTTCTTTTTCCTTGAACGAGTAGGGAGACTAGGCCCGACTTCATCCACGTCGCCATTTCTCTTTCCCATGAGAGAAAGAATGGTGGAAATGGAGAAGATGCCTGTCACAAGCTCGAACAATGCCATGGAAAAGGAAAGAAAATTGGAAAATATGAGGGATACTTGGGTTCCCACAAATTTGAGACATAAAGTGGGGCTTGAATGCTCAAATGAAAGGGGAATAAAGAAGGTAAACAGCTGTGGAGGGAGATTTCGAATGTGTGGTGAAGGTGGTGCATGAAAAGGGGAGGAGGAGCACTTGGAGGGGGGATTTGAGTGAGGATTTGGGTGTTTTCTTGAGAAAAGGAAAGCTTGGAGGGGTATTTTGTGAAGGAGGGACGACCAAGGAGGGGTTTTAATCGAAAACCCGTGCACAAGTGGGCCACACAACGCCCTAGAAACGATCGACTCGATCGGCTTGCTCGGCCAAGCTCGCCTGGCGCCGAGGCCTCGTCGGTCTTTGGACCTTTTGGTGAGGTCCTCCCGCCCCCTGGACTTTAAATGTCTGTGGGTCCCACCCTGGGTCCCTTGGAAGAGTCCCGTTTGACCCCCGACTCCGCTTTGAGTCATTTTGGGTCCTCTTGGGTGTGTTTCTGATGTACAGCTGCATCTGTACGAAATTGAGGGCTGAGAAGAGGTGATTTACTATCTAAACCCATCGATAGACGGTCTAGGAAAGATCTGGGATCGCCTTAAGCGATCACGGAGGTGTACGAACTCGATCTTGGTGATCGATATTGATGAACTTTGTCAATTGGTGAAATTGGGAAAACCTAAGCTTGTTTCTACATTTTCCTCACACCCACCTATGTCGCAAAGCGTCAGCGTACATCGTGTGACCATAACCCAGGTCTGGTTTAATCCAAATCATGCTCTGATACCAACTTGTAACGCTCTGAAAATCGGGGGTCGAGTAGCAACTCAACTCCCGAGTTCTAAAACATCAATTATGCAACATATATGCTTATAATTGAATGTTGTCCGTGTTAGTACGTTAATCATGAGTGGGATTATACCAAAACAGTAATTCATACTCCAGATCAATTAATATAACGCAAGCGGAAGACTACAAGATGTAAATATTGACGTGCATGAGCCAAAAATTCACGATCGGTCTTCAGAGTATGAATACATCACTGAGTCACCATATACATGTAATAGTTCAAAAATCAAAATGTCAAAAAAAATAGTTCAACTACAATGATAAGCCCTATAGCCTCGTTGATCCGGGCAGCCTAAGCGAAACCGCTGGAGAACAACATATACGAGAACTCGTCCTGATCGTCATAGTAATCAGGCTCCGCCTCCTGAGTCGCATCGTCATCTGCAACTAAGACAGGGTCTGGTGGGTGTTCAGAATACCGTCCCAGAACGTGGGAGTGAGTGATCAACTCAGTGGAATCATAGAGCAAAGATTAACATGTTATCAATTCAGTCAAGCAGTAATGATAAAGCAAACATATCAAACATTCCTAGATATTCTTATTAATGTAAGGATGAAATGTATTTATGATGCATGCCCTCGCCTACAGTCCCTCGTGCGACACCATCTTACAGTCGCGGCATGCTTTCTTCCCTCTGTGCTCTCAGGGCACATGCAGTGCGATGTTATGAGCATGATTACCGAGTTATTATTAGTTCCTTTCATACAGCAGGATTGAGAATCTAAGGTACCTCCCTTATATCATTCCCAAATAAGGATCCATTCTAGGGTCATCAATCCTAGTAAATCTCATACGATGTTGCGGTTCTAGGTCACTGTAATGGGCTCGTCGCTTGATCAGTGCAAGCCTAGTTTATACTCTCGTTGCTACGGAAGGGTCGTCTCCTCCACGTAGACTTTAGTATGCTCAAGGTCACTACAAAGGGCTCGTCACCTTATCAGTGTAGGCTGACAGCTCGAATACAGTGTCTCATACCACCGTATTCGGCTCACGAGGGGATGTTGCTCACTAGTCACTACAGGTGGACTCGTCTCCCCAACGTAGGCCGACAGCTTGACCACAGTATCCCATACCACTATGTCTGGCTCATGAGTCTTAACGGATCGAGGTACCAAGGTTAGATGGGATTTCACTGGTGAGTTTGGTACCTTAGGTTCAGGCGGTGGAGTCCATACATGGTGAACATACATTGGGTCAATCGGGTTACTTGACGAGCTCAACTAGCCTGAGCGCATGACAAGTTGAACGACATGAAGTGCGTAAGTACTCCGTGTGGCCTAACCACTATCGCCGACCAAAGTACGGCTCGGGTTCACCGAATACATCCAATGCGGCGAAAACAACCTCAGCCACCAAAGGAGGGCCTATTACTGATTGCCTGGACTATATCATAGTCCCAAGCTCATCCAATTTCAACAAGTAATCATATAAGACAACAAAAGTAGTAATGAACAAATAATTCAATTCTTACAATTACATGAGCATGTTGTGAAGTGCAACCCAAACATGATTTCACACACATTCATTTTGTAAACAAAACAGACATCATAACGTAACGTACTGGGAGGAAATCATACACATAATTAAGGTAGCCAAGACTCACATCTCAACCCTCATACAAGGTACTCCTTAGTAACGACTAGCTCAGTCAAACATTTCTACAAACACTTAGACTACATGCATCATCATACATGATGTATGTTGATCACACATGTATTAGGCCAATTCCTTTCGCTAGGGGGTTTCCCCGTATACCACACGCATATGCCCAAGGTGGAGAATCATGACATGCATGAATCCGGGTTCCATATTCGTTTAATCATTTTCACAAACACGTGAGCTACACACTTTAACATATAAAGCGTATGTTGGCCGTGGCGTGATTTAGTGCAAGTCCTTTCGCTAAGGAGTTGTCGCATATATAACAAGCATATAATCATGTTAGGCACAAATCCAAATTCCACACGTATTCAAACATTTCAATACATACATAGAATACACTATATTCAACATAGCTCATATATAACTGTAAAGCGAAACAAACGACACCTTTTGCATATGAAATAGCACCTATGTCAAGAATAAATCATTAACCGACATTGAAAGCCTTTAAAACCATAATCTATACATCTATAGTCTGCACCTTACGCCGATAAACGCGCAACGAAGTCGTTTTAAACCCGTAGTCCTTGTCACTGGCAGAATGACAACCTATAACATGAACTAGGTTAGCTATTTCATCATTTCACTATTTGAAACCCTAGAACGGATTAGGGTTAGGTTTTCTTATCTAAGAACAGGATCGGTATCGCCGGTAGAGCAATACAGAAGTGATGGTAAGGCACGTGGAGTAGCGGAATAGAATCCCAAGAATAAACTCCTAGTCGCTCACACACCCTCTCTCTCCTTCCTTCTCTTTCTTCTTTCTTCTCCCTCTAGGTTTTCTCAAATTCGTATGGGATAAGAGAGAGGGGGTTTAAGGTCCTTATATAGGCACAGAACTAACGAAAATAGCCCTAGGGCCTTGGTATACTTAGGTTATGTCCAAAGAGTGTCTGTTTCAGCTCAACGGAGCACTTCCGGAGCCCCCCCTTGAGCCTAAGGTCAGACTTAAGCTCCCTTATGTTAGATCTATTTTAAGCTGAGTCTGCGGTCCGATCGGGTTTACAGATCGTCCGTGGCAGACCAGTTTCAGTTCAACGGTCCACGATCACCGATTAGGGCCATAAGTACACTGACCTGTGTATGAAATTTCCCCTGATCCGAGGGTGTATTTGGGTCAGATTCTAACGGTCTGAATCCTTATATTTGGGCCGCAAGCAACACGACTCAGATTACTTAAATTCGGATTTCATTTCTAAATATATTCACGTTTCTCACACACTTCGCTCTGGTCTTAAGTTGTCCATTTTCGGATACTATCTGGATTTGATTTCCGAGATGGTTGTTAAGCCCAGCAAGGTGGTCTTAAGTGCTTAGTCTCGTGCTCATCGGACTTTCGACGTGCGGTCCAGATCTGATACGGAGTTTCAATGTACTCCTGAGAGCAACTGGGTAATGAGATTGATCCTAGATTTCAGGGTAATGTAGCATCAATAATTCTACAAGTTTTAGGTCTTGCAATTCATATTTAAAGTGGATCAAGCGAATTTCGCAGCTAATCTAGTTTAACACCTGGTTAAACTTGTCTAATTTCTAAAGGATTTGGTCCTGAGTGATTTCTGCTTGAGGTGGTACTTAGGTCTTTGTACGGATTTTTTCGAGATGTTACAAAGCGCCACATTGGCAAACTTTTCAGAAAGTCCAAAGAGCCTCAGTGTTACAATTGTCAGAAATTTGGACACTTGTCCACTGAATGTCCTACCAAGAAGACTAAGGGAAAAGCTATGATAGCCACATGGGATGACACTGAAGAATCAAATTCAGAATTCAGTGATTCGGAGAGTGATGAAGACCAAAAGTCTTTAAAAATTCTTATGGCCTTCATATCTACTAACATCCCCAATCCAAGGGATAATGAGGATCTGAATGAACCTCAAGCCAAAGAGACACTTTCCTCAGATGATGAAAAAGAAGAAGGAGAAGAAAAGGAGGATATTCATGATGCCTATGATCAACTTTATATGCATAACATTAACATTCTTAAGAAGCTTGGTATTACTGAAAACAAGAACAAATTGCTATAAAAAGATCTAGATAAGACTCTAGAAATTAATACTCACTTGATAAATGATCTTCAGCAATACCACAATGAAAATGACAAACTTGAAAGGAAAACTACTTCCCTCACATCTGAAATGCTAAAATTGAACAAACAGATTGAACTCTTAAAATATGAAAATATGCACCTAAAGAATGAAAACCATAAACTTATTTTTGATTTAGGTAAATCAAAACAATCTGTTGAACTTACTCATAGGTTCTCCCAAAGAAGCGAAAAATTAGAAAAACTTCTAGGAATGGGTAGAACACAAAAGGATAGGAGAGGCTTAGGCTATGAATCTTGTAAATCAAACTCCTTTCCTGCACACCTAATGATTAAGAAATATGTGGCATCTGGAAGCAATACTATGGTCACCCCTATATGTCATTTATGTGGAGACTTTGGACATTACAGGTTTGAATGTCTTACGTTTGGAAGGTCTCACTCCACTTCTAGTTTGAACTTTTCTGGTAAATTCAAACCAACCGGAAGAACAATGCAGAATGTCAAGAGTCCTACAATATACATACCAAATGAAGGAAGGAAACATCCTACTCCACCCAAAATGACAAAAGGATGGAGGAGTTATTAAATCAAGTGTCAAAACTAAATCAGAAAACCAAAGAATTAATGAAACAAGAAAATCCGATTCAATTGCCCCAAAAATCCAAACAGGTCCATGGTAAAGACAAAGCGCCTTCACCAAGAAAAATTGTCACCAAATGGGTAGTGAAAAATAAGAATACTTGCCTGATAATTCATTCTGATCTTAATTCAGGTAATTATTCCAAGTGGTATCTAAACAACGGGTGCTCTAGGCACATGACTGGTGATTGATCTCACTTCTACGACTATTCAAACTTTGATGGTAGGGTGGTCACATTTGGAGATGGGAGTTCTGCCAAGATAATTGGGCGAGGATTAATTATTAGTCTTGAGATGACCATGATTGAAGATGTTCTTTGCATAAAAGGACTGAAACACAATCTTCTGAATATCTCAAAAATCTGTGACAAAGAACACATGATCATGTTCTCCAAAGAAGAGTGCAAGATCTCAGACCTGTCAGGAAAATGTATTATGAAGGGTCTTCGCACAAGTAACAAGTCCTACGTAATTGAAAGCAGTAGAAAGAATGCTCAGTCTATCTGATACCACGTGACCAAAAATAATAAATCCAAGTCATGGATAGAGACTTGTGTATGTGTGAAATTCTCTTTTGATATTCATGATATATTAGAGGATCTTAAGCCTCAAAATTCCTTTTCGAACATAAACATAGCAAATGTTTATAATTTTGACTCTCACTTTTTTTGTATAAATTTTGTTGAGTGTACAAGCTAAGAAGAAACAAATACTATGTTGTACATCTCCTTGGATAAAAAAAATGTTGATTCTATTACTTTGATGAAGCATTCAATGAGTCGAATGATACTTCGATGACATCGAAGTACCAACTGTAAGTGCTATTGTTTATAGCCCCTTTTGTTGTCAAATTTATGGTGCCAAAAACACTGTTATGAAGCTGGCATATGTGAAGATTAAAGCACTACTCAAGATCAACTTTGTTGGACAAGCTCTGCTCACAAGTCAAGACTCGAAGAAGTGAGTCTGTTCGATTTAATTTAAAGACAAGGTTAATGCAAGAAGTGTTCAAGTTCAATCTCAAGATCTCAAAAAGTGTTTAAGTTTAATCTCAAGATCTTTAGAAGCTTTCAGGTGTGAGCTACATCAAGACTTCAAGCTTCATCACTTTCAAAGGTCACTCATCTTTTAAGTTTCAATGTCCTTACTTCACTATTGAGGTATGACTGACCTTAGGTTGACCTTTAGAGTAGGCCACTTTGGATACATAACTCATATATTTTATATAAGTCAGTTTGGTCTGTTCTAAGACTAGTCCTGGACTTTGTTCGACTAGTCCTAGCACTGCTTCGACCTGTCTAAAGATCTCCTGGATCAGTTGTAAGTTTATTACAAAATTCAGAAATTTTCTGTTAGGTTTCGACTAGTCCTGGGGACTGTTCGACCAGTCGTAGGAATAGTGTTGACTGGTTCTTCGATCAGTCGTAGACCTTCGACTCAAACTACAGCGTTGATTTACACTTAGCTTCGACCAGTCGTGTGTGACCTTCGACCAGTCGAAGGGGACTTAGACCAGTTGAAGGTGCCCTACGACCAGTTGTGAAACCATCTTATCCTATCACGCCTGAATTTTCAAATATCTGTTAGATCTTCGACCAATCGTAGCGACTTAAGACTAGTCGAAGACGTGACTTATTCACACTATAAATAGAGCAAGAATCTCAGAATAAAATAGACCATTCAAGCTAATTTAATTCGGCCTTCTAAGAGATAAATCTGTGCTCCGTTTAAGCTAAGTGTGCTTATTTAATATTCTATTTCTTTAGCTTTGTTAATTGATTTTGTTTCTTACATTCCAATCTAATCTGTAAAGAGGAAGTTTTATTTTCCTTTTATTGGAATCAAAATAATTTAAGCTATCCCATTTGTTTTAACTTAAAATCTATTAGAACCTAGAACCATTATAAAGTGAGTCTTGGACATTGAACTTTGACATTCAAATCTCTACTCCGACTTAGTTCTTCTGGGCTGCTACACCAAAGAAGAAAAATAGGTATTTTACAATTTGTGTAATTTACTTTATTTAGTTTTATTTGAGGTTAAGCCAAAAAAATCTCATTGTATTGGTTATCTGAGGAGAGCCAGGAAAACTCAGAAAAGAGGGTTTTTGAATTGTGTAAGCCCTTTGAAAAAGACACAATTGTGAAGGTTTTGGGTAAACCTGGGAAAACCTATTTGATAGTGAACGCTAATATCCCCTGTGTGAAGATATTAGGAGTGGAGTAGCATTCTGTGTGGCTGTTGTTGAACAGTTGGTGTAAACACAGGCGAACCACTATAACTCCTTGTGTTGTGTGGAAGTGTTCTTTATTTTCCTATCTTTGATTATTCTTTTGTGGAATGTATGTGGATGTGAATGTTGTAATCATTTTAATTTCAAGCTCAGTGGGGAATGTTGTAATAGTTTAGATTTAAATTACTGTGATTTATTTCAAGCTATTCCTTTATTTATTTGAGCTTTAGATTCTCTAAATTGTTCTAGTAAGGTTGCCCTGCCATTTCTATGGTGTATGGTTGTCCCTAGAACAATCAATATTTGAGATTTCATTCTATTCCTCTGATCAGCTTCAATTTTGTTTATTCCTAGAAAGTTTGAGTTCTTGATACAAAGACCTTTCTAGAAATCAGGTTGTCCTACCATAAACTTTGGTTTTTTGGTGTAAGGTTGTCCTTAGAACAACTTTTGTATAAATCTCTCAATACTTGTTTATTGAGGTTGTTATTCATTTCAGCATTGTGGATAAATTTACTTTATTTGGCTATCTCTTTATTTAAAATCCGTTGTAATTATTTTAAATTTGGCATAGTCCTATTCATCCCCCCTCTAGGACATAATGCTTGGCCTTTTCAACAACAGAATGTGAAAGCTCGAACACTGCCTGCTGTCATCGAACACCTCTTCAATGTCACTTTATGTTGACTGATCAATGTTATCGAATCAATTTCGATGACGTCGAAGTCCCCCAACCAATAAAAGATCAAGTGAGAGCGAAAAGCATTTTTGGGCAAAAAGGTCTTCTTCTTCATTCTCCAGCGAACCAATGCGGCGGTGGTGGTGGTCTAAAGCTCAAATCATAGCCCTTCTTGGTAAAACCCCACATCCTCTCAATCTATTTTTGAACGGTTAAGTTAAATCTAGGATATATTTCGCCTAGATTGGATTGTAGAGTTTTTCTTCCAAATCTTGCTTGTCTTCTTAGTTCCGATTCTTCTTTCCTTGAGAAAATCTCCATCGAAGCACACATGGCCAAAGACAAAGACAAAGCACCGGCCGAAGGGGAATCCTCTTGGCCCACGAGGAAGAAAACCCTAGCCCCGAAAGAAAGGGCTAGGGCACCGGATTAAAGCTCTCCTACACCCAGATGTGGCAACCTTGCCCAACAACTGTCGCGTAGCGATAGCCTGTTTACTGCCCCTGCACCTACTGCTGGACCTTTGATTCCTCCACCAAATGGCAGTCTATTGGAAAAGTACATGGGGAGGCAACTCGTGCATGAGAGACAAGTTGATCGGGCATGTATTCGGGTGTTTGAAATTGAACCCCTTTTGTCGGACGTTGACTAGTTGCCACTATTGGATTTTGGTGGGCCATGCCGTGATGAGAGAGTCTATCGTTTTCTTGCCTATTTTCAGTCTCCTGTTTTGGACCCACCTTCTGTAACGGTCACTTCTGGGGAAACTAGTGTAAAGATCACTACTGAAACTATTGCTAGTCAATTCGGTCTCAAACTATCCCTAATAGGTCTATCTGATCTAGATATCGATGATCCTACAGTTCGCTCCTTAATGACAAAGTTCATGTGTTATGGTTGAGTCATCCCTTGGCACCAAGGGAATGCTCTCAAGACCAAATACATGCTAACGAAGTATCGAGTTCTTCATGGTGTCTTCTCTACAAATGTGTATCCAAGAGGGACAAATTGTGTCGACTTAACCCCGCTCATGCTTCTTGTCCTATATAGTATTGCATCTGGTGTGAAATTATGACTTCCCTCCTTAATTGTTCACCAACTTGCAGTCGTTGTTCACTCTTATAGACCCACGCATCTCCCGTTTCCACACCTTATCAATGTGTTGAGTAATGAGTTGGGCTTGCCCATGATGAATGATCCTGAGCGTCCTTTGCAATGCTTCATGAAATTAAACATCAAAACAATGGATCTCAAATTTCATCGACTTACAAGAGAACCGGAAGAAGAGGAAATGCAAGCTGAGACAGAGATGGGGGAGACTGCTGCAGTGACAGAGGACAAAGCACAACCACCACCTATTATCCTAAACACTCTTGATTCCATGCATACATAGTGCCACAAGCGCCATCAGGATCGTGTTGGGGCAACATTACGTGGACAGGCACAGTTAGAAGACCGATTTGACAGATAGGAGGAGTGCATAGGCCATAAAGAGTAGCGGCTCTTTGGGTTAGAGCAAATGGTTGCGGCGCTACAATGCACTGCTCATCAAAGAGTGGATATGTTGACTTTCTGGTGTGACGATACGACTTCAGCTACGTAGCCAACCTACTTTACGTCATCACATACTTCTGACTGACAATTGATACTTAGGGCATGGATATCTTTTTCGACGTCCTAAGTATATGTGCGTGTATGTGATGACTCACTGACATGGATAGGCTATTTTTTTTTTTTTTTGTGTCATGCCCTTGGAAGGGCTAAATATTCTGAAAATATTTTTGGTTGATTGGTTATGCCCATGGATGGGCTGAATATTTTGGTTTGGGATGTTGCTTTGTTTTGGAATGCTTTAATGATTAATGATGAATGACTGCCAACATTGGGCAGTACCTTGTGACTTCTTATATGTCTGAATTTCTACATATCCTATCTGAGTTTGATGATAATTGATCAATGCATATATAACTCATACACTGTGTAATGATGGTTTAAAATGTTGTTCTCCTCGTCATTGGTTCTCCTCTTTGCAAATGCAACTTCAGTCATACTACATGCTATTGCTATTTACTGACCCTTTACCAATCACTGACAAAAAGGGGGAGAACAATCCCACCATGTAAACTCCATGGCTGTATATTTTTAGAACATGGTGATGCAGGATGATAGGGGGAGCAGCTGAAAGATGATAGGGGGAGCAGCTACAAGACAAGACATTATGGTTGTGTGTGTTAGCTAGAATCTTTGTAAAATTGTATAAAGATGATGTACACACAATTTAGGTTGTTGTTCTAGGGTTGTCACGTAATTGACTAAGGGGGAGATTGAAAGTGCCTTTGTTTGTCAATTAGCGTGATGGACGGGTGAATTAAGAACGTCAAAGGTAAATTAAATCAAAACCCCCAAGTATATAATTCCCTTTATAAAAAATGTAGAACAACATAAGAATTCTATATTTGAAAGCTTAGTGCAAATAGGAAATTTTCTAAGCCTCCTTTAGGTCACTTCGAGCCATTGAGCGTGGGTCGATGACATCAAATACCTGTGTGTGATGACATTGAAAAGTGACCCTCATATGTCAAGCAACCACAAATATATTTGGACTAAAAATTCGATTCATTGAACATACCATTGATAACATTGAACATGTGTATTCGATGTCATCGATGGTGATTCGAGGAATCGAAGAACTTAGAGTTTATGTCCAGCAAGCTTCTTGAAAAATCCTCTGGAATATTCGAGGAATTGAACTAGTCTCGATGTCATCGATATTCAAACTCTGAAGACATCGAACACGATTCGATGACATCGAAAATGGATACAAGAATGTCCAACGAGCTTCAGAGGAAAATCTTCTAGAAATTTTGAGGAATCGAACTAGTGTCGATGTCATCGAGATTCAAACTCTGATGACAACGAACATGGTTCGATGACATCGAAAAAGGTCAAGAAAATGTCCAGCATGCTACAAAGGAAAATCTATCTGAAAGATCGAGGAATCGAACTAGGTTCGATGACATCGAGATTCAAATCTCGATGACATCGAATAAGGTTCAATGACATCAAATTAGGACAGAAAATCGTCTAACGAACTTTAAAGTAAAATCACAGATAAATTCGAGAAATCGAACTAGATTTGATGACATAAAAATTCAAATTTCGATGACATCGAATCAAGTTCGATGACATCGAACATAGACAAGTTCTGACGATTATGTTACCGTTGGACATTTTGCCTTCATAAACAGGAGCTCGGTTCTAGTGTAAATATTGAGAAAAAGAGAAAGTTCCAAGGGGGTAACTTCTTACCTACCATCATTAAGCCTTCTTCTCATGGAAGTTCATTCCCCAACCCTTTCCCATTCATTGAATACTCAATAGATTGGATTGGAGAATGAACTTTAGCATTCAAAGATCTTTCAGTAACTACTTATTGGCAAATCATTATGTTCGATCATCTTGAATGCTTGAAATCACTCTGTCTCTTAATGACTCATATTTAATAGAGCAGATTCCACCAAAAAACCTTGACCCAACCCCAGCTACTTACATTGGAGAATCTTTAAGTGTTGTGGTTCAAGGGAGCTAAAGAATCTCCATCATCAAAGGAGATCGTCTTCATCACGTGCTAAACGGGGCTCACCTACTTACAGGTAAGTGTATAAGAGTCCACAGAATCTGGGGATCCTTCCTTGTGTAGGACTGATCTTCAGGTTGTGTTTCGGAAACACACTAAGTCCTTTTAGAGGCCTCCGACGGGAGAATATGTTTGGGTTCTTGTGTAGAACCTTGGCCGGTGTGGCCTAAACTTGGGTTCTTGTGTAGAACCTTGGCTTGTGTGGCTTAAACTTGGGTTCTTGTGTAGAACCTTAGCCTGCGTAGCCTAAAGTTGGATTCTTGTGTAGAACCTTGGCCTGTGTGGCCTAAACTCGGGTTCTTATGTAGAACCTTGGCCTGTGTGGCCTAAACCTTTGTAGAACCTTTGCTCGTGTAGGGCATAAACTATTGATTCCTTGAGTAGGACAGTTAGCCTTGTGTAAGCTTCCTTAAGAACCTTGTGTAGGTCCCAGTGTCAACCTTGTGTAGGTTGTAATGGTTTGAGGTGAACCTGATTTAAAACCTCCGTTAGTGAAATCCGGTACACTCAAGGGTTGAGTGCGTCCACCGGGAGTGGAGTAGGCACGTAGCCGAACCACTATACATGCTTGTGTTTGGGATTGTCATATGCACATTTGTTTAATCATGCTTATATATGCTTGAATGCTTAAGTTCTTATATATGATTGAATGAATGTTATTTGATTAATAGGAAGTACTTCCTACACTCAAGCTCACTATGATACAGGCTAGTTGCTTTATTGAAATATCTTAAGCTTCCTATGTGATTGGACCCTCTAACTGGCTTAGAAGCTATTAGAGTTACATTGCCTTGCAAAGTTTAGTTGTAGATCATTTAAGTTAGGCAATAACAGTTTTTATTTGGTACAATCACTTATAAAGTCCTATTCAGCCTCCTCTAGGACATTGTGATCGATTCCATACTTCTACTATAGCGGTCTAAACCGCAATTTCAATTCTAACCGAAGATCATTTCGACCGAGGCGCGCTCAGTGAGACTTTCAGAAGTAGATCCCCATCGAAATAAGAGCCCTTCAACGAATCTAGTATCTCCCACCAAGATACGCTAGCACATTATATCCCATCAAGATACACAAGCCCATTATATCCATCAAGATACGTAAGCTCAGAAGTCACCTAAGTACCCTATAAATACGCCCACTGCCATTGGGAAGAGGTAAGTATCAAAAACCTTAACTTAAGTCCTGTTTCTACTTTAAGTCAAGTCACCTAACTTAGGCATCAGAGGGTCACCGACCACAATAAGCTCCCACGTTATCCTTTACGTACTATTGGTGTAGGTACACGTACGTCTAGAGTTGTGGAACCTGTCCATCTAGATTCAAGCAACAACAATTTGACGTCGTCTGTGGGAACGACAACAAAGCCATTTAGAAGTTCCCCTCAACATCAACATAGCTTGCTATTCTTCTCATCTCCTACCCCAATGGCTAAGAAGAAGGGAAGAGCACTGGCCACAGTTGAGCCTATGTAGGAGGAGGAGCCTGAGAATCCCCATGCCTCACAGTCTGCCCCCCGATCCCAGCGGCCATCATCGGTAATTATGCAAAGATCTTGAAGCCGGTGAAGCCGACTTGTCTCCCTTGAAAACTAGGTGGGAGCTTTGTCCGGTAACATCAACCGCATCATGAGATTCCTAGAAAGACAACATGTACCCCCTGCTGATCAACATACAGAGTTGGAAGTAACAACTGAACAATCCTGCCCAGTACCTTTGCACCCCAAGTCGCACGTCGTGAAGGCCCGACCAGGAGAAAGTATGCACGTACCAATATAAACCCTGGGAACCACCAAGCTCGATAAGTTGGATTTACAACATACACTATAAAAAAGAAGGCGAGCTTGGGAAAAGGCCCCAGAGGTCATGACATAAATTGAGGTTCCCTAGGGGGCAAAAATGATAGAAATCTGAGATCAGCTTGGGAATATTCAACAAGCATGTCGAGGTCCTGCCCTCTGTCGATGCCTTACTCGAGCAGACAGAACCACCGTTTATGCCCAACATCATGCAAACCTAATTACCATCCAGATTTTGAAATAGCGGTAAAGACCGCTTTAGTTGAAGTAGGAATATGCCAATATGTCCTAGAGGAGGGTGAATAGGACTTTTAAAAGTTTTTATGGTTTATTTAAAATCCTATTACACTAATCCTAACAACATGCACATATTAGGATTACTCAAAAGTAACTCTACTGGCTTCCAAGCCCGGTAGAGGATCCAATTACAAACTATTTAAGAAGTGAACAATATGCAAACTAGTTTATGATGGATATGACTGTGTATGTGTGTGAGGTGTGATCTCAGATATTTAGATATGAAAATATTAAAGTAAATCACATAAACAGAAGAATAACAATCTCAAACACAATCATTTTTATAGTGGTTCGACTACTTGTCTACTCCACTCCCAGTAACCGCACTCAACCCTTAAAGTGTACCGAATTTCACTAAGGAGGTTTCACAGCGGTTCACCTCAAACCTAAGGTTTTAAATCAGGTTCACCTTCAACCTTTACAACCTACACTGAGGCTGACTATTTATGCTCTCATGAGCAAGGGTCAACATAACGCACCCACTTTTAGGCACATTGGCCAAGGATCTTCTATAAGACCCTAACGGAGGTTTCACTCAGATTACCTCAAACCTAAGGTTTTAGACAGGTTCACCTTCAACCGGAAGTTTATGTACTCCACAGAGCAAGGGTCAACACTACATACCCACCACGTACACTCCCACTGGAGGCCTCCTACGAGGGCTTGCAAGGGTGAGAAACACCTAAGACCCAATCCTAAAAAGGAATGATCACAAGTGTCCTTTGGACTCTAATAACTTACAAATAAGTGGATGAGTCCCATTTAACACATTAACGAAGATCTCCTCCTTGTTGATGAAGAATCTTCGACTTCCTTGATCCACAACACAGATGATTTACCAATACGAGGCTTCGGTTTGGGTCAAGGTTAAGATGGAATCCTACTGTAACGCCCTGAAAATCGGGGGTCGAGTATGAACTCAACTCCCGAGTTCCAACGCATCACTTATGCAACATACACAATGATGGTTAAATGTTGTCTGAGTTAGCGCAATAAACATGAATGAGATTATACCAAAACAGTAATTCATACTCCAGTTCATTTGTATAAAGGCAAGCGGAAGACTAAAATTTTATATTCAAACTATGTAAAGTATCAAAATTTTGTGAACTCCAGAGTATGAGTACTAACTGAGTACCAATATACATGTAATGTCTCTAAGTCAAAAAAAGATCAAAATACAATCCTCAAAGAGGCCCTGTAAATCCCGCGATGCAGCCGGCCTAAGCGTAGCCGTCATCTTGCATAAAGGAGAACTCCTCTGATCCTCCTCATAGTCTAGCTCAGTCTCTACGACAGAGGCGCCATCTACACACGTGATGAGTGCGGTGGGTGTTGCAAACACCGTCCGTAACGTGGGAGTGAGTAGCTAACTCGGTGGAACAATAAAGCATAGGTTAACATGTTATCAAATCAATCAAGCGATAATGATAACGCAGTACAAATCAAACATTTCTAATTACTCTTGTTAAATGCAAAAATGATATGACATGATCTTGTATGCCCTTGCCAAACCACCCTCAGCGACATCATCTTACGTTCGCGAATGCTACTCCCTTAGTGCGCCACATCTACAAAGCACATGCGGTGCATGATGATCATGATTACCAAGTTTTATTAATCCATTTCAACCCAGCGGTATTGGGAAACTAAGGTACCTCCCTTGTATAATTCCCAAACATGATCCATTCTAGGTCGTCAATCTAGCTAATCTCATACGATGTTATGGTTTGAGAAGCGTAGTGAAGGCATCGCAAAGGGCTCGTCACCGTCGGCGCGGATCTGAGATCTCACCGTATGCGGCTCCATTGCTTGGCCGTCGACTCAAGTACATATCTCACCGTGCACAGCTCAATCACTAGCCGTCGGCTCAAGTACGAGGTCTCACCGTACTCGGCTCAACTCATACTCTGAGTTCTTGTGAAAGACTCGTCGCCAATCACACGAGACACTTGGAGTACTCGAAGATACTACGGAGGACTCGTCGCCGTCGGCGCGACACGAGTCTCCCAGGTGCTCGGCTCTCGCCGTAAATATCGACGGCTCGAATATAGTGTCCCATACCACCATAATCGGCTCACGAGGTTGGTTGCGCAATGGTCACTACGGGGAGGCACATGACCCCGGCGTGAGGCGACGGCTCGACCACGGTGTCCCATACCACCATGTCCGGCTCATGCGTCTTAGCGGATCGAGGTACCATGGTTAACGGGATCGCCTTGTAGTAAGTTTGGTACCCTAGGTTCAAGCGTAGCGACCAAACATGGTGAACATACATATACACATATCGGTTTGCTTGACGAGGCACGACTAGCTCGAGCGCACCACAAGTTGAGCGATATGGAGCGCAAAAGCACTCCGTGTGGCCAACCACTATCGCCAGCCGAAGTACGACTCGGGTGCGCGGACACGTCCATCGTGGCGATATGAATCTCGACCACAACAATAAGTGCAGTGCAGAATGTGTGGACTATAGGCATAGTCCCAAACTCAATCGGTGGTAGAGCATAACGTAAAGCATGAAGTAGAGCATGTATTATAAGGCATGAAGTATAGCATGTTATAAAGCATGTTGTAAAGCATGTTGTAAGACATGTTATAAAGCACTAAACACATAGGGATACAATTACTTAGAATTCATAGGTGAGTGGTTAGAGTGAACAACCACGTGGAGAGTGTCATATGTGACTCTAAGGTAGCGGAGAATCCCATCTCAGCACCTAACTAAGGTTCTAACACTTAAACACTTACCTGCAAGTGATTTCACCAACACTTGGAATACACTACTTCAACATACATGACGTATGCTAGAGAAGGGTGTACTAGGGTTGTCCCTTTACCGAGCTAGTATTTTATACATATACATCCTATTCATCTGACAAATAAACATAGCAAACACATCAGCAAATTTTATACGTATAGGGTACTTTCACGTATACCCAATTTCGACATACATAGTGTTTACAAAGGAACATCGGTTTCGGCGATTCCTTTCGCCAAGCTAGTATTTTAATCATGTATTGTATAATCATACATTAAATACATATGTCAAACATTATTCAAAAGAAATACGTATACGGTATTTCTACAATACGTATTTTCAACATACGGCACATTTACAAAGGAACATATATTTTGGCGATCTCTTTCGCCAAACTAGTATTTTATTCATATGTTATATAATTAAACATTAAATAAACATGTCAAGCAATTATCCAAAAAAAATACGTATACGGTATTTCTACGTATACCTAGAATATGTGAAATTCCATATTTCACACCGCTAATCAAAACAGGAAACGGAAAGCACTTTGTACATGTGCGATTGCAAGCAGATCATGAATCTACCATTACGACATTGAAAGCGTTGAAAACCGTAACTTATACACTTAAAGTCCTCACCTTTGCCTTTGGAAACGGAATAAATCGGCAAGGGTGATGGACCTTCGTCTACGGCCGATTTCTAGCCTAAAAGAGCGGAATCGGTTAGTCGTATACACCCTACCTCAATTCCACCTCAAATCGGACCTAGGGTTAGGTTTTCTTACCTTCAAATGAGGCGGAAAACAGGAGAACGCGAGAACAAGGCGGTGTAGGCCGTGTAGCAAGCCGAGCGAGGGGAGGAAGATCGCAACGATCTCCAAGTCCTTCTCTCTCTTTCTCTCTCTCTCTCTAGGGTTTACACCAAAATTCGTATGGCTGTGAGAGGGGCTGCTCTAAGCCCCTTTTATAGCCTCAAACAATAAAACGGACTTATGTTCATAGGGTCTTGCCTTTATATAGGTTTTTCGCAGCTTTTCCAGGCTCAAAGGGTAGTTACGGTGGCCCCTTTTGACAAACGTCGGACTTAAGCTCACCACCAATGGATCTACGTGGGATTACGTTTTGACTCATTCGGATACGCAGATCGCACGTGGCGGACCACTTTCGGTTCGACGGTCGGTGGGCCACGATCGAAATTCAAGTACATGTAAATGTTCTGAAATTTTTCTTAATCCGAGGGTGTAATTTGGTCGATTCGACGGTCGAGTTGCTTATCTTGACGCGTCAACGAACGATGCGAGATCACTATTCCGGATATTTATTTCGGCTTGTGAATAGTGTTTTTCACACTTCCTCGCTCCGATTCGAAACGAATGGCGTGGAATGTCGGATAAGGCCGATTTTGAGATGATTGTTAAGCCCGGTGGGCGGTCCTAGTTCCTTAACCGGGTTAATCGGAATCCGATGTGCGATCTAGACCTATCTGAAGTTTCGTTTCATTCTAGAAGCGGACGGGAAATGAGTTTGGTTCTAAACTTTAGGGTAACCTAGCGTCAATGATTACTGCAAGTTTTGGGTCTTGCGAGATCGTATTTAAAGCGATCTAATGGATTTCATAGCTAACGGAGTTTAATACTTAGTTAACTTTGTTAAATTTCTAAAGGGTTTAATCTATGTGATTTACGGTCGAGGTGGTACTCGACCCGATGTCTGAATTTTTGGTCGTTACAATCTACCCCCTTAAACAAAAAATTTAGGTCCTCGAAATTTATACCTGTTCGTACTCCTCGAGAATCTGAGGGTAGTTCTTCCTGACTTCGGCCTCAGTCTCCCAGGTAGCTTCCTCCTCAGAATGATGTGTCCAAAGCACCTTCACAAGCGGGATG
Organism: Magnolia changhungtana; assembly: GCA_030180095.1. Classification (NCBI taxonomy): domain Eukaryota; kingdom Viridiplantae; phylum Streptophyta; class Magnoliopsida; order Magnoliales; family Magnoliaceae; genus Magnolia; species Magnolia changhungtana. The sequence continues at coordinate 3,359,402 of JASAUF010000525.1, forward strand.
ACCTTGCTACGCAGTACCTGCTCCTTCCTGTCAAGGATGCGCGTCGGGCGCAACTCATATGTAGCATCCTCGCTCAACTGTACCTGCTCCCATCTGATGATATGCGAAGGATCAGGAACGTACTTCTTCAGCATAGATACATGAAATACGTTGTGCACGGAAGCAAGCGGTGTAGGCAAGGCGAGACGATACGCCACATCACCCACTCGATCCAGTATCTGAAATGGACCGATAAACCTCGGTGTGAGTTTCCCCTTCTTCCCAAACCGAAGGACTCCCTTCATAGGGGAAACCCGAAGGAACACATGATCACCGACCTCGAACTCCAGCGGTCGCGCCTCGTATCGGCGTAACTCTTACTGTGCGCTGCTGTGGCGTGAGTAATCGACGTGCGATAATGTCTACCTTCTGCGAGTCGCTGAACGAACCAACTCGGCCAATCGGGCTACGCTCTCCAACCTACGCCCCAACGGTGCGGTGCCCTACAAGGTCGACCATATAGAGCCTCATATGGCGCCATGCCAATCGTCGCACGGAAAGCTGTTATGTGTAGGCGAACTCGCATACGGAAGACGGTCGTCCCAACCGTCCTTGAAGTCCAACACACACGCTCGCAACATATCCTCGGAATCGATTCACTCGCTCTGTACGCCCATCGGTCGAGGATGAAGCGCCCATTTGTCTTGAACTTCAACTTCACACCCATCGCCTCTGGATACGAGTCCGGAAGATGGATGTGAAGCCCGCGTGTCTCTGTCGACTGATCTCTAAAGGAACCCCCGTGCGGACGGACGATCTCACGATGTACAATCAGCCGGCTCGTCTGCGGAGTTCGTAACTCGATAGGGAGGAAATGGGGCGATTTAGTCAACCGGTCCACAATCACCCAAATGGAATCGTGCCCCTTCCTCGTCTTCGGCAACACGATATGAAGTCCATGGAGATGAAGTCCCACTTCCACTCCGCTATAGGCATGGTGAGCGGTCCGGAGGAGGTCGGCGATGTTACGCCTTGACTGCTGGCATGTGGACACCGAGACACAAACTCGGCAATGTGGGCCTTCATGTTGTCCCACCAATACGTCCGTCTCATATCTGGTACATCTTCGTCTACCGGGATGCATGCAACTTCGACTTTGAATTATGGGCGGACTCGAGAAGCTCGCGTCTCAAGTCGCACATCGGAACACATGGCGGCCACGGACCAGTAAGCCCCCATCGGATCCAACTCTCCACTCGGAGTCCACGGCGTTGCTTTGCTCTCGAAGCTCGGACGGTAGTATGTCGCCCTCACGGGCCTCAACGATCTGTCGTCGATAAGTGGCCGCACCCGAATGTGCGCAACACACTCAAATGGCTCCTCGACGGTGAGTCTCGCTCGAAGTCCCGCACAAACTCTACCATATCCCACTCGGCTATCATCGGCGGTGCGCAAATACATCGCCTTCTTGCGGCTCGCCGCGCGTCCGCCCTGGTTCGCCTTGCCGGGATGGTAGGAAACCTCGAAGCTTGAAGTCCTTGAGGTCTCCATCCATCGGCATTGTCTCATATTCAAATCTCGTTGCGTGAATATGTATTTAAGGCTCTTGTGGTCGCAGAGAAAAGCTCGAACTCCTCACCATAGAGGTAATGTCTCCAGAGCTTCAATGCAAAGATGACAGCCGCCAACTCCAGGTCATGTGTAGGGTAATTCTCCTCGTGCTTCCTTAATTGTCTCGAGGCATACGAAATCACCCTATCCTTCTGCATCAGCACACAACCCAAACCAACGCGAGACGCGTCAGTATACACCGTGTATTTCACCCCTTGCTCTGGCAATACTAGCACAGGGGCGGACGTCAACTTGTCCTTCAGCTCCTTAAAAGCTGCCTCCGCCTTCTCATTCCAGGCGAACTTCAGGTCCTTCCGAGTCAGCTGAGACAATGGCATAGCTATCTTCGAGAAATCCCAAATGAAACGTCGTAGTAGCCGGCCGGGCCAAGAAACTCCTCACCTCGTGATTCGGTCGGCTTGCCGCAATCTGGCCGCGGACTACCTTAGCAAGGTCCACTGCTATCCCATCCTTGGACACTACATGTCCCAGGAACTTGACTTCCTCCTGCCAGAAGTCGCACTTCTTGTATTGCGCAAACAAGCTGGTTCTTCTTTAGTGTCTCAATACGCTGCGCAAGTGCTCCTCGTGCTCCTCCCGGCTCGTGGAGTATATCAAAATGTCATCGATAAAGACGATGACGAATCGGTAGAGGAAGGGCCGAAATACCCGGTTCATCAGATCCATGAACACGGCTGGTGCATTCGTCAGGCCGAACGACATCACTAAGAACTCGTAGTGCCCAAAGCACGTCTGAGAAGGCGTCTTACGCACGTCCTCCTCTCTCTCACGCGCGCGGTGGTGGTAACATTTGGAGGTCAATCTTCGAGAAATACTTCGCCCCTCTCAACCGATCGAACAAATCGTCAATCTGGGCAAAGGATACTTGTTCTTCACCGTGACTGGTTCAACCTACGTGTAATCAATACCAACTAGTAGGGACCCGTCCTTCTTCTTCACGAACAACACGGGTGCTCCCCGAGGAGACACACTAGGTCGAATAAAACCTCTCTCTACAAGCACGTCAACGTGTCGCGGCTCCTCCATCTCACATGGAGGCATACGATAAGTAGCAGCAACGAGATGGGCGTCGCACCGGGCGTAAGATCTATCGTAAAATCAATCTCACGCGAGGAGGTAAACCGGGATAGTCTCAAACACGCTGCGAAGTCTCGAACCCGCGGCGTACTATCTCTTGTCGGACCATCGGTCGGCCTGGCAAGCAAACGGCATAACAATCAACTCGACGGGGCGGCACCCGCACCGCAGGAACGTGAAAGCCGCAGAGTCGGGTCCATGAGGCCGTCACGATCGAGTATCGCAATCTATCTCCGCCCTCATCTGGTGAGCCAATCCATACCCGGGATAACATCGTAGTGCCACGGCGGAGCAACAATGAGGTCGACGAGCAACCTTTGTCTTTGCTACCCAAAACTAGAGCAACCCTCACATAGCAGGTGTGACATCCGAACAGTCCGGTAGCCGTAGTGAGTCTCATTCCCTTAGTGGGAATCGTATGCAAAGATAGGCGTTTCACCGCCCCACAGGAAATAATAGAGGTAGTGGACCCAGTGTCCACCAACAAAGAGACGGGAGTGTCGTGAATAAGAGTCGTACCCTCGAAAGCCGTCGGAGCTGGGAACCGACGTCTCAGGTGCCTCAGCCACGAGAGTATGAGAACGCGAGCACTCGCTGCTGTCGGTTCGGTGTGGAGCCGAGGGTCGGCTGTGGCGGCTTTGAAGGACGGTACGGGAGGTCGGAATGAAGGATGTGCGAGGAACGGTGCAGCAGCGGCGGGGCGATATGGCTGTGGATAAGAGCGACCCGATCTGCGGTGGCGCAAATCAGCTAGCCCTCATGCGTGAGAAGCGCTCTCGGCGGGGTGTCGGGTTTCCGCAAACGTGCGAGGTCACCAACGGGCGTCTCATAGGAATAGGCTGAGCGCTGCGGCCTGGGGGGAGAATCGGCCGAGGCCTCTTGCCTAAAATAGGCACACTCTGTACATCTGTCGCGGTCTCGCAACCATAGTGCCCGTGATCGGCCGGACGGTCCACATCTGCTCGGCCGTCATAGACATGTGGACCAACGCCGCATACGTGGGAATCTTGTGGCGACATATCCTCGGCCAGAATCTCCGGTCGCAAACCCAAAGAAAATCGACGCATCGCATACGCTCGTCCACTAGTATAGTCGGGACAAAGCGGCCCAACTCGGTGAAGCGGTGCTCGTACTCTGTGATAGTCATGCCTCCTGCGCACGAGGCGCAAAAACTCTTCCTCCCGCTCGTGCGATAAGTCTGCGGGTAGTACTTTCGTGGGCAGAGACTCGAAAGCCTCCCGGGTCCACACGAAGTCTCTGCTGCGACGGTGCGCGGCCTGTTGTCCCACCATAAGCTCGCCTCTCTCTCAAACATGAAGGCGGCCGGCTCTACTGCTCTGCGCCTCCGAACGGTGAAGCATCCAGTAGCATCTTGGAGATGCGGTCTAACAGAACTCCGCCTCCTCGGGTGCAGCGAGAACCCATAAACGAGGGAGGCCTCAAGCGGCTGGAATCGCTCGAGTAGGCGCGTGTCTGAGCCTCTCCGGTAGGAGGTGCGACGGATGGGGCGAGAGGCACATCCTCAACACGAGCGGGAGGCCCGGAATGCTCATCGGGACGTGTAGATGTCGCGGGTGGAGTCGCACTACCACCACGGGACAAGGCCTCGGTGATAGTGGCCATAAGGCTGGCGATGCTTGCTGCTTTGTATCTCTGGCTGCTGGCTGCTGCATCTCTCTTCTTCTTGCATCTCTTCTGGCGATGCATCATCATCATCATCGGTACTCAAACCTATCGGTCGGCGGAGCGGACACGGGAGTCATCTGCGTGACGATGATGGCGGAGCGCTCACGGGCCGGGGCGTGTATGGTGGCAACCCACCGGCGGGACCGGTAGGGGGCGTCGGAACCCGACCCACGGTCGCGGGACCACCACTACTAGAAGGTGTACGGTCCATGGAGCCGGTCGGACGAAGATGTGCGGTGCTCGCGTATCTTGTCGCGGCATACCCTACACAACACAGGGGTACGACATTGGTGAGATCTGACATAACACACATCATAAAGCGCTTTAGCATTCCACACATCATCAAACAAAAGAGGCTATATGCTTTTCATTAACTCAAAATTGTCATAATACATGGACTACGAGTTTACATGAATCATGACGGAAATAACATTATAGCCAATACATTCACACATCAAACACCTAAACATGCTACTACCTAATGCAACATCCGTGCGAAAACACAAACCGCCTATCGCGGTAACCAAAGCAAACACAACAAACTACAATGTGGATGACTAAGCATCAGAAGTAGGCGGTGGAGGAGGAGTATTCTTATCCTGTGCACAGCACAGGATGGCCTTCAACGTACGGGACATCTTCTTGAAATTCTTCTTCATGTAGGCTTCATTCTCTTCGAGTTTAGTTCGAACTTGACCAAGCTCGGCCAGAACTTTGTCCAATCTCGGCCGAACTTGTCCCGACCTCTTCTTTGCGGGGCGGCTTGCCTCTCCTCAAAGCGGGCAAATCGCGCATCGGATACATCTCGATCCACACCTGCTCACCCGAGCCGCGAGGGGTGAACACTCCTCTGTGTCTGAGCCTCGGGTTCTTCCTCTGTATGTCATCCTGCGCTCCTCATCACTCTCGGCTGGAGGTCAACACTCTCCTCACCAGAGCACTATCAGGCTCATCTCAGGACTCGTCGAGTCGGACTTCTTGCCATTGTGGGGGCCGATCTTCATATTCTGAGTGTCGCTTCATTTATGATCGGACCGGTGCAAGATCCTCCATATTCAATCGCCCAGCCTACATCACGAGCCATCCTGCGGATCGGTCGGCCAAATGGGAGCGAAAGATCGTTCTGGCGAACGAACAACATTAACTATACGGGATAGGATGAATGTGGCGAGGCATATGTTTTCCCGGTGTCCCATCTTGTCTGAGAAAGTCCACCATCACCCTAGTACATTAGTGCGGTTACCCCACCGTGGGTATACATTGTATGTGAAGATGTGATGGAGCAAATGGAAGTCTTGAGACATCTTTGTCGCCGCAATACAATTTCCTCGCTTCAAGTAACCGGCGACCACGAGAGAAATCGCGTGCGGCGATCCCTTTCCGCGCGGTTCTAGAGAAGTCATCACTAGGATGCACTTGACCAAGCGGAATTTTGTGATTCGAGCCACCTCATTCACGGTGATTGTGCGCCTTATGCCCCTCACAGAGACGATGGCGAAGAGGCTCTGCGTGAGTCATGATGTGAGCGTAGAAGGCACGAGCACCGTGTGCTCACATGCGGGGGACTCGCCTTCAAAAACATGATTCCACCGATATCCACCAAGTGGTCCATCATCGGGTGTAGACCAAACATCCTCTCATCCACGAGCTTCAAACACAACCTTACGGCCCGCGAAGCGCCATATTCCATGCCGATCGGGTAAGCATTCTGGCGGGGTGGTCGGGATCAGTCTCGCTTCGACCTAAACTCCCGCACGGTACTTGTGCGGCCCCAACATCAGATTTTCTTCGGGAGCGGGTGGCCTACTTGGGCGGCGTCATCGGCCGCGGTTTTCCTCTTTCCCATGAGAGATAGGATGGAGGAAATGGAGAAAATGGTGGCCACCACACCAAGGAGAGCCATGGAAATTTGTCCAAAATGAGAAACAAAGGGTGACCTCTTTTACCTTCCACAACCAACAATCCAACAGGTGTGGAATAAGCTCTGAGAGGTAGGAAATGAAGAAGAAACAAGAAGGAAATGAGATGGGTTAGAATATTACCCAAATTTGAGCTCCAAGGAGGGTTATGAGAGCTCCAACTTGTGGAAATGGGGAAAGGGAGAGGCTAGGGCTGTTGTAGGAGGTAGTGGTGTGTGAGTTATGAAAGAAAATGGAGGGATTGAAGGTTTGGAGGGATGGGTTTTATTGAAAATCGAAAATGGAGGTGGTGGTGGGTGAAAAGAGGGGAAATGAGAGAGATGAGTGCTTGACCCCTAAAATACTAATCAAATGCCAAAATGGCACGTGCCATGGGGTAGGGGGGACCAAAGCAGGCCAGTCCCACGTTTGAAACGTGGTGAGGAGAAAGTCGAAGGGGCGCGGTCCGCCGCCGGTCGTGCCGCGGTGGCGCCCGATCGGGTTTTTGGCCGGAGCCGCGCCGCGCCATGCGGTCTGGTCTTGTTCACCAGACTCCCGGGGTGCCAAATGCACCCTGTCTTGGTCCAAAATGTTAACGGATTAGTCGTGGGGCCCACGCACTCGGATTTTTGTGCCAAAACGGTCGATTCGGCAAAGTCGACATAATCTAGTTTTCACGATTTTTAACGACTTATTTTTGGTAAATTGTGACTGGACACGTCAATAGACGGTCTAGGAGTGACTTGGGGTCCATAAGTGTGGTCGGGATCGAGTACGCACTCGATCAGCGTCCGTGTGTAGCGAACCGCCGAACGGCGAAATCGGGAGACCACAGGGCTGACATTGTGGGCTAGATTTTTGCGCACCCTCCTAAGTGAAATGCGTCGGCGTACGTAGTGGGGACATAACTCGGGTCGGTTTAATCAAAATCATGCTCGATACCAACTTGTAACGCACGAAAATCGGGGTCGAGTATGAACTCAACTCCAGAGTTCCAACGCATCACTTATGCAACATACACAATGATGGTTAAATGTTGTCGAGTTAGCGCAATAAACATGAATGAGATTATACCAAAACGAGTAATTCATACTCCAGTTCATTTGTATAAAGGCAAGCGGAAGACTAAAATTTTATATTCAAACTATGTAAAGTATCAAAATTTTGTGAACTCAGGAGTATGAGTACTAGCGAGTACCAATATACATGTAATGTCTCTAAGTCAAAAAAAGATCAAAATACAATCCTCAAAGAGGCCACCTGTAAATCCGCGATGCGGTAGGCCTAAGCGTGGCCGTCAATCTTGCATAAAGGAGAACTCCTCCGATCCTCATAGTCTAGCTCGAGTCTCACGAACAGGCGCCATCTACACTGTGTGACAGTCGGTGGGTGTTGCAAACACCGTCCGTAACGTGGGAGTGAGTAGCTAACTCGGTGGAACAATAAAGCATAGGTTAACATGTTATCAAATCAATCAAGCGGTAATGATAACGTGATACAAATCAAACATTTCTAATTACTCTTGTTAAATGCAAAAATGATATGACATGATCTTTGTATGCCCTTGCCAAACCACCCTCAGCGACATCATCTTACGTTCGCGAATGCTACTCCCTTAGTGCGCCACATCTACAAAGCACATGCGGTGCATGATGATCATGATTACCAAGTTTTTATTAATCCATTTCAACCGACGGTATTGGGAAACTAAGGTACCTCCCTTGTATAATTCCCAAACATGATCCATTCAGGGTCGTCAATCTAGCTAATCTCATACGATGTTATGGTTTGAGAAGCGTAGTGAAGGCATCGCAAAGGGCTCGTCACCGTCGGCGCGGATCTGAGATCTCACCGTATGCGGCTCCATTCTTGGCCGTCGGCTCAAGTACATATCTCACCGTGCAGCTCAATCACTAGCCGTCGGCTCAAGTACGGGTCTCAGTGTACTCGGCTCAACTCATACTCTGGATTCTTGTGAAAGACTCGTCGCAATCACGGACACTTGGAGTACTCGAAGATACTACGGAGGACTCGTCGCCGTCGGCCGCGACACGGGTCTCACCGTGCTCGGCTCTCGCCGTAAATATCGACGGCTCGAATATAGTGTCCCATACCACCATAATCGGCTCACGAGGTTGGTTGCGCAATGGTCACTACGGGGAGGCACATGACCCCGGCGTGGGCGAGCGGCTCGACCACGGTGTCCCATACCACCATGTCCGGCTCATGCGTCTTAGCGGATCGAGTACCATGGTTAACGGGATCGCCTTGGTAAGTTTGGTACCCAGGTTCAAGCAAGCGAGCGACCAAACATGGTGAACATACATATACACATATCGGTTTGCTTGAGCGAGCACGACTAGCTCGAGCGCACCACAAGTTGAGCGATATGGAGCGCAAAAGCACTCCGTGTGGCCAACCACTATCGCCAACCGAAGTACGACTCGGGTTCGCGGACACGTCCATCGTGGCGATATGAATCTCAACCACAACAATAAGTGCAGTGCAGAATGTGTGGACTATAGGCATAGTCCCAAACTCAATCGGTGGTAGAGCATAACGTAAAGCATGAAGTAGAGCATGTATTATAAGGCATGAAGTATAGCATGTTATAAAGCATGTTGTAAAGCATGTTGTAAGACATGTTATAAAGCACTAAACACATAGGGATACAATTACTTAGAATTCATAGGTGAGTGGTTAGAGTGAACAACCACGTGGAGAGTGTCATATGTGACTCTAAGGTAGCGGAGAATCCCATCTCAGCACCTAACTAAGGTTCTAACACTTAAACACTTACCCTCGCAAGTGATTTCACCAACACTTGGAATACACTACTCAACATACATGACGTATGCTAGAGAAGGGTGTACTAGGGTTGTCCCTTTCCGAGCTAGTATTTTATACATATACATCCTATTCATACAAAGCAAATAAACATAGCAAACACATCAGCAAATTTTATACGTATAGGGTACTTTCACGTATACCCAATTTCGACATACATAGTGTTTACAAAGGAACATCGGTTTCGGCGATTCCTTTCGCCAAGCTAGTATTTTAATCATGTATTGTATAATCATACATTAAATACATATGTCAAACATTATTCCAAAAGAAATACGTATACGGTATTTCTACAATACGTATTTTCAACATACGGCACATTTCAAAGGAACATATATTTTGGCGATCTCTTTCGCCAAACTAGTATTTTATTCATATGTTATATAATTAAACATTAAATAAACATGTCAAGCAATTATCCAAAAAAAATACATTATACGGTATTTCTACGTATACCTAGAATATGTGAAATTCCATATTTCACAGCTAATCAAAACGAAGAAACGGAAAGCACTTTGTACATGTGCGATTGCAAGCAGATCATGAATCTACCATTACGACATTGAAAGCGTTGAAAACCGTAACTTATACACTTAAAGTCCTCACCTTTGCCTTTGGAAACGGAATAAATCGGCAAGGGTGATGGACCTTCCGTCTACGGCCGATTTCAGCCTAAAGAGCGGAATCGGTTAGTCGTATACACCCTACCTCAATTCCACCTCAAATCGGACCTAGGGTTAGGTTTTCTTACCTTCAAATGAGGCGGAAAACAGGAGAACAGCGAGAACAAGGCGGTGTAGGCCGTGTAGCAAGCAAAGCGGCGGGAGGAAGATCGACAACGATCTCCAAGTCCTTCTCTCTCTTTTCTCTCTCTCTCTCTAGGGTTTACACCAAAATTCGTATGGCTGTGAGAGGGCTGCTCTAAGCCCCTTTTATAGCCTCAAACATTCGAAAACGGACTTATGTTCATAAGTCTGCTATATAGGTTTTTCGTAGCTTTTTCCGGCCAAAAGGGTAGTTACGGTGGCCCCTTTTGAACAAACGTCGACTTAAGCTCACCACCAATGGATCTACGTGGGATTACGTTTTTGACTCATTCGGATCACGCGGTCGCACGTGGCGGACCACTTTCGATTCGACGGTCGGTGGGCCACGATCGAGAAATTCCAAGTACATGTAAATGTTCTGAAATTTTCTTAATCCAGGGTGTAATTTGGTGCGATTCGACGGTCGGGTTGCTTATCTTGACGCGTCAACGAACGATGCGAGATCACTATTCCCGGATATTTATTTCGGCTTGTGAATAGTGTTTTCACACTTCCTCGCTCAGATTAAAACGAATGGCGTGGAATGTCGGATAAGGCCGATTTTGAGATGATTGTTAAGCCCGGTGGGGCGGTCCTAGTTCCTTAACCGGGTTAATCGGAATCCCGATGTGCGATCTAGACTAATCTGAAGTTTCGTTTCATTCAGAAGCAGACGGGAAATGAGTTTGGTTCTAAACTTTAGGGTAACCTAGCGTCAATGATTACGCAAGTTTTGGGTCTTGCGGATCGTATTAAAGCGATCTAATGGATTTCATAGCTAACGGAGTTTAATACTTAGTTAACTTTGTTAAATTTCTAAAGGGTTTAATCTATGTGATTTCGAGTTAGAGGTGGTACTCGACTTGATGTCTAATTTTTCAGGTCGTTACACCTACTCTATAAAATATTTTTCTATAAGGAAGATAAAGTGATTCCGATTATGCATTCAAGGCATTCCAACTTAATGATTTTCTATTAAGGTAGTAGCTGGAGGATCCTTGAATGCGGAAGTTCATTTCCCAATCCACTCTATTGAATATCAATGATGAGGGGTGGATTGGAGGATGAACTTCCCTGAGAGAAAGGGCTTTGGGTATATAATTTAAGGTAAAACACTCAAAAGCACTCTCTTCTTTCTCTACCAGCAACGATAGACAAGTCCTCTATATATAGGCAAAATGTTCCAACAGATATAAAACGGTCACATTTATGACAGAGTTTGATATCATCGAGCAGGTTCAATATCATCGAGCGTATACTCTTGATAACATCGATGGTCTGATCGATGACACAAACTCAAATGTCATACGCTTTTGAAACCTCTTGCCAGCTGGTCGATGGAATCGAAACAGGTGTCAATGTCATCAGATTTTGAATTCTGATTTTATCGATACTAGTGTTGATTCATCGACATTTGAAAATAAGAGGGACTTGACATGAAATATTTCAAGTTTACAAGAATGATCGAGGGACCTTCGAGATCATCGAAGTTTAAGAGATCATCGAAGTTTAAATGTCGATGATAACTGTGTCGAGGCATCGATAAATCCAATGGATTTCTCATTAAGCTTGCTGGACAGTTTCTGTCCTTGTTCGATGCCATCGAAACAATATCGATATCATTAATATTTGAATATCGATTCTATTGAGTGACCCCCGATCATAGATAAACAATCTTGAAATATTTTGCTGGAAGAACTTGGCGCCCATGGCCGATATCATCGAGAGCCTTCCGATATCATCGAGATTTGAATTTCGATGATATCAAGGAGGCTTCGATATATCGATGCATATATGATATTCTTAAGAAAAAATAAGGGAGCTGGAGATCTGCCTGTCGATATTATCGATTCATCTTTGATGGACTCAAAATTTGAATATCGATGATACTGATAGTATATCGATGTATTGATAATTTCGTCCAGATGAGTATGAGGTTGTTGGATGAATTTTGTCCTCATATCGATGATATCGTTTAGGTATCAAGGACATAGACAACGCAGGTCGATCATATCGAGATGTGTATCGATAAAATCGACAAAGCAAGAAAACTTAGAGAAATTTTCTATTTTGAAAAAGTTTCTTAACTTAAAAAACCTTATGATGTTTTAGTTTGTTTTAAGGGTTTTATATACTTGGTGTTTTGGGACAAGGGATGTGAGGCTTAAATTTACCTATGGCGAGCTTGCACACATCCGGTTGAGGCAGACGCTTGAATTGATCTTCCTATGAGGCTCTACAGTCTGACTGACTCAACACTCATGCTAATTGACAAACCAAGACACTTTCAGATTTTGGATGCTCCAAATAACTCCCTATTTAGATTCGGGGGATCCGGCCAAACATCTGCAATCCTTCAGAAGATGGATGGAGCTTCATGGAGCTTTTGGACTTTTAATATACAGGGCGTTCTCCCTAACGCTAACTAGAGCTACTCGAAAGTGGTACAGGCACTTAAAGCTTAAATCCATTATCTCGTTCGCATAGCTCAACAGGGCATTTACTGCCCAACTCATTGGGAGAAAAGACATAAGGAAACCCGCGACCCACCTCTTAATGATAACACAAAGAGAGGACAAACTCTTGAAAGATTATATTGTGTGATTCAATGCTGAGGCTATCCAGGTGGACGACTATTCTGATCAGGTCGCTCTCACAACATGATAGTCGTTCTTAAGAGAGGAAAGTTAATTTTCTCGATTGGGAAAAATCCCTCGACAACTCTTGCCGACCTCCTCAACCAGGCTCAAAAGTATTCTAACATAAAAGAGTTCTTTAGCGCACGCAGAACTACTCAAGGTGAAAGCAGCTCGACAAGAGACAGGAAAAGAAAGGATGGGAAGGAAACACCCGACGCGAGCTCTAAGAGGAGAAAGGACAATGACTAGAGTAGTGTCCCCCGATACAACCATCCTCTGGAAAGCCGATTTCATTGAGATACCCCATTGAATAGCTTGCCAGAACAAGTACTAATGGAAGTCAGAGACGAGGATCCTGTGCAACACCCCGAACTTTTCAATACTCGAGTATTGAAAGTTCTTGAGTGTTACCATGAAATTCAACGTAATATGTACGTATGTACGATGCCAATCTAACTATCCGAACCTCACATCTATTTCCTGACACGAATCCAACCGTTGGGAATGACCTCCATTCAATAGATCAAGCCATTTAACCGTCAAATCTTCAATAAGAGCAATCCTGACTTCCAAAGAGGATGGGAAAATCCCATGACACCAAAAACAGATTGTGTAGTGAATAACTCACTACACGTAGCGAACTGAGTAAACATGTGAGGTCCAACATGATTTATACCTTCAATCCGCTCCTTCCATCAATTTTACCGGATAATTTTAGTGCCTGACGCCAAAAATAAAGCATGTAGAATGTTCAAAATGGAAGCTTATATTAGTGCTTTCCCTTCATCTATGTCTGTATGATCTTATGTATAGGTGGAATGACAAATAAACATCACTGTAGGGCCTAGAAAGGTTTCAACGGTGGAGATCATAAATACTCACTGTTTCATGTAGTATGACCCACCTGATCTTTGGATATGCTTCAATTCTAGGCTCAACCCCTTAAATTAGATGGACAAAACGAATGGACGGGTTGGATTCCATGAGAAATATCACTGTGGGCCCCATAAAAATGTTGTGCGTGCACTAGGAGTGGTGCACCCGCAGCACATGGATCTCGCCAGTCAGGTCAAACCCGGTTTGACCCAATAACTCCCGCTTGAAATCCCTCCTCTTATTTCACTCCTTTCCCGGCGGACGGACAACATCCGTTTCGCATGCACTACAAGAAAAGGGGGCTTTAGCCTCAGTTCAAAACTGTGGCTAAAAAGGTTAAAAACTGAGGCTAAAGCCTTTAGCCTCAGTTTTGCCTCAGTTATCCAAACCGAGGTTGAAAACCCCGTGGCTAAAGGCTTTAGCCTCAGTTTTAGCAACCGAGGCTAAAATGACTTTTATAGCCTCAGTTCTTCAAATGAGGCTAAAAACTTTTTTAGCTTCAATTTTCTCGAAATGAGGCTAAATTAAAATTTTAGCCTCCATTGTTTTCAAATGAGACTAAATCCAAATTTTAGCCTCAATCGCCTCCAACCGATGCTAAATCTAGTTTTAACCTCGGTTCTCAACAACCGAGGCTAATGCCTTTAGCCACGGGAGTTGTAGTCTCAGTTTAAGTAACTAAGGCAAAACTGAGACTAAAGATAGATTTAGCCTTCGTTGACATCAATTGAGGCTAAAATCAATTTCTAACATCATTTATCAATAATCGAGGCTAAATCATTTATTTTAACACATTCATAAACTTGTGCATAGTCAGTCAGATCCACAACATTAGTTACAATATTTTAATGGGTTTTTTCTCTCAAATAAAACCCAAGAAAACCCAAAAAGAGTCTTCAATTCTTAGTCAAATAGACTTGGAATCCCAATCCATAAAACATGAAAAAACATAAAGAAAAAGAAAACGAAAGAAGAAAAACAGAGATTTCTCCCTCATCCAGAGACTTGAAAATAAAATCAACCATGGAAATAAGGAAATCTCTCTACGAGTTCGGCAAAGAACTCGAAAAAGTCGAGTATTAAATTTAAAGCGCAAAATAAAATCACACCATAATCTGTTCTCCCAATGATGGATTCCCAAACAATAAGCTCGTGCATATTACGCCATTTCGGATGGCATAAACATGTCTCGAGCGGTTTATAGGTCTTGGAGAAGGTGACATGCAAATTTGTTTCGATTGAGTTCTTGACTAGATCAACTTCCTCGATGAAGTAGGTTGAGAAGGGAGAGAAGATTGGATTGGTTGGTTTCCATTCTGTTAGTGAGTTTGGAAATTCAATCAGGGGTAAGCATTCAGATTCCAGGAGGGAAAAGAAAAAAGAATCGATCAGCCAAAAGAAGAGAGAATGTTTTTAGAAAATTAGTCTTAAGACACCATTTAACAAAAATTGAATTTATTCTCTTTGGTGTGTCAATCCCTCAGTAGTCCATACTGACAAACAATTAGGTTATGTCTCAAAAAATCCATCTTGACAAACACACTGATTCATGTGGATGCATACACCAAAGTCACAATGAGTACTGTTGCATAGGTGACTATTATCGGTGGCCACTGATGCCAAATCAACTAGGATGAGCCATTTCATGTTGAGTGATCCACGAAAACATATATTATGCCTATTTAGTACAAAAATATAATGAGGGTATGCCCATGCATCATGCTTGAAGGACATCACTCATAGGAAAAGTCATCTAACTTCGGTAAGACATAATGTGTGTTTGTGTGATAAATAATATAAACTAACAGAATGTATACTTGGCAGTGTCAGTATCTTCAACTACAAGTACGGCGACGTTTGATTGTCGGCCATTGCTTTTCGATTCGATAAAGAGAATTATTTATAACAATTTCGGATACTGAGAGGAGGAAGAAATAGTATATGGTAGTGTGTGAGACAAATAAAGGCAATGCATAAAGATCCAAGGAAAATGGACAAAATAGAAGACATATTAACACTTTAATTTCAGTTTCAGATAGATGCCACTGCACCTGCTTCTTAATCAATCCAACCTTTTCCAGATTAAAAGCAGAGTGGGCATGTGCTCAAACCCATAGCTATGGAGTAATCTCCCTCTTGCATTGGGAGGAGGTGCACATCATAAATAATAATGAGGGCAGACTAAACAGGAAGCAATAACAAATGCAATGGTCAAGAAGATCAACTAGACAAAAATATTTCAAAATTCTGGTCATTCTCCTTCTAAATGCAGAATGAAATAGAACACTAGGCATGAGAAATTATCACGGATGTTATCTCCACCTAGCAATGACGGCAACATCACTCGACTTGCAAGCAATGTGATTTATTTTCTTGGTTGATATGATCAAGTCGTGCATCGGTGACACGACCATGCAGTAAATTTGAATTTATTCTCTTTGGGGAAAAAATCTAAAAAATTATTTGTAAAATTATTTAAAATGTGAGTATATCAAATATGTAGTCTTTTTGGGTTTTGGACAAGTATTGATGGTATAACAGGCCCTTCTTTGGTAAGAATGTTGTCTATCTGTTAGAGTCAGCTTAACCAAAATGGTCTACTCTGCTTCAGTTTATTGAATCCAACTCAAATATTGGAACTTTCTCATCTGTAAATGATGGAATGCATTAAGGCAAAATCTAATATTCGACAGGTAAATGTTATTATTGTCTGATGGGAACATATAACAGACGTGAAATGTAAAAGTCTGGTAATCAAGGCCATTCACTAGAAACCCCTGCCATGGATGGGCCACAGACCAAAATCAACTTATCAGACAATGTCATTCTCTCTGGCAACTTGTAGAGGAGTAAGACGGCATCTTTACTAGACAACTAATTCAAATTATACTTCATGCATCACTACAGCTATTAGAAACTGAAAATGCCTTGGATATTATAACTGTAATGTATCTTCCACAGCTACAACTCATTAGAACAACCCTTCAGTTTCCATCCAAGTTATGATCATTGAGAACATGACACATCCAAGAGCCAAAAAGAATAATTACTATCCTGTATCTTTTTTGGTTGAAATAAACATTCTTCTCTAAACAGTTGAGGAAATCAAACAAGCAAAGTGGATGATAGGAATATCAAAAAGAAAAAAAGAAAAAAAAAACTTTGCTGATTTTCTGCTTACCTGTAGCATACAGAGGAGTTTTTGTATCCTTCAATCCTCGAAAGACCCCTTGCATGGCCAGAGATAAAAGAACAGCAAGAGCACCAAGCGACCTCAATGTCAAGTATATCGTCGAGCAGGGGATAGCATAGGGGAATCCTATCAAGATGAAAATGTGAGAATTTAAATGCATGTAAAAGATATATCCATATGCATATCTGTATGAATAGATCAAGATATATATTAGAGTTTCTATGATATATTTAAAAAGAAAATTAGATTTGGAATAATTTGTGAATTGTTTAGTAATTGGGTATTTGGTAATGGTAACAGCTGGTTGTATGACTTTTACGATTCAGGTTGTATGACTCGTTCACTGCATTGCAAACCAACTGTACAAAATGAGCAGAAGAAATCATTTCAACGCTTGAGAAGTCCTGCTTTGTCTACTTGTCTACTTGTAAGAGTAGGATCTAGAATCCTTTCTCCCCACACATGACAATTCTCTCTTGATCAAGGCAATGAACCTTTCCAAGTCAGTAATTTTGTAGACAAACACACAGAAGAGTTTCAAACACTTTAAAAAACACCTTTCACAGTTGTTGCATTATTCCACCCTTTCTCTTTATCTTGAGCCATGAGCCAAACTGCCCTTCCTTTACCTTGTGGAGAATGGAACAACCTTCCTCGGCTTTTAATCGAGATCCTCACCTTTTTCGTTGTACGCCATGTGGCCCGCCACCCCTTCCGATGTGATGATGCGGTGGGGATATGTAGACTTTCTTCGAACGCTCCGCCTCAAAATGTTGCTTATTTTCTTACTACTTTTTGGCCCCTTGGAGAGCGACTCCAAGGTGTTGGCTGCGGGCCGAGTTATTTTCGGTTTCTTCTTTGATGGGGTGCGGGAGAGCGGCAGAGGTGGCAATGGTGGCAAAATAGCGGTGGTGTCCAATAATGGCAGAGTGCCACTGCTGCGGGGAATGGAATGAGTGAGTTACGTCGAGGGGCTGGAATTATCGGGACCCACCGTGCAGTCGTGCAGATGGATGCTCTGCCAGTCCGTGTTGGAACTGACGGTTGTTCAGGCATCTCGGGCTTGTTTTCTTTCTGTGTTTTGTTGCACTTGAGAACACTGTTGTTGTCTGGTGGGGGCGACATATGTGATTTGTTGCACTTGAGAACGCTATTGTTGTTTGGTGGGGGCGACAGATGTAATTTGTTGCTGTTGTTCTCTGTAAGTGGTCGAATGACGTTTACCAAGTCCTTTGTTAAAGCTGTTGCTGGTTCTGTGGCATGTTTATGGTTTCCAAGCTGCAAGGCCACAAGCGGGAGCTTCATCGATGATATGTCTTGTTCTTCTTGTTCTTTGCACTTCTTCTTTTTCTTGTTGTTCGCTATTTTTGTGTCAACATCTTTGCCTTGCTAGTTTTCTCTCTATCGTGAGCCGTGATTCCAACTCCTTCACTGTGCACAACAAAATCCACTTGATTATGGGGCCTATTGCTTGGCACGAAAATTACATTATGTTGATTATAAGATCCTAAGCATTGCCTTCAAATGGATGGCTAGAGAAAAATCGACCAGTGATTCAAATTTGCATGGACGGCCTGAAATCAGGTCGGTCTTGTCATTGCCTGGTGCTTGACATGTACATTGATGCTCCCATCCATATACAATCAATCTTGTTGTTGCGCAGTGTAACGCCCTGAAAATCGGGGGTCGAGTGTAACTCAACTCCCGAGTTCCAACGCATCACTTATGCAACATGTCTAATGATATTTGAATGTTGTCTGTGTTAGAGCAGTAAACATGAATGAGATTATACCAAAGCAAGTAATTCATACTCCAGGATCGGTTGTATAAAAGCAAGCGGAAGATGGAAGCTCAGTATATATATGTATGTAAAGAAACAAAATAAACGATTCATTATCCGAGTATGAATCATACAGTCACAATATACATGTACTGTTTATATAAACAAAATGTCAAAATAAACTATGTACAATCTCAAATCCCATCGGATCCGACAAACCTAGTCGAAGCCGCCAATGGCCATCGCATATACGAGAACTCCTCCTGGTCCTCGTCATAATCGAAGCTCGCCTCCGAATAGTCGGATCGCCTAAACACGAGACCAGTACGGTTGGTGTGCGCAACACCGTCCGTAACGTGGGAGTGAGTAGCTAACTCAGTGGAACGATAAGACATAAGTTATCATGTTATTAATACAGTCAAGCAGTAATGATAAAGCAGTAAATCAAACACTCCTAGTTACTCTGATTAATGCAAGTATGAATGCAGGTATGATGGATGCCCTCTCCGACATACTCCCTCAAGCGACACCATCTCACGTTCGCGCATGCTTACATCCCACAGTGCTCCACATCTTCCAGGCACATGCGATGCATGATGAGTATGATTACCGAGTTTTTAATTAGTTCGTTTTCGGCAGGATTGGGAAACTAAGGTACCTCCCTTATATCATTTCCAAACATGATCCAATCTAGGGTCGTCAGTCCTAGTTAATATCAGACGATGGTGTGTTTTCTAGGTCACTGCAGAGGCTGCCAGGGCTGTTACGCACAAAGGTTGCACCACTCCCCCATCACCCCTTAAACGATTCATCACGATACAACTATACGTAAAAGGCCTAGTTCATACTCTATATATCGCGGCGAACCCTAAGGCACGCCGCAACCGTAGTATGCTCGCGGTCACTACAAAGGCTGCCGCTGTGGTACATTACGCACAAAGGTTGCACCACTCCCCATCACCTTATCAATGTAGGCCGACGGCGCGAATATAGTGTCCCATACCACCATAATCGGCTCACGAGTTGAGTTGCTCCTTTGGTCACTACGGGAGGCACGTAGCCCCAGCGAGGCCGACGGCTCGACCACGGTGTCCCATACCACCATGCCCGGCTCATGAATCTTAGCGGATCGAGGTACCATGGTTAACGGGATTATCACTGGTAAGTGTGGTACCCTAGGTTCAAGCATTTGTGACTAAACATGGTGAACATACATAAGGCACACGGTTTACTTGACGTGTTCGGCTGGCTCGAGCGCACAACAAGTTGGGTGATATGAGGCGCAGAAGCACCTCGTGTGGCCAACCACTATCGCCAACCGAAGTACGACACGGGTTCGCCAACACATCATGCGTGGCGGAACGAATCCCAACCACATCTTCAAGTCTGATACCGGATGCCTGGACTATGAACATAGTCCCAAGCTCAGTCAAATTCTAACCATAACATGTGAAATACGGCATAATAACATGGTAATTCAAGAACACTAGCAAGCATATTATAAAGCATAACATGAAGCATGTTAATAAATAAGTCACAAAGCATGTTCAAAAGCATGTTATAAAGCATTATGTAAATAGGGATACAAATACTTAAATTTCGAGGGCGTGGTTAGAGTGAACAACCACATGGAGAGTGTCATATGTGACTCTAAGGTAGCCGAGAATCCCATCTCAGCACCTACCTAAGATTCTAACACTTAAGCACTTACACTCACAAGTGAATTCACCAACACTTGGAATGTAATAGTTCAACATACATGACGTATGCTAGGGAAGTGTGTACTAGGGTTGTCCCTTTACCAAACTAGTATTTTATACATATACATCATATTCATACAGCAATTAAACATGGCAATCACATCAGCAAATTTTATACGTATAGGGTACTTTCACGTATACCCAATTTCGACATACATAGTGTTTACAAAGGAACATAGATTTCGGCGATTCCTTTCGCCAAGCTAGTATTTTAATCATGTATTGTATAATCATACATTAAATAAATATGTCAAACATTATTCCAAAAGAAATACGTATACGGTATTTCTACAATACGTAATTTCAACATATGGCGCATTTACAAGTAAACATATATTTTGGCGATTCCTTTCGCCAAACTAGTATTTTATTCATATGTCATATAATTATACATTAAATAAACATGTCAAGCATTTATCCAAAAAAAATACGTATACGGTATTTCTACGTATACCTAGAATATGTGAAATTCCATATTTCACACCGTTAATCAAAAACAGAAACGGAAAGCACTTTGTACATGTGCAATTGCAAGCAGATCATGAATCTACCATTATCTGACATTGAAAGCGTTGAAAACCGTAACTTATAAGCTTAAAGTCCTCACCTTTGCCTTTGGAAACGGAACGAATCAGCAAGGGTAATGGAACTTCCGTCTACGGGTGATTTCTAGCCTAAAGAGCGGAATCGGTTAGTCGGTACACATCCTACATCGATCCCACCTCAAATCAGACATAGGGTTAGGGTTTCTTACCTTCAAATGAGGTGGAATACGCCGGAAAAACGCCTAGAATAAGGCGGTGTAGGCCGTGCAACAAGCCAAAGCAGAGGAGGGAAAAAGCAACAATCTCCAAGCCTTTCTCTCTCTTTTTCTCTCTTCCTCTAGGGTTTCCTCCAAAATTCGTATGGCTGTGAGAGGGGCTGTTCTAAGCCCCTTTTATAGCCTCAAACATTACAAAAGTAGACTCAGGTTCAAGGGGTACTGCTAATATAGGATTTTCACCGCTTTTCCAGCTCAAAAGGAAAGTTCTGGTGGCCCTCTTTGAACCAAACGTCAGACCTAAGCTCACCATCGATGGATCTACGTGGGATTACGTTTTTGACTCGATTGGATTCCCAGATCGCACGTGGCGGACCACTTTCAGTTCGACGGTCAGTGGGCCACGATCAGAAATTCCAAGTACATGTAAATGTTCCTGAAATTTTTCTTAATCCGAGGGTGTAATTTGTCCGATCTCGACGGTCAGGTTGCTTAATACTGACGCGTCAACGAATGATGAGATCACTATACCGAGATATTTATTTTGGCATGTGAATAGTGTTTTTCACACTACCTCGCTCCGATTCGAAACGAAATGACCGTGGGACATCGGATAAAGCCGATTTTGAGATGATTGTTAAGCCCAGTGGGGCGGTCCTAGTTCCTTAGCCGGGTTAATCGGACTCCGATGTGCGATCTAGACCTAATACGAAGTTTCGTTTCATTCCCGAGAGCAGACGGGAAATGAGTTTGGTTCTAAACTTTAGGGTAACCTAGCGTCACTTGTTCTGCAAGTTTTGGGTCTTGCAGATCGTATTTAAAGCGATCTTAATGGATTTCATGGCTAATTGAGTTTAGTACTTAGTTAACTTTGTTAAATTTCTAAAGGATTTAATCCTACGTGATTTCTGGTCGAGGTGGTACTCGACCCAATGTACGGAAATTTTCAGGTCGTTACACGCAGACCAGCCTGATTTTCAGGTCACTAATGCATGCACAGTGAGGCCCACATGATGAAATGACCCACATCCGCAGGAATGGAGGTCCCACAATTTTATTTTCAATTGCTAACTAAAATGACAGTTGGCTTTGTAAATTGCTGTAGTTCTGTGAATTGCTGACTAAATTTACTTCTTTTTTTTTTGAATTGCTAACTAAAATGACCGTTAGCTTTGTGAATTGCTGACTAAAACAACAGTAGCTTTTGTAAGTTGCTCATGAGAAACAGAAGAAAATTAATAAACAAGATATCTTCTTAAAAAGACAATGGATTGAAATTTGCTTAAAGGCTACTTGGCATACCTTGTCTTGTAGGTTTTTATTGCTCATATCTCTTGCCTTCATCTTCAATTCTAGACCGTAAATGCTCTCTTCCATCCTCTTAATATGCATGTCCTTGCTCTTAATATCTTGCTTTGCCTTCTCAACCTAACGTAACAAGATTTAGTATGAGACGGTCTCTTTCAGGCAAATACCAAAAAGGGAAATGGGTAGATGAAACCGATTCTATAAAAATACACCTACCTTAAGTTGATGATTAAAAAAAATATACCTGGACCCATGTACCAATGTACAATCAAGACCACTGATTCAAACCTTGAATAATTCCTAAATGATCTCAGTGATTGCATGTCAGTTTGATTCTTACCAGTTCAACTAATTCATGGTGTAAATGAATCAGAATAAGAAACACAATAACTGAGAACATTACAAAATAGCAACCATGCATTCCGACTAAACAAGAAATAAAATTTAGGGGGTCAAAATTTACCTGATTAACTATTTGATTTTTGATAAGGGTGTCAAGCTCTTCATCTCCTCGGATCGCAAGCTGCAGATGCCTCGGAGTGATACGTTTCACCTTCAGATCCTTGCTCGCGTTCTCCTTGACTCCAAAGACCTCTGCAGTCGGATACTCTAAGATGGTACGAGCACACCAGACAGTAGCTCCCACTCTTCCATTGGCTGTAATTCACGACTTCAGGTGACAGTGAATACTTGGCATCTGCCCACAAACCTACATCCAGGAGTAGTATTGCATTTCTTGCTGTGTGTACATATACTTGGCATCTGCCCATCACCTTCCTCTGTAGGCGGACTATGCCCTTTGCTTAGAGGCACAAGCTGTGAAGCCTTACCATTGGCCTCTAAATTCCTCACCTGTTCTTCAACATTCTTGCTGGTAGTCCTGTCCTGGCTAACTGTTCCTGGGGAAGAAAAGACACATGGCT
Organism: Magnolia changhungtana; assembly: GCA_030180095.1. Classification (NCBI taxonomy): domain Eukaryota; kingdom Viridiplantae; phylum Streptophyta; class Magnoliopsida; order Magnoliales; family Magnoliaceae; genus Magnolia; species Magnolia changhungtana. The sequence goes on from JASAUF010000525.1 coordinate 3,382,566, forward strand.
GAGAACTGAGAGGTGGAGGAGCAATGGCTTGAAGAACTTCCTGAGGAAGGGTGCCTTCACCACGCTGCAGAGTAAAGAAAGGCAGGAGGTGATTACCAAGAAGTAACACATTAGTTCTTGAAAGTTTGCTGATATCAGAAGTCAACATAATAACCAGTTACAAGCCACTAGCTAATGGAGTTCATTAGCAAACAAAGCATGAAGCAAAAAAGCATGGCCCACCTTTTTCCAATCTGCAACCCTCATTTCAAGACAGCTCTTGGATTCTTTCGCATGTCAAACACATAAATACACATAAATACGATTTGACCTGAAACAGAAAGGATCAACTATTCAGTGATGGTGAACTATAAAAAACAAAGGGATCACAAAACTCATGATGGTGAACTACAAAAAAACTCATGAAATGTAATAAAACATAAATATACATGTAAAATATCACACATAAATGAATCTCAGCAAAAAACTACCTATTGATTCTTCGGAACCTTCGACTGAGGTCCCTCAGCCTCAGGTCTATCCCTAGGAGTGGATACTGAGTCAGCCTCTACATTTAGTACATTGCCCGAAGTTTGGTCCGTTGCAGCCAATGAGTTCATAGTATCTCTCATTCGTGCCATCATCTGCTCCGTTATTCGCTCTGTCATCCGTTGCTCCATCTGCTCCGTTATTCGCTCTGTCATCCATTGCTTCATCTGCTCTAGATGCTTAGCCATCTGTTCTTTCATCCGCTCCTCCACCAGTTGCTCTACTCGCTCATTCATGTGTCGTCGCAACTCATCAGTCTCCCTCCTGAGTTCTGCAATGGTATTTCTCGTGCCCCATAACGTGGAAGCTGTGGGACCTAACCCCATCATGCGGACCCGACCTGGATGCTCTGGTCCCAATATCTGGGATAAAAGATCATCTCGGGCAGTGCTACTCTGAGAGGACTCAGCAGTTTGAGTTGCCCGTAACTCCTCGATCATTTCCTGTAGTGTAGAAAAACATTAAATAAGTTGTTCAATATTATGACTTAATGAAAAAATATTAATTAAGATGTCAATGATTGATAAATTTCTACATACAATAACATGAGCCGACTCCTCATTCACAACACTCCCATCTTTCTTCCGATGGGTCGTTATGAACAACGTTGCCCGATCAGGAGACTCTTCACCAAGATTCTTTGCCCGCTTTTTCCATGTAAAAACAAATAAGTTGGTAACAATCATATTAAAGTAGAATGATGGCATTTCAAGTTTAAAAATCAAAGAAGAATTTACCTCTTCTTCACGCACTTGAGCAAAGCTCCTTGAGCCGGCAGTGTGGGCCATACGATGCTTGCTGCGGTTGATTTTATTCCTTTGAGTGCGGGTCTATAATGTGACATAGTAAAATAACTAAATTTTAATATAAATAACAATATACACCAACATGGATATAATTTTTCTTTATGTTTAATTTTTACCTATCCTTCATCACTTGACCAATAGGTGACGAGCCACTTCCAGTGTGTCGGCTCCACTCGATCAGGACAGTGAGCTAGTCGTTCCTCATTAGTCAAATATCGGTTGTAGTGTTCTTTTTTTAACCTCTTCTTCCACTCTTTCCATGAAGCTCCGATGGACCTCATTACCCAATTTCGACGCTCCTCGTCGATATTCCACTTGATCTGCAATACATCAATTATCGATTATACGTAGTATACAAAATACAAAAAGAGTAATTGAATTTTTGATTTCATATTACCTTCACTTCATTCCAAATATCGTTCTTGTTAGATAGTGGCACATGATGCCAACTATCGTGATCAAGAGGTGCTAAGCGCCCATTCCTAGATAAAATGCCCAGCCACCTTGTAAATTCGGTGTACTTGTGTCCAATGGGCTGCCCATATTTATTCCAATTGATATTCAGCTGCTTATTGGGTGGCAAGTTCGCCACCTTGCTGATGACTGTAGGGCCTCGAAATCGTCTATTATGAATACCACCCTCTTTATGAAACAAAAGAATAGATATGAGCATTCTAAATATTTGAAATATAATATCTACATTTAATTAAATCAAGAACAGAACAAAACTATAAAAGTTACAAGCTTAACTTCACTTCACTTAAATTATATATTTATATACCCGAAGTCGGTGCTGAACTATCTGAACTCTGTCCGACCTGGCTGGTGGTCGGGACCGGGTCCATAAAGCTCGAATGATGATGGTCGGAGGTTGACATCTTCATTTCCTTCACAATATGAAAATAATATATGTAATGAGATTGGAGTTAACCAAATAATTGTGAGCATAAAAAAATAAAAAATAAAAAAGCATGCATCACATTTGTGTTAGGCATCAATACCTAATCATCAGATTCCGACGCAGAATTGTGGTCCTCTTTAATCAAATTAGATAAGTTTTATGGAGTGTCAACTTTGTTTCCCTCCACATCCGCCCTATCCCAACTCACATTATCATCATTGGCAAGCATAGTCGCTTCCAATGTATGATTAATGCAAGGCAAGCTCTGAAGGTATGTATCATTATCAACAAACGAATCATTCATGCCCATTTCGAACAAATCCCTTGGTTTTGACCTGATAACAACATGCCAATCACGATCTATGGGATCGGGGACATAGAATACCTGTTGTACTTGGGTTGCTAAGACATATGGTTCATCATACAAGTTCCGACCAGTATGCCATAATTGATTGAAATTCACGAGCGTGAACCCAAATTCATCCTTCTTGATTCCCCTGCCCTGAGTTCTTACATCCACCCAATCACACCTAAATAATACAACTTTCTTGGACCCACAATAATCCAACTCGATAATGTCTGTTAAAACACCATAGTAATCCACATCCCCTATAATAGGGTTTCTATTACTTGTACTTGCAAAGCTTGATGTCTTTGCCATCACTACAACTCCACTATTCTGTGTTTTCAAGTCCTTCTCGCGGTCTTTTGTACGAAACCTGAAACCATTAATGATGTATCCTTTAAATCTTCTTGCAACAGTGTTAGGGCCCCGAGCCAGGCTTCTAACTTCTTTCGGAACTTGATCATTCCCAACATGGTCCACATGCTTCCCAAGCTAATCTGGAAACTTTTCATTATGGATGCGTTCTAGGAGCCTCGGTGCTCTTCGGGGCATCTCCTTCTTAATCACTTTCTTGTGTTCACTGCATTTTATTCAATTCGATGAATAAGTTGTAAACAAGTGAGATTCTTATGAATTATCATTACAAATAAAACTACTCTTACTCAATGAATGGTGCGACCGCATTGGTGTTGAACAACACATATCTATGTACTTGTGTCCTATCAACATATTCGATAATAAACACGTCAATCTTTCCCAATGGACGACCTACTGCCGCATCCCTAAAGTCCTCATTTCGAATCGGTCTGTTGAATCTTGTCTCAACACCATGTAAGTACCGAGAGCAGAATGTTAGGCATTCTTCAGCTAGGTACCCCTCTGCAATCGAACCCTCTGGCCGACTTCTGTTTCGAACGTAGGACTTTAATCTCTGTAGGTACCTATAGTCACATAATAGACATATAAGTATACATGATTTTATCTATTACAACAAGATAAATGAAAGTTCATATTGAGACCTTAAAACATACCTTTCAATTGGGTACATCCAGCGGTACTGTACTGGCCTGGCTAACATTGCCTCGTTGGCTAAATGTATAGGCAAATGCACCATGATATCAAAGAATGACGGCGGAAAGATCCTCTCTAAATGGCAAAGCGTTAAAGCAACTGAGATTCAAGAAACTTGAAATCCTGCATCCGAGCCAACCTTGGAACACAAATCTCTAAAGAATCCGCTTAATTCAATTAGGATTGAGCTCACGTTTGGAGGTAATGTCCTTCACACGGCGATCGGAAGTATTTGTTGCATCAAAACATGAGTGTCATGGCTCTTGAGTCCTAAAATCTTCTTCATTTTGAGATTGGTACATCGTGAGATATTACTCGCATAGCCATCTGGTACCTTCATGTTCTTTATGACTCTGCAGAAATCATCCTTCTCCTTATTCGCCATTCTAAAGCACGCAGGAGGCAAATATGTTTTGCCTGATGGTCTCTGCTTTGGGTGAAGTGTCCGTCTTATCTTCATTTCTTGGAGGTCCAGACGAGACTTCACATTGTCCTTTGTCTTCCCGTCAATGTTCAACAACGTCCCAAGAACATTGTCGCATACATTCTTCTCGATGTGCATCACATCAAGGCTGTGACGCAACATATTACCTGCCCAGTATGGTAAATCGAAGAAGATACTTCTCTTCTTCCAACAAGATGCCTTTCCCTTTTCCTTATTATTGTCTCGATTTCTCTTCTTTTCAACTTTGGTATCAAACTTCTTTCCAAATATTATGTTAATTTTGCTCACTTGAGCTAACACTTCATTTCCAGACAGTTGTTTTGACACCTCTCTCAACTCCAGCTTTCCATTAAAGTTCCTTTTATCATGTCTATACCTATGATCTCTATCCAAGAATCGACGATGACCCATGTAACAAAACTTATGGCTATGTGTCAACCACTGGGACTCTGTGTCCTTATTGCAGTTAGGACAAGCGAGCTTACCTTTTGTGCTCCATCCTGACAACATTGCATATCCAGGGAAGTCACTAATAGTCCATAACAAAGCAGCACGCATTCGAAAATTCAACTTCGATAATGCATCGTAAGTGTCGACACCGACCTCCCACAATTTAAGCAATTCTTCTATCAATGGTTGTAGATACACGTCGATATTATTGCCAACACCATGAGGGCCTGGTATAAGTAGAGACATCATGATGTAAGGCTGCTTCATGCACATCCATGGTGGTAAATTGTACGGCATCAAAACAACAGGCCATGTGCTATGAGCAATACTCATCGTCCCGAAGGGATTGAATCCATCAGTTGCTAACCCAAGCCTGACATTACGACTATCACATGAAAAATTCGGGTGTTGCTCGTCAAAAGATTTCCATACAGGAGAATCAGCAGGATGTCTCATGCACTCATCATTGGTTCGTCCCTTGTCATGCCATCTCATGTTTTTAGCTGTTTGTGCTTCCATAAATAATCTTTGTAACCTTGGTATCAATGGAAAATGCCACAATGTCTTTGCTGGAATCTTCTTAACTTTGGAGGGAATAGTTGTTGCCTCATCGTCATTAGAATTATGTTCCGTCGTTTTCCATCTAGATATACCACACACACCACATGACTCATCGTTCACATTAGTCTTCCAATACAACTGGCAATCATTGGGGCATGCATCGATCTTGTTATAACTGAGGCCCAGTTCTTTAATAATCTTCTTGGTCTCATAAAAGGAACTCGGCAACGTCTCACCCTCAGGGAGTGCTTCTTTCAACAATTCAAGCAACATAGTGAATGACTTGTTGCTCCATCCATTTAAGCACTTAAGTTGATACATTCGAACAACAAAAGAGAGTTTCATGAACTTCTTACATCTCGGGTACAAGGCTTGTTCGGCGTCTTGCAACAACCTGAAAAATCTTTCAGCTTCAGGATTCGGTTCCTCTTGTATTGGCTCCTGTGATGGCAACTCAGTCGGCATGTCATCCACACCTGATATTCCAAACACATCATGCAACAATCCATGCATGTCATCATGTGGAGGCATATCATCATGTGTACTAGTTGCAGGGCCAGAAGTCGATGAAGAAGACGCCTCCCCATGGAACACCCAACGGGTGTAATTCGGCATAATTCCCTCACACACAAGATGATCTACCACTTCTTTATGAGCACGCCAAAAGAGGTTGGCGCACTTTACACATGGACATAAGATCTTCCCCTCACTAGCAGCATTGTTGAATGCAAACTCAATGAATTCCTTCATGCCCTTAACATATTCCAAGCTCACCCTATATTGTCCAAGGAAACAAAGGGAACTCTTAAAACAATGCAACTTTACAAGGAATCCAAATTCGAAGGAGAAAGTATTGCTCAACACATTACCTTGACTTTTGCATCCAACTCTTATCCATCACTTGTATCCAACTTTGAACAATGCAATACTCTGCCCAAAATTCATGTCAATCCACTGTAGTTATTACTCTACTCAACATTGGTCCTGCTACTATCTTATATTCTAGTATAAATTGGTCGCCAAGGCTTCAGGACTTCTCTAGAGTCACCAACACATCCCTTGGCTACTACTAAGGGAGCACGGCTGGAAATGTTACCTCTTCTACCAAATGGGCTGTTGTTTTAAAGAAATTTAAATAATTAACCTCGTATATCTAATATATACTAGTAACATACAAGCTTGCAATGTTTGAAATATTTATGTATATTTGTTATCTCTTTATTGTTTTATTGTAACCAATTTAATATTTATTGAGAAGATGAGAAGGTGATTAAGATGAGAAGGTGATTAAGATGAGAAGATGTTCATTTGCCATCCAACCCATTCATTTACCATCACAAGAGCCTCCTTGGAGTAGAAGGACATACCCCGAAATAAATAATAACCAACGTCAAATTCCTTCTTTAGGGAGTTTTGTCGAATCCATGAGGGATAAACAGTAGAAATAATTTCTAATAAATTTGAAATAAAGTAACTGATGATAAAAGAAAAAATGAAATTATAATCAATTAAATAACGAGATCAAATCTAAGACGGAGTTTTACACTCAAATTCCTTAAAAATGTGACATACTGTAAAATAGTAAAATTCATTGTCATTGCTACAACCTTCTGCAATTCTCTCTCTAATACTAAGATTAGATTAAGATGAGAAGGTGATTACTGTAGTTTGGCTAGAGCTGGTGTTTGAGTGATGCCTTGGACTCCTCTTCTCCATAGAGGACTTGAAATGATTTTTATTGTGTTGTGTTAAGAGAGAGAGAGGGAGGATAGAGACATTGTAGTGATATCTATGGAAATCTGGAGTGTAGATATTGGGCCAATCAGATTGTGCTATCCATCCTCTTACTTTAATGTGGTCCATACACGTGGACAATCTTCATACCTCTATTTTTTTTAGAACTTTCTGGACCAGAATCTTTAAACTGTTTGTTAGATTTTGATTCCGTGGATGCGTAGGGATATGGTGTTTGTTGTCCACTGTTTATTAGAAGTGAGACTACGTTTCTACCATGGCACTTTGTGGCCCATGTGTATGCCAATCCAGGACTACGTTTCAAGTTGTTAGTCCAACCACAACAGATAATTTCCAACTTGTCATGCAATCCATCGTTAGGTGGACCCACACACCTAATGCAAAAATAATATCAATCCACTCTCTCACGTGGACCACACTTGTATTTCGTTATTTATCAATGCTATACATTATTTTGATAAGTGCATGAGGCTGATTTCAGTACAAGATATTTTATTATTTATCAACCATCGTGGCCCAACGATAAATGCATAAGGTGATTTCAAGTACAAGATATTTTATTATTTATAAGGTTGATTTCAGTACAAGATGATATTTTGTTATTTATCAACATACTATACATTATTTTATATATTATGGCCCACTAATAATGGTGAGGATGAGAGACCAATTAGTAGGGTTGAATGTCGCATGCACATGACAGGTTGCAATTTTTTCTTTTTTTTGGTGAGAGTCAGTGTCCTCCATGTACCTGATCTTCAAGAGATCTCAGCCATTAATTACTTTCTGATCTTCTTTACAATGGTCCACCCAAAGGATAACTTCAAACTTTTCACGTGCATGTGACTTCAATCCATCAACTGGTGCCACCAGGATTATATTGTGTAGAAATCTATCTGCATCCACTTATCATGTAAGCCATATTTATTAATAATTAGACATTGTTTTTTATGATCCTGCCCTCTTTGAGTTGATTTTTGAACGAGACAATCTTTATGTTGGACTGATATCTGCTAGAATGGCTAGATATCACATAGAATGCATTTAATAGGTTAGGAAGTTATTCATTAGGTGGGCCATGACTTATGGTCCAACATTAATAGACTTGAGACAAATAATAATTTTAAAAGCATGACTATCAACCATCACTCTATGTCAGAGTACCAAATAATAATTCATTAAAAAGAAACATGACACATACATGTATTTGTACATAAATCATGCTACATTGGCATATAATGCAGACAGACATGCATGTATGGAATCTCATAAAGGATCTTCTTCATATATTGATAGCAAAAACATACAAGATGATAGCATATAATACATCTATTACATTATTTATAGATTAAAAATCTAACTCAACTAGGTTAGATTAACTCCAAAACTAAATCAAGTTTTAGTCAATGTGGTACTTCGATGCAATGCTCCAAAGCTATTTAAATTTGTGTTTTTCATGCTTGCAAGAAACTATCAAAAACTGAGGACTTAATGAAATTGCAAGAGAACACAAGAGAGTGGATGATAAAACCTGTATTACATCGTAAAAGAGAAGATTACGGTTCAAGAGTCGGTCTCAAATGAGGAGTTTAACTAATTTACATCAATAATCAAGATTATTCCAAATGACATTGATCCAATAATTAAAAAAAATTCTTTAAAAAGCTTCTAAATGATTCAACACTAAATACAGCAATATTTTTTGGTGTGGATATCGAAAAAAGGACCACAAAATCTAGATTGGGATCTAATGATTATGGTGTATTTTAGAAACCATTCATGCTGGGATTGCACACATCCTTCGTATTAAATAAATGTAATTGGTTACAATAAAATAATAAAGAGATAACAAATATACATAAATATTTGAAACATTGCAATCTTCTATTTAATAAACATCCAATTTCTGCTATGAGACAATGTGAACATAAACCATAGTAGAGATAGCATTTTACAGAAATTCTGCAGCAACCAGTATGAGGGATTTTTTTTTTTTTTTTTTTTTTTTTTTTGCAAGTGTCTAAAATCTCATTCCTAGAATAAATATCCATCAGAAATATGCACATATAAAAATGCACTACGTTCTACCATATTAGACTTATCTGGCATAGAAAATGCGCCGCTAGACATAAATTTTTTTTAGATATACTTTTAGATAAATCTCTAAAATCTAAATACAAAAACCTAAATTACAACTTAAATCAGCAAGAATCGAAACAAAATCCAATGAAATCTCTAAGAATAAAGAGACATAAGTTGGATCAAGATCAAAACAAATCAAGCACCAGAAATCAAGAAAAAATTACAAAAACCAAACCCTAAGTGGAAAATTTTGGAGAAATGAGAGGGGGAAGCTTACCTGATTGAAAGTTAAAACCCTTCCTCTGTCCTCAAAAAATGCCAACTGTAAATCTGAGTAACTTCTTCAAATGAATAATCAAACTGAGAAAAAAAATCGAAAAGAAGGGCAATATGCATCATCAGCTTAAAACAAAAATAAAAAAGCAAAGGTCTAAATAATGAGATCCAAAAGGAAAATAGATCTATCAGCAAGAATCGGATCAAAATCCAACGAAATCTCTCAGAATCGAGAGACATAAGCTAGATTCATATTAAAATAGATTAAGCACTAAAAATTGAGAAAAAAAAAACCATAAGTAGAAAAAAATTGGAAAAAAGCTCACCGTCTTTTGAGGATCTGATGATCGGAGAGAGAGAGAGAGAGAGAGAGAGAGAGAGAGAGAGAGAGAGAGAGACGGTAGATTTGATGAAGACGAGAAAAATATTGGAGAAGACAGAGAGAAGAGCTAGGGTTCGCTTCGGTGAGGAGCTGCAATCGGTGTATATGCCCCTTGTTTTTCTAGCTTGCACGGAAATCAACAATGGAGGAGCAGATTTCACACCAGAGAACAGGGTTTCGCTCTCAGATCGTACACCAAACCCTAATCGCTGATATTGCAATGCAGAAACTGCTCGAATCCAGCAAATGAGCTAGAAACGACAGGATTTTCCACTTCCTGAGCAAGATTTCAGTGAAATCAGCAAAAAAAACCTCCTCAAATCGAACCAAAAAATGTGGAAATTGGATTTTGAACGGCCAAATGGGGAAAACGCACGAAAATGAGAGATTTCTTCCCCGATTTCTGATTTTCGAGAGAATTTCAGTTGAGAAATCAGTAAGGAAAAAAAACAGAGAGAGAGAATGAGTACCTGAAATCGGCGAAGAGATTGCTGGTGTGGAGGACAGAATTTCCTTTCGGAGCTGAGGGATTTTGAGAGAGAGCTGAGGGAGCTGAGGGATTTTGAGAAAGAGCTGAGGGAATTTTCTTTTATAGCTCGTCTCATGTAAAGCTCATATCTCAAACACGTGTTACAACTGTGAGGTTCGTAAGCCCACACGTATGTGAAGCCTAGATAATCTGGTGGGCCTTGCAATGAACTGTTAAAAATAAAAAGGTCAAAATCAGACGGTGGTGATCACTGACCACGGATCAAGACCGGTCGGATCAATATTATTGAGTTTTATTTAGTAGTTTGGTGATTTTCTTAACCGACCATGAAAATCCACATCCCGTAAGTTGTTCAGATGGTACGGATGAAAGTACTTCAACCCAATATGCAAATCCTCCAAAGGTGGGTCATGTATGGTAGTGGGCCCATTGATCACAGTTTCAGGTGGTTGCGTGGACTACTTGGCCTGTCCCTGAACAAAATAGGCTAGATCCGATCTTCCTTTGCATCATTTTCTAAATGGTGGAGTCTCATCCAATGTTCCCGTAACATACGTGTATAGCCATCCAGGCATCCAATATGCGGGCCCCACTGTGGATGAAGCATTGGCTAAGAGTATAACTATCAGACTATCTTTAACTACTAGGTGGGCCAAGCTATCCAGGCATCCTATCTACACGCCAACATGGAACACATTGGAGAGATCCGAGCCTTTCATCAGGTGGGCCAAGCTGTTTAGATGCTAACTACTAAACATTTAACTACTAGGTGACAACTGGACGGTTGAGAAGAAAATGGTACTAAGCTGTAGAAATTTAACTATAAGATCTGATGGTTAGGATTATCCAACGAGTTTGATTTTTTCTGGCCATGATCCATCCGCAGCAGGGTCCATAATTTTTATGGTCCTTATTTTCCTTCATGTAAGCAAGGATATGAAAGAAAGATCCTTACATTCACACATGCATAACTGGAGCAAATATAACGTTGGAGTATAGCAATTTTGTAGTTGTCCATTGTTCATCCCATTGCTTGTAAGATGTGACCCACCTGAGTAGTGAAACGGCCTGGTTTGTAGGCCTTAAGATCTAAACAGTGAGGCCCACCTGATGGAAAGTTGTATCTCTCACAGGTGTGCCATGATTACGTGGGCCACATGCTTTGGAAAAAGAGAATCTCTGTGTGTGTGTGTATCAATGATTGCTAATACGTACATGTGGGCCACCTTCTGCTCTAACTGGCCTGATCTGTGTATCAATGACTGTTAATACGTACATGTGGGCCACCTTCTGCTCTAACAGGTAATAACGGTTGTGATTTCTTAAAGACGAATCTGGAGTGTACTTTTCACCCACCTGTGAATCAAACAGAGCAATGTCTAGATGGAAAATGGCCCATTCATCAAAAATTAGACCTTTCGCCTCGGTTCTTATGCAACTGTGGGTAAAACGTAGACATTTCGCCTCGGTTCCTATGCAATTGTGGCTAAAAAGTAGACTTTTCGCCTCGGTTCCTAGCAACTGAGGCTAAAAAGTAGACCTTTCACCTCGATTCCTATGCAAGTGAGGCTAAAAAGTAGACCTTTCGCCTCGGTTCCTAGTAACTAAGGCTAAAAAGTAGACCTTTCGCCTCGGTTCCTATGCAAGTGAGGTTAAAAAGTAGACCTTTCGCCTCGGTCCTAGCAATTGAGGCTAAAAAGTAGACCTTTCGTCTCGATTCCTATCTGACTGGGGTTAAAAAGTAGGCCTTTCGCCTCGGTTCCTATGCAACTGAGGCTAAAAGGTAGGCCTTTTGCCTCGGTTCCTATGCAAGTGAGACTAAAAAGTATACCTTTCGCCTCGGTTCCCAACAAGTGAGGCTAAAAAGTAGACCTTTCGCCTCGGTTCCTATGCAAGTGAGGCTAAAAAGTAGACTTTTCGCCTCGGTTCCCATGCAACTGAGGCTAAAAAGTAAGCCTTTCACCTCGGTTCCTATGCAAGTGAGGCTAAAAAGTAGACCTTTCGCCTCGGTTCCTATGCAACTGAGGCTAAAAAGTAGACCTTTCGCCTCGGTTCCTAGCAATTGAGGCTAAAAAGTAGACCTTTCGCCTCGGTTCCTATGTAACTGAGGCTAAAAAGTAGACCTTTCGCCTCGGTTCCTATGTAACTGAGGCTAAAAAGTAGACATTTCACCTCGGTTCCTATGCAACTGAGGTTAAAAAGTAGACCTTTCGCCTCGGTTCCTATGCAAGTGAGGCTAAAAAGTATACCTTTCGCCTCAGTTATTTAGCAATTGAGGCTAAAAAGTAGACCTTTCGCCTCGGTTCCTATGCAACTGAGGTTAAAAAGTAGACCTTTCGCCTCGGTTCCTATGCAAGTGAGGCTAAAAAGTATACCTTTCGCCTCGGTTCCTAGCAACTGAGGCTAAAAAGTAGACTTTTCGCCTCGGTTTCTATGGAACTGAGGCTAAAAGTAGACCTTTCGCCTCGGTTCTTATGCGACTGAGGCTAAAAAGTAGACTTTTAGCCTCAGTTATTTAGCAACTGAGGCGAAAAATGAACTTTTAGCCTCAGTTCCATAGCAACCGAGGTTAAAAAATACATTTAGCCTCCATTTTTTCAATTGAGGCTAAAAAATTGAGGCTAAAGGCCTACTTTCTTGTAGTGATGGGTGGTGGGCCACATCCATGATCATCCACGATGATCAGAGCCATCCATCATGTGCGGACCCCACATTTAAACAAAACCCAGTCAAAACCCTTTCCGGAGAGGATGAGGTGCGTCCCCACCACTTCGACAAACAGAGCCTCACACCAAAGGATTGCGAGAATGAAGGACCCTTGATCATCGCACGCCGCTGATCAAAGGCCATTTGGACCGTCCAACCTTCAATAATTCCATTTTCGACGACAACAAGGAGTTATGGAAAACCCGGAGAATCCGCACGACGCTGGAATTCCGGTCTTCATGGACTCGGTTACAATGACGTGTGGAAACAGTTATTCCAACTTCTGCTGCGAAACAAGACCGAACCGGGGAACCCAGCTCAAATCCAAGCCGTCCAGTCCCTGTAAATTGGAGTTCCGACCCTACCCACGCTGTCCAAATAGGACACAATGAAGATGGGAACTTGGTGCCCCACCGTCTTTCCACATGGAAATTGAGTCCCCGAAGGTTTCGTCCACAAAAGCCCAAGAAGTCCGTTCACAGAGGAGCGACGTGATCAAATCAAGATCCCTGTGGGCCAGGGATCATCAACACCAGACTATTCAGAGAGACCATCTTAGATCAAGAGAAGTGGAAGGTCGATCTGCAAGAGGATCAACAAGGCATCTACCCGACTGGTTCTCTGTTGCGTAGAGTTAACTTGCGTAAACAAAGGTTACGCAGGGGACATCTTTGATTTCCAGGCTGCGTAAGCCTAGCTGCACAATAAACTCCGCAGAGAGCCTAGAAGCTCTCATGCCTATAAAACGACTGCCCATTCCACAAGAGAAGAAATAAGAAACAACAATAGAGAGAGAGAGAGAGAAACAAGGAGAAGAGAGAGAGAGTGTTGATGTAGGTGCTGCACAGCAACTCATGGAGCCGTTATTTTCAAAGAAAGGAGGAGAAAGAAGGGAAGAAAAAGAGAAGTAAGAAAAAGAGAAAGAAGGGAAGGAAAGAAAAGAAAAGAAAAGAAAGAGAAACAAAAGAAAAGAAAAGGAAAGAGGAAGAAAGGAAAAGAAAAGAAAAGGAGAAAAAAAGAAGAAGAAAGGAGAACGAGAAACGGTTGCCTAGTGTCGTCCTGCAAGCCGCCGCCCATGGAAGATTGAACTGCTACTCGGAAACAGTCCAAGTTCAACCGAGTTCTTATCTTTTCTCTTTAACGCTTCATATCCTTCACAACTAAGACTATAAATATAATTGCTAAGAATATAGTTGTAAACCGAACATTGATCCTGATCCTCTGATTCATGTGGGTTAGGACAAGAGAACAGGTTCTGATCTTAAGATTACCCTAGGCCTTTAACCTTACTAACAACAGATCAAGCAACGAAATGTGAGGGTTTTTATCCTTTAAGCTTATGGTAATTTCGAGTTGATATGATTTATCTTACCTGTTACATACTATGTTTTCATGTTGTTATGATGTCCTTCCTGCAATTATTTAATTATCATCAATAGTTATTTACCCTTTCAGAAAATTATGATATGATTTCAATTACAAGTGAACTTTATGAATTTATGTGGAGCAATGGATACAAGCCTTACCCTTGTCTTTATTAATTTGTTGAGTTAGCCCTTGCTACTCTTCTCTTTATTGAGTTGGTCATTGCCAGTCTCCTTATTATTGAGTTGGCCATTGCCACTCTTCTATTTGTTGAGTTAGCCATTGCCACTCTCCTTTTATTGAGTTGACCGTTGTCACTCTCCTCTTTGTTGAGTTAGCTATTGCTACTCTCCTCTATATTTTGTTAGCCTTGTGCTATTTACCTTAAAGGCTTGGGCATGTGTCTTGATATTTCAGAATTTTCATAATTCAATTTATCTCTCTAATTGCTCCATGAATAAATCGTATCACGTAATTCATCTGACTCATGTGTTGTGCGCCTTGAGGTGTTCACGTAAATCCACGGTAGCATTGGCCATGCCGACAAATTCCATAGTTATGAGATGCGGGTCGAGTCGGATTTTTTATAAATCATATTCCACATTGTGATGATCACTACGTATGATGAGCCGCACACACTTTGCTAGGCATACATCTCATGTAGGTTGTTTGCGCATAGTGATACTCGTAGAAGTGGAATACGAGATGTATCAGAACCTTAATTTATATTGCTTTTATAAATCTCTTGAATTATTGTTAATCTTAAAGGATAACCATCACTATGAGTAGGGAGTTGACCCTCTCTAACCGTATAAATGATGCAGGTGACGTACAGATTGAAGATCTAGAGGACAATCTCCCTATGGAAGATTATACTAAAAGAATAAGAAGATTGTTTTTATGATTTAGTTTTATACTTCCACTGTGAACTCGATAAATGTAATAAGCTCCTATTGAGAGGTCATTTGATTATTCTTTTACTCTGATGAAATAATCAATACAGTTGATTTTATTCTCGTGAATGTTACCTTCATGAATGTATCTGGATGTGATCCAAATGAAAGAAAAATAAGGTGCGATTTTTAAAGCGTCCAATTCATACATTATTAACACCCGGTCTTCTAGGGCACAAGTACAAACTCTGGCCATAAAAAATCGGGATGTTACATCCTGAGGTGGCTAAATAAGATGAGAGTTGACTTGGAAAAGAGGGACAAGAAGAAAGATTGTTATTTTGATCGAGATTATGGTCATAACACGGATGAGTGTTTCGACCTCAAGGAGAAGTTCAAATCCCTCATCCAGAAGGGGCATATGTGAAAGTGTCCTGGTTTGTCAAGTTACGTGTGCGTTGAGTCAGAGTGACTACAGAGCCTGATAGAAAGAAAGATCAATTGAAGCATCTGCCTCAACCGGATGTGTGCAAGCTTGTCACAGGTAAATCAAAGCCTCACATCCCATGTCCCAAAACACCAGGTAATTAAAAACCCTTAAAATAAGATAGATATCTTAGGGTTTTTAGAAAGAGAAAATTCTTTTTCAAAATAAGAAAATTTCTAAGTTTTTCTCGCCTTGTCAATCTTATCGGAACACCCTCGATATGATCGACCTGCTTTGTTGATGTCCTCGATACCTTAACGATATTATCGATATGAGGACAAAAAATTTCCAGTAACTAAATATTCATCTGGACGGATTTATCGATGTATTGATACACCTATCGATATCATCGATATAAGCACTAAATATGTCCAGCAACTTCACAACATATCTGGACGAATTATCGATGTATCGATACACATATCGATATCATCGATATTCAAATCTCAAGCCCATCGAAGAATGGCTCAATAAGATCGACAGGCAGATTTCCGGCGCCCCTATTTTTTAATGAAAATCTCAAATTTCTTCGATATATCGATGCTCTTCTGATATGATCTGAAATTAAATATCGATAACATCGAAAGTCCATCGATGATATTGATGGAGGTCGCACATTTCTTACAGTAAATATTTCAGGTTGTTTTTAACTATGATCGGGGGCCCTTCGATAGAATCGATATTCAAATATCGATGATATCGGCACCAGGTCGATTGCATCGAACAAGGATACAAATCGTCCAACAAGCTTAAAGATAAATCCGCTAGATTTATCAATGCATCGACTCTGATATCGATATCATCGACATTCAAATTCTGATGATCTCGATGGTTCCCCCGATCATTCATGAAAACCTGAAATATTTCAAAGTTAAGTTTCTCTCATTTTTCAAGTGTCGATGGATCGAACATGTCATCGATAGAATCGGAGTTCGAAATCCGATGATATCGGCAATTGTTTCGATTCATCGACCAATTGGCGAAGAGTTTTAAAAGCGTATGACATTGAGCCCGAGTCATCGAGCAGACCATCGATGCTATCGAGAGTATACGCTCGATGATATCGAACCTGCTTGATGATATCGAACTCTGCCATAAATGTGACCGTTTTATATCCGTTGGAACTTTTTGCCTATATATAGAGGACTTGTCTTTTATTGCTGTGAGAGAAAGAAGAGAGAGCTTTTGAGTGTTTCAACTTATATCTTATATCTAAAGCCCTTTCTCTCAAGGGAATTCATCCTCCAATCCACCCTCACCATTGACATTTAATAGAGTGGATTGGGGAGTGAACTTCCGCATTCAAGGATCCTCGAGCTACTATCTTAATGACAAATCATTAAGCTGGGATACCTTGAATGCTTTGATGATTAGAACTACTCTATCTTCCTTATAGGAAAATCTTTAGAGAGTAGGATTCCATCATAACCTTGACCCAACCCAAAGCCAAGTACTACTACATCTTTTGTGTTGCGGATCAAGGGAGCCGAAGACTCTTCAACAACAAGGAGGAGATCTTCGTCATTATGTTGAATGAGACTCATCAACTTATTTGTAAGTATTCAGAGTCCAAGAGGACACTTGTGATCATTCCTTTCTAGGATTGAGTCTTAAGTGGTTCTCATCCTTTGAAGTCCTCATAGGAGGCCTCCGGTGGGAGTATACGTTGTGGGTGCGTTATGTGGACCCTTGCTCTGTGGAGAGCATAAACATCTGGGTGCGTTGTGTGGACCCTTACTCTGTGGAGAGCATAAACATCTGGGTACGTTGTGTGGACCCTTGTTCTATGGAGAGCATAAACATCCGGGTGTGTTGTGTGGACCCTTACTCTATGGAGAGCATAAACATCTGGTTAGGAGTGAACCATTAAAACTCCAGGGTTAGAGGTGAACTGAGTAGAAACCTCTGTGTAAAGGTTAAAGGTGAACCTGATTTAAAACCTTAGGTTTGAGGTGAACCCCGGGAAACCTCCTTAGTGAAATCCAGTACACTCAAGGGTTGAGTGCGGCAGCCGGGAGTGGAGTAGACTTATTGTCGAACCACTATAAAATGAATGTGTTTAAGATTGTTATTTTTATGATTGCATGATTTGCTTTAATACTTCCTCATCTGAATATTTGATCACAACACACACACCTACACAGTCATATCCATCATAAGCTAGCTTGCATACTGCTTACTTCTAAGATAGTTTGTGATTGGATCCTCTACCAGGCTTGGAAGCCAGTAGAGTTACATTTGAGTAATCCTAATTTGTACATGTTGTTAGGATTAGTGTAATAGGATTTTTATAAATCTTAAATCTTTTAAAAAGTCCTATTCACCCCCCTCTAGGACATATTGGCATATTCCTTCTTCAACTCAAGCGGTCTTCACCGCTATTTTAATTTGCACGAGTTTGTCGACAGAGATAAAGAAGATCGAATAGTTAGGCAGCAAGAATGACATGACAAGTAAGCCGACAACAAACCAATAGGCAAAATACGCACCATATTTGGGGGACCTACTAGGGATGGAGACTCAAACCGTACGTGTCAGGCTCAAGCGCAAAGTGTGAACGATATTGGAGAAGATCATCAGGTAAACCTCATCGGGTGACAAGGAACCCAGGATAGACTCATGTAACATCACCTTTACCGAAGAAGATGCACGTGGGATTCATCATTCACGTGACGATACACTAGTGATTGCCATGGCCATTGCTAACCACAAAGTGCATCGAATATTTGTCTACACCGAGAGCTTGGCGGACATTCTATTCATGGTCGCCTTCGATAAAATGGGAGTCGAGAGGTCAATATTGTGACCTGCACGAACCCCTCTACTCAGCTTTGCTGGGGAAAAGGTGACCTAAGAAGGTAGTGTTCTTCTAGCACTAACAATCGGCGAGGGTACTAACCAGGTCACCACCATGGTCGACTTTCTTATGGTAAACTGCCCTTCAGTATACAATGTGAACCTAGGCAAGCCGTTCTTAAATGTCATGCGAGCTATAGTCTCCACCTACCACCTCGCGATGAAGTTTCCGACCGAGCATGGAGCTAGCCAGGTTGAGGGCGACCAGTACGAAGCTCAGTAATGTTATTCAACAGCTCTTCAAGTGAGGGCACAATGGCAACAAGTGATGTAAATCACCTCTCTAAACCCACGAGAAGATAGTGTCGAAAGAGCATCACTGGTAGAGGATCTAGTTGCGATATAACTTTCTAAAGTTTATCCATCCCACACTTTTCAGGTTGAGTCATTGCTCAAACTGCAAGTCCAGGCAGAAATAGTTAGCTTGCTGAAACAACACATTGACGTGTTCACCTGGTCACACTAGGATGTGCACAAAAAAGATCCAAGAGTTGCAGTTCATCGACTGAACGTGGATCCCAACCACAAGCTCGTAAGGCAAAAAAGATGAGAATTCAATCCTGAAAGGTATCCGGTGATAAATGAAGAAGTCAATAACCTCCTTGAAGTTAGATTCATCGAGGAGGTACATTACCCCAACTAGTTAGCTAGTGTTATGTTAGTAAAAAAAAAAAAAAAACCAGTGAGAAATGGTGAGTCTGCATAGACTATACCAATCTAAATAAGGCTTGTCCAAAAGATAGATTTCCTCTCCCAAGGATTGACCAAACTTGTGTACGGCACCACCGAGCACACACTCATTAGCTTCATGGATGCATATTCAAGGTACAATCAAATTGTCATACATGAACACGATAAGAAAAAAAATAGCCTTTGTCACCAATAAGGCCCTATATTGTTACTGAGCAATGTCATTTGGGCTGAAGAACGCTAGAGCGACGTACCAATGCTTGGTGAACAAAATATTCGCCAAGCAGATTGGGAATAAAATAGAGGTTTATGTGGACGACATGCTCATTAAGAGCTCCAAGGCAAAGGACCATGTGGTAGACCTGAAGGAGATGTTCGAAATTCTAAGAAAATATCGAATGAAGCTAAATCTAAGCAAGTGCTCCTTTGGCGTCAACTGAGGAAAATTCCTATGCTTCATGGTCCACTAGAGGAGTATAGAGGTGAACCTTGATAAAATCCAAGCTCTCATATAAATGAGTTCACCCAGCACTACGAAGAAAATTTAACACCTTACGGGTAGAGTGGCGGCTCTAAATAAGTTAGTCTCCCGAGCCACGGACAAATGCTTACCTTTTTTAAGCAGTTGAAAGGATTTAAGAAGCCAATCTGGACAGAAGAATGTGAGCAAGCATTCCAACAGCTTAAAACATACATGGGGTCTCCGTCATTACTCTCCAAGCTAGAACCTAGGGAAGAGTTGTTGTTATATCTAAATGTGTCGCCTACAATGGTCAGGTCGGCCCTAGGTCGAGAAGAAGGAAGTGTACAACAACCATTCTATTACGTGAGCAAAGCCATGGCTGATGCAGAAATACGATATCTGAAAATAGAAAAGCTAGCTCTAGCGTTGATCATATCATCCCGACATCTCTGACCTTACTTCCAGGCTCACGCCATCATGGACCCGACCAATTAGTCACTCTGTCAAGCAATGCAAAAACCTAAAGTGTTAGGGCGACTCACCGAATTGGTGATTAAGTTAGGTGAATTTGACTTCATATATCGACCAAGAGCAGCGATTAAAGGGTAGGCCATCACTGACTTTATTGTAGAATTCACTCACCCCACCCTCTAGCAGCAAATAGAAGTTGAGCAAAATGAAGGATCATAGGAGTGGACCCTCCACGTGGATGGGTCATCAAACACTCAGGGGAGTGGAGCGGGATTGATCTTAATTTCGCTTGACTAGGTGAACGCCAAGTATGCTCTAAGATTTAGTTTCGAAGCCTCCAATAATCAAGTTGACTATGAAACACTATTCACCAGCTTGAGATTTGCCAAAGCAATGGGAGTCATGGCATTAAAAATTTATGGAGATTCCCAAGTGTTGAGGGTCAAATATTGCATATTATCCCCCATTTATTTCTTGGTTTTACAAACATAATATGGCTTAATGGTATAGTTTACATGTGTTTGTGTTGCAAGGTGAATTTAAGGGCTTGGTTTAAAAAGAATGCTAAAAGCATGGATTTTAAGACTCCAAGATCCAAGAAAACCAAGTAGACAAGGAGGGAAGTCGAAAGAACAAGCGCAGAAATCACAAAGACTGTGTTATCGAGAACCGTTTGATGACATCGAAGATCTGCTCGATGACATCGAACACCGGTCGATGACATCGAATTTATGATGGAAAATCGAGTTAGTTGCTCGATATATTGGGTGTTTTTCTCAATCAATCGAAGAAATGTTCGATGACATCGAAGACTTCTTGATAACATTAAAATTATTGAAGAAATTGAAGCAACTCATTGGACTGTTTTGGACACATTTTCGATGACTCGAAGGCCTGTTCGATGGATTGAAGCCTCGCTCGATGACATCAAAGGACGGTTCGATGATACAGACACTTACGCAGTGTAGATGAAGAAAAGGCGTGACCTTCAGATTCAAACCCCTTCAATGACATTGAGGGGTGTTTGATGACATTGAAGGCGTTACGAGGAGCGCGTAAATTTGATTTAGTGTTGCAATTTTGCAGAACTTTACTTATAAATAGGGGTTTCCTAAGTCTTTGTAGGTATCTAGGGTTTGGAGAAGCAGAGCAAAAGGCCGGAGCTGCTTCCCAAGAGTTCTTCTTCCCTTCTCCTTAGTTTTTAATGCTTTTTCTAAGTTTTTAATCCAATCATGTCTATGGTTGGCTAGGGCTAACGGGTGAAGCTTGTAGCGTGGTTGGAATGTTTTTCTTATTTGATTCCTGTTATTATTGAACTCCTTCAATTCTAGTTTGATATTTAAGGAATACTTTTAGTGTTTAATGGTTTGTTGTGATTAAAATTACAATGGATCTATAATAGCTTGAGGTATCTTCTTTAGCTGTATGGAGTTTGTGAAAATAGGAAATCTTGTTGTTCTTCATGTCCCTTAGGCATGGCTGAGTGATGGAATCTCTTCTATTCTTCACAATTCTCCCATGTTGGTTGTTGGATCGGTATATCCTGTTGTTTACCATAGTCTCCTGGGCATGGTTAGGTGATGGAATCACTTCTAAACCTCATAGCTTTCATCCGTTAAGAATTAGGTCAATGGAAGTTTATATCTGAGTTTATTGTATATCTTCTAATTGGATAGGATAAGACTCTAATTCCAATTGAGTGCCTTGAATCAAATAAGGAAACATCCTAATAGCAGCAAGTGGATCCCTGAAAACCCTAGTTTCCCACCTTTAAATTCTTAAGTTTCTAATTTCATCATCTCACAATTACTCTCTACTTTCCTAATTTAAGTTAGATATTTTCCTTGTTTTGATTCCAATTACTCTTAGAATAAATACACAAGATGTAACGTCTCGAAAAAATCCGTACAAAGGCCCGAGTCCACCTCAGACAGAAATCCTTAAAGACCGTATACTGTGGAAATTAGATGAAAAATTAATTAAGTACTAAACTAAATTAATCAGTGGATCTGCTTGAACCACTACCTATACAAATTGTAAGACCCAAAACCATTAAAATCGCTAACTCAACATTACTTAAAAGCCTTGGAGAAATCTCAAAACCCAATCGTTCCCGGAAGCACATTGAAACTCTATATCGGACATAGACCGCACGTCGAAAGTCCGATGACTGCGAAACTATAAGGTTATGACCGCCTTATTGGGCTTAACAACCATTGCGGGAATTGAGCCCAAATAGTGTCCAGAAATGCACAACTTGAGCTCTGAGCGAAGTGTGTGAGAAATGTGAATATCTTTAGAAAATAAACTCAAACTTAAGTAAATTGGGCCGTTCGCTTGCAAACGATATTGAAGGCTTTAGACTGTCAGATTCTGACCAACTATACCCTTAGATTAGGGAGATTTCCATGCATATACCAGTATGCTTGTGGCTCTGATCGAGTAACGACGACCGTTTATCTGATACAGGTCCTTCTCGGCTGATCAGTTTGTCGGATAGCACCATAAACACAGTCCTGACGTACATCCATTGTCAGGGAACTTGCTCCATGACTTAGGTGAGAAATGGACCTTCCTAGGGGTCCCGTTTGCCTGAAACGGATACCCTTTGACTATAACCTAAGTATATCATGGCCTTGGGGCCATTTACACCACTTTTGAGCCTATATAATGCCCTTAAACCAACCCTCTTTCATTCCATACGAATTTCTCTAACCGTAGGAGAGAGATGAGAGAAAAGAGGAGGAAAAAGTGAGGAGAAGAGAGTGAGATCAGTAGATCGTTGCTGGGATTCACTCCTAATACATCACATACCAAATCACTACCCCACCATTGCCACACCATCGATTCTAACTTCGATTTGGGTAAGAAATCCTAACCCTAATCTTGTTTTAGGAATCCAAATAGAGAAATCGGTGAAATTATTAACCTATTTTGTGATTTAGGTAGCCGTTGTGCTATAGACGGATGTGTAGGATTCGAGCCAAGTTTGAAACGAGCAATCCAACGAAAGGTGCGGACTATAAACGTTTAGGTTATGGTTTTCAAGGTTTTCAATGTTAGCTAATGATTTATGTCTGACTTGATTGCCACCATATGATCTTAGTTACGATGTATTTGATAATCTATACGAACTATGAGACTATATAATGCATTCCATGTGTTTGTTGAAATGTTCGAATGAATATGAAATCATGATTTGTGCTTGCCATGACTATTAACTTAGAATACGTGATTGTTGTATGTATGACAACTCCTCTATAGAAAGATTTGCCATAATATATGCTATAACTAATTTAATTCATGTATGAAATAATGTGTAGTCTAAGTGTTTGATAAAATGTCTGAATGAGTGATTGTTTGATGAAATGCCTTTATTAAGGGTGTTGAGACAAGATTCTCAACTACCTTAGCTATATGTATAAATCCCTACATGTAACTTCAATTTTAAATATATGATTTATGTAGAAAATGCATATGTAATAACATGTTCTATGTGTTTGATAAAATGCTCAAATGAGAACTTTATTTGAATTATTCATTAAATGCTGTTATGATTATCACAAGTGATTGCCTTTTACATCGAGTATGATTGGGACTACCACCTAGTCCAGGCAATCGATATTGGCTCCTGATCGAGTGGCCGAGTTGGTTTCGCCACATTAGATATGTTCGAAGAATCCAAGTCATACAGTGGTTGCTGATAATGGTTAGGCCATGCGGAGTGCTTACGCGCTCTATGTCGATCAATTCAACGTACGCTCGTACCAATCGCACTTGTCAAATAACCCGATTGGCCTAATGTGTGTTTACCATGTATGGACGCTACTGCTTGAATCTAAGGTGCTACTTACCAATGTAAGCCTGTTTAAACCGTAGTACCAAGATCCGCCAAGACTCATGAGCCGGGCATGGTGGTATGGGACACCTGGTCAAGCTATTGGCCTACGTTGGGGTGACAAGCCTCCCCGTAGTGTCCAGTGAGCAACCTAAACTCGTGAGTCGAATATGGTGGTATGGGACACTATATTTAAGCTGTCGGCCTACGTTCAGGTGACGAGCCTCCCGTAGTGACCTCGAGTATAAACTCTCGAACTTGCTTATCCACTGCTTTTCAATTAGGGGTGATGTTGCCCTATAACTTGCTTATCGTATGTGATTAACTAGAATTGACGACCCTAGATGGATCATCATTTTAGGTTAATGATATAAAGGGAGGTACCTCAGCTTCCCGAATCTGCTGTATAAATAAGCCTAATAAATTACTTGGCTAACATGACCATGCACCGCATCGCATGTGCTTTGTCGAGGAAGCGCACTTTTTAGGATTTTGCCATGTGCGATCATGAGATGATGTCACTGAGGGAGTGCAGGCAAGGGCATGCATCATTACAACATACCATTCCTGCATTAATAAGAGTACTTAGGACATGATTGTTGTACTGCTTTATCATTACTGCTTGACTGAATTGATAACATATTAACCTTTGTCTTATAGTACCATTGAGTTGATCACTCACTTCCACGCTAGGAAGATGTTTTAAAACACCAATCAGACACTGATTTAAATGTAGGTTGTGATGAGGCTTATATGACGGAGCCGGACTTCTGTGACGAGGAGGAGTTCTCCTACATTCAGCTCTCAGGCGGGTCTGCGTTGACCTAGAGCTGCGTCACCGAGATTACAGGGATATTGGATTAGTTAAACATTTACATTCTGATATTTTGTACATTTTAAAACAAATTATGTATTTATTCAGCCCGATAGCACGTTCATACTTTGGAGGTTATGAAACACGTATATACTTTATATATTTAGTTTAGTCTTTCTCTTGCTTATTTACATTAACTCTAGAGTATGACATGCTATTTTAGTGTAATCCCACTCATGTTTAATGCACTAATATGGTCGACATTCAAACATCATTATCTATATTGCATAAGTGATGCGTTGGAACTTAGGAGTTGAGCTTTGCTTGACCCTCGATTTTCAGGGCGTTACAAGTTGGTATCAGAGCATGATTTGGATTAAACTGGACCTGGGTTATGGTAACACGACGCACACAGACATACTTTGACTTAGGAGGGGGGCGATGAAATATATAAACAGTCGTAGGATCCCAAGTTTCACCAACGGGCGAAAGTGACCGTTGAATATAGCACGTACGCGACCGAGACCATGTAAAATGATCTCAACTCCATCCTGGGCCATCAAACAATGAGTTTAGACTATTACCCAACAAATCCATAACTCAAAATACGCCAAAAGGCATGAATATTTGTGAGATGGAACCCAGAACCACCTCAAACGGACACGGGGGTCCAAACTGCAAAATACGGTCGAACCTAGGGGGTCCCCCGCACGTTTCCGGCACACCGGGAGGAGGTGGCCACCGCCCCAGGGCGGCGGCACTGGCCACGGTCCAGCCAACCACGGCGCACCACGCCCCTCTCTAGCGGGCTACGGTGGGCCCACGGGTTCGGTGGCACATCGCCCTCCACACGCACGTGTGGCCCCCGTTTTTGTGTGGGACCACCTTATTTGACCCCTATTTACACCCCTTTATTCATTTCACCCCCATTCCAAGCTTCCTAGCTCTCAAACCCCCTTAAAAAAATGTCATTTTCCCTCTCAAATCTTCATCCCATACTCCATCTTCTTCTTCTTCTTCATCAATACACATACACCCACCACCATTTCCCTCAAAACCCATTTCCTACTACCTTCCATCTCCCTTATTTCCTCTCATTTCAGCACACAAATCCATCTTTGTGTCTCATAAGCCCCAAAATCCACAAACCCATCTCATCCTCCAAGCTTTCTTGACTTTCATGGCTCTTTTTGAGCTAGTGGCTACCATATTTTCCCTTTCCACACTCCTTTCACTCATGGGAAAGAAGAGGGCGTTAGCGGATGAAGCTGGGCCTAGCCGCCCTAAACGTTCCAGGAAGCAGACAAGTGTCGAGGCTAGCGCGAGCGTCGAGCGAGAGCGAAGGACGAAGCAGGATCTCGATCCCCAAATTCTGCTAGAAAGATCTCTACCGCTGGGCATCAGACTTAGTAAGTTTTGTGGCCGTAGAGTTATGTTTGAAGCATATGTTGACGAAAGATTATTTGGGTTGTATCTAGTGATGGACCTCCTGTTGGAATCCGGGTGGGGTCCCATATTTGAAGGCAAGTATCATGTGTGTGAAAGCACTGTCCGAGCCTTCTATGCCCACATACGGGATCTGCTACTGGAGCCTTTACAGTTCACTATTCTCGTAGGAAGGCGGGAAGCCATAGTCGATGTAGGTGTGATGGCCTGAATTATGGGAATTGAATGTGGAGAGGTACATGCTAGTGAATCTCATCTCACTAGTGTGCGAGAAAGAGATCGCTGCACATGGTTTCTTTGTGCCCGACTGGTTTAATGGAAGCGAGATAATTGCCTCCCATCGACTAAATTGATAAACGATTTCCACCTGCTCCATCACATATTCATATATAATGTGTATCCTAGGTGGGGTAACTGTACCAAATGCACTCGTTTGATGGTGGACTTCCCGTACAAAGCTGGGCAGGGAGACAAGCTATATCTGCCTGTTTACCCTACTACAGATAATCCAGACCATACGCTCTGTTAGGCGAGATACTTCGCTCCTATTCGGCTGACTTATATTTAAGATTGTTCGTAATTTTGGCTACAAACTTAACATAAATGAGCTTGGGCTGATCCACTTCATTAATGACACTACACTCAACAGCATGGGAATTAGCCCTCGACAACGTCAAGCCCGACTCGATGAGTATGGGGGCAAGATAGAAAGTGAAGAGGAAGAAAGTGATGAAGAAGAGGAGGAAAATGAAATAGAGGAAGGAAGTGAGGAAGAAGGAAGTGAAGAAGAGGAGGCAGCCCAACACTCTAATGGGGGACCTCCTACTGCTACACATGACGATCGCCATGATCAGGCTGCCTTAGAAGCTCGCATGACTCAGATTGAAGAGAACTAAGCCACCCTGAGACAAGAGGTCAAGGAGAATCATGCCTATCTGAAACAGAAGTTCAAGAGGATGTCTCGCACTCTGAAGA
This sequence comes from Magnolia changhungtana, assembly GCA_030180095.1. Taxonomy (NCBI): domain Eukaryota; kingdom Viridiplantae; phylum Streptophyta; class Magnoliopsida; order Magnoliales; family Magnoliaceae; genus Magnolia; species Magnolia changhungtana. Next base: position 3,409,663 of record JASAUF010000525.1, read on the forward strand.
CCCTCCTATGCTGTATGCAGGACAAGGGTGCTCCTCTACCTTCACCAGAGTCGGACGACTAGTCATATGTTATAGTCGTCTTTGGGTTTCCCTTGTTTTTTTTTTGTTTCCTTTTGTAATAGCCTTGTTAGGCTTAGTTGTGTGTTGGTTTGCTTAGTGTTTAAAGCTTTTGTTAGATTAGCTCACATGCGTCTTCTGTCATGATCCACGTAAGTCTACAACTCATGTATTGTGACAATTTTGGTTGAATGAAATGCATGAAGCTTCTTTTGATTTGGAATGTGTATAATGCTTGGAAAATTGAGAGTTGTTATTTAAAGCCTTACACATGTTGCACCCTATGCTGTATATAGGAAATGCCTTTGAAAAACACTCGGAATATAACACATCTTGCACTTGGCGGATCGATTGACAGGGCACCCACTACGTGAAAAATGGAAAAAAAAGGACGAATTTAGAGATGGTTCTGGACCGTCTCTAAAATTGCTTAGTTTAAAGACACTTTAGAGACGGCCGTAAACCGTCTTTAAAATTTTAGATGGCCCATGACCGTCCTTAATATTGTCTTAAAAATTTGAACGTCCACAAATCATTTAAGACGGTCGTTGGCCATCTATATGGGGTCATCTGAGACGGTCATTGGCCGTCCGCATTAGAGACTGTCCTTGACCGTCTTATATGCGGTCATCTGAGACGGTCATTGGCCGTCTTTTACTTGTAATCTGAGACTGTCAAAGATCGTCTCTATTAGAGACGGTCCTTAGCCGTATTATAGCTCTGCCAAAGACCGTCTCTATTAGAAACTGTCAAAGACCGTCTCTATTAGAGACGGTCCTAAACCGTCTTATAGCCCTGTCAATGACCGTCTCTATTAGAGATGGTCCTAAACCGTCTTTAATACTCGGGTCAAAAATTAAGAAGCTCAAAAAAATTATGAATTTTGAAAAAAAAATAGTTAAGAAGCATAGAAAAATAATTAACAATGTTTAAGAAAATTTTAAATTTTGAAAAAAAAAAACTATAATTTTATAAAAATCTAGATTTTGAAAAAAAAAAATTAATAACTTTGAATAATGTTGATAATTTTGAAAAAAAAATCGATAAAAAAATGATATTTTGAAAAAGAAAATTTTAAAAATTAAATAAAATTGTGAAAAAATTGACAAATTGTAAAAAAATATTTATTTTAAAAAAGAAAACTAGATTTTGTATTTTGACAAGAAAAATTAGAAAGTTATATAACAAAAGTGAGATTTAAAAAATGATATTTTGAAAAAGAAAATTTAAAAAATTAAACAAAATTGTGAAAAAAGGACAAATTTGAAAAAAAAAATATATTTTAAAAAAGAAAACTAGATTTTGTATTTTGACAAGAAAAATTGAAAAGTTAGATAACAAAAATGAAATTTTGATGATGTGTTGTATATCCTTGCCGCCCATACATTTCTCTAACCCATTTTTGGGCCTGGTATAAAAAATTGTGTAGATTTAAATCTTAAGTGGACCACACCACTGGAAAGAATGATAATATATATAGTACCTCGCCATTAAAAATTATAAAGAGCCCATTGTAAGGATTTAGTAATGTTTATTTGCAATGTAACTTGTTGATAATGTAAAAAAGATCTAGATGAAGGTAAACTACAAAGATCAAATTGATCCAAAACGTTTGTGGCCTTCAAAAGGTTTTTAATGGTTATTCATCATTGTTTTGATTGGTATGGCCCACCTGAGATTATTTAGTTCTTATGATCTGAAATCACATCCTAGAATATGATGAAAAAATATATGGACGATGTCGATATGCATAAAATATATCAAGGTGGACCCAACACGGTTAGAGTAACACCCATGAAGGAGTTACCTAAATAGTGAAATGGTACTATAAGGTCACCTCATGGGAACTTCTCATGAGGTTAATCTGTGTGGGCTCCACATGATGTGTGTAGAATATCAATGCCATACATTTGATGTGTCCCCTTTTAGTCAAAAAATCAGTCATATATATATGAAACTCAGGTGGGCCATAGCATCTAAAACTATGTGAAGACATCCCTAAAACATATAAAAGCATTTAGTGGGGACCACATGAGTTTTGGATGTGTATGAAACTTGGTCTGACTCCTCATCCAAGTGGGACACACATAATGAATGGGTTGGATCTATAAACCACATCTAGGTGGGCCCAATAAATGATTATGAATGTTTTAATGGGAGGGTAACCCTCTCAACTATAGTATGTGGTGTCGCCCACCCAAGTCATGGATTGACTTTATTTTTAAGCTTGTGGCCCACCATGGAATGGTGCATCTGATTGACGGGGCAGATCCAAAGTTCAAGTGGACCCACCATAGAAAAGAGTGGGATAGTGACACCCACTATTGAAACCTTCGAAGGGCCCGCCGCGATGTTTATTTGAGATCCAATCTGTTTATAAGTTAATACAGACATGGATGTGGTTGAAACTTGGTCTGATATCCCTCATCCAAGTGAGACACACATAATGAGTGGGTTGGATATGTGAATTACATTTAGGCAGGCCCAATATATGATTATGAATGTTTTAAGGAAACCCTTCTCTACTACATTTAGGTGAGTTACTCGTTACTTTTACCAGAGTAAACTCTGTGGGGTCCACTTTTATTTATTTATTTTATCCACTCCATTCATCTATGTTAACAGATAATTTGAGGTTTAAAGAACAAAAAGGAAGCATATCCAAAGCTCAAGTGGACCACAACACAGGAAATAGTGTGATTGAACCTCTACCATTTAAAATTTCTTGGAGGCCATAGAAGTTTTGGATTAAGTTGATGTTTGTGTTTTCCATTCATTCATATATTTTTAATATTATGAACAACCTTTAACCGTTTTTGGACAATCTAATCAGCCCAGATTGAAAAGTAAATAACTTTAGATGTTTAAATCAAAATTCACTCAGCTGTGTGGGCCCCACCATGATGTATGTGTTTAATCCATGTCGTCCATCTATTTTTAAAGATCATCTTATGGCATGAGACCAAAAATGAGGCATATCCCAATTTGAAATTGACCACATTACAAGAAATAGTGTTGAAAGAGGGTCAACCATTTAAAACATTTTGGGGGGCCATAAAAATTTTGAATTGAGATGATTTTTTTCCCCTCTTCATCTAAGCTTGTATGACCTAATAAAAAGATTGGATGCCAATTAAAGAGTATAGTGGGCCTTACATAGGATTTTAATGATGGATATCCAATCACTATTGTTTTCATGTCGTGTGGTCCACTTGATATTTATATACCTCTCAATTTTGGGCCCCACCATGATGTATGTTTTATATCCACACCTTCCATTCATTTGGAGAGATCATTTTAGGGCAATATCCAAAGATAAATCTAACTTGTATCTAATCCGCATCCGACAGCTCTCTCTCGCCCTAATCCTCTGGAAGCGGATTGTGAACTCAGTACCCTTAGGGCCCATTTGGCCAGTCGGATTGGAAGGGATTGGATGGTCTTTGAAGGGATTGGAAGTTAAATCCTGGGATTGGCCGGGTGTGCCAAACGGAGTTTGTGATCTGATCCCAATCTCATGGATTTTAAGACAATCCACTGACAACACCATCATTACCTTTAAATCCCATCCAATCTACCCTAATCCGTTCAAATTTGCCTGGGACGTGTTTGGTTAAGGGATTGGAAGGGATGGGAAGGTTTAATCCCGGGATTGGCCGAGCGTGCCAAATAGATTGGATATAACAATCCAGGGATATAGCAATCCCATGGATCTCAAGACAATCCACTGACAACACCATCATTACCTAGAAATCCATGCCATCCACTGTAATACCATTAAATCCCTTCCAATCCACCCGACCAAACGAGCCCTTAGCGTACTGAGTAACTCAGTACCCTTAGCGTAGTGAGTAAACCGTGTGGGGTCCACTGTTATTTATTTATTTTATCCACTCCGTTAATCTATGTTAACGGATAATTGTAGGGCGTGATCCCAAAAATGAAACAAACTAAAATCTCAAGTGGACTACTGTACAGGAAACAGTTTGATTGAAAATCTACCATTGAAAATTTTTTAGAGGCCAAAGAAGTTTTGGATCAAGCTGATGTTTGTGCTTTCTCTTCATCCATGTCGTCCATTCGTTTTTCAAGATAATTTTAGTGGTTGAGTCTAAAATAAAAGTATTCCCAAAGCTCAAATGGACCACACGATAAGAAACAATGTGAATAATGACTTCCACCGTTGAAACCATGCTAGGGCCCATAGTGATTTTTATTTGTCATCCAACCTATTCATAAGATTACACAGAGATGGATGAAGGTAAAAATATAAATATCAGCTTATCCAAAACTTCAGTGGGCCCCAAGAAATTTTCAACGGTATAATTTCAATTCACACTATTTCCCATGGTGAGGTCCACTTGAGATTTGGATATATCTAATTTTTTGGATCAAGCCATACAATTATCTGTTAAAATGGATGGACAGAGTAGATAAAATATACAAATCACGGTGGACCCCACAGAGTTTACTCAGTATGCTTAGGGCTTATTTGATTTTCTAATTACCGAGGTAATTCAAGGTAAATGGGTAATAATTATTTACCTCTGTGTTTTCGGTTGGATTTCCAAGGTGATTTGACCGCCACCTTTCATTTATAGCACTCCTCACGTCACCCAAGGAGAAAAAAGTTAATTTGTGGGGTCCACCTTGATGTTTGTGTATTATCCACACCGTCCATCCCTTTAGCCAACTCATTTTAGGACATGAGCCAATAAAAGAGGCAGATCCAAAGATCAAGTGGACCACACTACTGGAAACAATGTGAATTGAACTCCTACCATTGAAAGCTTCTTGAAGACCCTAGAAGTTTTGGATCAAACTGATATTTTTGTTTCCACTTTATCCATGAATGTGTGACCTTATTAACGGGTTGGATGACAAATAAACATCACTGTGGGCCCTAGGTAGAAAACAACTTTCAACCATTGACGTTTTAATGATCATTGTTTCCTAAGGTGTGGTCCACTTGAGCTTTTGATTTTCCTCATTTTTAGGCTCATGCCTTAAAATGTGTTTTTTAAAAGGATGGATGGTGTGGATAACTCATATATATCATGGTAGGGCCCACGTATTTAAATCAGTAATAACAACGTTTGTATGGACTGATTTTCGAAACGTAATTCCTGGCGACTTTTAAACAGGTGTAGTAAGTAATAACTAGGTAATTCCTTATATTTACCAGGGAAATTAAAAAATCAAACAGTCCCAGCGTAGTGAGTTACTCAGTACGCAATCTGCTCTCCCTCCCTCCCTCTCTCGTCGGTAGCAAATCCGCGGCTCCCTCTCCTCTCTCTGTCACCCTCCTCTTCTCCCTCTCTCTCTCTCTCAACCTGTCAGTAGCTAATCCGCGTCCCCCTCTCCTCTCTCTCTCACCCTCCTCTTTCTACTCCAAACCCTAACCCATCATCCACCGACGATGTCCATAGTCTTCCCCATCTGCAGTAGTAGCGGATCTCGTCCCAATGCATGGTAGCCCAACCTCCATCAACAACAGCTACCATCACAAGAGGCTTCTCGTCCCTCATTGTCAACAACAGCCACCATCAAATCGAAGGTACTCTCTCGATCTCTCTTCCTTCATCTCTATCTATCTCACTTCCCCTTTCGATTTGGGGATTTTAGGGCTTACAGATTTGGGTATTTTAGGGCTTACAGATTTGGGGATTTTAGGGCTTACAGATTTAGGGATTTTAGGGCTTACAGATTTGGGGATTTTAGGGCTTACAGATTTTGGAGATTTTAGGGCTTACAGATTTTGGAGATTTTAGGGATTTTAGGGCTTACAGATTTGGGGATTTTAGGGCTTACATATTTGGGGATTTTAGGGCCCTAAGAATGTCATGTGCAAATAAATGCCCCTATTGTATTATATATTAGCTGTTATTGGGAAAAAATGGTCTTTTGAAAATAGAGACTATTGTTTCACATGCATTTTTCATGACATAACAAATCTAGAGTGATCCTCCTGTCTAAATTGGCTGTTACCACTGGTGTTTTCTAAACCTTCACTTTTTTTTGGTATTTATTAAGTTTTGAACCAGTATTAGTTGTCCATTTGTCTCATGGACTATAATCCACCTGATGAGTAGAGTGATAAGTTTTTTTGGCTAGGATGTCTACAAGGAGAACGAAAAGAAATTACATGGATACTCTGTTCCCAAATTAGCTCGATTCGACCTTTTGACTGGCTGTATAATAACTAGCTTGCTACTGTAAATTATCATGGCCATTCGACTGGCTGGCACTATAATGACTAGCCTCTTATTTGGATCAAGATTTAAACTAAACTGAGAGAGGAAGAGAATGCAAATTCAAACCCTTTGTGTGTGTGTGTGTGTGTGGGGGGGGGGGGGGGGGGGGGGGTTATTTTGTTTTATTTTGTGTTTGTGTTTGCGTTTGTGTTTGTTTTCTAAAGAATTTTGGCAAGAGTGTAGAATTTGGGCAAGCATTTTCTATGTTTTTTTTTTTTTTTCTTGGGTGAAATGTGTCTTCTTGGATGATAGTTCACACAATGAACATTTATGAGTTCTCTTGGAGAATGGGCACCCATTCCTACTTGTCTTCACTATAAACATTTAAATATCCTCTTGCGAATGCATCAGCTCCTTAATGCTACTTCTTATATCCACTTAGATTATCTGTAACCCATTTATCAGGGATGTCTTATAAAGCAAATTTCTTCTATACTTATATTTTGCAAGGTAACAGGTAAGACAAAACAGTTGAGAAACAAAATTGTGTTGTTTTTCTAATAGGGCTCTACGATACATTTATCCACTCATCAAGCGGTCATACTTGTACATAGGACCAGTTTGGTGGTTGTCCATTGTTTTTTGTGGTCCACATGATGAGGGGATTTGTCTGATTTTTGCATCAGGTGTTGTTTGTGGTGGGGCCAAGCAATGAGTGCATCATCACGGTTTTTGCATTTATGTATTTTTATTTTGTTGATGAATTACTTTACTATGAATAATTGCACATCATTTTTAGGCTTTGACTAGATATTTAATTTGTACTCTCTAGATTTTATAGGTGATGCTGCTTGCACATTTCAGGCGATTGATGAGAGAGTTTACACATATGCATGACTAAGCTGTTCGTCCAAGTTGCTTAAACTATATCTAAGCTGTGCAAGTTTACATTTTTTTTTTTTTTGAGATTTCATTTGGCTTAAACTATATTCCAGTTCCTTTTAAACAAGCAGCTTAAACTATATCTAAGCTGTGCAAATTTACATCTCATTGCTTTGGAGACGAGTTAATAGCCAAAAAATGATAACATGAGAATGGCCTATACTACTGTATGCATTTAGCACCAATTCTTAATGTTGGCAACTCACCCACCCTGCACCTAGCATACCTGTACCTCTCCAAAGGTCACACTGATTGGATGATCTTAACTGTCTGAAATTGCCGTTGGATTTGGACCATTTTCTTTTTTACTATCCTGAGGAACTTTGAGTTGTACTATTCTTTTTAAACATCTATATGCTTCAATCTCCTTTCATCTGCACTCAAACCTATTGTGTTGAAGGGCACATCTATTTTGTTGGGTAGAACACTTATTTTAATATCACAATGATTGGATAATCTCAACCATCTGATATTACCATTGAATTTAGATAATTTTCTTTTTGACCAAGGTATTAAGGAACTTTGAGTTGCACTCCTCTTTCTTAAACGTGTACATTTTTTCTTAACCTCGAGTTACACTCTTCTTCTTCTTTTTCTTTTTTCACGTTGACATGTTTTAATCCCACCTTGTGTATTGTAGGCCACATCCATTCATTTTGGTATAGATCCCTTTTGTTAATTTTACACAAGTACACATTTGTTAAAATATCATTGTAAAGCCTTTTCTTGTAAAAACTCATTCTGAGATGGCAGCGTTCACTGTGATGGCACTTCATAGAATGCTTTTTATGATATAATTTCATTATGAACAGGGAACTACAGTGAGAGTAGAATTTGGTGATTCAACCACTACTGCAGATCCTTCTGATGCCCACATGATTAGCCAATCCTTTCCCCATATGTATGGTCAGCCGTTGACTTACTTCATGAGAGCAACTGCCAAGGTCTCTGAGGCTCAAATCGTCGCCAACTTGACAGAAAGACAAATAACATCAGTGGTCACAGATTGCAACCTGGATTTAAACAAGGTTCGAGGTGCTGTCAATAATACAAATAGAATCCTCCAGGTCAGATTGTTGATTAGACCTGATTTTATTTAAATGATCTTGATAATCCATTTTATTTAAATGAGCAGACTCGGATGTGCGTCGGAGCTATCCGGATGGATGATGAATGTATTTGTGAATGTAAATGAAAATAAAAAACCTATAATATATATATATATATGTTATCAATGGAGGATACCTTGTTTAGGGGGACATGAAATTCTTGTAGCTTATGGTATGGTGGCCCAATATTGGTCGTATGTTACTAGTACGTAGTAGATAATACTAGGTTCAATAGTAGATAATACTAAAGAATACCTAAACCTAAACCTACACTTATAACTTACAACCTAAACCTATAACCTAAACCTAAACCTAAAACCCAAACGTAAACCCGATCTCGAACCCGAACCCGAACCCGATTTCCTAAACCTAAACCTTAACGTATTCTTGAATCCTTAAATTGTAACCTACACCTAATCCTAACCTCAACTCCCTAACCTAAACCTAAATCTAAACTTGAAAACCCAAACCTAAACCCCAACCCAAACCCGATCCCGATTTCTAAACCTAAACTTATCACCTTAACCTAAACCTATTCTCAAATCCCAAAACCTATAATCTAAACCTAAACCTAAACCATAACCTAAACCTTAACCTCTAACCTAAACCTATAACCTAAACTCAATTCCCTAAACCTTAACCTATAACCTAACCTAAACTTAAACCTAAACCAATAACCTTAACCTAAACATAAAACCTAAATCTAAATCTAAACCTATACTTATAACCTAAACCTATTCTTCTAACCTAAACCTATTCTCAAATCCCAAAACTTATAACCTAAACCTAAACTAATTCTCAAATCCCACAACTTATAACTCGAACCTAAACCTAAACCTTAACCTACAACCTATAACCTAAACTCAATTCCCTAAGCGTAACCTCTAACCTAACCTAAACCTAAACCTAAACCTATAACCTTAACCTAAACATAAAACCTATACTTATAACCTAAACCTATTATTATAGCATAAACCTATTCTCAAATCCCAAAACCTATAACCTAAACCTAAACCTAAACCTAAAACCTAAACCTAAACTATAACCTATAACCTAAAACTAAACCAATAATCTAAATGTATTCTCAAATCCCTAAACCTAAACCTACACGTAATCCTAATCTCAAGTCCCTAACCTAAACCTAAACCTAAACATGAAAACCTAAACCTAAACTTGAAAACCCAAACCTAAACCCAATCCCGAACCCGAACCCGATTTCCTAAACCTAAACCTAAACCTATTATTAATTCCCCAAACCTATAGCTTATAACCTAAACCTTAACCTAAACCTAAACCTATAACCTATAACCTAAATGTATTCTTAAATACCTAAACCTAAACCTACACCTAATCCTAATCTCAACTCCCTAACCTAAATCTAAACCTAAACCTAAACCTAAACTTGAAAACCCAAACCTAAACCCGATCCTGAACCCGAACCTGTTTCCTAAACCTAAACCTTAACTTATTCTCAATTCCCGAAACCTATAGCTTATAACCTTAACCTAAACCTTAACCTAAAACAAAGCCTAAACCTATAAACTATAACCTAAACCTAAACCTAAAACCTAAATGTATTCTCAAATCCCTAAACCTAAACCTACACCATCCCGAAAATCGAGGGTCGAGTAGTAACTCAACTCTCGAGTTCCAGAACATCACTTATGTAATAAAATGAATGATGATTGAATGTTGACTGTATTAGAGTAGTGAACATGAGTGAGATTAAGCCAAAACAACATATCATACTCCAGAGACAGTTAAATTTACAAGCGGAAGACTGTGATAGATAGATAAAATATATAAACTATGATGAGTCTCCAGAGTGTGATAACATTACTAGGTTAAATAATTACATGTACAGTTCTAAAATATACCAAATGTGTAAGTGTAATGTCTTCTATCCCAAGTATCATAGCCCCGTCAATACAGTACCAGGTCTTCAGAGACCCGTCAGAGAGTTACATGTAGGAGAACTCCTCCTCGACATCATAGTAATAGTCCGGCTCTGCTTCAGGAGTAGCGTCGCCATCTGAAACTCAACAATCTGGTTGGTGTGTACAACACCATCCCGTAATGTGGGAGTGAGTAGCTAACTCAGTGGAACAATAAAGCATAGGTTAACATGTTATCAATACAGTCAAGCAGTAATGATAAAGCAGTAAAATCAAACACTCCTAGCTACTCTTATTAATGCAAGTATGAATGCAGGTATGATGGATGCCCTCACTGACATACTCCCTCATGCGACACTATCTCACGCTTGCGGCATGCTTTCATCCCACAGTGCTTCACATCTTCCAGGCACATGCAATACATGATGAGCATGATTACTGAGTTTTTAATTAGTTCATTTCAAACAGCAAGATTGGAAAACTAAGGTACCTCCCTTGTATCATTCCCAAACATGATTCATTCTAAGGTCGTCAGTCCTAGTTAATATCAGACGATGGTGTGTTTTCTAGGTCACTGCAGAGGCTGCCAGGGCTGTTATGTACAAAGGTTATACCACTCCCCCATCACCCCTTAAACGATTCATTACAATACAGAAACAGGCCTAGTTCATACTCTATATATCGCAGCGAACCCTAAGGCGCACTGCGATTTCAGAGTATGCTCGAGGTCACTACAAAGGGCTGCCAGGGCTGTTACGCACAAAAGTTGCACCGCTCCCCCATCACCTTATCAATATAGGCCGACAACGCGAATATAGTGTCCCATACCACCATAATCGGCTTACGAGTTTGGTTTATCACTGGTCACTACGGGGAGGCACGTGGCCCCAGCGTAGGCCGACAGCTCGACCACGGTGTCCCATACCACCATACCTGGCTCATGAGTCTTAGCGGATCGAGGTACCATGGTTAAAAGGGTTTTCACTGGTAAGTTTGGTACCCTAGGTTCAGGCAGTAGCGACCAAACATGGTGAATATATATTAGACAAATCGGGTTACTTGACGAGCTCGGCTAGCTCGAGCGCACAACAAGTTGAACGACATGAAGTGCATAAGTACTTCGCGTGGCCAACCACTATCGCCAACCGAAGTACGACTCGAGTTCGTCGAACGCATCTCACGTGGCGACATGAAACTCAACCACGATCTCCAATCTGGTACTGATTGTCTGGACTATAATCATAGCCCCAAACATAATCAATTGTCATCCATAGCATGTGGAGTAAAGCATGATAAACAAAGTAATTTAAACATGCTAGTAGGCATATTATAAGCATATTATAAAGCATGATATAAAGCATGATATAAAGCATGTTGTAAAGCACTACATCAATAAGAATACAAACACATGTATTGCAAGTAAGCGATTTTAAGTGATCAACCTCATGGAGGTAATCATACATGTCGCTAGGGTAGTTGAGAATCTAATCTCAACACCCTCTTAAGGCATCTACATCCAAACACTTACTCACTCAAGCATTTCCACAAACACTTAACATACACTATTTCACATACTTGGTGTATGTTAGCAAACATGTATTAGGGCGAGTCCTTTCGCCAAGAAAATAATTTACGCATATATAGTATATTTATACAATAAATAATCATGGCAAACACATCTCTAAAATACATATGTATACAGTACTTTCTACAATACAGTATTTGTACATACATGTGTATATTAGTAAAACATGTATTTGGGCGAATCCATTCACCAAATAAGTATTTTATCCATATATCATATATTCATACAACAAATAATCATGTCAAACACATTTCTAAAAAATATACGTATACGGTATTTTCTACGAATACCTAGAATATATAAAATTCCATAATTTGCATCTTTAATCGAAACAGAAATCGAAAAGCACTTTGTGCATGTGCAATTGCATGCAGATCATGAATCTATCATTATCTGACATTGAAAGCGTTGAAAACCGTAACCTATACACCTAAAGTCCTCACCTCGTGTCGTAGAATCGTAATGGAGTCAATAGGTTTGATAAGCTTCCGTATTCGGCAGTTTGGCAACCTAGAGAATGAAATATGTTAGCTATTTCATAACCTACAACCTATACAACCCTAAAACAGGTTAGGGTTAGGGTTTCTTACCTAGAAACGGAGCTGGAATCGCCGGGAAAGCGATGAGAATGGAGCGGTTGAACACATATAACAGCGGCAGGGAGATGCTCCCACATCTCCCACACTTTCTCTCTCTTTTCTCTCTCTTTTCTCTCTCTCAATCTCAAATTCGTATGGCTGCCATGAGAGAGGGTCTAAGGTCCTTATATAGCCTAAAAATTTACCAAAATAGACTTATGTTCAAGGTATACTTACATTATAATCAAATCGGCATTGTTTCAGCTCAAAAGAGGGTTTCTGACGGCCCTCCTTAAGCCAAAGGTCGGACTTAAGCTCACTAACGCTGGATCTATGTTCTATTAAGTTTTCATTTCGGTCGAGATTCCAAATCACGCGTGGTGGACCAGTTTCAGTTCAACGGTCAGTGGATCTCGATCGGAGATTCCGAGTACATGTAAATGTGTATGAAATTTCTCCAGATCCGAGGGTGTAATTTGGTCTGATTCTGACGGTCTGGTTGCCTAAAACTGATCTGCAAGCGAGAGGTGCCAGATTACTATTCAAGATATTTTATTTTGAAATTATTTCACATTTCTCACACTCTTCACTCCGAGCTCAAGCGAATAGCACTGGGACACCATCTGGATTTGATTTTCGAGATGGTTGTCAAGCCTAGCGAGGCGGTCCCAAGCCTTTAACTTCGTATTGTTCGGACTCCCGACGTGCGGTCCAGATCTGATACGGAGTTTCGAGATGCTCCCTTGAGCAGTCGGGTAATGAGATTGATCCTAGGTTTTAGGGTAACCTAGCGTCAATGATTCTACAAGTTTTGGGTCTTGCAGATCGTATTTAAAGTGATTCAAATAGATTTCATGGCTAATCTAGTTTAGCACTTAGTTAACTTTGTCAAATTTCTAAAGGATTTAATCCTAAGTGATTTTTGTCTGAGGTGGTACTTAGTCCTTTGTAGTTTGTATATAGAGTGATCCAAGTTATAATACTTAACTAGTTTAAGATAGTGTCTAGGGTGAAGGTACTTAGGAAAATTGAAAGAACAAGATGGTGAAGGGTTGGATTTGTGAAGGAAATGGGTTCAGAAGCGATTTTAGACTGTGGGATTCAGTTCTGATAGGTTAATGAGGTGTTAGGATCGACCCATTGCCTAAGGACGTCTAATCCCAGGTTGGCAAAAATCCAGGATGCTACACTAAACCTAAACCTAATCTTAATCTCAACTCCCTAACCCAAACCTAAACCTAAACTTGAAAACCCAAACCTAAACCTGATCCCGAACCCGATTTCCTAAACCTAAACCTTAACCTATTCTCAATTCCCTAAACCTATAGCTTATAACCTAAACCTAAACCTAAACCTAAACCTAAACCTAAACCTATAACCTAAAACTTAAACCTAAACCTAAACCTAAAACCTAAATGTATTCTCAAATCCCTAAACCTAAACCTACACCTAATCCTAATCTCAACCTAAACCCGATCCCGAACCCGAACCCGATTTCCTAAACCTAAACCTTAACCTATTCTCAATTCCCTAAACCTAAACCTAAACCTATAACCTTAACCTAAACCAAAACCTATGACCTAAAACCTTAACCTATAACCTATAACCTAAACTTATAACCTATAACCTAACCTTAACCTAAACTTAAAACCTAAACCTATATAACCTATAACCTAAAACCTAAACCTAAACCTAAAACCTAAATGTATTCTCAAATCCCTAAACCTAAACCTACACCTAATCCTAATCTCAACTCCCTAACCTAAACCTAAACCTAAACTTGAAACCCCAAACCTAAACCCGATCCCGAACTCGAAACGAACCCAATTTCCTAAACCTAAACCTTAACCTATTCTCAATTACCTAAACCTATAGCATAAAACCTAAACCTAAACCTAAACCTGAACGTATAACCTAAACCTATAACCTAAACCAAAACCAAAAACCTAATGTATTCTCAAATCCCTAAACCTAAACCTTCACCTAATCCTAATCTCAAATCCCTAACCTAAACCTAAACCTAAACTTGAAAACCCAAACCCAAACCCAATCCCGAACCTGAACCCAATTTCCTAAACCAAAACCTTAACCTATTCTCAATTCCCTAAACCTATAGCTTATAACCTATACCTAAACCTATAACCTAAACCTATAACCTTAACCTAAACCAAAACCTATGACCTAAAACCTTAAGTTATAACCTATAACCTAAACTTATAACCTATAACCTAATCTTAACCTAAACCTAAAATCGAAACCTATATAACCTAAAACCTAAAACCTAAACCAAAACCTAAAACCTAAATATATTCTCAAATCCCTAAACCTAAACCTACGCCTAATCCTAATCTCAACTCCCTAACCTAAACCTTAACCTAAACTTGAAAACCCAAACCTAAACCCGATCCCGAACCCGAACTCGATTTCCTAAACCTAAACCTTAACCTATTCTCAATTCCCTAATCCTTAACCTATAACTTAACCTAAACCTAAACCTATAACCTGCACTTATAACCTAAACCTATAACCTAAACCTAAGCCTAAAACCTAAACCTAAACCTAAACCTAAAATCGAAATGTATTCTCAAATCCTTAAACCTAAACCTACACCTAATCCTAATCTCAACTCCCTAACCTAAACTTGAAAACCCAAACCTAAACCTGATCCCGAACCCGAACCCGATTTTCTAAACCTAAATCTTAACTTGAATTGAAACACTTTTTTGCATTATTTCCTTGCATTAGTTTTATTTCAAAAAAGTGCCCACTTTTTTTTGAAGAAGTTTATGCGATTCTTCATGATTCTGAATTATAATGTTTTTTTGGTTGAATATTTTTTTTATTAGATGAAAGACGCAAAAAGAAAATTGTTGCTGATTTTTTTCCTTTTTTAATTTATGATGTTAAACTTATATGTATTTATGTGTGGATGGATGTAATGTGGATAAGATTGTTTGTTTGGATGGATGTAGTTTATGTTTGGATGGATGCAGTTTATGTTTGGATGGATTTACGTAGTCTGGGTTTAGATGGATGTGAATGTGAATATGATGAAATATATTATATAACAGGTGTACATCAAGAAGAATGCAATGAAATATACTGTAACAGGTGTATATTGAACGTCTCAAATTTGAAAATGTCGTTTTAAGGGTCAAAAGAGACGGATCGTAGCCGTCCTTTAAAGGCTCATAAGAGACAGTCCAGGGCAGTCCTTTTTAAGGATGGTCCATGACCGTCCTTCAAAGGCTCATAAGAGACGGTCTATAGCAGTCCTTTTAAAGGACGGTCCATGGCCGTCCTTTGAAGGCTCATAAGAGACGGTCCATGACAATCCTATTTAAGGACGGTCCATGACCGTCCTTTTGAAGGACGGTCCATGGCCGTCCTTTGAAGGCTCATAAGAGACGGTCCATGACCGTCCTTTTTTTGTAAAAAGAATGACGGTTTTCAACCGTCCTTTAAGTAATACGACACGTTAAAATTTGACGACCATGCGACGGTCCATGACCATCCTTTTTGGTCATTTGAGACGGTTTTGGACCATCCTTTTTTCACTGTTTTGGCGTAGTGACCTCCCTTAAGCATTAGCTAAACGGACCCCAGTTTGGGCCCAAATCACAAGACTGCCAGATTCTTAGCAGGCCACTGGCCCCACAAATGGGCCAACACCTTTTGCACCACCAGTTCTAGAACAGAACCGTGCGTCTTCATCAACGCCACATGTACCTCAGGCGGCTCCTCCCCCTGATAGGTTAGAGTAGATATTGCTCCTGATGCAGCAGCAACAGCAGATTTGGACCACGATCGCAGGGGCCCTTGCCCAAAATATGAATATGGTACCACCTGCACCACCTGTGCAGCCTGCTGGACATATGAATACCAGCAGTCTTTTTGAACACTTCCAGCATTTCCGAACTCTCACCTTCACCGGCACCCACAAGCCCGAGGAGGCCGAATACTGGCTAGATCGTATATCTAAGATGCTGAAGCAACTGTACTGCACTTATGCAGAGCAGGTTGAACTGGTCACATATATGTTCGAGAAGGAGGCTAGTCTATGATGGGACAGCATCCTACGAACAGTTACTGCAGGACACGTGTGGACATGAGAGGTATTTGAGACTCGCTTCCATGGAAAGTATTTCTCCCTCACATACCGTAATGAAAAGGAGGGAGAGTTTCTTCGCTTCGATAGGGGGGAGTGTCTGTGTTAGAGTATGAGAACAAATTCACAGAGCTAGCCAGATACGCTTCTTTGATCCTAGTAAATGAGCCGATGAAGATGTAGCGATTTTCTGAGGGTCTGCAGCCCGATATCCGTACGAAGATGTGTTGCGCTAGCATTCCTAACTATGTTGAGCTAGTGAACATGTCCCTGAGAGCTGAGCAAGATGGTGATAGATTGTCTTGTACACGTATGCCCATGGGCCCAAGGCCTCGACCTGACTTGCCGAACCGACCATTCTTCTACAAGAGGCCACGTGCAGATTCGCCTCCTAGGCTTATGGCTCCACCGACACAGCCTAGGCGATTAGATATGTGGTGCACCTATTGTAAGAGGATGGGCCATTTAGATACTTATTGCTTAACCAAGATGAGGGATAATGGTTTCACGCCGCCTCAGAAGATCAGTCGTCAGCAACCGCAAGTTATATCAGCCCCACCTCTACGATCGACATAGCCAGCACAACCATTTTACCGACCACCTGCACCTCAAAATATACCACCTCAACGACCTATGGCAGCGCAACCGAATAGTCCTCAACCGGCACGTGTACATGCGCTTACAACTGAAGCATCTGAGTCAGTAGTTACAGTGCATTTAGCCTTTGAAGTCACTGCTCACATCCAAGGTATACCGGTTTTTCTGTTGGTGGACAACGGGTCCACTATTTCGATGATATCATACTCTACAGTCAAGCATTTAGGGTTGAATACTACCCCTATGGTTGGTGAGAGTCATTGCGGCAGCACGAACCTTCATAGATGCCACTAAGCTTTGTAAGGGTTGCTTGGTTGACTTAGGAAGCAGGGTGGTGTCTGTTGACCTGATTGTCACCACGATATATCATTACGACATAATCCTCAGCATGGATTGACTTACTGAAATGAAGGCAGAGATCAACTGCAAAACCCGACTGGTGATGGCACACAGGCCCGAAAACGCGACCTTCACTTTTCCTGTTCAGGTCAGTTGCCCCTTCCGGGTTCTTTGTTATGCTTCCCTATTAAAGGATCATAATAGTCTATCACTTGGGAACAAGCCTATGGTCCAGGACTTATGGGAAGTGTTCAGGATGATACCTGGACTACCCCCTCGGCACGAGATCGACTTCACTATCAACTTTGTGCCTGATACGACACCCATTTCTCTACCGACGTATCACATGCCTCTGTGTGAAATGGAGGAGTTAAGGAGACAGATTAATGATCTGTTGAATTAAGGCTTTATATGGCCTAGCATATCTCCTTGGGGAGCACCTGTATTGTTCGTAAAGAAGAAAGACGGATCGCTGTGATTGTGTATTGATTATCGCAGGTTGAACCAAGTGACGGTGAAGAACAAGTATCCCTTACCCAGGATAGATGATCTGTTCGACCAGTTAAAAGGGGCACGGTATTTCTCAAAGATCGACCTACAGTCTAGTTATCATCAGTTACGTGTCAGGGATGAAGACGTGCAGAAAACAGCATTCAGAACCAGTTTTGGGCACTATGAATTTCTTATGATGTCGTTTGGACTTATGAACGTGCCGACCATATTCATGGACCTCATGAACATAGTATTTCGGTCGTATCTGTACCGATTCGTCATCGTATTTATAGATGACATTCTGATATACTTCAAGAGTCGGAAAGATCATGAAGAGCACCTGCGAGCAGTCTTCGATACTCTCAGGAAGAATCAGTTATTTGCTCAGTACAAGAAATGCGACTTCTGGAAGAAAGAAGTCAAGTTCCTGGGACACGTAGTGTCCAAGGAAGGTATCACTATGGACCTTGCTAAGGTGGTCACAGTTCAAGATTGGAATAAGCCTGGTTCAATTACTGAAGTGAGGAATTTCCTTGGACTTGCAGGCTACTATCGTCACTTTATTAAAGACTTTTCTAAGATAGCCCGACCGCTGTCTCAACTCACTTGGAAGGATCTTAAGTTTGCGTGGAACAAGAAAGTAAAAGCAACCTTTCAATAATTAAAGGACAAGCTGACATTGGCACCCGTGATATTATTGTCAGAGCAAGGGGTCAGATATGCTATATACACCGACACGTCTCGTGTTGGTTTGGGTTGTGTCCTTATGCAGAGGACAGGGTAATTGCCTATGCATCGTGACTGTTGAGGAAACATGAAGAAAACTATCCCACGCACGACCTGAAATTAGTGGCCGTCATCTTTGCATTAAAGCTCTGGAGACATTACCTTTATGGAGAGGAGTTCGAACTCTTTTGCGACCACAAGAGCCTCAAGTACATATTCACGCAGAGAGACCTGAATATGAGGTAATGGCGATAGATGGAAATCTTAAAAGACTTCAAGTTTGAGGTTTCCTATCATCCTGGTAAGGCAAACCTTATGGCAGATGCGTTGAGTTGCAAGAAGACGATAGAATTTACAGCTTCATTAAGGATAGAAGAATAGAATATGGTAGAATTTGTGCGAGACTTCGAACAGAAGCTTACAGTAGAGGAGCCATTCGAGAGCATTGCACACATTCACGTGCAGCCACTCATTGACGACAGAATCATTGTGGCTCAGAAAGACGATGAACTATCGGCAAAAATGAGAGAGCGAGCCAGCGACAGTGGAGGCTCCGAATGAAGGGTTGGTCTAGATGGAGGTTTGAGATATCATGGCCGTCTGTGTGTCCCGAATCTCCATGACTTGAGGAAAGAAGTTCTAGAAGCTGCTCACAATTTAAGGATGGCAATGCATCTTGGCGGTATGAAGATGTATCGAGACATGAACCATTCGTACTGGTGGGACAACATGAAGGCCCACATAGCAGATTATATATCTCGTTGTCTCACGTATTAGCGGGTCAAGGCTGAGCATCGCCAACCTCCTGGTTTACTTCAGCCCATGCCCATAGCTGAAGGGAAATGGGATTTCATATCTATGGATTTCATTTTTGGGTTGCCGAAGACGAGGAAGGGACATGACTCCATTTGGGTGATTGTGGACCGATTGATGAAATTAGCTCATTTCCTCCCGATTAGAGTTTCAAACTCAGTAGACGATTTAGCTAAGCTGTACATCAAGGAGATTGTACGACTGCATGGAGTTCCTATGGAGATCATGTTGGATCGAGACACGCGATTCACGTCTATTTTCTGAACTCGAATCTAGGAAGCAATGGGTGTGAAACCGAAGTTCAGTATTGCGTTCCACCCACAAACTGATGGGTAAATGGAGTGGGTAAATCAGGTGTTAGAAGATATGTTGTGAGCATGTGTGCTTGATTTTAAAGACATTTAGGATGACCGTCTTCCCTATGCTGAGTTCACTTATAACAACAGTTTCCAAGCGAGCATTGGCATGACTCCCTATGAAGCATTGTATGGGCGTCCGTGTAAAACACCGCATTGTTGGACTGAGGTTGGTGAGAAGAGTTTGATTGGCCCAGATTTAGTACAGGCAACCTCAGAGAAGATTGACATTATCAGGCGTCGACTTCTTATAGCACAGAGCAGACAGAAGAGTTACGCTGATATAAGACGGCGATAGTTGGAATTTGAGGTTGGGAACCACGTATTCCTAAAAGTTTCTCCAATGAAGGGAGTCCTTCGATTTGGCAAGAAAGGGAAACTTCTGCTAAGATCCATTGGCCCGTTCCAAATTCTAGACCGAATGGGTGTGGTAGCATACCGTCTCGCTTTGCCCACACCACTCGCAGGCGTGCACAACGTATTTCATGTATCGATGCTGAAGATATACGTTCTTGACCCTTCCTATATTATCAAATGGGAGTAGGTACAGTTGAGTGAAGATGCTAGCTATGTACTGCAATCAACACGTGTTCTTGATAGGAAGGAATAGGTGCTACGCAGCAAAGTGATCTTGCTTGTGAAAGTATTGTGGACACACCACACTGAGGAAGAGGCTACTTGGGAGACAGAAGCTGAAGTCCATAAGAACTACCCTCAGATTCTCGAGGAATATGAAAAGGTACTAATTTCGAGGATTAAATTTTTCATTAAGAGGGGTAGATTGTAACGTCTTGGAAAAATCCGTACAAAGACCCAAGTACCACCTCAAGCAGAAATCCTTAAAGACCATATAATGTGGAAATTAGATGAAAAATTAATTGAGTACTAACCTAAATTAATCAGTGGATCTGCTTGAACCACTATCTATACGAGCTGTAAGACCCAAAACCATTAAAATCGCTAACTCAACATTACTTAAAAACCTCGGAGAAATCCCAAAACCCAGTTGCTCCCGGAAGCACATTGAAACTTCGTATCAGACCTGGACTACACGTCGAAAGTTCGATGACCGCGAAACTATAAGGTTATAACCGCCTTATTGGGCTTGACAACCATCACGGGAATCGAGCCCAAATAGTGTCCAGAAACGCACAACTTGAGTCCTGAGCGAAGTGTGTGAGAAATGCGAATATCTTTAGAAAATGAATTCAAACTTAAGTAAATTGGGTCGTTCGCTTACAGGTGAAATTGAAGGCTTCAGACCGTCATATTCTGACCAAACTATACCCTTGGATCAGGGAAATTTCCATGCACATACTGGTATGCTTATGGCCCTGATTAAGTAACGACAACCGTTGATCTGATACAGGCCCTTCTCAGCTGATCAGTTTGTCAGATCGCACCATAAACACAGTGCTAGTGTAAATCCATTATCAGGGAACTTACTCCATGACTTAGGTGAGAAATGGACCTTCCTAAGGGTCCCATTTGCCTAAAAAGGACACCCTTTAGCTATAACCTAAGTACCATGGTGTTAGGCCCATTTACACCACTTTTAAGCCTATATAATGCCCTTAAACCACCCCTATTTCATTCCATACGAATTTCTCTAACCCTAAGAGAGAGAGAGGAGAGAAAAGAGGAGGAAAGAGTGAGGAGAAGAGAGTGATATTAGTAGATCGTTGCTAGGATTCACTCTCACAATGTCACGTACTGAATCACCACCCCACCATCGCCACACCGTCGATTCTAACTTCGATTTGGGAAAGAAATCCTAACCCTAATCTTGTTTTAGGAATCCGAATAGAGGAATCAGCGAAATAACTAACCTATTTCGTGATTTAGGTAGCCGTTGTGCTGTAGATGGAAGTATAGGATTTGAGCCGAGTTCGAAACGAGCAATCCAACAAAAGGTGCGGACTAAAAATGTTTAGGCTATGATTTTTAAGCCTTTTAATGTCAGCTAATGATTTATGTCTGGCTTGATTGCCACCATATGATCTTAGTTATGATGTATTTGATAATCTATATATGTGTGTGAACTATCTGACTATATAATGCATTTCATGTGTTTGTTGAAATGTTCGAATGAATATGAAATCATGATTTGTGCTTGCTATGACTATTAACATAGAATACATGATTGTTGTATGTATTATAACTCCACTATGGAAGGATTTGCCATAATATATGCTATAACTAATTTAGTTCATGTATGAAATAATGTGTAGTCTAAGTGTTTGATAAAATGTCTAAATGAGTGATTATTTGATGAAATGCCTTTATTAAGGGTGTTGAGACAGGATTCTCAACTACCTTAGCTATATGTATAAATCCCTACATGTAACTTTAATTTTAACTATGTAATTTATGTAGAAAATACATATGTATAATAACATATTCTATATGTTTGATAAAATGCTCAAATGAGAATTTTGTTTGAATTATTCGTTAAGTGCTATTATGATTATCACAAGTGACTGCCTTTTGCATTAAGTGTGATTGGGACTACTACCTAATCTAGGCAATCGGTATGACTCCTGATCGAGTGGCCGAGCTGGTTTCACCACATTAGTTACGTTTGAGGAATCCGAGTTGTACAGTGGTTGTCGACAGTGGTTAGGCCATGCGGAGTATTTACGCACTTTATGTTGATCAATTCAACATACGCTCGTACCAAACGCACTTGTCAAATAACCTGATTAGCCTAATATGTGTTTACCATATATGGACGTTACTGCTTGAATCTAAGGTACCACTTACCAATGTAAGCCCATTTAAACCATGGTACCAAGATCCACCATAACTCATGAGCCGGAAATGGTGGTATGGGATACCGTGGTCGAGCTATCGGCCTACGCTGGGGTGACGAGCCTCCCCGTAGTGTCCAGTGAGCAACCCAAACTTATGAGCCGAATACGGTGGTATGAGACACTGTATTCGAGCTGTCAGCCTACGTTCAGGTGACGAGCCTCTCGTAGTGACCTCGAGTATAAACTCTCGAACTTGCCTATCCACTGTTTTTCAATTATGGGTGATGTTGCACTATAACTTGTTTATCGTATGTGATTAAGTGGGATTGACGACCCTAGATGGATCATCGTTTTGGGTTAATGATATAACGGGAGATACCTTAGCTTCCCGAATCTACTGTATGAATAAGCCTAATAAATTACTTGGCTAACACAACCATGCACCACATTACATGTACTTTGGCGAAGAAGCGCACTTTTCAGGAGTTTGCCATGCGCGATCGTGAGATGATGTCGCTAAGGGAGTGCAGGCGAGGGCATACATCATTACAGTATACCATTCCTGCATTAATAAGAGTACTTTGGACATGATTGTTGTACTGCTTTATCATTACTGCTTGACTGAATTGATAACATATTAACCTTTGCTTTATAGTACCACTGAGTTGATCACTCACTCCTACGCTATGACGGTGTTTTAAAACACCAACTAGATACTGATTTAGATGCAGATTGTGATGCGGCTTACGTGACGGAGCTGAACTTCTGTGATGAGGAGGAGTTCTCCTACGTTCAGCTCTCAGGCGGGTCTGCGTTGACCTAGAGCTGCATCGACGAGATTACAGGGATATTGGATTAGTTAAACATTTACATTCTGATATTTTGCACATTTTGAAACAAATTATGTGTTTATTCAGCCCGATAGCACGTTCATACTCTGGAGGTTATGAAACACATATATACTTTATATATTTAGTTCAGTCTTCCGCTTGCTTATTTACATTAACTCTGGAGTATGACATGTTATTTTAGTGTAATCCCACTCATGTTTAATGCACTAATATGGACAACATTCAAACATCATTATCTATGTTGCATAAGTGATGCGTTGGAACTCGGGAGTTGAGTTTTGCTCGACCCTCGATTTTTGGGGCGTTATACAAGATTAGTCCCTGTGGATTCGACCTCGGTCCCATCAAGATTATTACTACATCGCGACCCTACACTTGAGGTTATGAACACCAGGTGGTGGTAAACTAAGTCACAGTAGAATATCAGGCTAGAGGAGAGAAAATGATTGCTTATATAACCAAAGCTTGGGAATTGTTCAAAGGATTTGACAAGTATGAGATCATACTGGTCCCCAAATCAGAAAATTCTTAAGCCGATGCCCTAGCTAAGTTGGCCTCAGCCATTGATGACGACCTTGCTAAGACTGTACCAATCGAATTCCCGCCTGAGCCAAGTATTGGCTAGCCCAACCAAAGGGAAACTCTCTTGATCGACTGTCCGCCGAGCTAGATGGACCCAATTATGTGTTATCTATGATAGGGTGAGCTACCTGAGGACAAATTGAAGCTTGGAAAATCAGGTATTGATCTGCTTGATACATGATACTAAGAGATGTCCTATATAAAAATGGATTCTCATTGCATACCTAAGATGTTTAGGTCCATATGAAGCTGAATATGTATTAAGGGAGATTTATAAAGGCATATGCGGAAATCATTCAGGTGAAAGGCCCTAACCAATAAAGTAATCCTACAAGGACTCTATTGGCCTACAATGCATGAAGACGCAAAGCAATTCATGAAGAAGTGTGACA
Organism: Magnolia changhungtana; assembly: GCA_030180095.1. NCBI lineage: Eukaryota > Viridiplantae > Streptophyta > Magnoliopsida > Magnoliales > Magnoliaceae > Magnolia > Magnolia changhungtana. The sequence continues at coordinate 3,434,032 of JASAUF010000525.1, forward strand.
AGTGCCAATGCTTCGCAACAATAATGCAATAACCACCCGATTAAATGACCCCAATGAGTGGCCCCTGGCCCTTTGCACAGTGGGGGGCTGACATCATCTCTGTCAACTAGTAGGGGACAGACCAAGTTTGCCATCGTTGTTGTCAATTACTTCACCAAGTGGGCAAAGGCCGAGCTCCTAGCTCAGATCACTAAACAGAAAACAACCGACTTCATCTGGAAAAATATTATTTACAGGTTCGACATTCCTCATACCATCGTTACTGACAATGGTAGGCAGTTTAACAATGCTCATTTCTAAGGTCTGTGCGAAAAGCTTGGTATTCGCAATGCTTTCACCTCACCTTGACACCCACAAGCCAATGGCTAGGTGGAGGTAGTCAATTGTTCACAACCCCAAGTGCTGGGTCGCGATGTAGTAATAACTCTGTGAGACCGAGGTCTAATCCACAGGGACGAAACTTGTACGTATTCGGAAAATAACTAGAACTAGAACTAGAAAAATATTTAAATTGATATCTGGAATAGTTGAGAATAATTGTGAATGAATTATCAATAATCAAAAGGGAATTAGAGTGCCAAGGATCCACTTGTAGCTATCAGGATACTACCTCACTTGATTCAATAAGCACAACTAGAATCGAAGTCCTATCCTATCCAATTGGAAGATAAGCAATTAAAGCACAATTTGAACTTCTCATTGAATTAGTTCACACATGAAGGAGTATTGTCATGATTGGAAGGGAATTCACCCATCCACCATGCCCAATAGATGATGGTGAATCATGAATTTCACCAATCTCATAATCTCAAAAGAAAAAAGAAGATATTCAAAGCTATCGCAGCATTTATTGTAATTTGAGTCACAATAAGCCATAGAAAACTGAAAGTATTCCTTAAATTCAAACTAGGAATCAATGAAGTTCAACGTAAACAAGAATCAAAGTAAGATAAACATCCCAACATGCTACAAGCTTCACCTCTTAGCCCTAGCTAAGAGATTAGCCAACCAAAGACATGATTGAAACCAAAACTCTTAAAGAAAACATAAAAAACTAACTAGAAGAAGAAGATTGACAGAGAAGGAAGGACTCCTTGAAGTTCTCTATTGAGTGTCAAATATTGCATATTTTCTCCTATTTATATCTTAGTTTTATAAACATGATAATACTTAATGGGTATATTTTATACATGTTTGTATTGCGAGGTGAATTTAAGAGCTTGGATTGAAAAGAATATTAAAAGTATAGATTTGATTCTCAAGAATCACCAAGGCAAGGGATGGATCTTAGGAGACCAAGATTGAAGATTTCAAGACCCCAAGATTTAAAGAAACTAAGTGGAGAAGGAAGGAACTTGAAAGTGCAAAGTGCAGAAATTCACAGAATATAAACTTCACTATCTATGTGACATCTACATCGAAGAATTACAGGAAATCAAGTTTAGTTGCTGGACGAATTGGATGCAGTTCTCGATGACATTGAAGACATGCTCGATGACATCGAAAGTAGTTCGATGACATCGAGATTTTTGCAGATTTTTGGAGCAACTCCGTGGAACACTTTGGACACATTCTCAATTACTCGAACACCCTTCGATGACATCGAAAGACTATTCGATGACATCGAAGGTATGTTCGATGAAATGAAGAGTTACGCAGTATGAAAGGCGTTACGCAATGTGAAAAGGCGTGACTTTCGGATTCAAGTTACGTTCGATGACATCGAAGGCATTACGTAGAGTGCATAAATTTGAGGTGGTTTTTAAAGACGGTCGGACAAAGGCTATAAATATGGGTTCTTTGAAGAGTTCTAAACATGAATTAAGTTTTCAGAAGCCGAGCCAAAGGGTGGAGCGGCCTCCTAAGAGTTTTTCTTCATTCCTTATTTATTTTTAATGCTTTCTTTTAGGGTTTTGAATCCAATCATATTTATGGTTGGCTAAACCTCTTAGTTATGGCTAAAAGGTGAAGCTTGTAATGTGTTGGGATGATTTTCTTGCTTTGATTCTTATTTTTCTTGAACGTCATTGATTTCAAGTTTGAATTTAAGGAATATTTTCAGTTTTATATGATTTATTGTGACTCAAATTATAATAGATGTTGTGATAGCTTTGAATACGTTCTTCTCCTGTTTTGAGATTGGTAAATCCTATTATTCACCATCACCTCCTGGGCATGGTAAGATAATGGAATTCCTTCTGATCATCACAATATTCCTTCATGGGTGGCTAGGTCAATGAAAAGGTCAGATTTGGTTTAATTGCTTCATCTTCCAATTGAATAGGATAGGACTCCAATTCCAATTATGTCTCTTGAATCAAAGTGAGATAACATCCTGATAACTACAAGTCGATCGTTGGCACCCTAGTTGTAAGACCCGTATCCTAGATCGTACTATTCCGTAGGCTTCCGCGGTCCTCCCGGTATAATTTCGATGACCCGCGATCTGTTATCAGTGTTTGCATACGATCTTAAGTCGTGTCCCGTATATCAGAGTCAGCTCAACTCGAGACTTGTACTAGTGCGACCGCGCTGTCGTCGCGGTTCTGATGTCGCATCTCTCGCGCCGAGGCGATACCCGGGCCAGGAGATGTAGGCACGCGTTTAGTTCGAGGAAAATGCCGTGTGTTTGCAATCCCAAATAAATGTCCCATCAATCAATCAAGTACCATATCCCATCACTCACACCCATCCCCAAGTATAACTACCCATCCCCAAAAGTTAACTTTCCATCACTTCACCCATCTCTCTCCCCATCACTCCATCATTCACATCACCTCTCTCTCTCTCTCATCTCTCTCTCTCTCTCATTTTCTCTCAAGCTCCATGAGAGCAACCCACAACCAAGCAAGCTCCATGAAAGAGCTTTGTGAGGCCCACTCCCTACCACTCAATCCAACCCTTCAAAGCCGATCTCAACTGTTAAAATCCACCCCTTAGAGCTCTAGATCGCATCGGTGAAAGTAAGAGTCCGAGAAGATCAAAGGTGGGTGTTCTATTCTCTCTCTCTCTTTCTCTCTCCCTCTCTCTCTCTCCTTTTTTTGTGTGTTTGATTGTGGTGCCCACCTTATGATATGTTTGACATCTATGTCGTCCACCTAGTGGGCCCACCTTGCAGTTCGTTTAGGCGGGCCTAACTAGAGGAAATACACAAATATCCATTTTATCCAAGGATGGTGGGTCCCACACGTGTGGACCCACCCCAATATGAAGTACATAGTGCCATGTGGGACCTACCTTGATGAAATACGATTCACACCATCCGTCCAAGCGTCCCTGGATGTTGGACATGATTTTGAGAAGCGTGAACAGACAGTAGAATGCACTGCAACACCTGCACGTGCTTTGCAGAAACAAAAATATTAGCTTGATTCCAAACTCTTGGGTGAGCCGCTCATGCAGGCCCCACCTTGATGTATGGGTCCAATCCACGCCGTCCATTCCATTCCTCAGCTCATTTTAGGCGTTGATCTGAAAAACGAAGCCAATCCGATTTTCTAACGAGCCATAACACAGAAAACAGTATTTTCTGTCGTTAAAATCCACCCCGATGTTTCTATACACTAAAATACCTTGAATATTGGGCTTGATTGGTCTGTCTCAAGCTGTAGAATCCAATGGGTGGATTGGATTCACCTGATGTGGACCCCACCTATGAAAAACCGCATCTACTTTTCAAAAAAACAAAAAAATATATGCAACGCCTGCTGCTGTTGATGCTGCTGCTGACGCTGTTGCGTTAGGTGGTGGGCAGGGGTCCTAGCCGTGGGCCCCACCATGATGTGTGTTAATCATCAACATCATGCATTTGTTGGGTCCCCTGTGGGACAGTGGGCCCCCTAGAAATCAGCTGTATGTGGAGCTCGATTGGTCTACACTACAGGAAACAGTGGAATTGAACGTCTATCATTGAAACCCTTTCTGGGACCCAGAAGTTTTGGATAAATATGAAATTTTTTTTTCCTCTTTATTTAGGTCTGTGTGACCTTATCAACTGACGGGATGAAAGATAAACGTTATGGTGGGCCCCACGTGGGAGCCACCTGCATAAGGATTGGCTAGTGTACGAATACACCAGCTATATAGCTACTGAGAAAGACGTCAACGAGTTTTGTGGGTCCCATTTAATGTATGTGATCCCCAAGCTGTCCATACGTTTCGATTTGTGGACCATCCCACACGTGTGGCACGTGTAGTTGTATCCTCACCGTCCAATCCTGGACGGTGGGTATCTGGGCACTGGAGCAGTTTAAAATAAATAATTATAATTATAATAATAATATTATAATATATATATATATATAGTATGGTTATATACGTGAGTTGTGGGGCCACCTATGATGTACTTATCACCCACATCGTCCATCTGTTTTATCTACACCGTCCGTCTGTTTTATCTATACCATCCGTCTGATGGATGGTGGGCCAGTACCTGTAGTAAATAGCTATTGTACAAACGACAGTAAGTGTCGTGGGACCCACATAATATGTGTTTTATCTATACCGTCCGTCCCACTTGTGGGACCCTCTGAGGTATGTGTTACATCCCAAACGTCAGTAAACTCTGTGGGTTCCAACCAGCTTTCTAGTGGCCTGATCATGAGCAAGTGTTATATCTAAACCGTCCATCTATTTTGTGTTGGATGGGCCACACGTGATGTATGGGTCTTATCACACCATCCAGATGGCTGGACGGTGGGACCCATCGCTGATGTATATGTTACATCCAAACTGTCCATTCATTTGGTGAGCTTGTACTAAGGCTTGAGATAAAAAAAAATTGATGAGGCAAATCCATATATCAGGTGGACGACACTGCAAAAATTAGTGAGGACTGAACGGCTACCATTGAAACCCTCTTGGGAGTACAAAAGTTTTGGATCAGTATGATAATTGTTTTATCCTTGCCGTCCATCAGTTTTCAGGCCCACTAAAGGCATGTGTTTTATCAAGCCCACCTATTATGTAATTGAAGCTCATGAGATATGGCTCATGTGATATATTTGAGGCCCATATGATGGGGCCCACCTGCTTGAATCTGAGGCCCATGGGTAAGGCCCATTGAGATGTATTAGAAGCCCATGGGCAAGGACCATTATGATGTATCCGCGGCCTATGGCAAGGCCCATTATGATACGTATTAGGCCTATGGACAAGGCCCATTGTGATATGTATTAGGTCCATGGGCAAGGCCCATTGTGCTATGTGTTAGGCCCATGACGTGTGACCCATTTGATATATTTGAGACCCAAATACATGGCCCATTTGATGCATTCGAGACCTATGTGTAGGGCCCACATGTTATGTATTTGAGGCCCATGAGCAGGGCCCACCTGTTGTGTATATGAGGTCCATTAGTGTGGTCCATATGATGTGGCCCCATTTGATGCATGTTGGCCGTTGGTGCGACCCATGTAATGCGGCCCACTTGATGTATATATGGCCCATGTTTAAGGCTCAATATGATGTATACCTGACCCATGTGTTGGGGCCCGATGTGATGTATTAATGGCCTATGTGCCGAGACCATTGTGATGTATATGCAGTCCATGAATGAGGCCCATAGTGATGTGTATTAGGACCTTGTATGAGGCCATGAGCCCACTATATGTTTGGCCCTATGTGGGCCACTCCTTGTGAACAATGTTGGTTAAATGACCACATTGATGGGCAATGATGGTTAAATGTCCACATTGTGACCTTCCCTTAGCCTTGATAGTCTCACTCTCATCATTCTCTTGTGGGTTAACCCTAATCAGTGGGCCCCATTTGCCATAGATGGATGGCTCCGTGCTATCGAATTTGATATAACCACAGCCGAGAGCCGATCTTCATATTATGGTTGATCGGTTGTTCATCTATGGACCCCGCCTTGTTTATATGCTGATTGTCGGTGCCGATTATCAATGCTGATCATTGGTGCCGATCATATATGTCGATTATCTTGACCGATTACCGATTTTGATTATCGAGGCCGATTATCGATCAATTCCGATTGTCGTGGCCGATTGCCGATTCTAATTGTCATGGTCGATTGACAGATTAGCGATCAAGGCCGATTATCATAACCGATTGCCAATTTTGATTATCGAGGCCGATTATCGATCAATTCTGATTATCATGGCTGATTGCCAATTCTGATTGTCGTGGTCGATTGACCGATTAGCGATCGAGGCCAATTATCGTGACCGATTGCCGATTCCCATTATTGAGGCCGATTATCGATCGATTCTGATTATCGTGGCCGATTGACCGATTAGCGATTGAGGCCGATTATCCTGACCGATTGTCGATTTCGATTATTGAGGCCATTTCCCATTGTTGAGGCTGAATGTCGAGGTCGATTATCGAGGCCCAATGTGATGTATATGCGACCTGTATTTGAGGCCCCTTGTGATGTGCATTCAGCCCATGTTTAAGGCCCAATGTAATGTATATGAGGCCTATGTAATGAGGCCCATTGGGATGCATTTGAGGGCCAGGCGATTGAGCCCATTGTGATGTATGTTAGGCCCATGTGAAAGGCTTATTGTGATGTATATTAAGCTCTTGAGTGAGACCCATGGTGTTGTATATTAGGCCCTTGTGTGAGGCCATGGGTCCACTATATGTTAGGCTCTATCTGGGCCATTCCTTGGGAGCAATGTTGGTTAAATGTCTATATTATCAAGACCGATTGTCAATGTTAGTTATTGATACCGATTATGAGTATGTGACAGCATGCATCATGATACATGCATCATCTGCATGTTTATTATGAGATGTGATTGACCATTACATATGTCATAGTACGGATGGTTTATGAGACTCATTGATAGGTGAAGTTATTCCATATGAGCACACAGTATGCGCAGGATTGATGCATGATTGTACTGCATGATTCATGCATCTTGTATTGTGTGATTGTGATTACTGTACGCCTTAGTTACATCAAGGCCATAGCCTCTATAGGCATGTTGTAGATGGCCAGATGGGACACCAGAAATGTTTGGTTCTAGCATACAGGCACTATAGATGCCCCTGTCTGAAAATTCCTAAACCTCCGAGGCCAGGAGACGCCCAAACCTCGAGACTGAGTGGATACATGAGCGCCCGAGTGTCGAATACCAGGAGGTCTTGTCTCCCACTATGTCGTGGTTGGTTGGAAGGGGTGTGGCCTTACCCGCCCGAGGGTGGGGGCATAGCTAGGCTGAGTTTGACCAGCTTGTAAATGGGTCTGCTATCGACGTGCCAGGTAGATATTGGCTAACTACTGGCCAGGCGAATGGTGAGGTCTCTTTCACTTGTATGGTCGCGCGTCAATGGGCGGCGGTTGCATGTAGAGTGTACTAGACCCCGGTGATGATCCCAGAGAGAAACCGTACTGATATGTGGACTTATCGAGTAGAAGTTGCATATTCATTCATTCATTCACTATTCACTCAGGTTAGTGGTGCGCAACTAATTGTTGTGTACCTTCGTAATGGCAAGGATTTCGGTTGGGCATGCGACTAACCTGAGATCAAGAGCCTACTACATTGAGTCTGGATATCCAAATTTAGGTATGGGACTGGTTTGGATAGAAGTCCCTTGTGGTGGACCCCATAGCCTATGATACTACGTACTATCATCCCGACTTCACTCCAGCTTAGTCATTTCATTCGCACTGCATATTGCTTTGCATCATCAGCATCTGATATTTAGCTTACTGTCCCGCATTACATAGTTGATGTACATTGCTTCATCAGTATATGATATTATTTTTATTATATTTTTGCATCGCATAGCCTGAATAAGGCTGATGGTATTTATGGGCCTATCAGCATGTTTTCGTATTACTCTAATATCGTATGATTTATAATCTTGCCAGTATTTCTGATATTATATGATTTATGGGCTTATTAGTATTTCTGCTTACTCTGAATACTCTAATATTGCTTACTTGGCACTTATCTTGTACACATACTTTCACCACCCACTAAACTTTCTATAAGCTTATGTATGGTAGATGCGTGCAGGTGGCGTTAGGTTGCAGCAGTGTTGAGCTTGGAGAATGCAGCGGACCTCTGGAGCTTTGATTTTTTCATACGTATTCCCCTTTCAGCACTGTATTCAAATGTTTATATTAGTGGATATATGATGATGATGTTGCCTTTGTGATTTGGGTAAACTTGTGGTTATGCTTATTACGAGTTAAATATAAGTTGAAAATTCCTCCCTGTAGGATCCCGGGATTGGAATTTGGCGTATGGACGCTGGGAACCGAGAACGGGGTATTACGGAGGCTGTCGGCAGCGGATTTGGCGATCGGGAATTTTATGAGCCCGGTTTCCAAGTTTGGGGCGTGACACTAGTTCCCACCTATCAATTGATAGTTTTAAATTAACACCAATCACAATTACTCTCATTTATTCAAGATTTAGATTTATATCTTATTCTAGTTCTAGTTCTAATTATTTTCAGAATACGTACAAGTTTACTCCCTTTGGATTCAACCTTAGTCTCACCAAGTTATTACTACATCGCGACCCTACACTTGGGGTTATGGACATTCTCCAACACTTTGATCCATTCTTCAAACCCTAATTCGTGCTTAGAACTCCTTGGAGAACCCATATTTATAGCATTTGTCTGCCCGACTTTGAAAACTCTCTTGAATTTATGCAACAGAGTTATGTTTCAGTCGAACTAAAGTCAAGTTCGAGTTGAGATTGGATTTTGTCTTCAACAGTTGCCCAATTTAAATCACACTGAGCTTAGGTTCGATCGGACCGAACTTAATTCTTGGTTGAACTGAATTATCCTTCGGTCGAACCGAATTAACTCCATTAAGCACTAGAGCTTTTTATGCTCTTTCGGTCGCACCGAATCCTTCCTTCAATCGGACCAAACTTAGTTTCGGTCGGACCGAATTATCCTTCATTCGAACTGAATTAGCCCTAAATTTCATCTTTGATTTCTTGACTATTTTGTGTGATTTTGGTCGGACCAGTCCAACGAGATCGAAGTTTACCCTATAAATACACCTACTGCCATTGGGAAAAGGTAAGTACCAAAGCCATAACTCAAGTCCCCTTTTTTTACTTTAACACGACTCACTTAACTTAAGCGTTAGAGGGTCCCCAACCACAATCGATGCCCCTTCTATCCTTTACATACTATTGGGGCAAGTACCCGTACGTCTATAGGTGTAGCATTTGCCCATCCAGATTCGAGCAACAACAAAGATAAGTTTTAATTAAACAAACAATGATATCAAACTTATCGTTGTAAATAAGCAATAAGCGGAGGTAATATCACCATAAAATAATAAAAGTATTCATTACCCATTTACTTTATAATTGGAAAGCCAAACACTGTTACAATTTAAACATATCACTTAAAATAAAATTCCCTAAAATTCATGTCTCATTAGCAACTTGGGAAATAATTATTGGAATTCTTTATTTTCTCATGGATTCTCACTTATCAAACATGTCCTCAAGCCTCTAGTAGAGTGTAATGGTTAATGTATAAGCATTAAATTTTTTTCCTTAATTACTATGAAATTGTATACAATGCATGTATTTGCTTAAATTCAACTGTCAATTTTGTATCAACTATTATAGGTAGGACTTCATTTAAAGCTAATGTTGATTATGTTGTAGAAAAACACCATATCAATGTAAGACAAGCCAAATGGATCCATACTCATGCCTAAGTAGTAGACTATTCATCCCTATTTCTACCAATTCTTACAAGAGTGTAATACCCCATACTTTTTAGTACTTACATTACACATGTGTGGGAACACACATAACTTACATTACACACCTCCATCCAGTGATTCCTAGTCCATCCATCTTGACAATTTGATTCAAACTATGACGACCCATAATGTATCTGCAAGGTCTGAGATCAATTCACCTTAAATTGACCATTGACTTTTCAACATAGGATTCATCGTAAATGGTTATTCAACCCATGATATAAATCCACCTGTTGAGGCAGGTGAAAACATACCTAAAAACCTCAGATCGATCCAGGTACAAATATAAACCAATCTCTAATTTTGATCCTAAATCGACTTGAACAATTTTCATCGTAAACATGGAATAGGGCCAATCATCCAATTGATGTCAAGATCATCCTATAAACTCAACAATGCATCAATCTAACCATCAAGGGCACTTTTCATCCATAAATCAAGTCATCCATCCGATTGATTTTCAAGATGGTGAATCACAACTTTAGATATACCTATTTTAGGATTTCAATCACTCTGATAGACCAATCAAATTGTTCATTTTAATATCGGGACTTGGATCATTCGATCCACTATCTATCAGGATCACAACATCCCGTAAAGTGATCCACCACTTGATCGCACTAATCAAACAATTTAAATGTTAAATCAACATTAAAGTCCACTTGGATGGTTCTTAGGACTATTAGGACCATTGGTAAATGATTTCTCAAATCAATCCAACCATTGATTTATAAAGCAAACATTGTAGTTGAGCGTACATCTTAGGTCTCAAAGCTTGAATCATCAAATTCATCATCTATTGGCCTACAACACTTTGTCCATTGATATACAAGTTGATCACACTAATAATATCATCTAAGATTAAAGATTAAGTGTTGAAGTTCATATAAACTAGCCTAAGGGACCCTACATCCATTGACGATCAAAATTAAGATAATCTAACCATTGAGTCAATGAAAATCCATAAATAAGAACTCAATTAATTGAGTATGGCCCACATGAGCTTTGGATTTCTCTGATCCTTGGCCAGAGGTCCTAGTTGGACCCTTAGAACCAGATAAATGAAGTGGATTCAGTAAGCATCATTATGGGCCCCACACCCATTGCGAGTGTCCACTCCATCCATTTGATACTACAGGTCCAACCTTAGCCAACAATCAGGCAGATCCAAAGCTTAGTGGGTCATAAATTTGGATTTTGGCCTTCTAATTGTAGATTCTTATCGATCCGACGGCCAGATTGCATTTGATTTGATCATCAACAGTCATCAGGGTTCGTAGTCTAATTTAGAGTAGATTTGGCGATCCTACAACCTGATTAAATGGGCAATCACGTGTTTAAATGACTAGATTATTTTCGAATTGATCCTCTATGGTTCGGGAGTCCTTTAAAGCATCTAGATGAATCTAATGACTGCTTTTAATGGTTAGACCCTTTATCGAATAATGCTAGTTCTAATTTTAATAACTAATCTCAAACCCCTTGATCAATTGATAATTTGATGACTGGGTCTGAAGTCTTACTATAAAATTGTCCTAAAATCGATTCCCATTGTTTCTAGTTGTCCTAAATCTTATCTAGGTGGGAATCTAGCTTTGATTTATAATTAAACAGTCAGATAGTTAGTTCTATGGGTGGCAATCATTCCCAATGGTTAGATCCAGGCTAGAGAAATTGAATGTCTAAGTAGGATAGCCTTGTCTTTATATTATGTTAAGTCTTCATGGTAACGCTCTAATACTGAAAAGTAAGGGGCCAATCAAGGGTGGATCGTGATTAATCAAGCGTTGTGTATGTTATAGGTTGTGTGTGTTCATGCTAAATTTGATTTAAATGGTAACACCCGAGTACTGAAAAGTACGGGGTGTTACAATCTACCGCCCTTAAAGAGAATTTCGTCCCGAAATTCAACACTCTTACCACTACGGTGAATATGAGTATCTATTTTATGGTATTTTTTGATCTTATAGTAATTTCTCTTCGAAGCATATTTGTATATACAAATGTATATGAGTAATTATGAAAACCGTAGAGACCCCCCAGAGAAAATCTCGTCCTTGAGATTCAATAACACACGTCCCATTATCCCATGACATTTACTAGGAATAATAGCCCATTTAGGTGACAACTAATAACAATAATATTATATCTTTCTTTCATTTCTCTCTTCTTCTTTTTTGTGTTTAGGATAACACAAACAGACGGTTATAGTAGGTTGAGCCCGACACATCGATCCTCTGTCTATAGAAAGTGGATTCACATGTATCATTTTCTAATCCTAGTAAATCTCGATCTTCTGCTTGATCAAGGCATTGAGGTCATTGGAATTTGCTAGGATTTAGTATTTTAGTCAAACCGTGTATCCTCGTTTAAACATGATTGCATCAGTTCGTGATCTCGATTCTCTTAGATTTCTAGGAAACATCATACAATTTCTTATTTACATAATAAGAGTACTCGAAATTTAGGTGAGACAGACATAGATGATCAGCACACACTTCGATTTCCTAATGCATAATTTGAAAAGTTTGAATCAAAATTTCTATGTGAAAATTTGAGTCTGCAAATTATTAGATTTATGCTGATTCTCAAATGTAATCCCAATGTGTTCAGACTATGGTTGAAATTTTAACCAAGATTCTATAACTTCACCTTTAGTTAATCCTAAATGCTAAAAATTGTGACAATTATTGTCCCTCACTAACGAGATGTATTAGGGAATTCCAATTATAATTCATAGTATTATTCCTTAAATTTAGGGAGTACGTATATTCGATCTAATGTACATCATAGTGGGTATTTGTTCTCCCACGGTATCTAAGTTTAATTCCTAAATTTGAATGATTGACCTAAAATTTCAGGGAACCTAAGGATTAAGTCCATATGTTCTCAATTTATTTCCTAATTCTAAGGAAATTTCATAAGTTCAAATTTCTATTCTAATGATTCCTAAGGGAATCTAAGTTTTAGGTCTCTACGTTTTGGAAATTTCTCTAAGTCTACAAAAGATTTTCCTAAGTTCAAATCTCTAATCTCCAACATTTTAACTTAAGGCATTTAAGGTTTGTAAAAGTTTCTTTCCCAAAGGCAAGGTTTGTCTAAACTCCTCTCTGATATCATCTGTAACACCCTAGTTCCCGAAACCTGAGTACACTACTCGTTTTCCAAAAACTCGAGTGTTAACCTTTAACGGTGGCTCAAATTTCACGTACATTTTTTTTCTTTTCTTTATCAGAGTTAATAATCTAGTGGAATATAAACAAATCAAGTATAAGAGGGATTCCAAATATACATAACCAAATATTCGAGTGACTACCCGAAAACTTATACCAACAAATTTCTTAAGTTTTTAAGTTACATGATGGTACAAATTAAATACAAATGAAATTAGGAATAGAGAGTCACAAGATCATCTGGCTCCTCTTATTCCACATGAACACTAGCATGCGCATCATAAGCGTCTCCTACACACTGAATACGGTTTGATTGCGTTAATGGCTATCCCAGTGAGGTATAACCCCTAAGATTTATCGAGACATCGAGATAATTAAACATAGTTTATCAGGAACAGTCCATAATGAACTTTTCAGTATAATCATCAATATAATGAGACAAAGTTCATCACATATGCATACATTGAATAAATTCCACAAAGATTTTCTTGGTTAAATGCATGAATGTATGCACATGCTCACAAACCTGGGGATGCACATCCAGCTGGCAAAAAGTCACCCAAGGAGAACTAGCCACCTAGAAAAGTACTCAAAGGTATACCCTAAGGAGGACTAGCCACTCGGAAAAGACTATGCAACGAGGATACCCAAGGTGAATTGGTCTCCCGAAAAAGTACACATAAGTACACCCTAAGGAGGACTAAACACCTGGAAAAGTCAATGCGAAAAGGACAACCAATAGTGGTAAGAATGCACGTGGTATTAACTTAGGATCACCTAGTAAAATACTCTATGGTACAGCCCATAATGACCAAAGAAAACTCCGTGTCTTACATCGACCACCCAGTAAAATCTATATGCAATGAAAATGCATGATTAGCTCAACCATTATTATTTCAATTTCAAACAACCATTTTTAAAAAGCTCAAAGGTCACTATGGGGGGCTATAACCTAGCATAGGCTGACAGCTCGGGCATCGTGTCCCATACTACCATCCCTGGCTCATGAGACTAACAAATAAGATGTTTAAATGTAACCTCTTCAATTAGTGGTCAATTATAGTTTAACAAGTGAAACTTACCATCGTATAGTTATACAAAAATAATCCATAAAAACCACACAGGAAAAATATTTCATCAAGCCACATAGGGCAAACAGTCCATCCTTAGGATGTGATAAAAATAGGATTATCCCCACAAAGCCATAAGGGCACAAGCGATCAACAAGATAGTAAGTCCACAATAAAGAAATTTCCTTTAATCTATTAGTTAGAATGACCACTAGTTCAAGGACTTTCAAAAATACCGTAAAGTAATCACAAGTGGTGAAATAAGCCATGTACAATATCAACAGCACTTATCCATATAAGATATTTCATTTAAACTAGGATAGAGATATTTGTGATTCATAGCATATTCAGATACTTGAATATAAATACAATGACCAATCATTTATGAAGATTTCACTCAAGTATAAAATAGCATTCGTTATCATTTTGACTGAATATTAAATTAAGCAATTGATTAAATAAATGAACTAAGATAATCATCATGATGTAGAAAATCTTAAAGGTAATCCTTGCCTTTCAAATAGAATTTACTTGCTTATATTGTATTCTAAGTGCAGTGACCGAGAATTTCCTCACTTGAGTTATTTTCCAACGTAACTCAGTACCTAATTCATAATTTAAGGAGGCATTTGGGAATCAACATTTCCTACACTTCAATAAGGATCTAGATCAGGTTTTCTCAACCCAAAACAAGATTTAATTCTAAAATTTATGAGATTGAAACTCACTAACTTGATCATTGGCTCGGCGACTCGACTCAGGCGAGTCACATGATCTTCACTCCCTCTCCTCTTTCCTTTCTTCTTCCTTTCATTCCTTTTTCTTTTCTCCTTTTCATACTCTGCTATGAACTGAAAGTGCACCTACTAATGCCCTGGTTTGTCAAGTTACATGTGTGGTGAGTCAGACTGGCTGCAGAACTTGATAGGAAGATTATTTCAAGCGTCTGCCTCAATTGGATGTGTGGAAGCTCGCAATAAGTAAATTATAGCCTCACATCCCATGTCCCAAAACACCAGGTGATTAAAACCTTTAAAACAAGATAGACATCTTAGGGTTTTAAGGTGAGACAACTTTTTGCAAAATAAGAAAATCTCTAAGTTTTTCTCGCACTGTCGATTTTATCGAAGCACCCTCGATATGATCGACCTGCACTGTCGATGTCCTTGATACCTTAACGATATTATCGATAAGAGGACCAAAATGTCCAACAACTAAATATTCATCTGGACGGATTTATCGATATATCGATACACCTATCGATATCATCGATAAAAGCACTAAATATGTCCAGCAACTTCACAATATATCTAGACGAATTATCGATGTATCGATAAACATTTCGATATCATCGATATTCAAAACTCGAGACCATCGAGAGTGGCTCGATAAGATCGACAGGCTGATTTTCGGCACCTCTGTTTTTTAATGAAAATGTCAAATTCCTTCGATATATCGATGACCGTCCGATATGATCTGAAATCAAGTATCGATAGGATCAGAGGTCCATCGATGATATCGACAGTGGGCGCGCATTTTTTACAGCAGATATTTTAAGTTGTTTTTAACTATGATGGGGGCCTTTCGATTTAATCGATATTCAAATATCGATGATATCGACACCAGATCGATTGCATCGAATGAAGCCATAATATGTCCAGCAAGTTCAAAGATAAATCAGCTGGATTTATCGATGCCTCGACTCTGATCTCGATGTCATCGACATTCAAATTCCGATAAGCTCGACGGTTCCCCCAATCATTCATGAAAACCTGAAATATCTCAAAGTCAAGTCTCTCTCATTTTTCAAGTGTCGATGGATCGAACCTGTCATTGATGGAATCGGAGTTTAAAATCCGATGACATCGACAATAACTTCGATTCATCGACCAATTGGCAAAGAGTTTCAAAAGTGTATGACATTGAGTCCGAGTCATCGAGCAGACCATCGATGTTATTGAGAGTATACGCTCGATGATATCGAACCTACTCGATGATATTGAACTCTGTCATAAATGTGACCGTTTTATATCCGTTGGAACTTTTTGCCTATTTATAGAGGGCTTGTCTTTTGTTACTGTGAGAGAAAGAAGAGAGAGCTTTTGAGTGTTTCAACTTATATCCTATTCCAAAAGCCCTTTCTCTCAAGGGAGTTCATCCTCCAATCCACCCTCACCATTGGTATTCAATAGAGTGGATTGGGGAATGAACTTTCGCGCTCAAGGATCCTTCAGCTACTACCTTAATGGCAAATCATTATGATGGGATGCCTTGAATGCATAAGAGTGGAACTGCTCTACCTCCCTTATAGGAAAATCTTTAGAGAGTAGGATTCCATCTCTACCTTGACCCAACCTCAAGCCTAGTCTTGGTATATCTTTTGTGTTGTGGATCAAGGGGGCAGAAGACTCTTTGTCAACAAGGAGGAGGAGATCTTTGGTGTTATGCTTAACGGAACTCATCAACTTATCTGTAAGTATCTAGAGTCCAAGAGGACACTTGTGTTCATTCCTTTCTAGGATTGGGTCTTAAGTGGTTCTCACCCTTTAAAGCCCTCGTAGGAGGCCTCTGGTGGGAGTGTATGTTATGGGTGCATAGTGTGGACCCTTGCTCTTGTGTAGGGCATAAACTGTTAGGTCCTTGTGTAGGTCTTTAACCTGTGTAGTCTAAAATTCAGGTGCGTTGTGTGGACCCTTGCTCTATGGAGAGCACAAACATCTGGTTAGGAGTGAACCAGCAAAACTCTGGGTTTGAGGTGAACCGAGCAAAACCTTGGGTTTGAGGTGAACCGCGTAGAAACCTCCGTGTAAAGGTTGAAGGTGAACCTAATTTAAAACCTTAGGTTTGAGGTGAACCCTGGGAAACCTCCTTAGTGAATTCCGGTACACTCAAGGGTTAAGTGCGACAGCCGGGAGTGGAGTAGACAAGTAGCCGAACCACTATAAAAATGACTGTGTTTGAGATGATTATTGTCTTTTATTTATGTGATTTTCTTACATGCCTTTATATCTGATTATCTGAGATCACACCTTATACACACACAGTCATATCCTTCACAATCTTGTCTACAACTTGTTTATCTTACAAGTAGGTTGTGATTGGATCCTCTACAAGGCTTGGAAGCCAGTAGAGTTACATTTGAGTAATCCTGAGAATTGCATACATGATAGGATTAGAGTGATAGGATTTTCAATAAACCGTAAACACTTTAAAAAGTCCTATTCACCCCCTCTAGGACATATTGACATTTGCCTACTTCAACTAAAGTGGTCTTCACCGCTATTTCAATTGGTATTAGAGCAAGTCTCTCTTTAAGGGCTTCACTGCCTAGAGAGTGACCTTGACTGAAGTTGGGAATATGGCCAAAGAAGACGGCTCATCAGTTACTAGACCTCCAGTATTTGACGGCTCAAACTATGCATACTGGAAGGCTAGAATGCACTACTTTCTAAGATCTTTGGATCATGATGTTTGGGATATAGTTGAGAATGGATATGTGCCACCAATGGAACAAATCGTACTTGACAGTGGCACAACAATCACAAAACCCAAACCCAAAGAAAAGTGGACAGCATTCAATAAAGAAAAATAAACATCTGAAGCCAAGGCTATGAATGCTATCTACTGTGCCATGTCCCAGGATATATTTAATCAGATAAGTATGTGTGGGACATCAAAAGAAGCATGAGATTTACTAGAAACAACCCATGAAGGCACAAACACTGTAAGCGATCCAAACTTCAACTCTTGACTTCACAGTTCGAAAGTCTCATAATGGAAGAGCATGAGACATTTATGGAGTTCTTTACAAAACTGAATATCATTTGTAACTCCATGGGTGGATTGGGAGAGAAGGTTTCGGTTCCTAAAATTTACAGAAAAATTCTAAGATCATTGCTGGAATGCTTCAATCCTAAGGTAACAACAATTGAGGAGTGTAGGAATATTGATGAAGTGAAAGTAGAAGAACTAGTAGGTTCCCTACAAACTTTTGAACTACACTTCACTCAATCCCAAAAATCCAAAAACACTGTCCTAAAAACTTCAAAGAAAACAACTCATGAGGACAGTGAAAGCGAAAGAGAGAATGATGATGAGGAAGTGGCTCTGCTCGCGCAAAGATTCAGAAGGTTCTTTTAAAAGAACCGCGGCCGTCCTTTTAAAGGAAGAAGAGTGGACAACAAACCTTCTCCAGGCAAATTTGGTAATAAACTCAAAGAACTACAATGCTATGCCTGTGAGAAGTATGGACACATTGCTACTAAATGCCCAAACCAAAAAACAAAGGGCAAAGCAATGGCCGCAACATGGGATGATACAGAAGAGTCAAACTCTGAATCTAGTGGCTCTAGGAGCAATGGAGACCGGAAATCCCTGAAAATTCTTATGGTCTTCAATGCTCCGATCAACCCAACTAAATCTGAGAGCGAACAGCAAGCCACAGAATCATTTTCATTTGATAATGAGAAATCTGAAGAAGAAAAAGAGGAACAGAGTGAACTACAAGATGCTTATAACCATCTCTATACTCATAGCATCAACATTCTTAAGAAACTTAGAATCTCGGAAAACAAGAAGGTACTACTACAAAAGGATCTGGATAAAACACTGGAGATCAATTCACACCTAATTAATGATCTACAGCAATATTATACAGATAATGACAAATTGGAAAGGATCAACTTATCACGAAGAACTGAATCATCTAAGCTTACCAAACAAATTGAATTGTTAAAAGATGAAAATAGGCATCTCAAGGATGAGAATCACACACTCTGTTATGACTTAGAGAAATCTAAAAAATTTGCTAAAATAAACTATAAATTTTCTCAGAGTGGTGAAAAGCTTGAAAGGATGTTAGGGATGGGAAGGCCTAGAAAGGACAAGAGTGGCCTAGGGTATGAGAAAACTAAGAAGAAAACAGGAAATGCAGCACCAACAACTAAATCATCGGCTGCTTCAGGAAGCAATGTAAGAATCTCTCCAGTAGGTCATTTATGTGGTGATATGGGTCATTATGAGGTTGAATGCCTAACATCTAGATGGACTTCACATAACTCTGGACAAAATCACATTGGAAAATTTAAACCAATCAGAGAAACATAGAATGTTAAGAGTCCATCTAAGGGAAACACTCATCTATCACCACCTAAGATGCAAGACAGGAGAAAGAAGTTTATTTCAAAATGGGTAGAAAAAGAAAAACAAAATTGTCTTATGACTAATCTTCACATACCCTGAAACTCCAAGCATAAAAGGATAAGTCCAAGTCATACATCTAGACCTAGATATTTGCTGAAATGATGTAAATTTTGTTGAGCCTTAAATGATACATCTGAGGTTCTTGACCTCAAATTTTGTATATAAACATACATATGTTTATAATTTTTTATGTACAGTAATTGTACATAATTTTTGTTGAGTATGCTTGAAGTGAGTGTCGTCTGGTGGCTAAAATCTGAAAAACTTTCATAACTGATACTCCTACTAATTCGTCATGTGTATTCTCGATCAAATCGATAAATATCGATATCTCATCAGAATTTGAAAAGTCACTTGATCGAGAATACTATCGGGGCTACTATCGATCATATCGACTGAGGATCATCGATAAAATCGAAAGTAAGTTCGATAAAATCGACAGATGGGGCCCGATAAAAGTCAGCAAAGTGAAAAAGGGGATTTATTTTTCAAGAGTTTTTGGTCGCCCTCTCTGCTCAATTCTCCCGACCAAACTGCTGGAAGCCACGTCGGATCACTCAAATCCTTCTATAAATCCGGTAACACCCTTCCAAGCACACCATGTGTCCACCTCTTTTTTTGGGTATCTGCCATTTTTGTCAGTTATTTTTTGCCATCTTTCCCAAGCCATTCAAAGTGAATCCGACCACATGGAAAAAGATAAAGGGAAAGCATCCGGACAAGGGGAATCTTCGAAAACCTCTCGACAAAAGGTGCTTGCCTCTAAGGCTAAAGCAAGTGCTTCCAAACCTGGGATCCCCACAAAGCCACGCTCAAAACAAGGTGGGTCCCAGTCAAAAAATCAAACTCCTCCACCAGTGCAAGTCAATCCCGTCTTAGTAAGGTTTGCAGGAAGGAAAGTCATTCCCGAGAGGAAAGTTGAAAGAAGCTGCTTGATCCCATATAATCCGGAACCTCTTTTTACAGCTGTAGATTGGTCACCAGTTCTCAACTTTGGAGGATCATATCAGCTTGAACAAACTTACCAATTCTTTGCTGCTTGCCATTCTCCGACATCTGATCCCCCCCTCCATCTTCGTCACTGTAGATGGTGATGATGTGCTGATCACTCCAGGGTCTGTTGTAGGAATATTCAATCTTATCCTATCTCCTGTGGGAATTCCTGATATGGACATGGAAGATCCTAAAGTTTGATCTAATGTCACTAAATTTCTCTGTCACGATCGTGATGTCGAGTGGTACTAAGGAAATGCTCTGAAAGTTAAGTTCATGGAACTATGCTATCGAGACCTGCATGGTATTCTCGCTTCAAACATCTACTCTAGAGGCTCCAACAGAGCTGATCTCACTGGCTTCATGACTATGATAATCTATTCAATCACCTCTGGGGTCAGGATCCGTCTGCCTACCCTGATTGGGTATCAATTGGTGTATGCTTTTCATAGGGCTAGGGATATTCTCCTGCCATACCCCTGATCATCAATACAATTTGTAATGCCATAGGATTCCAAACCACAAATGATCCAGTTCTTCCTCTCCAGTTCTTCAACAAAAGCAACATCCGAAGAATGGATCTGATGTTTCACAAATATCCTGAGGAGCCCCTGGAGGAAGGAATCCAAGTTGAGGGAGAAGATAGAGCTGGCGACACGCCTATGAGAGGGACCGGGATGACTAAAGAAGATGCCTCTAGACCGCACTATGCTCCATCAACATCAACATCTGGGCATGCAAAGCAGTTTAAGCTTCAGTCAGACAAGCTTGGGGCTATTCAGCATGATGTCTCTCAGCTCAGGGAGTTGATGAATGAGAGATTTACTGTCCTGGAGTGGATGGTGCTGAGTGTGCAGCAAACAGTCCAGCAGTTGGTGGATGTGATGACTTGTCGCCAGAACGACACGGCACCATCACATTCTGCACCATGATGATGATCACTACACACTATCCCATACACTTCACTCATAATTCTGCATATGAATATTAGTATCTTTTTGAATATTTTATGTTTATCTGAGTGTATGTGATACCTAGCTAGTCTGGTACATTTGTTTAAAAAGTATATGTCCATGGTTGGACTGAATTTTTTTTACCGGTTGATTACTGCTGTCTGTGGCAGTATGTGTGGATATGTTGGTTGCATTTTGGGTAAGGCTAAATAGAATTCTTATCATTAATGCCATATTTCATTGCCCTAGTTTGTCTGATGGAATGCATATGATGTGTTTAATACTTAATTGCTTTACTGTTATCACTGCTTTCCACCTGTTCTGACCACAGATGACTTCTTATAATATTTTGATCATTACTCATTTGTATCTTGTATGCATGTTCTCTCACGTACTTTACTCTTCAGTCAATGCCTTTTACAATGACCAACAAAAGGGGGAGAACAATTCCAAACACCCCAAGCAGAATATTGTATATCTAATGTGTTGCAGGTGTTAGGGGGAGCAGCTGCACCAAGAAAGGGGGAGTTTTGAAGTAAGGGGGAGCAGATACTTCTAGAATGTGTACATGGGTTATAAAAAAATTACAAAATTGTGTAAATGCATGTACACACAATTTAGGGTGTGTCTAGAAGTGTTCTAGGGTGTTTTGGGTATTTTGTCACGTAATTGACAAAGGGGGAGATTGAAAGTGCACCTGCTAATGCCCTAGTTTGTCAAGTTACATGTGTGGTGAGTCAGACTGGCTGCAGAACTCAATAGGAAGATTATTTCAAGCGTTTGCCTCAACCGGATGTGTGGAAGCTCGCAATAGGTAAATCATAGCCTCACATCCCATGTCCCAAAACACCAGGTGATTAAAACCCTTAAAGAAAGATAGATATCTTAGGGTTTTATAGTGAGAAAACTTTTTGCAAAATAAGAAAATCTCTAAGTTTTTTTCACTCTGTTGATTTTATCGAAGCACCCTCGATATGATCGACCTGCACTGCCGATGTCCTCGATACCTTAACAATATTATCGATAAGAGGACCAAAATGTCCAGCAACTAAATATTCATCTAGACAGATTGATCGATATATCGATACACCTATCGATATCATCGATAAAAGCACTAAATATGTCCAGCAACTTCACAATATATCTGGACGAATTATCGATGTATCGATACACATATCGATATCATCGATATTCGAAACTCGAGACCATCGAGAGTGGCTCGATAAGATCGACAGGCTGATTTCCGGTGCCCCTGTTTTTTAATAAAAATCTCAAATTCCTTCGATATATCGATGACCGTCCGATATGATCTGAAATCAAGTATCGATAAGATCGGAGGTCCATCGATGACATCGACAGTGGGCGCGCATTTTTACAGCAGATATTTCAAGTTATTTTTAACTATGATCGGGGGCCTTTTGATTTAATCGATATTTAAATATCGATGATATCGACACCAGATAGATTGCATCGAATGAAGCCATAATCTGTCCAGCAAGTTCAAAGATAAATCAGCTGGATTTATCGATGCCTTGACTCTGATCTCGATGTCATCGACATTCAAATTCCGATGACCTCGACAGTTCCCCCGATCATTCATGAAAACCTGAAATATCTCAAAGTCAAGTCTCTCCCATTTTTCAAGTGTCGATGGATCAAACCTGTCATCGATGGAATCGAAGTTCGAAATCTGATGACATCAACAATAGCTTCGATTCATCGACCAATTGGCAAAGAGTTTCAAAAGCATATGACATTGAGTCCGAGTCATCGAGCAGACCATCGATGCTATCGAGAGTATACGCTCGATGATATCGAACTCTGTCATAAATGTGACCGTTTTATATCCGTTAGAACTTTTTGCCTATTTATAGACGACTTGTCTTTTGTTGCTGTGAGAGAAAGAAGAGAGAGCTTTTGAGTGTTTCAACTTATATCCTATACCTAAAGCCCTTTCTCTCAAGGGAGTTTATCCTTCAATTCACCCTCACCATTGATATTCAATAGAGTGGATTGGGGAATGAACTTTCGCGCTCAAGGATCCTTCAGCTACTACCTTAATGGTAAATCATTATGATGGGATGCCTTGAATGCATAAGAGTGGAACTGCTCTACCTCCCTTATAGGAAAATCTTTAGAGAGTAGGATTCCATCTATACCTTGACCCAACCTCAAGCCTAGTCTTGGTATATCTTTTGTGTTGTGGATCAAGGGAGCAGAAGACTCTTTGTCAACAAGGAGGAGGAGATCTTCGGTGTTGTGCTTAACGGGACTCATCAACTTATCTGTAAGTATCTAGAGTCCAAGAGGACACTTGTGACCATTCCTTTCTAGGATTGGGTCTTAAGTGGTTCTCACCCTTTAAAGCCCTCGTAGGAGGCCTCCGGTGGGAGTGTATGTTGTGGGTGCATAGTGTGGACCCTTCCTCTTGTGTAGGGCATAAATTGTTAGGTCCTTGTGTAGGTCCTTAACCTGTGTAGTCTAAAATTCAGGTGCGTTGTGTGGACCCTTGCTCTATGGAGAGCATAAACATCTGGTTAGGAGTGAACCAGCAAAACTCTGGGTTTGAGGTGAACCGAGCAAAACCTCATATTTGAGGTGAACCGCGTAGAAACCTCCGTGTAAAGGTTGAAGGTGAACTTGATTTAAAACCTTAGGTTTGAGGTGAACCCTGGGAAACCTCCTTAGTGAATTCCGGTACACTCAAGGGTTGAGTGCGACAGCTGAGAGTGGAGTAGACAAGTAGCCGAACCACTATAAAAATGACTGTGTTTGAGATGATTATTGTCTTTTATTTATGTGATTTTCTTACATGCCTTTATATCTGATTATCTGAGATCACACCTTATACACACACATAGTCATATCCTTCACAATCTTGTCTACAACTTGTTTATCTTACAAGTAGGTTGTGATTGGATCCTCTATAAGGCTTGGAAGCCAGTAGAGTTACATTTGAGTAATCCTGAGAATTGTATACATGATAGGATTAGAGTGATAGAATTTTGAATAAACCGTAAACACTTTAAAAAGTCCTATTCACCCCCCTCTAGGACATATTGACATATTCCTACTTCAACTAAAGCAGTCTTCACCGCTATTTCATGAACTTCCAGCAAGGTCTGGACCCGACCAGACAGTGAGTTAGAGACTCGGTTCGATTTTGAACTAAGTCGACTTAGTGAGTTCCCAAATTCCTCTTTCTCCCCTTTCTTTTCTTTTTCTCCATCATCTTCTTCTTCTTTCCTCTCTCTCTCTCTCTCTCTCTCTCTCTCTCTCTCTCTCTCTCTCTCTCTCTCTCTCTCTCTTTCTAACAATCATGCAACGCTTGCACTTGACTTGGTGTGCTTAGACATGGCCCAAAATCACCAAACTCAGATGGTGACTCGGCAGCTGACTCGCAACAGCGACTCGGACCACGTCCCTGTCACCACACCCTCTCTCATTTCCTCTTCTCTTTCTCTGCTTTCTCTTCTTCCTCCATCTTTTCTACCTCTCTTCTCTACCCAAATGGTCTTTACCAAGCACAACTTCGAACCAGATCTAAGACTTAGAAACCCAACTCACCCGAACTTGGTCCAAATTTTATGCAGCAAAACCGAGTTTAACTTGGTCTCTTTTCTTCATTGGCTTCTTCTTCTTGGTGGAGAATGACCAGCAACAGCCTCCAAACCAACTTAACTCGATCCAAACTCATCAAGCGCTTGACTAGTCTTGGTGTGGACTCAGCTCGATTTAAGCTAGTGCGACACCACATGCTCTCTCTCTCTCTCTCTCTCTCTCTCTCTCTCTCTCTCTCTCTCTCTACCTCCCACTCCTTCCTCTCTGCTTCTCTCTCTCACCGCTCATCCAGACAGAATCTGGACTCGGCCGCGACTCGAACAGAGTCGACCCAACTCGACGTCACAACAAAAACAACGCCCTTTCTCTCTTTTTTTATTTTCTTTCTATTTCCAGAAGGGCTGCCCTAAAAAGGCGGCCTTCTTATAGACTCTATTAACCTCCTTCTAGAGGGTTCGAATGCGCCAACTAATCATGAGATTAGTTACGAGTTCAGTTAAGAAGATTTGAGAATTCCACTCGAAGGAGTCCAAAACGTAGCTTAGGGACTACATGGCTAAGATCCAACTATTTGGATGAACATCGATGCTATGAGCCATCAGATGGACGACTCAGATCAGGGAATGGGGACCATTTTCTAGTGATGGGTATCCACGGTTAAACGGAGAAGATGATCTCCTTTATAATGGCGGATTCTCTACGGTCGGTTGATCTATTGATCTGATATGTATAAATGGTGTGGATTTGATCCTAGAACACTGTGGGGCCCATTTTATGGAAGGATATGAGTGTTTTCTATATAAGGCATAAGTTTCCTCCGTCATAACTGATACTAAGTTATTTGTTTGAAGAAAAGCCCTAATCGCTATAACAGAGCTTTCGGGACTCTTGGATTTGTTTGAAATGCACGACCGAGATCAAAGGAGTCTAGTTGGCTAGGAATTCCAGCCTAGCAGCGCAACGAAATTCAGTTTCTGTTTTAGAGTTTAATCGTGTACAGGAAGGCACCATTCTAGTTCTGCACACGCATGCATACACACATGCAGGTTTAGAGGCAGATGACTTGACTGTTGAGGCCTACCCAACTAGATGGCTTAGATGAATCATAGGTGGACTGCACAAATGGAAGTGTCCGAGTTTAGATGAGTGGAAGGCACCCCGTGCACATATCACTTGCGCCTGGCGTTGTGTGTACATACGCCTGGCGTTAGAAACGTTCTAGTTCCGATTGGAATCGAGGGCCCGATGAGATGGACAGTTTGGATGATTCGAACTGATCATGATGGTGGGCCACCACAACCATGAATGGACGTGGTCCATTTGCGCTACGCTGGGTGGAAAATGCAGGAGCGAGAGAGAAAAATCTCTCTTTTTCGGGTGAGCTCAAGTCAAACCTGGTTTGACCCAGGTTGGTGACCTAATGTAGTGCGGGTGCATGTTTGTTGTGTACACATGCAACTAGGGTGGGGTCCACTGTAATGCTTGTGAGAAATCCACTCCATCCATTTGATACTACATGTCCAATTACGGCCCTTGGCTAGCAATCAGGCATATCCAAAGCTCAGTGGGTCATACATTTGGATTTTGGCCTTCTAATTGTAGATTCTTATCGATCTGACAGCCAGATTGCATTTGATTTGATTATCAATGGTCATCAGGGTTCATAGTCTAATTTAGAGTAGATTTGGCGACCCTAAAACCTGATTAAATGGGCAATCATGTGTTTAAATGACTAGATTATTTCAGAATTGATCATCTGTGGTCCGGGAGTCCTTTAAAGCATCTAGATGAATCTAATGACTGGTTTTAATGGTCAAACCCTTTATCAAATAATGCGAGCTCTAATTCTAATAACCAATCTCAAACCCCTTGATCAATTGATAATTTGATGCCCGGGTCTTGAAGTCCTACTATAAAATTGTCCTAAAATCGATTCTCATTATTATTAATTGTCCTAAATCTTATCTAGGTAGTAATTTAGCTTTGATTTATAATTAGACAATCAGATGGTTAGATCTATGGGTGGCAATCATTCCCAATGGTTAGATCCAGGCTAGAGAAATTGAATGTCTAAGTAGGATAGACTTGTGTTTATATTATGTTGACTCTTCATGATAACGCTCTAGTACTGAAAAGTAAGGGGCCAATCAAGGGTGAATCGTGAGTAGTCAAGCATTATGTATGTTATAGGTTGTGTGTGTTCATGCTAAATTTGATTTAAATGGTAACACTCGAGTACTAAAAAGTACAGGGTGTTACAATTTAAACCCCTTAAAGAGAATTTTGTACCAAAATTCAACACTCCTGCCACTATGGCAAATACGAGTATCTATTTTATGGTATTTTTTTATCCTATAGTAATTTCTCTTTGAAGCATATTTGTATGTACAAATGTATACGATATTTATTAAAACTGGGGGTTGTTACAGTTTAGCACTACAACTGGATGTTACAAAAAAGAGGGATGAAAAGGAAGAAGAAGAAAAGAATGAGAGAAGGGTGGAGAAGAAGAAGAACATAGATGGGGAGGGGAGTATCATCTGTTGAGTCCCAGCGAGTTGACCCAATTACTAGCTGGGTTGTTGTTAGGGTTAGATGAATTCGGTCCAACCAGGCCCACTACTTGGGCGTGTCTGAAAGAAAGATTAGGAAAGGTGACGGTGCGTAGTTGGGTTGAGTTCGAGTCATAGTAGGTTATTGTGCTGAACTTGAGCTCGAGTATGAAACTGAGTCTGTCTGGGTGTGCTATCTCTGCCGAGTCTGGACCGAGTCTAGAGTCCCATATGACCTTCTAAGCAGAGAGAGTAAGAAGAAGAGGAAAGAGAGAGAAAGAAGGAGAAAGAGAGTCGAGAAGGAGAGAGAAGGTCTTATTTGTCGAGTCAATTCAACCATTGAGTATGGGTTGAACAGAGACCCAGGTTGGGCCCACTCTAAAATTACGGTTTAGACCACTATAGTAGAAGTATGGAATAGTTGAAGAGTCCTAGAGGGGGGTGAATATGACTTTTCAATGATTATTCCAATTTAAAACAACTTCATTGCCTAACTAAAACTAATTTACAATTAAACTAAGCAAGGCAATATAACTCTAAAGGCTTTCAAGCCGATAGAGGCTCCAATCACATAGGCTGCTCAAGATATGTAAATAAAGCAACTGGCCTATAGCATTGTGAACATATGTGTATGGAATATGCTACCTATTAATCCAAGGCATTCATCTGATCATGCATATAGAATTAAGCATTAAAACACATAAGCATAATTAAACAGATGCGTAAATGACAATTCCAAGCACAAGCATATATAGTGGTTCAACTATGTGCCTACTCCACTCTCGGCAGATGCACTCTCTTCTGGAGTGCACCAGATTTCACTATCAATGGTTTTAAATCAGGTTCACCATAAACCTTTACAGCCCTACACAAAGGACTCTACAATTTATGCCTTACATAAGAGTCAAGGTCATACACTAAGAACATATGTTCAGGCCACATCGGCCAAGGTCCCACACTAGGCACCTACGTTTAAGCCACACCGGCCAAGGTCCCACACAAGGCACCTATGTTTAGCCCACACTGTTGAGGGTCTAATATGCAGGTCAAATATTGCATATTAGACCCCATCTATTACTTGGTTTTATGAGCATAATAATGGTTAATGTTCTATTTTAATCATGTTTATGTTGCAAGGTGAATTCAAGAGCTTGGATTGAAAAGGATGCTAAAAACATGGATTTAACGCTCAAGAATCACCAAGTCAAAGGGTTGGATCTTAGAAGACCAAGAATGAAGAATTCACATGCAAAAGATCCAAGAAAATCAAGTCAAGAATGAAGATAATTGAAGTTTTGAAGTGAATTTGCGTAATCCTCGACTAGTCCTGGCCCTGCTCGACCAGTCAAGGATTCCTCGACTTGATCTTCAGCGGCAAAATCATCTTAAATCAGGTCATCCTCGACCCATCGAAGGAAACCCTCGACCAATCGAGGGATGTCCTCGACCAGTCCTGGGTTATGCAGATAGCACACAAAGTGGGGAAATTTGAATCAGTTTCTGGAATTTTCCAACTTGGTGCGAAAGTTTGAGTTGCAAAACTATAAATAGGGGTCCTTAAGATGTTCCTAGGCATCTTCTAGGATTTGAAGAGTGGAGTAAAAGGGTGGAGCCACCATCTGGGAGTTCTTCTTCTTCCTCTTTAGTTGATCTTTTTGTTTTATTTAAGAGTTCTTAGTTCAATCATGTCTATGGTTGGCTAAACCTCTTAACTAGGGTTAAGAGGTGAGGCTTGTAGCGTGATTAGGATGTTTTCTTTATTTTGATTCATGTTTTGTTGAACTCTCTTGAATTTTAGTTTGATTATGAAAGAATTTTTTTAGTTTTTAATGATTCGTTATGACAAATTACAATAGATCTGCGATAGCTTGAGATATCTTCTTTTCCCAAATTGAGATTGTGAAATTAGTAAGTCCCATTGTTCATCATCGGCCCTTGGGCATGGTAGGGTGACGGAATCCTTCCTAACTTTCACAATTCTCTTATGATTAGTTGTGGGATTGGTAAATCCTGTTGTTTGCCTTGTCTCTGGGGCCTGGTTAGGTGACGGAATCACTTCTAAATCTTCACCACTCTCATCCATTGATGATTAGATCTATGAGAAGCTTAGAGCTCTGACAAATCTCTTCTTACCAACTAGATAAGATAGGACTCTGATTCTAGTTGTGTCCTTGAATCATACAAGGTAGCTTCCCAATTGCTACAAGTGGATCCTTGGCACCCTAGTTACCACCTTTGAATTTATTAGTTTTTAATTAATCTATCCACAATTACTCTCTCAAAATATTCAGAATTACCTTACTTCTTCTTCTAGTTCTAGTTCTACTTAATTTCAAAAATGTACGAGATTAGTCCCTGTCGATTCAACCTCGATCTTACCGAGATTATTACTACATCGCAACCCTATACTTGGGGTTATGAACACACACTGTAACGCCCTAAAAATCGAGGGTCGAGCAGATGCCCAACTCCCGAGTTCCAACGCATCACTTATGCAACATAGATAATGATGAATAAATGTTGTCCGTATTAGTGTATTAAACATGAATGAGATTATACCAAAACAACATATCATACTCTAGAGACAATTGGATTACACAAGCGGAAGACTGTGATATGTATATAAAGCATATAAGTGGTTGTGGGTCCCCAGAGTATGAACATGATACGAAGTTAAATAATTACATGTTTAGCTCCAAAATGTACAAAATGATAAAATGTAATGTCATCTAATCCATATTCAGGTAGCCCCGATGATGCAACTCCAGGTCTACATAGACCCGCCAGAGAGTTACAGGTAGGAGAACTCCTCGTCATCGTCATAGAAGTCAGGCTCCGCCTCGTAAGCGTTGTCATCACTTGTAACTACTACAGAGTCTAGTTGGTGTTTTAAAATACCGTCCCAGAGTGGGAGTGAGTGATCAACTCAGTGGAGCTATAAGACAAAGTGTCTCAGAAAAATCCATACAAAGACCCGAGTTTCACCTCAGGCAGAAATCACTTAGGACCAAATCCTTTAGAAATTAGGTGAGAATTAGCTAGTGCAAAACTAGAGTACCAGTGAAATTAGCACTAATCACTTTAAATATGATCTGTAAGACCCAAAACGTGCAGAATCATTACCGCTACATTATCTTAAAACTTAGGATCAATCTCTAATCCCAGTTGCTCTCGGGAGCACACCAAAACTCCGTATCGGACCTGGACCGTGCGTCGAAAGTCTGATTACTATGAAACTATATGGTTATGACTGTCTTACTGGGCTTGCTAACCATCTCAGAAATCAAGTCCTAACAGTATCCAGAAATGCATAACTTGAGCCCGGAGCGAAGTGTGTGAGAAACGCGAATATCTTTAGAAAATAAACTGAGACTTAAGTGAATTGAGTCGTCTCACTTGCGGGCCGAATCTAAGGATTCAGACCATGAGAATCTGACCCAATTACACTCTCGGATAAGGAAAAATTTTCAACACATGGCAGTACACTTGTGGCCCTGATCAAGCACCGGTGACCATTGAACTGAAACTGGTCCGCCACAGTCGATCTGTAAATCCGATCGGACTGAAAACTTAACTGGACCTGGATCCAATGTCAAGGAGATTAATTTCGACCGAACGTAGAAAAGGGGCATCTAGAAGTGGTCCGTTGAGCCGAAACAGATGGGTTTTGGCTATAACATAAGTATACCATGGCCCTAGGGCCATTGAGCTCACGTTTGAGCCTATATAAGGGCCTTAAACCCTCTCTCTCCCTTCACATACGAATTTGCAAACCCTAGAGAGAGAAGAGAGAAAAAAGAGAAGGAAAGAGAGAGAGAGAGAGAGGTGTGTGGGAGATTGTTCTCGGGACTCAATCTCGCTGTTCCACGTGCTTAGCTACCACTACCGTATCACTATTCTGGCTATTCTGATTCCATTTTTTGGTAAGAAATCCTAACCTTAATCTATTTTAGGGATTCAAATAGGATATGTGATGAAATAGCTAACTTATTTCATACTATAGGCTGTCGTTGTGCCGTAGACGAAGGCGGAGTGTTCAAACTGAATCCATTACAAGTTTACCGGCGAAAGGTGCGGACTATAAACGTATAGGTTATGGTTTTCAAGGCTTTCAATGTTGGTTAATGATTTATAGCCAACTTAGTTTTCGTTTCACATGTTAGATACGCTGTTTTCCTCGCTTTACGGTTATATATGAACTATGTTAAATATAGGCTATTTCATGTTTAAGTTAAAATGACGGGATATGTTAGGAATTTGGTTTTATGCTTGCCACGATTACTCACCGTGAACATGTGATTGTTGAATATGTGACAACTCCTTATGAAAGGATTTGCCCTAATATAGCTTATAACTGAGTTGTACCGTGTAGGTTGAAATGTGTAGTCTAAGTGTTTGTGGAAATGATTGAATGAGTATGGAATTTGAATCCATGCTTGCCATGATTATCCGTCGTGGATATATGCGTGTTGTATTCGTGACAACTCCTTAGTAAAAGGATTTGCCCTAATACATGTTGTGATCAACATATGTTATGTATGTTTTTGTGTGTAGTCTAAGTCTTTGTGAAAATGTCTGGATGAGTACATATTTAGTAAGGTGTATTTTATATAAGTGTTGAGGTGAGATTCTCAACTACCTTAGTTATGTGTATATATCCCTTCATGTAACTTAGATTAAATTGTGGGATTTAGCATGAAATGCATTTGTACAAATTATATTTACCTTATATTTTGTGAAATGTTCAATTGGTTACATTACTTGAATTAATTGTTTAACTTTGATATACCTACCACATGTGTTATCCTATTATATTTACATGCGTTTAGGACTACTACGTAGTCCAGGCAATCGGTAACCGGTCCTGGTTTGGTGGCTGAGTTTACTTCGCCGCACAAGACATGTCCGATGAATCCGAGCCATACTTTGGTTGTCGACAGTGATTAGGCCACACGGAGTGCTTACGCACTTCTTGTTGATTAACTCGATGTGCGCTCATACTAGTCGAACTCGTCAAGTAACTCGATTGACCCGATGTATGTTCACCATATATGGACGTTACTGCTTGAGTCTAAGGTACCAAACTCACCAATGAGAAGCCCCATTAACCCTAGTACCTCGATCCACTAAGACTCATGAGCCGGGCATGGTGGTATGGGACACCGTGGTCGAGCTATCGGCTTACACTAGGGCGACGAGCCACCCCGTAATGTCCAGTGAGAAACACAAACTCATGAGCCGAATACGGTGGTATGGGACACTGTATTCGAGCTGTCGGCCTACACTGATCAGGTGACGAGCCCTTTGTAGTGACCTCGAGCATACTCTAAAACTGCGTTGAGGCGACGAGCCTTTCCGTAGCCACTAGAGTATAAACTAGGCTTACACTAATCAAGTGACGAGCCCTCTGTAGCGACCTAGAATCGTAACATCGTATGAGATTTACTAGGACTTACAACCCTATAATAGATCATTGTTTGGAAAAATGATACAAAGCAGATACCTTGGATTCCCAACACTGTTATATGAATTAATCTAATTAAGTATTGGCTAACATGAGCATGCACCGCACTGCATGTGCTTTGTCAAGGAAGAGCACTTTCGGGAGTTTACCATGTGCACTGTGAAATGAAGACGTTGAGGGAGTGTAGGCGAGGGCATGCATCATTATCGCATATCATTCTTGCATTAACAAGAGTATCTAGGACATGTTTGTTGTATTGCTTGATCGTTACTGCTTGATTGAATTGATAACATGTTAACCTTTGCTTTATTATTCCACTGAGTTGATCACTCACTCCCACATTCCGGGACAGTGTTTTAAATACCAACCAAACTCAGTCTTCGCTGCAAGTGATGGCGATGCCTACGAGGCGAAGGCAGACTTCGAGGATGACAAGGAGGCGTTCTCCTACATGCAGTTATCGGGCGGGTTCATGTGAACCGTGTCCTGATCGCCAGGGCTAAAGGGACCCTGACTAGATGCCCTTGCACTGTTATTCTGTATTTTGAGACACACTTGTATATTCATTTTAATCACTTTGGGAGTATACATGTATATGGTTAACCTAGTGACATTTTCACACTCTAGAGATCTACAAAAACTTATACGTTATATTTATCAATCACAGTCTTCCACTTGCATAAATTTATTCGTCTCTAGAGTATGATATGTTGTTTGGCTTAATCCCATTCATCTTTAATGCATTAACACGGACAACATTAAATCATCATTATCTATGTTGCATAAGTGATGCGTTGGAACTCGGGAGTTAAGTCTATGCTCGACCCCCGATTTTTAGGGCGTTACACAAAGGTTAACATGTTATTAATTCAGTCAAGCAGTAATGATAAAGCAGTACAACAATCATGTCGTAAGTACTCTTGTTAATGCAAGAATGGTATGCGACAAGGATGTATGCCCTCTCCTGTACTCCCTCAGCGACATCATCTCACGATCGCGCATGCAACACTCTCTGTAAACATGTGCTTCCTCGCCAAAGCACATTCAATGCGGTGCATGCTCATGTTAGCCAAGTTCTTATTTAGGCTCATTCATATAGCAGGTTCGGGAAGATAGGGTACCTCCCTTTATATCATTTGATTTAAACGATGATCCATCTAGGGTCATCAATCCTAGTTAATCACATACGATGGCAGTTCCAAGTTGCTACAGAGAGGCTCGTCACCTCAGCGTAGGCCTGTTTTATACTCGAGGTCACTACGGAAAGGCTCGTCACCTTAACGTAGTCCTTATGTATACTCGAGGTCACTATGAGAGGCTCGTCACCTGATTGTAGGCCGACAGATCGAATACAGTGTCCCATACCACTTTATTCGGTGAGCGAGTTTGGTTTGCTCACTGGACACTACGGGGAGGCTCGTCACCCCAGCGTAGGCCAACAACTTGACCATGGTGACCCATACCACCATGCCCGGCTCTTGAGTCTTAGCGGATCGAGGTACCAAGGTTAAATGGGCTTTTCACTGGTAAGTTGGTACCTTAGATTCAAGCAATAGCGTTCATACATGGTGAACATACATTAGGCCAATCGGGTTGCTTGACAAGCTCGACTGGTACGAGCGTACGTTGAATTAATCGACATAGAGCGCGTAAGCACTCCTCATGGCCTAACCACTGTCGATAATCACCGCACGACTCAAATTCATCAAACGCATCCGTCGTGGCTAAAACAGTTCGGCCACCGATCGTAAACCATTACCGATTGCTTCGACTACATCGTAGCCCCAATCACACTCCAAAATAATTTTATTCACATGTGATAGTTAAATCCAGCATGTGATAACCAATCGAAATATAAATCTCATTTAAGCATTTTTACAAACACATAGTACACATGTTGTCATACATAAGCATTTCATTCATACAACACGTAGCAGTAGGATAGGTTACATGAAGGAAACTATAACTATAGATAAGGTAATCGAGAATCGTATCTCAACACCCTCATTAAATACACTTTAACATGCATTTTCTCATTCAGGTATTTTATCAAACATTTAGACTACACATATCAACATACATGTAATAATTTAGTTATAACCTATATTATAGCAAATCCTTTCACAAAGGAGTTGTCACACGTGCAATAATCATGTATTCTCTACCAACAATCATGGCAAGCACAAATCATAATTCCATATTCAATCAAACATTTCAACGAATACATAGAATGCATTAAAACCAACATCGTACACATGTATATGTAATATACGAAAAACATCGTATCTAAGCACATATGATAGCAATCAAGTCAGTCATAAATCATTAACTGACATTGAAAGCCTTGAAAACCATAACCTAAACATTTATAATCCGCACCTTTTGTCGGTAAACTCGTATCAAACTCAGTTTGAACACTAAGTCTTCGTCTACCTGAATCATGAAATAGGTTAGTTATTTTGTCGATTCATCTATCTAGATACCTAAAACAGATTAGGGTTAGGATTTCTTACCCAAGAATGGAGTCAGAATCGCTGGTGTAACGACACGGGAGAGGTGATTCAGCACGTAGAGTGGTGGGATCGAATCCCAGCAACTATCTCTCACTCTCTCTCACTTCTCCTCACTTTTCCCTTCTCTTTTCTCTCTTCTCTCTCCTAGAGTTTAGAAAATTCGTATGGCATGAGAGATAGGTGGGTAAAGGCCCTTATATAGACCCAGAATTGATGTCAATGGCCCCAGGGCCATGGTATACTTAGGATATCCCTAAAGGGTGGCTGTTTTGGTCTAACAGAGCTCATCTGGAGGCCCCATTTTTGCATACAGTCTAGAGAAAGTCCCCAGACAATGGATCTATGTCAGG
Organism: Magnolia changhungtana; assembly: GCA_030180095.1. NCBI lineage: Eukaryota > Viridiplantae > Streptophyta > Magnoliopsida > Magnoliales > Magnoliaceae > Magnolia > Magnolia changhungtana. The sequence goes on from JASAUF010000525.1 coordinate 3,469,590, forward strand.
TTAAGTTTTCGGTTCGATCGGATTTTTGGATTGACCGTGGAGGACCAGTTTCAATTCAACGGTCATCGTCACTCGATCAAGGCCACAAGTATATTGATTTATGTAGGGAAATTTCCCTGATCCAAGGGTGTAATTGGGTCAGAATCTGATGGTTTGAAACCTTAAATTTGGCCTACAAATGAATGGCCTAATTCACTTAAATCTGAGTTCATTTTCTAAAGATATTTACGTTTTTCACACACTTCGCTCCGGGCTCAAGTTGTGCGTTTCTGGATACTATTTGGACTTGATTTCTAGGTGATTGTTAAGCCCAATAAGGCAGTCATAATCGTATAGCTCACGGTAATCGGACTTTTGACATGCAGTCCAGGTCCGAAATGGAGTTTCAGTGTGCTCCCATGAGCAACTGGGTTTTGAGATTAATCCTAGGTTTTTAGGTAGTATAGAGTTAGTGATTCTACTGGTTTTAGGTCTTACAATTTGTATAGAAAGTGGCTCAAGCTAATTCCACTAATTAAGTCAGTTTAGCACTTAATTAATTTTCACTTAATTTCTAAAGAATTCGGTCCTTAGCGATTTCTGCTTGAGGTGGTACTCTGGCCTTTGTACGGATTTTTCCGAGACGTTATAATCTACCCCCCTTAAAGAAAAATGTTGTCCTCGAAATTAGTACCTTTTCGTACTCCTTGAGATTCTGAGGGTAGTTCTTACAAACCTCGGCTTCTGTTTCCCAAGTAGCCTCTTCCTCGGTGTGATGAGTCCATAGTACCTTTACAAGCGAGATAACCTTACTGCGCAGCACCTGTTCCTTCCTGTCTAGGATATGCGTCAGTCGAAGTACATAAGTAACATCCTCACTCAACTGTACCTGCTCCCATTTGATAATGTGGGAAGGGTCAGGAACGTATTTCTTCAGCATCGATACATGAAATACGTTGTGCATGCCTACGAGTGGTGTGGGCAGAGCAAAGCAGTATGCTACCACACCCACTCGATCTAGTATCTGAAATGGGCCAATGAATCTCAGCGTGAGCTTCCCCTTCATTCCAAACTGAAGGACTCCCTTCATGGGGGGAAACCTTGAGAAACACATGGTCCCCAACCTTGAACTCTAGGGATCGTCGCCTCGTATCGGCGTAACTCTTCTGTGTACTCTGTACTGCCAGAAGTTGATGCCCGATAATGTCGATCTTCTCTGAGGTCACTGCACTAACTCTAGGCTAATCAAACTCTTCTCGCCCACCTTTAGCCAGCAATGTGGTGCTCTACATGGACGCCTATACAATGCCTCGTAGGGGGCCATGCCAATACTTGCATGGAAGCTGTTGTTGTAAGCGAAATCAGCATAAGGAAGACAGTCATCCCAACTATCCTTGAAATCAAGCACACAAGCTCACAGAATGTCTTCTAACACCTGATTCACCCATTCCGTCTGCCCATCCGTCTATGGGTGGAACGCGGTACTGAACTTCAGTTTCACACCCATTGCTTCCTGGATACGAGTCCAGAAGATAGATGTGAATTGTGTGTCTCGGTCCGACATGATCTACATAAGCACTCCATGCAAACGTACTATCTCCTTGATGTACAGCCTGACTAACTCTTCTATGGAGATTGAGACTCTAATCAGGAGGAAATGGGCCGATTTCGTCAATTGGTCCACAATCACCCAAATGGAGTCATGCCCCTTCCTCGTCTTCGGTAGCCCTGAGATGAAGTCCATAGAGATGAAATCCTATTTCTATTCAGCTATAGGCATGGGCTGAAGTAAACCAAGAGGTCGGTGATGTTCGGCCTTGACCTGCTTTGAGAACCTCTTTTCTCAAGTTATGAAGATTTGGGATGCATAGGCCGTCACGATAACGTAAACCCCCATTCGTACCAACTCTCCATTCCGAGTCTTCACCATCACTAACTCGCTTTCTTAACTCTACCAACCCTTCATCTTTCTCCTGAGCCACAATGATTCGGTCGTCGATGAGTGGCTGAACACGAATATGTGCGATGCTTTCGAATGGCTTATCTACCGTAAGTTTCTGCTCAAAGTCTCACACAAACTCTACCATATTCCATTCTACTATCATCAGCGGAGCCGCAAATGCTATCATCTCCTTGTGGCTCAACACGTCTTCCACAAAGTTAGCCTTACCAGGATAGTAGGAGACCTCGAACTTGAAGTCCTTCAAAGTTTCTATCCACCGTCGCTGCCTTATATTCAAGTCTCTTTGTGTGAATATGTATCTAAGGCTCTTATGGTCCCAGAAGAGCTCGAACTCCTCTCCATAGAGTTAATGTCTCCAGAGCTTCAATGCAAAGATAACGGTCGTTAACTCCAGGTCGTGTGTAGGGTAGTTTTCCTCGTCTTTTCTCAACTGTCACGATGCATAGGTAATAACTCTGTCCTTTTGCATCAGAACACAACTCAAATCAACATGAGACGCGTTGGTGTATATCGTATACTTGACCTCTTACTCTAGCAATACTAGCACAGGGGCAAATGTCAGCTTGTCCTTCGGTTCCTGAAAATCTGCTTCTGCCTTCTCTTTCAAAGCAAACTTGAGATCCTTTCAAGTCAGCGGAGACAACGGTCTGGCTATCTTAGAAAAGTCCCCAATGAATCAACGGTAGTAGCCTGTCAGGCCAAGAAAACTGCTCTCTTCAGTAACCGAACCAGGCTGCTCCCAATCCTGAACTGCGGTCACCTTAGCAAGGTCCACAGTTATGCCTTCCTTGGACACCACATGTCCTAGGAACTTGACTTCTTCTTTCCAGAAGTCACACTTCTTGTACTGGGCAAACAACTGGTTCTTCCTGAGAGTATCAAAGATTGCTCGCAGGTGTTCCTCATGCTCATTCTGACTCTTAGAATATATCAGAATGTCAGCTATAAATATAATGACGAATTGGAACAGATACGGCCGAAACACCCGATTTATTAGGTCCATGAACACGGCTGGTGCATTTATGAGTCCAAATGACATCACAAGGAACTCGTAGTGCCCAAAGCTGGTCCTGAACGCTGTCTTTTGCAGGTCTTCATTCCTGACACGCAACTGGTGATACCTTAACTGCAAATCGATCTTAGTGAAGTATTACGCCCCTTTCAACTGATCGAACAGATCATCTATCCTAAGCAAAGGATACTTGTTCTTCACCGTGACTTGGTTTAACTTGCGATAATCAATGACAATCGCAGTGACCCATCCTTCTTCTTCACGAATAACACAGGTGCTCCCCAAGGAGACACACTCAGTCGTATGAAGCCTACATCCAACAAATCGTCGATCTGTCTCCTCAGTTCCTCCATCTCACATGGAGGCATGCGATACTTCGGAAGAGATATAGGTGTCGCACTAGGCACCAGGTCAATAGTAAAATTGATCTCGTGCTGAGGAAGCAATCCAGGTATTGTCCTGAAGACATCCGTGAAATCCCAAACTATAGGCGTGTTCCCAAGTGTCGCACCATCAACAGTCTCTAGCAAGGTGGCATAACAACTAATATGGTAGGGCAAACTGACCTGAACTAGAAAAGTAAAGGCCGTGCCCTCAGGTACATGGGCTGTCACCACTCTGGTATCGCAATCGATCTCAGCCTTCATCTCAGTGAGCCAATCCATACCGAGGATAACATCGTAATGATGTAGTGGGGCAACGATCAGGTCAACGCATATTGTCATGCTTCCTAAGTCTATCGAGCAATCCTTACACATCTTGGTAACATCTAAAAAGGTCCCTGTGGCGGTAAGGATCCTCACCCCCTTCGTAGGAGCTGTATGTAAGACCCGTATCCTAGCCTATACTATTCCATAGGCTTCCGCGGTCCTCCCAGTCGAATTCCAGTGACCCGTGACGCGTAGACAGCAGTCGCACGTGATCTCGAGTTGTATCCTGTATTCTAGAGTCAGCTTGACATAAGACCTGTATCAGTGCGACCGCGCCGTCACCGCGATTCTGATGTCGTGTCTCATGCGCCGAGGCGATACCCAGGCCAGGAGATGTGGGCCCGACTTCAGTTCGAGGAAAACACCGTGCATTGCAAACATCGAGAGAATCTCTACCAAATGTCAAATCAATCCCATCAATCAATCAAGTACCATATCACATCACTCCCATCACTCACACCCATCCCCAAGTACAACTATCCATCCTTAAAAGTTAACTTTTCTATCACCTCACCATCCTCTCCCCCATCACTTCTCTTACACCTCTCTCTCTCATCTCTCTTTCTCATTTTTCAAGCTCCTCTCTCCAAGCAACCCACATCCATGGCTTTCAAGAGGAGAAGCTAGTGTGGCCCACCTTCCTATCTCCCATCTCCACCATCCAAAGCCCATCTCAACCGTTAAAAACGTCCCCTTGAAGCTAGAAGCTATAGGCGGAAGAAGGAGAGGAGATCTTGAGGTGGGTGCTCTCTCTCTCTCCTCTCCCTAGAATGAAGTGGGCCCCACCAAGTCATGTTAAATTCACTCCATTCATCAAATTGTGTGGCCCACCATCCAGTGGAAAGCCCACATGCAATATTATATATGATATTTATTTTATATTAATATATATATATGTGCTTGCATGGTGGGCCACGTCCATGTGGGACCCACCATCATACCTGTGTTATTTTCACCCTGTCAACAGAGAAGTCGGCATGGGTTGTGGTTAAAGGCGAAGTGTGAACTGACGTTGGGGTGTCCTAGGCTTGGGGTAGGCCATTCATGTAGGCCCTATCTCGATGTATGTATATAATCCACGCCATTCATTTTATTTCTCGGCACATTTTAGGCGTTGAACCGAAAAATGGGGCCAATCCGATAATCAAGTAGGCCATACCAAAGGAAATAATGGTATTACCGTTAAACCCACATTAATTCTTATATTCGTCAAAAATATGTCGCATATTGGTCTCATTTGGTTGATCAGGAGCCGTAGATTTTAATGGGTGGACTAGATTCATCTGATGCGGGCCCCACCTAGAAGATTCCTCAAAAATACATGTTTTCAAAAAAAAATTAGCAGTAGCAGCAGCAGCTACTGCTATTACCGCCCTGAGGACGGCGTCCTCTGTGGCTGCACGCACGGGTGAGGAGGCAAGGACCCACGGTCCCAGCCGTGGGACCGTGGGTCTCACCATGATGAGTGTCGATCATCAACCCCGTGCATTTGATAGGTCCCCTTCAGGACAGTGGGCCCCCCAAAAATCAGTTGTACATAATAATCAGGTGGCCCACGTCATAGGAAACGGTTGAATTGAACATCTGCCATTGAATCCCTTTTTGGGTTTGAAGTTTCGAAGTAACATGAAATTTGTTTTTTTTTCTCTCCTTAATTCAAGTATGTGTGACCTTATCAATCAGTTGGATGGAAAACAAACATTACAGTGGGCCCCATATCTGTGTGACCTTGTCAACAGGTTGGGTGGAAAAGAAAATAAGCATTATGGTGGGCCCCACGTGGGACCCCAAGATGTATTTGTTCTATCCACACCGTCCACAGGAGTGAACGGTGGAACCCACTATGATATATGTGTTGTAGTCACACCGCCACAGCAGGGGACAGTGGGAATCACCATTGATTTATGTGATTTATCCGCACCATCCATATCATTGGACGGTGGGACCCACCATGATGCTTGTGTTGCATCCAATCCGTCCTTCCACTTTGAAAGCTCATTTTAGGGCATGAGCTAAAGAATGAATCAGGTTCATAGCTCATATGGACCCCAACCATGATGCATGTGTTGCATTCAAACCGCCCAACCATTTAGTCAGTTTGTCTCATAGGCTTGAGACTAAAAACAAGACAGATCTATAGTTTAAGTGCACCCCACCTTGATGTGCAGGAGGTCGTTGTTGAGGCCCACCTTGATATGAATGTAAGGCCCATGTGATTAGGCCCATCTTGATCCATTTGTGGCCTTTGTTGAGGCCCACCTTGATATGAATGTAAGGCCCATGTGATTAGGCCCATCTTGATGTATTGGTGGCCCGTTGTTGAGGCCCACCTTGAATTGTATAAGGCCCATTGTTGAAGCCCATCTTGATGTATTGGTGGCCCGTTGTTGAGGCCCACCTTGAATTGTATAAGGCCCATTGTTGAAGCCCATCTTGATGTATTGGTGGCCCGTTGTTGAGGCCCACCTTGATGTGAATGTAAGGCCCATGTTATGAGGCCCATTACAATGTACATAAGGCCCATTGGTGCAGCCCATTGATGCGGCCCACGTTGATGAATATAAGGCCCATGTGATGCGGCCCATTTGATGTATCTAAGGCCCATGGGTCGAGGCCCAATGAGATGTACTTAAGGTCCATTGCAATGTGTGATTCCTCCATGGTTTGTGTGATGATATTTATGGCGGGCCATGCCTTGGGAGCAATGATGGTTTAACGGCCATATTGTAAGTACAATGTTGGTTAAATGTCTGCATTGTAACTCCCCCTAGGACCCATTATTAGGCATTTACACCCATACTTGTTGTGAGTACGCCACCTTTATGTTATATATTTTCTGCACCGCCATTCCCTGTGGGACCCACACATGTTGTATGTGTCTTATATCTACACCGTCCGATGATCTGGACAGTAGGGACCACCTAGACATATGGATCCACGTTGTCCACCTATTCTGCACTCATGTCATCCATCTATTTTACCTCCAGCCGTCCAATCAGGTGGGATGCTGCTGGTTGGGTTTTATCCAAGTTGTCCCACTGTAGGACCCCGCCTTGATGCATGTATCGTATTCACATCATTCATTTGTGCTAGACACATGATGTACGTGCTCCATTCGCCACCATCCACAGGGACGGTGGGGCCCTGACTTGATATATGTACTATACCTATTCCGTTCATCTGTGCTAGGTAGTTTAGATGGTGTCGTGCCGCCCCACCATGATGCATTTGTTTGTCCACACCGTTCAGATGATCTGGACGGTGTTGGACGTGTTTGGACTGTGATGAGGACTCCACCATGATATTTGTATCTTATGTCCATGCCGTCCTTCTGTCGGTTCCACCTTGATGGATGTGATTCACCCACACCGCCTGGCCATGTGGTAAGGGCCCACCTATTGCTTGTTTATGGCCCACTAGTGCGGCCCATTGATGCAACCCACTTGATACATAGGAGGCCCATGGGCGAGGCCCAATGTGACATATTCGAGGCCCATGGGCAAGGCCCAATGTGATGTATTCGAGGTCCATGTGAGGCAGCCCATTGTGATGTGTACTAGGCCTTTGTGTGAGGCTATGGGCCCACTATATGTTTAACCCTATGTGGGCTACTCCTTGGGAGTAGTGTTAGTTGAATGTCCACATTGGTGGGTAATGATGGTTGGATGTCCACATTGTGACCTTCCCTTAGGCCTTGTTATGCCCATTCTCATCATTCTCTTAGTGGGTTAACCCAAATAAGTGGGCCCCATTTGCCATAGACGAATGGTTTCGCGCTATTGGGTTTAATAGAACCACGACCGAGGGCCGATCTTTATATTATGGGTGATCAGTTGTTCACCTATGGACCCCGCCTTACTTATGTGATCATTATCGGTGCTGATTACTGATCGTGGTTGATTGCCGATTCCGCTTGACGTGACCGATTTATCAATTCTGATTATCGATCGATTCCGATTGTCGAGGCCGAGTATCGAGGCCAATTCCGATTTGGTGAGGCCCACTGTGATGTATTTGTGGCCTATGGGAAAGGCCCATTAGGATGTGTATTAGGCCCATGATGCATGGCCCATTTGATGTATTCGAGACCCATGTGTAGGGCCCACATGTCATGTATTTGAGGCCCATGAGCAGGGCCCACCTGTTGTGTATATATGTGGCCCTTGAGTAAGGCCCATTGTGTTGTGTATTAGGTCCTTGTGTGAAGCCATGGGTCCACTATATGTTAGGCTCTATGTGAGCCATTCCTTGAGGGCAATGTTGGTTAAATGTCCACATTATCGAGGCTGATCGTCGTTGTCAGTTATTGATATAGGTTATGAGTATGTGACAGCATAGCATCATGATACATGCCCGTACGCATCATCTGCATGTTTGTTATGGGATGTGGTTGACCATTGCATATGTCATTGGGCAGGTTATGAGACTCCTGGATAGGTGGAGGTTATCTCACATGAGCGCATGATATGCGCTGGATTAATACATGATTGGATTGTATGACTCATGCATCATGCATTACATGTTATGATTACTGTATACCCTAGCGATATCAGGGTCGTAGCCTCCATAGGCATATCGTGGATGGCCAGATAGGACACCAGAAATATTTGGTTCTAGCATACGGGCGCCATAGATGTCCCTGGGTGAAAATCCCTAAACCTCCGGGCCAGGAGATGCCCCAACTTTGAGACCGAGTGGATATATATGAGTGCGTGAGGGCCGTATACCAGTAGGCCACGTCTCTCACTGTGTCGTAGTCGGTTGGGAGGGGGTGTGACCTTACCCACCTGAGTGATGGGGTAATATCTAGGTTGAGTTTGACCAGCTTGAGGAATGAGTCCGCTATCGACGAGCCGGACCCGACATTAGCAGGCAGATAGTGAGGTCTCTTCCACTTACCTAGTTGTGAGCTCGGATAGGGGCGGCAAGCTGGCGTAGAGTGTAATAGACCTCGGTGATGATCCCAGAGATGAACCATACTGATATGTGGACTTATTGAGTAGGATTTGCATACTCATTCATTCATTCACTATCCACTCGGGCTGGTAGTGCGCAACAAATTGTTATGTGAACTTTCGCAATGGCAAGGATTTTGGTTGGGGCACGCGACTAACCTGAGATCAGGAGTCTACCACATCGAGTCTGACTATCTAAATTTAGGTATGGGACTGGTTTGGATAGAAGTCCCTTGTGATGGACCCCATAGCCTGTGATATTACGTACTATCATCCCGACTTCACACTCCATCATGGTCATTCCATTTGTACCGCATATTGCATTATATTACTGACATATGATATTTTGGATTACAGTCTTTTTGTATTTATATGGTCTAGATACGGTTGACGTTATTCGTGAACTCATCAGGAATCGCATATTGCATCGCATTCTTGACATTTGATATTTGGCTCATTATGACTCCTCATTTGCATAATTGTTCTATATTGCGTATTCTGATATTGATTAACTCATGGACTTGTCCGTATTTCCGCTTACTCTGTTATCGTATAATTTATGATCTTGTCAGTATTTCTGTTTATTCCGATAATGTAAGATTTATGGATTACCAGTATTTTCGGTATTGTATGATGATGGCATTGTATTGAATACTTGACACTTACCTTGTGCACACACTTACACCACCCTCTAAGCTTTCTATAAGCTTATGCATGATAGATGCATGCAGGTGATGTCAGGTTGCAGCAGTGTTGAGCTTGGAGCGTACAACGGTCTTCTGGAGCTTGATTTTCGATTGATGTATTTTCTTTTCAGTGTTGTACTCAAATAATTATATTAGTGGATATGTGATGATGATGTTGCCTTTATGAATTAGGTAATCTTGTGGTTATACTTATTACGAGTTAAATGTATAAAAAAATAATAATAATAATAAAAGTCCTCCTTGTAGGATCCCATGATCGGAATCTGGCGTATGGATGCTAGGAGGCGAGAATGGGTTACTACGGAGGCTGTAGGCACCGGATTCGGCGGTTAGGATTCCTGTGAATCCAATTTTTGGGTTTGGGGCGTGACACTGTATCCAACAACAGTTGCCTGACCATTGCGCATGATATGAGCGAGATAGTCGACCCAATGTCCACCAATAAGAAAACTAGTGTACCGTGATATGTGTGGTGACTTCAAAAGCCATCGGTGCTATAACTGTTGTCTCGGATGCCTTAGCTGCAAGTGAGTACACCTGATCCTGTTGAGAACGGTTCGGTTGCGGTGCCATAGGTCACTGAGGTGGCCTAAATCAAGGTGCAGGCGGCCTATAAGATGGTTGTGCAGGTGGTGCAAAACGTAGAGATGGAGCTGAGATAACTAGTGGCATCTGACGACTGATCCTTTAAGGGGGCATAAAGTCGTTGTCCCTCATCCTGGTAAAGCAATACATGTTAGCATGACCCAACCTCTTACAGTGCACCACATGTCATGTCGCCTTGGCTGTGTCGGTGGAGCCACAAGCCGAGGAGGAGAACCTGCTCTTGGCCTCTTGCCGAGGAATGACCTGCTCAACGAATCTGGTCGAGGCCTAGGAGCCATAGGTACACGCATACGGGATAATCTGTCCCCGTCCTGCTCAGCACACAAAGACATGTTCACTAGCTCAGTATAGTTGGGTATGCTAGCGCAACACATCTTCGTGCATATCTCGGGTTGGAGACCCTCAGAAAATTGCCGCATCTTCATCGGCTCGTTCACTAATATCAAGGGAGCATATCTGGCCAGCTTCGTGAACCGGTTCTCATACTCCACTATAGTCATCCCTCCCTATCGGAGGCGAAGGAACTCTCCCTCCTCATTACGGTAGGTGAGAGGGAAATACTTCCCGTAGAAGCGCGTCTCAAAGGTCTCCCATGTCCATTTGTAACCAGGAGCAACTGTCCTAAGGACGCTGTCCCACCAGAGACTGGCATCCTTTTCAAACACGTAGGTGACCAACTCTACCTGCTCTGCCTCAATGCAGTGCAGCGGCTTCAGCATCTTAGAGATACGGTCAAGCCAATACTCAGCCTACTCGGGTTTGTGAGTACCCGCAAATGTAGGAGGTCGGAAGCATTAAAATCGCTTAAACAAGCCACTAGCACCCACATTTTCAGTAGGCTGCATAGGTGGTGTAGGTGCAAGCGGGACCGCGTGCATGTTCTGGGCAATGGCCCCCGCAATGGTGGTAAAAAACTGTTGCTTCTGTTGTTGTATCAAGAGCATCATTTGCTCCACCTATCAGGAGGAGGAGCCGCCTGAGGCATGTGAGGCGTCAAAGTAGACGCACGGTTCGGCTCAGGAACTGGTGGTGCAACAGGTGTCGACCCATTAGTGGGGCCAGTGGTCGGCTATGAATTCGACATAGTCTCGTGATCCGAGTCCAAAATGGGGTCCGTATGACTATCGCTGAGGGGAGGTGCCCCGTCACTTGATTCGCCAAGTGTAAGACGTGTCATATTCTGTGTGGCTTTAGGTGGAATTCCCTACATTCAACATAGAGTGTACTACGAGTAAGATTTAGCATAAGACCATACACTCATCCAAACATCATTCACATTTCAAACCAAAAGGAACTTCATGCATTTCGTTTACCAAAATTTGTCACAATACATGAGATATAGTTTCACATGAGTCATGACAGAAGATGCATGTGAGCTAATTTAAGCAAGTTTTAACCACTAAACATACTAATAACTAAACAAGTCCACTAAGGCCAGTACAAAGGAAGACTAACAGCAAAGCAACTAAAAGACGACTACACATGTGACTAGTCGTCCGAATCTGGTGATGGAGGAGGGGCGCCCTTGCCTTACATGCAGCACAGGATAGCCTTCAAGGTGTCAGACACCTTCTTGAATTTCTGTTTCATGAAGGCTCTATTCTCTTCAAGCTTGGATCGGGTCTCACTGACCTCCTGTCGCAGGGCAACCTGGCCCTCCTCAATCTGAGTCAAGCAGGCTTCTAAAGCAACCCGATCACTGTCGTGCTCCTGTGTAGCAGGAGGAGAGCCCTCATCAGTGTCTTGGGCCTCCTCTTCTTCCTCTCTCAGCTCTTCCACTTCAGTGCAGTTTGAACTATCTGAAGCAGGATGTAAGTAGGCAGACATAGCTTGTCTCCTTACCCAGCTTGGTATAAGAAATCTACCATCAGACGCGTGCACTCACTGCGATTGCTCCATCTGGGATACACATTGTGGGTGAAGATGTGGTGGAGCAGGCGGAAGTCAAGAGTCATTCTGTATGCCAGAAGGCAATTTCCTAGATTCCAGTTGACCAGTCGGCCATAAAGAAATCACGTGCAGCGATCTTTTTCACACGCACTCCTGAGGTTTTTCTCACTAGCATGAACCTCTCCACGCGGTATCCCCATGATTCGAGCTATCAAGTCCACATTAACAATAGATTTCTGCCTTCCCATGAGGATAAAGAACTGTAAAGGCACCAGCAGCGGGTCTTGTATATGGGTGTGGAAGGCTCGGACAGTGCTCTCATTCGCACGGGACATGCCCTCAAATATGGCACCCCAATCGGCATCCAACAGGAGATCCATCACTGGATAAAGCCCGAATAGTTTCTCATCCACGTGTGCTTCAAAGAGGACCCTACGGCCTTGAAATCTTCCATGTGACATATCCGCCAGTAGAGCTCTTTCGAGGGGAGCCTGGGGATCGAGATCCCACTTCGTCCTTATCTCTTGATTGATGCTTGTACTTGCTGCAGCGCCTTTCTGCCTCCTTGAACGGGTAGGGCGGCTAGGCCCAACTTCATCCATGGAAGCCCTCTTCTTTCCCATGAGAGACAGAAGTGTGGAGAGCGAGAATATGGCCGCCACGAGCTCAAAAAGAGCTATGAGAGTGAAATAAAATGGAGGGATTTGGTGGATTGTTGAACTTTGAGATTTTTTTAATACACAAAAGAGTGTTTATGTGCTTAAATGAGAGGGATTAAGGGAGATAGATGGTCGTAAAAGATGGGTTTGAGAGAATGATGAATGTGGTGCAAGAAAAAGGAAGAAGATGAGATTAGAGGGGTGATTTGAGAGAGAAAAATGAAGATTTGAGAGATTTGGAAAGCTTGGAAGGGTAGGAATGGAGGAAAAGAAGCAAATAGGATGGATATAAAGGGTCCCACATGATTTTATGAGCCCCACTAGCGTGTACATGTGCCGGCCCGGAGTGGCCCGACAGGCCCGCTGTCCATGGACGGTGAGGCCTCGCTGATAGGGCGATGTCATCGTCGACCATTGGACCTGTGGGCGATGGCTCACCCCAGGGGTGATGCTATCCTCCCCCCCCCCTCCCCCCCCAAGGGATGCCAAATGTGTGCGGGGTCCACTTTGGACCCCCCCGTTTTGAGTCGTTTGGGCCCCCGAGTCCATTTGAGTTGTTTCGGGTTCCATCTCGGGTATATTCATGTTCTTTGGGTTATTCGAGTGTGGAATACGCCGAATCATTGTCTAAACCCGTTGATAGATGGTCTAGAAAAGGATTGAGATTGCCTCGCATGATCACAGATACATACGGTCCCGTTTCTACAGTCAGTTTCACTTCAACGGTCATATGATCATCGTCGGGCAAAACTTAGAATTCTAGGATCATTTCTACGTTTTAACGCTCCCTCCTAAGTCAAAGTACGTCAGCATGCATCGTGTTACCATAACCCAGGTCCAGTTTAATTCAAATCATGCTCTGATACCAACTTATAACGCCCTGAAAATTGAGGGTCGAGCAGATGCCCAACTCCCGAGTTCCAACGCATCACTTATGCAATATAGATAATGGTAATTAAATGTTGTCCATATTAGTGCATTAAACATGAATGAGATTATACCAAAACAACATATCATACTTCAAAGACAATTGGATTACGCAAGCAGAAGACTGTGATAAGTATATAAAGCACATAAGTGGTTGTGGGTCCCCAGAGTATGAACATGATACCAGGTTAAATAATTACATGTTTAGTTCCAAAATGTACAAAATGATAAAGTGTAATGTCATCTAATCCATATTCATGTAGCCCCGGTGATGCAACTCTAGGTCTGCATAAACCCGCTAAAGAGTTACAAGTAGGAGAACTTCTCCTCATCGTCATAGAAGTCAGGGTCCGTCTCGTAAACATTGTTATCACCTGTAACTACAACAGAGTCTGGTTGGTGTTTTAAAACACCGTCCCAGAGTGGGAGTGAGTGATCAACTCAGAGGAGCTATAAGGCAAAGATTAATATGTTATTAATTCAGTCAAGCAGTAATGATAAAGCAGTACAATAATCATGTCCTAAGTACTCTTTTTAATGTAAGAATGGTATGCGACAATGATGTATGCCCTCGCCTGCACTCCCTCAGCGACATCATCTCACGATCGCGCATGCAACACTCCCTGTAAACGTGTGCTTCCTCGCCAAAGTACATGCAATGCGGTGCATGCTCGTGTTAGCCAAGTTCTTATTTAGGCTCATTCATACAGCAGGTTCGGGAAGATAGGGTACCTCCCTTTATATCATTTAACCCAAATGATGATCCATCTAGGGTCGTCAATCCTAGTTAATCACATATGATGGTAATTCCAAGTTGCTACGGAGAGGCTCGTCACCTCAGCCCAGGCCTGTTTTATACTTGAGGTCACTAAAGAAAGGCTCGTCACCTTAACATAGTCCCTATGTATACTCGAGGTCACTATGAAAGGCTCGTCACCTAATCGTAGGCCGACAGCTCGAATACAGTGTCTCATACCACCGTTTTCGGTTCACGAGTTTGGTTTGCTCACTGGACACTACGAGGAGGCTCGTCACCCCAGCGTAGGCCGACAGCTAGACCACGATGTCCCATACCACCATGCCCGACTCATGAGTCTTAGCGGATTGAGGTACCAAAGTTAAACGAGCTTTTCACTAGTAAGTTGGTACCTTAGATTCAAGCAGCAGCGTTCATACATGATGAACATACATTAGGCCAATCGGGTTGCTTGACAAGCTCGACTGGTACGAGCATACGTTGAATTAATCAATATGGAGTGCATAAGCACTCATCGTAGCCTAACCACTATTGATAATCACTGCACGACTCGGATTCATCGAACGTATCCGTCATGGCTAAAACAGTTTGGCCACCGATTGCAAACCATTACCGATTGCCTAGACTACATCGTAGCACCAATCATACTCTAAAACAATTTCATTCACATGTGATAGTCAAATGCAACATGTGACAACCAATCTAAATATAAATCTCATTTGAGCATTTTTACAAACACACAATACACATGTTGTCATACATAGGCATTTCATTCATCTAGCACGTAGCAGTAAGATGGGTGCATGAAAGAGACTGTAACTATAGATAAGGTAATTGAGAATCCTATCTCAACACCCTCATTAAATACACTTTAATACACATTTTCTCATTTAGGCATTTTATCAAACACTTAGACTACACATATCAACATACATGTAATAATTTAGTTATAACCTATATTATAGCAAATCCTTTCACAAAGGAGTTGCCACATGTGCAACAATCATGTATTCTATACCAACAATCATGGCAAGCACAAATCATAATTCCATATTCAATCAAACATTTCAACGAATACATAGAATGCATTAAAACCAACATCGTACACATGTATATGTAATATATGGAAAACATCGTATCTAAGCACATATGATATCAATCAAGTCAGTCATAAATCATTAACTGATATTGAAAGCCTTGAAAACCATAACCTAAACGTTTATAGTCCACACCTTTCGTCGGTAAACTCGTATCGAACTCAGTTTGAACACTAAGCCTTCGTCTACGGCACAACGGCTACCTAAATCACGAAATAGGTTAACTATTTCATCGATTCATTTATCTAGATACCTAAAACAGATTAGGGTTAGGATTTCTTACCCAAGAACAGAGTCAGAATCACCGGTGTAACGACACGGGAGAGGCGATTCAGCACGTAAAGTGGTGGGATCAAATCCCAACAACTATCTCTCACTCTCTCTCAATTCTCTTCACTTTTCCCTTCTCTTTTCTCTCTTCTCTCTCCAAGGGTTTAGAAAATTCGTATGGCATTAGAAATAGGTGGGTAAAGGCCCTTATATAAACCCAAAATTAATGTCAATGGCCCCAGGGCCCTGGTATACTTAGGATATAGCCAAAGGGTGGCTGTTTCAGTCCAACGGAGCTCATCTGGAGGCCCCTTTTCTGCATACGGTCTAAAGAAAGTCCCCAGATAATGGATCTATGTCGAATTAAGTTTTCGGTTCGATCAAATTTTCGGATCGACCGTGGAGGACCAGTTTCAATTCAACGGTCATCGTCACTCAATCAGGGCCACAAGTATACTAACCTGTGCAAGAAAATTTTCCTGATCCAAGGGTGTAATTGGGTCAGAATCTGACGGTCTGAAACCTTAAATTTGGCCTATAAGTGAATGACCCAATTTACTTAAATCTGAGTTCATTTTCTAAAGATATTTGTATTTTTCATACACTTCGCTCCGGGCTCAAGTTATGCATTTCTGGATATTATTTGGCCTTGATTTCCGAGGTGGTGTCAAGCCCAGTAAGGTGGTCATAATTGTATAACTTCACGGTAATCGGACTTTCGACGTGCGGTCCAGGTCCGAAACGGAGTTTCAGTGTGCTCCCATGAGCAACTGGGTTTTGAGATTGATCCTACATTTTTAGGTAGTATAGAGTTAGCAATTCTTCTAGTTTTGGGTCTTGCAGTTTGTATAGAAAGTGGCTCAAGCTAATTCCACTAATTAATTCAGTTTAGTACTTAATTAATTTTTGCCTAATTTTTAAACGATTCGGTCCTTAGCAATTTCTGCTTGAGGTGGTACTCGGGCCTTTGTACGGATTTTTTTGAGACGTTACACACACCGACCAAGGTCTTACACAAGGCATCTATGTTTAGGCCACACCGGCCAAGGCCCCACACAAGGCACCTAGTCGAGTTTCTGGATAGCAAACCCTTAACCTCAATCCTACATGAGGATAAAGATTAACTTTTGGACTCTTAACACTGACACTTACTTATTTATTAAGTCCCTTTTTGTAGCTCTTCTTAGGTTACTTGGTCTTTGCTCATTTGTGCTTCAATCAACTCCCCGATGCTCCCCCAATCACGATGTTGTGATTTTCCTGTTGTTTCAGCTTCACGATTAAATACCTTGCATATGATGTTCCTATTAGGGTAACCAAGGTAATGGTAGTGGGTTGAATCTCCTATAAAATATGGTGAATGGATTTCCTAAGGAATTCAACTGATGGATGCTCTAGAGTATCATAGAGACTCAGGATTTGCCAATAGGTTTGGTCTCAATACTCTAGAGAAGGCTTGAGATCATGTTCTTCATTAATAGGAGCTTGGAATGCTCATTGAAGTGAGGAATCACAATGAAAAGAAAATGAATCTTATGTGGATAGAGTTTAGGATGAGTAGGTTGAGCTTGGGATGCACTAGGGACTCTAGAATGCCTTAATCCACACTTTTCACAAAGTTCCGGGGGCTCCTCTTATAGAGAAAAAGTTCCAATGAATTTATAATGGCTACTTTTCGGTCCTACCGAGGGAACCTTCGGTCGCACCGAATTGTCGTTGGTGGAACCGAATTATCTCTTGGTGGCACCGAATTAAGTCATGAAGTTGCTTGATGATTTTCATCACTTTTGGTGGCACCAAAGGTTATCTTCGGTGGGACCGAATTAATTCCAAATGTTGCTGGACTGTTTTGGTCACTTTCGGTGGCACCTATTCCAACCGAAGGTGAGACAATTTTTTCTATTTTAAGTTTTTGTCCTGCAATTCTTTCAACAACTTTGAACTTTCTAAAGCCAAATCCAGAGGGATGAAAAATATGAACTTAAAACGGCTTTGGATAGATGATGTAAGTAAGGTTTCCTATTTGGGTCAGGATCATCTACAGTTATGATCAGGATCGTAGGAGCTTTTCTTTACTTTGTGAATGTTGCTTGATGCTTCTACTCCAGTTGTGTCGTCGGTCTTCATTTTCCAAGGACTCATCTGACTACTTGACACAACCAGTCATGTGATTGACAAACAAGTGTGCAAGGTGAGTGCACTAACACACATTAGATCTAGTGTCATTATGGGGTGTTAATTCAAGTGAAGTCTGAGAGCAGGTTGAGTTAAATCATGCAAATGAGGTATGTTCATCTTATTCCATTATTAGTGGGGGATTAAAGCTCAATGTCTTATGCTTAGATAAACCCTTTTAAATGGTAGCATGCTGAGCATGGGTTTGGATCGACTAGACCCAACGGGATTTGAATCCCAACCAAGTCAAGTTCGGGTTACATAGTAACTCGAACTAAAACTCGATCTGGTCGGATCCAAACCGATCAGAAACCCGACTCGATCCGTCATTCTACACTTGTTTTCTTATTTACAATGGTAAACGGTGGTAAATAGGTAATTATAACTTATTCCCGTGAAGAGAGGAAATACAAAGATAATTACACCTCGATTTTTGGAATTTGCTTTTTGAAAAAATGGGTGGAAAGGAGTGAGGGAAATTTGTGGGTCCCACCATGATGTATATGATCAATCCATGACATCTATCTATTTTATAAGATCATTTTAGGGCTTGTGCCAAAAAATTAGGCAGATTATAAGCTCAATTGCACCACACCGTAGAAAACAAGGGGATATTGATGTCCTTCGTTGAAATGTGAAGCCATCCATGGGTCTCACAATGATGTGTATCTATGATCCAACCTGTTCATATGATTACATAGACATAGATGAAGGGGAAAAAAAATATCAACTTGATGCAAAACTCATATGGCCCATAAGAATTTTTCAACGGTGGGTCTTTAATCCCTTGTTTCTTGTGTTATGGTCCACTCGCACTTTGGATTTGACCTTATTTTTGGTTCATGCCCTAAAAAATGAATGGATGGTTTGGATCATACACATATCATGGTGGGCCCAGCAAAATTTTAGACTTTTTCCTTGGTATTAGTGTAAGTCAAATCAAAGATAACTAGATATGGGCGGCTGGCGTATATTTCTTATGGGAAATAGAAATTAGGCGGCTGGCATATATTTCTTATGGGAAATAGAAATTGGATTGTGTATTGATTTACTCACTACGCTTTTATCGTACTGAGTAAACTCGGTTGGGCCCATTGTGAATGTGTGTGGGTTATCCACGTTGTCCATCCGTTTTTCCATATTATTTTAGTGGTTGAGCCGAAAATTGAAGCATGCCTAAAGCTCAAGTGGACCACACCACGGGAAACAGTGGGAATAATGACTTCCACTATTGAAACCTTATTAGGGCCCACAGTGATGTTTATTCATCATCTAACATGTTCATAAGATCACACAGACAAGGATGAAGGCAAAAAACAAATAATAGATTGATCCAAAAGTTCTGTGGCCCCAAAGAAATTTTCGATGGTAGAATTTCAATTCACACTATTTCTTGTGGTGAGGTCAACTTGGGATTTGGATATACTTCATTTTTGGACTATAGCCCTCAAATTATCTGTTAAAATGGATGGACAGAGTGGATAAAATATGTAAATCATGGTACACCCCACAGAGTTTACTCAGTATGCAATCCCGGACTTTTATTTCCAGCTATAAATAAGAAAACAAACAGCTGTTTGAAAAGAAGTGATTTACACTGTAATTTTTTCGAAAACCG
Source organism: Magnolia changhungtana (assembly GCA_030180095.1). Classification (NCBI taxonomy): domain Eukaryota; kingdom Viridiplantae; phylum Streptophyta; class Magnoliopsida; order Magnoliales; family Magnoliaceae; genus Magnolia; species Magnolia changhungtana. The sequence continues at coordinate 3,488,915 of JASAUF010000525.1, forward strand.
TGGCGAAAATAACGGGTAGAGGGACTGAAATTATGGCAGTATAATTCAAGGGTACCATTGTTATGCATGTGTCTGATCCACGCCATCCATTGTTCTATGTACCCATTTTAGGGCATGAGCAAAAAAAATGAGGCAGATACAAGCTTCAAGTGGACCACACTATAGGAAACAAAGAGAATTGTGAATGCCTACTATTAAAAGTAAAAATGAGCCAAGAGCCCACAATGATGTGTACCTATCATCCAACCTGTTCATGGCATCGCACAGACATGGATGAAGAAAAACACAAATATCAACTTGATCCAAAACTTTTATGGCTCCAAAGAAGAAATGAACGATAAATGTTCAATTTCTCCTGTCTCATATGGAGTGATCCACTTGAGTTTTGGATCTACCTCATTTTTGGGATCATGCCATAAAATGAGTGGAAAAAATGGATGGATGGCATGGATCAAACATATACATAACAGTGGGCCCTATAGATTTTATCGAGAAAAAGCTTTCTTTACCGCTTTCAAATGCAAAAGCTTTTCAAACAAGCTTCCCATCAACATCCCTAAACATCAAACAAACTTTTCAAACAAGCTTCCGTGAACATCCGGTGACCCGATCCAAACCATAGCGGTATCTCTTTCAAATGCAAAAGCTTTTCAAACAAGCTTCCCATCAACATCCCTAAACATCAAACAAACTTTTCAAACAAGCTTCCCGTGAACATCTAGTGACCCAATCCGAACCATAGCGAACATCTCGGTATCTCTAACCAAGTCAGACTCATTTCGGATCAGCGTAACCAAGATCCGTTCTGGATCAAGTCAGGCCCGCTAGACTCGGTCCTGAGTAGGATTGAGTTCGAGTCAGAGTTTTCACAATACCGGATCGAGTCGAGTTGGACCTAACTTGGTCCGACTCGACTTGATGCCCACCTTTACATTTGGATCACCCAAGGCACGTCCATCTAAGGTGGTACCTGCAAGATCAACGGTCTGGATTACATATCCGATGCCCCATTTCGGCTCTAAAAAACTGTTGCAACGTGTCATGTGAAAATGGGTGGAAGAGCTAAGGCAAGAATTTTTTTAGTGAGATTGGATGGAAGAGCTCACGGCAAGATTTTTGAACTTTCTCCTTTTTGCGGATTTGGGGTTTGATATTCCGGCGGTCTGTGACGCTTGAAACGCATGTGATTAATCAAATTTAAACCAACTAAATAGTGGGACATGATATCAGTGAGTCACAGGCCTGACTAAGATTGGTCAAACAATCTTAAACTTTGATTCGTGGACAGTGCTTTGTTAAGCAGGACTGATGGATATTTTAATCTTTAACCATCCATTGACTAATCGGATAGTCAGATAATCAAAATTTGAAGTCTTTCTCGTAAGTATACTATTAATAAATAATTTATATGTGCTTGCATATCATACATCTCACTCACCCAAAATATCAATTTTTTTCTTTGTTTATTGCTTTCACTAGGCAAGCATTAGGACTTCGGAGAGCCGTCAGATTCAATCCAACAGTTGGAATGGGTACAGTACAGTGTGCATATCTGTTTGCAGACCATCAGATTAAGGGCGTTATTTGATACACTGATAGCGTATGACGCCTGATCACTACAATAAAAGTGGGATTAGCCGACGATGTATTTGGCTAATTATCGACGCTAATTAAAAGAGGGCGTCGGTTTGCGATTGGCTATAAATACCGTACAAAAATCCCGAAGCCTCTTTTGCTACTTTTTTTACCCTCTCCCAACTCTCTCTCTCTCCACCCCCGCGCCTCTCTCCATCTGCCTCTCTCCCTCCTCTCCCGATCTCTCTCTCTCTCTCCATCTGCCTCTCTCCCTCTCCCAATCTCTCTCTCTCTTTCTCTCTCTCTCTCACTTGCATCATCTACAGATCTCGCGCCTCTCTCTCCATCTGCCTATCTCGCATCTCGCACTCTCTCTCTCTCTCTCTCTCTCTCTCTCTCTCTCTCTCTCTCTCTCACCGTGCATCATCTCCAGATCTGGTGCGGCCAGCAGCCCCTACCCTTCATCTCTTCCCCGGCCAAGTACTCATTTCTCTCAAATAGATATTTAGGTTTTTTATTTTTAGATCTGTAAATCCGCAGATTATCAGAGAATACAATATTGGAATTAGGGATTTCCTAAACTCTGTAATGGGAAAAGGATTAGGGCTTTCCTAAAAAATCACTTTTATGGTTTATTGGTTTGATTTTCTTAAAGGAATTGTAGGGCCCTACTCTGTATTTTGCTGAAGCACAGGATCTGTACATGTGGATCCCATGGATCATTGGTCTAAACAGTGTTCCCTTTGGCTCCACCATGAATGAAGGATGCCTTAGAAACCTCCCAGATTAGAAAATCAGAACCATCTGATATGTGTTTCTTTTCATTGAATGTGGATGGTTGCTGCATTTTTTCAGGAATCTGGACCATCTGATATGTGACCTGTGAATCTGGACTAGCTGGACCCTTAACAAATCCTATCAGGACACAATCAGGTGGGCACGGTGCATATAAGGAATGGTTGTGTGTGTGCACCCCACATGTGTAGGCTCCCCACGGTGCATAAGGAATGGCTCAGATGGGGCCCACTTGATCATATACGTGGCAACATACAAAGGCTTACTTTCCTTTTTTAATTGATTCTAGTTTCCTGTATCTGCATCAATCTGCATCCAATCATAATGAGAAATCCAAATGGTCATAGTATTGATTGATGAAAGGTAATCATTAATTTCAGCCATTCCAAGTATTACCTGCTCTACTGTCTTCTTAACACCCAGTATATCACCAAGCTTTGATCCTGCAAGCTCCCAAAACCTTTGGCGTGATTTGTTCTGACTCTGTTTTTCATGAATTTCCCTAACAAGAGCAAATCCTTTGGGTGATATTATAGCCATATCAGATGTGGGATCTTTTAACGGCATTACAGGCTCTGCCTACTTTGTAAAAACAACCCTGCCATCCAGGAAAGGAGGCTTTGTATCTATGGCAGAAAAGATAGTCAGTAAACATGTTTAGGTAGAAGGCCCAATGAAACAAGTCTATTCAATTTTTTATCAAAGGCATTTAATGTGTCAAGAATCATAGACAAACAAGATAATTTTTTTTGAAAAGTGAATATTATTAAAAGAAACCAGAAAGAAAACAACACTAAGGAAAGGGAAAAAGGAAAGAATAAGAAAAAACCTAGAAGAAAAGTAAAAACCTAAAAACAAAAACTAAAGTACAACCCTCAGCCCAACGACTGACAGAACTAGAAAGAACTAAAGCCACAGGGGAACCTAACAGCTAGGGAGCCCAATCCCTGAACAAAACAAGGACTTTCGAGAGCACCTTGGTTGAGCCTGCATCATGATCTTCTGTAGTGTGGACCCCCTTATACGCCATCAATCTAAAGAGTCTTTTTCAAAACTTTAGTGACCATTTCAAACTGACTATCAAGCTAAAAGATTATATATCCCAATGAATTCTATTACTGCCTGAATGGTTTTTTTTTTTTTTTTGTATCTAAAAACTAAGGCCTTACTTTCTAGATTAAATATCACTAGTGACACTAAATGTCTTTTATGCTCGTGTAGGCTGGAGAGCATTGATCATCTATTTTTTTTAATCTTTCACTCATTAGATTTGGAGGAAGCTTCATCTAAATCTTTTCATCCCTTTCCATGTTACCCTACCATCGAGTCTGTTGGGAATCTCATTGAGAGTGCCAAAGACCTAGGATCGAATATGATTAGCAGTCTTCGTATTTTAGTTTTTATTTCGCGTGTCTGGATGAAGAGAAATAATCATAACTTCAACTCTAAATTACTTCCTAATGAAATCATCCTTTGTCATATTATTTGTGATGTGAGGTCTAGTAGGGACATGTTTATCTTAGGGCCAGCTATTTTTACCAAAGTTAATGGCTCAATCTCAGCTACCTAGGATTTTCCCACATGTTATAATAGATTTATACTTGTTTCTCTCCATTCCCGGGATCATCCTAAGCCTGAGCTAGGTTGGACTTTAGCTTTTACTGAGATTAATGACTCTAGAATCGGGCTTCTTTGCGTCCCTTCTAGGTCACTACAACAAAAAGAGGGAAAACTGGCATTTGCGTTCCTCTTTCATCGGCGCTACGTAAGACCCTACCCGACACATATCTTACTAAAAAAAAAAAAAAAAACGATTTGTTGTGTGAAATGATTTCACACTCGGTGCTAGTATACTTCCTCGCATTTCTGTTTCTTATAGGAAATGGTTTCCATACAGGATGACTTCAGCTTTGATGAACAGACTTGGAGGACCATCTCTTCATCCATGAAGCAGTTGATTTCCAGTCTTCTGATCATCAATCCTCATAGAAGACCACTGCACAAGAGGTATATAGCATGACCATTAGTCCATTCATGTTACATTGCTACTTATGCTCAAATCTAAAAGGAAGATGGAACAATGTATCCTAACAGGAAGCATATCAATAGTGATTAACAAGATTCCGCGAGCATTTTTCCTGTGACTTGGAGGTTTCATCCACTAGAATATTGTTTACCATCATTCTAGAGTCTTTTGTGTTTTATGTACTAGAGTTTTGCCATCTGGTCCCTGTAGCAACTTTCCTGCTAGTGAGCTGGGATGTAATCACAGGTCTCAAAAATGTTGAGGTTTGATGATTTTTGTAGAATCCTATTTAGACCTGAATTTGAGGTTTGTTGCATGCTCTTGGAGCTAATTTCATGGGTATGGATCATTTGGTTACAAATTTGTTGTATGTATTAAATTTGGGTGGCTCTTTGCGACCAAGTCTTGCAGAATGCAGGTTCTACTCAACATAAATCATTCCTATGGGAATCCATGATGGTTGGGATCTTTCATGTCTCTTTGCTTTCTTGGGGACCCATGTATGGTTTTCCTTAAGGACCTCTCTCTCTCTCTCTCTCTCAAAAACTCAAAGTTGGTTTAATCAGAAGTCATGATGCAGAAGGTGGTGAAGTTCTTATCTGTCCTTCTACAAAAGAAACTGAAAGAAATTTAGAACTTAAAATCTTCTATCAGCAGTCTCTTCTTCTTCATTTTTTTTTTTAACTAAAGCTTTTTCCAATTCATTCATACATGATATCTAAGGTTTTCTAATTCCACAGCTTGTGGGGACCATACAACATGTTTGCCTTTTCTTTGAATCAGATGTGGATTTTTGACACAATTGATGGGGATCCTCGTCTTTTACGCTTCCAAAGTGGCCATAGTGCTCCTCCTCTATGTTGTAAGGTTTGGATGATAAGAATCCTCTCTAGTTGTTATACTTGCATTCCTTTTGGTTAAATATAACATTGTTTTGATTCTCAGAAATGTTTCTTATTATTTTATTTCTTTCCATTTTGAGAAAAGGGTTTTGAAGGACTAAAATGTCAAATTCCTTTCAATATCAAATTCCAACAATATGCATGTGGATAGATACATAGTGCATAGAAAATCTATTGGGAGTGACCTAATCCCACAAATTTGAACTAGTTGGGATAGATACGTAGTGCATAGAAAATCCTATATTTTCATGTTATTTTAAATCATGAGCTAAAAAATAAGACATATCTAAGACTCAAGTGGACTAGAAAATGACGATTAAATGGTTACCGTTGAAAATTTCATCACAATCAATCTTAGAAAGGTTTCAATGATGGACGTCATTAGCACCACTCTTCCCATGGTGTGGCCCATTTGAACCGTGGATCTACCTCATTTTCTGGGCTCATAACTTAAAAGGAGTGGATAAAATCCATACATCACAGTGGCCCCACAAAGCCGATATAATATTTCAGTTCCGTACAAGGATGGCTGCCCCCAGAATTTGAGTAACGATACATGCTCGACCCTGCTGCATGTCTTCGAGTTCATTTGAACCGTAATTCAGTGGGCTTCCGAGAAACTTTATTTTTTTTAAAATGGGGGAATTATTTAATACTCTGATAGCGTACATGCTCGATACGCAGGGACCTGAAATCGTATGCATGGAATAAAATAAAAGTACAACCGAATAGTTTGTGTAGCACACCGTCGTTAACTTGCATCTGATTGGTGGACATTTGCTTGTTGAAATGGGATCATTGGATGCTCTCAGTTTTAACCGTCCAATCAGTATTTAGCAATCCAATAATCACATAATCAAGCATTCCTAATTTTTGGTTCATGCACTAGCGGCCATAATTTTAGTAGTTTTAGTTTGAATTGTTCTTCTGCCACGTATGCAATCTTTAATTTCTGAGAATCAAATTCCAACAATATGCATGTGGATAGATACATAGTGCATAGAAAATCTACTGGGAGTGACCTAATCCCACAAATTTGAACTAGTTGGGCTTCTTCTGTTGCTTGAGTTTGTAGGGCCACTGCTTGAAGCCACCATTTTATGTTGTAGCAGAAATTGGTTGTTCTGAAACAGAACCTGCTTTAAACCTTTGAAAGATGGTTTTTGCAGTCTTAGAAGATGTAGCAGAAAATCTGTAATTTTGAGAAACATGAAAGCATAATTCATCTTCTGTTAACTCTTTTTTTTATTTTTTTCCAAATGAAGAGTGTAAATGGAGGTTGAGGTCTGATAGAAGGGCATGCATGACTTGACCGGATTAGTAATCTCCAAACTCTATCATATGTAACGGCCAGTAAATGGATGCATGATTGCTTGGAAAAGCTCTCCAATCTTAGAAAACCAGCCATATGTTTAGATGGAGTGTCTGATGAGGTATTGTTTGTATCCATTGTCAAATTGGACTACCTCCAGTCCTTGTTTGTGATGGGATACCCAGTCCCATTGAATATTTCTTTTCCACATCTTTACAAAAAACCTTTACATTCTCAGATTGCTGGACTGTTTGTACATGAAACTAGAGAATGGCTTGCTTTGCACAAGGGTTTCCTTAACTCGTATTCTTACATCTCCAATAGGGGTTGCAGCAGATGCCCATTTTTTATTTTTTTTACACACACACCCCCACACACTCATGCGGTAGTCGAATTTCACCACCTATGGTTACTTGAACCCTTGACCAGGTGTTGAAATCCTAAGAGTCTACCTCCGGAGCAAGAGTAAGGACCCAGCAAATGCCCGTTGAATTCAGAGAAATGCATCAAGAAGACGAGGGAGAGGATTGGCACAAGATTCATCACATACCCTCCATCGGCATACACTAGCTGCATTGGTGAGACTTCTTTTCCCTCTTCATTTTTATTTACTTGTGTAATCGATACATGAAATTAGTATGCTAGTCAGTTTATCTAGACTGGCTGGTTGGCCCTGATTTCTAAATTTCTGCAGATAGAATGCTTTTGTTCATTTTATCACTGCTGCTGGCTGAAGACTGTAATGAAGTTGCATCTGCATTTGTTTGTGTGGCCATTCATATGACCAGTTGTCTGTTGGCACAGAATTGAATGGCTGGAAATATGTATGTTTAGTGGGTGAATTGTTATGAATGGTTGGATGCAGGGAAGTCATGCAGTTGACTGGGAGTGTTTGCAGGATTGTTGCTATGCAGATTTTCAACTGGCCGGTCTCTGGAGGTATGGGCTATCAAGGTGTTGTACTCTCTCTTCATTGAGGTTTGAGTGACATGTGATACTCTGTTATGGGAGCTGATTTCTCTGTTGGGCGTTGAGGCTGAAAGAGGCTAGTCTGAAGACGCAGAAGAGGTTTCAACTGTGCTATGTTGTTTGGATGTCGTCCAGTGTCGTTCATGTAGATTTTTTGCTGCTTTGCTCTGCTTAGATGATTTTTGTGCATATTTAGTATTCCATCTAGAGCTGGAATGGAATGTGATTGGTGAGTATTTATTTATGTTCTCCATCCTTTTGACACCAACACACTTTCTAAAATCATTCTGTTTCTTTTCTTTTTTACGGGTGGTCACTTGGTCATCATATTTGTAGTGTAAGAGTTCCTATCATACCTTTTAATGTTATAAGTCTTAGGCTCCATTTGGTCATCACATCAATCTTTATGAATATAATTTTTTCCTCAAACCAAATAGAGCTTAAGCCCTTTTTTAACTCCGCCAATGCAACTTCTTGTATTGTCGATCCCAAGCCCAAGTAAAGGAGGAGGGAGAAGGGCATCAAGGTGAGTTGTGTCCTTTTCTTCCACATGTCTTTAATGTAATAGTGCTAACAACAATTTGATAGGCCCACTTCTTATTCTCTGCTTAGATGACATCGTCATGTTTGTTCTATGTCCTTTACAGGAAGTAGGATATACCAGGCTTGCAATTGAACCTCAAAACAAATATAAAATTCAGGTCTAGCTCTTATACTGTTGTCTTTCTTGGTTTTGGTGCAAGGCCTCTAAATATGGGTGATTTTTTTTCTTCTTCTTTTTCTTTCTTTCTCATATTTACTTGTGTATTAGATAGACCAAACCTCATGGCCATGGAGATGTGCACTCACTTATTTACTCTAGTGGCCTCCTAAACTCATGGTATGCTTTTGTACTTTTCTATGTTAAATGCAATCAATTTCTTAGTTCAATTTTTCCAAGATACTAATGGATTACTCTTTAAGGTCTAATAATGTACACATTGTGTCTTGACCATCCGTTGGATAGAAATGTGTGGGCCTTGGGCATTAAGATATTCATTGGAGTTTCTTGTGCCTCTTTTGATTGTTTTTGGCTCTCTGTAGTGTAATTTTTGTGTAATTTTTTGCATTGATTCCTTTCCTCCGCTGTTCCTTCAACAAAATTGCATTGAATTTCAAAGAAAAGAAAAGAAAAGAAAAGAAAAATCAATTTGATGCCTTATTTCTCAAGCCATATTCTAAGTTGCCATTGCATATTGTAGGCACAAATGCAGATCCAGTGACCTTCAATCCATTAAAACGTGCCACAGAATCTCCCACAGAAAGCAGGTTTAATATTCATCATTGAGTTTTAAGTGAAACACCCAGGCAATTCCTAGTTATAGTGAATGTGTTTACTCCAAATTTCACAGGAAAGTATGGGAAGATCCCCAAAGAACTGAAGAGAAAAAGGGAAGTTTATCAAAAGAGTTTCATGCATCTGTTTGTAGCCATAGCATGCTTATCTGAATCTAGCTCATTTTGTGATTGGGGCTTTGTACACATAATGGATACCAAAAGGCTACAGATAATCCTAGAAAATGGGATTCCAATTGTTAGCAATCAGGTAATGGAAACACTTTCAGTTTCTCTATGATTTAGGCTATGTTTGGATGTATTGAATTGTGAATATTCATTTTTACGCAAACTCAACTTGCAGTCCTGTTCCTTTTAATTCGAATTTGAAAGTAATGTAATTGCAATTTGTGCTAAGAAACTATAATATGATTACTTCCTCTTTATTGTGATATTGCAATTCAATGAGCCAGTGTATACAAACACAACTTTGCACATGATGCTTTAGATATGAGGTGTTCATGCACTTACCAAACAAGGGTTGTGCTTTGTTAGGTGTAGCATTCTATTGTAGATATGCATCCTCAGCAGAGAATGGCAGAACTTTGTCAACTTACAGGAGTTAAACTCATAACATCTCTCTCTCTCTCTCTCTCTCTCTCTCTCTCCCTCTCTCTCTCTCAACCCATAAATCTCTCCCTCACTCGTGTGAGGACTGATCATCTACAGATGGTTGCACATATCTATATATTATTGTTAGGACTTCTAGCCATGTGTTCTATGTCCTGCACTACACATGTTTCATCTTGACTTCGAGCAAGGTTGCATATGATACTCACACCAGCTGTATGTATGTATGTGTGTACGCATGTACGTACATATGTAAATATCCATATTGAGATTACACATTTGTACATATGTATGCATGTATCCATACGTATCTACATATGCATGCATGATCTCAATTGAGCTTTCAAAATGATTAGATAGCAATGTTTTTGAACTTGGTAAAATCAATTGAGTACATGAACGAGTTTCAAGTTGACTCAGACACAGGACCACATTGAGTCTGAGTTGAGTCACAAGTTTTAAGCCCTGATTTATCCATGCATGTGTTCATGAATTTATGTACTAGTCAGGTTCTGATAGATTTTGAAATGTAGGAATGGAACTATGATGGCAAGTCTGCTATCTGAAAAGTTTGGCATGGAATCCATGGTTTCCAAACATGGCCTAAATGTTTCAGATGGTTGATGCATGGGGAGGATGGAGTCTCTTCCAAGCTTTGCTTCAAACACTGAAGAGAATAGCTTCTAAGCATGGTGTCTCTATCCCTACTGTTGCTATATTACGAATGCTTTTGCTTCATATATGTTTAAAAGATACCAATTCCAACTCGCTCTATCAAATTTAGCAAGGAAAACTACCACCATTCTGGAATTCCAGATTTGTTTATGTTTAAAATGTGGAATACTCTAAACCTTAGTCTGTGTGGGTTTTTTAATTTATTTAGGAGTACACTTGAATGTCACGTGTGAAGGGTGCATATGGATGGACGGGCGTGGATAAAACACATGCATCAATGTAGGCCCAATAGATGTAATGGAATTCAAGTTACAACATTTGTTGCCTTGATAGTTTTTGACTTTTTAAGGATAGGATCAAAGGATTGATTATTTTCCATGCATCAATTTGTTGAATGCTACTTTTTGACTCGTTTTTTTTTTTTCTTGTGTGCAGGATTTTAATCAAGTGTTCTTGAATTTAGGCCTACAAGCACGTCAGCCTTTTGGCACCACTCGTGCTATGAGTAGACCATATAGACGATTTGTTTTTATTTATTTGAGACCATTTTTAATTTTTTGTAATAAATATTATATTTTTTTATTGTGAAGTAATATAAATTTTGTTTAATATTCAGTTTTTATGTTTCAAATATTTTTTTAAAAAAATTGCAGGTTTTCAATTGAATTATATATAATAAAAAAATATTGTTGGCCTACTGGGGCATTTCAAATCCAAATCCAAATCCATCCATGAATAACTGTTAAGAAGCAGTGCTTTTGTCGGCGCTTTCTGGCCTTGGCGCTTCAATCAGCCACCGAAAGCGCCGCAAATCATAACGAGCGCCAAAAATTGTCTGAGCGCCGCTAGCGCCGCTATATCTATTAACGACACCACTATCACTCGGCGCTAGGCTTAATAACATTCGGCGCTCATTTAGATTTTGGCGGCGCTTAAAAGCGCCGCTAGGTGTTGATCTTCTTGTAGTGTATACCCGGGCACTAAAAAATTGTACAAGGTATACATGAACTCAAATTAAACCAAATATAATTTGAACACTTGTTTGTTAGAAATGACCTCCTGGATATTTTCTATCCCAAGCGTCCTGTCCAGAAATCAGATGGTGAAAAATTGCAAGTTTTTCTTCATGGTAAACCTAAATTAAGAAGCAGATTTCGGCTTGCCCCTGCCCGATAATCCATCTGCAAGGCTCCGTAGTGCCCACCGACCAAATTACTTCCGTAACCTATCTTTCTCAAAACGTGAGATTGAGAGAGATCTTTTTAATCTTTAAATAAAAGATAGTTACAATTAGATAAAATATCTTTTGATAGAGTTTACAATCATATAATACTACATTAGATGGAGAGAAGAATCCTGGCTCTTTGATGTACGTGAAGACTTGCATGTTGAGGAGTATTGGCCACCGATTTGATAGGTGACGGGCCCTCACATGTGGAGATTGCTATAAAAGAGTCCTCGCATGTTGAGTACGTGACTCAATTGGAGAGTCTCGGCTAGTTGACGCATATGAATATAAGCATATAGTATGGGTCTTATCCACGCTGTAAGTTGATTTTTTTGGTACCATTTTATAGCATGAGCCAAGGAAGATCCAAAGCTCAAATGCACCACACCACCACTGAATACAGCAGTGATAATGACACCTACTATTAAAACCTTCCCAAGGGCAACAGTCATATTTATTTTCCAACCTGTTCATAAGGTCATATAAACCTAGATGAAAGGAAAAAACAAATACCAACTTGGTACAAAAACTTTTGTGGCTCTCATGAAAGTTTTAATGATGGCCGTTTAATCCACACTGTATGGTCTACTTGAGCTTTGCCTCTGCCTCATTTTTGGGTTCATACCCTAAACTGATATGGAAAAAATAGATGGACAGCGTGGATAAAATTCATACATCACGGTGGGTCCTACAGAGCCCTGCTCGTCCAGGCGGGGTGGGCAGGATGCAATCCGCTTTCAGTTATAAATGACCATGTATCATCAATTACAGTCTCCTAGAGTATAGAAGTTATTTTTAATTTTTATTTTGGTAATAACTATATTGAAATTTCCCAAAAAATTAATAACTGCACCTCAGATATTGGAGCGGTCATTTAATAAAAAATAGAGATGGTTAACTGCCGGCTGTAAATTGCCTAATTCAGATTGGCCTCCGAATATTTCAAAAATGTTTTGTAAAACAACAAAGTAGGCAATTTTTTTTTTTTTTAATATACCTTCAAAAGCTTAAGCTTAAACATGTCGTGCTGGGCCAGGCTATGGAGCTAAGTACACAGCCCAATCCCAGCCATCGAGTTGCATATGCTCTCCAAGCGTAGTCCAAATCAGGCCAAATACAGAAGACCTTGACAGCCCTAGGGACAATGAGGTTTCTTGCACAATGTTTTTTAAAACTACACTCACTTGTTTCCTGCAACCATGAGAGGTAATACACGTGTCAATAGGAAACATATAGCGAACATGCAATTCGTCCTTCCAGTAGGACCTGAAATTTCAGCGATAATAGGTTATGTGCTATGTGCGGAAGCTTAACAGAGCTATAAAATGATGACTATATCATAGAGGGGTGATTATTACCAAATAAGTTTTTTTGTCAATTAAATACATAATTGCTTACTTAAGCTAATATACTTATTAAACTAAATAAAGCAATTTAACACTAAGGATTCCAAGCCAATAATGAGTCCAATAGCATATACTACAATGACTGCAAAATGCTAAGCAACTAGTATATAAACATAATAGTATACATGTGTGTGTGTGAAATGTGTTAACTATCAAATTCTAACATTCATATAATCATGCATACATGTAATTTATCAATTAATCAAATAAACATAATTAAATAAGTGCTCAAATGACAATCCTAAACATAAGCATATATAGTGGTTCAGTTTCCCCACTCCACTCTCGGCAGATGCACTCAACCCATGAGTGTACTGAATTTCACTATCGAAGGTTTTAAATCAGGTTCGTCTCTAACATTTATAATCTTGCATAAGGATCATGGTCCTACGCAAGGACCTACTTAGTATACACTTCTGTAGGAGGCTCCCAAAAGAGACTTTAGTTAGTTTTTAATTGGCTAACCTACAACCTCTGTCCTAATACAAAGACCCACGTTTACTTCTGTTGGAGGTTCCTACGGAGACTAACATGTATACACCCGTGTCCGGTGAATTTGGCCGTACACAAGAGCTTAAGTCCTTGAGTCACAAATTCTTACTCTCAATACTATATAAGGAAAGAGAGTATAAACTCATACATGACACTTACTTGTCAAATTGAGTCTTTTTGACGTGTCGTCTCAGGTTGCTTGAGTGATGCTCTCCCGTGCTTCAATCAACTTTCATTTTGCTCCATTGATCGTTGATGTCGATACTTTGTCAAGGCTTCAACTTCAAAATCAAATACTTTGTATGTAATGCTCCATTGAGGTGATCAGTATGATGAGAGTTTGGTAAAATCTCCTACAACTAATGAAAAGTTAAATTCTTAGGAGATTTTCCTCAATAGACACTCCAGAGGTTGATAAACACTAAAATTTATTAATAAAATCAGTGTCAAACTCTAAAAAAGACTTGAGATCATGATCTTCTTGTAAAGGAGCATGAAATACTTATTAGAGTGAATAATCATTAAGAAAAAAGCATAAATCTCAATAGGATAGAGCCTATGAGGTTTGGTAAAGCTTAATTGGGATGCACTATGGTTTCTAAAATACCAAGATCTATGAATTTCCCAAAAATTCGAATGCAATATTTATAACATCGATCGAGCCTAGCTTTCGATCGATCGAGCTTGACCAAAAATGGTCCGGTGAACTCGATGGACTATTTGGCCATGTTCGATCAAGAGGAAGCAACGATTCCTAATCGATAGAAATCGTGTCTCAAGCGCCCAAACTAAATCGTATTTAGGCAAGTTGCTTGTTGGACGTTTTTTGCCGTGTTCTGTTGATTGACTTGATCGATCGAGCTTCGCCCGAGCACACCATTAAGAGTGCTGGTTTTGGCCAGTTTGATTTCCAGTAGCTCGGGAACTCTATATTCTATCTTATCATATTTTAATAAGGCTCTTAAGGCTAAGGGATAATCAAAACAAGGTTTACCTGTTAAGCCATGATCATCTAGAGGCTTATGGTTATCTTGGGTTAAGGGTTAGGGTCACTAAGGCACCTCATATACCTATTCTTTACTCATTGATACTCATGTCCACTTGTGTCTACGGTCTTCAGTTTCCAAGGGCTTAACCGACTATCCGACACAATGACTCACATAATGACAAACAAGGTACACAAATCAGTGTACTAATAGGACCTAATACAAGTTCTTTCTAGAGGTCTATTTTGTTTTATACATTGTGTTGTCCCTCGGATGCAGAATTCAGTCACATGTGGTATTTGTAGGCGTGCCAAAATTGACTATGTAGTTCAATTTCAACTGAACAACTTTGACCCCAAGCTCCAAGATAGGTAGATATGTTAGCATTGACAATATATGACCGATGTCTTTTTTGACGATATATGACTGAGATGTGAGAAGACCGATCGCCAATTTAACCACTTGCAAGATGTTGTTAAAAATGATTAGGCGATTATCGAAGGGTAGGGTCCATTCTATGAAAGGACTTTCAAACACAAAAGCAAACAAAAAAAGAAATACTTACCGTCGACTGCTAAGAGTAATTGCAACACACCTTTCTAAGAACAAAACTTCTTGTATCGTAATGGTAATCGTCCAGCATATGAGCAAAAACTTGGATTATAGCTACTATATTATTGTTACTTTAATGTAAGATTTAGGCTACTGGTTACATCAAGGAATGTAAAAGACTGATTATGCTAATGAAAATAAAGGATAATTGAAAGATAGACAATTTTGTTTGATTGAGTTAGTATTAGACACTTTGCTTTGTTGAAATCCTTTGCTATTTGTAGATCTCCTTGCGGTAGTAATGTAGATGCTTCTTCCTCACATTCAGTTGATAGCAATCGCTTTAGCACCACTTCGGCCTTCCAGACTCTTATTGGACACTTGTCCCGGTAACCACCTCAACACTACTTTTTCTCAATCATGTCCTGCATTCGAGCTTCTCGGCCACGCTTCGTCTATTGATGACATGTAGTACTCTAAGCAACGCCAATTATAGTTCCGCAACACGTGCTCAAAATATCCTCAAATATCTTAGATGTGCTTTATAATTCTCATGTAATGACAAGTGTCCTTTTCTAATAAGTTGTTACTGAAACAGTAAAAATATGGTACAACGTTACCCCCTACGTCGCTTCACCTTTGGGTAAAAAGGTGAAAGTGATGGTGGTCTGTTGTTCAATGCAATAAATGCGATCGATCTGCTTTCCACATGTCAACTCCCTATTAAATCAGCTCGGTCGAGATGAAAACCGAATGATGGTTTTGCTTCTTTTTCATGGCCATCATTATGACACATTGCATACAATCGAATTGTGTCAACTCTACAAACACCTTTAAAGCCTCAAGATCCTAGCCAAGACTCGTGAAAGGATAGTCGAAATGGTATAACCGTATATCCAAACAACATGGCGATATATGGAAATAGGCCGACATCTACAAATGCATCAATCTTTCTGTGTACAAATATACAACAAACACTTCCCTTCTTGCTGCAACTTCATATTTTTTGGATTCGATCGACCAAAACCTTCCACTTCGGATGTGGTCCCATGAGTCCAACGGTCATAAATTGTAACATCCCGGATTTTTTCCAACCTGGAGATAGTCGTCCTTAGGCAATAGGTCGATCCTAACACCTCTTTAACTTGTCAGAACTCAATCCCAAAGTCTAAAATCGCTTTTTAACCCTTTTCCTTCACAAATCTCACCTCGCACCACCTCATTCTTTAAATCTTTCTAAGTACTTTCACATTAGACACAAATCTTAGAGTTTAGGTGATGAAGAACAATACTCAAACTCAAAATTACTGTAAACATAAATAAAATGAGCTTTTAACCATTACCCTTATGGAACCCCACAAAACGAATAGGTTATTTGGAACATTAGCCTCTCCTGCCCTAGGACCTTCTTCTGTTGTAACTAGGGCGTGATTCAGTTGAGTATTAATAACTTGGATCACTTTATATACAAACTACAAAGGCCCAAGTACCACCTCAGACAGAAATCTTACAGGACTAAATCCTTTAGAATTTAGACAAAGTTAACTAAGTGCTAAACTAGATCACATACGAAATCCGCACTAATCACTTTAAATCCGATCTGCAAGACCCAAAACTTGTAAAATCAGTGACGCTAGGTTACCCTAAAATCTAGGATCAATCTCATTACTCAGTTGCTCTCGGGAGCATCACGAAACTCTGTATCAAATCTGGACCGCACATCGAAAGTCTGAATGATATGAGGTTATAGAATTAGGACCGCCTTGCTGGGCTTGACAACCATCTCGGAAATCAAATCCAGATAGTGTCCCACGGCTATTCGCTTGAGCCTGGAGTGAGGAGTGTCAGAAAATGTGAATTTCTTATTAAATTAAATATGATTTAAGTAATCTAAGACTTGATGTTTGCGGGCAAAATATAAGTAATCAGACCGTCGAAATTTGACCCAAATACACCCTCGGATCAGGAAACATTTCCCATACATGTCTGTGTACTTCTAATCCTGATCGTGTTTCTGTGACCGTTGAACTAAAACTGGTCCGCCACGTGCGATCTGGAAACCCGATTGGAATGAAAACTTAACTCAACCTAGATCCATAGTTAGTGAGCTTAAGTCCGACCTTTGGCACTCCAGAAGTGCTCCGTTGAGGCGGAACAGACCCGCTTTGGACATAACCTAAGTATACCTTGACCCTGGGTCTATTTTAGAGAGTTTTAAGCCGATATAAGGACCTTAAACCCTCTCTCATTCTCACCATACGAATTTCATAAAACCTAGGAGAGAGAAGAGAGAAAAGAGAGAGAAAGTGTGAGACAAGTGGGAGAATCTTCCTGCTATTCTACTCTGGTGCTATACGTGCTTAACCATCACGATCTAATCGCTTTTCCGGTGATTCTGACTTCATTTCTGGTAAGAAAACCCTAACCCTAACCTGTTTTAGGGTTTCTATTGGTATAAGTAGCTAAGTAGCTGACTTACCTTGTGTTATAGGTCGCCGTATCGACGTTGACGAAAGCGCAGAGTTTCTGTTAAGTTCGTTACGTTTCTACGGCGTAAGGTGCGGACTTTAGACGTATAGGTTATAGTTTTCAACGCTTTCAATGTCAGATAATGATAGATTCATGATCTGGGTGTTATTGTATATGCACAATACGATGTTCGTTTTACGTTTCGGATGCGTATACAACTTATGGCATATTGTGTATTCTGTATTTATGTAGAAAATACTGTATATGTATAACTTTTGAAAGTGTGTTTGCCATGATTAATTACTGTATGAACATGCTATATACATGTATAATACTTACTCGGTGAAAGGATTCACCCTAATACATGTTTTTGCTAGTATACGCTATGTATGTTAAAAGAGTGTATTTTAAGTGTTTGTGAAAATGTTTGTAAGAGTAAGTACTTAGATGATAGTGTTTTAGATAGGTGTTGAGATAGGATTCTCATCTAGTGATGTGTATGATTTCCTTCATATAAGTTGTTTAAATCAATTGCTTACTTATGAAATATATGTGTTTGTGTTTCCTACTTGCCTTGTGCTTTATAACATGCTTGTTAACATGTTGGAATCATTTTGTTTATTCTACTTTACTCTACATGCTTTTGATTAAGGATTGAATATGATTGGGGCTATGTTATAGTTTAGACGATTAGTAACAGACTTGAGTTCATGGTTGAGATTCATTTCGCCACGTTGGATGTGTTTGACGAACCTGAGTCGTACTTCGGTTGGCAACAGTGGTTAGGCCAGGCGAAGTGCTTATGCACTTCATGTCGTTCAGTTGGTTGTGCACTCGTGCTAGTCGAGCTCATCAAGTAACCCGATCTGTCTAATATATGTTCACCATGATTGGACGCCATTGCTTAAACCTAAGGTACCAAACTTACCAGTGCAACCCCGTTAACCTTGGTACCTCGATCCGCTAAGACTCATGAGCCGAGCATGGTGGTATGGGACACCGTGGTCGAGCTGTCGGCCTACACTGGGGCCACGAGACTCCCCGTAGTGACCAGTAAGCAACCCAGATTCGTGAGCCGAATATAGTGGTATGGGACACTGTATTCGAGCTGTCGGCCTATACTATTTTGATGGGTGATGGGGGAGTGGTGTAACGAGTGCGTGTAACAGCCCTGGCAACCCTGACCGTGCCCGGTGTAGTGACCTCGAGCATACTTTAAATCTACGGTGAGGCAACGAGTCTTCCCGTAGTAACAGAGTATAAACTAGGCCTGCATTGATAAGGTGATGGAGGAGCGGTGCAACGAGTGCGTGTAATAGCCCTGGCAGCCCTTTGCAGCGACCTAGAACTACGTCATCGTATGAGATTATCTAGGACTGACGACCCTAGAATGGATCATTGTTTGGGAATGATATAAGGGAGGTACCTTAGTTTTCCAACACTGCTGTATGAAAAGGAATAATAACAACTCGGTAATCATGTTCATATCGCACTGCATGTGCCTGGAAGATGTGGAGCACCGAGGGATGAAAGCATGTCGCGGACGTAAGATGGTGTCACACGAGGGAGTATGTTGACGAGGGCATGCATCATGATTACATTTCATCCTTGCATTAAGAAGAGTAGTTAGGATTGTTTGACTGTACTGCTTTATCATTACTGCTTGACTGAATTGATAACATGTTAACCTATGCTTTATTGTTCCACTAAGTTAGCTACTCACTCCCACGTTATGGGACGGTGTTGTGCATGCCAACCAGACTGTCTTAGCTGCAGGTGATGGCGATGCTTGTGAGCCGGAGCCGGACCTTTGCGACGACAAGGATGCTTTCTTGTATATGCTATTTTTGGTGACTTCATATGAGCCGTATCTTGATCGACAGGGTTACAGGGATGTCGACTAGATGACCTTACATAATTTTGTATATTTTGGAATTGTACTTGTCATTCATTAACCTGGTAACATTATCACACTCTGGAGACTTACCATGGTTTATATATTTTATACATCTATCACAGTCTTCCGCTTGCAATTTAACTGTCTCTGGAGTATGATATATTGTTTTGGTATAATCTCATTCATGTTTCAATGCTCTCATCATAATCATCATTATCTATGTTGCATAAGTGATGCGTTGGAACTTGGGAGCTGAGCTTTGCTCGACCCCCGATTTTTAGGGCGTTACATAAATATCTTCACTTTCACTCATCTTTTCCCTTTTAGATATCCAATCTATCCTAGCTTCATTGAGGACGATGAACAATACTTCGTCCTTTCATACAAGAATGGCAAAATTTACTCCAATTTTATGCAAATTCAGTGCAATACCCATGTTACCGTTGATTATCAAGAGTACATGATATTTTTATTGATGTGAATTTTCTGTTATTTACTTTGTGTGAGTGTTGTTCATATCACAAAAGAGTATGTCCATCTAGCCAAGGCACTAGCCCAAGGATGACAGGTAGCTTTGGCTTCGTTCGTGCTCGACCATCTATATCGCGGCATGTTTGAAGCAACCTCCAAATATTTTTAGCTCAGTGAAGGGCCTCTTTGGCTTCTTCAGATGTGGTTTTCTGAATATTTTCACTTTGCTTTTGAAAATCCTATTACTCCTTCCAATTCTTGTACTTCTTTTGGCCAATGTAACATTTTTTACCCTAAGTCTACTCATTCATTTACAGACTATATAAACTTCTTCTTCTCTCTCAGCCCAAATAAACCCAAGTGTTCTTTTTTATCCCTTTAACAATAAAGAATTTGGTCTAGACTGGTTCATAGAAGAATATAAGACAACCAATGTTGAGATGTTCGAGCTTAGAGAAAAAACTTGGAAGAGTTATCTTATATGCAAAGATCTCCCCTATGACGACACTGTGGAGACAGGTGTTAATGCTAAAGCTGGGGTCGAACAGTATTGTCCCAATTTTCCTTCTCGCCAATCAACCTAGCTCAATGCATTCTTTACCCATTCACCCATATAACTTACAATCAACCTCCAAACCATCGTTTGCTCGTGGATTTGGTCAATACTTTCCAAATTCTCCAAAGCAATTTTAAATTTATAAATTCTACTTTCCAAATTCCACTCTTCCCCAGCTATCCTCGTTAGATGCTCACTTTCTGTAATTGGTGATTGAATTATTATGAAGGATTGGTTGTTGAACCCACCGAACTCATAATCACCCGATCTTTCCTTCTGTAACAAGGATTGAAAAACATGTGACTGAGAATTAGAAACCAGCGACCGAGGGTAATAAAAAGACAATGGTATCGAAATCAAATGTCCCTAGGCCAGAGAATGACACTGTCGCGAAGAATGACATTGACCACTTTGACCATCCCCCTTTGTCAACAATAAAGGTGGTCAACCCAGCATCACCCATGCCAAAGCATCAAAAGGTTACAGTTGTAGGCTATGCCAATATGCAACTACAAGCCCAAATGGCCCTGACATCCACAAATCCTCTCATTCTTAGGAGGATTGCAAATCTAAGACCTATTCTAGGTCACATCCCTAAACCCCCTACTGCTCCAACTATCTTAAATAGTTCTTCCACAATGACTTGGGTTGGTTGAGCCATGAGGAAAACTCTATATATTTTTTTACAGCTAATATTGTTTCTGCCTTAAAAAAATATTATAATACAAAGTATTAGATGTGAATATCGCTTTCGAAATATTCTTGGGAAATGAAGAAAGTGCATAAAAGACATGTAAAAGCCCACTTCAATCAAGCTTGGAATAAATGAGAGAAAACAAAGAAAATGTTGAATGCCCAACCTTCCTCTTGATTGTTATCTCATACCTTGCAGACCCAATCCACCCCCTTTTCCTACCCTGCTCGTCCTCTTGCGATTGCTATCGGCAATTCTACTAAAATTCAATAAATGATCGAATGACACTCCGCTCTTATTGTTTGCTCTAACTTAAGTAGACATTTTCTATTTGTTTGCTTGATACACTATGCTTTTTCTGACATCTTTTATTTATGCAGTGATAGGGTTAATTTTGGCCACTGAGAAACAAATCATTTCTGCAATACCACAACCTCAACAACTCAAAATAACCATTGTTGTTGCTATAACTGGCAAGCCTACCACACCAATGGAAGAACTCAATATCTTTGATTTTAAGGCGAATATGAGCAATGTCCCTTAACCTGATGATTAAGCTCAAGGGAATACGAAAATTGTCTAATTGGTAGAACCTTTCCATGTTTCTGTCCATTCTGAGGCTTCATCAATCACTCTCAATCAAGAAGATGATGATCCCATTGTAGAGACCCCATGAAGTTATCGAAAGACAACATCTTCCCATTCCACTCCTTCATCAGCCAGTCACTTTGCGCCATTCTTGGGACCTACTGAACAAAATGTCCCTGGCACAACTACTAAGGGACGTGTACTGATTTTTTATGAAGAAAAAGAACCATATTGGCCATTTGCAACTCCTGTTCGAGCTGCAACTACTGAAACTCTTGTGACCAACAATGTTGTTATTCATTACCTCCTCCGGTAACCAAGAAAAATATTTTCTGTTAAAGAAGTTCTCTCTTCCTTCAGCCAAACTCTCAGCAGTGACATTACCATGGCCGAGTCCCCACTACCTTCCTTAGAACTTCATCAACTTCAACATGAATTACGAGCTCTTATACACTCGGGGGCTATTAAAATCATCTCCACAGGGTTAGTAGAGAGACTCGCACTTCTCATTCACCGCTATCAAGTACTTTCTCGCTTGTATGAAACTATTTTTACCAAAATGCCCATACTTCATAATTCATGGACTTCGTATAAGAGTATCAAGATATCAACACAACGGTTGATAGAATCCAAGCCCAGCATTCGGCTGCAACCCTTGAGGTGACCAAGGTCACTGCTACTGGAGTAAGACTCTCTATTGCACATGCAAAACTGAAAGAGTATGATATGAAAATGATCGATCTTACTGCTTAGATCGTAGTGCTAGAGAAAAAAACTAGAGGCATTGAAGAATCTTCATGAGGAGTTGGCGAATATTAAGGAAAAACAAGAAGGGGAGGTTAGCTCGTTGGTTACCTTTGTCCAAAACAAAACTTCTTTTGTCGGCCAGGCCAGGTGTATGGCCTTGAAGACTCAAACAGTTCTTGATTGATAAGAAGTCAGGTAGGTAAAAATACTAGAGACAATGGCTATGTTTTCTTCTTTTGATTTTTAATTCGTGTGTTGGCATGTATAATAATTTGAATTTACAGAATTGGCTAGAGTGCCACTTTTGCTTTTCATTGTCTCGACCATTCTCTACTTGGCATTTGTTCTTCTTTTCTATCCCACCTACAGTAAAGAGCATAACTGTCATGGTGACATGGCATAGAAATGAGAGGTCGAGTGTCATTTCCTTAGCCAAAATAAATGCCATTGCGGTTGCACGTCCCAACTTCCTTAGAAGGTGGTACGGGGCCTTACATGCCATTACTACGAGTAATCTTTGCCATAATGCAATAAATGTGGGAACGATCCCTGCCATTTAATTCCTATTGAAACAACACTTGGCTCACATTCTCTTTATGCTTCTAGATTTCTTTTGCAATCAAACCTTCTTTTTCTTCTAACTCCTGAACAACCATGTCTTTAATTGTTATTTCTTCCTGTCCTTCCTAGGCTAAGGGTTACCTGAAGGAAATTTTCTCTGACGATCTCACTTTCTACAGTCAATCTGCCCTATTGTTTGATATTGACGCCTTCATCTAGGACAACAGGGAAGATACATTCGACCCTGAAAGAGATCTTGGAGGTCCTAAGAGAACTTCGCCACCTTAGGAACACCTACTTTGAAATGGAATTCGAACTGCAATGCGTCCTATCCTTCTAAAAGAAAAAATATGCTCCTCAAGATGAAGCCCCCCTCCAGCCCGAGAAATACAAGGGGGCTTGGAATGAGCACCTTTGTTGGACTTGGCAACACCAATTTTGAAAAAACAGTGCCGGGAGTTCTCCAGACTCAGTGCAAGGATCTGATGGACGACATCAAAGAGTTAGATCACTGCTACAGTGAAAGAGATCGCACTAATCTGGAGGAACTCCTAACTTTTATAGACTCCCAGATTGGTATCTACCAATCCTGGTCACAGGAGAGCGGTGTTTGTAAAAGGGAGATAGAGAATAACGCCGTTGTCCTCGGCTGTTGCGTGGACAAAGTTGTGTGCTTCATCGAGTAGGTTGTGGCCAAAGGAAGATCTTGAAAGGACATGAAGCATCAGGTGGAGGAGACCAAGGCTCGTGCGTAACGAGAGTTCGAACAACTCAAGGAAACGCAGGCCTAAAATGTCAACTCGATCTGGTCTTTGTTTATATTTAACTTTTTGTTACATTTTCTATTATTATTATTTGGTTTTTTTAATCGACTGGGGCCTATATTATGTTCATTCCTTTCCGCATTAATAAAAGATTTCATTCTTTTTCATATTTTTTATAAAGCCCACCCCCACACAGCACATGATATTGTCTGTTTTGTCAAAGCTCACAGATTTAAAAAGCGCTATGCCTGTTAAGGAAAGAACCCAACTTATAGCTACCACAATTTTGGACGATGCTTCCGATATAGGATAAAGTTTCACCTTCACTGTGTGCATAGTAGCCTGCCAGCCACCTAGGGGCCCGCCGACATGTAACCACAGTAAATGGCGTCACAATATCCCCCACCGAGGGCAGAGCCATCCTCGGCTTTGATACCACTTGTAAGGCCCGCCCCCACAACGTATGATATTGTTCGCTTTGCTGAAACTCACAAATTTAAAATGTTTCATGACTGTTAAGGAATGAACCCAACTTATAACCACTATAACTTCGGACGACGCTTCCAATGTGGGACAAAGTTTCACATTCACTGTGTGCACAATAGCCTGCTAGCCACACAATAGCCTACCAACCACCTTGGGGCCTGCACACATGTGTGCCCACCCACATGTGACCACAGTGACAGGGCATCACATTTTTACATCTCGATTTTGTTTATTTTCGGTCTATCTGTGGTTAGCGGTAGGGATTTATTGCTATCAATAAATACTTACTTGTCCTGGCTTCGCATTACTTCCCATAAACTGGGATAATAGGCCTTCAGAAAATTTTCATTAATTAGAGCTTTCGTGACATTTTCTTGCATGTCACGAAGAATGTAGGATCCTCCTCAGAGAACATGGACAATTGTGAATGGTCAATCCCAGGTAGGTGACCATTTCTAAAAAGCATCATCTCTTGACCCCAGTGGCAACACCACTTTCCTTGAGTAATTACGGCAGTGATACCAATACTTGATTCGATGCTTGTTTTTTTAAGCACTAAAACTGAGGACACTGGCAAATATAAGTGGGGCCCACCGTGTTATATGTGGCTTATACACACTGTCCATCCGTTATCCTAGCTAAAGTTAGGGCATGACCAAAAAGATGAGGGAGATCATCTAGCTCAAGTGGACCACACCACCAGATTTAGGGAATCAAACACCTACCTTTAAAAACTTCTTGGGGCCACTGTTTCCTTTGGTGTGGGTCACTTGAATGTTGGATCTGTCTCATTTTTTGGCTCATGCCTCAAAATGTTACGCTAGAATAAATTAACAGCGCAGATACATCATATATATCACGGTGGGGCCTATAAATTTAAACTCATCCTTTTGGACCGGTTTTCCAAGCATAAATACAAGTGAATTTTCAAATGGGACGGAAGAGTAATCATTACTTATTCACGGTGCATTTACATTGGATTTGGAAAATCAAACAAGCCCTTAGAGAATCCAACGGAAGGCACGGGGATGTAAAATAACTAAATTAATGAGGTACCTAGATGAAAAGCTGTTTAAAATAGGTACACAAATGTGAACTCCAAAATCAGTAAGGTAACTTTTTATAATAATTACTTTTCTTGGGAGGTTTTTGTCTTTTGTAGAAATGATAATGAAAATTAATGCATAACTTATTGTTAGTTAAAATTAAATCAGAATGGTGTGCGCTTCAGTCTTCTGATACTTGCTTGTATGACAAACAAAATACTAACTTATCTTGAGCTATTTGGACAAGGTTTAACAAACAACTAAATAGCTTATCTAGACATATGTGTGTAGACAGGCCTAATCCCAACATCAACATAGGCTAGCCTATTTTGAACATATCTATCCATGTCAGCTCCTCTGAGCAGAACTTTGAAGGTAACCAAATAACACATTTTGAAGAACCTGGATTTTGTAATAGTCAGCGAACAGGCTGAGTTTGTGATGCAAAAGGGGGGGGTGCTGAATCTATGGTGTGGCCTCTGACTATAAGCAGTTCGATCATAGACCAACATGACAGAGTGACACAAAAGGTGCAGTTTGAATGTCGGTAAAATCTTTAAGTTCTAAAGGGATTATTGGTAATCAGGTTGCAGGGGTTGATTGGATAACTGCATTTGCTCTTTAAGGCTTTATAAGTTAAAAACACATTAACTTTTAGCTGTAAACATGGTTATGTTTCATATTACAGGTAAAATTTTTACAACAAAAAAACATTTTATATAATAAAACACAATGGTTGATACACACTCAAGATACGTGGGGCCCAATGTAATGTATGATATATCAAATTTATCCATCATATACTTCCATTGATGCTCTCCTATAGCTCCTAAAAAACAGCTTGATTGATCATCAGATGAACCACACTATAGGAAAGGATGAGACGTCCATCATTTAAAACTTCTACGTTACAGTTGGAGCTACTGTCCATCTAGTGCATGCATGCTCTAATGCTCTCCTAATGCTCCAAAAAAAAATCTAGTCCTTTTTATGTCATTTACTACCCGAAGTTTTATGTGGTCTGAATTCTGACTTCATACATTATAAACACTTTACAAGTTAAGCAAACATATAATTTATTTATATGTAAATAGATTACTATTTAAAAGCCATAAGGAATAGCACGTAAATAATTTATCCTTGCAATTTTTTTAGATGAAGAGTGTTTACAACTTAAATTTACTGGCATCCAAGCTACTTAATTTCAACAAAATAGCAAGAGAAAGGAAATTTTCCCAACCTTTTGTTATCCTGTCTGTCCCTCCTTGGAGGAGAAAAGAATCGAATTTCATTTTAACGGTCTGTGCCGCCTCTCTTCGTGGGCCTCTCCGTTGGCTGGGTTTGCCTGTGTTATATTGGTGGGCTGGACTTTGACAAACCTTAGCCAGGCCCATTGACAGCCTTTACCAAAAGTGTAAGTAATCGTTCATCTCGTTTTTTGCCAACACTGGCGTGGGCAGCAGCAGCATTCAAAACCATCTCTTCTAGCCAGTCATGGACTCTTTTCCCTCTTCTCATCTCACTTCTCCTCCACCACCCAAGAAGCTGAAAATGTCCACCACCACATCCGACGACGACGACGCTCCCAATCCCTCCTCCGACGCAAACAAACCCAAGCGCTTCAAGCGCCGCAAGATCGCTATCTTCCTTGCCTACTGCGGCTTCGGCTACCAAGGCATGCAGA
The DNA here is from genome assembly GCA_030180095.1 of Magnolia changhungtana. Classification (NCBI taxonomy): domain Eukaryota; kingdom Viridiplantae; phylum Streptophyta; class Magnoliopsida; order Magnoliales; family Magnoliaceae; genus Magnolia; species Magnolia changhungtana. The sequence goes on from JASAUF010000525.1 coordinate 3,515,740, forward strand.
AGAACCCTGGCGCGAAGACCATCGAATCCGATCTCGAAGACGCTCTCTTCCTCTCCGGCGCCGTCCCCGAACCTGACCGCCACTGCCCTAAACGCTTTGACTGGGCCCGTGCTGCTCGCACTGACAAGGGCGTCTCAGCCGTCGCCCAGGTCGTCTCTGGTCGCTTCTATATCGACCCTCCCGGACTCGTCGACCGCCTCAACTCCAATCTCTCTCCTCAGATACGCATCTTCGGATACAAGCGAGTCACGGGCTCTTTCAATGCCAAGAAGTTCTGTGATCGCCGCAGGTACGTTTACCTCCTCCCTGTCTTTGCTCTCGATCCCAACTCTCACCCCGACCGTGAGAGCGTGCTGGCCAGCGTTGGCTCTGACAACGAGCTTCTCAAGTGCTTCGAGTGCTCAGAGCGTGGCCGCAAAGTCATTGGTCTTGTGGGCCGCCGGGGTGCCAATGAGCATTCAGGAGCAACGGCAGAGAGTGGTGGAAATACGGTTTTTTCTGAGGCTGAGAGAGCGGAAGAAACTGAAATAATGGAACCGGGGCTTGTCAGATGCAGTAATGGAGAATTCAAAGAAAATGAAAAAACTGAAGAACCCAGAACTGAAATAAATGAAGAAATTGAACAAATGGAAGAATCCAAAACTGAAACAGCTGGGAAGAATGAAAAATGTGAAGAAACCAGAACAGTAATGGCCAAAACCGGTGAAAGAACCGAACCTGGATTGGGTGGATTCAATAATGGAGAGCCCAAAACAGAAATAACTGAAAATAATGAAGAAACTGGAACCAAAATGGTCGAAACTGCTAAAAAAAGGGAACCTGGGTTGGTTGGATTTAGTAATGGAGAGCAGACGGTGACACCAGCTGTGAAGGGTAGCGATTTTTATTATGGAGAGAAGGAGAGAGAGAGGTTTAATGGGATACTAAAGCATTATGTTGGGACGCACAACTTCCATAACTTCACTACACGGATCAAAGCTGAAGACCCATCTGCTCGGCGTTACATCATTTCGTTCTCCGCTGACACCGTTGTCACTGTTGAAGGGATGGATTTTGTTCGGTGCGAGGTTGTTGGGCAGAGCTTCATGCTTCATCAGATACGAAAATTGATTGGGCTTGCAGTCGCTGTCATGAGGAATTGCACGCCGGAGTCATTAATACAGACCGCATTGAGAAAGTAAGTGGTCGTGTGCTCTGTTCATGTTTGAAGCAGTTACATGTTTGAATGCAAAATCTTGAATTGTTGAATGGAAATTTTCAGGGATATAAATGTCAATGTCCCAACAGCTCCTGAGGTTGGGTTGTATCTGGATGAATGCATGTTTTCTTCATATAACCAGAAATGGAAAGATTCACATGAAGAACTGTCTATGAAACAGTATATGGAAGAGGCTGAGGAGTTCAGAATGAAGTATATTTATTCTCACATTGCATCCATGGAACAGAAAGAAGGAGTTGTGGGCCTCTGGCTGCACTCCTTAAACCACCGTAATTATCCTGACTTGCGTTCGGTCGAGGTCAATGGAGCTTGTGCCGATGTGGAATGTGTTCAAGACGTCAATGTGGGGAAGTAGTTTTTTTTTTTTAAATTAAGGGAAACGGTATTCGTATCTGGATTGCCGGATCTTTGGCTATTCTCATCTCCTGTCTTGAACAATTTTCAGAGGAAATGGCTGCCAAAAACTGCTTTCCATGCAATGTAAGCATCTTTTATTTATGTTTGAATGCCAATTCTCCCATATAGAAACTAACATATGACTTGTTTCTTTTCTTTTTTCTTGGGGAAAAGATTATATCTTGTTTTTGGAACTTGGACATTCACCATGCTGTTGGAATTTGTGTACTTTAGTTTTTAACTTCTAAATCTAATCACTCTAAAACTGCCAAGTGCCAAGATCATGTTAGTTATTCCATCGGAGTAGGTATCGTGAAGTTAACAGTACTCGAATACTTGCAATTATTTTTGCACAATTTCTAAACTGCAATATGAGGTGCTGAAAGGCATGTGTCTTCTCTTATTTATTTTATAGCACAAGTGATTTACAGATCTTCCTCTCCTGTTATGCACAGGTTTCACAGTTGAAACTCATGCATACACAGGTAAATCAGACTAGACTCAATTAGATTATAGCATATTACATTAATGTCGTAGATTAGAATAGTGTAGAGTTGAACAAAATGGATAAGATAGAATAAAAAAAAATATTGTTGCACTTATTTTATTCTTTTGTTGTCTTTTCACTTAGTCGTTAAGGTATTTACTAAAATACCATATAACCTTTCAAGTATATTTAACTTTTAGAACAGTCTCATTTTTAGATAGGTTCCATTCAGTTTTATCATGATACCAGAGTATGTTCCCATGGATTTTTTGTATATCCATGAGGGATTCAACTTCCAAGCTGCTGACCTCTATTCAATTGTGTATTTTGTTATATTGCACTCTATTTTGTTCTATTTGCATCATATTGATCATGTTATGTACTTATGTTCTATAATGTGGTATTCCATTGCGTTATGTTTTATTATTTTATTAATGGGCATCTCTTAACAATCTTGTCCTCCTAGTGAATGCTTAAAAAGGTTAAAATTGACTTAAAAGTGGTGGTTGATGTTTTGATCATTGCCGACCCCTTGAGGCTACTCCTTGACTCCCATGCTTTCCGATATGAGTAGATGGGTTAACTCCCATATACTAAGACTAGGCTGAGTCATTTGAGAGCAAGGTGACCTTTATGATACGGGTCGTAACGGCTATTACGGCCCCCGTAACGGCCGTTACGGTATCTTTTTTTATTGAAAAAAAAATCCTGAAAAACTTGTATTTGCCCCATAATGTTGATTAAAAAGTATGGAAAACCTGTATCTGCCCCATAATAGACAATTACGGGGCTGTTGTGGCGTTTATTGGGGACGTAACGTACCGTTAACGGCAATTATGAGTCATTTTTTTTCCCATAACGGCTGTTACGACCCCGTAACGCACAACGGTTGCCACCGTTACCTTTACGTAACGGCCTTTACGGCCCCATAACGGCCTTTACAATACACCATGTTTGAGAGTCTTGTGATTTGTTGGCTTGTCACAACTTGTGTCACATGACTCTCTAGCAATCATGGTATGTAAAAGTGGTTATGGTAACGATTGTAACCATTACGCATTACAGGGCTGAAGCTGTCGTTATAGAAAAAAATGGCTTGTAACGGCCCTATAATGGTCCCGTAATGGGGTCGAAATAGTTTTTTTAAGGCTGTAATGTAACAGTAATGGCGATGGCCATTATGACCACCATTACCATTATGGAATACCTTGCTAGCAACATTTTCAATATCGATATCCATGGATCTATGACACTCGTGGGATATGGAAACATATTGGTTATCGCATGGGAAATATTGGATTTCATGTGTATTGTTTCATTGTTTTTGGAAAACATTGGGAAATTAGACCAATTTTTCAATGAAACTTCAGGGGATGTTAAAAAAGATATAATCACAAACTTAGAAATCAAAAGATCACAAAATCAAGTGCATATAATAAGTTTCCTTGTATAAGGTCCTAAACTATGCCTTGGCTGACATAAGTGATGCAACTATGTTCAAAATCAATTTATATCATTTATAAATCTAAGAAATGGATTAGAAGTGGAAGATTTGACAAAAATGAAATTTTATAAGTTTTTTTAATGATTTTTTTTTTTAAAGGAAAACCCAAGTGTTGTTGTTGGTGTTGATGTTTTGACGATACAATGTGATACATTGCGATAATATCGTCGATATCCAAAAGTGCCTGGACTTCCTGTGGGTTTCGTATCACTAAGGTGCGATTTGATAATATCAACTGATATTATTGATATCGCAAACATTGCTCTTTAGAGTTTGGTATCTTGTTTTAAGGTATAAATTTAATAATTGGCAAAGTTGTCTTTTTCTTCACCCCTAACCATGTCTTTGGCGGTGCATTCCAAAACTTTGCCATTTTTCTACTGTTAAAAGTATTGTGGGCTGACACGTTTTGGGCGTTGGGCGACTTTGGGCTTTGGTTTGTTTGTTGGGTTTAGTTTAGGCATGAGTTTGGGCCCATATGAATGTGTTTTAGTTAGTCCTTAAGTAAGGACGAAAATTTTGTAATTTCAGCTATAATGAATGCAACCCTAATAAAATAAGATGGGAAAAAGGTGAGGAGGTTAGCATGTGAGCAGCTGTTCTTCCTCTAGTTTTTTCTTCACCTTTTCTTCTATTTTGTCACCTTTCTCTTTTCTTCTCTCTAGTTTCTGTTAAAACCATTATTCTTTCCCCATTTCATATGGTATCAAAGGCAAGTTGGTTGTCAAGGGATATACACAAGTTTATGGAGTAGATTATCTAGACACGTTTTCTCCGGTGGCCAAGCTCAATTCAGTTCGAGTTGGTATATCCGTTGCTGCAAATTGTGATTGGGTTCTCTTTCAACTAGATGTTAAGAATGCATTTCTGCACGGAGAATTGCATGAATAAGTTTTATATGGAGCAACCTTTTGGGTATGTTGCTCAAGGGGAGACATCTAAAGTGTTCCAAGTTAAAGAAGTCTATATATGGATTGGAACAATCACCGCGGGCCTGGTTTGAGAAGTTCAGTGGTGTGGTGGTATCGTATGGTTGAAGAGTGCGGTAGATCACTCAATATTCTTAAAAGCGTACAACATCTGACTACATTATCCTTGTTGTGTATGTGGATGATATTATAGTGATAGGTGATGACTTGGAAGGTATTGAGAAGTTGAAGTTGTATCTTCAATCTCAGTTTCAAATCAAAGATCTTGGTATTCTTCGATATTTTGTGGCATTGAAGTGGCTGGGCCTAAAGTTCGAATAAATTTATGTCAGCGAAAATATGCCTTGGACTTACTGGAAGAGACGGGTTTGCTAGGTGTCAAGCAGGCAGATACGTTGATGGATTCTTAACTTAGACTTGAGCCTGAAGAAGGAGAGGTATTGGCAGACCCTGTCATGTTTAGAAGGCTTATTAGTAAGCTCATCTATTTTACCATTACAAGACCTAATATTGCCTTCTTTGTTAGCGTTATTAGTCAATTTATGAAAAGTCCAAGAACCTCATATTTAGCTATAGTCATGAGAATTCTTAGGTACTTGAAGGGTAAACCTGAGAAATGTATCTTGTATAGGTCTCATGGCCATCTCTAGATAGCCGGTTATTCTAATGCAGATTATGCAGGGTCAATATATGACAAGCGATCAACTACAAGTTATTGTACCTTGGCAGAAATGTGGTTACTTGGAAAAGTAAGAAGCAAAATGTGGTTACTAGGTCAAGTGTTAAGAAAGGATATAGATCAATGGCCCACACCACTTGCGAGCTTATTTGGCTTAAATCCCTCCTTGAAGAATTGGGGTTTGTTGTCCAAGGTCCAATGCCTCTGCATTGTGACAATCAAGCTGCTATCCATGTTGCCAACAATCTGGTCTTCCATGAGAGAATGAAGTATGTAGAGGTCGATTGTCACTTCATTTGAGATAAGGCCTCTTAGAAGGAAATTTGCACTCTGTATATCTCCTCACAAAAGCTCTTGGAAGGTCTCAATTTTTAAAGTTCGTATCCAAGTTGGACATGCATGATATCTATGCTCCAGCTTGAGGGGGAGCGTTATAAGTATTGTGGCTCGACACGTTTTGGGCACAGGGCCACTTTGGGCTTTGGTTTGTTTATTGGGTTTAATTTAGGCCTAAGTTTGGGCCCATATGAATTTGTTTTAGTTAGTCCTTAAGCAAGGAGGACAATTTTATAATTTCAGCTGCAATGACTGTAGCCATCTGCAACCCTAATAAAATAAGATGGGAAAAATGTGAGGAGGCTCGCATGTGAACAACTGTCCTCTCTTCTTTTCTTCTATTTTGTCATCTTTTTCTCTTCTTCTTTCTGGTTGCTGTTAAAACCATTTTTCTTTCCATATTTCACACCTACCAAAAGAGAGCTCTGGAAGAAAAACCTTCTAATTGACAGGTGGAAAAACAACATTTTTTTAGGAAAGGTAATGCTTTTCTTGAAACACTAGGCTCTCAAATTTTATTTCAATTTGCGTTGATGCCTAGATCTTGTCTTATCGTAAGTTGGGTTCGTGAAGTCTTTACAACAAGGTATTCCATAACGATTATGACCACCGCCATTGCTGTCATAATATGGGGCTTAGCGGCCATTACATTATATATATATATATATAAACCTATTTCAAACCCATAAGGGACTGTTATGAGGCCATTATGGCCGTTAAAGAATTGTTACGGATCATTTTATTTTTTTTGGTAACAGCCATTACAACCATGTAACATAATGGCCATTACTTAACTGTTTTGGGATACCTTGCTTTGTAACCTGCACATGTTTGGTAGTGTTCCTCTTGGGGGAAGTAGAGATCCATCGAAAGCTGGCCTACCTTAAAACAGGGATTTCTATTACGGGTCATTTGGATGCATGGATCTTTTTTTTTTTTTTTTGTTAGCTTTGTTAGTACACCGACTGTCAGTTCACACTCACAGTTAGCCACCCCCACTAGGGAATCGATACCAAAACCTCAGTGTTGAAACGAGGTATCTTTCACTCAGTCTACCACTTGAGCTATGGATCAGGGTGAGCTATGGATCTTGTCTTACTGTTAGGGGATGACAATTGGCTGAGCTAAGGCCAGGTCAGGGATATTCCTAGCACAACCCTAATCCCTTCCCTAGCCCTAGCCCTTGCCCTTGCCCTAGCCCTAGCCCATCCTAGGCCCTAATGGGCTGAAAATGCTTTGGCCCACCACTAGCACTAATAGGCTGGGCCAGGGCAGGGCCTGCTCGATAAAGAAAATAGTTAAGTGATCAAAGGTTTTTTCCATTTTTTTGGGGGATATCCTTCATCCACAATACTTCCTGCACATAAATGTTGGGATCGGGGAAACATGACATTGTATCCAATGATTATAATTAAACTACCTGTGTACATCTATGGTGAACTGTTAACAAGCGTCTCCAAACGATTATAATGGTGACCCACTTGATGATTGGATTGGGCCAACGGGCTAGGCTTGGCCATTCATCATTGGCCCCAGTCCCAAGCCTAGCCTTTAGGCCAAGTTTAGGGGCCCAAATCCTAGCTTTACAAGGTTGGGTTGCTTGGGCCAGGCTGGGCAATCCTCCCCATTGCCAACCTTACTGTAAGTTTGGTTCTGCAAGTTTTTGTTATCTTCAAATGTTTGGAGAGTTCTGCCCAGGGGAAGAAGTGATCTTAAGGAAGGCAGCTTACCCAAAAGTGGGAAGTCTCACAACTCTCACCCTTAGCAAGAAGGTGGGATGTAGAGTTCCATGCATCTTGACTTTCCGCTTTCCTTAATTTGACTTGCATAGAAAAGCTTTGAGTTTGGCCGAGTGGGGTTTTTGACACCCAAGCACAAAAGCTTACATATATGGCACACAAGTAACTCAAATTAGTTTGTTCAACTCATGGGCTGCAATTTAGATAGATTGTAGACAAAAATTGATGCTAATTTCGCTTCTAAGTTGGTAGACTGGTGGATGTTTAATGGATGCCATGTTTGCAATTTCTGAATGCCTATGGATGAAGAATCACACTCCGCCAGACTATCAAATAACTCTTCCTTCCACCTTTTCTCACAGGTATCATGCTTCGCAATATACAGTGTTTACATACAACACATTTGTGCAATCGGGCTAGCCATCCTTGTCCCACATAATGAATGGCCTATATTAGGGGTTCAGATTATCCCACATGAGATGTCTAGGTCATGATACACATGAATCATCTGGAAGATGGTGAATTTATTTTTTTAAAAAAACAAAGAAGGCTTGGCTAATACTTGTTGTACATGTGCGGCCCACATGTTCACAGTGAGACCTACCCCTTAAATAGCTCCAATATTTTACACGTGTGCTGTATCTTGCATGTGTGAAAACTGATCTATCATTTGACATCCAAACACAATCTGGAGTTCTGTGTAACTCTGGAGTTGTCATCCGAATAATTGTTATTTGGCTTCATGGAAGTCTTCTTCCTTGAAGTTGAGTTACATGGATACTGATTTTCGTCACCAACCAAACTTCCTCACATCCAAACAGCTCCTTTCCTTACCCTTGGGGGGCGTCCAGCTTGAAAGTTGAGTTGGTTAGTGCATGCCTTCTCTAGAGAGAAGACTGAGATCAATTCCCCTTTTGGGGGTTTGAGCACGGAAACCCATTCCAAAAAGAAGAAGAAGGGAGATTGATTGAAGATGCAAGACCTTTTTTTTTTTTTTTTTTTTTTTTTTTCTGATACTATTGGCTTTTGGAATTATATTAAGTTGTACTTTAAAAAAATATTAATAATTGTTTCTGTTGAAATAGGAAAAAAGAAGAGGAGAGAACATCTATTTTCTCTTCCTCTAGAATCTTTTATTTATACTCTCCTGGCTATAAAGATAATCTTCTATTTATACAAAGAGGTAATTTTCAAAATAACCAAAAGATATTTAAAAGACAAGCGCAAAGTGGTTGGCTGCTCCCACTCGGTTCACGTCCTTTCCCGGGTACTTCTCCCCATCTCTGTTGCACCTTACGTATACGGCCGGGTAGCTTCCTCAAACTCAGTCTCGAGCTACGGGGCACTCGAACCTCCGCTGAGAAACCATAGCCCGAGCTAGCTTCCTTGCCGTATCCATAGTTGCACTTAGAGCTGGGCAGAATCCGACCCGATTCGATCCAACCGAAGGCCAGGATTGGGTCGGTTCGAGTAGGCCCACTCAGATCCGAACATACATCGAGTCGAGTTCGGATCAGTGGCCAATCCGGACCGATCCGATCCGATCCGATTCGGTCGGGTACTATATAATCAATATATACTTTTTTTATTTTCACTTTTTTACTACTCGCCTCACCTGAACGAAGCCCTAATCCCTCTCTTCTATTTCTCTACCCAAATGAGCGGCGCCGCACCCACCCATCTCTTCTCCTTTCTCTCCCGATTTCCCTCCTCTCCTTCTTTCTCTCCTCCTCTCTCCTTCTCTCTTCTAATTTCCCACATCTCCTTCTTTCTCTCCTCCTTTCTCTCCCTCTCTCTCCCGATCCTAATTCAGCCCAATCCAAATCGACTGGACAGACAAAACTCGATCTGACTCGATTTGGTTTCCCAGACCGAGTCGGACTTGATTCAGGTCAGGCCAACAAGGATTCAGATCGGATCGAGTCAGCCTTGCTAGACTTGGTCCCAGATCGGATCGAGTTCTGGTCAGGTTCTTGAAAAATTGGATCGAGTCGAGTTGGACCCAATCCGGTCCGACTCGACTCGATGCCCACCTCTAGTTGCAAGCTCTGCTTTCCCGCCCGGTACTTTGAATTTCATATTCAGTAAAAATGTCTTCACGAGCTTATTCATGAAGGGACATTGAGTGCTAAAGGATAATAACGAAGAGATATACATTAATATGGTGTTCATCAGGAGCACAAATGACAATGTACACCATCATTATGGTGCTATGCATGTACACACATAGCTGTATACTTTAACACTCCCCCTCAAGCTGAAGCATGTATATCATGCATGCCCAGCTTGTCAATGAGTTTGGGAGCTGAGGGAGAGATGGATTGCACTTTCATTGACTCCGGGATGTGAATGGCATGTCTGGTGGCTACAAGAGGATCTAGCAGCACTTCGTTGGTTGCGACTTAAATTTTTGGCTCTTCCGGTGGCTATGACTTGTTGGCTCCTTCAGTGGCTGCGATACTTCCCGTTTTGGAGATTTTTGTCAATGGCTCTTCTAGTGGCTCGATAATGAATCAAACAACAAATTAGCAATGGCACTGGTTTTGACTAGAAGCCTGATAGATCAAAATCAGAGTAATTTTCTAATGATTTAATAGTAATGACAGTCGTAAAGGAGGGTATAGGGTCTAGAAGAGGGATGGATGGTGGATTCTCAAAATAGAAAAGAAATATCAGCCAAGAGGCTTTGATACCATGTAGAAATAGGAAAAAGAAGAGGAGAGAACATTTATATTCTCCTCCTCTAGAATCCTTTATCTGTAATCTCCTGATGACAAAGATAATCTTCTGTTTACAAAGAGATAGTTACCAAAACAATTCAAATAGCCAAAAGATATTTAAAAGATAATAATGGATAATAACTAAGAGATATACATCAATATGGTGTTTATCAGGAACACACTAGACTGGAAAAATGAAAAGAAAAAGGAACACACTAAACTGTGTACAACATTACTATGGTTCTCCACATGTACAAACAGATCTGTGTACTCGAATGGCTTATTTCAAAGTCTACCTAGTTCTATTGATTTCTTTCAATTATTTAATGAACATGATGGAAATCAATAAATATCTAATTTTTTAATTTCTTATTTGCCCATTATTTCATTATGTTCTTCTAGTTTTTCTCTTTTTACTCTTTAATTTCCTCACTCAGTCGTCCCTTTTTTCTTTTCATTTGTTTCTCCTTTTTCTTATGTTCAATTTCTGTTACTTCGGTTGTTTGATGATTGGTCTTTAATATTGCCTAGTTTTCAACTTTTCGTTGATATATCATATTGTTCATTGTAGTTAACTTTATGTTGTGAATATTCTGACTTGTGAATGAAGTATGGATGAATCATTACAGACACTTATACTTCTGACTTATTTTTTCCTTTAACTGATCCACCAATTATAGTTTCCTTTTTTTCCTTCTCTTTTATGTATTTTAGAAACTAAAACTAGTGGCATGACTCTCCAAACTCCCCAAGCCACAGAGCTGCACCTGATTTAAGAGTCTCCAAGTTGTCTCGTAGTTAAACATGGCATAGTTCAACAACTTTAATCTTAGTCTAGTTCTTGAAGAAGTTAGTTGGATGGCTTCATTTTGAGGAAAAGATAGACACAAATATAGAAATTATAGGAAATAAGATATGCTAGGACACAGCTGGACTTTAAAGCTTGATATGCATGTTGGTTCACATTTCATGTGTCATTGTGTCTAGGATGCACTGTATGTATCAAAACACCTTTAGATGGACCAGGAACCATTTAATTTTGCTCTTCGATTTTGGGAATTTTGCTATTTGGGCTTCTTTGGATCAAGAAGAAGAAGAAGAAGAATAAATTGCGCACATGACCAAGAAAGTCATGAGTTTGGGCACATAAAGAAGAAGGAGAAGAAGGAGAAGAAGAAGACGGAAGGAGGAGGAGGAAGTGTAACTATCACTCTTGATTTTAACTTCTGAACATGAATTGGTTTGTTTATTGAATCATTCAACATGACATTCCAATATTTGGGCAAGTTGGAACTATATTCTGCATTTTTCTTGATGTGATGACTTTGTAGGGAATTCCTTTGTATGCTGACTGCATCTTGGGCCATTGAAGGGTTGTTTGCTAGGATTCATAGTTAAAAATGTTTTTTCATGCATCTGTAATACTACAGAAGTTGACTTCTTTGAATCTCAGCTTTTGCATGAGGAGATTTTGGAGAACTTAAAATTTGCGGAGAAGATCCAACTACTTATTTGAGCTTTCTGTTGTTGTTGGTTACTTCTTTTATCCTTTGCATTGATGATTTTAATTTCGTGCTGAGCTTAGTTGAGATGGATTCAGTGGTGCTATCTTAGGTATCCTAAAGACAAGAAGACGGATGGACTCAATTTCCTGTCATGAAGAAGCAATGTTTGTGTCCTAGGAGGACATGCTGACAAAGATGCTATCTTGTGAGCCTTATCAAACTTCATGTGGGGGAATGAAAGGGTGCACATATGGAATTGCTAAGTGGACGAAGGAGAACAAGGTGGTGAGGTGCTACAGGGTTAACACCCTGGGTTAAACTTATACCTAGAGTTTGGGAAGCACAATGGAGCCAATGATTTGGTTATTTGATGGGTTTCCTTACTTTTTCAATATGGTCATGCATACTTGTTGCTGGACATAATGTGGATAAATGTAAGATTAGGTTTTGGGTTCAATGAGATTTAGGATTAGTCAAACAAAAGTAAAGAGGGGCCTAGGTGGTTATCAGTAGATCAGACTATTAAAGAAAAGATAAGGATGAGAAAGCAGAGGATAATGGACTGAGTCAGATCACCTGAATTATACTATTCGAAGTCTCATTCTAGACCTCTAATTCAAGATTGGAGTCACACTAATTGATCATAGATGTCTCACCTCTAAAAGGGCTTGATGGACTTACACAGCCAAGGAAGCAAGCAGGTGTTGGGAATTTTTGTTTATATTCATTACTGATTAAAAGTAAACTAGTACATGGCTTTTTATGGTAGAAGAAACTTACTAAGAACTGCATACAATTAATAGGCAGTGTGTGTCATCTAGTTACATTATATTTCTTATATTAATCACTCGCAGTGTGTGTTAATTTATCTACCACATTATATTTCTCATGTAATCACTCCCTCTTACGTAACTTGGTTCCCAAAGCTACTTTGTTGTTGGAAATCCAACTTCATAATTTCCCATGCATTTCACCTTTTTCAAGCCAACGCCTTCACTAATGACTTCCTTTCTTTAATAAAATATCCCATAGTTGTTAGGCAGTTGAGCCTGCAAGCAAGTTATGGGCACGGACTTGGCTTTTGGCCTTAGTCATTGTTATAAACCCTGCAGCTTCAAAGAACTCGATTTCGCTGAGTTGAAAGCCTGATATCTCTCATAGAGGTATAGGTTAAGTTGCTGGAAATCAATTGTTGAGATCCATGTGCAATTAGGCACTTGTCGCCCTTTCCATATGGCTAGGAATTTTTTATATGAGTGTCATGTAGAAACTAACTGGTCATCAATCATGTCCTCTATCATGTGGTGATTCTGGAATTTGAGGTAGTTGAATAGCTTGCTCTTCTCTTCCTTGTTCATATGATGTCCGAAGTAAGCAGAGAGATCTTCGATGTTGAATATGTGGTCGAATTGTACTGTTAGTGGAGGCTCTAGCAAAGTATTTCCCCAGCTTCTTGAGAATGCAACATACAAAGCATACTTGAGTAATGTAAAATCCTATGATTTGTGTGGATGAATTTGTGGTGTCCCGACTTGGGGATTTTTTTATATTCAACAATAGAAAACAAAGAAATCAAGATTACTTTTTCTTTGATCAACAGAGTTGAACACCACTTTTTCCAAAGTGATTCTGCACTTAGGGAGGTAATAAAGAACATAAATTATTGAATGATTCTTATGTCTTTCATTTGTTTGTTATAGAATTTGTCTTGTTTTCTTTTTCTTCCCTTGAGAAATATTATTATTATTGTTGTTATTATTATTATTATTATTATTATTATTCAAGAGGGTAAGGGATAGTGGTATCACTTGTGAGTATTGCTAAAGCGTACATGAAGAAAATAATCTACATATGATGCTGAGAGGATATTTCTCGAATACTTTGTTCTTTCAATTTTTTTTATTATTTATTTATTTATTATTATTATTATTATTTTATTTTCTGTTTTTGAACTCAAACACATATGGAATAGATTGAAATGAGCTATAGGTTGAGAGCTTTGAACTTTATTCCGACATGTTTATACATAGATTCCCTGTATACATATTCTAAATTGATGAGAATGCTTCAGTGCTCTCAGAGCAATATAAGTTATAGTGCTCCTAGTTGCATTTACTTGTACTAGGACACGGACTATTTAATCCATTGATCTAGATTGTTCACCAGGTCCAACACACATTTCATGGGCTACAATGCAAGCATCACAATAATTTGACAAACATTAACCATTCAATCAATGATCTTTAATTAGACAGTCAAGATTATTTACAAAAAAAATAGGCCTATTCAAGATTTTGATCCATCTACTTGTTAGAGACTCATGGATTGCTTATGATTCTAAGAATCACTTTTGTTAGGCTACTGTAGCCATCCCATCCATGGCTTGGAAAAAAAGGATGGCTATGAAAGATAAGGCCACATCAAGGATGGATTGGATCATCGGATTAGTGCAATCTTTGCAGATTAGCCTTAGGAATGTTCCGATCAATCGATTGGACTGTCTAACTGAACTGATGCAACTAGGAGCATTAGAAATTATAGCGCTCTGAGAACACTGGAGCATTTCTCTTAAATTGATAATACTATTGTATGTATCACTTAATGCATATTGATGGGGAAGGGATAATTAATGAGTATTTATTTATAAATTTTTCAGGTTTTCTCCCCTTCTAAAGAAAATTAGAAAACATCTTATGATTCACTATATGACTTTCAAGTCCATACTATTTGACCCGTATTATGGTTTACAATACTTACAAATTTGACAATAGTCATATGGCAATCCTTTTCCAAAGGAATCTTGTGGTATGACTGAGCAGGAAATCTTAGGCTTTTATTGAACGATTAGCATGCCACATTCTTTAAGCTGACCAAATCGGCAGTGAGTATCATTCTTTTGTTTTTAGTTTTCTGTATTTGATCCCATTTATAATATCTTGCTAAGCACTGAAGTAGATTTCTTAGGCTCTGGTTCACTACTTCTGCCCAGCCATCAGTTTGGGGATGGTAAGCATTGGTATTTCAGCTTTTTGCTCACAAAGTCTTTTAAAGGCTGCTTACAAATTTCACGTCTTGATTAGACAAAATATCCATTGGCACTCTATGGAGTGGAGTAATACCCCAAAAGGAAAGTGTAGTGACACGAGGGATCATATTTCTTTTTTTTCTTTTTTACATGGAATGAAATGAAACATCTTTGAGAATTGATCCACAGCTACTAATATTGAGCCCAGGAAAATCCATGCTTAGATCCTCCGATGGTGCTATAAGAATGGGTAAACGGATATAAAGTCCAGTATTATGCTTTTGTCGTTTTCCCGGTTGACATATGTATTGTCTAAGTATCTTCCAAATATCTTGTTTCATTCTTGGCCTATAGAAATGATCCTCCACAATATCAATCATCTTGTCTAGATCGAAGTGTCCACCGAGACCGCTTAAGTGCAATTCCTAGACAACATGATCACATAGAGAAGTCTTTATATGGAGTGAGAGAATTCTCTAGCTAGGTAAAAATCCCTAACTTGTAGTGACTCGCATCAACTCCATAATCAACTCATCCCCTTGATTGTCCAACATCTTAGGGGTGTCATGATCCACCACTACAAGAATTGTCTGAATTATCTCCAATATTATCGAAATATCTCCGATATTACTCCAACTTAGCAATATCAATAACACCGTTAGCGATACCGATAACACCAGTAATATTAGAAATTCCAAGCATCAACAATGTATTGCTAAGTACCGCCAACGAATCGATATTGCCAACATTTTCAATTGTGTAAATTCCAGGAGTCGCTTGTATTGCTAATGTATCGATATCGCCAATGTATTGCCAATATTTTTGACTATGTAAGCATCGGCGATATTTCAATAATATCGCCAATGTAGAGATATCATCACAAAGTTTGTTTATTAAAAGAAAAATCTATTTCAAATGGAAACTTATTGTGTATACATTCTTTTTGCAAAATTTGTATTCCTAAATATGCAAATATGTGTATTTTAGCATCTCATGAAGTTTCATTGAAAATTCCACCAATTTCCCCGTGTTTTCTCATATTTTTGGTTATGAGCGATATTATCGGCGATATCAATATTGTTTTCGTATCCCCAACTAGTGAAACTTGTACCAATACCGATACTTCGAACACTGACTACAAGTCGTCCTGATTTCCCAATTTTATTGAAATTTGGAAAAACCTGCTCTAATTTAAAATATTGATGCAGGACTTTAGTTGCAGGATTCTTTTAACTAGGTGCCACTTCTACTTTGTATCATGCTTTGGATTTGCACCCTTGCTCCACTTCGTAGCTGTTTATACTCGAACGTTTTGAAACATATGCTTTTGCACTCCTACTCTCTCACCGGAATCTATTGTTGCCTCGCTACGCTTTGTGCAACTATCTGCATGACATATTAAGGGGATAGTCTAAAATTTAGGTTTTTTTTAGATGAGATCTAGGATTAGTTGAACAAAGTGGAGAGGGATTTATATGGTGGTTGATAGGTAAGAAAGTCAAAGAAAAGACGAGGATAAGAAAGAAGAGGATAATGGACTAAGGCTCATGGCTTGAATCAGTCTTTCTAGTCCCACCTTAGACCTCTAATTCAATATTGGAGTAACATCAATTTGGTCAGAGCAGTCTCACCTCTGAAAGGGGTTAATAGGTGTTTCGACACGAAACGAAAGTATCTCGATTGGAATATTTATGCTTAATAAGATCAAAGGAAAGGTAGAAAAACAATCATCATCATGTATTTTATTGATTCTGGATTCATATTACATCCTCGTATTTCCCTTGATTCCAAAGCAAGATACATTGAATCAACGTGATGGATTAAAGGAAAAGAAGTTCAATGGCGATTTTGGCAGCATGTATAGAGTCCGTCACAATGATAGAGGAGTTGTGTGGGCTGAAACCCTCGCTTCGTGCCAATATTCAAAAGACGCAAGTGTCAAAGATTAAATCGCAGAGGAACCCACAAAACTGAATCCATCGAGCTGCATTGCATTTTAGAACCTGAGCTCTCTCAAACTCCGGACACTTCTTCAACTTCTCTACTGCTTAAATGAAGAGGGGGGTATTTATCAACCTACGAACATGTGAACTGCTTTTCCGCACAATAGAATTGGCGCACAACAGGGCCAACGCCCAATAGGATCAACGCACAACAGGGCCAACGCACAACAAAATCAGCACACAACAGGATCAGATCCGCAATAACCCGCGGTACATCTTCCTGCGATAACCTGCACAACGTCATGTTGTTGCGCGAGCGCGCAATGCACCCTCGTTGCGCGCCAGCGCGCAACAGGAACATATCCTATAATTTCTGCATTTTTTTGTGCCTCAACAAATGCCCCCTCGATCCTCCTTTTGATTTTTTTGGAGTCAAATGGAGGATCGATCCTTTCTGCACAGAATCCTTTCTTAACATTCACGGGCATGACCGGATGCATAGAACAAAATTTTTCTTGTTGCTTTGCATGTGCTGGCTTCTCTTGCTGCTTCTCGGGCTTTTCTCATTCAAGTCGAACATTGCTGCGGAGAAGAATCATGCTTAAACGAAGAATTGAAGAATCATGCTCGAACGGAGAATGAAAGAATCATGCTCGAACGAAGAATGAAGGAATCATGCTCGAACGGAGAATGGAAGGATCATGCTCGAACGGAGAACTGAATGCCCTTGGTCAAAAGCATCCGAATATTTCTCTTAGAGGAACCTATCCCCTATTAAAGCCTATTGATGTTTGGAAGACCGGATCACTCATGGTATTCTTCTAGAGGAGCTGAGGAAGTTGAGAGAGCAATTTTCCACCGCTACAACTCCAAATTCACGAAAACAGAGTAACGGTCTATTAACTGGCTAAACGAATGTTTCGATGGTGTAGACAATGGTGGTGACGATACTTTCTTCAAGCAGTACTTTGTCTACATCATAGTTGATTCAGTCATGGTAATCTTCTCAGCAACCACTGGAGTAGATATCAATCGTAGATCATATTTATTGACGAATGAATCCTCGATTACAACCATCTAGGTCTCAACCGCACGACTGCTTATACGATTCATTCTCCTTGGGATTCATCATTGTGACAACCCCAATGTCTTCAACTTTGAACAGCATGGTTAGAGAGTTATCTTTCAATTACATCATGCTGTAGTGGTCCTTGCGATGACTCTAACGATGACTCCAACCACTCTTGTTTTGAATACTGTAGTCAGAGTATCGTCTTTTAATGCAGCTCTTGCCTTGACAATTCCTGTGCTGTCGAATGTCCTTTAATCAGGATATTCCAAGGCCTTGAGTGATGATTTCTCCTGCCAAGTTAGCCATAATTAGTGTTTCAGGGCTATATAATTCTTTGATCCAATTTCGTGATGTATTAATAATTTCAGAATGTATTGATAACTTGAAAATAATTGTAAATGTATCGACAATTCTGAAATGATCATAATAGATTGATAATTCTGAAATGATCACAATGGATTGATAATTCTGAAATGATTGTAATTCAATATGTATTTCAATTGCACATTACTCTCTATCTTGAAGTATATGACCATGACAATAAGTTAGTCATTTCATTTTCTGCACTTGTCAGTGCTTTGCATTCTCTGTGTTAGAATTCAGTTAGTAAAATTAACACGTCATATATAGTGCGGTCTCGTAAGCAGTGTTCGCAATCGATACTATCGGCCGATATTATCGGTATCGTAATCCAGCAATACGAAACCCGTCAAAAGATACCAAGAAATTTTTATTGTATGTAAATATGCGAAAAAATCGGAAAAAAAAAATAAATAAATAAGAGAGAAACCTTCAACAATGTGGATTTCTGTACCTATAGAAGAGTTTGCACTGATCGGAAGTTGCATTTAGTGGGCCATTCGAATCGAAGTGCGTTGTTCGTAGGGAATTGATTTTGGAAGTTTGTAGGGAATTGATTTCGGAAGATAACGTGAAAAAAATCAGTAGAAATCCGGAGATTTGGGAGAGAAATTAGGGTTCTAGGGGGTTGAACTCTATGCTTACAAATAGGGCTTCCAAGCCTTTTCTATCGGGCAGTCGGACGCGGATTTCATTCAAAAGACTTCCGCGCATGAAGTACTTACGCTGGGATGCTAGGTGGGGCCCACTATGATGTTTGTGAGAAATTCGCCACGTCCATATGTTTTACAAGCTTATTTTAGGACATGCGACCGAAAATGAGGTGGATCTAAAACTCAGGTGGGGCGCACGAGAGGAAACAGTAGGGATTCAGTGACCATCGTTGAAACATTTTTATGGCCACAGAAGTTTCGTATCAGGATAAGTTTTTAATGTTTTCACTTCATACCTCATAAACGGTTTGGATGGCATATAAACGGTGGATCCCAGGAAAGTTTCAACGGTCGGAAACTCTTTCCCCAGTTTTCCCTCTCGTATGGCCCACTTGAGTTTTGGATCCACCTCATTTTTGGTCGCATCTCCTAAAATGAGCTCGTAAAATGGATGGACGGGGTGAATTTCTCACAAACATCACAGTGGGCCCCACCTAACATCCAAGCGTAGGAACTTCCTGCGAAACCCTTTTACAGGAAATCCGCGTCGAGTGCGGATTGAAAGCCTTGGAGACGGACGGTCCAGTCAGAGACTCTATAGGGCCCACCATGATATATGTGTTTTATTCACACCGTCCATCCATTTTGATAGGTCATTTTAGGGTATAAGCCTAAAATGTAGTTAAATATAAGGCTCAAGTGGACCGCATAACAGGAAGTCGTGGTGACAATGATATCCACTGTTGAAGCTTTCCTAGGTCCTTTGTAATGTTTATTTGCCATCCAATCTGTTCATAAGGTCTGATAGACCTAGATGAAGGGAAAACATAAATATTAGCTTGATCCAAAACTTTTGTAGCCCCTAAATTTTTTTAATGGTGGCCATTCAATGACCACTTTTTCGTGGTGCGGTCCACCTCATTTTTGGATTTGCGTCATTTTTTGGCCCATTCCCTAAAATAATATGCCAAAATGAATCGACGATGTATATACACAATATTACGTCGAGGTGGCCCCACAGTCATGGTCCCACCATATTACGTACATCCTCTGATGTGGTCCACTTGATCTCTGGATCTGCCCCATTTTTTTTTCAGGCTTTAAAATGATCCAAAAAAATGAATGGACGGCATGGATATAATGCATGGGGCCCACACGATCTACCTCATTTTTTGAGCCAAGACCTATCGAAAAGTAAAGATATCAACGTCAGGAATTGGAGAGTGGATTAGGTGAGAGCCAATACTCACCCAAGACGGTGCGGCCCTTAATGCGGATCCCACCTTAATGTATGTATTCTGTATCCATGTTGTTCATCCATTTTTCCAAATCATTTTAGTGTATTATCCAAAAAAAACGAAGCATATCCAGTTATCAAGTGGACCATACCAAAGGAAAAAGTTGTGATCGACTATTAATGGGCCACAAAAGTTCTGGATCAATTTGATATTTGTTTTTTTCCTTTCATCTAGACTTATGTGAACTTATCAACAACTTGGACGGTAAATAAACACTACGAAAACATTAAGGTAAGCCTTAAGAAGGTTTTAATGGTAGGGCCTTCAATCAATACTGTTTCCTATGGCATGGTCCACTTGATAATTGGATATGCTTCATTTTTAGTAAGGTGCCGTAAATTAAGGTGGCAAAACAGATGGACGGTGCGGATACACATGTCTTGATGCATTTATAAATGTTATGCAACATATATAAATATAGTTGTTTTAGTTCAATCGGACAAAGCATAACTTAGGACACTATACAAAGGAAACCTATTATGTGTAATTTTTTTTTGAGATTTTATGATTTAAAAGTGTGTATTAGGGTCATTTTAAATAATCCCTGAAGTTTCATTGAAAAATTCAAACATTTTTCCAATGTTTCCCTATGTTTCCCAAAAAGTGCGATAAATTACGCCATACAAACGATATATCCCATGCGATAACCGATATGTATCTGTATCCCAAGGGTGCGATACATTGCGCGATACCGATATTTCGAACACTGGTCATAAGTAGTTTGGGATTTTGGGCCGATTTAGGGTCGGGCTCGTAAGAACAAACACAGTTTAAGCTCGTAAGCTATTGGAGCATACACAGTTTAGGCTCATAAGCTATTGGAGTATACATAGTTTAGGCTCATAAGCTATTGGAGCATACACAGTTTAGGCTCATAAGCTATTGGAGCATACGATATCCAGAAATCTGGTGCCAAGGGTCTCACGTGTGGTT
Organism: Magnolia changhungtana; assembly: GCA_030180095.1. Taxonomy (NCBI): domain Eukaryota; kingdom Viridiplantae; phylum Streptophyta; class Magnoliopsida; order Magnoliales; family Magnoliaceae; genus Magnolia; species Magnolia changhungtana. Next base: position 3,536,538 of record JASAUF010000525.1, read on the forward strand.
GGCCTTCGTGGGCGCTTACCGCTGCTCGTATAATATTCGGTGAATTGGCATTGTCATTGATATAATATAAGTCCTATGTGTGGTTGGCCTTCGTGGGCGCTCACCGCTTCCTTGCATGATATAAAGTAACTTGATAATATAGTCAATTCAGATATCCGACGATAATATGTGTATGGTGATAACCGACAATAATATTTGTATGGCGATAACCGGCGATAATATTTATATGACAATAACCAGCGATAATGTTTGTATGACTATAACCGACGATAATGTCTAAAGACTATAATGACAATAAATTTTCTTGGTAGTTTGTAAGAATGATTCTGTCGGCTGACTGTTGGCCATAATAATATTCTGCCATGATAATATCCTAGTTTCACTTCAGGTCTTGCGGTCTTGTGTCAGTTGCGATCACTATCTCATCATATTATTACTATTGCCGATTATTGTTCCAGAAGGCCGAAGATGACCTCTCACGGAAATGATATGCTTGTATATTTGTTTCTTTATAATTGTTGCATATTCAAGATAATATATGGAAGATATATGGGTGTGCCAAAACGGTTATGTATCGGCCGTATCAGCCGATACGTAACGGTAACGGTCTGGGCCGATACGCGTTTTGGGGTCGTATCGGCCGTTATGATTTTTTGTACCAGATCGCCGATACTGGTCCGTCAGATCTGCGTAACGACCGTTATCGACCAGAACGCCTGGCACGTAACTGCCATAACGGTTAAAAACGGTAACATTGTTTTTTCATTTTAAGCTCGTTTTTTGTTTTTTTTTTTCAAATTTCTTGCTTCCAAACTGTTTCTCACTCCTACTACCAATTTCGACCAACCTTGACTGGGTATTTGAGATAAAAACACATTATATTACGGATTTTGCTGAATCGAAGCTCGGTGGGCCATTTTCAGAAATTCCGAATTCGTCAAAAATAGGTATTTATACTTTTTTAAATATGTTTTGCTGTTTTAATCATGTCATATGATGTGTTAATCATAGTAGAACGTGTTAATGTGCATTTTTCAGATTTGGTGTGCCATTTAATATTTTTTTCTATTTACGCATGTATTTTGACCCTTTTTTTTTTTAAATTCGAAAAATCAATTTTTAATGGTTGTTTTGCTGTTTTAATCATGCCATATATGTGTTAATCATAGTAGAACATATTAATGTGCATTTTACAGATTTGGGGTGCCATTTAATATTTTTTTTCTATTTACACATGAATTTTGACCCTTATTTTCAAAATTCGAAAAATCAATTTTAATGGTTGTTTTGCTGTTTTAATCATGCCATATGATGTGTTAATCATAGTAGAACATATTAATGTGCATGTTACAGATTTGGGGTGCCATTTAATATTTTTTTTCTATTTCCGCATGAATTTTGACCCTTTTTTTCAAAATTTGAAAAATCAATTTTTAATAGTTGTTTTGATGTTTTAATCATGCCATATGATGTGTTAATCATAGTAGAACATATTAATGTGCATTTTACATATTTGGGGTGCCATTTAATATTTTTTTTCTATTTACGCATGAATTTTGACCCTTTTTTTTTAAATTCGAAAAATTAATTTTTAATGGTTGTTTTGCTGTTTTAATCATGCCATTTGATGTGTTAATCATAGTAGAACATATTAATGTGCATTTTACAGATTTGGGGTGCCATTTAATATTTTTTTTAATATTTTTTTCTATTTACGTATGAATTTTGACCCTTTTTTTTTAAATTCGAAAAATCAATTTTTAATGGTTGTTTTGTTGTTTTAATCATGCCATATGATGTGTTAATCATAGTAGAACATATTAATGTGCATTTTACAGATTTGGGGTGCCATTTAATATTTTTTTATATTTTTTTTCTATTTACGCATGAATTTTGACCTTTTTTTTTAAATTCGAAAAATCAATTTTTAATGGTTGTTTTGCTGTTTTAATCATGCCATATGACGTGATAATCATAGTAGAACATATTAATGTGCATTTTACAGATTTGGGGTGCCATTTAATATTTTTTTATATTTTTTTCTATTTACACATGAATTTTAACCCCTTTTTTTAATTCAAAAAATCAATTTTTAATGGTTGTTTTGTTGTTTTAATCATGCCATATGATGTGTTAATCATAGTAGAAAATGTTAATGTGCATTTTACAGATTTGGGGTGCCATTTAATATTTTTTTTATATTTTCAAATTAGTGACTTTATATTTTTATTTGCTTATATTGGACAAGTTATGGAGCTTCTTAGGGTTTAGTATTTTAGTTAGAACATAAAATCATCTTTATTAACATAGGTCATACACTCATCTACCTAAACCTAAAGAAATGCCTGGGTCTGGCCAACAACAAGTGACGATATTGGATGGCAACATTGTGAGAGGGTTGGTGGTACTAGGCACCAAATGAAGTGCAAGTATTGTGATAGACTAGTGACTAGTGAAATTACCCGTCTCAAACAACATTTCACGTGCACAGGTATGTTCGGGAAATTCCTCAAAAATAATTGCAAATACCTAATGTAAGATATTTTCATATTACATTCATTCTAATATATCTATCATTGATAGTAGATAGTTAGAAAATTAAATATATGAATTTTGTAATCAAATTTAGGTTATCTGGTTCATAAATTTATCAGACAATCCGATACAACTTCTCACCAAAGAGTGGACCGTTACACCACCATAACCATGTTCCAATTTATAAATGAATGCATATTTGGAATGCTTAGAATATTCCAGATTTAATCCATATTTTTTTGGCAAAAAAAAAAAAATTTTGCGCCGTTACGGACCGTTACGCCCCCGTATCCGTATCGGTTTTGGAGGTCACCGTTATGCCAACCGATACCGATACGGGACACCTTGTTTGCGACTTTACAGGGCTTTTGGCGATGTTACGCTTATTGCGGTCATTGCATAACTGTGCCTGTTTTGCCTCCTTTTGATTGAGTGAGATTTCCCTCGATAATCTTCTCAATCAAAACCTTTTCCACCTTTCAAGAATAATATCTTTTGATAAGATGAATATCTGCGGGTGTTTTGATACCTTGCTTATCTTGATTCACGACTTGATAAGCCTTGCTGATATAAGCCTCGGTCATAATATACTGATTGTCAGACTTGCTCCCAGTCCTGTGAGTAACCCCCAATGGGCTTTTTCAATATTAACTCCATAATGTCATCTTTCTTGAAGGAGAGATATTTGCCCTTCCTGTGTTCTGATTGGTATAATGGCCCTGATCGCATAGATTAATGCATAGGATATTGCTTTCGTCACTATATGATGAATCATTCAATTAAGCCTATAAGATTATCTTGAGTATCGTGGTTTAAACTTGCGAGCTATCGGAGCATATAATGTCCAAAAATCCAGGAATAATCAACAATAATTTCACATATGCTTCACAATAGTTTAGTACTCTTGCACATTGCAGGCGACAGTTCGAATATAACTCGTGCTCGATAATCTTGTAGATAATCGGCAATGGTCCAGAGATAATTGAAGATAGTCTGAAAGTATTCTTCGTGATAGCCTTTTTAGGGTATATACAATTTTAAAAGCCCTTCTGAAGGTCGCAACAATAGTCCAATCACAATAATATTTCCAAATGCGATAATAATTTGGCTTCGATAATGGTTCTGGCCCCAACATTTTCCTGCAAAATTATTATCGACAATCATCATTTCAGAAAATCAACAATTACCCCCTTTCGGGATTGAGGGGTCAAGAGTCCCATCCAACTGTTTGGAAAGACATGTTTACAAGAATATTTGGAAATTGCATCTTTCTTTGACTCTTCTATTCATTAAACATTCTTCATCCTTGCTGCATTAGAGAATGAATATATATGACTGGATACCATGATGTTACAAGACTATTTGTCTCATCATGATATTCATAACCATACTGCTCTCTTCTTGATTGGACAGACTCTTTTTGGATAATCTTCACAATTCAAGATGGACTATTTCATTTCATGTTGGATCTGCCCCCTGATCTTCTTTTTTTTTTTTTTCTTCTATCACATTTTTTCATAAAGATTTCACCTTTATCGATCATCTTTTGGAGTATATCTCTAATAACATAACAATTTTCAATCTGATGCTTAAACATACAATGATAATGATAGTAACTTTTTTCTTTTCTCTTCTTCGTTTCTCTAAAGTGTTTTGGCTGAGGTAACTTGATTTTCCCTGTAGCCAACAATTGATTCATCATAGGAAGTATATCTTCCTTTGCAAATGTACATTTCTTACGGTCTTTATATTGTCTTGATTTTTTATATGTCATCTCGATCGTATAATTGTTCTTTTTTTTTTTTCCACTGCTGTTTCTTTGTCTACTTGTGTAGTCTTCTTCTTTCTTCCCTTTGCCTATGGTGTTAGTTGATATTCTATTTGAGTTTTCGCACGGTGGTTCTGTGCCAGAATCGAACAACTTCTTGGAAACCTGTTCGAGAGCATGGGCTTTTGTAATGAGGTCACGAAAAGTTTGTATATTTGCACCAATTAAGCCTAATGCCACTTCTGATCTCATATCGCCCAAACATAGTTTGATTTGCTCCGATTCTCCCGGAAGGTGACGACATGATGCCCCTAGGGTCCTCCATCGGTTGATAAATTCTTCGATTGATTCGTCCTCTCCTTGGCGAATAGAGGCCAATTCAGTCAAACTAACCTCTTTGCCAATAGAGAAAAAGTTTGCCATAAAAGCATCTTGCATTTGTTCCCAAGTATGAATAGACCCTGGAGTCAAAGCTGAATACCATCTGATGGCTTTTCCTGTCAGAGACGACCTGAATAATCGTAAACAATATTGAGGAATTGTATAGAAATTTTCCATCATTGTTATGAAGTGCATCAGATGTTCTTCTAGCAATCCGTTTCCATTTAACTTCTGAAAAACAGGGTGTTTGAAGTTAATAGGAAATGACATTTCCTCTATTTCGTGGGGATACGGTGTTTGGTACCTGAACCCTTTTTTCTGATCTCGTTCTTTTTCTAGAAGAATAGTTTCATCGACTGTCTGTCGGATTTCTTCTAGTGTTACAGTTTGAGCAATACCAGGCGTAGACCTTTGAAACTTAACCATTCATGGTTGACCCTTCTGCTTGTTGTTCAATATTGTTCGCGGCAGTTGTTGTCGGAAGATTAGGGACTTCTTCAGCCATGTGCTCCTTTGGTGAGAACCAACCCGACTGATTAATGTCTGCTGGAATGACTTTTGCTTCTTTATTCTTCGATTATTCTGATATCGAAGGAGAAAATGAATGCCGCATCATTGGTGACATTGAGGAAGATGAACTGCTGCTCGATTCGAAATTAGTGCACTGTGGCCTCGAAGAACCAGTTGACTCAAATCGCGGCATTCTTGATGCATGAGCTTGTATTGAATTCTTTGCAAGGGGTACTGTAGGCGAACATTCACTTGCCGCGGTGCCTTTCCCTTTATTCTTCTGAACTTGTAATGATTCTACGGAAGATATCTTTACCGTTGTAGTTGGCGGTGCTGGAAAACCTTCTAGAGTAATAGGCCTTTCAGTCCTCTTTGAGTAAAACGAATGTGTAACTGAGGCGAGGTTACGTTTTACGGCATTTTGCATGATCGATCCTCTCATCATACTTGGTGGGATTGAAATTCTTGCAGAAGGAGATCAAACCCTCTGTCTTCTGGATGTCACCACTATTCATTCTTCACCATCCTGTTGCACTGTTGGTGAAGCAGAGACCATCCCAGACTTCACCTAGTGCTGCTTGTTTTTAGTTGTAGCTGACTCGGCTTTCTTTAACATCTTCCTCAATGGTGATTGCATATTGCTAATATAATCCATAGCGAATCCATTGGGCGTGAAATAGACAACTACATTAGTCGGAAGGAAGGCCATCGCGCTTTAGCAATATCTGAACAAGAATAGACTATCAGTCATTTCAATTAAATTGAATTGTGCTTCTTTTTAGAGATGAAGGGGAGGATGTTACTGTTGAGAGTCACCATTTTGGCACTGCAGCGGCGCCGATTGATGATCATCGCTCTTTCGATTATTCCGGAGTTAGTATTAAACATAGATATTCCAACCAGAGATTCTAGGCTCGACCCCCAGCAGAGTCGCCATTTTGTTTCGACAAGAAACGAAAGTATCTCGATTGGAATATTTATGCTTAATAAGAACAAAGGAAATGTAGAAGAACAAATGTATTTTATTGATTTTGGATTCATATTACATCCTCATATTTCCCTTGATTTCAGAACAAAGTACATTGAATCAATGTAATGGATTAAAAGAAAAGCAATTCAATGGCGATTTCGGCAGTATTGCAGAATGTATAGAGTCCGTCGCAATGACAGAGGAGTTTTGCAGGCTGAAATCCTCACTTCATGCCAATATTCAAAAGACGCAAGTGTCGAAGATTAAATCACAGAGGAACCCACAAAATTGAATCCATGGAGTTGCATTGCATTTCGGAATGTTGGAGCCTTTGCTGCGTGAGCGCGCAATGCAGTCCTATTGCGTGGGTGCGCAACAGGCTAGCGCCCTGCCTATACCTGAGCTCTCTCTCAACCTTCGGACACCTCTCCAACTTCTTTGCTGCTCAAATGAAGAGAGGAGGGAGGTATTTATAGACCTCTGCACTTGTAAATCGCTTTTCCGCACAATAGGATCAACGCACAACAGGGCCAACGCACAATAGGATCAGCGCACAACAGGATCAGACCTGCAATAACCCGTGGTACGTCTTCAGAACCCGCGATAACCCGCACAACATCATGTTGTTGTGCAAGCGCGCAATGCACCCCCACTGCGCGAGCGCGCAACAGCAACATATCCTATAGATTTCTGCATTTTTTTGTGCCTCAACAATGGGTTCACACGCCGAGGAAGCAAGTATTGTAATGCCATTGAGAAAGCAAGTTAAATATTGAAAATTTCTATTCATATTCATGCTCAAAAGAGAACTAGTATATGGCTTTTGATGGAAGAAGGAACTTGCTAGAAAAACTGCACAAAATTAATTGTTAATCTAGGAAATCTACTATATATTTCCTATGCAATCGCTTTATTTTCCTGTGCAACTTAGTTTCCAATGCTACTTTGTTTATGGAAATCTACCTTTATATACGTTCCCATGGGTTTTCTCAAGCTAAAAACTCTTTAATGACTTCCTTTAATATATATATATATATATATATATATATATATATATATATATATATATATATATATATATATATATATATATATATATATATATAGATAACCCTAAGCATTTGGGCATGCAAGCAAATTATGAACTGGGCTAGGTTATGGGCCTAGGCCAGGCTTTTGGGCTTGGGTATGCACCTAGGCACCTAGCTATGTCGTTACCTGGTTCTTGAACTTTGATCCGTTGCTATCGATACCTTTTTGCTGAACAACACGGAACAAGATGGTGAGGTGGTGCTACATGGTAAAAGTCCTGACTTAAACTTGTCAACTTGTCACAGTATGAGAAGTGTGGTGCAACTGATGATTTGATGGCAACTCTTTAGAATGAACTTTATTTAGATTGTTATGCATACTCTTTCATTGCTGGGCAGGTGCTCCATCTCAGCGATGGCTTAAGGGGCTTGGTTGAGCGATCACGTGGTTGAGGTGAATGTACTTGTGAACATGTCTTCTATTGATATCTCATGATGTTGACTTATCCGTATTGCTTGATTTTGTTCTAGACTTCTAGTATGATAAAGAACAGTTACAAGTTTGATTGATAAATGAATCATTAGAGTAGCGTACTGGAAATAATTTGGGACTTGTAAATTGGAAGAGGCAAGAAGACTGATCACTTTGTAGAAGGTCGAGCAAGTCTTATGAGTTACTCAAGTATAATACATTAATCTTTTGTTTCTTACTTAGTTTTAGTTCCTTTTGGAAGGGTGCTGGTGTCATACTTGATCTGGTAGTGATGAAAGAATGGATCAATATTCACGAAATACGAAGAATCATGGCAAGCTGCTATGCAGACATCTAATAAGCCAATGGAACCAAGCATCCTTATTGGCTTCAGGTTAAGCTTTCCTAGTTGATATATGCATAGCTTGAAGAGGTTGCCTTCTAAATGATTCACGATGATATCATATCAGTGGTATGATTCACGATGATATCATATCAGTGGTATGATTCACGATGATATCATATCAGTAATAGATGTTCAGGAAATTGCATCTTTTAAATGTTGCACTAAGGGGTTTTCAACAGAAAATTTGGTCCCACACAAAAAGGTTCTTACAGGCTATTCCATCCACATGTATTCTCTATCTCGATCACTCCAAGGGCTATCATGCATACATTTTGATGAATTTGGATGCTTCTTTATTGAAAGATTAAGAGGAATAATCTGAAAGAGAGGAAAGAGAGAAGGGAAGGCTTGTGGAGAAAGAAAAGAGGGGAGAGGACTTAATACCTCACACTTCCTAATGAGCGTTTGTTTATATGATATAGGGTCAAGGGTTACAAGATGATAAACTAGAATAAAATACAATGAATCAAATCAAATAAAAAAGATATACTCTAGTATGGGCATTGCATGTACCAAGGATTGTGTACACTGACACTCATCAAGCTAGTGCATGTGTCATACATGCCAAGCTTGCAGCTTGCCAATAATAGTCTGTAAGTGGAGAGAGGAAGAAGCTTTGCTGAAGATATCTTCAAATTGATTTTCTGAATGAACAAAGGGTGTATGAAGAATCTTGGCCGCCAATTTCTTCCAAACAAAGCAACAATCAACCTTGATATGATTGGTCCTTTCATGAAAAGGAGGTTCAAGCATATGACCACTTGATTGTTATAGTGAAGAGGAGTATAAGAGAGCATAGTGAAGCCCATATAATGCAAAATCAATTTTACCCAAATTAATTCACATGCTGCTTGAGCCATTGCTCAATTTTCAACCTTGGCAAAGAATGAGCCACAGCTGACTGTTTTTTCTTTTCCACGTGATAAGGTTACCACCAACAAATATGCAGTGGCCAATTGTGGATCGACGATCATACGTACCCAATTAGCATTGCAGAAACCACTGATATTCAAGTGGCCATTATTTGAATAAAGAAGATCTCAACCATGGGCAGCCTTTACATGTGTGGAGAATTTTATACACACCACACACACACACACACATCCTTGCCATGCTTACAACATGGAATTTGCTTGAACTGACTCACATCTATTGGGATGACTAATGGTATGATAATTTTTTTATTTTATATTTTATTTTATTTTTTTAAATCTCCAATACATGCTAGGAGTCTATTTCTTCACATTGTTGGTCATGCTACTTTTGATTTACCTCAATAGGTATTTCAACTAGACATGCACTAAGTAATCCATATTCAGAGAAAAGATCCAGCACATGCTTTTGCTGGGATAAGAATATCCCTCTTTTGGATTGGGCAACCTCAATGCTGGGGAAGTATATGAGATGCCCGAGATCCTTCATCTTAAAGGGCATTGTTAAGAAACTTCGTAACCTATGCAATTTACTGTGTTAATTTCAGTGAGGATGATGTCATCAACATAGACAATGGGGATGGTGTGAGGACACTAATCTGTTTTCTAAATTCAGAATGGTCAAATGTACTTGGTTTGAAGCCAATCTACGAGATTTTATGACCAAGCTTCTCAAATCAAGCTTTGGGTGATTGTTTGAGACCATAAAGCGCATTCCAAAGCTAACAGATTTCTCTTGCTGACATCCTTTTCATCATTATTGCTTTTAAGGTGGGATCAGCTTGAGCATTTGGCACTTTAGTTGGAACATAAACAGAGGATGTGGAGGACAAATAGGAGTGATAGGTAGGGGATGAAGACTTATACAACACATGATTACCAATGCAACGGTTAGTGTAGGACTGAGTTCCTTTGCCGAGACCAATGGGAATATCCATGTGATCTGGTGCAAGGGTAGCATTGCTAGAGTTTCCTTCCACTTGGAGTATACTTTCAGTTCTTTACTAGGAAGAGAAGTCTGACCTCTTCATTGAGAGAATCATCAATGATTGTCAGAGGAAAAGGGGCAGGTAAGGCTGACACATTATTTGGTGAACTGAAATAAGGTTAGTTTTTCAAAGAATGTAACATCCCTTGAAACATCTCTTTTTCAATTCACAAGACTAACAATTTTAGACTTTCTTAGAATTATAATAACTCAAGAAGAAACACTTGATGGATTGTGGTTCAAGTTTGGTTCAAGATGCCGCTAGTATTTGAATGAAACAAGTACAACCAGATACTTTAGGAGGAAGGGCAAACAATAGAGCACCCGATTGCAAAATTTGTTATGGATATTTTCCTTTAAGAACATTGGTTGGGGTTCGCTTGATAAAATAGGTTGCTAAAAGTATGACATCATCCCAATATGGTTTTGCAATGGACATGCAAAGTAATAATGATTGGGTAACTCCGGCATATGTTGATTTTTGCAGTCAACAACACCGTTTTGTTGTGACATATACAAACATGAGGATTCAAATTTGATTCCATGATCTAAGTATTTCTGTGGGTTATGGTGACAATATTCACTGGCATTGTCCAATCAAAAGAATTTGATTTTGGTGTCATATTGGTAAGAGCCATTTTCTGAAGTACCTTTGTTATCATTGGAACCCCATCCATACTTTTAAAGAGATAAACCCATGTATATCAAGAATAATCATTGATAGAGGGCACAATATTTAAATCCAAACATGGAGATAATCGTGGCTGGCTCCACACAACCAAATCAATAAGATAAAAAGGTTGCTAAGTTCTTGTATTACTTGGAGGAAAGGAGATCCAATAATGCTTAAATAGTCAACATGTCACATTGAAAACTATTATACTTATTAAATTTGCTATGAAATAATACAGTAAGAGAAGATAGAGGTAAATTCCCTAGTCAAGCATGCCATATGGTTACCTGCTCTTTATATTTTGAATATCATAAGCAAAGACAAGAGTAGAACTTGAAGTTCCTTGATCAAGAAGATAAAGTCTTTAATCTCCACCACCACCAATCTTCTTCATTGCTAGATGCTGGATGGCACAATAAGATGGATAAAAAATGATGTAACAGTTTTTGTTTTTTTTATTTTTTAGTAAAGATAACAAATTAGATGGGAAGATGGTATATGAACAACAAACGAAATAGATAAAGACTAAAGGTTCCTCTCCCAAGAGCTTTGGAGAAAGATCTCTCAGCCAGCCTAATGTTGCTAGAAATAAAGGATTAGGATCTATAACTGTCTGATGTACCAGTCATGTGGTTAGATGTTCCTGAGCCAATGATCCAATATGTATGGGAGACATGGTTGGCAGACCTAAATGCAGATGTACCTAACAATGCTCCTGGATTAACGGTGGAAATAGAGGCTTGAAGGCACCTAGTTGTTGTTAAAGGTCACTGACTGGTTTATCCTGTGGGTCTTATTCATTGATGGCTGAAGGCTCCCCCTTAATAGTGGTCATATTGGCATGTGGTTTGGATTAATGCTCATTGGGTTGCAGATTTGGATTCAAGATCAAACATTCCTAAGTGTAGATTTATAGACGAGGGAGGGATATGATTGTATACAGATTCCTAGGGTGAAGATTCCCTCCTAAGATCAGCAAAGGTTAAGGTTTGAAGTCGGAGTGAAGACTAGTAAGGAATTTGAAGCTACGCGGTTGTCGTATTTGAGTCTTCATGTGTTCTAGATCCAAAAAGGGTTGTTTGACAGTTATCTAATTCTTCCCACATTTCAATGAAGCTTGCAAAATATTCTTCTACCGTTCCCTTCACCTTGTTGGAGATTATTAATTTTGGTGTGAAGTTGGTATAAATGGATCAAATCTTGCCTTTGGGAATACATTTTGGTGACCTTATCACAGGTAGCCTTGGCTGCCTTAAGGAAGAACATACCTCTACTAGTGTTAGGTTGCATTGAGTTTAACAACTAGGACATAACAGGCCAATTTTCGCTCTCCCATTCATCATAACCATTGGATTTGGATTTTCTATTGGTACCTATGTTGATCCTTACTTCTTTCGTGCACCTATAAACCTTTCCTGTGACCTGTAACCATTCTAAATATTTGGTTCCATCTAGCTTAACAGAGGTAACGGATTAGGGCAGGGTTATTGTTTTGTCTCATCAAAATGGTGGTTTTTTTATCATGTCCCAAAATCTCTCCAATTGCAAAAGAAAATTAAAGAAGTTGAAATTACTGTCGGAGTAAATGAAATGGAACTTGGAATGAGCTGGTATGGAGGTCTGATGTGACATAAAAGCATGGTAGACTGCTTCTGGAACATCCACTGTCACAGAAAGAGACTGCTGATGCTATTGTAAGTGGCAAATGACAACCCTAGAGAGGCTGGGACCACCAGACTACTGGTACAATGTAGGATGATGCTCGTGGTGTGATTGGGGTCATTGGAAATGGTCTTCGGTAATCTGGAAGCCTCGAATGATGGTATCGATGGTGTTGGACACGTTGGAGATGGATTCTGACAATAAGAGGCTGTTGGATCTGGGCTCAGGTGAAGCCAGAGGTGCCAGATCTTGGATACGATGCTACCATTGGCACTGGAAGATGATCCAATACTGCTACTGGTGCCAGGATTTGGATCGGTTGCTGGAAATTAGATTTGGTGTTGGTAGTGGCACCAAAACTTAGTTCTGGTGCTGGAAATGGAAGCCGATGCTTCTGCAAGTGGCAGAAATGGAATCAGGAGAATGTTGCTGCTTCTGGCAATGCTGCCACCACTTCCAGATGAGGACTGGTGGAGTGAGTCACTTTTGGTTGACAAAATAAAAAAAGATTCATAAGATACCATTTTTGAGATATATTTCTTGGATGATGATGATGATGATGATGATGGGTAAGATCCTAACCATCTTTCATCACCTTAAACATATTGTGGATACAGGAGAAGGGATGGTAGACCCTCAAAACTGAAATGGAAAGGAAAAACAGAGAAAAAAAAAAGGAGAAAGGAGAAAGGAACAGATTTGTAAGAAGAGATGGATAAGAAATTCTGTGGTACCATGTAGACTGATAGAGGAAATAAGAGAGGGAGGGAGGGAGGGAGGGAGGGAGGGAGGAGAGAGAGAGAGAGAGAGAGAGAGAGAGAGAGAGAGAGAGAGAGAGAGAGAGAGAGAGAGAGAGAGAGAGAGAGAGAGAGAGAGAGAGAGAGAGAGAGAGAGAGAGAGAGAGAGAGAGAGAGAGAGAGAGAGAGAGAGAGAGAGAGAGAGAGAGAGAGAGAGAGAGAGAGAGAGAGAGAGAGAGAGAGAGAGAGAGAGAGAGAGAGAGAGAGAGAGAGAGAGAGAGAGAGAGAGAGAGAGAGAGAGAGAGAGAGAGAGAGAGAGAGAGAGAGAGAGAGAGAGAGAGAGAGAGAGAGAGAGAGAGAGAGAGAGAGAGAGAGAGAGAGAGAGAGAGAGAGAGAGAGAGAGAGAGAGAGAGAGAGAGAGAGAGAGAGAGAGAGAGAGGACTCAATACCTCACATCTTCGAATGATCCTTTATTATAATGGTCCAGGGTTACAAGATCAATTAGATCACAGTGCAAATGTGCAATAAAATCAAATAAAAAAGATATACTCATAGATGGTGGACTGCATGTATTCAACTGTGTACACTAACATGAGTAATTTTGTTTGTTGAGATTGATGAAACAGTTGCAGTATCTGTGGGAGTGGACAAAAGAGAACTGAGAAGCACCATTGTAGACTGCACCTGGGTTCATGACTTTCCTGGCAACTAGCTTTTTTTTTTTTTACACATGCACACACACCCTCACACACTCACGCTGTAGTGGGATTTCACCACCTATGGATACTCGAACCCTTGATTGGGTGTTGAAATTCCCGAGAGTCTACCACCGGAGCAAGAGTAAGGATCCTCCTGGCAACTAGCTTAACGACTAGCATATTACTCTCTGGTCTCTAAAATCCTTTCTTAAGCATTGTCCTTTTTGGATTTCAACAAAAGGATGATGGGATTATGTGGAAGTTTGGTGCTGAAAAATAAGATGTGGGAGCTCATTAATACATCTGTTGATAGAAGTTGCATTGGGTCCAAGCTGATTTACATAAGAAAGTTTAGAGCTAGTGGTGTCATTGAATACTATTGTTGCTTGCTCTTTTACCATTAATGTCACATCTGAAGGTAGGAACTGATTTGGTTAAATCTTTTCTTCTCTTGCAGTTTTCACTTCTAATTCTCCTGTTGTTTGCTTTTGTTATGTACTATGATTTTGAACGGTTTCAGATGGGTTTAAGACAACTTCCTATTGATGATTTAGAGGGAGAAATTTTGCATGAAATAGTCAGGTAGGTGCCTAATTTAGGGACTTAAATAATTTTGAAACCGAGTATAGCTTTGTAGGGTTTGAATTGAGATTTGACAGTGTTACGTTCTATGTAATTCATGCACATACACATGAGTTGGCATGGACATGGACATGAGGTTCTTGATACAGGGTTCACCCATAGTTATATGGTAAAAGTTTATGATTATACAAAATTTAGTTATTGGAAAGCATATAAATATTGAAAAGATTTCTGAATAAATCAAAATAAAATACTCCATATGAATTGTTGGGGGGGCACATCCATGACAGGCGTATCTTGTTGGTGACAGATGTCTTAAATCTGTCAAACAGGCTCAATGTCCGGCCAACCCAAGAAAGTTCGACTGAAAATCCAGCAACATATTCTTTTGGAATTTGCGGGAAGTTCGGCCAGCCTAAGGTCAAGTTTGGCTAGTTGAAGTGTCGGTTGGCTAGCCTGAGCTCTGCTTAGGCTAAGCCGAATGTTATGCAGATTGTACGTGGACTGCATAAATTTGAGGCGGTTTCCGGACTATTCCAAGTTGGTGTGAAAGTAGGGTTTCCTAATCTATAAATCGGAGTTCCTAGGGTCATTCTAAAAAATGTTAAGGCTTTCTAAAGGTATTCCAAGGGTTTCTAGAAGGGGGTTCTAGGATTTCAAAGGGTGTAGAAAGGGTGAGATTCGAGGTTGTTTGAATCGGGTAAGTCCTCTCTATTTGTAATTTATGCTTTCATTGTGGATTTCGGTCGCTTTGTGCCGTGGTTTTTTCCCGAAAGGGTTTTCCACGTTAAATCTTTGTGTTCTCTTGTGTTTGCTTGGTGCTATTGGATTGCTATCCTAGATGCATCAATGTGTGATTCCGCAGAACAAATCCCAACATATCTATGGTATGGTTAGTCTTCGAATGTGGATATCAATTTAGGCGATCTTGAGAGCTATTTCTCCTTTATTTTAAAGGCTAGAAAGTCTATGCTTCGTGGGGATGTAAATTGGTCGGATATTGCAATATTCTCATCTGATATCCAACACCGAATATGGATACAAATTTGTATATTGTCTAAAGAATTCTGATATATGTTGGATATAGATATTGTCCAAAGAAGTTGGATATAATTTGCATGGTAGGGTAATTGGATATGGAAGTAATATCTAATTAAAAATAAAAATTTAGTTAAATACCTAATAAAATTAGCAAAATACCTGAAAATAGGAAAAAAAAAAAAACAATTTTCATAACATTCTTAACTAATAACAAGCTACAAATCCAAGGCATTTAAACAAAAAACTTACTCAGTTTGACAAAAGATAAAGTCAATTAACATCAAAAGTCGGCATATCAACCTCATCATCCATGTGAATGCTCAGTTAACGTCATAGAGTTTAATATATCATATATTAATATTTAATATTTTACTTAAAAATATCATTAGTTAAATAAATCATGAAAATGTCCTCGGTTAATCGGTTAAGTGGATACGAGTATGGCAATATCTGTATCCAACCCCTTCAGAAGTCAAGTAATCCAGTAAAATTTCCAGCCCTAATCCTTCTTTTTTGTGCTAGTGATTTGAAAATACATGGTAATATTGATGGATATTCGGAAGTCACAATACCCAAATACTTCAATATGGTTAAGAACATGACCCAACTCATTATATCGATACTGGTAGCAGATATTCATTTGATACTTTTAGGATATGTTCTAACTGAATCCTATTGTGTTATGTCCAGTTTCGTTAAATCCTAATAATTTCTTAAATTTTAATTACAAGATATATATTTATATATGGGTCTAGTCCTCTCTGAGCAGTTCTAGTTATATAGGGTTCCTTGTTTCATGGGAAACAAGTACATTAGATGTAGCCTTTCCTTCATTGGTCACCAAACGAAAGGAACCCCATTTTGGTCATGAAACAATGCTCTAATGACTCAAAAATTTTCTATTGGCTATCCAATGTGTTACTTCTCTGACGTTTAGATTAAGTTCTGAGTGAAATATGTTATGATGAAAACTAGAGATTATTTTAGGCTGTGAAAAGTCCAATTAGGATATTAATGTGGCTTGGGAAGTATTTCATTCCTGTTTTGGACTGGAGTCCTTGGATGCTATATTAATTTTACTAATGTAAGAAGAATTATAATGGTTTAAATTAAGCTTGGTTAGTCTTTTAATTTTGTTTGTTCTTTGGTTAACGATTGGTCTTAATAGGTTTACATTTAGGATTGGGTTTATTTTGGTTAAGATCTAGAAGAACTTTAGATGTAGGCAAGTTGCACATAGATTCAAGTATACTTTTGGGATGCCATAGGTTCTAGAAAGTTCTTGTATGTTTAGTTACAAGTGTGGTCAAAATATGGGCAAACGATGAGTAGGGCTGTTAGTGGGTATCTGGACCCACATGATACCCCATGGATCTGCCCAATTTTAATCGGTCGGGTTATCATCTTTTGGACCTGGTTAAAAATAGGGTCAAGTCGGGTTCAGGATGGGCCTAATCGCGTCTGGGTCCGGTCTGTTTAGTTTTTGATAGCACAATTATGTGTATTGACAATTTTAGGGACAAAATGAGGTTTCCTAAGACAAAAATGTAAAGGAGCCCATTTATACACCATACGCGTGTCAAAGTGGATATGTGCATGATCTATAATCCATTCATAGGGTGGGCACAACCATGTAAATGCTTACTGAACCCAACTTGAAACCTAGATCCAAAGAGCCGATCGGAACCCGAACCCGATTTTTTTTTTCTTTTTTTGAAAGATGAGAAATTTATTGCGACACAAAAAGTTACAGAACACAAAAAACAACAAGAAAGAAGAAAGAAGAAGAAAAAAAAAAAAGGACAAACAAACTGGAAAGCCCTAAAAATAAACTATAAAAACAAAGAAAAGGAACCAAAGAAATCTAACAAAAGTTAGAAAGAAAAGAAAAACAAAAATACAACATCCAGACCCACGTTTGGAGAAAAACCCGACCAAAAGATTTCAAGGAGCCCAGTCCCTAAAGAGTACGAGAATTTTGGAGAAAACACCTGCCAAGGACACACTCCTATCCCTAAAACAACGGTTGTTTCTTTCTGCCCATATAGCCCATCAAACAACTACAATAGGGATCTCCATTTTCTCTTTCCTATGTCACCTCCAGAGTCCACATACCACATACAAAAAGAGGTTATCAACAGAATTGGATATAACCCAAGACATTCCCGCTAGTCTAAAGATGCCCCACCACAAGTCAAGAGAGAAAGGACAATGAATAAAGAGATGGTCCACATTTTCCTCACTCAAGCATAGAAGACACATGTTGGGGATAATCATTCCTCTTTTCTTCAAATTCTTCAAATTATCAACAGTTAGGATTCTATTCTGCCCAAGAAGCCATCCAAAAGCCAAACCAGATTGGATCTAGCTCTGGATACTCAAGAACTAGACTCAAACGTGAAAGTACTTGGAGCCGACAAGACCCTAACCCAGTTAGCCTGGGTCTGGGCACTATAGACCCGACCTGAACCTGACTCATTGGCATCCCTAATGATGACTGATGGTTTTTATATAACATGCTTTTTCCTGGCCCAATTCGGCCTGTCTGTCACCCTAACCACCTTGGCCTGGTTGTAAATTTCAGGATCCTACTCTATGACAATATAAAATAGCTTATGAAATTTAAGTTTACTTAAAATAAAACATCAGAGTAACTTCACCAAATGAAAATGGCTTTATTAGAATGAATTATGGGGCGATAGGGCAGACTTGCATGTGGGGTAGTTTTGTCGCTAGCATATGCCGAAATTGGGCTCTATGTTTTCTATTGAGGCCTGACTGGAACCTAACAATTAGGGATGGGCTTTGGCTGACTTATGGTCCACCGCTGCTGATTTGCAGGTGATCATTCCTCAGAGAATATTTGGCCTCCGTTGAATCTTGAATTTGAATCGTTGTTGTAATTCTCTGTTCAACAGTCCATTTGCAACTTCGAGTAGATCTCTTGGTTGGGGCATCTTAGCTCTTGGGTGATATTAGTTCCTAGCCATTAATTAGATAGTTAGACTCATTGGATTATTTGAGTAGATTCATCTTTTAATTTATGATAGCCTCATCCACTTGAATGACTTCTTCAGGTGCACAAGATGATTACCCTGATTGACTGATTTAACGACCACATCATCAATGTAAACTTTCATAAAATGGCCAATCGTGTCATGAAATGTAATGTTCATGACCCGTTGGTAAGTTTCACTAGCATTCAAGTTGAAAGGCATGACAACCTTACAATATGTATCTATTGATCCACAACTCCTGAAGGCTGTCTTTGGGTCGTCTTTGTTTGCAATGTAAATTTGGTTGTAACCTAAGTGGTCGCCAATGAAAGCTATCATTTTATGTTCTGCTGCTCGATTTACCAATCGAAATTGAATATTCATCTTTTGGAGTAGCCTGATTGAGGTTTCTAAAGTTGATGCATATCCTCAGCTTACAGTTCTTCTTGACGACTAGTACTATATTTGAAATTCATTCAGCTTACCTAATAGGTTGAATGAAATCGACCTTCAATAACAGTTCAACCTCTTCTTTGATCTTCAAGGATACTTCAACCATCATTCGCCGTGATGGATGCTTGAACGGCTACAGGGCTGGTTCCTTTTCGGCGCCCGCCCGTCTATTTAGATGATGGGGCAAGGCAAGCCCAAGGAAAGTATAGGTTGGCTCCCAGCTCCATCTCGGCCGGCATCCTGCTCTCAAGGGGGTGGGGCCCTGGAGTGAACTACTCATGTGTCGTGTTGCCCCAACCTTCCTTGATTGGGAGACAATCTTGACTAGCTTTTTGTTGAGTTTTGGCATTTCATGATAGTCCCAATCGAAATAATCAGAATACTCCCTTAAAAGAGCAACAATCTCCACTTGGACTTGTACCTCCAACAATTTGCAACTGTTGGCCGAGGGTCGTGTTCAGTTCCTAGGTTAACTTCCATTAACTTTCACTAGTGGTTACTGAACATCAATTAGAGAATCAGTTTGGCAAGTGTTGCCTCAAGGTCTTGAAATTCCATTCGATTGTTGGAGACTTTATCTCTTTCAAAGTCGTTCTGCAATCCTCCATATTGAAGATGCCTTCTATTTTATTGAAAATGTTTGTGATTTTGGCCGGTGCTCTGACTGGTGATGCTTTGCTCATCATGGAATCTCCTTGGCTATGCATCTGTTAGACATGTCGTTAGGCATGTCGATAATGGATGATCACACTTAGCCGATTTGGTTTGAGTGCCTCATTGATATTTGCTCCAAGCACCAAAGGGTCAGTGGAGTTAGTAATACTTATAGGTCAGTTGTTTTTGTCTCGACCTATAAAGTATAATGGTCCTATTTCGTCACCATACAGATAGGCCTAGGCCGAATTTTAATTGGCCACAAAAGGGAGGCGATCAACTCACAACACTTCAACCTTGTTCTTATTCTATAAGACAAGGAGTCAATGCAAGAATGAAGGGATGCATCAATTGGAGTGAATGAAATATCTCCCAAGCAAGATTATAGCTTAAGGTAGATTCGATCATGAAATTAGCTGACAAACCTTTAATGTTGCGGGCTAATAGTTTAATGGGTAACACCCACGAATATCAATGACAACACCATTAAAGTTTTTAACCGTAACTTCGGTCGCAATTAAGTAGTGTTTAATTTTGCCTAGTTTCTTTATTATAGAAGCTGGTAGTATATTGACGGCCATACTATTGTCAACTAGTACCCTGGTCACAAGGTTGTTTTTGCCAAAACCACTTTCTTAGAGCCTTTACCTGACTCCATTGTAACAAGGGGAATACGCCTACTCTAGGTTGTTTTAATAGGAGCGTTGTCTTGGACGACCACTTTGGCTCTGTATTCTTCCACATCTCCCTCTATGATGTTAGGCTGGTCGGGTTTTATCTAGAAGAATAAGGGAAGCGTGAAAACTATATTACAATTAACTATAATCGATGGAAAAGTGCCGAACTTTATGGTGGTTTTCTCTTGATTAGTCATGGTGTTAATCATGGACAAGTCCTCAATAATTTTCTTCTTGTTTATGATTTGGCCAGCGAGTTCTGCCTCATCAACCTTCATTCATTGGGATCGATATTATTAGTCAATAATATATCATTGTCCATTAATTCTTCGATCTTCAGCACTTGGTCCTCCAGGATCTTTTCATCACTCAAAAAAATCACAGGACACGCCAGTGTCCTTAAATTCAATGATGAGATCTTCTAGACATGTGTTGATGTTTGAAGATTTCTTTCGTCCTCTTTTAACTAGTTGGTCTAACCCTTGGTTGGCGTGAATCTGTTTCAACTAGTTATGTAGTTCTGTTGTGAATTCAGATCATGCCAAACTCATTGTCGACCGGTATCTCTTTCAATATGTGTTATTGTCTTCACATTGAAGCCTCAATGCTATTTGTCTTTACCAACAACGTTTCTGTGAATGTGTCATTCCAGAATGCCGCATGGAAAATTTCTGGTGGACAACTTTTTCCTTTTCTCTCTATTAATCGGCTTGACCATTTTAACGTAGTCATGATACCAACTTCCTTTTAGCTCGGCTTTGATCTTATGGTTGTTGTGTTGCAAACTTGTGGTGCTACGTGTGACAGTTGATAAAATCATAGGCGTAGCAACTGATCTATTATGTGCTCCTTTGTTGTTTGCCTGTTTGGTTTGATCGACGATATTGGCAACTCGAACTAACTTCACTGTTGCATTAGTCGCATAATAGATACTCACGTCATTTTCTTGCTAATGATCGCGAGGCTTCTTTGACTTCCCCCCATGTGTGACGGGCGGCTTCAATTCTTCCTTTGTGGTCATGGTTTGCTCTTAACTCGTTGATTGGTAGTTGTGGTTTGGCTCACGAGCTGCTGACTTATGACTGTCGTTAGGTCGACCTTCAACCTTGGGTCATCATGCTTTCGTAAGTTGGGTGCGGTGACATTTACTTCGATCATGTGTGGAAAACGAGTCAGTGTTGACCACCATAGTTTTCTTTTCCTTTTTAGGGAACTGTCGTAGTCCTCTGTCGATATTGGCTTGGAAGACATTCTTGAAAATGACATAATTGACCATGGAATCAAAATGAGTACCATGCCATTAGTAATACTTAATTTTCTTGAGTTCTTCAATCGATGGAATTCTTTGGTTTGCAGGAGCCTTAATGGATTTCCCTTCTAAAAGGTGGTTGAAGATCTTGTTGGCAGGAGTTGTGTCAAATGAGTATTGTTTGCCAACTTCGAATACATACTTTCTTATTTTTTGTCTAGAATGAGCATTCATATCCTTCTTGGTCGAAGACTGGTAGAAAAATTGCTTTCTAACCACAACTTCCGCCATATCTAACTCGAAGTTAGGGTCTTGATAATAGGTCCTTACTGAGGAATTCTTCCATTGGCTTTGGTGACTCGGATGGATAGATCGAATAAGTCTTCGAATTCCATGCCCTTGAATTTCTTTCTCAATTCAATATTTAAGTGATCCTAGGTTAGTTTAATAAATTCAGCCTCAAGCGTGATGACTAGGCACCTATTCATCGCCTTTTTAAATCGAGCAATGTACTTATAAGCCATTTTCCATGGTAATTGCATTAGATGGGATAAATCAGCCATGGAGACCTCCAACTCAGTTTCGAAAAACCGTGCATTGAATTTCTCTTCCATTTCCGGCCATGTGTTAATAAAAATATGTAGCAGATTAATCTACCATGTAAAGGCCATTCTAGTAATAGAAAATTTTAAAATCCTGAGCTAAAGAAAATCATGATTAGAAACTTTTCCACACTGAATGGTGAAGAGACGTATGTTCAACGGTCGATTGACCACATTCTCTTGAAAATAGAGTAAATTCAAGAGTCTATAGTCCATCGGTAACTCACAGTGTTGATCTATCCATTTGAGATAGGGCTTTTGCAGTCTATTTATATGTCGGCCTTACTGATGGCCTGTGACCTCTTGGATCAAATCTTCTCGGCCCATCTAAGGCATATAAATTGGTGCTCGATGTTCCTAAATGACCAAGTTAATACCTGAAGGAACTGGGTTAAGTGTTGGGAGAAACGGAGGCACAAGAAGTTGCCCCCCAAGCTATTCGGTCCCTAGGATGAATTGCCCCCCAAGGGATCCATGATTTAATGCCTATTGGTTAAGTTGGCCGTAGGGTCAGCCATTAAGGTTGATCCTGGAGAAGATTTGGTTGAGGATAGGAATACATGGAATTAAGCTAACCATTGAGAAACCTCTCGAACAAAAGGCCATTAAGCATGTTGAGATTCTTGGCCTAAAGTTGTGCTCACTCAATTTGGATCCCAAATTGCTTATATAGTTGTTGCGGGCTAGCCTATACATTTACAAAGTGCATGTAACACTCAAGCGTGTTACTTAACGAAGATAACATGTATTCCAAAAGAGTCGGCTTTGAGGGTATGAGAAGTTGAGGCTTTGCCTCTGCAAGAATAGTTAGTGGACCTACTCATTGCATTGTAGAATCGGATCAAACACCACATACGAGTCCCATCGGGCGTCTTAAATAAGGTGTTTGGCTTGAAATTTGGTTGTTGGTAAGTCTGTATAATGCCAGGCGTGACGAAACCTATTATGGCTCGATTCAGACCGAACGACTATGACCCTAGGTACTAAAATAGACCGAGAGGTCATGAGCGGTTATCTATGACCGATAACTAAAGTAGTTTGACTGTCTATTCAGCCACTTATAAATGAAACCATACGATTTACAAAGGAGATGATTCGTCATTCTAATAAGTTTTTTTTTTTTTTTTTTTCTCACCTTGATAGTAAAAATAGAAGGAACTCAATTGCATTAAATGAAATTAAAAAAAAAAAAAACTTTCAAAAATATTCCTCGACAATCCAACGTTTGTAGCATAGGTAGCGGGGTCTTAGAACTAAGTCTTCCTTAGTCTAGTGACTTAGGCATACATGAAGGGAATTACAGTACTAAAAAGAAAGAAAAAAAAAAAAACAGTCATCTCATCTTTGAAATCCAGCACTTGGTATATATGGAAGGGAATATACTACTCCTAGGTCAGTCTAGCGTATCAGTGTAGACATATAAGATTACACTACTCTTAATCTATAACCGGTCAAGTGTAATAAAATAGATGAGTTGAATTACACTACTCTTAAGCTAGGATAGAAGTAAATGGAGAGAATTGGGAGTAAATAAAGGTAAATCATATTTTAAGTGTGTTTGGATAGAAGTAAATGCATGCAAATGAAATAAAATGAAAGTACATGGGCTTGTAAATGAAATCCTGCCTAAGAGAGAGGATTTGGAAGTAAATGGGTTGAAATGTCTTTTTGAGCTCCCTTAGAGAGTAGTGTGACTAAACAAAGGTGGTGACTAAGAACATGTCCACCATACACATGACATACTAGTGATGCTCCAAAACCATTCAAATACTAGCTACATCACTAAAATCACACCAATAAAATGATCCAAACCATCTAGAGGTTGGCCATCTAAATGGATGGTGTCATGATACCAACTTCAAGTGGACAACCTTTTCCTTACCTCTTTGTTAACCGGCTTGACCATTTTACCGCAGTCATGATACCAACTTCATGTTACCTCGGCTTTGATCTTATGGTTGTTGTGTTGCCAGACTTGTGGTGCTATGTATGATGGTTGATAAAATCATAGGCATGGCAACTGATCTATATTGCACTCCCATGTCATTCGCCCGTTTGGTTTAATCGATGGTATTGACAACTTGAATCAACTTCGTTGTTGTATTGGTTGCATAATAGATACACACGCAGTTTCCTTACAAAGATCGTGAGGCTTCTTTGACTTGCCACCCATGTACGACGGGTGGCTTCAATTCTTCCTTTGTGGTCGTGGTTTGCTCTTAACTTGTGGATTGGTAGTTGTGGTTTGGCTCACAAGCATCTGACTTATGGCTGTCGTCAGATTGATCTTCAACCTTGAGGCATCACGCTTTCGGAAGTTGGGTGTGGTGACGTTTACTTTGGCCATGTATGGAAACAAGTTGGTGTTGACCACCATTCTTTTCTTCTCCATTTTAGGGAATTGTAGTAGTCCTCTGTCAATGTTGGCTTGGAAGACATTCCTGAAAACGATATAATTGACCATGGAATCAAAATGAGTACCATGCCATTAGTAATACTTAATTTTCTTGAGTTCTTCGACCGATAAGATTCTTTGGTTTGCTGGAGCCTTAATGGATTTCCCCTCTAAAAGGTTGTTACTGATCTCTTTGGCACGAGTTGTGTCAAATGAGTACTGTTTGTCAACTTCGAATACATTCTTTCTTGTATTTTGTCCGGGAGGAGCAATTGCATCCTTCTTGGTCAGAGACTGGTAGACAAATGACTTTCTAGCCACAACTTCCGCCATATCTAACTCCGAGTTATGGTCCTAATAATAGGTCCTTATTGAGGAATTCTTCTATTGGCTTTGGTTATTTATATGGATAAATCAAATAAGTCTTCGAATTCCATGCCCCTGAATTTCTTTCTCAATTCAATATTAGTCGTCTTGAGTCAGTTTAACAAATTCATCCTTGAGCATGGTGACCAGACACCTATTCATCACATTATTAAATCGAGCATTGTACTTATAAGCCATTTTCCATGATAATTGCATTGGACGGGATAAATTGGCAATTGAGACTTCTGACTTAGTTTAGAAAAATTGTGCATTGAATTTCTCTTCCATTTTTGGTCTTGTGTTAATAAAATTAGGTGGCAGATTAATCTACCATGTAAAATCATGATTAGAAACTTCTCTACACCAGATGGTGAAGCAACCTATGTGTTCAACGGTCGATTGACCACTCTCCTAAAAATAGAGTAAATTCAAGAGTCTATAGCCCCTCGGTAACTCACAGTGTTGATCTATCCATTTGGTATAGGGCTTTCTATAAGTTAGTTTGTTTATACATCAGCCTTATTGATGTGGTGCAAATCTTCTCGGCCATCTGAGGGATATGAACTGATGATCAATGTTCCTAAACGACCGGGTTAATAACTGAAGGAACTGGGTTAAGCGTTGGGGGAACTGGAGGCACAAGAAGTTGCTCCCAAAGCTATTCGTTCCCTGGGACGAATTGCGCCCCAAGGACATCATGATTTAATGCCTCCTGGTCAAGTTGGCCGTAGAGTCGGCCATTGAGGTCGTTTCCCCTAATGCCGACTGGAGATAGCAAATTTTAGCCAAATTGATATTGGTCGAACCGATTAATCTTTGATTGAGGAGGTATCAATTGATCCTGAAGAAGATTTGGTTGAGAATAGGATACATGTAATTAGGCCGACCATCGAGAAACCTCTCGAACAAAAGGCCAATAACCCTGTTGAGATTCTCGATCTGAATCTTTGCTTGCTTGGCCTGCCTGCTCAATTTGGTTCCTAAATAGCCTAGATAGTTGTTGCAGGCTAGCTTATACATTGTACAAAGTGCATGTAACACTCAAACGTGTTACTTAACGAAGATAACCCGCCTTTCAAAGGAGTCGTCTTTGAGGGCATGAGAAGTTGAGGCTTAGCCTCTGCAGGAATAGTTAGTGGACCTACTCATCACGTTGTAGAATCGGATCAAACACCATGTACAAGTCCCATCAATCGTGTTGTTTAACTCAAAATTCAGTTGTTGGGAAGTTTGTATCATGTCAGGCGTGCCAGAACCTATTATGGCTCAATCCAGACCGAATGCCTATGACCCCAAGCGTTGAGATAGATAGAGAGACCGTGAGCAGTCAGTCATCTATAACCAATAACTAAAGTAGTTCAACTGTCTATTCAATCACCTATAAATGAAACTAGACGATTTGCAAAGGAGCCGATTCATCATTCTAAAGAGTTTTTTTTTTTTTTTCTAATCGTGATAGTAAAAATAATTCGATTTGCACAATATGAGAGTAGAAGGAACTCAATTGCATTAAATGAAATAAAAATAAAAACTATGTTCTAGAACTAAGTCTTCCTTAGTCTAGTGACTTGGGCATATATGAAGGGAATTACAATACTAAAATGTAAAAGTCATCTCATCCTTGCAATCCAGTGCTCGATATAGATGGAAGGGAATTAGACTACTCCTAGTCTAGGTTGATCTAGTGTATTAGCATAGACGTATAAGATTACACTACTCCTAATCTATAACTTGTCCAATGTAGCAACATGGATGAGTTGAATTATACTACTCCTAAGGTAGGATAAAATATGATAAGATAGGTAGTTGTGTTCTAGAGTTTGTATGTGTTAGGTTGGCAATGGCTAGGGTTCTTTGATATTTCTCTTATTTGTAGAGTTATGAGGTGATAGATGGAATGAGATCTTCGTGGTCACTCTTCACATTGTTGATGTGAAAATAACCATTTGGGCCCGAAGATAGTTGTGGCATGTTAGGCAACGCCATGTATGGTAATTGTTTGTTGTGGGTTGGTCATTGGTCCTATGCACATCCTGCTCCTATTATGCGGACTAGAATTCTTCTCGTGGTGCCACTTGTTAGTGATTGCTATCTATTTCTTCGCATGAACATGAGTAATACATTGTGAAAACTCGACCAACTTAGCGATGTTGTTACTTTGCTTTTTAAGCAATTTCGGCCGTAAGACTTCATCTATGTAATGTATCGACTGAATTTATTACTTGCCGACTATATTTTGGTCATTTTCAATCACGAGGCCACCACAATGGGTAGTTGGCTCTGCCATGTGAGTGATATATATAACACGTCCTATGGTAGGCTAACTATACTTGCCTTTTTGGGTTACTCATGAATTTTCATATTCTAATAACAATTGGTCGTCGGTAGCTCAAGAGATCTTCCATTTGTCTCATATTAAAATATTGATATTGCATCATTTGAGTTGCTAGATCTAACAATCATGCAAATCGTAAGTAGCTAACAAAAAGGAAAGTGCAAGTCATCTAAGATATATAACCAATTGTTCTATTTTCATCCCTAAAAGAGCACATTAATTAGACATTAATAACCATCGATCAATGGCTTATGAATTAATGGTCCACATCAATGCTTGAGATCCAATTGTCCATCAATGATCAACAAACTAATGATCCATATCAATTAAAGAGATCCAGTCAGTGACATGGATCCACAAACTTGAGGGTCCACCTTCGATTGCTCGTGGTCTCTCAAGATCTTCGTCCTCACCTTGTCCAAATACAGCCTTAAATACTCAACACTTTTGAAAGTGGGGCATTTCATTTTTATCAAATTGCTCTATTAGTACGTAAGGAATGGCTTTTGTTTCAAACAAACCTAGATGGTTTCTGTACAACAATGACAGAAGGGGAGTTATTTGTTACTCTGATTGCATATGAGGCTTGATAAGCAGAACTTGGAAATTATACACGTGGCATGTGTTAAATTAAGTTAAACCAACTAAATTGTGGAACCTGCATTCGCTAATCAGATTCATTGAACAATCCTAAACTCTGATTAGTGGACACTTGTTTCTTGAAATAAGGCCATTGTATTTAATTTTCAACAGACCAATGAGTGTCCACTAATATTATAGTCAGAATAATCATCAGATAAGTGTAATGTTTGGATCGTGAAACATTTAGACTGGTATGCATAATTTGTATGGTTTACTTTGAATTATGATAAATCACGTATAACTTTGCTAAGCCCATACGCGTGTGCTCGTGTACAAGCACACGTGTGTGAGCATGATACAATAGGTCCAAGATCTAATCCATCCATCAGAAAGACACCGCTATGTTGATTCTCTAACCCAAGAATCATGTTGAACCATTGCTCAGGTGATCTATAGTCTGAAAACAAATGTACGGCTCTGCGAAACTTCTCTGAAGTTTTCCAACCCATTCACCTGTTTCCAACGTTGGGGTGCATTTATCTTTGCAAATATATATATATATATATATATATATATATATATATATATATATATATATATATATATATATAAGATTGGACCAACGTAACAGACGCATTGGATCTCGTATCTGTGTGCTATTTGTGTGTATTGCACATGCTACAGGTTGAACTAAGTTACGGTAGGTAATTTCCAAACTTTCAATGTACGTGCAATATCCAACCCATTCAATAGGTCAGGATTACCATAAGGATCATCTTTTCCAAAAAAATCAACCACATCCAGTCATTAAGTGGTTTACATTGTCTTTTGATATATACCAATGGCTAGATATTGTTTTCTACTGTGGCTCTCCTTATCAGTACATTTTGTTGATTTTTGCATTAGGTGATCCTTATTGTAGGATAGACTTATCAAAAGGTCTGGATTTTGTAAGAACGTGATTGATTTAGAGATATCCACTGGGTGGACCGTAACTAACAGTGAAACCTAGGCCGTTCGGATCGAAATAAATGGAGGTAAACGGAGAGAAGTGGGAGTAAACAAAAGTAAATGATATTTTAAGTGTGTTTGGATAAAAATAAATGCTTGTTTGTGATCCTCGTATTTGTATCCCATTCAAAGCTAAGGAATTTTATTTTATTTTTTGGCTAAATTATATATTTCAATGGACTCGTTATAATCAATCAATCAAGTATCACATATGTACATTGATTTGAGATATTAAAGTTGATTTGGGATATTACATATGTTACTATGAATATAGTAAAATTTCCAATGCAATCCAAATCCTCCCATTTAATTGTATTCAAACAAAATATTTGAATTCAAATATATTTCAATTACTCCCATCCAAATACATGCCATTTACTCTCAAATCATTTACCGCTAATTCCATTTTCCATATACCTCCAAAAATTTCAATGCATTCCAAATCCTCCTAATACAACACCACAGGAAATATAAAAAGAATTACAGAAATAGAACTGGTTTTTTTTTTTTTTGTTCTCGTCTTGAATCTTTGTTACCAAAGGAAATATGAAAAGAATTACAGAAATAGAACTGGTTTTTGGTATCAGGGAATGGAATGGAGCTGTGCATCTCCGGACATGCTAAGCAGCTGCCTGGCTCGAACCCTGACCTGCAACCGGACGAGTGCGTGCATGCAATGCAAAGCAATCCGTGCCTGCTTCCTCACGCAAACGCCGCGAACAACTGCCTGGAGCTTCACCAAGCTCCTTAGAGCCCGAAACGCCATCCTCGCCTGTTGCCACCCCAAAGAAAGCTAAAATATAAATGTGGTTTCTCCAGTTGAAATCCGTAGGATCCATTCCTGCCCGATGTGTGGCGGCAATACGTGGTCGAGCCAGCCCACAGTTGCACAGGTTTGTCAGGGCAACTTAAATGTGTAGTCGTTTGGGCTTGGGCCAGAAAATTAGGCCCATTTAGGCCAAGATAAAGTTGAACCCTATCTAACCCAATCATTTATTAATGGGCTGGGCCAGGTGACCCAACTGATTAAAATGATGTACGTGTATACGTCTATCAACAGGGCTTGGCGTCTGCCCATTCTTAAGGGCCTGTTTGGATACTACCAAATAAGTACATTTTTTAAACTTACATAAGTTAATAAGTGACTTTTCTTAAATAAATTAGTTTAGTTATTGTACTTAAATAAGTAGCTTTTTTGAAAAAGTAACTTATTTTTTATTACTTCTCAACTTATGGGTGGGCCCTGCAGAGCTCAAACTCATGGTAGCTTCGGTCGAACTAAGGTTTGCTAAGCCCCTATGCATGTATGACAACCCATTTACACAGCACAAGTGTCTGTAATTGGGTCGTCCAACAGTGTAAATTCGTTTATTTTGATCAGAATCGTAGCCAAAACCAACTCAAACCTTAACTCAAAACCAAGGTCCTTGTCCTCAATAAAAATGAGACCCAGAAACCAGAGGAACCAACCTGGTAAGATACGAGCCCGATCAGTCAAGACCAGGTAATCTAGTACCTGATCTACTGACCACTAAATCTAGCATGTTTGTGCCACAACTAGGCAAATCATCAGGTGGGTGTACCATTTATACACGGCAACTCAAAACTAAGGTTAGTGCAGTCGGCGGGTGGTGGGTCACACGGTTCAAAAAGTATGATCAATGGCTAACATCCAACCAACTCACATGAGGGCCACCTAATTACTGCACCACCTAGTATTCAGGTCCCAATACTAAGTGGGGCCCACCTGATGAACAGTGTGGATCTCGCACACACATTCCACATTAGCTTTAGCAAGGTTCTTACCAAATGACCTCTAAAAAATGCTTGTATCTTGATTACAGCCATGTCGCCTTTGGAAAGTCTTATATACACTGGCGGCGAGCAGCTGCCTTCCTTGAGTGTAGCCTTCTCATTCACCACCTGTACTTCTCTTTGGATGGTATCATTGCTATTGCTGTGGAGAACGATAACTCTCTTACGAGGGGATTTGACAAGCTTGTTTCTGATGGTGCCCAGCCAGCTCCGATACATGGCCATTTTTCTTTCTCCTCTTGTGTTTGTAACGGTTTGGATGCTGGTTTTCTACGCATGTTTCATTTTAAAGGGAGAATGAAATAAGGTAGCGTAAAGGTAAGGAATGTGCTTTACATGTATACCGGTTTGGTAGAGAGAGAGAGAGAGACTTTGCTTTTCTTTTTCATTGTCATGAGACTTTGCTTTTCTTTTTCATTGTCATGAACGTGGGAGGATGTACTGGGACTGGGACTCTTGTCTTGAGAGCTTTGAATCTTTCTACACTGCTGCCCCACCAAGGAAACTTTTCCTTCAAAGCATACGTCACCTGCTAGTGCTGCTGAACCCATCCATGACTCCATGATGGCTTGTTTTGAACTCATAGAATCCAGATCATACATCTGGTGGGCCTTGCTCTGGATGGCTCAGATAGGAAAAGTAACCCCATCAGCAACCAGGGGAAATAAAGTGACATTCAAAACAAGGTAAAAATACAAAAGGGAAAGAGGTTTGCTCGAATAGATCCTGACTCATAGTAATTGTAGTTTAAAAAGCACAAAATCTGATTTGATGTTCTTCTGGTTTGGGTCAGGTTAACTTGGCTGAATTTCGAGTTGAATCAGTAAGTCTTAGAACCATGATTGCAATACAATACGTCAGGCCATTGGCCTTTGAGCCTGGGTCATCTTCCAATGATCGGAACCGTTTATTTGACAAGTCCCACTTTGTATGGTGCATAGGCAACAAATAAACACTCTGAATTGGATTATTTCAATTTGATAGTTTGGCTCTTCTGCTTTGAACATGAATTGTCACTGTAACTTATATGATCAAAAGGTTGAAATATGCAATCCAATATTTTTCCAAGGCATCCCAAGTGGGCTCCTAGTAAATAAATAGTTTGGGTCATTGAAAAATACACGTCCAACGGCTAGAGTCCCAATGTATCTTATTGAAATTGGTCAGGATGTATTTGAGCAAACCTCAAAGGTTAATATGTCCAATATGTCCACTGAATTGGTTCCCACAATGCGATGTTTTAAAATCACCTTCGACAGATGATCCTAATTGTCCATTCAAAGGTTATGGAGGCGGACAGTACATATTGATCATACTACAAAAGGTTCAATCATTGATCTAGAACATCCATCATGTGGTCCTACTGATGATATTAAAAAATGGTTACATAACAGCCATTACATAGTAATAGTAACGGGGGGAGCCGTCACGTGATAAGAGGTTGTAACGGCCATTCCAAAGAAATTAGCCTGTAACAGTCGGATACAGGGCCAACACATTTTCTTCTACGAGACCATAACAGCTGTTATGGCTGTTAAGGAACTTATCCTAATGGCCATAAGGTTGGCCATTACAGCTACCGTTAATGTTATTGAATACCTGGGTCCTACCCTTGATTGCCAATCCATCTCAAAATATAACTTTTGTTGGATTATCCCAACCATCAATTCAATAGTTAGGGACATTGATGGTCCACGTTGATTAGGTTGAAAATGGTCCAATCATTTAATCCAGATCATCCATAGCATGGGTCCATCCTTGATTGCTCATCCCTCTAAAACCACTTGACCTCAATGGTCCTAATT
The DNA here is from genome assembly GCA_030180095.1 of Magnolia changhungtana. Taxonomy (NCBI): domain Eukaryota; kingdom Viridiplantae; phylum Streptophyta; class Magnoliopsida; order Magnoliales; family Magnoliaceae; genus Magnolia; species Magnolia changhungtana. Next base: position 3,568,864 of record JASAUF010000525.1, read on the forward strand.
GTCCATTCAATGTCTAGGGAAATGGACTGTCCACGTTGATCATAGCATAAACAATTTGAATGTTGATATAGACCATCCATTGTGTGGATCCCATCCTTGATTCTCCATCCCTCTCAAAAAATCACTTTCATCACATAATCCTAATCTTTCGATTAGTGTCTAGGGTAATGGACAAACATAGGTCTTGCCATTTCTTTTTAAAAATCACTTGGGATATGATCCTAATCCTCCAATCAATGCCTAAGGGAATGGGCGGTCAATATTTACATACTACAAGAAGTCTTATCATTGATCTAAACCATTCATTGTGTGAGTCCCACCTTTGATTGCCCACGCATCTCAAAATCACTTTGATCAATGATGCTAACTATCCAATCAATGGCTAGGGAAATGGATGGCCCACACAAATGGTTCCATCATTGGTTTGGATCCTATATCATGTGGGTCACACTTTGATTGTTGGATGATCCTAGCCATCACATGTTTCCCACCTGTAATTGCACATTCCTGTCAAAATGAGGTTTCTCATGGAAATCTGGAACAAAAATCCTAGTTTTTGTGGGTTACATGTGGTGCTTTAAGATGGATGGTGGCACATGCGGGCACTTTGAGGATGAGCAATGACACAAGTGACGACCATGTGGGGCACTTTACAAAACGAGGAGTCATTTGCACTCATTCTCATCATTTTTTTGAAAATAATGTTTCTTTAAGTCAGAAAAAAGGGAAAATTTTCAGGAAATGAAAACGGCATTTCGAGGAAATTTTAAAAACAACGGAAAATGACATTTCCTCAATTTATACTTCCACAAGTTCAAACAGGTCCTTAGGCAAATCCAAAATCCAAAAGAAGGGAGGATGTTGGAAGTTGTGCCCAACTAAAGAGTTTCCAAACAAAGCTGGGAAATTTTGGTACACATGGGCCACAAATTGTATATTCTCCTAGCCATTGATCATATGGTTAGGAACATCCAACCAAAGTGACTTTGAGAAGACGTGCAATCAATGTCAAGCCCCATATGACACATGGTCAAGATCAATGACTTTTTCTACTATAATTAATCAGAGCATCTTTTTGTTTTTCTTTTTTTTTGAGCCATTGGTCAAATGGTTTTCATGATCCAATCAACGTGAGAGGGATGGGCAATCAAAAGTGAGCCCACACAATAGGCCCCAGGACTCCATTTCTATAGTTGCTGGCCAGATGGTTAGAGCCATCTAATCATAGTGATATTTTTAGAGTATGGGTTATCAAAGGGGGGTTTACATGATGAAAAGTCCGTAGAACTGATAAAACCTGTTCTAGTATAATCAGTATGGACCCTTCATTTTCCCAGTCATTGATCATTCAATCAAAGCGATTTTTAAGAAGGACGTGTAGTCAAAGTTGGCAACAGTTGATAGACAATTTAGATAACTAATCAGACCTCCAATATGTGGACCAAATGGTTAGGATCATCCAATAAAAGTGATTTTCGAAGGGATGGCAATCAAAGGTGAGCCTACATGACCAGCGATCTACATAATTAATAGACCTCTAACATCCTCAATTTGAAACATCCTTTCACATTCATTTATCAGATTGTTAGGATCATCTGAAATAGACGGGATCGGCAATCAAAAGTGTGATGGACACCCTAATTCAATGATTAGACCTCACACCATCCTTTTTCCTTTTTCCCTAGCCATTGATCAGATGATTTAGATCACCTGATCAACCAATCAATAGTCCATTTTCCAACCATTAAATTGAATGGTTAGAGTTATCCAAGTAATGTTATTAATGAGAGTCACTGGCAATCAAAGGTGGGGTTCACATGATGGACAGTCCAGGCAATGTGAATCAACTAGGTGAGAGGGTGTGTGTGGAAAAAAAAAAAAAAAAAAGGAAGCTAGGTGAGGGAGACCTTTTACTCAGGAAGTAGACTATATAAACCAAACTGATTACAAAATTTTCCTAGGAAATATCATAATAGGATGAAGCAAACACAATTTGCTCTTTCTGGGAAAACATGCAAACAAGAACCAACAGTTCCATAGGCAACGCATGCAAGATGGGATGACTCCAAAATCATAATTGTATAAGCCTGTGTACACGGTAGTGAGTAGGTATGAACAGGGGTGCAACATGGACAGGTTGGGTCAAGATGAGGGTCAACCCAAGCTAACCCAACCTCAAGAAGAGTCGGCCCAAGGTATTGAATATTCAAACCCTAAAACAATTTGGAACAGATCAGGTAAACCAAGCTAGATCAGGCTAACACTTGCAAGTAGTAAACTCAAACCTCGAACTATCCAATAACATCACCCGTAACTCCATAACACTAACAAATTTATGTCCAGAATCACTACTGATAAACAAATAAAATTAAAGAAATAGATTTTTTTTATATATATATATATATATATATATATATATATATATATATATATATATATATATATATATTAAAAAAAAAAAAAAAATAAATAAATAAATAAATAAAAAACTCACTAATGTTTAGAGAGATTATTCAAAAGACGTCAGACCACTCGGTATGAGAGCCCTAGGTCAGTTCCAATAATGAACCCTATTTTCCATGCATAGATAGTTCAAATTATCAACCATATATAGCATAGAGCCCACAACATGGATGGTTCCAATTATGAACCCTATTTCTATGCAAGACATAATTTTACATTTATATCTTGTATGTTAGTCATGACTCATATACTACTTATAAGGCCAGGTTTGGGACGGCTTTGGTTGCCCAAGGCCTCAACTCAACCCCAACCAAACATCAGTATGATTGGGGCCAGGTTGAGGATTTTCAGCTCAGGTCCAACCCAACCTAAAGTTCAGTTCAGTCTATTGGGTTGGTGCTGATCCAACCCAAGTAGCAACCCCTAGGTATGATCACCATGAGGAGCCCTCCTTAACATACACTGATAGCCAACACCAAGAATGATGATGGGATCCACTTACTTTTCAAGTTGACCTAAACAATATAATAGCAACTAAAATACCCACATTATACATGAATTGCCAAAGTGTTTAGGACGACCAAGATCATGAGGATCCAAACATCACAACTCAAAAGTTTCATGAAACAGAAGAGTTGCCAACCAAACAACATGACACATATTTTTTCCAAGTGAATGCCATGGAACTAGGCTTTCTAGGAGAGTATTGGATGTACTTGACAGTAGGTGGGCCATTGGCACTTGTTTGTGCAAATAGGTTTGTCTCTTGTCCATGGGCACTTGTTTGTTGAAATATGATCATGCGATCATAAAATATAGACAACTAAAAACATCAAATATTTGCCATAAATGATCAAGGTGAACAAATAATCATGACTAAAAACAAGAATATCATTGAAATAGATGACTATGAATTTCCAATAAAAGGGTTGGGATACCTCTGTCATTAGCCTCATGAAAGTGCTTAGTGATTTGAAAGGGCCGAATGACATCACGAGCCACTCGTACAACCCGACTCGAATCTTAAATGCAGTCTTCCACTCATTCCCAGGTTGCATTAGTATTTGACTATCTTCACTCCTCTAGTCAATCTTTGAAAAGTCTTTTGCTCCATACAACATGTCTATCATATTGTCCAAGCAAGGAATAGGAACTGGTATTTAATAGTAATCCAGTTGATCGCATGATTGTCCACACACATTCTCTAAGAACTATCTTTCTTAGGGGTTAATAATACAAGAGCAACACATAGTGATATGCTTTCTCGAATTAAACCCTTCTATAGCAACTTAGTAACTAGTTTGTTGAGTTCAACATGTTCAGTCAAACTCATTTGGTATTGCACAAGATTCGTTGGGGCCGTTTGGATGGGAATAAATGGAGGTAAATGGGGGGGGGGGGGGGGAATTGGGTGTCAATGGTATTTGGGTGTTTAGATGGAAGTAAATGCATGGAAATGAAATGAAATGGGAATAAATGGGCATGTAAATGAAATCTTCTCTATAGGAGAGGATTTGGAAGTAAATGGGTGTGAAATGCCTTTTTGACCTCCCTTGGAGGGTGGCATTACGCACATATCCGCCATGCACAAGGCATGCTAATGATACTCCAAAACAATTCAATTACCGGCTACACCACTAAAACCCCACCAACAGAATGATCCAAACTATCCAAAGGTAGGCCATCTAAATAGACAGTTAAAAGGCGTTGACAAGTTGCTTGTTCATGATCTTTACATTTGTAGACCACTTGAGGCTCAAAATTTTCTCATTTTAAGCTAAAGTATATATTTCAATGGGCTTATGACAAACATTCTGTTAAATATCCGATACGTGTACTAATTTGAGATATTAAAGCTGATTTGGGATATCACATATGTTCCTGTAAATATATTGAAAAATTCCAACGCATTCCAATTCCTCCCATTTAGTCCCATCCGGACAAAATAATTGGATTTCAAATGCATTTCATTTACTCCCATCCAAACACAACTAAGTCATTTACTCCCAATTCATTTACCTCCAATTCAATTTCCCATTTACCTCCATTTACAAGCTCCCAATCAAGTCCTTAGACTCAAACTTGACACTAAATCAATGTGGTGTTGAATGTCTCATAAGATGAAATCCAACTAGTTCTTAGGGCACCAAGTCTTCATATTCATGAAGGAGCTCTTGTACAAGAGGTATAACATCTCATTGTTGTCTTTTTAACAACCAAGACATAAATGACGCCAGTCTCCTTGCTTTCCTCTTTAAACTTTTCTACACTGAGCGATTTTTTACCCTCATCTTAATCATATTTAGGCCTTGGAAGAAGTTTTATTGTGGAGAATGTGATATTAACATTATACTTAACAAAGGCATAGGTGTTAGCTTGAGTCAAATGCTATCTCGGCCCCATAACCACGATCTCCCTAACAAAATGTGGCATGCATCCATTAGAATCATGCCACATCGCAACTCATCCTTGTACTTGTATCCAATAAATAAGGAAACTAAACATCTAGAGTTAACAAAAACTTCTCCCATTTTCTTAAATTAATGAATTTGTTATGGGCATGGATGCATATGTTCTTTGAGTTTTAATTTATCCATCATTTTTTGTGAGACAATGTTCTTACCACTCCCCTTATCTACCAAAGTCATCCATATCTTCCCATCAGAAGTGCAAGTAATGCGAAAGATATTGTATCACAATCATTACCCCTCATCAATCACATGAGGTGTCGATAGCATTATCTATTGGGTAACCAATGACTTGTCCCTGTTGCCATAAACATCTGCCACATCTTCCCTAACATGTGCCCCATCGTCGTATGCATGTTCTTCATATTTTGTGTCATCTTCAGCTTTCATTTGTGTACGGTCGAGAGTATCTTCAAAGTATTTTCCTTGGCCAATTTTTTCTTTAATTGTGGATTGATGTTTAAGACGATGAAAAAAAAACAATGTCCCGGTTGCCCACACTTAAAGCACATAAAATGAGTGTTGTTTTGCCCCATCTTGGGTGCACCAGACCTTCGTCCATAACCCCCCCCCCCCGCGCACGGGTTGAGATCTGGCTTCATTATTGGACGTTGGCTCATCGTCCCTCGACCTATAAGAGGTCCTAGGTTGCCTTACGTGGGAAGTTAGCATGTTGCCCCATTATTGGTGACAGTCCTCGTGGGGCACCAAATTGTTTCCCAAGTCCCCAATTATCTCCACACAATTAAATGCATAAATCATAGATAGGAACTTTTTTCTTTCTTTCTTTTCCATCTTTTCCTAAGGGGGTGTTTAGTTTTCCAATTACAACGGTAATTGGCTGGAAATGGGTAATCCTTACCCATTTAATTGTGTGGTGACATCGCTTACATTTGATTTTAACAATTACAATCCATCATTGTTTGTTTCACAGTAGCATAAGTGTAAAGATGGTAATTTAATAACTTAAAAACATAATGATTACTTATTTGCTTTGTAGGTGTAATTGACTATCGATTTTTGTGCTGCAATTCTCTCTTAAACAAACTGCAATTCTCTCTTAAACAAACACCCAGAAATTATAGTGATGGCCCATTTACATTGAATTACATTGGAAATTGGAAAACCAAACAGACCCTAAGAATTCACTTTTTCCTTACCCTGACAATTGTCCCACCATGCTAATACGTAACCCAAAAACTTCATAGCTATTAACTTTACCTTTCAATTGTCCGTGATTTCCTTATATTTGAACATTTTTCTACCTTATTTAGCCAATCAATGAAGTTGTCAACGTAAAACAAACTATGGAATTCTGAAATTTCTACCTAATTCCGGATTCGTTATCATATTTCAACAATCAAAAGCTTCAATCGTTAGAATCTTCACAAACTGGGGCTGCTCATTGTTGGTTAGGACCTTGGCGGTGACCTTCTCCTACGTGTTCATGTGCTCCAAGTTCAGCCTTTGGTTCCCTCCACACCAAAGCTCTCCCGCTTAATTGGTGAGATTGCCTACCATATGCGTGAGTTGATCTACTTAGTCTATGAGTGCGTGGATTAATTGAGCTACTAGCACAAACTCTTCCTATACCACCCCCTTCAACATCATTACGAGATGACATATTTCAAAATCCCTAAATATGACCTACTCTGGTATCAAAATGGTACAATCCAATTATTTAGTGATCTTGACACCCAAATCGCAAAGATATTGACAACAATACACCCAGAAAAATATTTGAATAGAGAGGGAGAAAACCTTATTGATATCAAACTTCTTTTCACTAGACTGAAGAAAAACTCAAACTTTAGAGAATTTTGGAATACTTACCTCCTACACCCCGTCTTTTATAGCCTTAAAGAATCTTTAATGAGGATCCCCCAAACTAAGAGATTGATTTCAAATCAATCATAGTTGATTTCAAATCAATCTAATTTACTTGAAATGATAAAAGCTTTTTTTTTTTTTTTCCAATAAAAGCAAATCTAGGAAATAATCCTCGTAATCTTCAATCACATCTTTAAATTGGCCCCACATAATCCATCACTTCCTCCCATATCTCCCCACAAATAGTAAATTGTAGTTCTTGATATTTAGGCCCCAAATTTATAAATAAATAGTTCAAAATCAATACATATTGGGCCCTACATGGGTTGTCTGTTGGCCTACATCAACCGCCCAGTTCAAATCCATTGATTGGATGGTTAGGATCATCATATTGGAGTGGTTTATAAAGAGGTTATTAAAGATTTGCCACCCATGATTGACAATAAAGACTAATGATTGAAATTTTCTCTATATAATCAATATAGACCATCTATTTTCCTATCCATTGATTGGATTTTTAGAATCACCCATCAAAGGTATGACACATGCTGGATTGCTTAGATCCATTATTAGACAAATTTTATATTGTATTTGTTTCAATCATTAATTCTAATGACTATTAATTGGATGGTTTGAATAATCCAATCCCATATATGATTTTAAAGGACTCGAAACCTCTTTCCTAAAATGTAAATTTGACTAGCCCAATCAAACAACAAATCTAGAAATCATGAATTAAACAAGCAAAAGCCCAAATAACACATTTGCGAACTTCCATTTTCATAAAGATACCAATAAATGAAGTTTCATCCAAACCCAAGCCTTAATTGTTAATTTCCTTCTTTCATTCCAAATTTTTAAAGGGTGGTTTGACTTAATTTAGGATGTGAAAGTTGGACCAACAAGATTTAAGAAGTTTCTTCCATTTGAGATTTCTTCTACAGAAGGTTCTAAATAGCCATACAACAATACTCCCAATATGAGATCTTCAATTGAATTCAAAAGGTTTCTATGTGATTCCTGTACCTAGAATTAGCCCAAGAAACGTGCCTCTTCCAGAATTGAGAGTTGAGACCTCTTCAACATTCTACCTTCCTCTACCTCCTTTATCTTCATTTCTTCTATCCGTCTTGGTTCCTATATTACTCCACACACTTCATATGAGTTTCTTTTTTTCTTTTTCTTTTCCTTTTACTTGTCAGAGAGATCAAACCTTTCAAGCATTCATACAATCTACTACCAGTATTGGACAACTAAATTAGTGGAAAGAAGATACATCTATGAACTATTTAAGATTATAAGAAATCTGGATTTCAATTCTTGAATTTGCCTCCATCAGGAAATGAAGTCTTTTTTATGTATTGAAGATGGGACCATAGATGGGCATTTTGGCAAAACAGAATCGTAAAGCTGACTCCAAACAGTTGGGACAAGGCTATGATAACGATAATGACAATGGCGGGCGGGGACACTAGGCGTAAGGAAACAAATCAATGATAATAAGGACCTCTCTAAACAAGTGTGGAACTAAAATTAAAGCATACATCTCGAATACAAAATCTATGGAGTGAGAAGGGTACCTTTTCTCATCCCAACAAAAGAAATGTGAGGTGGTGCTCCTAATTTTGGATTAGGCACATCAACATAACCAATCTTTCACTGCTTTTCCTCGGGCAACAAATCTTCCAACATTCTTTCTATCAATTTTTAAAGGGCTATTCATCCGAAACATCATCTCTGAAACCAACAATTTAATGGGAGATTCACCTCTAATGCTACTATGCTTACCCGTTCCACAAACCACTGAAATTTCGAAAGGAACAACTGCTTCTGCACAAAGCTTTGTTCTCAGCTCTTCTACCCACTGCAATAGGATTAAAAAGGCAGAAACCAAGTACAATCCATGCAAATCCAATTTTCCTTCTAATGAAGACCATTCCAAGATCTCAACCAACACCCCTGAGCTAACCAACTCCCGAACCAACGAAACCTCATCAGTTGTAAGCTTGGTAAACAGTTCTTCGATCGAGAGGGGAAGAGATTTAGGCTCTTCAAGCATTGACATAATTGTCGGGCATGAATTTAGGACCGAATTGTACGTTCGAATGGAAAATGCAATTTCTAATTCCTTCATCCTTCCGAACCAAGAACCCATTTCAGATAACTCCCCATGGACCCCGTAACAAGACAGAACCATATTTGCACAGACTGTATCCAAAGGAAACCCACAATCCTCCATTTTGTGAAGAATTCTTCTCATATCAGAAAACAATCCAGACCGTCCATATCCAAGCACAACCAGTCTGAACTCAAATGCAGAGGGTCTATGCCCTGCATTTCCCATTGTTTCGAGCATTTCTTCTGCATCGCATGGTAGGTCCAATAAACACAAGCCGTTGATCATAGACACGTAGGATCGACGACCCAGAGAGGATGACTGGGGCAGCACTTGCTTCAGACATTTGTAGGAATCAAAGACCTGCTGCTTCAACCTGTGCTCCGAGTAAGATTCCACAAGATTGAGGTAAAAGAGAGCTAGATCTTGGTGTCCCATATTCAGAATGGATTCCGAAATTAGAGCTTGTGATTCGAGGATGAGGCCGTGCTTGCCAAGCAAGGCAACAACATCTGCGGTAAGTTTCGGGTTGAATTTGAACCATGGCGTCTTACAGATTCTTCTATACATCTACAAAATTCACCACCATTTTGGAAAATAATAATAATAATAGTAATAATTTTGAAAAAAAGGAAGGCCAGGATTCATCCTCTTCACATTTGGGCACTCGTGTACGGCCATCCAGACCATCCAGAGCACATTTGGATCGATCATGTTACCAAAATCATATTGATAAAGTATTCTTAACCATTCAGTCAACGCCTCTCAAATGGATGGTTGAAGTAAAGTGGGCCAGATTGCAGAAGAGGAAATCAGATGGTTGATATCGTCTTCTCAATGCAATTTTTGGGTATGCTCTAGTAACAAACAGATAGCGATTTGGACGGCCTGGATCGCAGTAAAACTATGCAATGTGTAAGGATGAAGAGTCACCACAATCATAGGAGCCTACTTACAGGGAGGGCGAGAGATGGGAGGTCGTTGGAGAGGAGATGGGAGAGGGCATTGAGAGAGACGGACTTGGAAGATGAAGCGACGAACTTGCGGATGAGGCTATCCGCTGCGGTGGGTTCGGACACGCGGATGGACGAGAGGAGTCTGTGGCCATGCTTGCTGAGGGCGGACGACCGTACAACAGGAAAAGGACGACGGGATGAGGAAGAAGAGCAAGAGAAGAGCACGCACGACATAGACATCTGTTGCAGACGAATCGCCATTGAGAAATCATATGAATAGTCAACCGGCTGTGTTAGGCCTTTTGTCTAAGCTCGGCCAGCAGCGAGCCCAAATACGACCTGGGCCTGTGAAGGGCCAAAATAAGTAAGCCCGAGACTGTTCACACAAGGCCGGCCCAAGCCCAAACCCTAGAAGGAGGGAAGAGGAGAGAACATAATAGAGGTGGAAACGGGAGATGGAGATGCTCCAATCGAGCATAAGCATGTGATTCGTTGCAATGGAAGACGGGTCGTTTTTGGCTGGGTATCGAGTCAGAGTTGGACCGAGTTATGGTTGACCTGACTCCATCTGATTTTGAAATAAGCTTGACCCGAACTCAACTTGACTTGCAACCAAGTCTAGCATACCTGACCCGATCCTAGTTGGTTTGTACTAATTCAGATTGAGTCTAACCCGGTCACAGATACTGAGTCAAGTTGAGTTGGCATCGAGTCAGGTCGGGTGCAGCGGGTATCCAGGGGTTGAAATCACAACTCATCAAATACAGGACATCTCAAATCTGAAACGTCATATTGGCGGACCAAATTAGGGCTGACTCAACTTGATCCGGTTTTTAAAATAGGCCTGACCTAAACTCAACCTGACTTGGTACCAAGTCCAGCAAACCTGACCCGATCCAAGTCAACCTGGAATAATCTAAATTGAGTCTGACCCGGTCACAAATACCAAGTCGGGTCGAGTCGGCACCGAGTCAGGTCGGGTGTAGCGAGTATCCAGGGGCTAAAATCACAACTCAAAACAAGATTCACTTGCTAGAATTGCAACCTCTCCATCGAATACACGGCATCTCAAATTTGAAACGTCATATCGAGTCAGTACTGAGTTGGATTTCGAGTCGGGTCAAGTCAAGTCAAGTTACCGGGTTTGAGTTTGGATTGGACGAAATCAACTCGATTGAGATCGACTCACCCACTCGGTTCGAGTGGGAGGAATGGGTTGGAGGTGATAGATGGGAGCCATGGGTTAAGAAGTAAGAGAGAGACAAACCCTAACGGCCTGGCCAAGTTGATGGGTTCAAGCCCAGCTCATTTACACATAGGCTTGAATTTTAAGCCTGAACTTAATACTCCAGCCAAAGTCCAACCCAAAAGCCCAACAGGCCAACCCAGTACATTGACACTATAATGCGTGGCCCCTACTTTGCTATGTACGGACGGTTTTGACAAGTGGGGCCATGGTTCTGCAAAACAATTGGACTGAAATTTAGTAATGCCTCTAAGTTGGTATTATAAAAGCTTCATTGGCCTCACCATGAGGAATATATTCTATCCATGTTGTCCATCTATTTTCCTAGATCTTTTAAGTCATGAAATGATGCAAATCCAAATCTCAGGTGAACCACACCACAGGGGAGAGAGTGATGATTGAACACCCACTATTAAAAACTTCTTGGGGACTAAAAGTTTTGGATCAAGCTGATATTTGTGTTTCTCCTTCATCCAAGTTTGCGTGACCTAATCAACAAGTTGTATGACAAATAGAAAGGGCTTAGAGAGTTTTTAATGGTGGGTGTTCAATAGCTATTATTTCATGTGGTGTTGTCGACTCGATATGTCTCTTTTTTAGCTAATGCCCTAAAATGGTCTAATAAGGGAATTGAAAAAATGGATAAAACAAATACCTCGTGGCGGAGTCTACAACACTTACCAGTACCAAGTTCACAAGTCTGAGTTAGCAATGGAAACCCTCTTGGTTTAAGAGCGGATTAGGTGCATCCCTGACTCACCCAAGATGATGATGCCCTTACCATGAGGCCCACCTTGATATATGTATTTTATATCCACACTACCCATATGTCCATATCATTTTAAGGCACAAGCCAAAAAAAAAAAAAAAAAAGAGGAAATAGATCCAAATCTTAGGTGATCATGCCTTAGGAAACCGTGGTGATTGAGCTTTAAAAATTTCTCATCGGCCACAGAAATTTTTAATCAAGCTGATATTTGTCTTTTCCCTTCATCTAGGTTTACATGACTTTATCAATAGGTTAGATGGTAAATAAATATTATAGTTGGCCCTATGAAGTTTTTAATTGTGGTGCACTCAATCACCACTATTTCCTATAGCATAGTCCACTGGAGATTTGGATCTACTTTATTTTTGGGTTCATGCCCTTAAATGATCTAACAAAATGGATGGGAGTGTGGATATAGAATACATACATCAAGGTGGGCGCTATGGTAAGGGCCAGGGGCGTCGTACCTACCTGCTCCCTTTTGTTTTGTTCCACAATAGATGGACTTGGCCTCAAAAGATTTCCTTGATGGAATTATCTTGATTTTTTCATTTGTGGCCCACAGATGGACGGTTAAGAGGAGCAATAAACCCACCGTTCCCGTTTAACAACTGGTAATGGGCCGGGTGGTTACCATGTAAGGCCAAGGCTAGCCCCCCAAAACGGGCCGACTGCTGGGCCTATGCTTGAAAACTAGGCCCATCATACAAGGAGGACCAAGCAATGGTGAATGATCTAGTCCGGTGCAATCATCAACTGAGCCTTCACTGACCAAAAAATCACACCATCTAAAGACCCTTAGGTCTTTTACCTTAGAAGGCCACCCTGTAGGGCCAAGGCCTGGCTAGCGCTAGGTTTCGACCAACCCTTGCCCACTCATAGCACGGTCCAAAGCAAACCGTGAATCTTCAGGCCACGAGCAAGCCGAACCGGCTATCATGCAGAGGAATGCTCACATGCCCACCAGTTCTCACTAGAACTCGTAAGAACTTTTTCAGAACTCATCACACGTGATATGAGCCCAAAATCTGAACCATCCATGTGATGCATCACCCATGAAACCTTCAATGCCCGATTCCACTCTGATCCAAAACTTTGGTTTGCAATGGAAAGAGGAAATAGTTTCCTCCCTTCATTTGTCTCTCACTTTTTCCGTGGCCCACCAAAGTTTTGGATCAGAGTAAAAGTTGGGCCTTAGAGGTTTCGTGGGGTGCTCACATTGACGGTTCCGATTTTGGTCCCACATCACGTGTGACGAGTTCTGAAAAAGTTCTCACGAGTTCTTGTGCGGCATGTGAGCATTCCTCGTTCACCTGAGCCTCTTTAAGGAGCAAGAACCAAATGGGCTAGAGCACGCGTGTTTGCAACAACCCAAAGACATTGAGGCCCAGCAAGTTGCTACTCATGAACATTAATCCAGACCATCTAGCAGGGATCAAACACCGTTGACCATCTGGTTTAATCAATTCAATTTGGACAACGGACCAATGTCTTTGTAACCATCCATTTTCGTGGCCACCAACTAGACAGTAAGAAGTCACTGATCTCGGGTTTAGGTTTATGTCCACTCAATACCGAGTCAAGAATTTGGATGTTCTGGATTCCAGTGCATGAATGGTGAAAAAAATTCAAGTCCACTCAAAAAGGTTAGAACTAGTGCCACTTAGGGGTCTCTTGAATGCCAGTAAAATCATTAAGTTGTAATTAAAGTTAATTTGATTATAGGTGTAAAATGTTTACAGCATGTCCTATTTAGCTTTAAGCTGTAATTTGATTATGGGTAACCAGTTGTTTGTCTTTGAATAACTTGTAATATATTTACAACCTATGATTTAGGTAATCGTGCATGATAGGACTTGGAGTTGTAAATCATTTAAAAATCATCAATGACATATAAAGTCTTCATTTTCTTACCATGAAAAAAATCCAGGTCCATTCAAAAAAGGTAATAAGATAAATCGTTGAGATAATTTCTACTTAATAAAATCCGTGGCTGATCCTTACACTAAACCAATCATTTGATGGGCCACATAAGTGGGCTCACCATTTCAAACTCTTTTATAATGAAAAAATATTGAATATAAACAATTAAATATAAACTAACATCAAATTAATATAAACTAATGTGTTTTAATGTCTACGGTGATTTAAATAGACATAACTCACATATACATAAATCTACAATGTTTATTTATTTATTAGCCATGGGCCACTAATCAATGGTTAAAATTATTGAATCCAGACCTTTCAATTGATGGTCATCAAAAGGTATGATAAAATAAAAATAAAAATATGATTAAAACCATATCTACTAGATAGACATGACCCATATATAATCAATCTACTACGATCATCTATTTATTGGCCACAAGCCATCCAATTGATGGTTAAAATCATTGGATCCAAACCTTTCAATTGATGGCCATCAAAAGGTATGATTAAAAAGGAAAAAGACTAATTAAATTTGTACTTATTGAATGCTATTGGGGTGCTTCTCCTTTACTAGTTCCTTTAAAAAACTTTTGTATTGGTACTCTATTGCAGTTTTTTCCTCTATTGGCTCCTTTAATTGATGGATATTAAAAGAGTATTATAAGTAGTATTTATAGGCAATTCGATATTTTTTCTTGAAGCTTTGGATTTGAAAAGCCCTTTTGTTGATGAGTAAATACTTTCGAAGTAGTAATTATAGGCAATTAGATAATTTTTCTTGAGGCTTTGGATTTGAAAAGCCCTTTGGTTGATGAATAAATGCTTTTGACTTGTGTGAGGGACTTAATGGACCATGCTAGATCAAAGCCATTGCTGATCAGGCAACTCATCAGTGATGGATGTTTCTCATTTGATTTCCTTTCTGAAATAATGTGTCGTTTCTCATTCTTGAGACTTCTCGAATCCATGATGAAAGATAGAAACTAGAAATAATTCTAGAAATAAATCTGTTGATAATTGATAGATGAAATAAACGAGTCTACAACCCTTTAAAAAGGGATACCAAGACCTGGAAGAAGTTTATGAATTAAACTACAACTAAAACTTCCTAAAATTCATCACTTACTATAAATAGTAAATTTACTATTTATAGTAAGTGTCCTATGTGGCTTAACCATGTTATTCTCCTAATTTTTCTAAATACTTTTCATGTGGGACACAACTCCTAAAGCCCAACGAAAGAAAAGTTACAATCAAATCAAAACTTATTAAAAATTGTAAAAATGGAAATAAACAGGAAATTCAACCGTTGATCTGATGGAATCTCTCAAATTCGGCATGGGTAGGGTTGATTGGCTAAAGTAGCTCGTCCTACCCCAAAATCATATATGGTACATTGAGTAATTCATTCTGGTTTGCGAGATATGCCTGTTTTAAGGTTCTGACGGTCTTGACGACTTCTACCTCCGATCGGGCCTTCTCTGATCCATCTTGAACATGAAAGTGTTTGCGACCCGCTCCACATCACAAGGGCTCTATGGGGCCCACCATGATATATGTGTTTTATCCAAGCCATTCATCCATTTTGAAGGATCATTTTAGGGCATGAGCCTATGAAGGAGTCGGATCTAAAGCTCAATTCGGCCATACCACCGGAAGGGCTGGTGACAATGAGTCCCATCGTTGAAACCTTCTTAGGCCCACCATGATTTTTATTTGCCATCCAACCTGTTTATAAGGACACATAGACCTGAAGGAAGGGAAAACATAAACATTAGCTTGATCCAAAACTTCTATGGCCCCAAAGAGGTTTTCAACGGTAGGCATTCAGTCCCCACTGCTCCTTGTGGTGTGGTCCATTTGAGTCTTCGATTTGCATCCATTTTGGGCTCATGCCCTAAAATGATCTTTCAAAATGGATGGATGGTGTGGATAAAACACATACATCATGATAGGCCCCACAGAGCCCCGAATAGGACCGTTCGTCTCTAACTAGGTCTTAGTGTGGCCAGTACCCAATCCTCGCCCGCTGTTTGAGAGGTTTCTTACATTACATGGGAGAGGGTTTCCAACCCTAGCAATGGTACAGACACACACACACAAAGAGAGAGAGAGAGAGAGAGAGAGAGAGAGAGAGAGAGAGAGAGAGAGAGAGATGGGGAGGAAGCTTATAGGTCCAGACACTCGTAAGAGAATATGTATATTCTTCTTCTTCTTCATTCTTTTTATTATTATTATTATTTATTTATTTTTGGCCCTAGCATAGTCATTGGAAGATCGACAACTTTCCCCACATTAGAATTTTTCAAAAATTAAAGTTATTGCTGAAATCCCTTTACTTGTAATATTAAACAAGACATTTTACCATATTTCATATTGCAACTAAAAGGTGTAATCGGATCACAACTTGCAATCTGTTTATAGGAAAATACACATGTAGTTAGATTACTTGTAATCGGATTACCACTTAATGATTTTATGGGCATCCAAATGACCCCTTAGTGATACCATTTTCCCATCTCTAAATATTCCAACTTTGTGTGAAGCATGCGTATACTTGCATATTTTAGCTATGTGGCCCCCTCAAGTAAGCCAAAATACACTCCACTTCCAGCCAAGATATGGGGGGGGGGGGGGGGGGGATCGTGGAATGGACCTTAACTTGTCCTAAAGATGATCAACGGTCTAGATTAGTGGCCCGGGATTAAAACAATTAATGATCCACAGGGGTTGACCCAGACATGCTTAATCATGGCACATTTTATAATATCCTAGAAAAATGATTTTTTTTTTTCAAAACCTGTTATATTTTATAACCTACTATTTTTTGGAACCTGCCGATTATAAAATATGCTTAGTTGATTTACTTGCCATAGTTAAATCTAAGACCTAGATAGATGATTTTAATATTAGAAAACAAAATTGATATTTCTCAATCATGAGTTTATAACTTGAGACCTCCATCTACCATCTTGTGCATGTGGGCCACATGATCATGCAACTTGAAAAAGATCACAAACCATTATTCTTTCATTCCATATATAGTAAGTACGACATCCTTGGTGAAACCCTTGTGAAAATCACCTTTCGAGGTGAACCCACCGGATTGTTCCTCAAATTGTCTATGGACCATTTATGCTTTCCACCTATTGATTTTGGGAGTCGATAGAATCTTGTGATCAATAGTGTTTTATGTAGAAAACACAATAATTATTTTTTACATAGAATATCATATAATGTAATATCCCAAAATTTTTTGTGCACGAGTGCACGTTCACATGTGTAGGTTTAAGTTTTAGGTCTTGTTGTGTACACATGCACACACATTTATACCCCTTAATAACTTTCACACCTGCATAGATCTTAGTATACTCAGTCGTTCAACGAACCAACCATTGAAACAACTCAACATTGCTAGGTTAAAATATCCGATAGTCCACTTCGATTTTGGACTACCCGATCTCAGTAAACTAACTTCGATATCATAATATCTGTCTATACATATATTAAATCGAGATTCTAATCTGTTCATCTTAATCATCACCCATTTACATGCTTAACCTACCTTTGAAATTACAATCTAAGGGACTTACACACATGTACATATTACTTGAAAATCTAACAGCGTGCAGGTCTTACACATTGGTTACTCTAAAACGCACCTTATACTTATATATGACCTCTATAAGTATAGGTTATCAAATTGACTGTACATGGGGTCCTAACCATCTAGTTTTCTTACTTATAGCATGTCCTTTAATCGTCTACTAACTAATAAATTCAATCATGCATATGACCATCTATCCAAAGATACACCCATCTAATTGTCCCTATATCCATCCATCTTGCTAGTCATGTGGCCACCCCCAATCCTACCTGCCTATTTGACCACATACCCAATGTGGGGTCCATACTAAAGGTGTGCACGTCACTTCTTATAGAAACCACCATTCATCACCATTTCATCTAAGACATCCTCATATCCTACCCATCCATCTCACCAATCCACATGTACATTTGAAGTCTAGCCACCGATAACAAAAAAGCCCACCTAACCATATGTCTATTCATCCATCCAATTATATATCTATTTATCCATCCATCTACTCCATTCGTCCATGCATGCATCAAAGGTTACACATCATGTACACCCATTGCATTGACACACACCTCCCACAAACGTGGCACACGCATCACATGCACCTCTCATGCACACACATGTGGCACATGCATGCATCACACACATGACACTCGTGTACACAACTTTTCATTAAGATCAGCCAATGTTCTCTAATGAAAGAAAAAAAAACATGATAAAAAGACGAGAAACAAAAGCATTGAAGGTGAGCCTTGCTACTGTGCACGTGTACAAAATAAAGTATAAATGGAGGGTGCTTTTCACCGAAGGCGTGGGAAGTGAAGGCTGCAATTGTTGTGATGTGTGGAGAGAGGCAAGTGCTGGTGTTAGGATGTGAGTACTAAAAAAAAGAAAGAAAGAAAGGAAGCGTTAAACATGAGAATAGTGAGAGGAGAGGGAGAGAAAAAAGAGAGTTCCTTTGTTGTTTAGGTAAGAAAGAAAAGGAGAGAGAGAGAGAAAGGAGAGGAGAAAGAAAAATATAGAGTAAGAAAAAGGAGGAAAGAGAAAGGAAGTGAAGAAAAAGAAAAAGAAACTAGAAGGAAGAGAGAGAAAGGAACAAAAAAAGAAAAGTATCTCTCACTTCAATTTTTCATTATTTGTTTATTAATTATTATATTAAATTTTTTTATTTAATTATTATGTCATTCTTCTATTTTCTCATTGATGTTATTAATTTATTTATTTGTCTTGGTTATTTTTTTAGAGTTTTTATTCTTAATTGAACTTTTATTACATTCTCTTTGATTCAATTTTTCTTCTTATTATATATATATATATATATTTATTTATTTATTCATCTTGGTTATTTTTTAAGATTTTTTATTCTTAATTGAACTTTTATTACATTCTCTTTGATTCAATTTTTCTTATTTTATATATATATATATATATATAATTAATTAATTTATACTATTACTTTTAAAGCCTTTTCCTTTCGGATTTCAAGCATTACCACGTAAATTTTTTGCAAATTCAAGGTCTACTTTATAAAATTCAGAAATTTTACACTATTGTGTAATTTCCTACAATAATAGGAACTTTTCCATAGCTTCCAGGAATTACAAGCACTGTTCTGTACCTATTCTAGGACCCTGCACTGGACTGTATAGAAATTTCAGCGCCATTTTGTAATTATTTAGAAATTCTAGGATTGTACTTTTCGTGTTAAGGAATTCCTATACTATAATTTAAAATTTTGAAATTTCAGGGATAATCGTATAAAATTTTAGATTTCCAGATTTGATTTGTCACCTGAATTAATTTATTTTATTTCAAACTTTTATGATAAAAAATATCTATTTATGATGTCTTAAATCTTTAATGTTATGATTTGGTGGATTCATATACATTATACATTGTACGGTGTTGATTTAAGAAAAGAATGATTGTTGATTGATTTTAGAATAAGCATGTTTGTTGAACTAAGGTATATGGAATCTTATGCATTCATGATTTGGATGATTAATAAGTTATAAGACACTACAAAATAGGCAGGGCAATTAAGTCCTCTAGGTTGAAAATCCCTAAAGCGTAAATAGGTAGGGTAATCAAGACCCTTAGTTTGAAAGTCCTAGAATCCCAATTGGTACCTCTTGAAATCTCTACGGCACCCCTTGGGTGGGTGAGCATATCAGGATTGCAAAAGGGTCTTTTTGTCAGGTTCGGTAGGGTAGTAGTCTGACCAACTAACGTACAAATGGGTCCATCATTAAATACCATTTGGATGTGTGAGTGTTTTAAGTGAAAGGTTCCCATGCCAGGCCATGGGATCTTTGGATGGGTGAGCTTGTCATATAAAAGGTTATCATTGCCAAGCTAGGTGTTGTATTGGCGCGGGTATTGGCCAACCGGTGTAAACTAACCATGATATTAAAAAGGATAAATTGCACTTACTATTGTAGATTATGGCATATGTTGATTCCATTTATTCACATCTTTTTTATTATGAATATTATTAGGGCACAAAAAATTCATGAGTCAATAGGAGTTTGGTTTGTAGGGCATCAAGGTTCCATGATAGGCATGCCTGCCCATCGCGCGACCCTCTCTCTATCTCCCTGGATCTCTCATTTGCGCAACATTCTCCCATTACGTGACCCTCTCTATCATCCCTCTCTCTGGGAATAATGTTGCGCTTGAAAAGTGTTGTGTGTGAATAGTATTGCACGGGAATAGTGTTGCGCGTGAATAGTGTTGTGCATAAATAGTGTTGCGTGGGAATAATGTTGTGCGTGAATAGTGTTGGGTGGGTTTGTTGTGTTTGTTGCGTGGAATATTTTCGACCCTCTGCCATTGCGCCTGCAATCACAAAGAGCGTCGGTCTGACAGTTTCCACCTATTCTGAACTCGGGAGTACTACCAAGCTTAGCCAATAAGCCAAGAAAGCAACCAATTCGCAAGTGATGCTATATTCAACAGTGCTCTTAATATTCTCACCAAGAATTTTGAGATCATGATGATTCTTGCTCGTAAAGCTGTCAAAAAATGATGGAAAAGGAGCAATTATTGAACAAGTAATATAGAACGTATATATGGAAGATGAAAATCTTAGCAGAGAAAGAAAATGAAAGAAATGTACCACAGGCCTCAAGAGAAATGGGCTATCCAGTTAAGGGAAGAAATCTCATCATTATTATGAAAATTAGCCATCTCTTTGAAAAGCTCGATGGTAGTCTCTGAAACTTCGGACTAGTTCTTCTCCACAGAGATGTGAGCAAACTCTTCATTTGAAGGCACATATTCATAAAAAACATTGCCTATAATAGGAAGGCCTGCTATGTAGTGGAGATCCTATAAAGTAATACTAATCTCACCCAAAGGAAGGTAGAACGAGTTAGTAATTGGACACCAATGATTGAGAAAACTTTTAAAGATAGTCGTATCCCCGAAGAAATACTCTGACGAAGCTGTAATTGCATCAAAAAGATCAATTTGTTTTAGAACATCAACATGTTTTTGAACAATGGCCCAAGTCCACGTGCTGTAATAATCTCATGGCGATGAAAGACCTCTCATCATAAACTCTTCCGTGTCCCATGACAATTCTTTAGCGAATAAATATTGTGGAGTAGTTTCAAAATAATGAGTGGGAAAGAAAGAGTTGTTCTGGATTATAGCACGGGCGTAAGAATCGCATTTTATGAACTCTACCGACTTTTTGACGAAATCCATTCTCTTCAAGACGTCCTTTTAGGATTTACTGTTCCGACATGATCTAGTAATCTACAGAAATAAGTCTATTTTGGATTATTCGATCAGTTAGTTCACTACGAGGAATCGACCAGTGACGTCGTAAATTTATAGGGATGATGACCGTCTCGTCCTTGAAAGGATTATGGAATTCGAAGGTTTCTTTATGGATTTCTATACAATCCCAAATATTTTGAAAAATTTGTCTATTCTCTACATGGGATGCATGACTCCTTTTTCTTGAAGATGTAGATCTCTCAGCTGAAGTTCTTGATTATTTCATGGGTTTATTCGTGGGTCAAATATTATCAAATACATTTTCTCTCTTACTTCTAGTGATTTTATAAGGTGAAAGATGAAGCAAAATCGGGCGGAACTTGGTTACTTAGAAGAATTTTCTATCAGAGCAGATTGATTGCGTGTAGAGAATGGTTGCGCGCAGAAGTTGTTGCGTGGAAGAAATTGTTGCGCGGGAGGTAAAAGCCGCGCAAGGATTTCAGCCGGAGGATGAGAAGTGAAGTGTAGAAAGAAGGGCACTAGGGTTTATATAGATGGATAGACTCGCCTAAACGTTGTGCGTTCCCGATAGCGCAACAAAAATGAAGATAAGGGTCCATTGCACTACGCGCAATGGAAATATGGTGCTTGCGCAATGGAATTTCGATGATTGTCAATTGCGCTCCATGCAATGGGACTCATCTCTCGAGCAATAGGGAACTATTGTGGGGAAATCAGGGTTCACACGTGTGGTTGCCTATTAATACCCATCCTCTCTCTTCATTCGGAACATATAAAGACCTCGAGAGCCAGCAAAAGACCAGAGAATTCTTTAAATTTTGCAAGGTACTGGAGGATACCTGTTGTGTGGCATGCAATAGGGTTCCCACATAATGGTGGACCTAGAGTTCATAATGCGGTGCATAACAGAGCTGTTGCGCACGCAATGACCTTTTACTTGCAAATTACATCTTTGCGACGCTTTGGAACATTGATCGATTTAAAAGAAAAAAGGAACTTCTAAAGGATTAGAAAATTGGTTAAGCAGACATCATTTCTGCACGACGACTTCTATGTTCAGAAGACTATTTCACCAATTAAATGCCGCCGAAATCGACATTCGAACATATTTGACTATTTTGTTTCATAATTGTTTGCCTTATTTTGGAATCAAGGGAAACATGAGGATTTAAATGAATTTCAGAATCAATAAAATATTTTGTGATGATTGTTCTCTTATTCTTTATTTGTTACTATTGAATAAGATGTTCTCCAAATAAAAATACATTCGTTTCTTGTCGAAACACACGGTATGAAGGTACTTTTTGATCGTTACTTAATTCCCGCCTTTAAAAGCTTTGATTTTAATGTATGTGAACACTGCATATATGGTAAACAATCACTGCTAACTTTTAAGACTGGAAAGCATGTATGTAAGGGGGTTCTTGAGTATGTGCATTCAGATGTATGAGGCTACCACCCATTGTCTCTGTCGGGGGGTCATCGTTTTTTGTCTCATTCATTGATGATTACTCTAGAAAAGTGTGGGTTTATTTTCTAAAAAATAAGCAAATGTATTTGCCACATTCAAAGTATGGAAGGTTATGGTTGAAAAGAAAATATGACAGAAACTAAAGGTTTTTAAGACAGACAATGGAGGTGAATTCACTTTAAATGAATTCAACTAGTTTTGTAAAGATGAGGAGATTGTGAGGCTTAATATAGTAAGGCACACATCTTAGAAAAATGATGTGGTGGAACAAATGAATTGGGCTTTGTTGGAGAGAGTCCGAAGCATGTTGAGCAATGCTTGATTGGACAAGGATTTATGGATTGAGGCCATTAATATGGCTTATTACCTAGTGAATCGGTCCCCGTTTACGCCGATAGACTATAAAATTCTTGAAGAAGTGTGATGTAGACTACTCACAATTGCATACTTTTTGTTGTGACACCTACTCTCATGTACCGTCAATTGATAGAGATAAGTTAGACCAAAGGGTGAAGAAACTTACCTTTGTAAGTTGTGGTGATAACGTGAAAGGGTACAGGCTGTACGACCAGGTCACTTGAAAAATCACTTTGAGCCACGACTTTAGGTTTGATGATGATTCTTTGTTCCACAAGGACGTTCATAAGGAATCAGAGAGATCAATAGTGATTGACATTAAAATAAAAAAGGGTGAGACACAGTTTAAAGCTGAGCCGTATATAAAAGTACAGGAGCAGGTGGAGAAACCACCTCTCAAAAAAAATATGTTGAGAGATTGCATATTACTAGTTAGATACAGAGATGATTCGAATATAACATTTGCCTTCATTATGAATGAGGGGGATCCATTTACCTTCAAGGAAACATTAAATGGTTCTGATGATGAGAAGTGGATGACGGTCATACATAACGAGATGGACTCTCTGTATAAGACTGAGATGTGGGAGTTGATGGAGCTTTTAGTAGGCGTAAGGTGATATGTTGTAAGTGGATTTACAAGAAAAAGTAGGATAGATAGAAGGAGAGATTGGTAGCAAAAGGGTGTGCGTAGAAGGAGGTTGTCTACTTCACTGAGATTTTCATGCTTGTGGTCAAGAAAATGTCTATTAGATTTTTATTGGTGCTAATTGACCAATACAACCTGGAATTGGAACAGATGAATGTGAAGACTACTTTTCTACATGGGGAGTTGGAATATCATATATATATGAAGCAACCAGAAGGATTCGAAGTAAAAGGGGTAGATAATAAGGTTTATAGGTTGAGGAGGTCGTTATACGACTTAAAATAGTTACCTAGGCAGTGGTATAAAAGGTTTGATACTTTCATGATGGGTCAGTGATTGGCCAAAAGTGAGTATGTTTATTGTGTCTATTATAAGATACTAAGTGATGAATAGTTCATTATACTGGTTCTGTATGTAGATGACATGCTTATCACTGGCCATAACATGTTTGAGATCGATATGTTGAAGACTCAATTGTTAGGGACATTTGAAATAAAAGATCTGGGGGTTGCAAAGAAGATTTTCGGTATAAATATTCACAGAGATAGAGAGAGGAGTAGGTTACGGTTATCCTAGGAATAATATCTTGAGAATGTATTAATAAAGTTTGGTATGGACAAGGCGAAACTGGTTAGCACATCCCATGTTGCTCACTTAGGCTTTCTTCAGATCACTATCCTACTATAAATGAAAAAAAGCAAGTGATGTCTCGTGTACCTTATTCGAGCATTGTTGGTAGTTTGATGTATGCCATGGTTTTTATGAGATCAGATATTTCACATGCAGTGGGTGTTGTGAGCAGATATATAGCGAATCTCAGCATGCAACATTGGGAAGTAGTGAAATTGTTACTTTAGTATATTCAAAGTACAATGGTTTATATCTTGACATTTGAAAAGTCAAAGGATAATAAGTGTCGATAATGCAGGAAATGTAGATAACAGAAGGTCGACTTTCGGTTACTCATTTATTCTAGTGGGTGTTGCGATCAGTTGAACGTTGAAGCTTCAGTCTATGGTTTGTCTTTTCACAACTGAATCTGAGTACATGGCAATGATTGAGGCATTCAAAGAAGGTATTTGATTGAGAGGAATAGTAAATCATCTTGGGCTTCAGTAGGAGGTCGTGCCAGTTAATTATAAAAATGAAAATGCTATTAATTTGGCAAAGAACTTAGTTTACCATTCTCATACTAAACATATTGATATTTGTCATCATTTTATCTGATAGGTGCTTGAGGAATGCGGTGTGACTCTTGAGAAGATCCACACGAGTATTAATTTAGCTAATATACTTAAGAAGGTGGTTCCTATATAGAAGTTCAAGTTCTGTGCGACTTCTCTGGCCTTGACAAAGGCTTTAATGAAGACTGAGTGTGTAGGAGAAGCAATAGTGAAGCTATGATGGAAGATGATTAGAGAGGGTGGTGATATAGTGGAGAAATGAGGCATGAAGATTGAATTCATAGTGGAGATTATTGAATGAATGTCTTTAATCATGCTGTAATAGGGAACATCGATTAATCAACCACCATACTCGATCGATTGGACCTCCATAGAGTTAGACAAATTTACTCACTGGATGATTTGGGCCACGCTCGATTGATAATATTCAAAAAATACCTCAAAACTCTCTGGATGTTTTTGGTATAGTTTGATCTCTCAAACTGGTGCCTTCTTGATCGATCGAAGGGAATTCAATTGACGTCAATTGATCGACCCTTAGATTGACGATGCGTGCGAAACTTCATAAGAATGTGTTTTGTTTCATATTCCGGTTGTGATAATATATATATCAGGTGTAATTGGGATTAAGGCGCAGAACATTTAGTCACGCCCCAAACTCGAAAACTGGGCTCACAAAATTCCTGATCGCCGAATTGGGTGCCGACAGCCTCCGTAGTACCTCATTCTCTGCTCCCAGCGCCCATACGCCAGATTCCGATCCCGAGATCCTACAAGGAGGATAACGTACATTTATCTCATAAGAAGCATAACCGCAAGTTTAATCAAATCGCAAAGGCAGCATCATCATCACATATCCACTAATATAAACAATTGAATACAAAGTCGAAAGGGAAATACATATATCGAAAATCAAAGCTCCAGAAGACCGCTGCACGCTTCTAGTTCAATGCTGTTGCAACTTAACGTCACCTGCATGCATCTATTATGCATAAGCTTATAGAAAGCTTAGAGGATAGTGTTAGTGTGTGCAGAGTAAGCAGAAATATTGGCAATCCATAAATCGTACAATATCGGAGTAATGCAGAAACATGCTGGTAAGTTCATAATATCATCAGCCTTATCCAGGCTATGGGATGCAAAAACATAATAAGCCAATATCATATACCGAGGAAGCAATGCAATATGCAAATCCTTACGAGTCCATGAATACCGTCAACCTCATCTAGGCCATATAAATGCAGAAACATAGCAACCCAAAATACCATATGCCACGGATGTAATGCAATATACGGTGCGAATGAAATGACCAAGTTGGTTTTGGGGCGTCCAGCTTGAAAGTTGAGTTGGTTAGTGCATGCCTTCTCTAGAGAGAAGACTGAGATCAATTCCCCTTTTGGGGGTTTGAGCACAGAAACCCATTCCAAAAAGAAGAAGAAGAAGAAGAAGAAGAAGAAGAAGAAGAAGAAAGGAGATTGATTGAAGATGCAAGACCTTTTTTTTTTTTTCCTGATACTATTGGCTTTTGGAATTATATTAAGTTGTACTTAAAAAAAAATATTAATAATTGTTTCTGTTGAAATAGGAAAAAAGAAGAGGAGAGAACATCTATTTTCTCTTCCTCTAGAATCTTTTATTTATACTCTCCTGGCTATAAAGATAATCTTTTATTTATACAAAGAGGTAATTTTCAAAATAACCAAAAGATATTTAAAAGACAAGCGCAAAGTGGTTGGCTGCTCCCACTTGGTTCACGTCCTTTCCCGAGTACTTTTCCCAATCTCTGTTGCACCTTACATATATGACTGGGTAGCTTCCTCAAACTCAGTTTCGAGCTACAGGGCACTCGAACCTCCACTGAGAAACCATAGCCTGAGCTAGCTTCCTTGCCGTATCCATAGTTGCAGTTAGAGCTGGGCAGAATCCAACCGATCCGATCCAAACCGAAGGCCAGGATCGGGTCGGTTCGAGTAGGCCCACTCAGATCCGAACATACATCGAGTCGATTTCGGGTCAGTGGCCAATTCGGACCGATCCGATTCGGTCGGGTACTATATAATCAATATTTACTTTTTATTTTCACTTTTTTACTACTCGCCTCACCTGAACGAAGCCCTAATCCCTCTCTTCTATTTCTCTACCCGAATGAATGGCGCCGCACCCACCCATCTCTCCTCCTTTCTCTCCCGATTTCCCTCCTCTCCTTCTTTCTCTTCTAATTTCCCACATCTCCTTCTTTCTCTCCTCCTTTCTCTCCCTCTCTCTCCCGATCTTGATTCAACCCAATCCGAATCGACTGGACAGGCAAAACTCGATCTAACTCGATTTGGTTTCCCAGACCGAGTCGGACTCGGTTCAGGTCAGGCCAACAAGGATTCAGATCGGATCGAGTCAGCCCTGCTGGACTTGGTCCCAGATTGGATCGAGTTCGGGTCAGGTTCTTGAAAAATTGGATCGAGTCGAGTTGGACCCAATCCAGTCCGACTCGACTCGATGCCCACCTCTAGTTGCAGCCTCTGCTTTCCCGCCCGGTACTTTGAATTTCATATTCAGTAGAAATGTCTTCACGAGCTTATTCATGAAGGGACATCGAGTGCTAAAGGATAATAACGAAGAGATATACATTAATATGGTGTTCATCAGGAACACACATGACAATGTACACCATCATTATGGTGCTATGCATGTACACACATAGCTGTATACTTTAACACTCCCCCTCAAGCTGAAGCATGTATATCATGCATGTGCAGCTTGTCAATGAGTTTGGGAGCTGAGGGAGAGATGGATTGCACTTTCATTGACTCCGGGATGTGAATGGCATGTCTGGTGGCTACAAGAGGATCTAGCAGCACTTTGTTGGTTGCGACTTAAATTTTTGGCTCTTCCGGTGGCTATGACTTAAATTGTTGGCTCCTTCAGTGGCTGCGATACTTCCCGTTTTGGAGATTTTTTTCAATGGCTCTTCTAGTGGCTCGATAATGAATCAACAACAAATTAGCAATGGCACTGGTTTTGACTAGAAGCCTAATAGATCAAAATTAGAGTAATTTTCTAATGATTTAATAGTAATGTCAGTCGTAAAGGAGGGTATAGGGTCTAGAAGAGAGGGATGGATGGTGGACTCTCAAAATAGAAAAGAAATATCAGCCAAGAGGCTTTGATACCATGTAGAAATAGGAAAAAGAAGAGGAGAGAACATTTATATTCTCCTCCTCTAGAATCCTTTATCTATAATCTCCTGATGACAAAGATAATCTTCTGTTTACAAAGAGATAGTTACCAAAACAATTCAAATAGCCAAAAGATATTTAAAAGATAATAATGGATAATAACTAAGAGATACATCAATATGGTGTTTATCAGGAACACACTAGACTGGAAAAAATGAAAAGAAAAAGGAACACACTAAACTGTGTACAACATTACTATGGTTCTCCACATGTACAAACAGATCTGTGTACTCGAATGGCTTATTTCAAAGTCTACCTAGTTCTATTGATTTCTTTCAATTATTTAATGAACATGATGGAAATCAATAAATATCTAATTTTTTTAATTTCTTATTTGCCCATTATTTCATTATGTTCTTCTAGTTTTTCTCTTTTTTCTCTTTAATTTCCTTACTCAGTCGTCCCTTTTTTCTTTTCATTTGTTTCTCCTTTTTCTTATGTTCAATTTCTGTTACTTCGGTTGTTTGATGATTGGTCTTTAATATTGCCTAGTTTTCAACTTTTCGTTGATATATCATATTGTTCATTGTAGTTAACTTTATGTTGTGAATATTCTGACTTGTGAATGAAGTATGGATGAATCATTACAGACACTTATACTTCTGACTTATCTTTTCCTTTAACTGATCCACCCATTACAGTTTCCTTTTTTTCCTTCTCTTTTATGTATTTTGGAAACTAAAACTAGTGGCATGACTCTCCAAACTCCCCAAGCCACAGAGCTGCACCTGATTTAAGAGTCTCCAAGTTGTCTTGTAGTTAAACATGGCGTAGTTTTCCAACAACTTTAATCTTAGTCTAGTTCTTGAAGAAGTTAGTTGGATGGCTTCATTTTGAGGAAAAGATAGACACAAATATAGAAATTATAGGAAATAAGATATGCTAGGACACAGCTGGACTTTAAAGCTTGATATGCGTGTTGGTTCACATTTCATGTGTCATTGTGTCTAGGATGCACTGTATGTATCAAAACACCTTTAGATGGACCAGGGACCATTTAATTTTGCTCTTGGATTTTGGGAATTTTGCGATTTGGGCTTCTTTGGATCAAGAAGAAGAAGAAGAAGAATAAATTGCGCACATGACCAAGAAAGTCATGAGTTTGGGCACATAAAGAAGAAGGAGAAGAAGGAGAAGAAGAAGAAGGAAGGAGGAAGTGTAACTATCACTCTTGATTTTAACTTCTGAACATGAATTGGTTTGTTTATTGAATCATTCAACATGACATTCCAATATTTGGGCAAGTTGGAACTATATTCTGCATCTTTCTTGATGTGATGACTTTGTAGGGAATTCCTTTGTATGCTGACTGCATCTTGGGCCATTGAAAGGTTGTTTGTTAGGATTCATAGTTAAAAATGCTTTTTCATGCATCTGTAATGGTACAGAAGTTGACTTCTTTGAATCTCAGCTTTTGCATTAGGAGATTTTGGAGAATTTAAAATTTGCGGAGAAGATCCAACTACTTATTTGAGCTTTCTGTTGTTGTTGGTTACTTCTTTTATCCTTTGCATTGATGTTTTTAATTTCGTGCTGAGCTTAGTTGAGATGGATTCAGTGGTGCTGTCTTAGGTATCCTAAAGACAAGAAGATGGATGGACTCAATTTCCTGTCATGAAGAAGCAATGTTTGTGTCCTAGGAGGACATGCTGACGAAGATGCTATCTTGTGAGCCCTATCAAACTTCATGTGGGTGAATGAAAGGGTGCACATATGGAATTGCTAAGTGGACGAAGGAGAACAAGGTGGTGAGGTGCTACAGGGTTAACACCCTGAGTTAAACTTCTACCTAGAGTTTGGGAAGCACAATGGAGCCAATGATTTGGTTATTTGATGGGTTTCCTTACTTTTTCAATATGGTCATGCATACTTGTTGCTGGACATAATGTGGATAAATGTAAGATTAGGTTTCGGGTTCAATGAGATTTAGGATTAGTCAAACAAAAGTAAAGAGCGGCCTAGGTGGTTATCAGTAGATTAGACTATTAAAGAAAAGATAAGGATGAGAAAGCAGAGGACAATGGACTGAGTCAGATCACCTAAATTATACTATTCGAAGTCTCATTCTAGACCTCTAATTCAAGATTGGAGTCACACTAATTGATCATAGATGTCTCACCTCTAAAAGGGCTTGATGGACTTACACAGCCAAGGAAGCAAGCAGGTGTTGGGAATTTTTGTTTATATTCATTACTGATTAAAAGTAAACTAGTACATGGCTTTTTATGGTAGAAGAAACTTACTAAGAACTGCATACAATTAATAGGCAGTGTGTGTCATCTAGTTACATTATATTTCTTATATTAATCACTCGCAGTGTGTGTTAATTTATCTACCACATTATATTTCTCATGTAATCACTCCCTCTTACGTAACTTGGTTCCCAAAGCTACTTTGTTGTTGGAAATCCAACTTCATAATTTCCCATGCATTTCACCTTTTTCAAGCCAACACCTTCACTAATGACTTCCTTTCTTTACTAAAATATCCCGTAGTTGTTAGGCAGTTGAGCCTGCATGCAAGTTATGGGCACGGACTTGGCTTTTGGGCTTAGTCATTGTTATAAACCCCGCAGCTTCAAAGAACTCGGTTTCGCTGAGTTGAAAGCCTGATATCTCTCATAGAGGTATAGGTTAAGTTGCTGGAAATCAATTGTTGAGATCCATGTGGAAGTAGGCACTTGTCGCCCTTTCCATATGGCTAGGAATTTTTTATATGAGTGTCTTGTAGAAACTAACTGGTCATCAATCATGTCCTCTATCATGTGGTGATTCTGGAATTTGAGGTAGTTGTATAGCTTGCTCTTCTCTTCCTTATTCATATGATGTCCGAAGTAAGTAGAGAGATCTTCGATGTTGAATATGGGGTCGAATCGTACTGTTGGTGGAGGCTCTAGCAAAGTATTTCCCCAGCTTCTTGAGAATGCAACATACAAAGCATACTTGAGTAATGTAAAATCCTATGATTTGTGCGGATGAATTTGTGGTGTCCCGACTTGGGGATTTTTTTATATTCAACAATAGAAGACAAAGAAATCAAGATTACTTTTTCTTTGATCAACAGAGTTGAACACCACTTTTTCCAAAGTGATTCTGCACTTAGGGAGGTAATAAAGAACATAAATTATTGAATGCTTCTTATGTCTTTCATTTGTTTGTTATAGAATTTGTCTTGTTTTCTTTTTCTTCCCTTGAGAAATTTTATTATTATTATTATTATTATTATTATTATTCAAGAGGGTAAGGGATAGTGATATCACTTGTGAGTATTGCTAAAGCGTACATGAAGAAAATAATCTACATATGATGCTGAGAGGATATTTCTCGAATACTTTGTTCTTTCAATTTTTGTTTTTTAGTTTTCTGTTTTTGAACTCAAACACATATGGAATAGATTGAAATGAGCTATACGTTGAGAGCTTCGAACTTTATTCCGACAAGTTTTTACATAGTTTCCCTGTATACAGATTCTAAATTGATGAGAATGTTTCAGTGCTCTCAGAGCAATATAAGTTATAGTGCTCCTAGTTGCATTTACTTGTACTAGGACACGGACTATTTAATCCATTGATCTAGATTGTTCACTAGGTCCAACACACATTTCATGGGCTACAATGCAAGCGTCACAATAATTTGACAAACATTAACCATTCAATCAATGATCTTTAATTATACAGTCAAGATTATTTACAAAAAAAATAGGCCTATTCAAGATTTTGATCCATCTACTTGTTAGAGACTCATGGATTGCTTATGATTCTAAGAATCACTTTTGTTAGGCAACTGTAGCCATCCCATCCATGGCTTGGAAAAAAAGGATGGCTATGAAAGATAAGGCCACATCAAGGATGGATTGGGTCATCGGATTAGTGCAATCGTTGCAGATTAGCCTTAGGAATGTTCTGATCAATCGATTGGACTGTCTAATTGAACTGATGCAGCTAGGAGCATTAGAAATTATAGCGCTCCAAGAACACTGGAGCATTTCTCTTAAATTGATAATACCATTGTATGTATCACTTAATGCATATTGATGGGGAAGGGATAATTAATGAGTATTTATTTATTTATTTTATTTATAAATTTTTCAGGTTTTCTCCCCTTCTAAAGAAAATTAGAAAACATCTTATGATTCACTATATGACTTTCAAGTCCATACTATTTGACCCGTATTATAGTTTACAATACTTACAAATTTGACAATAGTCATATGGCAAGCCTTTTCCAAAGGAATCTTGTGGTATGACTGAGCAGGAAATCTTAGGCTTTAATTGAACGATTAGCATGCGACATTCTTTGAGCTGACCAAATCGGCAGTGAGTATCATTCTTTTGTTTTAGTTTTCTGTATTTGATCCCATTTATAATATCTTGCTAAGCACTGAAGTAGATTTCTTAGGCTCGGGTTCACTACTTCTGCCCAGCCATCAGTTTGGGGATGGTAAGCATTGGTATTTCAGTTTTTTGCTCACAAAGTCTTTTAAAGGCTGCTTACAAATTTCACGTCTTGATTAGACAAAATAGCCATTGGCACTCTATGGAGTGGAGTAATACCCCAAAAGGAAAGTGTAGTGACACAAGAGGGATCATATTTCTTTTTTACATGGAATGAAATGAAACATCTTTGAGAATTGATCCACAGCTACTAATATTGAGCCCAGGAAAATCCATGCTTAGATCCTCCGATGGTGCTATAAGAATGGGTAAATGGATATAAAGTCCAGTATTATGCTTTTGTCGTTTTCCCAGTCGACATATGTATTGTCTAAGTATCTTCCAAATATCTTGTTTCATTCTTGGCCTATAGAAATGATCCTCCACAATATCAATCATCTTGTCTAGATCGAAGTGTCCACCGAGACCGCTTAAGTGCAATTCCTAGACAACATGATCACATAGAGAAGTCTTTATATGGAGTGGGAGAATTCTCTAGCTAGGTAAAAATCCCTAACTTGTAGTGACTCGCATCAACTCCATAATCAACTCATCCCCTTGATTGTCCAACATCTTAGGGGTATCATGATCCACCACTACAAGAATTGTTTGAATTATCTCCGATATTATCGAAATATCTCCGATATTATCGTTTATCTCCAACTTGGCAATATCAATAACACCGTTAGCGATACCGATAACACCAGTAATATTAGAAATTCCAAGCATCAACAATGTATTGCTAAGTACCGCCAACGAATCGATATTGCCAACATTTTCAATTGTGTAAATTCCAGGAG
Organism: Magnolia changhungtana; assembly: GCA_030180095.1. NCBI lineage: Eukaryota > Viridiplantae > Streptophyta > Magnoliopsida > Magnoliales > Magnoliaceae > Magnolia > Magnolia changhungtana. The sequence goes on from JASAUF010000525.1 coordinate 3,602,115, forward strand.
TCGCTTGTATTGCTAATGTATCGATATCGCCAATGTATTGCCAATATTTTTTACTATGTAAGCATCGACGATATTTCAATAATATCGCCAATGTAGAGATATCATCACAAAGTTTGTTTATTAAAAGAAAAATCTATTTCAAATAGAAACTTATTGTGTATACATTCTTTTTGCAAAATTTTTATTCCTAAATATGCAAATATGTGTATTTTAGCATCTCATGAAGTTTAATTGAAAATTCCACCAATTTCCCCGTGTTTTCTCACATTTTTGGTCATGAGCGATATTATCGGTGACATTAATATTGTTTTCATATCCCCAACTAGTGAAACTTGTACCAATACCGATACTTCGAACACTGACTACAAGTCGTCCTGATTTCCTAATTTTATTTAAATTTGGAAAATCCTGCTCTAATTTAAAATATTGATGCAGGACTTTAGTTGCAGGATTCTTTTAACTAGGTGCCACTTCTGCTTTGTATCATGCTTTGGATTTGCACCCTTGCTCCACTTCGTAGCTATTTATACTCGAACGTTTTGAAACATATGCTTTCGCACTCCTACTCTCTCACCGGAATCTATTGCTGCCTCGCTACGCTTTGTGCAACTATCTGCATGACATATTAAGGGGATAGTCTAAAATTTAGGTTTGGATTAGATGAGATCTAGGATTAGTTGAACAAAGTGAAGAGGGATTTATATGGTGGTTGATAGGTAAGAAAGTCAAAGAAAAGACGAGGATAAGAAAGAAGAGGATAATGGACTAAGGCTCCTGGCTTGAATCAGTCTTTCTAGTCCCACCTTAGACCTCTAATTCAATATTGGAGTAACATCAATTTGGTCAGAGCAGTCTCACCTCTGAAAGGGGTTAATAGGTGTTTCGACAAGAAACGAAAGTATCTCGATTGGAATATTTATGCTTAATAAGAACAAAGGAAAGGTAGAAAAATAATCATCATCATGTATTTTATTGATTCTGGATTCATATTACATCCTCGTATTTCCCTTGATTCCAAAGCAAGATACATTGAATCAACGTGATGGATTAAAGGAAAAGCAGTTCAATGGCGATTTCGGCAGCATTGCAGCATGTATAGAGTCCGTCGCAATGATAGAGGAGTTGTGTGGGCCGAAACCCTCGCTTCGTGCCAATATTCAAAAGACGCAAGTGTCGAAGATTAAATCGCAGAGGAACCCGCAAAATTGAATCCATCGAGCTGCATTGCATTTCAGAACCTGAGCTCTCTCAAACTCCGGACACTTCTCCAACTTCTCTGCTGCTTAAATGAAGAGGGGGGGTATTTATCAACCTACTCACATGTGAACTGCTTTTCCGCACAATAGAACTGGCGCACAATAGGGCCAACGCACAATAAGATCAGCGCACAACAGGGCCAACGCACAACAGAATCAACGCACAACAGGATTAGATCCGCAATAACCCGCGGTACATCTTTAGAACCTGCGATAACCTACACAACGTCATGCTGTTGCGTGAGCGCGCAATGCACCATCGTTGCGCTGGCGCGCAACTGGAACATATCCTATAATTTCTGCATTTTTTTGTTCCTCAACAAATGTCCCCTTGATCCTCCTTTTGATTTTTCTGGAGTCAAATGGAGGATCGATCCTTTCTGCACAAAATCCTTTCTTAACATTCACGGGCATGACCGGATGCATAGAACAAAATTTTTCTTGTTGCTTTGCATGTGCTGGCTTCTCTTGCCGTTTCTCGGGCTTTTCTCATTCAAGTCGAACATTGCTGCGGAGAAGAATCATGTTTAAACGAAGAACTGAAGAATCATGCTCGAACGGAGAATGAAAGAATCATGCTTGAACGAAGAATGAAGGAATCATACTCGAATGGAGAATGGAAGGATCATGCTCGAATGGAGAATTGAATGCCCTTAGTCAAAAGCATCCGAATATTTCTCTTAGAGGAACCTATCCCCTATTAAAGCCTATTGATGTTTGGAAGACCGGATCACTCATGGTATTCTTCTAGAGGAGCCGAGGAGGTTGAGAGAGCAATTTTCCACCGCTACAACTCCAAATTCACGAAAACAGAGTAACTGTCTATTAACTGGCCAAACGAATGTTTCGATGGTGTAGACAATGGCGGTGACGATACTTTCTTTGGGCAGTACTCTGTCTACATCATAGTTGATTCGGTCATGGTAGTCTTCTCAGCAACCACTGGAGTAGATATCAATCGTAGATCATATTTATTGACGAACGAATCCTCGATTACAACCATCTAGGTCTCAATCGCACGACTGCTTATACGATTCATTCTCCTTGGGATTCATCATTGTGACAACCCCAACGTCTTCAACTTTGAACACCATGGTTAGAGAGTTATCTTTCAATTACATCATGCCATGGTGGTCCTTGCGATGGCTCTAACGATGACTCCAACCACTCCTGTTTTGAATACTGTAGTCAGAGTATCGTCTTTTAATGCAGCTCTTCTCTTGACAATTCCTGCGCTGTCGAATGTCCTTTAATTAGGATATTCCAAGGCCTTGAGTGATGATTTCTCCTTGCAAGTTAGCCATAATTAGTGTTTCAGGGCTATATAATTCTTTGATCCAATTTCGTGATGTATTAATAATTTCAGAATGTATTGATAACTTGAAAATAATTGTAAATGTATCGACAATTCTGAAATGATCATAATAGATTGATAATTCTGAAATGATCACAACGGATTGATAATTCTGAAATGATTGTAATTCAATATGTATTTCAATTGCACATTACTCTCTATCTTGAAGTATATGACCATGACAATAAGTTAGTCATTTCATTTTCTGCACTTGTCAGTGCTTTGCATTCTCTGTGTTGGAATTGAGTTAGTAAAATTAACACGTCATATATAGTGTGGTCTCGTAAGCAGTGTTCGCAATATCGATACTATTGGCCGATTTTATCCGTATAGTAATCTAGCAATACGAAACCCATCAGAAGATACCAAGAAATTTTTTATTGTTTGTAAATATCCGAAAAAATCGGAAAAAAATTAAAAAAGAGAGAAACCTTCAACAATGTGGATTTCTGTACCTATAGAAGAGTTTGCACTGATCGAAAGTTGCATTTAGTGGGCCATTCGAATTGAAGTGCGTTGTTCGTAGGGAATTGATTTTGGAAGTTTGTAGGGAATTGATTTCGTAAGATAACGTGAAAAAAATCTGGAGAAATCCGGAGATTTGGGAGAGAAATTAGGATTCTAAGGGGTCGAAACCCTCTATGCTTACAAATAGGGCTTCCAAGCCTTTTCTATCGGGCAGTCGGGCGCGGATTTCATTCAAAAGACTTCCGCGCATGAAGTACTTGCGCTGGGATGCTAGGTGGGGCCCACTGTGATGTTTGTGAGAAATTCGCCACGTCCATATGTTTTGCAAGCTCATTTTAGGACATGCGACCGAAAATGAGGTGGATCTAAAACTCAGGTGGGCCGCACGAGAGGAAACAATAGGGATTCAGTGACCATCATTGAAACATTTTTATGGCCACAGAAGTTTTGTATCAGGATAAGTTTTTAATGTTTTCACTTCATACCTCATAACCGGTTTGGATGGCATATAAACGGTGGATCCTAGGAAAGTTTCAACGGTAGGAAATTCTTTCCCCAGTTTTCCCTCTCGTATGGCCCACTCGAGTTTTGGATCCACCTCATTTTTGGTCGCATCTCCTAAAATGAGCTCGTAAAATGGATGGACGGGGTGGATTTCTCACAAACATCATAGTGGGCCCCACCCAACATCCAAGCGTAGGAACTTCCTGCGAAACCCTTTTATAGGAAATCCGCATCGAGTGCCGATTGAAAGCCTTGGAGACGGACGGTCCAGTCAGAGGCTCTATAGGGCCCACCATGATATATGTGTTTTATCCACACCGTCCATCCATTTTGATAGGTCATTTTAGGGTATAAGCCTAAAATGTAGTTAAATATAAGGCTCAAGTGGACCACATGACAGGAAGTCGTGGTGACAATGATATCCACTGTTGAAGCTTTCCTAGGTCCTTTGTAATGTTTATTTGCCATCCAATCTGTTCATAAGGTCCGACAGACCTAGATGAAGGGAAAACATAAACATTAGCTTGATCCAAAACTTTTGTAGCCCCTAAATTTTTTTAATGGTGGCCATTCAATGACCACTTTTTCATGTGGTGCGGTCCACCTCATTTTTGGATTTGGTCATTTTTTGGCTCATTCCCTAAAATAATATGCCAAAATGAATCGACGATGTATATACACAATATTACGTCGAGGTGGCCCCACAGTCATGGTCCCACCATATTACGTACATCCTCTGATGTGGTCCACTTGATCTCTGGATTTGCCCCATTTTTTTCTCAGGCTTTAAAATGATCCAAAAAAAATGAATGGACGACATGGATATAATGCATGGGGCCCACACAATCTGCCTCATTTTTTGAGCCAAAACCTATCGAAAAGTAAAGATATCAACGTCAGGAATTGGAGAGTGGATTAGGTGAGAGCCAATACTCACCCAAGATGGTGCGGCCTTAATGCGGAGCCCACCTTAATGTATGTATTCTGTATCCATGTTGTTCATCCATTTTTCCAAATCATTTTAGTGTATTATCCAAAAAAAAATGAAGTATATCCAATTATCAAGTGAACCATACCAAAGGAAAAAGTTGTGATCGACTATTAATGGCCCACAAAAGTTCTGGATCAATTTGATATTTGTTTTTTTTTTTTTTCCTTTCATCTAGACTTATGTGAACTTATCAACAACTTGGATGGTAAATAAACACTACGAAAACATTAAGGTAAGCCCTAAGAAGGTTTTAATGGTAGGTTCTTCAATCAATACTGTTTCCTATGGCATGGTCCACTTGTTAATTGGATATGCTTCATTTTTCGTATGGTGCCGTAAATTAAGGTGGCAAAATAGATGGACGGTGCGGATACACGTCTTGATGCATTTATAAATGTTATGCAACATATATAAATATAGTTGTTTTAGTTCAATCGGACAACGCATAACTTAGGACACCATACAAAGGAAACCTATTATGTGTAACTTTTTTTTGAGATTTTATGATTTAAAAGTGTGTATTAAGGTCATTTTAAATAATCCCTGAAGTTTCATTGAAAAATTCAAACATTTTTCCAATGTTTCCCTATGTTTCCCAAAAAGTGCGATAAATTACGTGATACAAACGATATATCCCGTGCGATAACCGATATGTATTTGTATCCCAAGGGTGCGATACATTGCGCGATACCGATATTTCGAACACTGCTCATAAGTAGTTTGGGATTTTGGGCCGATTTAGGGTCGGGCTCGTAAGAACAAACACAGTTTAAGCTCGTAAGCTATTGGAGCATACACAGTTTAGGCTCATAAGCTATTGGAGTATACATAGTTTAGGCTCATAAGCTATTGGAGCATACATAGTCTAGGCTCATAAGCTATTGGAGTATACGATATCCAGAAATCTGGTGCCACACGTGTGGTTGGCCTTGGTGGGCGCTTACCGCTGCTCGTATAATATTAGGTGAATTGGCATTGCCATTGATATAATATAAGTCCTATGTGTGGTTGGCCTTTGTGGGCGCTCACCGCTGCCTTGCATGATATAAAGTAACTTGATAATATAGTCAATTCAGATATCCGACGATAATATGTCTATGGTGATAACCCACAATAATATTTGTATGGCGATAACCGGCGATAATATTTGTATGACAATAACCAACGATAATGTTTGTATGACAATAACCGACGATAATGTCTAAGACTATAATGACAATAAATTTTCTTGGTAGTTTGTAAGAATGATTCTGTCGGCTGACTGTTGACCATAATAATATTCTGCCATGATAATATCCTAGTTTCACTTCAGGTCTTGCGGTCTTGTGTCAGTTGCGATTACTATCTCATCATATTATTACTATTGCCGATTATTGTTCCAGAAGGCCGAAGATGACCTCTCACGGAAATGATATGCTTGTATATTTGTTTCTTTATAATTGTTGCCTATTCAAGATAATATATGGAAGATATATGGCTTGCGACTTTATAGGGCTTTTGGCGATGTTACGCTTATTGCGGTCATTGCATAATTGTGCTTGTTTTGCCTCCTTTTGATTGAGTGAGATTTCCCTCGATAATCTTCTCAATCAAAACCTTTTCCACCTTTCAAGAATAATATCTTTTGATAAGATGAATATCTGCGGATGTTTTGATACCTTGCTTATCTTGATTCACGACTTGATAAGCCTTGCTGATATAAGCCTCGGTCATAATATACTGATTGTCAGACTTGCTCCCAGTCTTGTGAGTAACCCCCAATGGGCTTTTTCAATATTAACTCCATAATGTCATCTTCCTTGAAGGAGAGATATTTGCCCTTCCTGTGTTCTGATTGGTATAATGGCCCTGATCGCATAGATTAATGCATAGGATATTGCTTTCATCACTATATGATGAATCATTCAATTAAGCCTATAAGATTCTCTTGAGTATCGTGGTTTAAACTTGCGAGCTATCGGAGCATATAATGTCCAAAAATCCAGGAATAATCAACAATAATTTCACATATGCTTCACAATAGTTTAGTACTCTTGCAGATAGCAGGTGACAGTCCGAATATAACTAGTGCTCGATAATCTTGTAGATAATCGGCAATGGTCCAGAGATAATTGAAGATAGTCTGAAAGTATTCTTCGCGATAGCCTTTTTAGGGTATATACAATTTTAAAAGCCCTTCTGAAGGTCGCAACAATAGTCCAATCACAATAATATTTCCAAATGCGATAATAATTCCGGTCCAAGCGTCGATAATAATTTGGCTTTGATAATGGTTCTGGCCCCAACATTTTCCTGCAAAATTATTATCGACAATCATCATTTCAGAAAATCAACAATTACCCCCTTTCGGGATTGAGGGGTCAAGAGTCCCATCCAACTGTTTGGAAAGACATGTTTACAAGAATATTTGGAAATTGCATCTTTCTTTGACTCTTCTATTCATTAAACGTTCTTCATCCTCGCTGCATTAGAGAATGAATATATATGATTGGATACCCATGCTGTTACAAGACTATTTGCCTCATCATGATATTCTTAGCCTTACTGCTCTCTTCTTGATTGGATAGACTCTTTTAGGATAATCTTCACAATTCAAGATGGACTATTTCATTTCATGTTGGATCTGCCCCCTGATCTTTTTTTTTTTTTTTTCTTCTATCACATTTTTTCATAAAGATTTCACCTTTATCGATCATCTTTTGGAGTATATCTCTAATAACATAACAATTTTTAATCTGATGCTTGAACATACTATGATAATGATAGTAACTTTTTTCTTTTCTCTTCTTCGTTTCTCTGAAGTGTTTTTGTTGAGGTAACTTGATTTTCCCTATAGCCAATAATTGATTCATCATAGGAAGTATATCTTCCTTTGCAAATGTACATTTCTTACGGTCTTTATATTGTCTTGATTTTTTATATGTCATCTCGATCGTATAATCGTTCTTATTTCTTCCACCGCTGTTTCTTTGTCTACTTGTGTAGTCTTCTTCTTTCTTCCCTTTGCCTATGGTGTTAGTTGATATTCTATTTGAGTTTTCGCATGGTGGTTCTGTGCCAGAATCGAACAACTTCTTGGAAACCTGTTCGAGAGCATGGGCTTTTGTAATGAGGTCACGAAAAGTTTGTATATTTGCACCAATTAAGCCTAATGCCACTTCTGATCTCATACCGCCCAAACATAGTTTGATTTGCTCCGATTCTCCCGGATGGTGACGACATGATGCCCCTAGGGTCCTCCATCGGTTGATAAATTCTTCGACTGATTCGTCCTCTCCTTGGTGAATAGAGGCCAATTCAGTCAAACTAACCTCTTTGCCAATAGAGAAAAAAGTTTGCCATAAAAGCATCTTGCATTTGTTCCCAAGTATGAATAGACCCTGGAGTCAAGGCTGAATACCATCTGAAGGCTTTTCCTATCAGAGACGACCTGAATAATCGTAAACAATATTGAGGAATTGAAGAGAAATTTTCCATCATTGTTATGAAGTGCATCAGATGTTCTTCTGGCGATTCGTTTCCATTTAACTTCTGAAAAACTGGGTGTTTGAAGTTAATAGGAAATGACATTTCCTCTATTTCGGAGGGATACGGTGTATGGTACCTGAACCCTTTTTTCTGATCTCGATCTTTTTTTAGACGAATAGTTTCATCGACTGTTTGTCGGATTTCTTCTAGTGTTACGGTTTGAGCAATAGCAGGCGTAGACCTTTGAAACTTAACCATTCATGGTTGACCCTTCTACTTGTTGTTCAATATTGTTCGCGGCAGTTGTTGTCGGAAGATTGGAGAAAATGAATGCCGCATCATTGGTGACATTGAGGAAGATGAACTGCTTCTCGATTCGAAATTAGTGCACTGTCACCTCGAAGAACCAGTTGACTCAAATCGCGACATTCTTGATGCATGAGCTTGTATTGAATTCTTTGCAAGGGGCACAGTAGGCGAACATTCAATTGCTGCGGTGCCTTTCTCTTTATTCTTCTGAACTTGTAATGATTCTACGGAAGATATCTTTACTGTAGTTGGCGGTGCTGGAAAACCTTCTGGAGTGACAGGCCTTTCAGTCCTTTTTCAGTAAAACGAATGTGTAACTGAGGTGAGGTTACGTTTTACGGCATTTTGCATGATCGATCCTCTCATCATACTTGGTGGGATTGAAATTCTTGCAGAAGGAGATCAAACCCTCTGTCTTCTGGATGTCACCACTATTCATTCTTCACCATCCTGTTGCACTGTTGGTGAAGTAGAGACCATCCCAGACTTCACCTGGTGCCGCTTGATTTTAGCTGTAGCTGACTCGGCTTTCTTTAACATCTTCCTCGATGGTGATTGCATACTGCTAATATAATCCACAACGAATCCATTGGGTGTGAAATAGACAACTACGTTAGTCGGAAGGAAGGCCATCGCGCTTAAGCAATATCTGAACAAGAATAGACTATCAGTCATTTCAATTAAATTGAATTATACTTCGTTTTAGAGATGAAGGGGAGGATGTTACTGTTGACAGTCACCATTTTGGTGCTGCAGCGGCGCCGATTGATGATCATCGTTCTTTCGATTATTCCGGAGTTAGTATTAAACATAGATATTCCAACTAGAGATTCTGGGTTCGACCCCCAGCAGAGTCGCCGTTTTGTTTCGACAAGAAACGAAAGTATCTCGATTGGAATATTTATGCTTAATAAGAACAAAGGAAATGTAGAAGAACAAATGTATTTGATTGATTTTGGATTCATATTACATCCTCGTATTTCCCTTGATTCCAAAACAAAGTACATTGAATCAATGTAATGGATTAAAAGAAAAGCAATTCAATGGCGATTTCGGCAGTATTGCAGAATGTATAGAGTCCGTCGCAATGACAGAGGAGTTTTGCAGGCTGAAATCCTCGCTTCATGCTAATATTCAAAAGACGCAAGTGTCGAAGATTAAATCACAGAGGAACCCACAAAACTGAATCCATCGAGTTGCATTGCATTTCGGAATGTTGGAGCCTTTGCTGCGGGAGCGCGCAATGCAGTCCTGTTGCGTGGGTGCGCAACAGGCTAGCGCCCTACCTATACCTGAGCTCTCTCAACCTTCGGACACCTCTCCAACTTCTTTGCTGCTCAAATGAAGAGAGGAGGGAGGTATTTATAGACCTCTGCACTTGTAAATCGCTTTTTCGCACAATAGGATCAATGCACAATAGGGCCAACACACAATAGGATCAGTGCACAACAGGGCCAGCGCACAACAGGATCAGACCCGCAATAACCCGTGGTACGTCTTCAGAACTCGCGATAACCCGCACAACATCATGTTGTTGTGCGAGCGCGCAATGCACCCCTACTGCGCGGGCGCGCAACAAGAACATATTCTATAGATTTCTGCATTTTTTTGTGCCTCAACAATGGGTTCACATGCCGAGGAAGCAAGTATTGTAATGCCATTGAGAAAGCAAGTTAATTATTGAAAATTTCTTTTCATATTCATGCTCAATAGAGAACTAGTATATGGCTTTTGATGGAAGAAGGAACTTGCTAGAAAATCTGCACAAAATTAATTGCTAATCTAGGAAATCTACTATATATTTCCTATGCAATCGCTTTATTTTCCTGTGCAACTTAGTTTCCAATGCTACTTTGTTTATGGAAATCTACCTTTATATATGTTCCCATGGGTTTTCTCAAGCTAAAAACTCTTTAATGATTTCCTTTAATATATATATAATCTAATAACCCTAAGCATTTGGGCATGCAAGCAAATTATGAACTGGGCTAGGTTATGGGCCTAGGCCAGGCTTTTGGGCTTGGGTATGCACCTAGGCACCTAGCTATGTCGTTACCTGGTTCTTGAACTTTGATCCGTTGCTATCGATACCTTTTTGCTGAACAACACGGAACAAGATGGTGAGGTGGTGCTACATGGTAAAAGTCCTGACTTAAACTTGTCAACTTGTCACAGTATGAGAAGTGTGGTGCAACTGATGATTTGATGGCAACTCTTTAGAATGAACTTTATTTAGATTGTTATGCATACTCTTTCATTGCTGGGCAGGTGCTCCATCTCAGCGATGGCTTAAGGGGCTTGGTTGAGCGATCACGTGGTTGAGGTGAATGTACTTGTGAACATGTCTTCTATTGATATCTCATGATGTTGACTTATCCGTATTGCTTGATTTTGTTCTAGACTTCTAGTATGATAAAGAACAGTTACAAGTTTGATTGATAAATGAATCATTAGAGTAGCGTACTGGAAATAATTTGGGACTTGTAAATTGGAAGAGGCAAGAAGACTGATCACTTTGTAGAAGGTCGAGCAAGTCTTATGAGTTACTCAAGTATAATACATTAATCTTTTGTTTCTTACTTAGTTTTAGTTCCTTTTGGAAGGGTGCTGGTGTCATACTTGATCTGGTAGTGATGAAAGAATGGATCAATATTCACGAAATACGAAGAATCATGGCAAGCTGCTATGCAGACATCTAATAAGCCAATGGAACCAAGCATCCTTATTGGCTTCAGGTTAAGCTTTCCTAGTTGATATATGCATAGCTTGAAGAGGTTGCCTTCTAAATGATTCACGATGATATCATATCAGTAGTATGATTCATGATGATATGATATCATATCAGTAATAGATGTTCAGGAAATTGCATCTTTTAAATGTTGCACTAAGGGGTTTTCAACAGAAAATTTGGTCCCACACAAAAAGGTTCTTACAGGCTATTCCATCCACATGTATTCTCTATCTCGATCACTCCAAGGGCTATCATGCATACATTTTGATGAATTGGGATGCTTCTTTATTGAAAGATTAAGAGGTATAATCTGAAAGAGAGGAAAGAGAGAGGGAAGGCTTGTGGAGAAAGAAAAGAGGGGAGAGGACTTAATACCTCACACTTTCTAATGAGCGTTTGTTTATATGATATAGGGTCAAGGGTTACAAGATGATAAACTAGAATAAAATACAATGAATCAAATCAAATAAAAAAGATATACTCTAGTATGGGCATTGCATGTACCGAGGATTGTGTACACTGACACTCCTGAGAGTGCATGTGTCATACATGCCAAGCTTGCAGCTTGCCAATAATAGTCTGTAAGTGGAGAGAGGAAGAAGCTTTGCTGAAGATATCTTCAAATTGATTTTCTGAATGAACAAGGGTGTATGAAGAATCTTGGCCGCCAATTTCTTCCAAACAAAGCAACAATCAACCTCGATATGATTGGTCCTTTCATGAAAAGGAGGTTCAAGCATATGACCACTTGATTGTTATAGTGAAGAGGAGTATAAGAGAGCATAGTGAAGCCCACATAATGCAAAATCAATTTTACCCAAATTAATTCACATACTGCTTGAGCCATTGCTCAATTTTCAGCCTCGTCAAAAGAATGAGCCACAGCTGACTGTTTTTTCTTTTCCACGTGATAAGGTTACCACCAACAAATATGCAGTGGCCAATTGTGGATCGACGATCATATGTACCCAATTAGCATTGCAGAAACCACTGATATTAAAGTGGCCATTATTTGAATAAAGAAGATCTCAACCATGGGCAGCCTTTACATGTGTGGAGAATTTTATACACACACACACACACACACACACACACATATCCTTGCCATGCTTACAACATGGAATTTGCTTGAACTGACTCACATCTATTGGGATGACTAATGGTATGATAAGTTCTTTTTTTTTTTTTTTTAAAAAAAAAAATAAAAAAAAATCTCCAATACATGCTAGGAGTCTATTTCTTCCCATTGTTGGTCATGCTACTTATGATTTACCTCAATAGGTGTTTCAACTAGACATGCACTAAGTAATCCATATTCAGAGAAAAGATCTAGCACATGCTTTTGCTGGGATAAGAATATCCCTCTTTTGGATTGGGCAACCTCAATGCTGGGGAAGTATATGAGATGCCCGAGATCCTTCATCTTAAAGGGCATTGTTAAGAAACTTCGTAACCTATGCAATTTACTGTGTTAATTTCGGTGAGGATGATGTCATCAACATAGACAATGGGGATGGTGTGAGGACACTAATCTGTTTTCTAAATTCAATCTGTTTTCTAAATTCAGAATGGTCAAATGTACTTGGTTTAAAGACAATCTACGAGACTTTATGACCAAGCTTCTCAAATCAAGCTTTGGGTGATTGTTTGAGACCATAAAGCGCATTCCAAAGCTAACAGACTTCTCTTGCAGACATCCTTTTCATCATTATTGCTTGTAAGGTGGGATCAGCTTGAGCATTTGGCACTTTAGTTGGAACATAAACAGAGGATGTGGAGGACAAATAGGAGTGATAGGTAGGGGATGAAGACTTATACGACACATGATTACCAATGCTACGGTTAGTGTAGGACTGAGTTCCTTTGCTGAGACCAATGGGAATATCCATGTGATCTGGTGCAAGGGTAGCATTGCTAGAGTTTCCTTCCACTTGGAGTATACTTTCAGTTCTTTACTAGGAAGAGAAGTCTGACCTCTTCATTGAGAGAATCGTCAATGATTGTGAGAGGAAAAGGGGCAGGTAAGGCTGACACATTATTTGGTGAACTGAAATAAGGTTAGTTTTTCAAAGAATGTAACATCCCTTGAAACATCTCTTTTTCAATTCACAAGACTAACAATTTTAGAGTTTCTTAGAATTATAATAACTCAAGAAGACACACTTGATGGATTGTGGTTCAAGTTTGGTTCAAGATGACGCTAGTATTTGAATGAAACAAGTACAACCAGATACTTTAGGAGGAAGGGCAAACAATAGAGCACCCGATTGCAAAATTTGTTATGGATATTTTCCTTTAAGAACATTGGTTGGGGTCTATAACCGTCTGATGCAGAGCCAATGATCCAATAGGTATGGGAGACATGGTTGGCAGACCTAAATGCAGATGTACCTAACGATGCTCCTGGATTAACGGTGGAAATAGAGGCTTGAAGGCCCCTAGTTGTTGTTAAAGGTCACTGACTGGTTTATCCTGTGGGTCTTATTCATTGATGGCTGAAGGCTCCCTCTTAGTAGTGGTCATATTGGCATGTGGTTTGGATTAAAGCTCATTGGGTTGCAGATTTGGATTCAAGATCAAACATTCCTAAGTGTAGATTTATAGATGAGGGAGGGATATGATTGTATACAGATTCCTAGGGTGAAGATTCCCTCCTAAGATCAGCAAAGGTTAAGGTTCGAAGTCGGAGTGAAGACTACTAAGGAATTTGAAGCTACGCAGTTGTCGTATTTGAGTCTTCATGTCTTCTAGATCCAAAAAGGGTTGTTTGACAGTTATCTAATTCTTCCCACATTTCAATGAAGCTTGCAAAATATTCTTCTACCGTTCCCTTCACCTTGTTGGAGATTATCAATTTTGGTGTGAAGTTGGTATAAATGGATCAAATCTTGCCTTTGGGAATACATTTTGGTGACCTTATCACACGTAGCCTTGGCTGCCTTAAGGAAGAACATACCTCTACTAGTATTAGGTTGCATTGAGTTTAACAACTAGGACATAACAGGCCAATTTTCTCTCTCCCATTCATCATAATCATTGGATTTGGATTTTCTATTGGTACCTATATTGATCCTTACTTCTTTTGTGCACCTATAAACCTTTCTTGTGACCTGTAACCATTCTAAATATTTGGTTCCATCTAGCTTAACAGAGGTAATGGATTAGGGCAGGGTTATGGTTTTGTCTCATCAAAATTATGGCCTTTTGATCATGTCTCAAAATCTCTCCAATTGCCAAAGAAAATTAAAGTTGAAATTACTGTCGGAGTAAATGAAATGGAACTTGGAATGAGCCAGTATGGAGGTCTGATGTGACATAAAAGCATGGTAGACTGCTTCTGGAACATCCACTGTCACGGAAAGTGACTGCTGATGATATTGTAAGTGGCAAATGACAACCCTAGAGAGGCTGGGACCACCAGACTTACTGGTACAATGTAGGATGATGCTCATGGTGTGATTGGGGTCAGTCGAAATGGTCTTCGTGTAATCTGGAAGCCTTGAATGATGGTATCGATGGTGTTGGACACGTTGGAGATGGATTCTGACAATAAGAGGCTGTTGGATCTGGGCTCAGGTGAAGCTAGAGGCGCCAGATCTTGGATACGATGCTACCATTGGCACTTGGAAGGTGATCCAACACTGCGCTTCTTACGGGATTTGGATCGGTTCTTTGGAAATTAGATTTGGTGTTGGTAGTGGCACCGAAACTTAGTTTCGGTGTCTTTGGAAATGGAAGCCGATGCTTCTGCAAGTGGCAGAAATGGAATCAGGAGAATGTTGCTGCTTCTGGCAATGCTGCCACCACTTCCAGATGAGGACTGGTGGAGTGAGTCACTTTTGGTTGACAAAAAAACAGATTCATAAGATGACCATTTTTGAGGCATATTTCTTGGATGATGATGATGATGTTGATGATGATGATGGGTAAGATCCTAACCATCTTTCATCACCTTATACATATTGTGGATATAGGAGAAGGGATGGTAGACCCTCAAAACTGAAATGGGAAGGAAAAACAGAGAAAAAAAAAAGGAGAAAGGAAGGGATTTGTAAGAAGAGAGATGGATAAGAAATTCTGTGGTACCATGTAGACTGAAAGAGGAAATAAGAGAGAGAGAGAGAGAGAGAGAGAGAGAGAGTTAGTAGGGAATGCTTGTGGAGAAGATAAGAGGGGAGAGGACTCAATACCTCACATCTTCTAATGATCCTTTATAATAATGGTCCAGGGTTACAAGATCAATTAGAACACAGTGCAAATGTGCAATAAAATCAAATAAAAAAGATATCCTCATAGATGGACTGCATGTATTCAACTGTGTACACTAACATGAGTAATTTTGTTTGTTGAGATTGATGAAAACATTTGCAGTATCTGCGGGATTGGACAAAAGAGAACTGAGAAGCACCATTGTAGACTGCACCTGGGTTCATGACTTTCCTGGCAACTAGTTTTTTTTTTTTACACATGCACACACACCCCCACACACTCACGCTGTAGTGGGATTTCACCACCTATGGATACTCGAACCTTGATTGGGTGTTGAAACTCCCGAGAGTCTACCACCGGAGCAAGAGTAAGGATCCTCCTGGCAACTAGCATATTACTCTCCAGTCTCTAAAATCCTTTCTTGAGCATTGTCCTTTTTGGATTTCAACAAAGGGATGATGGGATTATGTGGAAGTTTGGTGCTGAAAAATAAGATGTGGGAGCTCATTAATACATCTGTTGATAGAAATTGCATTGGGTCCAAGCTGATTTACATAAGAAAGATTAGAGCTAGTGGTGTCATTGAATACTATTATCTCTTGCTCTTTTATCATTTATGTCACATCTGAAGGTAGGAACTGATTTGGTTAAATCTTTTCTTCTCTTGCAGTTTTCACTTCTAATTCTCCTGTTGTTTGCTTTTGTTATGTACTATGATTTTGAACGGTTTTAGATGGGTTTAAGACAACTTCCTATTGATGATTTAGAGGGGGAAATTTTGCATGAAATAGTCAGGTAGGTGCCTAATTTAGGGACTTAAATAGTTTTGAAACCGAGTATAGCTTTGTAGGGTTTGAATTGAGATTTGTGTTACCTTCTATGTAAATCATGCACATACACATGAGTTGGCATTGGACATGGACATGAGGTTCTTGACAGAGGGTTCACCCATAGTTATATGGTAAAAGTTTATGATTATACAAAATTTAGTTATTGGAAAGCATATATATATTGAAAAGATTTCTGAATAAATCAAAATAAAATACTCCATATGAATTGTTGGGGGGGGGGGGGCACATCCATGACAGGCGTATCTTGTTGGTGATAGATGTCTTAAATCTATCAAACAGGCTCAATGTCATCAAGGAAATTCGGCCAACCCAAGAAAGTTCGGCTGAAAATCCAGCAACATATTCTTTTGGAATTTGCGGGAAGTTCGGCCAGCCTAAGGTCAAGTTTGGCTAGCCGAAGTGTCGGTCGGCTAGCTTGAGCTCTACTTAGGCTAGCCGAATGTTACGCAGATTGTACACGGACTGCGTAAATTTGAGGCAGTTTCCGGACTATTCCAAGTCGGTGCGAAAGTAGGGTTTCCTAATCTATAAATAGGAGTTCCTAGGGTCATTCTAAAAATTGTTAAGGCTTTCTAAAGGTATTCCTAGGGTTTCTAGAAGGGGGTTCTAGGGTTTCCAAGGGTGTAGAAAGGGTGAGATTCGAGGTTGTTCGAATCGGGTAAGTCCTCTCTCTTTGTAATTTATTCTTTCATAGTGGATTTCGGTCGCTTTGTGGCGTGGTTTTTTCTCGAAAGAGTTTTCCATGTTAAATCTTTGCGTTCTCTTGTGTTTGCTTGGTGCTATTGGATTGCTATCCTAGATGCATCCCTGTGTGATTCCGTAGAACAAATCCCAACATATCTATGGTATGGTCAGTCTTCGAATGTGGATATCAATTTAGGCGATCTTGAGAGCCATTTCTCCTTTATTTTAAAGGTTAGAAAGTCTATGCTTCTTGGGGATGTAAATTGGTCGGATATTGCAATATTCTCATATGATATCCAACACCGAATATGGATACAAATTCGTATATTGTCTAAAGAATTCTGATATATGTTGGATATAGATATTGTCTGAAGAAGTTGGATATAATTTGCATGGTAGGGTAATCGGATATGGAAGTAATATCTAATTAAAAATAAAAATTTAGTTAAATACCTAACAACATTAGCAAAATACCTAAAAATAGAAAAAAAAAAACAATTTTCATAACATTCTTAACTAATAACAAGCTACAAATCCAAGGCATTTAAACAAAAAACTTACTCAGTTTGACAAAAGATAAAATCACATAACATCAAAAGTCGCCATATGAACCTCATCATCCATGTCAATGCTCAGTTAATGTCGTAAATTTAATATATCATATATTAATATTTAATATTTTACTTAAAAATATCATTAGTTAAATAAATCATGAAAATGTCCTCGGTTAATCGGTTAAGTGGATACGAGTATGGCAATATCTGTATCCAACCCCTTCAGAAGTCAAGTAATCCAGTAAAATTTCCAGCCCTAATCAGGATATCAATTGCTAGCCCTAATCCTTCTTTTTTGTGCTAGTGATTTGAAAATACATGGTAATATTGATGGATATTTGGAAGTCACAATACCCAGATACTTCAATATGGTTAAGAACATGACCCAACTCATTATATCGATACTGGTAGCAGATATTCATTTGGTACTTTTAGGATATGTTCTAACTGAATCCTATTGTGTTATGTCCAGTTTCGTTAAATCCTAATAATTTCTTAAATTTTAATTACAAGATATATATTTATATATGGGTCTAGTCCTCTCTGAGCAGTTCTAGTTATATAGGGTTCCTTGTTTCATGGGAAACAAGTACATTAGATGTAGCCTTTCCTTCATTGGTCACCAAACGAAAGGAACCCCATTTTGGTCTTGAAACAATGCTCTAATGACTCAAAAATTTTCTATTGGCTATCTAATGTGTTGCTTCTCTGACGTTTAGATTAAGTTCTGAGTGAAATATGTTATGATGAAAACTAGAGATTATTTTAGGCTGTGAAAAGTCCAATTAGGCTATTAATGTGGCTTGGGAAGTATTTCATTCTTGTTTTGGACTGGAGTCCTTGGATGTTATATTAATTCTACTAATGTAAGAAGAATTATAATGGTTTAAATTAAGCTTGGTTAGTCTTTTAATTTTGTTTGTTCTTTGGTTAACGATTGGTCTTAATAGGTTTACATTTAGGATTGGGTTTATTTTGGTTAAGATCTAGAAGAACTTTAGATGTAGGTAAGTTGCGCACAGATTCAAGTATACTTTTGGGATGCCGTAGGTTCTAGAAAGTTCTTGTATGTTTAATTACAAGTGTGGTCAAAATATGGGCAGACGATGAGTAGGGCTGTTAGTGGGTATCTGGACCCACATGATACCCCATGGATCTGCCCAATTTTAATCGGTTGGGTTATCATCTTTTGGACCTGGTTAAATATAGGGTCTAGTTAGGTTCAGGATGGGCCTACTCGCGTCTGGGTCTGGTCTGTTTAGTTTTTGATAGCACAATTATGTGTATTGACGATTTTAGGGACAAAATGAGGTTTCCTAAGACAAAAATGTAAAGGAGCCCATTTATACACCATACGTGTGTCAAAGTGGATGTGTGCATGATCTATAATCCATTCATAGGGTGGGCACAACCATGTAAATGCTTACTGAACCGAACTTGAAACCTAGATCCAAAGAGTTGATGGGAACCCGAACCCGATTTTTTCATTTTTTTTTCTTTTTTTGAAAGATGAGAAATTTATTGAGACACACAAAAAGAAACAGAACACAGAAAACAACAAGAAAGAAGAAAGAAGAAAAAAAGAAAAAGAAAAAGACAAACAAACTGGAAAGCCCTAAAAATAAACTATAAAAACAAGAAAATAAATAAAGAAAAGGAACTAAAGAAATCTAACAAAAGTTAGAAAGAAAAGAAAAACAAAAATACAACATCCAGATCCACGTTTGGAGAAAAACCCCACCAAAAGATTTCAAGGAGCCCAGTCCCTAAAGAGTACGAGAACTTTGGAGAAAACACCTGCCAAGGACACACTCCTATCCCTAAAACAACGGTTGTTTCTTTCTGCCCATATAGCCCAGCAAACAACTAGCAATAGGGATCTCCATTTTCTCTTTCCTATCTCACCTCCAGAGTCCACATGCCACAAACAAAAAGACGTTATCAACAGAATTGGATATAACCCAAGACATTCCCGCCAGTCTAAAGATGCCCCACCACACGTCAAGAGAGAAAGGACAATGAATAAAGAGATGGTCCACATTTTCCTCACTCAAGCATAGAAGACGCATGTTGGGGATAATCATTCCTCTTTTCTTCAAATTATCAACAGTTAGGATTCTATTCTGCCCAAGAAGCTATCCAAAAGCCAAACCAGATTGGATCTAGCTCTGGATACTCAAGAACTAGACTCAAACGTGAAAGTACCTGGAGCCGGCAAGACCCTAACCCAGTTAGCCTGGGTATGGGCACTATAGACCCGACCTGAACCTGACTCATTGGCATCCCTAATGATGAGTGATGGTTTTTATATAACATGCTTTTTCCTGGCCCAATTCGGCCTGTCTGTCACCCTAACCACCTTGGCTTGGTTGTAAATTTCAGGATCCTACTCTATGACAATATAAAATAGCGTATGAAATTTAAGTTTACGTAAAATAAAACGTCAGAGTAACTTCACCGAATGAAAATGACTTTATTAGAATGAATTATGGGGTGATAGGGCAGACTTGCATGTGGGGTAGTTTTGTCGCTAGCATATGCCGAAATTGGGCTCTCTATTGAGGCCTGACTGGAACCTAACAATTAGGGATGGGCTTTGGCTGACTTATGGTCCACCGCTGCTGATTTGCAGGTGATCATTCCTCAGAGAATATTTGGCCTCCGTTGAATCTTGAATTTGAATCGTTGTTGTAATTCTCTGTTCAACAGTCCATTTGCAACTTCGAGTAGATCTCTTAGTTGGGGGTGTCTTAGCTCTTGGGTGATATTAGTTCCTAGCCATTAATTAGATAGTTAGACTCATTGGATTATTTGAGTAGATTCATCTTTTAATTTATGACAGCCTCATCCACTTGAATGACTTCTTCAAGAGCACAAGATGATTACCCTGATTGACTAATTTAACAACCACATCATCAATGTAAACTTTCATAAAATGGCCAATCATGTCATGAAATATAACGTTCATGACCCGTTGGTAAGTTTCACTAGCATTCAAGTTGAAAGGCATGACAACCTTACAATATGTATCTATTACTCCACAACACCTGAAGGCTGTCTTTGGGTCGTCTTTGTTTGCAATGTAAATTTGGTTGTAACGTAAGTGGCCACCAATGAAAGCTATCATTTTATGTTCTGCTGCTCGATTTACCAATCGACATTGAATATTCATCTTTTGGAGTAGCCTGATTGAGGTTTCTAAAGTTGATGCATATCCTCAGCTTACAGTTCTTCTTGACGACTAGTACTATATTTGAAATTCATTCAGCTTACCTAATAGGTCGAATGAAATCGACCTTCAATAACAGTTCAACCTCTTCTTTGATCTTCAAGGATACTTCAACCATCATTCGCCGTGATGGATGCTTGAACGGCTACAGGGCTGGTTCCTTTTCGGCGCCCGCCCGTCTATTTAGATGATGGGGCAAGGCAAGCCCAAGGAAAGTATAGGTTGGCTCCCAGCTCCATCTCGGCCGGCATCCTGCTCTCGAGGGGGTGGGGTCCTGGAGCGAACTACTCATGTGCCGTGTTGCCCCAACCCTCCTTGATTGGGAGACAATCTCGACTAGCTTTTTGTTGAGTTTTGGCATTTCATGGTAGTCCCAATCGAAATAATTAGAATACTCTCTTAAAAGAGCAACAATCTCCACTTGGACTTGTACCTCTGACAATTTGCTGACATATGTTGGCCGAGGGTTGTGTTCGGTTCCTAGGTTAACTTCCATTAACTTTCACTAGTGGGTACTGAACATCAATTAGAGAATCAGTTTGGCAAGTGTTGCCTCAAGGTCTTGCAATTCCATTCCATTGTTGGAGACTTCATCTCTTTCAAAGTTGTTCTACAATCCTCCATATCGAAGATGCCTTCTATTTTATTGAAAATGTTTGTGATTTTGGCCGGTGCTCTGACTGGTGATGCTTCGCTCGTCATGGAATCTCCTTAGCTATGCAACTGTTAGACATGTCGTTAGACATGTCGATAATGGAATATCACACTTAGCCGATTTGGTTTGAGTGCCTCATTGATATTTGCTGCAAGCACCAAAGGGTCAGTGGAGTCTTATAGGTCAGTTGTTTTTGTCTCGACCTATAAAGTATAATGGTCCTATTTCGTCACCATACAGATAGGCCTAGGCCGAATTTTAATTGGCCACAAAAGGGAGGCGATCAACTCACAACACTTCAACCTTCTTCTTATTCTATAAGACAATGAGTCGATGCAAGAATGAAGGATGCATCAATTGGAGTGAATGAAATATCTCCCAAGCAAGATTATAGCTTAAGGTAGATTCGATCACGAAAATAGCTGACAAACCTTTAATGTTGCGGGCTAATAGTTTGATGGGTAAAACCCACGAATATCAATGACAACACCATCAAAGTTTTTAACCGTAACTTCGGTTGCAATTAAGTCGTTTTTAAGTTTGCCTAGTTTCTTTATTATAGAAGCTGGTAGTATATTGATGGCCATACTATTGTCAACTAGTACCCTGGTCACGAGGTTGTTTTTGCCGAAACCACTTTCTTTGAGCCTTTACCTGACTCCATTGTAACAAGGGGAATACGCTTACTCTAGGTTGTTTTAATAGGAGCATCGTCCTGGACGACCACTTTGGCTTTGTATTCTTCCACATCTCCCTCTATGATGTTAGGCTGGTTGGGTTTTATTTAGAAGAATAAGGGAAGCGTGAAAACTATATTACAATTAACTATAATCGATGGAAAAGTGCCGAACTTTATGGTGGTTTTCTCTTGATTAGTCATGGTGTTAATCATGGACAAGTCCTCAATAATTTTCTTCTTGTTTTTGATTTGGCCAGCGAGTTCTGCCTCATCAACCTTCATTCATTGGGGTCGATATTATTAGTCAATAATATATCATTGTCCATTAATTCTTCGATCTTCAGCACTTGGTCCTCCAGTATCTTTTCATCGCTCAAAAAAATCAAGGGACACACCAGCGTCCTTAAATTCAGTCATGAGATCTTCTAGACATGTGTTGATGTTTGAAGATTTCTTTCGTCCTCTTTTAACTAGTTGGTCTAACCCTTGGTTGGCGTGAATCTGTTTCAGCTAGTTATGTAGTTCTGTTGTGAATTCAGATCATGCCAAACTCATTGTCGACCGGTGTCGCTTTCAATGTGTTATTGTCTTCACATTGAAGCCTCAATGCTATTTGTCTTTACCAACAACATTTCTGTGAATGTGTCATTCTAGAATGCCGCATGGGAAATTTCTGGTGGACAACTTTTTCCTTTTCTCTCTATTAATTGGCTTGACCATTTTAACGCAGTCATGATACCAACTTCCTATTAGCTCGGCTTTGATCTTATGGCTGTTGTGTTTCAAACTTGTGGTGCTACGTGCGACAGTTGATAAAATCATAGGCATAGCAACTGATCTATTATGTGCTCCTTTGTTGTTCGCCTGTTTGGTTTGATCGACGATATTGGCAACTCGAACTAACTTCACTGTTGCATTAGTTGCATAATAGATACTCACATTGTTTTCTTGCTAATGATCGCGAGGCTTCTTTGACTTCCCCCCATGTGTGACGGGCGGCTTCAATTCTTCCTTTGTGGTCATGTTTTGCTCTTAACACGTTGATTGGTAGTTGTGGTTTGGCTCACGAGCTGCTGACTTATGACTGTCGTTAGGTCGACCTTCAACCTTGGGTCATCATGCTTTCGTAAGTTGGGTGCGGTGACATTTACTTCGGTCATGTGTGGAAAATGAGTCAGTGTCGACTACCATAGTTTTCTTTTCCTTTTTAGAGAACTGTCGTAGTCCTCTGTCGATATTGGCTTGGAAGACATTCTTGAAAATGACATAATTGACCATGGAATCAAAATGAGTACCATGCCATTAGTAATACTTAATTTTCTTGAGTTCTTTAATCGATGGGATTCTTTGGTTTGCAGGATCCTTAATGGATTTCCCTTCTAAAAGGTGGTTGAAGATCTTGTTGGCAGGAGTTGTGTCAAATGAGTATTGTTTGCCAACTTCGAATACATACTTTCTTATATTTTGTCTGGAATGAGCAGTCATATCCTTCTTGGTCGAAGACTGGTAGACAAATTGCTTTCTAGCCACAACTTCCGCCATATCTAACTCGAAGTTAGGGTCTTGATAATAGGTCCTTACTGAGGAATTCTTCCATTGGCTTTGGTTACTCGAATGGATAGATCGAATAAGTCTTCAAATTCCATGCCCTTGAATTTCTTTCTCAATTCAATATTTAAGTGATCCTAGGTTAGTTTAATAAATTCAGCCTCGAGCGTGGTGACTAGGCACCTATTCATCGCCTTTTTAAATCGAGCAATGTACTTATAAGCCATTTTCCTTGGTAATTGCAGTAGACGGGATAAATCAGCCATGGAGACCTCCGACTCAGTTTCAAAAAACCGTGCATTGAATTTCTCTTCCATTTCCGGCCATGTGTTAATAAAAATATGTAGCAGATTAATCTACCATGTAAAGGCCATTCTAGTAATAGAAAATTTTAAAATCTTGAGCTAAAGAAAATCATGATTAGAAACTTTTCCACACTGAATGGTGAAGAGACGTATGTTCAATGGTCGATTGACCACATTCTCTTGAAAATAGAGTAAATTCAAGAGTCTATAGCCCATCGGTAACTCACAGTGTTGATCTATCCATTTGAGATAGGGCTTTTGCTGTCTATTTATATGTCGGCCTTACTAATGGCCTGTGACGTCTTGGATCAATTCTTCTTGGCCCATCTGTGGCATATAAATTGGTGCTCAATGTTCCTAAATGACCAAGTTAATACCTGAAGGAACTGGGTTAAGTGTTGGGAGAAACAGAGGCACAAGAAGTTGCCCCCCAAGGGATCCATGATTTAATGCCTATTGGTCAAGTTGGCCATAGGGTTGGCCATTAAGGTTGATCCTGGAGAAGATTTGGTTGAGGATAGGAATACATGGAATTAAGCTAACCATTGAGAAACCTCTCGAGCAAAAGGCCAATAAGCATGTTGAGATTCGAGGCCTAAAGTTGTGCTTGCTCAATTTGGATTCTAAATTGCTCATATAGTTGTTGCAGGCTAGCCTATACATTTACAAAGTGCATGTAACACTCAAGCGTGTTACTTAACGAAGATAACATGTATTCCAAAAGAGTCGGCTTTGAGGGTATGAGAAGTTGAGGCTTTGCCTCTGCAAGAATAGTTAGTGGACCTACCCATTGCATTGTAGTTTCGGATCAAACACCACATACGAGTCCCATCGGGCGTCTTAAATAAGGTGTTTGGCTTGAAATTTGGTTGTTGGTAAGTCTGTATGATGCCAGGTGTGACAAAACCTATTATGGCTCGATCCGGACCGAACGGCTATGACCCTAGGCGCTAAAATAGACCGAGAGGCCATGAGCGGTTATCTATGACCGATAACTAAAGTAGTTTGACTGTCTATTCAGCCACTTATAAATGAAACCATACGATTTGCAAAGGAGATGATTCGTCATTCTAATAAGTTTTTTTTTTTCTCACCATGATAGTAAAAATAGAAGGAACTCAATTGCATTAAATGAAATAAAAATAAAAACTTTCAAAAATATTCCTCGACAATCCAACGTTGGTAGCATAGGTAGCGGGGTCTTAGAACTAAGTCTTCCTTGGTCTAGTGACTTAGGCGTACTTGAAGGGAATTACAGTACTAAAAAGAGAAAAAAAAAGTCATCTCATCTTTGAAATCCAGCGCTTGGTATATATGGAAGGGAATATACCACTCCTAGGCTAGGTCAGTCTAGCATATCAGCGTAGACATATAAGATTACACTGCTCTTAATCTATAACCGCTCAAGTGTAATAAAATAGATGAGTTGAATTACACTACTCCTAAGCTAGGATAAAATAAGATAAGATAAGCGGTTGTGTTGTAGAGTTCATTTGTGTTAGGTTGGTGAGGGTCAGAGTTCTTTAATCTATTTATAGAGTTTTGAAGCAGTAGCTAGAATGAGATTTTCATGATCACTCTTCACGTTATTGATGTGGACATAACTATTTGGCCCCGAAGACAGTTGTGGCCTGTTAGGCAATGCCAAGTGTGGTAATTATTTGTCGTGAGTTGGTCATTGGTCCAACGCATATCCTGCTCTTGTTATGCATATTAGAATTCTCATGATGGGACAAACTTATCAGAAGGTCTAGATTTTGTATGAACTTAATTGGTTTGGAGATATCCACTGGGTGGTGGATTGTAACTAGCGGTGCAATCGGTTGGACTGGAGACCTCCTCACAGTAATTTAGGGCCCTTTGGCTGGAAGTAAATGAACGTAAATGGAAAGAATTGGGAGTAAATGAAGGTAAATCATATTTTAACTGTGTTTGTATAGAAGTAAATGCATGCAAATGAAATAAAATGAAAGTACATGGGCTTGTAAATGAAATCCTCCCTACGAGAGAGGATTTGGAAGTAAATGGGTTGAAATGTCTTTTTGAGCTCCCTTAGAGAGTAGTGTGACTAAACAAAGGTGGTGACTAAGAACATGTCCACCATACACATGACATGCTAGTGATGCTCCAAAACCATTCAAATACTAGCTACATCACTAAAATCACACCAATAAAATAATCCAAACCGTCTAGAGGTTGGCCATCTAAATGGATGGTGTCATGATACCAACTTCAAGTGGACAACCTTTTAACGCAGTCATGATACTAACTAATTTCATGTTACCTCGGCTTTGATCTTATGGCTGTTGTGTTGCCGGACTTGTGGTGCTATGTATGGTGGTTGATAAAATCATAGGCATGGCAACTGATCTATACTGCGCTCCTATGTCATTCGCCCGTTTGGTTTAATCGATGGTATTGACAACTTGAATCAACTTCTTTGTTGTATTGGTTGCGTAATGGATACACACGCAGTTTCCTTACTAAAGATTGTGAGGCTTCTTTGACTTGCCCCCCATGTATGACGGGTGGCGTCAATTTTTCCTTCGTGGTCGTGATTTGCTCTCGACTTGTGGATTGGTAGTTGTGGTTTGGCTCACAAGCATCTGACTTATGGCTGTCGTCAGATTGATCTTCAACCTTGAGGCATCACGCTTTCGTAAGTTGGGTGTGGTGACGTTTACTTTGGCCATGTATGGAAACAAGTCGGTGTTGACCACCATTCTTTTCTTCTCCTTTTTAGGGAATTGTAGTACTCTGTCAATGTTGGCTTGGAAGACATTCCTGAAAACGATATAATTGACCATGGAATCAAAATGAGTACCATGCCATTAGTAATACTTAATTTTCTTGAGTTCTTCGACCGATAAGATTCTTTGGTTTGCTGGAGCCTTAATGGATTTCCCCTCTAAAAGGTTGTTACTGATCTCTTTGGCACGAGTTGTGTCAAATGAGTACTGTTTATCAACTTCGAATACCTTCTTTCTTGTATTTTGTCCGGGAGGAGCAATCGCATCCTTCTTGGTCAGAGACTGGTAGACAAATGACTTTCTAGCCACAACTTCCGCCATATCTAACTCAGAGTTAGGGTCCTAATAATAGGTCCTTATTGAGGAATTCTTCTATTGACTAGCAGCCATTTTCCACGATAATTGCATTGGACAGGATAAATCGGCAATTGAGACTTCTGACTTAGTTTAGAAAAATTGTGCATTGAATTTCTCTTCCATTTTTGGTCTTGTGTTAATAAAATCAGGTGGCAGATTAATCTACCATGTAAAATCATGATTAGAAACTTCTCTACACCAGATGGTGAAGCAACCTATGTGTTCAGCGGTCGATTGACCACACTCTCCTAAAAATAGAGTAAATTCATGAGTCTATAGCCCCTCAGTAACTCACAGTGTTGATCTATCCATTTGGTATAGGGCTTTCAATAAGTTAGTTTGTTTATACATCAGCCTTATTCATGGCTCGCGGCCTCTTGGTGCAAATCTTCTCGGCCCATCCGAGGGATATGAACTGATGATCAATGTTCCTAAACGACCGAGTTAATAACTGAAGGAACTAGGTTAAGTGTTGGGGGAACCGGAGGCACAAGAAGTTGCTCCCAAAGCTATTCGTTCCCTGGGACGAATTGCGCCCCAAGAACATCATGATTTAATGCCTCTTGGTCAAGTTGGCCGTAGAGTCGGCCATTGAGGTCGTTTCCCCTAATGCCGACTGGAGGTAGGAAATTTTAGCCAAATTGATATTGGTCGAACTGATTAATCTTTGATTGAGGAGGTATCAATTGATCCTAAAGAAGATTTGGTTGAGAATAGGATACATGTAATTAGGCCGACCATCGAGAAACCTCTGGAACAAAAGGCCAATAACCTTGTTGAGATTCTCGATTTGAATCTTTGCTTGCTTGGCTTGCTTGCTCAATTTGGTTCCTAAATAGCCTAGATAGTTGTTGCAGGCTAGCTTATACATTGTACAAAGTGCATGTAACACTCAAACGTGTTACTTAACGAAGATAACCCGCCTTTCAAAGGAGTCGTCTTTGAGGGCACGAGAAGTTGAGGCTTAGCCTCTGCAGGAATAGTTAGTGGACCTACTCATCACGTTGTAGAATCGGATCAAACACCATATACAAGTCCCATCAATCGTGTTGTTTAACTCAAAATTCAGTTGTTGGTAAGTTTGTATCATGTCAGGCGTGCCAGAACCTATTATGGCTCAATCCAGACCGAACGCCTATGACCCCAAGCGTTGAGATAGATAGAGAGACCGTGAGCAGTCAGTTATCTATAACCAATAACTAAAGTAGTTCAACTATCTATTCAATCACCTATAAATGAAACTAGACGATTTGCAAAGGAGCTGATTCATCATTCTAAAGAGTTTTTTTTTTTTTTTTTTTTTTCTAACCGTGATAGTAAAAATAATTCGATTTGCACAATATGAGAGTAGAAGGAACTCAATTGCATTAAATGAAATAAAAATAAAAACTACGTTCTAGAACTAAGTCTTCCTTAGTCCAGTGACTTGGGCATATATGAAGGGAATTACAATACTAAAATGAAAAAGTCATCTCATCCTTGCAATCCAGTGCTCAATATAGATGGAAGGGAATTAGACTACTCCTAGTCTAGGTTGATCTAGTGTATTAGCATAGACGTATAAGATTACACTACTCCTAATCTATAACTTGTCCAATGTAGCAACATGGATGAGTTGAATTATACTACTCCTAAGGTAGGATAAAATATGATAAGATAGGTAGTTGTGTTCTAGAGTTTGTATGTGTTAGGTTGGCAATGGCTAGAGTTCTTTGATATTTCTCTTATTTGTAGAGTTATGAGGTGAAGATAGAATGAGATCTTCGTGGTCACTCTTCACATTGTTGATGTGAAAATAACTATTTGGGCCCGAAGACAGTTGTGGCATGTTAGGCAACGCCATGTATGGTTATTGTTTGTTGTGGGTTGGTCATTGGTCCCACGCACATCCTGCTCCTATTATGCGGACTAGAATTCTTCTCATGGTGCCACTTGTTAGTGATTGCTATCTATTTCTTCGCATGAACATGAGTAATACATCGTGAAAACTCGACCAACTTAGCAATGTTGTTACTTTGCTTTTTAAGCAATTTCGGCCGTAAGACTTCATCTATGTAATGCTATGGTGTATCAACTGAATTTATTACTTGCCGACTATATTTTGGTCATTTTCAATCACGAGGCCACCACAATGGGTAGTTGGCTCTGCCACGTGAGTGATATATATAACACATGTCCTATGGTAGGCTAACTATACTTGCCTTTTTGGGTTACTCATGAATTTTCATATTCTAATAACATTCAGTCGTCGGGTAGTTCAAGAGATCTTCCATTTGTCTCATATTAATATATTCATATTGCATCATTTGAGTTGCTAGATCTAACAATCACGCAAATCGTAAGTAGCTAACAAAAAGGAAAGTCCAAGTCATCTAAGATATATAACCAATTGTTCTATTTTCGTCCCTAAAAGAGCACATTTATTAGACATTAATAACCATCAATCAATGGCTTATGAATTAATGGTCCACATCAATGCTTGAGATCGAATTGTCCATCAATGGTCAACAAACTAATGATCCATATCAATTATAGAGATCTAGTCAGTGACATGGATCCACAAACTTGAGGGTCCACCTTCGATTGCTCGTGGTCTCTCAAGATCTTCGTCCTCACCTTGTCCAAATACAGCCTTAAATGCTCAACACTTTTAAAAGTGGGGCATTTCATCTTTATCAAATTGCTCTATTAGTACGTAAGGAATGGCTTTTGTTTCAAACAAACCTAGATGGTTTCTGTACAACAATGACAGAAGGGGAGTTATTTGTTACTCTGATTGCATATGAGGCTTGATAAGCAGCACTTGGAAATTATACACGTAGCATATGTTAAATTAAGTTAAACCAACTAAATTGTGGAACCTACATTCGCTAATCAGATTCATTGAACAATCCTAAACTCTGATTAGTGGACACTTGTTTCTTGAAATAAGGCCATTGGATTTAATATTCAACAGACCAATGAGTGTCCACTAATATTATAGTCAGAATAATCATCAGATAAGTGTAATGTTTGGATCGTGATACATTTAAACTGGTATGCATAATTTGTATGGTTTACTTTGAATTATGATAAATCACGTATAACTTTGCTAAGCCCGTACGCGTGTGCTCATGTACAAGCACACGTGTGTGAGCATGATACAATAAGTCCAAGATCTAATCCATCCATCAGAAAGACACCGCTATGTTGATTCTCTAACCTAAGAATCATGTTGAACCATTGCTCAGGTGATCTGTAGTCTGCAAAACAAATGTACGGCAGTTTTCCAACCCATTCACCTGTTTCCAACGTTGGGGTGCATTTATCTTTGCAAATATATATATATATATATATATATATATATATATATATATATATAAGATTGGACCAACGTAACAGACGTATTGGATCTCGTATCTGTGTGCTATTTGTGTGTATTGCACATGCTACAGGTTGAACTAAGTTACGGTAGGTAATTTCCAAACTTTCAACGTACGTGCAATATCCAACCCATTCAATAGGTCAGGATTACCATAAGGATCATCTTTTCCAAAAAATCAACCACATCCAGTCATTAAGTGGTTTACATTGTCTTTTGATATATACCAATGGCTAGATATTGTTTTCTACTGTGGCTCTCCTTATCAGTACATTTTGCTGATTTTTGCATTAGGTGATCCTTATTGTAGGATAGACTTATCAAAAGGTCTGGATTTTGTAAGAACGTGATTGATTTAGAGATATCCACTGGGTGGACCGTAACTAACAGTGAAACCTAGGCCGTTCGGATCGAAATAAATGGAGGTAAACGGAGAGAAGTGGGAGTAAACAAAAGTAAATGATATTTTAAGTGTGTTTGGATAAAAATAAATGCTTGTTTGTGATCCTCGTATTTGTATCCCATTCAAAGCTAAGGATTTTTTTTTTTTTGGCTAAATTATATATTTCAATGGACTCGTTATAATCAATCTATCAAGTATCACATATGTACATTGATTTGAGATATTAAAGTTGACTTGAGATATTACATATGTTACTATGAATATAGTAAAATTTCCAATGCAATCCAAATCCTCCCATTTAATTGTATTCAAACAAAATATTTGAATTCAAATATATTTCATTTACTCCCATCCAAATACATGCCATTTACTCTCAAATCATTTACCGCTAATTCCATTTTCCATATACCTCCAAAAATTTCAATGCATTCCAAATCCTCCTAATACAACACCACAGGAAATATAAAAAGAATTACAGAAATAGAGCTGGTTTTTTTTTTTTTTTTTCTCGTCTTGAATCTTTGTTACCAAAGGAAATATGAAAAGAATTACAGAAATAGAACTGGTTTTTGGTATCAGGGAATGGAATGGAGCTGTGCATCTCCGGACATGCTAAGCAGCTGCCTGGCTCGAACCCTGACCTGCAACCGGACGAGTGCGTGCATGCAATGCAAAGCAATCCGTGCCTGCTTCCTCACGCAAACGCCGCGAACAACTGCCTGGAGCTTCACCAAGCTCCTTAGAGCCCGAAACGCCATCCTCGCCTGTTGCCACCCCAAAGGAAGCTAAAATATAAATGTGGTTTCTCCAGTTGAAATCCGTAGGATCCATTCCTGCCCGATGTGTGGCGGCAATAGGTGGTCGAGCCAGCCCACAGTTGCACAGGTTTGTCAGGGCAACTTAAATGTGTAGTCGTTTGGGCTTGGGCCAGAAAATCAAGCCCATTTAGGTTAACAGGCCAAGATCAAGTTGAACCCTATCTAACCCAATCATTTATTAATGGGCTGGGCCAGGTGACCCAACTGATTAAAATGATGTACGTGTATACATCTATCAACAGGGCTTGGCGTCTGCCCATTCTTAAGGGCCCGTTTGGATACTACCGAATAAGTACATTTTTTAAACTTACATAAGTTAATAAGTGACTTTTCTTAAATAAATTAGTTTAGTTATTATACTTAAATAAGTAGCTTTTTTGAAAAAGTAACTTATTTTTTATTACTTCCCAACTTATGGGTGGGCCCTGCAGAGCTCGAACTCATGGTAGCTTCGGTCGAACTGAGGTTTGCTAAGCCCCTATGCATGTGTGACAGCCCATTCACACAGCACAAGCGTCTGTAATTGGGTCGTCCAACAGCACCTTGTTTATTTTGATCAGAATCGTAGCCAAAACCAGCTCAAACCTTAACTCAAAACCAAGGTCCTTGTCCTCAATAAAAATGAGACCCAGAAACCAGAGGAACCGACCCGGTAAGATACGAGCCCGATCAGCCAAGATCAGGTAATCTAGTACCTGATGCTGACCACTAAATCTAGCATGTTTGTGCCACAACTAGGCAAATCATCAGGTGGGTGTACCATTTATACACGGCGGCTCAAAACTAAGGTTAGTGCAGTCGGCAGGTGGTGGGTCACACGGTTCAAAAAGCATGATCAATGGCTAACATCCAACCAATTCACATGAGGGCCACCTAATTACTGCACCACCTAGTATTCAGGTCCCAATACTAAGTGGGGCCCACCTGATGAACGGTGTGGATCTTGCGCACACATTCCACATTAGCTTTAGCAAGGTTCTTACCAAATGACCTCTGAAAAAGGCTTGTATCTTGATTGCAGCCATGTCGTCTTCGGAAAGTCTTATATACAGTGGCGGCGAGCAGCTGCCTTCCTCGAGTGTAGCCTTCTCTTTCATAACCTGTACTTCTCTTTGGATGGTATCATTGCTATTGCTGTGGAGAACGATAACTCTCTTACGAGGGGATTTGACAAGCTTGTTTCTGATGGTGCCCAGCCAGCTCCGATACATGGCCATTTTTCTTTCTCCTCTTGTGTTTGTAACGGTTTGGATGCTGGTTTTCTACGCATGTTTCATTTTAAAGGGAGAATGAAATAAGGTAGCGTAAAGGTAAGGAATGTGCTTTACATGTATACCGGTTTGGTAGAGAGAGAGAGAGAGACTTTGCTTTTCTTTTTCATTGTCATGAGACTTTGCTTTTCTTTTTCATTGTCATGAACGTGGGGGGATGTACTGGGACTGGGACTCGTCTTGAGAGCTTTGAATCTTTCTACACTGCTGCCCCACCAAGGAAACTTTTCCTTCAAAGCATACGTCTCCTGCTAGTGCTGCTGAACCCATCCATGACTCCATGATGGCTTGTTTTGAACTCATAGAATCCAGATCATCCATCTGGTGGGCCTTGCTCTGGATGGCTCAGATAGGAAAAGTAACCCCATCAGCAACCAGGGGAAATAAAGTGGCATTCAAAACAAGGTAAAAATACAAAAGGGAAAGAGGTTTGCTCGAATAGATCCTGACTCATAGTAATTGTAGTTTAAAAAGCACAAAATCTGATTTGATGTTCTTCTGGTTTGGGTCAGGTTAACTTGGCTGAATTTCGAGTTGAATCAGTAAGTCTTAGAACTATGATTGCAATACAATACGTCAGGCCATTGGCCTTTGAGCCTGGGTCATCTTCCAATGATCGGAACCGTTTATTTGACAAGTCCCACTTTGTATGGTGCATAGGCAACAAATAAACACTCTGAATTGGATTATTTCAATTTGATAGTTTGGCTCTTCTGCTTTGAACATGAATTGTCACTGTAACTTTTATGATCAAAAGGTTGAAATATGCAATCCAATATTTTTCCAAGGCATCCCAAGTGGGCTCCTGGTAAATAAATAGTTTGGGCCATTGAAAAATACACATCCAACGGCTAGAGTCCCAATGTATCTTATTGAAATTGGTCAGGATGTATTTGAGCAAACCTCAAAGGTTAATATGTCCAATATGTCCACTGAATTGGTTCCCACAATGCGATGTTTTAAAATCACCTTCGACAGATGATCCTAACTGTCCATTCAAAGGTTATGGAGGCGGACGGTACATATTGATCATACTACAAAAGGTTCAATCATTGATCTAGAACATCCATCATGTGGTCCTACTGATGATATTAAAAAATGGTTACATAACAGCCATTACATAGTAATAGTAGCGGGGGGAGCCGTCACGTGATAAGAGGTTGTAACGGCCATTCCAAAGAAATTAGCCTGTAACAGTCGGATACAGGGCCAACACATTTTCTTCCACGAGACCATAACAGCTGTTATGGCTGTTAAGGAACTTATCCTAATGGCCATAAGGTTGGCCATTACAGCTACCGTTAATGTTATTGAATACCTGGGTCCTACCCTTGATTGCCAATCCATCTCAAAATATAACTTTTGTTGGATTATCCCAACCATCAATTCAATAGTTAGGGACATTGATGGTCCACGTTGATTAGGTTGAAAATGGTCCAATCATTTAATCCAGATCATCCATAGCATGGGTCCATCCTTGATTGCTCATCCCTCTAAAACCACTTGACCTCAATGGTCCTAATTGTCCATTCAATGTCTAGGGAAATGGACTGTCCACGTTGATCATAGCATAAACAATTTGAATGTTGATCTAGACCATCCATTGTGTGGATCCCATCCTTGATTCTCCATCCCTCTCAAAAAATCACTTTCATCACATAATCCATAATCCTAATCTTTCGATTAGTGTCTAGGGTAATGGACAAACATAGGTCTTGCCATTTCTTTTTAAAAATCACTTGGGATATGATCCTAATCCTCCAATCAATGCCTAAGGGAATGGGCGGTCAATATTTACATACTACAAGAAGTCTTATCATTGATCTAAACCATTCATTGTGTGAGTCCCACCTTTGATTGCCCACGCCTCTCAAAATCACTTTGATCAATGATGCTAACTATCCAATCAATGGCTAGGGAAATGGATGGCCCACACAAATGGTTCCATCATTGGTTTGGATCCTATATCATGTGGGTCACACTTTGATTGTTGGATGATCCTACCCATCACATGTTTCCCACCTTTAATTGCACATTCCTGTCAAAATGAGGTTTCTCATGGAAACAAAAATCCTAGTTTTTGTGGGTTACATGTGGTGCTTTAAGATGGATGGTAGCACATGCGGGCACTTTGAGGATGAGCAATGACACAAGTGACTACCATGTGGGGCACTTTACAAAACGAGGGGTCATTGCACTCATTCTCATCAATTTTTTGAAAATAGTGTTCCTTTAAGTCAGAAAAAAGGGAAAATTTTCAGGAAATGAAAACGGCATTTCGAGGAAATTTTAAAAACAACGGAAAATACTTCCACAAGTTCAAACAGGTCCTTAGGGAAATCCAAAATCCAAAAGAAGGGAGGATGTTGGAAGTTGTGCCCAACTAAAGACTTTCCAAACAAAGCTGGGAAATTTTGGTACACATGGGCCGCAAATTGTATATTCTCCTAGCCATTGATCATATGGTTAGGAACATCCAACCAAAGTGACTTTGAGAAGACGTGCAATCAATGGCAAGCCCCATATGATGCATGGTCAAGATCAATGACTTTTTCTAGTATAATAAATTGGAGCATCTTTTTTTTTTTTTTTGAGCCATTGATCAAATGGTTTTCATGATCCAATTAATGTGAGAGGGATGGGCAATCAAAGGTGAGCCCACACAATAGGCCCCAGGACTCCATTTCTATAGCTGCTGGCCAGATGGTTAGAGCCATCTAATCATAGGGATATTTTAGAGTATGGGTTATCAAAGGGGGGTTTACATGATGAAAAGTCCGTAGAACTGATAAAACCTGTTCTAGTATAATCAGTATGGACCCTTCATTTTCCCAGTCATTGATCATTCAATCAAAGTGATTTTTAAGAAGGACGTGTAGTCAAAGTTGGCAACAGTTGATAGACGATTTAGATAACTAATCAGACCTCCAATATGTGGACCAAATGGTTAGGATCATCCAATAAAAGTGATTTCCGAAGGGATGGCAATCAAAGGTGATCCTACATGACCAGCGATCTACATAATTAATAGACCTCTAACATCCTCAATTTGAAACATCCTTTCACATTCATTTATCAGATTGTTAGGATCATCTGAAATAGACGGGATCGGCAATCAAAAGTGTAAGTGTGATGGACACCCTAATTCAATGATTAGACCTCACACCGTCCTTTTTCCCTAGCCATTGATCAGATGATTTAGATCACCTGATCAACCAATCAACAGTCCATTTTCCAACCATTAAATCGAATGGTTAGAGTTATCCAAGTAATGTTATTAATGAGAGTCACTGGCAATCAAAGGTGGGGTTCACATGATCGATGGACAGTCCAGGCAATGTGAATCAACTAGGTGAGAGGGTGTGTGTGAAAAAAAAAAAGAAAAAGAAAAGGAAGCTAGGTGAGAGAGACCTTTTACTCAGGAAGTAGACGATATAAACCAAACAGATACAAAATTTTCCTAGGAAATATCATAATAGGATGAAGCAAACACAATTTGCTAGGATCATCTGTTGTAGCCCACCATAGGCAATGCATGCAAGATGGGATGACTCCAAACTCATAATTGTATAAGCCTGTGTACACGGTAGTGAGTGGGTATGAACAGGGGTGCAACATGGACAGGTTGGGTCAGGATGAGGGTCAACCCAAGCTAACCCAACCTCAAGAAGAGTCGGCCCAAGGTATTGAATATTCAAACCCTAAAACAATTCGGAACAGATCAGGTAAACCAACCTAGATCAGGCTAACACCTGCAAGTAGTAAACTATAAAATCAAACCTCTAACTATCCAATAACATCAACCATAACTCCATAACACTAACAAATTTATGTCCAGAATCACTACTGATAAACAAATAAAATTAAAGAAATAGATTTTAAAAAAAAAAACTCAGTTTCATGAAACAGAAGAGTTGCCAACCAAACAACACGACATATATTTTTTTCCAAGAGGTGAATGCCATGGAACTAGGCTTTCTAGGAGAGTATTGGATGTACTTGACAGTAGGTGGGCCATTGGCACTTGTTTGTGCAAATAGGTTTGTCTCTTGTCCATGGGCATTTGTTTGTTGAAATATGATCATGCGATCATAAAATATAGACAACTAAGAACATCAAATATTTGCCATAAATGATCAAGGTGAACAAATAATCATGACTAAAGACAAGAATATCATTGAAATAGATGACTATGAATTTTCAATAAAAGGGTTGGGATACCTCAGTCATTAGCCTCATAAAAGTGCTTAGTGATTTGAAAGGGCCGAATGGCATCACAAGCCACTCTTACAACCCATCTTGAATCTTAAATGCAGTCTTCCACTCATTCCTTGGTTGCACTAGTATTTGACTATCTTCACTCCTCTAGTTAATCTTTGAAAAGTCTTTTGCTCCATACAACATGTCTAGCATATCATCCAAGCAAGGAGTAGGAACTGGTATTTAATAGTAATCTAGTTGATCGCATGATTGTCCACACACATTCTCCAAGAATTATCTTTCTTAGGGGCTAATAATACAAGAGCAACACATAGTGATATGCTTTCTCGAATTAAACCCTTCTATAGCAACTTAGTAACTAGTTTGTTGAGTTCAACATGTTCAGTCAAACTCATTTGGTATTGCACAAGATTCGTTGGGGCCGTTTGGATGGGAATAAATGGAGGTAAATGGGGGGAAATTGGGTGTCAATGGTATTTGGGTGTTTGGATGAAAGTAAATGCATGAAAATGAAATGAAATGAGAGTAAATGGGCATGTAAATGAAATCTTCTCTATAGGAGAGAGGATTTGGAAGTAAATGGGTGTGAAATGCCTTTTTGACCTCCCTTGGAGGGTGGCATGACTAAAAAAAGGTGGCATTATGCACATATCCACCATGCACAAGGCATGCTAATGATACTCCAAAACAATTCAATTACCGGCTACATCACTAAAACCCCACCCATAGAATGATCCAAACTATCCAAAAGTAGGCCATCTAAATAGACAGTTAAAAGGCGTTGACAAGTTGCTTGTTCGTAATCTTTACATTTGTAGACCACTTGAGGCTCAAAATTTTCCCATTTTAAGCTAAAGTATATATTTCAATGGGCTTATGACAAACATTTTGTTAAATATCCGATATGTGTACTAATTTGAGATATTAAAGCTGATTTGCGATATCACATATGTTCCTGTAAATATATTGAAAAATTCCAATGCATTCCAATTCCTCCCATTTAGTACCATCCAGACAAAATAATTGGATTTCAAATGCATTTCATTTACTCCCATCCAAACACAACTGAGTCATTTACTCCCAATTCATTTACCTACAATTCAATTTCCCATTTACCTCCATTTACAAGCTCCCAATCAAGTCCTTAGACTTAAACTTGAAACTAAATCAACGTGGTGTTGAATGTCTCATAAGATGAAATCCAACTAGTTCTTAGGGCACCAAGTCTTCATATTCATGAAGGAGCTCTTGTACAAGAGGTATAATATCTCATTGTTGTCTTTTTAACAACCAAGACATAAATGATGCCAGTCTCCTTGCTTTCCTCTTTAAACTTTTTTACACTGAGCGATTTTTTACCCTCATCTGTATCATATTTAAGCCTTGGAAGAAGTTTTATTGTGGAGAATGTGATATTAACATTATACTTAACAAAGGCATAGGTGTTAGCTTGAGTCAAATGCTATCTCGGCCCCATAACCACGACCTCCCTAACAAATGTGGCATGCATCCATTGGGACCATGCCACATCGCAACTCATCCTTGTACTTATATCCAATAGATAAGGAAACAAAACACCTACAGTTAACAGAAACTTCTCCCATTTTCTTAAATTAATGAATTTGTTATGGGCATGGATGCATATGTTCTTTGAGTTTTAATTTATCCATCATTTTTTGTGAGACAATGTTCTTACCACTTCCCTTGTCTACCAAAGTCGTGCATATCTTCCCATCAGAAGTGCAAGTAATGTGAAAGATATTGTATCACAATCATTACCCCTCATCAATCACATGAGGTGTCGATAGCGTTATCCATTGGGTAACCAATGACTTGTCCCTGTTGCCATAAACATCTGCCACATCTTCCCTAACATGTGCCCCATCCTCGTATGTATGTTCTTCATATTTTGTGTCATCTTCAGCTTTCATTTGTGTACGGTCGAGAGTATCTTCAAAGTATTTTCCTTGGCCAATTTTTTCTTTAATTGTGGATTGATGTTTAAGACAACGAAAAAAAATGATGTCCTAGTTGTCCACACTTAAAGCACATAAAATGAGTGTTGTTTTACCCCATCTTGGGTGCACCAGACCTTCGTCAATAACCCCCTCTCCCCCTAGGTTGAGATCTGACTTCATTGTTGGACGTTGACTCATCATCCCTCGACCTATGAGAGATCCTAGGTTGCCTTACGTGGGAAGTTACCATGTTGCCCCATTATTGGTGACGGTCCTCGTGGGGCACCAAATTGTTTCCCAAGTCCCCAATTATCTCCACACAATTAAATGCATAAATCATGGATATGAACTTTTTTCTTAATTTCTTTTCCATCTTTTCCTAAGGGGGTGTTTAGTTTTCCAATTACAACGGTAATTGGCTGGAAATGGGTAATCCTTACTTACCCATTTAATTGTGTGGTGACATCACTTACATTTGATTTTAACGATTACAATCCATCATTGTTTGTTTCACAGTAGCATAAGTGTAAAGATGGTAATTTAATAACTTAAAAAACATAATGATTACTTATTTGCTTTGTACGTGTAATTGACCATCGATTTTTGTGCTGCAATTCTCTCTTAAACAAACACCCGGAAATGATAATGATGGCCCATTTACATTGAATTACATTAGAAATTGGAAAACCAAACAGACCCTAAGAATTCACTTTTTCCTTACCCTGACAATTGTCCCACCATGCTAATACGTAACCCAAAAACTTCATAGCTATTAACTTTACCTTTTAATTGTCCATGATTTCCTTATATTTGAACATTTTTCTACCTTATTTAGCCAATCAATGAAGTTGTCAAAGTAAAACAAACTATGGAATTCTGAAATTTCTACCTAAATTCCAGATTCTTTATCATATTTCAACAATCAAAAGATTCAATCATTAGAATCTTCACAAACTGGGGTTGCTCATTGTTGGTTAGGACCTTGGCGGTGACCTTCTCCTACGTGTCCATGTGCTCCATGTTCAGCCTTTGGTTCCCTCCACACCAAAACTCTCCCACTTGATTGCTGAGATTGCCTACCATATGCGTGAGTTGATCTACTTAGTCTATGAGTGCGTGGATTAATTGAGCTACTAGCACAAACTCTTCCTATACCACCCCCTTCAACATCATTACGAGATGACATAGTTCAAAATCCCTAAATATGACTTGCTTTGGTATCAAAATGGTACAATCCAATTATTTAGTGATCTTGACACCCAAATCGTAAAGATATTGACAACAATACACCCACAAAAATATTTGAATAGAGAGGGAGAAAACCTTATTGACATCAAACTTCTTTTCACTATACTGAAGAAAAACTCAAACTTTAGAGAATTTTGGAATACTTACCTCCTACACCCCCTCTTTTATAAGCCTTAAAGAATCTTTAATGAGGATCCCCCAAACTAAGAGATTGATTTCAAATCAATCATAGTTGATTTCAAATCAATCTAATTTACTTAAAATGATAAAAGCTTTTTTCTTTTTCCAATAAAAGCAAATCTAGGAAATAATCCTCAAAATCTTCAATCACATATTTAAATTGGCCCCACATAATCCATCACTTCCTCCCATATCTCCCCACAAATAGTAAATTGTAGTTCTTGATATTTAGGCCCCAAATTTATAAATAAATAGTTCAAAATCAATACATATTGGGCCTTACATGGGTTGTTTGTTGGCCCACATCAACCGCCCAATTCAAATCCATTGATTGGATGGTTAGGATCATCATATTGGAGTGGTTTATAGAGAGGTTATTAAAGATTTGCCACCCATGATGGACAATAAAGACTAATGATTGAAAATTTCTCTATATAATCAATATAGACCATCTATTTTCCTATCCATTGATTGGATTTTTAGAATCACCCATCAAAGGTATGACACATGATGGATTGCTTAGATCCATTATTGGACAAATTTTATATTGTATTTGTTTCAATCATTAATTCTAATGACTATTAATTGGATGGTTTGAATAATCCAATCCTATATATGATTTCAAAGGACTCAAAACTTCTTTCCTAAAATGTAATGACTAGCCCAATCGAACAACAAATCTAGAAATCATGAATTAAACAAGCAAAAGCCCAAATAACACATTTGCGAACTTCCATTTTTATAAAGATATCAATAAATGAAGTTTCATCCAAAGCCAAGCCTTAATTGTTAATTTCCTTCTTTCATTCCAAAATTTTAAAGGGTGGTTTGACTTAATTTAGGATGTGAAAGTTGGACCAACAGGATTTAAGAAGTTTCTTCCATTTGAGATTTCTTCTAAAGAAGGTTCTAAATAGCCATACAACAATACTCATGATATGAGATATTCAATTGAGTTCAAAAGGTTTCTATGTGATTCCTGTACCTAGAATTACCCCAAGAAATGTGCCTCTTCTAGAATTGAGAGTAGAGACCTCTTCAACATTCTACCTTCATCTACCTCCTTTATCTTCATTTCTTCTATCTGTCTTGGTTCCTATATTACTCCACACACTTCATATGAGTTTCTTTTTTCTTTTCCTTTTCGTTTTACTTGTCGGAGAGATCAAACCTTTCAAGCATTCATACAATCTACTACCAGTATTGGACAAACTAAATTAGTGGAAAGAAGATACATCTATGAACTATTTAAGATTAGAAGAAATCTGGATTTCAATTCTTGAATTTGCCTCCATCAGGAAATGAAGTCTTTTTTATGTGTTGAAGATGGGACCATAGATGGGCATTTTGGCAAAACAGAATTGTAAAGCTGACTCCCAATAGTTGGGACAAGGCTATGATAACGATAATGACAATGGCGGGCGGGGACACTGGGCGTAAGGAAACATATCAATGATAATAAGGACCTCTCTAAACAAGTGTGGAAGTAAAATTAAAGCATACATCTCGAATACAAAATCTATGGAGTGAGAGAGGTACCTTTTCTCATCCCAACAAAAGAAATGTGAGGTGGTGCTCCTAATTCTGGATTATGCACATCAACATAACCAATCTTTCACTGCTTTTCCTCGGGCAACAAATCTTCCAACATTCTTTCTATCAATTTTTAAAGGGCTATTCATCTGAAACATCATCTCTGAAACCAACAATTTAATGGGAGATTCGCCTCTAATGCTACTGTGCTTACCCGTTCCACAAACCACTGAAATTTTGAAAGGAACAACTGCTTCTGCACAAAGCTTTGTTCTCAGCTCTTCTACCCACTGCAATAGGATTAAAAAGGCAGAAACCACGTGCAATCCATGTAAATCCAATTTTCCTTCTGATGTAGACCATTCCAAGATCTCAACCAACACCCCTAAGCTAACCAACTCCCAAACCAACGAAACCTCATCAGTTGTAAGCTTGGTAAATAGTTCTTCGATCGAGAGGGGAAGAGATTTAGGCTCTTCAAGCAATGACATGATTGTCGGGCATGAATTTAGGACCGAATTGTACGTTCGAATGGAAAATGCAATTTCTAATTCTGTAACGACTCGAAAAATTTAGTACAATGACCCGAGTACCACCTCAGGCAGAAATCGCTTAGGATCAAATCCTTTAAAAATTTGACAAAGCTAACTAAGTGCTAAACTAGATTAGCCATGAAATTCGCTAGAATCACTTTAAATACGATCTGCAAGACCCAAAACTGGTAAAATCATTGACGCTAGGTTACCCTAAAATCTAGGATCAAACTCATTAACCGACTGCTCTCGGGAGCACATTGAAACTCCGTATCAGATCTGGACCGCACATCGGGAGTCTGAATAATACGAAGTTATAGACTTAGGACCACCTCGCTGGGCTTGATAACCATCTCGGAGATCAAATCCAGATTGTGTACCACTGCTGTTCGCTTGAGTCCGGAGCGAGGAGTGTGAGAACACTTGGTTTTCTTTATAAATAAATATCTCAAATAGTAATATGAGACTTGTTACTTGTAGACAATTTGTAAGTAATCAGACCGTCAGAATCTGACCCAAATACACCCTTGGATAAGAAAAAATTTCATGTACATGGCAGTGCACTTGAAATCTCTGATCAAGTTTCACCGACCGTTGAACTGAAACTGGTCCACCACGTGTGATTTGGGAATCTGACTGAAACGAAAACTTAACTTCACCTGGATCCAAGGTTGGTGAGCTTAAGTCCGACCTTTGGTTCAAGGGGGGCCGCCAGAAGTCCTCCGTTGAGCTGAAACTAGACCACTTTGGTTATAACTTAAGTATACCTT
The DNA here is from genome assembly GCA_030180095.1 of Magnolia changhungtana. NCBI lineage: Eukaryota > Viridiplantae > Streptophyta > Magnoliopsida > Magnoliales > Magnoliaceae > Magnolia > Magnolia changhungtana. The sequence continues at coordinate 3,645,313 of JASAUF010000525.1, forward strand.
GACCTTAAGTCTATTTTGGAGTCATTTTAGGCTATATAAGGACCTTAGAATCCTCTCTCATTCAGCCATACGAATTTGAGAGAAACCCTAGGAGAGAAAAGAGACAAAAGAGAGAGAAAGTGTGAGAGAAGTGGGAGAACCTCCCTACTGCCTTCCCCTGCCGCTCTACAAGCTTAACCACTCAAGTCTAGTCGCTTTCCCGGCGATTCGACCTCATTTCTAGGTAAAAAACCCTAACCCTAATCTGTTTTGGGGCTGTGATGGTTGTAGGTTATGAAATAGCTAACCTATTTCATTCTATAGGTTACTAAACTGCCGAATACGGAAGCTTAGGAAACCTATCGGATTTGTTACGATTCTACAATAAAAGGTGCGGACTTTAGGTGTATAGGTTATGGTTTTCAACGCTTTCAATGTCAGATCATGATAGATTCATGATCTGCATGCAATTGCACATGTACAAAGTGCTGTCTGTTTTTCGTTTCGATTAAATACGAAGAATATGAAATTTTGGGTATTCTTGGTATTTGTAGAAAGTACCATATACGTATAAATTTTAGAAATGTGTTTGCCATGTTTATTTGCTGTATGAACATATTATATATGTGTAAAATACTAGTTTGGCGAAAGGGCTCGCCCTAATACATGTTTTGCTAATATACACTATGTATGTTCAAATAGTGTATTCTAAGTGTTTGTGAAAATGCTTGTAAGAGTAAGTGTTTGGATGATTGTGCCTTAGGTAGGTGTTGAAATGGGATTCTCAACTACCTTAGAGACATATATGATTTCCTCCATGTTGGTTGTTTACTTCAACTGCTTACTTATGAAATATATGTGTTCGTAATTCCTGTTTATATAGTGCTTTATAACATGCTTTATGACATGCTTGTTAACATGCTTGAATTACTTTGTTTATTATGCTTTACTCCACATGCTTTGAATAAGGATTGATTACGTTTGGGACTATGATTATAGTCCAGCAATCGGTACCAGACTTGAGTTCGTGGTTGAGTTTCATTTCGCCATGAAGGATGTGTCTGACGAACCCGAGTCGTGCTTCCGTTGGCGACAGTGGTTAGGCCACGCGAAGTGCTTATGCACTTTATGTCGTTCAGTTGATTTGTGCTCGAGCTAGTCAGGCTCGTCAAGTAACCCGATATGTCTAATGTATGTTCACCATGTTTGGACGTTATTGCTTGAACCTAGGGTACCAAACTTACCAGTGAAATCCCGTTAACTATGGTACCTCGATCCGCTAAGACTCATGAGCCGGGCATGGTGGTATGGGACACCGTGGTCGAGCTTTCGTCCTACGCTGGGGCCACGTGCCTCCCCGTAGTGACCAGTGAGCAACCTTGACTCGTGAGCCGAATACGGTGATATGGGACACTGTATTCGAGCTGTCGGCCTACACTGATTGGTGACGAGCCCTTTGTAGTGACCTCGAGCATACTCTGAATTTGTGGTGAGGCGACCAGTTTTACCACGGTATATAGAATATGAACTAGGCCTGTATCAATTTAGTGATGAATCGTTAAAAAGGTGATGGGGGACTGGTGTAACGGTTTCGTGTAACAGCCCTGACAACCTTTGCAGCACCATAGAACCACATTATCGTATGAGATTATCTAGATTTGATGACCCTAGAATGGATCATATTTGGGAATGATACAAGGGAGGTACCTTAGTTTCCCAATCCTACTGTTTGAAATGGACTAATAACAACTCGGTAATCATGCTCATCATCGCACTGCATGTGCCCGGAAGATGTGGAGCACTGAGGAATGAAAGCATGCCGGTGTTGCATGAGGGAGTATATCGGTGAGGGCATGCATCATGACTGCATTCATACTTGCATTAATAAGAGTAGTAGGAGTGTTTGATTGTACTGCTTTATCATTACTGCTTGACTGCATTGATAACATGTTAACCTATGCTTTATTGTTCCACTGAGTTGGCTACTCACTCTCACGTTACGGGACGGTGTTGTACACACCAACCAAACTCTGTCTTAGGTACAGATGAGGTGACGACTCAGGAGGCTGAGCCAGACTACGATGAGGACCAGGACGAGTTCTCGTATATGCAGTACTCTGGTGGCTTTGACTAGGCTGCCTGGATCGACGGGACTTACAGGGCTTACCTCTCTAGTTGTATTTTTTTTTGACATTTTGATCGTAAAACCGATACATGTATATGGTGACTCAGTTGGGTTCATACTTTGGAGATTGTGATGGTTTTGTTTCTTTTACATACAATTATATATAGTTTTAGTCTTCCGCTTGCTTTTTTTACAATTGATCTGGAGTATGAATTACTGTTTTGGTATAATCTCACTCATGTTTAATGCACTAACACAGACAACATTTAATCATCATTATCTATGTTGCATAAGTGATGTTTTGGAACTCGAGAGTTAAGTTGCTACTCGACCCTCAAATTTCAGGGCGTTACAAATTCCTTCATCCTTCCGAACCAAGAACCCATTTCAGATAACTCCCCATGGACCCCATAACATGACAGAACCATATTTGCACAGACTGTATCCAAAGGAAACCCACAATCCTCCATTTTGTGAAGAATTCTTCTCATATCAGAAAACAATCAAGACCGTCCATATCTAAGCACAACCAGTCTGAACTCAAATGCAGAGGGTCTATGCCCTGCATTTCCCATTTTTTTGAGCATTTTTTCTGCATCGCATGGTAGGTCCAATAAACACAAGCCGTTGATCATAGACACGTAGGGTCGACGACCCAGAGAGGATGACCAAAAGCACTTGCTTGTACATTTGTAGGAATCAAAGACCTGCTGCTTCAACTTGTGCTCTGAGTAAGATTCCATAAGATTGAGGTAAAAGAGAGCTAGATCTTGGTGTCCCATATTCAAAATGGATTCTGAAATTAGAGCTTGTGATTCGAGGATGAGGCCGTGCTTGCCAAGTAAGGCAACGACATCTGCGGTAAGTTTCGAGTTGAATTTGAACCATGGCGTCTTATAGATTCTTTTATACATCTACAAAATTCACCACCATTTTGGAAAATAAAAAAAATATAATTTAAAAAAAAATAAAGGCCAGGATTCATCCTCTTCACATTTGGGCAATCGTGTATGGCCATCCAGACCATCCAGAGCACATTGTGGGTCGATCATGTTACCAAAATCATATTGATAAAGTAATCTTAAACATTCAGTCAACGCCTCTCAAATGGATGGTTGAAGTAAAGTGGGCTAGATTGCAGAAGAGGAAATCAGATGGTTGATATCGTCTTCTCAATGCAATTTTTGGGTATGCTTTAGTAATAAACAGATAGCGATTTGGACGGCCTGGATCGCAGTAAAACTATGCAATGTGTGAGGATGAAGAGTCACCACAATCATAGGAGTCTACTTACAGGGAAGGCGAGAGATGGGAGGTCGTTAGAGAGGAGATGGGAGAGGGCGTTGAGAGAGACGAACTTGGAAGATGAAGCGACGAACTTACGGATGAGGCTATCCGCTGCGGTGGGTTCGGACACGTGGATGGACGAGAGGAGTCTGTGGGCATGCTTGCTGAGGGCGGACAAACGTACAACAGGAAAAGGAGGACGGGATGAGGAAGAAGAGGAGGAGAAGAGCACGCACGACATGGACATCTGTTGCAGAAGAACTGCCATTGAGAAATCATATGAATAATCAACGGGCTGGGTTAGGCCTTTGTCTAAGCTCGGCCTGCAGCGAGCCTAAATACGGCCTGGGCTTGTGAAGGGCCAAAATAAATAAGCCTGAGACTGTTCAAACAAGGCTGGCCCAAGCCCAAGCCTGAGAGGGAGGGAAGGAGAGAGAACATAATAGAGGTGAAAACGGGAGATGGAGATGCTCCAATCGAGTATAAGCATGTGATTCGTTGCAATGGAAGAGGGGTCATTTTTTGGCTGGGTATCGAGTCAGAGTCGGACCAAGTTATGGTTGACCTGACTCCATCTGGTTTTGAAATAAGCCTGACCCGAACTTAACCTGACTTGCAACCAAGTCCAGCATACCTGGCCCGATCCTAGTCAGTTTGTACTAATTCGGATCGAGTCTGACCCGGTCACAAATACTAATTCAGGTTGAGTTGGCATTAAGTTAGGTCAGGTGCAGCGGGTATCTAGGGTTTGAAATCACAACTCATCAAATACACGACATCTCAAATCTGAAACGTCATATTGTCGGACCGAGTTAGGGCTGACTCAACTTGATCCGATTTTTAAAATAGGCCTGACCCGAACTCAACCTAACTTGGTACCAAGTCCAGCAGGCCTGACCTGATCCAAGTTGACCTAGACTAATCCGAACTGAGTCTGACCCGGTCACAAATACCAAGTCGGGTCGAGTCGGCACCGAGTCAGGTCGGGTGTAGCAAGTATCTAGGGGCTGAAATCAAAACTCAAAACAAGATTTACTTACTAGAATTGCAGCCTCCATCAAATACACGGCATCTCAGATTTGAAATGTCATATCGAGTCAGTACTGAGTTGGATTTCGGGTCGGGTCAAGTCAAGTCAAGTTACTGGGTTTGAGTTCGGATTGGACGAAATCAACTCGATTGAGATCAACTCACCCACTCGGTTTAAGTGGAAGGAATGGGTTGGAGGTGATAGATGGGAGCCATGGGTTAAGAAGTGAGAGAGATACAAACCCTAACGGCCTGACCAAGTTGATGGGTTCAAGCCCAGCTCACTTACAAATAGGCTTGAATTTTAAGCCTGAGCTTAATACTCCAGCCAAAGTCCAGCTTAAAAGCCCAACAAACCAACCCAGTACATTGACACTGTAATGCGTGGACCCTACTTTTCTATGTACGCACAGTTTTGACAAGTGGGGCCATGGTTCTGCATAACAATTGGACTGAAATTTAGTAATGCCTCTAAGTTGATATTATAAAGGCTTCATTGGCCTCACCATGATGAATATATTCTATCCATGCTTTCCATCTATTTTCCTAGATCTTTTAAGGCATGAAATGATGCAAATCCAAATCTCAGGTGAACCACACCACAGGAGAGAGTGATGATTCAACACCAACTATCAAAAACTTCTTAGGGACTAAAAGTTTTGGATCAAGCTGATATTTGTGTTTCTCCTTCATCCAAGTCTGCGTGACCTGATCAACAAGTTGGATGACAAATAGAAAGGGCCCAGAGAGTTTTTAATGGTGGGTGTTGTCCACTTGATATGTCTCTTTTTTAGCTAATGCCCTAAAATGGTCTGGTAAGGGAATTGAAAAAATGGATAAAACAAATACCTCGCGGTGGAGTCTACAACACGTACCTGTACCAAATTCTCAAGTCTGAGTCCACAATGGAAACCCTCCTGGTTTGAGAGTGGATTAGGTGCATCCCTGACTCACCCAAGACTATGTCGCCCTTACCATGAGGCCCACCTTGATATATGTATTCTATATCCACACTACCCATATGTCCATATCATTTTAGGGCACGAGCCAAAAAAAGAAGAAGAAATAGATCCAAATCTTAGGTGATCATGCCTTAGGAAACCGTGGTGATTGAGCTTTAAAAATTTCTCGTCGGCCACAGAAATTTTTAATCAAGCTGATATTTGTCTTTTCCCTTCCATCTAGGTTTACATGACTTTATCAATAGGTTAGATGGTAAATAAATATTATAGTTGGCCCTATGAAGTTTTTAATTGTGGTGCGCTCAATCACCACTGTTTCCTATAGCATAGTCCACCGGAGATTTGGATCTGCTTTATTTTTGGGTTCATGCCCTTTAATGATCTTAAATGATCTAACAAAATGGATGGGAGTGTAGATATGAATACATACATCAAGGTGGGCCCTATGGTAAGGGCCAGGGGCGCCGCACCTAATCCGCTCCCTTCTGTTTTGTTCCACAGTGGATGGACTTGGCCTCGAAAGATTTCCTTGATGGAATTATCTTGATTTTTTCATTTGTGGCCCACAGATGGACGGTTAAGAGGAGCAATAAACCCACCGTTCCCGTTTAACAACTGGCAATGGGCCGGGTGGTTACCATGTAAGGCCAAGACTGGGCCCCTAAACCGTGCCAACTGCCGGGCTTACGTTTGAAAACTAGGTCCATCATACAAGGAAGACCAAGCAATGGTGAATGATCCAGTCTGGTGCAATCATCAACTGAGCCTTCACTGACCAAAAATTCAGACCATCTAAAGACCCTTAGGTCTTTTTCCTTAGAAGGCCACCCTGTAGGGCCAAGGCCTGGCTAGCGCTAGGTTTCGACCAACCCCTGCCCACTCATAACGGATGCGGATTGCATCCTACCCCCGCCGCTCTGTGGGGCCCACCGTGATGTAATTATTTTATCCACACCGTTAATCATTTTTATATGATCATTTTAAGGTATTATATAAAAAATGAAGCATATAAACAAATCCAATGGACCACATCGAAGGAAGCTGCAGTGATAATGACACCCACCATTGAAACATTTCTAAGGGCCACTGTGATGTTTTTTTTATACCACCCAACCTATTAATAAGGTCATGCAGACTTGGATGAAGTAAAAACACAAATTTCATCTTGATCCGACACTTCTTTAGGAAGTTTTTAATGGTGGAAGTTTAATTCACAATTTGTGGTCCACTTACGTCCTGAACCTACCTCAAGTTTTGGCTCATATATTAAAATAATCATATAAAAATAATTAACGGAGTGGATAAAATACTTACATCACTGTGGGCCCCACGGAGCCCTACCTGAATGGATTACCGTTTGGGCGAGGGTAGGACGCAATTTGCTTCCCACTCATAGCACGGTCCAATGCAAACTATGAGTCTTCAGGCCACGAGCAAGCGGAACCAGCTATCATACGAAGGAATGCTCACATGCCCACCAGTTCTCACTAGAACTCGTGAGAACTTTTTCAGAACTTCTCACACGTGAGATGAGCACAAAATCCGAACTGTCCATGTGATGCATCACCCATGAAACCTCCAATGCCCGATTCCACTCTGATCCAAAACTTTGGTGTGCCATGGAAAGAGGAAACAGTTTCCTCCCTTTATTTGTCTCTCTCTTTTTCCGTGGCCCACCAAAGTTTTAGATCAGAGTAAAAGTTGGGCCTTAGAGGTTTCGTGGGGTGCTCACATGGACGGTTCGATTTTAGTCCCACATGGACGAGTTCTGAAAAAGTTCTCACTAGTTCTCGTAGGCATGTGAGCATTCCTCGTTTCATATCCAATGGTTCGTTGTGATCGCAGATGGTTCCACCTGAGCCTCTTCAAGGAGCAAGAACCAAATGGGCTACAACACGTGTGTTTGCATGCAGCAACCCAAAGACATTGAGGCCCAGCAAGTTGCTACTCATGAACATTAATCCAGACCATCTAGCAGGGATCAGACACCGTTGACCATCTGGTTTAATCAATTCAATTTGGACAGTGGACCGGTGTCTTTATAACCATCCATTTTGGTGGCCACCAACTAGACAATAAGAAGTTACTGATCTCGGGTTTAGGTTTATGTCCACTTAATACCGAGTTAAGAATTTGGATGTTCTGGATTCCAGTGCATGAATGGTGAAAAAAATTCAAGTCCACTCAAAAAGGTCAGAACTAGTTCCACTTAGGGGTCTCTTGAATGCCAGTAAAATCATTAAGTTGTAATTAAAGTTAATTTGATTATAGGTGTAAAATGTTTACAGCATGTCCTATTTAGCTTTAAGCTGTAATTTGATTATAGGTAAACAGTTGTTTGTCTTTGAATAACTTATAATATATTTACAACCTATGATTAGGTAATCGTGCATGATAGAACTTGGAGTTGTAAATCATTTAAAAATCATCAATGACATATAAAGTCTTCATTTTCTTACCATGAAAAAAATTCAGGTCCATTCAAAAAAGGTAATAAGATAAATCGTTGAGATAATTCCTACTTAATAAAATCCCTGGCTGATCCTTACACTAAACCAATCATTTGATGGGCCACATAAGTGGGCTCACCATTTCAAACTCTTTTATAATGAAAAATTATTGAATATAAACAATTAAATATAAACTAACATCAAATTAATATAAACTAATGTGTTTTAATATGTCTTCGGTGATTTAAATAGACATAACTCACATATACATAAATTTACAATGTTTATTTATTTATTAGCCATGGGCCACTAATCAATGGTTAAAATTATTGAATCCAGACCTTTCAATTGATGGTCATCAAAAGGTATGATAAAAAAAATTAAAAAATATGATTAAAACCATATCTACTGGATAGACATGACCCATATATAATCAATCTACAACGATCATCTATTTATTGGCCACAAGCCATCCAATTGATGGTTAAAATCATTGGATCCAAACCTTTCAATTGATGGACATCAAAAGGTATGATTAAAAAGGAAAAAGACTGATTAAAATTGTACTTATTGAATGCTATTGGGGTGCTTCTCCTTTACTAGTTCCTTTAAAAAACTTTTGTATTGGTACTCTATTGCAGTTTTCTCCTCTATTGGCTCTTTTAATTGAATGATATTAAAAGAGTATTATAAGTAGTATTTATAGGCAATTCGATATTTTTTCTTGAAGCTTTGGATTTGAAAAGCGATGAATAAATACTTTCGAAGTAGTAATTATAGGCAATTGGATAATTTTTCTTGAGGCTTTTGATTTGAAAAGCCCTTTGGTTGATGAATAAATGCTTTTGACTTGTGTGAGGGACTTAATGGACCATGCTAGATCTAAGCCGTTGCTGATCAGGCAACTCATCAGTGATGGATGTTTCTCATTTGATTTCCTTTCTTAAATAATGTGTCGTTTCTTATTCTTGAGACTTCTCGAATCCATGATGAAAGATAGAAACTAGAAATAATTCTAGAAATGAATTTGTTGATAATTGATAGATGAAATAAATGAGTCTACAACCCTTTAAATAGGGATACCAAGACCTGGAAGAAGTTTAGGAATTAAACTACAACTAAAACTCCCTAAAATTCATCACTTACTATAAATAGTAAATTTACTATTTATAGTAAGTGTCCTATGTGGCTTAACCATATTATTCTCCTAATTTTTCAAAATACTTTTCATGTTGGACACAACTCCTAAAGCCCAACGGATGAAAAGTTACATTCAAACCAAAACTTACTAAAATTGTAAAAACGGAAATAAATAGGAAATTCAACCATTTATCTGATGGAATCTCTCAAATTCGGCATGGGTAGGTTTGATTGGCTAAAGTAGCTCGTCCTACCCCAAAATCATATATGGTACGTCGAGTAACTCATTCTGGTTTGCGAGATATGCCTGTTTTAAGGTTCTGACGGTCTTGATGACTTCTGCCTCCGATCGGGCCTTCTCTGATCCATCTTGAACATGAAAGTGTTTGCGACCCGCTCTACATCACAAGGGCTCTGTGGGGCCCACCATGATATATGTGTTTTATCCAAGCCATTCATCCATTTTGAAGGATCATTTTAGGGCATGAGCCTATGAAGGAGTCGGATCTAAAGCTCAATTCGACCCTACCACCAGAAGGGTTGGTGACAATGAGTCCCATCGTTGAAACCTTCTTAGGGCCCACCATGATTTTTATTTGCCATCCAACCTGTTTATAAGGACACATAGACCTGAAGGAAGGGAAAACATAAACATTAGCTTGATCCAAAACTTCTATGGCCCCTAAGAGGTTTTCAACGGTAGGCATTCAGTCCCCACTGATCCTTGTGGTGTGGTCCATTTGAGCCTTCGATTTGCATCCATTTTGGGCTGCCCTAAAATGATCTTTCAAAATGGATGGATGGTGTGGATAAAACACATACATCACGATAGGCCCCACAGAGCCCCGAATAGGACCGTTCGTCTCTAACTAGGTCTTAGTGTGGCCAGTACCCAATCCTCGCCCGCTGTTTGAGAGGTTTCTTTCATTCTACATGGGAGAGGGTTTCCAACCCTAGCAATAGTAAACACACACACACAGAGAGAGAGAGAGAGAGAGAGAGAGAGAGAGAGAGAGAGAGAGAGAGAGAGAGAGCATATAGGTCCAGACACTCGTAAGAGAATATGTATATTCTTCTTCTTCTTCATTTTTTATTTATTTTATTTATTTTATTTTATTTATTTTTGCTCCTAGCATAGTCATTGGAAGATCTACAACTCTCCCCACATTAGAATTTTTCAAAAATTAAAGTTATTGCTGAAATCCTTTTACTTGTAATATTAAACAAGACATTTTACCATATTTCATATTGCAACTAAAAGGTGTAATCGGATCACAACTTGCCATCTGTTTATAGGAAAATACACATGTAGTTAGATTACTTGTAATCGGATTACCACTTAACGATTTTATGGGCATCCAAATGACCCCTTAGTGATACCATTTTCCCATCTCTAAATATTCCAACTTTGTGTGAAGCATGCGTATACTTGCATAGTTTAGCTATGTGGACCCCTCAAGCAAGTCAAAATACACACCACTTCCAGCCAAGATAGGGGGGGGGGGGGGTACAAAACCCAACTGGCCTAGCCAGGAATGGACCTTAACTTGTCCTAAAGATGATCAACGATCCAGATTAGTGGACCTGGGATTAAAGCAATTAATGATCCACAGGGGTTGACCCAGACATGCTTAATCATGGCACATTTTATAATATCCTAGAAAAATGATTTTTTTTTTTCAAAACCTGTTATATTTTATAACCTACTATTTTTTGGAACCTGCCAATTATAAAATATGCTTAGTTGATTTACTTGTCATAGTTAAATCTAAGACCTAGATAGATGATTTTAATATTAGAAAACAAAATTGATATTTCTCAATCATGAGTTTATAACTTGAGACCTTCATCTACCATCTTGTGCATGTGGGCCACATGATCATGCAACTTGAAAAAGATCACAAACCATTATTCTTTCATTCCATATATAGTAAATATGACATCCTTGGTGAAACCCTTGTGAAAATCACCTTTCGAGGTGAACCCACCGGATTGTTCCTCAAATTGTCTATGGACCATTTATGCTTTTCCACCTATTGATTGTGGGAATAGATAGAATCTTGTGATCAATAGTGTTTTATGTAGCAAACACAATAATTATTCGAATATCATATAATGTAATATCCCAAAATTTTCCATGCACGAGTGCACGTTCACATGTGTAGGTTTAAGTTTTAGGTCTTGTTGTCTACACATGTACACACATTTATTGTAACGCCCTGAAATTCGAGGGTCGAGTAGCAACTCAACTCTCGAGTTCCAAAACATCACTTATGTAACATAGATAATGATGATTAAATGTTGTCTGTGTTAATGTAAAAAACATGAGTGAGATTATACCAAAGCAGTAATTCATACTCCAGATCAATTGTATAAAGGCAAGCGGAAGATTGAAACTGTATATAATTGTATGTAGAAGAAACAAAACCATCTCAATCTCTAGAGTATGAACCCAACTGAGTCACCATATACATGTATCTGTTTTACGATCAAAATGTTAAAGGTACAACTAGAGAAGTAAGCCCTGTAAGTCCAGTCAATCCAGTCAGTCTAGGTAAAGCCACCAGAATACTACATATACAAGAACTCGTTCTGGTCCTCGTCGTAGTCCGGCTCAACCTCTTGAGTCGTCACCTCGTCTGCACCCAAGACAAAGTCTGGTTGGTGTGTACAACACCGTCCCGTAACGTGGGAGTGAGTAGCTAACTCAGTGGAACAATAAAGCATAGGTTAACATGTTATCAATTCAGTCAAGCAGTAATGATAAAGCAGTACAATCGAACAATCCTAACTACTCTTATTAATGCAAGTATGAAATGCAGTCATGATGCATGCCATCACCGATATACTCCCTCATGCGACACCATCTTACGTCCGTGGCATGCGTTCATTCCTCAGTGCTCCACATCTTCCAGGCACATGCAGTGCGATGATGAGCATGATTACCGAGTTATTATTAGTCCATTTCAAACAACAGGATTGGAAAACTAAGGTACCTCCCTTGTATCATTCCCAAACACGATCCATTCTAGGGTCGTCAAACCTAGATAATCTCATACGATAGTGTGGTTTTAGGGCGTTGCAAAGGCTGCCAGGACTGTTACACGCAATCGTTACACCACTCCCCCATTACCTTTTTAACGGTTCATCACTAAATTGATACAGGCCTAGTTCATACTCTATTCACCGCAGCAAAACTCGTCTCCTCACCGCAAATTCAGAGTATGCTCGAGGTCACTACAAAGGGCTGCCAGGGTTGTTACACACAATCGTTGTACCACTCCCCTATCACCTTTTCAATATAGGCCGACAATACGAATATAATGTCCCATACCACCATAATCGGCTCACGAGTCTGGTTACTCAATGGACACTATGGGGAGGCTCGAGCTGACGCACTTGCAACACCACGAAACCCCAGCATAGGCCGACAGCTCGACCACGGTGTCCCATACCACCATGCCCGGCTCATGAGTCTTAGCGGATCGAGGTATCATGGTTAACAGGATTTCACTGGTAAGTTTGGTACCCTAGGTTCAAGCAGTAGTGTCCAAATATGGTGAACATACATTAGACATATCGGGTTACTTGATGAGCTCAGCTAACTCAAGTGCACAACAAGTTAAACGATATGAAGCGCATAAGTACTTCGTGTGGCCAGCCACTATCGTCAACCGAAGTACGACTCGAGTTCGTCGAACACATCTCGCATGGCGAATGAATCTCAGCCACGCATTCATTTTTGTTTCTGATTGCCTAGACTATAATCATAGTCCCAAACACAATCAATCCTTATTCAGAAGCATGTAGAGTAAAGAAGAATAAACAAAGTAATTCAAGCATGTTATAAAGCATGTTATGAAGCACAATATAAACAGGAAATACAAACACATATATTCCATAAGTAAGCGGTTAAATTAAACAACCAACATGGTGGAAGTTATATATATCTCTAAGTTAGTTGAGAATCCTATCTCAACATCTACCTAAAGCATAATCATCTAAGTACTTTTACAAACATTTTCATAAACACTTAGAATACACTATTTCAACATACATAGCATATACTAGCAAAAACATGTATTAGGGCGAACCTTTTCACCAAGTAAGTATTATCCACATTTATAGTATGTTCATACAGTAATTAATCATGACAAACACACTTTCAAAATTTATACGTATACGGTACTTTCTACAAATATGAAGAATATAATATATTAAACATAGTTAACGTATAACTGAAAAACGAAATGGACAACACTTTGTGCAATTGCATGCAGATCATGAATCTATCATTATCTGACATTGAAAGTGTTGAAAACCATAACCTATACGTCTAAAGTACGCACCTTACGCCGTAGAAGCGTAAATAACGTGATTGATTTGCTAAGCTTTCGTATACGGCTATTCGGCAACCTAGAGAGTGAAATAGGTTAGCTATTTCATCACGTACAACTATTAAAACTCCAAATCAGTTTAGGGTTAGGGTTTCTTACCTAGAAACGAAGCTGAAAATCGCCGGGAAAGTGATGAGAAGTGAGTGGTGAAGCTTGTGTAGCAGCAGAGAAAAAAGGTAGGAAGATCCTCCCACAACTCTCTCACTTTCTCTCTCTTTTCTCTCTCTCTCTCTCTCTCTCTCCTAGGGTTTTTCTCAAATTCGTATGGCTGAATGAAAGAGGGTTTTAAGGTCCTTATATAGCCTAAAACCACACCGAAATAGACCTAAGGTCAAGGTATACTTAGGTTATATCTAAAGTGGTCCCGTTTCAGCTCAACAGAGCACTTCTGGAGCCCCCCTTGAGCCAAAGGTCGGACTTAAGCTCACGGACTCTGGATATAGGTGGAGTTAAGTTTTCGTTCCAGTCAGATTCTCAGATCATGCGTGGCGGACCAGTTTCAGTTCAACGGTCACTGAATCTCGATCGGGGATTTCAAGTACACTGCCATGTATATGAAATTTTTCCTGATCCGAGGGTGTATTTGGGTCAGATTCCGACGGTCTGATTGCTTATAATCGGCCCGCAAACATCAAGTCTCAGATTACTTAATTTCTAAAGAAAACTAGGTTTTCTCACACTCCTCGCTCCGGACTCAAGCGAATAGCCGTGGGACACTGTCTGGATTTGATCTCCGAGATGGTTGTCAAGCCCAGCGAGGTGGTCCTAAGTCTATAACTTCGTATTATTCGGACTTCCGATGCGCGGTCCAGATCTGATACGGAGTTTCAATGTGCTCCCGAGAGCAGTCGGGTAATGAGTTTGCTCCTAGATTTTAGGGTAACCTAGCGTCAATGATTCTATAAGTTTTGGGTCTTGCAGATCGTATTTAAAGTGATTCAAGCAAATTTCATGGCTAATCTAGTTTAGCACATAGTTAACTTATCTAATTTCTAAAGGATTCTAATCTTAAGTGATTTCTGGTCGAGGTGGTACTCGGGCCTTTGTACGAAAATTTTTGAGTCATTACAATCTACCCCCCTTAATGAAACCTCGAAATTAGTACCTTTTCGTACTCCTCGAGTAGCTGAGGGTAGTTCTTTCGAACCTTGGCTTCAGTCTCTCAGGTAGCTTCCTTCTCTGTATGATGCGTCCACAGTACCTTTACGAGCGGAATCACCTTACTGCGCAACACCTGCTCCTTCCTATCTACGATACGTGTTGGACGCAGTACATATGTAGCATCCTCGCTCAACTGCACCTGCTCCTAATGGATGATGTGTGAAGGATCAGGGACGTATTTCTTCAGTATAGATACATGAAATACGTTGTGTACGCCCGCGAGTGGTGTGGGCAAAATGAGACGGTATGCCACCGCTCCCACTCGATCAAGTATCTGAAATGGGCCAATGAATCGTGGCATAAGCTTCCCCTTCTTCCCAAACCGAAGAACTCCCTTCATAGAGGAAACTCTGAAGAATACATGATCTTTGACCTCGAACTCAAGCGGTCGCCGCCTCGTATCAGTGTAACTCTTCTGCCTGCTCTACGCTGTAAGAAGTCGACGCCTGATAATGTCGATCTTCTCTGAGGTCGCCTGTACCAACTCTGGGCTAATCAAACTACGCTCGCCAACCTTAGCCCAGCAATGCGGTGCCCTGCAAGGACGACCATACAAGGTCTCATATGGAGCTATGCCAATACTCGCCTGGAAGCTGTTGTTGTACGCGAACTCTGCATAAGGAAGACAATCATCCCAACTGTCCTTGAAGTCCAAGGCACAGGCCCGCAACATATCCTCCAAAATCTGGTTCACCCGCTCTGTCTGCCCGTCGGTCTGAGGGTAAAACGTAGTACTGAACTTCAATTTCACACCCATCGCTTCCTGGATGAGTCCAGAAGATAGACGTAAACCGCGCGTCTCTGTCCGACATGATCTCTAGGGGAACTCCATGCAGATGCACATCTCTCTGATGTACAGCCTAGCCAGCTCGTCTGCAGATTTTATGACTCTGATAGGGAGAAAATGGGCCGATTTGGTCAACCGGTCCACAATCACCCAAATGGAATCATGTCCCTTCCTCGTCTTCGGCAGCCCCGATATGAAAGCTATGGAAATGAAGTCCCACTTCCATTCAGCTATGGGCATGGGCTGAAGCAGTCCAGGAGGTCGGCGATGTTCTGCCTTGACCTGCTGGCACGTCAGACAACGAGAAACATACTCTGCTATGTGGGTCTTCATGCCGTCCCATCAATAAGACCGTCTCATATCCTGATACATTTTCGTTCTACCAGGATGCACCGTAAGCTTCGTATTATGAGCAGACTCGAGAAGCTCCTGTCTCAAGTCGTGAATGTCAGGGACGCATAGGCGGCCACGGTATCGTAGGCCCCCATCTGTGCCAACTCTCCACTCGGAGTCCTCGATGTTGCTAGCTTACTCTCGAAGCTCAGACAACCGCTCATCGCCCTTCTGAGCCTCGATAATCCTATCATCAATAAGTGGCCGCACCCGAACGTGCGCGACACACTCAAATGGCTCCTTCATGGTGAGTTTCTGCTCGAAGTCCCGTGCGAACTCCAACATATCCCACTCTGCTATCATCAGTGGAGCTGAAAATGCAATAGCCTTCTTGCGACTCAACGCATCTGCCATAAGGTTGGCCTTGCCAGGATGGTAGGAGACCTCGAACTTGAAGTCCTTCAAGGTTTTCATCCATCTGCACTGCCTCATATTTAAGTCTCGCTGCGTGAATATATACTTAAGGCTCTTGTGGTCGCAGAAAAGCTCGAACTCCTCTCCGTAGAGGCAATGTCTCCAGAGCTTCAATGCAAAGATGACAACTGCTAACTCAAGGTCGTGTGTAGGGTAATTCTCCTCGTGCTTTCTTAATTGTCTCAAGGCATACGCAATCACCTTGTCCTTCTGCATAAGGACACAACCCAAACCAACGCGAGACGCGTCAGTATATATAGTGTACTTAACCCCTTGCTCTGACAATACTAGCATAGGGGCAGATGTCAATTTGTTCTTCAGCTCCTGAAAAGCTACTTCTGCCTTCTCATCCCAGGTAAACTTCAGATCCTTATGCGTTAACTGTGACAACGGCCTGATAATCTTCGAGAAGTCCCAAATGAAGCGTCGATAGTACCCTGCCAGGCCAAGAAAACTCCTCACCTCGGTAACCGAGCCAGGCTGCTTCCAATCCTGAATCGCGGCTACCTTAACAAGGTCCACAGCTATCCTATCCTTGGACACCACATGTCCCAGGAACTTGACTTCTTCCTGCCAGAAGTCGCACTTCTTATACTGCGTGAATAACTGGTTCTTCCTGAAAGTATCCAACACCGCTCTCAGGTGCACCTCGTGCTCTTCCTGACATGTGGAATATATCAGAATGTCATCAATGAATACGATGACGAATCGGTATAAGAATGACCGAAATACCCTATTCATCAAGTCCATGAATACGGTTGGTGCATTCGTAAGACCGAACAACATCACCAGGAACTCGTAATGCCCAAAATAGATCCTGAAAGCTGTCTTCTGCACGTCTTCATCTCTGACGCGCAACTGGTGGTACCCTGACTGCAAGTCGATCTTCGAGAAATACTTTGCCCCCTTTAACTGATCAAACAGATCATCTATCCTGGGCAAAGGATACTTGTTCTTCACGGTGACTTAGTTCAACCTACGGTAATCAATACACAACCGTAGTGAGCCATCCTTCTTCTTCACAAACAGTACAGGTGCTCCACAGGGAGACATACTAGGTTGTATAAAGCCCTTCTCTACTAGCCCATCAATCTATTTTCGCAGTTCCTCCATCTCACATAGAGGCATACGATAAGTCGGCAGAGAGATAGGTGTCGCACCGGGCGTAAGATCAATGGTGAAGTCGATCTCGCGTCGAGGAGGAACCCAAGGAATTGGTTCAAACACGTCCGCAAAAGCCTGAACTACAGGCGTATCTTCAAGCATCGGAACATCAATAGCCTCTAATGAAGAAGCGTAACATCTTAACCGAGTAGCGTGACTGACTTGAACAGGAAAAGTAAAGGCCGTGCCATCAAGTCCATAGGCTATCACCACCCTTGTCTCACAGTCGATCTCTGCTCGCATCTCAGTGAGCCAATCCATATCGAAGATAACATCATAATGGAATAGGGGGATGACGATCAGGTCAACTAGTATCATTCTGCCACCTAAGTCTATCGGGCAGCCCTCACACATACGAGTAACTCCAGAGGAAGTCCCTGTGGCAGTGATAGCCCTCACTCCTCTCGTAGGAGCAGTAACTAAACCCAGTCGCTTGACTGCCATGCATGAAATCATAGAGGCAGTGGACCTAGTGTCCACCAATAAGAAGACGGGAGTACCTTGGACGTGTGCAGTAACCTCGAAGGCCATAGGCGCTAAAGGTGCAGTCTCTGGTTCCTCTATTGTAAGCGCATGAACACGCGCCTGCTGAGATCGGTTAGGCTGAGGTACCATGGGCCGTTGAGGTGGCCTAAAGTGAGGTGCAGGTGGTCTGAAGGATGGATGTGCAGGTGCCATCCGAAGTGGTGGAGCTGATAGAGCCTGTGGGCGAGGGCGATCAATCCTCTGCGGCGGTGAGAACTCGCTATCTCTCATCCGGGCAAAATAACTCTCTGTAGTGTGACCCGATTTCCCGTAGTATGTTCAGGTCACACCTGGGCACCGCATCGGAACCACTGGCGTTGCGATCTTGGGAGGCGAATTAGCACGAGGCCTCTTGCCAAGGAAAGGCCTGCTTTGAACATCTGGTCGTGGTCTCGTAACCATAGCACTACGGGAGAGTGTCAGCCGATCAACATCCTGCTCCTCCCCAATAGACATATGAATCAACTCTGCATAAGATGGTATGCGGACACAGCACATCTTCGACTGGATGTCAGGTCGCAAGCCCTCAGAGAAGAGTCGAATCCGCATCTGCTCATCAGCAAGTATAGTCGGGATAAAGCGACCCAACTTAGTAAAGTGATGCTCATACTCTGTAACTGTCATGCCTCCCTGTCTGAGGCGCAGAAACTCATTCTCCCTCTCATGTCGGTAGGCTTGAGGGTAATATTTCTCATGAAAACGAAACTTAAATGCTACCCAGGTCCATACATATCCCATTGCGACGGTCCGCAGTATGCTGTCCCACCATAAGCTAGCCTCCTTTTCGAACATGAAGGCGACCAACTCAACCTGTTCAGCCTCAGAACAATGCAGCATCTTCAGTATCTTCGAGATGCGGTCTAACCAGTACTCAGCCTCCTCGGGTCTGTGAGAACCCGTAAAAGTTGGAGGCCTCAAGCGCTGGAATCGCTCGAGTAGACCACGAGTACCTACGCCTCCCGTAGGGTATGCAACAGGCGTGGGCGGAGGCACATCCTCAGCCTGAGTAGGAGGCTCTGTAGGCTCAATAGGACGTGTAGATGGTGAAGGTGGAGTCGCACTCCCACCCTGAGTGATAAGACCGCAAGAAGCTACTGGTGCTGCTGCTGCATCAGCATCATCATCATCATCTGCTCAAACCTGTCAGTAGGTGGAGCAGCCTGCGACAGTCTTTCTTTTCCCCATAAGAGAAAGGACGGTGGAGACGGAGAAAATGGCCGAAATAATGGTGAAGAAAGCCATGGAAAGTGAAGATAAGAGAGAGAAAGGGCTGCTCTCTTTGCTTCTCCATGGACTTGGGTCTCAACAGTGGTTATAGAGGCCCAAACGACCAGGGTTTAAGAAGAAAAATGAAGAGATGGCATGGGGTAGGGGGTGTGCACGAATTTGAGACGAAATGGAGAGTGTATAGGCTGAAGTGAGAGAGAAATGGAGAGGATAGGGAGGTAGGGTTGCTATGAACAAAGGAGAGGGATAGGATGTGACCGAAAATAAGGGTTTTGATGATTGAGAGGGAGAGTTGAGAGAGGAGGCAGCAAGTTGGAGGGCTTGGAAGGGTAGAAAGGAGGAAAGGGGGCAAACGAAATAGAAATAGAGGCCCCCACACGATTTCGCGGGCCCCACATGTGTCCTGGGGTCGGGACGACCCTAACTAGACCCGGCCCAACCAGACCCGACAGACCCGGCCGCGGTATACCATGGTGACCGCGGCTCCTCCACGGTCCGATGGGCCGGGGGTGGCATCTCCGCGGTAGGGCAGTGTTCACCACCCTCCCGAGGTGCCAAAGATACCCTAGGTCTATCCTGGGTCCCTCTGGATTAGCGCGGGGAGGCCTACGATTCCGTTCCGTTCCAAATTCGGGTAGTTTCGAGAAGTCTCTGTTCTAAACTGACATTTACTGAGTTTTAACAGCTGGGGTTGGGTGGATTGTGATTTAGACCCATCAATAGATGACCTAGAAGTGTTTTGGGATTGACTCGTACGAGCAGGGTTGGGTACAGACTCGATTTTGGCATTCATTTTAGTGAACTTTACCGTTGGACGAAACTGGGATGCTTAAGACTGTTACTACATTGTTCTCGCACCCTCCTATGTCAAAAGGCATCAGCGTACGTCATGGGAGCATAACTCAGGTCCGGTTTAATCAAAATCATGCTCTGATACCAACTTGTAGCGCCCTGAAATTCGAAGGTCGAGTAGCAACTTAACTCTCGAGTTCCAAAACATCACTTATGCAACATAAATAATGATGATTAAATGTTTTCTGTGTTAGTGCAATAAACATGAGTGAGATTATACTAAAACAGTAATTCATATTCCAAATCAATTATATAAAGGCAAGCGGAAGATTGAAACTGTATATAATTGTATGTAAAAGAAACAAAACCATCTTAATCTCCAGAGTATGAACCCAACTGAGTCACCATATACATGTATCTATTTTACAATCAAAATGTTAAAGGTACAACTAGAGAAGTAAGCCTTGTAGGTCCCGTCGATCCAGTCAGTCTAGGCAAAGCCACCAGAATACTGCATATATAAGAACTCGTCCTGGTCCTCGTCGTAGTCCGGCTCAGCCTCCTGAGTCGCACATCGTCTGCACTCAAGACAGAGTCTGGTTGGTGTGTACAACACCGTCCCGTAACGTGGGAGTGAGTAGCTAACTCAGTGGAATAATAAAGCAAAGGTTAACATGTTATCAATTCAGTCAAGCAGTAATGATAAATCAGTACAATCGAACAATCCTCACTACTCTTATTAATGCAAGTATGAAATGTAGTCATGATGCATGCCCTCACCGACATACTCCCTCGTGTGACACCATCTTACGTCCACGGTATGCGTTCATTCCTCAGTGCTCCACATCTTTCAGGCACATGCAGTGTGATGATGAGCATGATCACCGAGTTATTATTAGTCCATTTCAAATAGCAGGATTGGGAAACTAAGGTACCTCCCTTGTATCATTCCCAAACATGATCCATTCTAGGGTCATCAAATCTAGATAATCTCATACGATAATGTGGTTCTAGGGCACTGCAAAGGCTACCAGGACTGTTACACGCAATCGTTACACCACTCCCTCATCACCTTTTTAACGGTTTATCACTAAATTGATACAAGCCTAGGTCATACTCTATTCACCGTGGTAAAACTCGTCTCCTCACCGCAAATTTAGAGTATGCTTGAGGTCACTACAAAGGGCTGCCAAGGTTGTTATACGCAATCGTTGCACCACTCCCCCATCACCTTTTCAATGTAGGCCGACAATATGAATATAGTGTCCTATACCACCATAATCGGCTCACATGGACACTACGGGGAGGCTCGAGCTGACGCACTCGCAACACCACGAAACCCCAACGTAGGCCGACAGCTCGACCACGGTGTCCCATACCACCATGCCTGGCTCATGAGTCTTAGTGGATCAAGGTACCATGGTTAACGGGATTTAACTGGTAAGTTTGGTACCCTAGGTTCAAGCAGTAGCGTCCAAACATGGTGAACATATATTAGACAGATCGGGTTACTTGACGAGCTTAGCTAACTCGAGTACACAATAAGTTAAACGATATGAAGCGCATAAGCACTGCGTGTGGCCAGCCACTATCGTCAACTGAAGTACGACTCGGGTTCGTTGAACACATCTCGCATGACGAATGAATCTTAGCCACGAATTCATTTTCGTTTCTGATTGCCTGGACTATAATCATAGTCCTAAACACAATCAATCCTTATTCAGAAGCATATAGAGTAAAGCAGAATAAACAAAGTAATTCAAGCATGTTATAAAGTATGTTATGAAGCACAATATAAACAGAAAATACAAACACATATATTCCATAAGTAAGCGGTTAAATTAAACAACCAACATGGTGGAAGTCATATATATCTCTAAGTTAGTTGAGAATCCTATCTCAACATCTACCTAAAGCATAATCATCTAAGTACTTACTCTTACAAACATTTTCACAAACACTTAGAATACACTATTTCAACATACATAGCGTATACTAGCAAAAACATGTATTAGGGCGAACCCTTTCGCCAAGTAAGTATTATACACATATTTAGCATGTTCATATAGTAATTAATCATGACAAACACACTTTTAAAATTTATATGTATACGGTACTTTCTACAAATATGAAAAATACAGTATATTCAACATAGTTAACATATAACTGAAAAATGAAACGGACAGCATTTTGTACATGTACAATTGCATGCAGATCATGAATCTATTATTATCTAACATTGAAAGTGTTGAAAACCATAACCTATACGTCTAAAGTCCGCACCTTACGCCGTAGAAGCGTAAAGAACGCGATTGATTTTCTAAGCTTTCATATACGGCTATTCGATAACTTAGAGAGTGAAATAGGTTAGCTATTTCATCACGTACAACTATTAAAACCCCAAATCAGTTTAGGGTTAGGGTTTCTTACCTAGAAACGAAGCTGGAAATCACCGGAAAAGTGATGAGAAGTGAGTGGTGAAGCTTGTGTAGCAGCAGAGAAAAAGGGTAGGAAGAATCCTCCCACAACTCTCTCACTTTCTCTCTCTTTTCTCTCTCTCTCTCTCTCTCTCTCTCCTAGGGTTTTTCTCAAATTCGTATGGCTGAATGAGAGAGGGTTTTAAGGTCCTTATATAGCCTAAAATCACACCGAAATAGACCTAAGGTTAAGGTATACTTAGGTTATATCCAAAGTGGTCCCGTTTCAGCTCAACGGAGCACTTCTGGAGCCCCCCTTGAGCTAAAGGTCGGACTTAAGCTCACAGACTCTGGATCTAGGTGGAGTTAAGTTTTCGTTCCAGTCGGATTCTCAGATCACGTGTGGCGGACCAGTTTCAGTTCAACGGTCACTGAATCTCGATTGAGGATTTCAAGTACACTGCCATTGCCATGTATATGAAATTTTTCCTGAGCTGAGGGTGTATTTGGGTCAGATTCCGATGGTCTGATTGCTTATAATCGGCCCTCAAACATCAAGTCTCAGATTACTTAATTTCTAAAGAAAACTAGGTTTTCTCACACTCCTCGCTTCGGACTCAAGCGAATAGCCATGGGACACTGTCTGGATTTGATCTCCGAGATGGTTGTCAAACCCAGCGAGGCGGTCCTAAGTCTATAACTTCGTATTAATCGGACTTCCGATGCGCGGTCCAGATCTGATATGGAGTTTCAATGTGCTCCCGAGAGCAGTTGGGTAATGAGTTTGCTCCTAGATTTTAGGGTAACTTAGAGTCAATGATTCTACAAGTTTTAGGTCTTGCAGATTGTATTTAAAGTGATTCAAGCGGATTTCATGGCTAATCTAGTTTAGCACATAGTTAACTTATCTAATTTCTAAAGGATTCTAATCCTAAGTGATTTCTTGTCGAGGTGGCACTCGGGCCTTTGTACGAAAATTTCCGAGTCGTTACATTTATACCCCTTAATAACTTTCACACCCGCATAGATCTTAGTATACTTAGTCATTCAACGAACCAACCATTAAAACAACTCAACATTGCTAGGTTAAAATATCTGATAGTCCACTTCGATTTTGGACTACCCGATCTCAGTAAACTAACTTCGATATCATAATATCTGTCCATACATGCATTAAATCAAGATTCTAATCTGTTCATCTTAATCATCACCCATTTACATGCTTAACCTACCTTTGAAATTACAATCTAAGGGACTTACACACATGTACATGTTACTTGAAAATCTAACAGGGTGCAGGTCTTACACATTGGTAACTCTAAAACGCACCTTATACTTATATATGACCTATTTAAGTATAGGTTATCAAATTGACTGTACATGGGGTCCTAACCATCTAGTTTTCTTACTTTTAGCATGTCCTTTGATCGTCTACTAACTAATAAATTCAATCATGCATATGACCATCTATCGAAAGATACACCCATCTAATTGTCCCTATATCCATCCATCTTGCTAGTCATGTGGCCACCCCCGATCCTACCTGCCTATTTGACCACATACCCGGGTCCATACTAAAGGTGTGCCCGTCACTTCTTATAGAAACCACCATTCATCACCATTTCATCTAAGACATCCTCATATCCTACCCATCCATCTCACCAATCCACATGTACATTTGAAGTCTAGCTACCGAGATAACAAAAAAGCCCACTTAACCATACGTCTATTCATCCATCTAATCATATATCTATTTATCCATCCATCCACTCCATTCGTCCATGCATGCATCAAAGGTTACACATCATGTACACCAATTGCATTGACACACACCTCCCACAAACGTGGCACACGCATCACATGCACCTCTCATGCACACACATGTGGCACATGCTTGCATCCCAAACATGGCACTCGTGTGCACAACTTTTCATTAAGATTAGCCAATGTTCTCTAATGAAAGAAAAAAAACATGATAAAAAGATGAGAAACAAAAGCATTGAAGGTGAGCTTTGCTACTGTGCACGTGTACAAAATAAAGTATAAATGGAGGGTGCTTTTCACCGAAGACGTGGGAAGTGAAGGCTGTAATTGTTGTGATGTGTGGAGAGAGGCAAGTGCTGGTGTTAGGATGTGAGTACTAAAAAAAAGAAAGAAAGAAGGGAAGCGTTAAACATGAGAATAGTGAGAGGAGAGAGAGAAAAAAGAGAATTCCTTTGTCGTTTAGGTAAGAAAGAAAAGGAGAGAGAAAGGAGAGGAGAGAAAAATATAGAGTAAGAAAAAGGAGGAAAGAGAAAGGAAGTGAAGAAAAAGAAAAAGAAAATAGAAGGAAGAGAGAGAAAGGGAAAAAAAAAGAAAAGTATCTCTCACTTCAATTTTTCATTATTTGTTTATTAATTATTATATTAAATTTTTTCATTTAATTATTATGTCATTCTTCTATTTTCTCATTGATGTTATTAATTTATTTATTTGTCTTGGTTATTTTTTTAGATTTTTTATTCTTAATTGAACTTTTATTACATTCTCTTTGATTCAATTTTTCTTCTTATTATATATATATATATATATTTATTTATTTATTCATCTTGGTTATTTTTTTAGATTTTTTATTCTTAATTAAACTTTTATTCCATTCTCTTTGATTCAATTTTTCTTATTTTATATATATTAATTAATTAATTTATACTAATACTTTTAAAGCCTTTTCCTTTCGGATTTCAAGCATTACTATGTAAATTTTTTGCAAATTCAAGCTCTACTTCATAAAACTCAGAAATTTTACACTATTGTGTAATTTCCTACAATAATAGGAACTTTTCCATAGCTTCCAGGAATTATAAGCACTGTTCTGTACCTATTCCAGGACCCTGCACTGGACTGTATAGAAATTTCAACGCCATTTTGTAATTATTTAGAAATTCTAGGATTGTACTTTTCGTGTAAAGGAATTCCTATACTATAATGTAAAATTTTGAAATTTCAGGGATAATCGTATAAAATTTTAGATTTCCAGATTTGATTTATCACCTGAATTAATTTATTTTATTTCAAACTTTTATGATAAAAAATATCTATTTATGATGTCTTAAATACTTTAATGTTATGATTTGCTGGATTCATATACATTATACATTGTACAATGTTGATTTAAGAAAAGAATGATTGTTGAACTAAGGTATATGGAATCTTATGCATTGATGATTTGGATGATTAATAAGTTATAAGACACTACAAAATAGGTGGGGTAATTAAGTCCTCTAGGTTGAAAATCCCTAAAGTGTAAATAGGTAGGGTAATCAAGACCCTTAGTTTGAAAGTCTTAGAATCCCAATTGGTACCTCTTGAAATCTCTATGGCACCCCTTGGGTGGGTGAGCATATCAGGATTTCAAAAGGGTCTTTTTGTCAGGCTCGGTAGGGTAGTAGTCTGACCAACTAACGTACAAATGAGTTCATCATTAAATACCATTTGGATGTGTGAGTGTTTTAAGTGAAATGTTCCCATGCCAGGCCATGGGATCTTTGGATGGGTGAGCTTGTCATACAAAAGGTTCTCATTGCCAAGCTAGGTGTTGTATTGGCGCGGGTATTGGCCAATCGGTGTAAACTGACCATGATATTAAAAAGGATAAACTGCACTTACTATTGTGGATTATGGCATATGTTGATTCCATTTATTCACATCTTTTTTATTATGAATATTATTAGGGCACAAAAAATTCACGTGTCAATAGGAGTTTGGTTTGTTGGGCATTAAGGTTCCATGATAGGCAAGCTTGCCCATCACGCGACCCTCTCTCTATCTCCATGGATCTCTCATTTGTGGAGCATTCTCCCATTACGTGACCCTCTCTCTATCATCCCTCTCTCTGGGAATAATGTTGCGCTTGAAAAGTGTTGTGCGTGAATAGTATTGCACGGGAATAGTGTTGCGTGTAAATAATGTTGCACGGGAATAGTGTTGTGCGTGAATAGTGTTGGGTGGGTTTGTTGGGTGGAATATTTTTGACCCTCTGCCATTGCGCCTACAATCACAAAGAGCATCGGTCTGACAGTTTCCACCTGTTTTCAAGTCGGGAGTACTACCAAGCTTAGCCAGTAAGCCAAGAAAGCAGCCAATTCGCAAGTGATGCTATATTCAACAGTGCTGTTAATATTCTCATGAAGAATTTTGAGATCATGATGATTCTTGCTTGTAAAGCTGTCAAAAAATGATGGAAAAGGAGCAATTATTAAACAAGTAATATAGAACGTACATATAGAAGATGGAAATCTTAGCAGAGAAAGAAATGTACCACATGCCTCAAGAGAAATGGGCTATCCAGTTAAGGGAAGAAATCTCATCATAATTACGAAAATTAGCCATCTCTTTGAAAAGCTCGATGGTAGTCTCTGAAACTTCGGACTGATTCTTCTCCACAGAGATGCGAGCAAACTCTTCGTTTGAAGGCACATATTCGTAAAAAAACATTGCTTATAATAGGAAGGCTTGCTATATAGTGGAAATCCTATAAAGTAATACTAACCTCACCCAAAGGAAGGTAGAACAAGTTAGTAATTGGACACCAATGATTGAGAAAACTTTTAAAGATAGTCGTATCCCCGAAGAAATACTCTGACGAAGCTATTATTGCATCAAAAAGATCAATTTGTTTTAGAACATCAACATGTTTTTGAACAATGGCCCATGCCCACGTGCTGTAATAATCTCGTGGCGATGAAAGACCTCTCATCATAAACTCTTCCGTGTCCCATTGGTGCGGCCCATCCATGAGGCCCATCATGATGTATATTTGAGGCCCATGTGATAGGACCCACCTGCCTTGTATTTAAGGCCCATATGATGGGGCCCACCTGCTTGAATCTGTGCCTACGGGCAAGGCCCATTGTGATATGTATACCCAGATGCATGGCCCATTTGATGTATATGAGACCCATATGTAGGGCTCACATGCTATGTATTTGAGGCCCATGAGCAGGGCCCACCTATTGTGTATATGAGGCTCATTAGTGCGGCCCATTAATGCGGCCCACTCGTTGTATATGAGGACCATTGGTGTGGTCATTGATCCGGCCCACTCGTTGTATATGAGGACCATTGGTGTGGCCATTGATGCAACCCACTTAATGTATATTGAGGCTTATGGGTTACGACCCATTATGATGTATATTGAGGCCCATGGGTCGTAGCCCATTATGATGTATTTGAGGACCATGAGTCATGGCCCATGGTGATGTATATTTAGGCCCATGTATTTGGCCCATCGTGATGTGTATTAGGCCCATGAGTGAGGCCCGTTGTGATGTGTATTAGGCACTTGAGTGAGGCCCATCGTGATGTACATTAGGCCATTGTGTGAGGCCATGGGCCCACTATATGTTTGGCTCTATATAGGCCACTGCTTGGGAGCAATGTTGGTTAAATGGCCACATTGATGGGCAATGATTGTTTAATATCCACATTATGACCTTCCCTTAGGCCTTGTTCAGTCGATTGTCAAGGCCAATTTTGATTGTCGAGGCCGATTGTAGAAATCGATTCCGATTGTCGAGGCTAATTCTGATTATTGAGGCCGATTCCGATTATCGAGGCCGATTCCGATTGTCGAGGTCGATTTTGATTGTTGAGGCCGATTCCATTTGTCGAGGCAGATTCCGATTTTTGAGGCAAATTTCGATTGTCGAGGTTGATTATTGATGTCGATTATGAGTATGCAATAGCCTAACATCATGATATATGCCCATATGCATCATTTGCATATTTGTTATGAGATATGGTTGACCATTGAATATGTCATTGGGCAGGTTATTATGGGACTCCATGATAGGCAGAGTTACCTCACACGAGCGCTCACTATGCGCAGAATTGATGCATGAATGGATTGTGTGACTCATGCATCTTGCATTATGTGATGTACGCCCTAGCAACATCAGGGCTGTAGCCTCCACAGGCATGTCGTAGATGGCCAGATGGGACACCAAAAATGTTTAGTTTAAGCAAGTCCCTAAACCTCCAAGGCTAGGAGATGCCCTAACGTCTAGACTGAATGGATACATGAGAGCTCGAGTGTCGAATACTAGTAGGCCGTGTCTCCCACTGTGTCGTGGTCGATTGGGAGGGGGTGTGGCCTTATCTGCCCGAGTGAGGGAGCTATAATCTAGGTTGAGTTTGATTAGCTCCCAAATGGGTCCGCTATCGACGAGCCGGGTAGGCATTGGTATACTACTGGCAGGTGGATAGTGAGGTCTTTTCCACTCGTTGGGCTATGCGACTGGCTGGGGCGGTAGCCAACTTGGAATGTACTAGACCCCGGTGATGATCCTAGAGATGTACAGTACTGATACATGGACTTATTGAGTAGGAGTTACATATTCATTTATTCATTCATTCACTATCCACTCGGGCTGGTGGTGCGCAACTAATTGTTATGTATGTTTGCAATGATAAGGATTTTGGTTGGGGCACGCGACTAACCTGAGATCAGGAGCTTACCACATTGAGTCTATTTATCCAAATTTAGGTATGGGACTGGTTTGGATAGAAGTCTTTTGTGATAGGCCCCACAACCTGCGATACCACATACTATCATCCCGACTTCACATTTAGCTTGGTCATTTCATTCGCACCACATATTGCATATTGCATTGCATCATCGGCATGTGATATTTGGCTCTTTATGATTCCTCATTTGCATAGCTGATCTGTATTTCATACTCTGATATTGTATGATTCATGATCTTGCTAGTATTTTTGATATTGTATGATTATGACATTGTATTGAATACTTGACACTTATCTTGCGCACACACTTTCACCACCCTCTAAGCTTTTTATAAGCTTATGCATGATAGATGCGTGCAGGTGGCATTAGGTTGCAGCAGCGTTGAGCATAAAGCATGCAGCGGTCTTCTGGAGCTTTGATTTTTGACATATGTATTTCCCTTTCAACATTGTATTCAAATGTTTATATTAGTAGATACGTGATGATGATGTTGCCTTTGTGATTTGGTTATACTTGTGGTTATGCTTCTTACGAGATAAATGTACATTGGAAAAATTCTCCTTGTACAATCCCAGGATCGGAACCTGGCCTATGGGCGCTGGGAGCCTAGAATGGGGTACTACAGAGGCTGTCGTCACCGGATTCGGCGATCGAAAATTTTGTGAGCCGAATTTCCAGGTTTGGGGCGTGACACGGAACAACACGGAAGAAATGGGTTATAGTGAAACACAATCAATTATTTCAACAGTTTTTGAAGCATAACTATAAATAAGTACATAAAACATATTTATCTCAAAAACATCATACACAGTCTAACATATTTGCACTTCATGTCCAAGAACTTCACCTAAATGACCCAAGTCGTGCTGTTGTGTATGTAGCTTGCCTAAGCAATCCAGCCAACAACCCCTAAAAAAAAAAAAGAAAAAAAAAAGAAAACCACTACATCTTAGACACCTTAACATAAAAGGCCTTAGACAAAAATGGGATGTAATACTCTTGGGGGAAGGGTTCTCTCCCTTAGCATGAATTTCTTGAATGAATATGTTTTTCGGTAATATAAATGTACATGATTGAAATAGGATTTGATGCTAAAAAGTCCCTCTATGATTTAAGAACCATGCAGTTAAATGAGGTCCATTGATATTTTTCCCTTTTACCATCCTATCCAGTGGGAAAGTTTGGAGGAATCCCTCTAGCAAAGTATTTCTCTTTTAGTTTCAACCAATGCACATGGACTTTAATAAAGGAAAATGGAAAAGGCAGACTAGCCTTTTCCAAGATCACATGCTGTTGGTACAATGATTTGAAAACGTCTACTGTGGAAAAGACCAAAGGGACCCAAGTCAGCGTTCTAAAAGGAAGGAAAATTTTAAATACCAACTGGAGAAAATTGGTTTATCCAAACCTGTTTGGGTAGAGAGAATTCAAAATATGGATGTTGAAAACCCCTATGAAATCTTCAAGAAATAGAAAATTGTAGAATATAACAATAATTTCATTGTTTGGTTGTTTTCACAACTGTTCATGCCATAGGGCTCTACTTGGTTGCCATATGCCCCATGTACGGATCTTTAACCACGTATTCCAGTCTTTACAAGAAGATAGCAAGAGGCCTTCATTGAAGTAATTGGGTTTATTGTAGTTGTTCACAACTGTTCATGCCATAGGGCTCTACTTGGATTATAAATTCCTTAAAAGTATATCATATTTCAATATTTCAATCCTTTAATTACACAAAGAAGAATAAAAGAACCAAATTTTCAATGGTTAAAATGATGGACACAAGTTTCTGATTCATCCTAATAAACGGTTTAGATCAACGGATGGTGATAGGAATTTAAAGGATGGGATGCATTCAAGAACCCTCTAGCACCAACATCTGTGCTAGAAGAGCTCTGTGGGGCCTACCTTAATGTATGCATTTTCGTATTTCTTCAAACTATTTTTTAAAATTCAATAAAATAGAGTTACCCAGAGAAAAAAAAAAAAGAATGTCACGCCCCAAACCCGGAAACTGGGCTTACAAAAATTCCTGATTACCAAATTTGGTGCCGACAGCCTCCGTAGTATCCCATTCTCGGTTCCCAACGCCCATACGCCAGATTCTGATCCTGGGATCTTACAAGGAGGATTTTCCAATGTATATTTGTCTCATAAGAAGCATAACTATAAGTTTACCTAAATCACAAAGGCAACATCATTATCACATATCCACTAATATAAATAGTTGAATACAGTACATGAAGGGAAAATACATATATTGAAAATCAAAGCTCCGGAAGACAGTTACACACTCTAAGCTCAACGCTGCTGTAACCTAACGCCACCTACATGCATCTATCATGCATAAACTTATAGAAAGCTTAGAGAGTGGTATAAGTGTGTGCACAAGGTAAGTGCTAAGTACTCAATACAATATCATAATCATACAATATCGGAAATACTGGCAAGATCATAAATCATACGATATCAGAGTAAGCGGAAATACTGACAAGTCCATGAGTCGTACAATATCAAAGTACGCAATACAGATCAGCTATGCAAATGAAGAGTCACAAAGAGCCAAATATCAGATGTCGAGGATGCAATGCAATAAACAATTCCTGATGGGTTCACGAATACCGTCAACCATATCTAGGCCATATAAATGCAGAAACATAGTAACCCAAAATGCTATATGCCGCAGATGCAGTATGTGATATGCGGTGCGAATGAAATGACCAAGCCGGAGTGTAAAGTCGAGTTGATAGTACATAGTATTGTAGGCTATGGGGTCCACCACAAAGGACTTCTATCCAAACCAGTCCCATACCTAAATTTGGATAATCAGACTCAATGTAGTAAACTCCTGATCTCAGGTTAATCGCGTGCCCCAACCGAAATCCTGGCCATTGTGAAGGTACATGTAACAAATAGTTGAGCACCACCAGCCCAAGTGGATAGTGAATGAATGAATGAATGAGTATGCAATTCCTGCTCAATAAGTCCATGTATCAGTATTATACATCCCTAGGATTATCACTAGGGTCTATTATACTCTACGCCAGCTTGCCGCCTCTATCTGAACGCACAACTGGGTAAGTGGAAGAGAACTCACTATCCGCCTGCCAATATTAGGCCCGACTCGCCTATAGTGAACCCATTCCTTAAGCCGGTCAAACTTAACCTAAATATTGCCCCCTCACTTAGGCAGGTAAGGTCACACCCCCTCCCAACCGACCACGACACAGTGGGATACACGACCTACTGGTATACGACCCTCACACTCATATATATATATATATATATATATATATATATATCCACTCAGTCTCGACATTGGGGCGTCTTCTGGCCACAGGGGTTTAGGAATTTTCACCTAGGGACATCTATGGCACCCATATGCTAGAACCAAACATTTTTGGTGTCCTATCTGGCCATCCATGATATGCCTGTGGAGGCTACAGCCTTGATGTCGCTTTGGCGTACAGTAATCACAATACACAATGCAAGATGCATGAGTCATACAATCCAGTCATGCATCAATCCTGTGCATACCAAGCGCTCATGTGAGACAATCTTCGCCTATCTGGGAGTCTCATAATAACCTGCCCAATGGCATATGCAATGGTCAACTACATCTCATAACAAACATGCAAATGATGCGTATAGGCATGTATCATGATACTATGCTCTCACATACTCATAATTGGTATTGATAACCGGCATCGATAATCGGCCTAACAAAGGGCCTAAGGGAAGGTCACAATGTGTGGACATTCAACCAACATCGCTCTTAAGGAGTGACCCTGATAGGACCAAACATATAGTGGGCCCATGGCCTCATACAAATGCCTCATACACAACATAATGGGCCGCATACAATCTCAATGGGCCTCATACAATCATAATGGGCCTTACACAAGGGTATCATACATCACAATGGGCCACATCATATGGGCCTATATACATCACAATGTGCCGCATCACGGTGGGCCACATACATCATAATGTGCCACATCACATGGGCCGCACCTGTCACGCCCCAAACCTGGAAATCGGGCTCACAAAATTTCAGATTGCTGAATCCGGTGTCGACAGCCTCCATAGTATCCATTCTCGGCTCCTAGCCCCCATACACCAGGTTTCGATCCGGGGATCCTACGAGGATTTTCCAACGTACATTTGTTTCATAACAAGCATAACAACAAGTTTACCCAAATCACAAAGGCAACATCATCATCACATATCTACTAATATAAACATTTGAATACAATGCTGAAAGGAAAATACATATATCGAAATCAAAGCTCCAGAAGACCGCCGCACGCTCCATGCTCAACGCTGCTGCAACTTAACGCCACCAGAACGCATCTATCATGCATAAGCTTATAAAAAGCTTAGAGGGTGGTGAAAGTGTGTGCACAAGGTAAGTGCCAAGTATACAATACAGGTCCATAAATCATACGATGTCGAAAATACTGGCAAGATCATGAATCCATAATACTATCAGCAGTACCAAGGCTATGCGAAGCAAGACATGAATGTTAATGGCCATATCAAGGCTATGCGATACAAAAACGTAATAAGCCAATATCATATACTGAGAATGCAAAGCAATATGTAAATCTTGCTAAGTCCGTCTAGACTATATAAGTGTTGGAACATAACAACCCAAAATGCCATATGCCGCGGATGTAATGCAATATGCGATGCAAATGAAATGACCAAGCTGGAGTATGAAGTTGGGATGATTGTACGTAGTATCGCAGGCTACGGGATCCACCACAAGGGACTTCTATCCAAACCAGTCCCATACCTAAATTTGGATAGTCAGACTCAATGTGGTAAACTACTGATCTTAGGTTAGTTGCGCGCCTCAACCGAAATCTGTCCATTGCGAAGGTACACGTAACAAATAGTTGCGCACCACCAGCCCGAGTGGAAAGTGAATGAATGAGTATGCAACTCCTGCTTAATAAGTCTATATATCAACACTGTACATCACTGGGATCATCACCGGGGTTTAGTACACTCTACATGTAATCGCTGCCCACTGGACACCCAACCATGCAAGTGGAAGAGACCTTACTATCCGCCTAGCCAGTAGTTAACCAATATCTACCCGACATGTTACTAGCGGACCCAATCACGAGCTAGTCAAACTCAGCCTAGCTATGCCCACTACCCTCGGGCGAGTAAGGCCACTACCCATTCCCAACCGACCACGACACAGTGGGAGATGCGGTCTGCTAGTACTCAACACTCGGGCGCTAATGTATCCACTTGGTCTGGACGTTGGGGCGTCTCCTGGCCTCGAAGGTTTAGGGATTTTCACTCAGGGCCATCTATGGAGGCCCGATGCTAGTAATAGATTTCTGGTGTCTCATCTGACCATCCACGACATGCCTGTGGAGGCTACAACCCTGATGTCGCTAGGGCTTACAGTAATCACAACACACAATGTAAGATGCATGAGTCATATGATCCAATTATGCATCAATCCTGCGCATACCATGCGCTCATGTGAGATAACCTCCACCTACCAGGGAGTCTCATAACAACCTGCCCAATGACATATGTAATGGTCAACCATATCTCCTAACAAACATGCAGATGATGTGTATGGGCATGTATCATGATGCTATGCTGTCACATACTCATAATCGGTACCGACAACCGACACCGATGATCAGTATCGATAATCAGCCTATACAATGGGCCTTGACAATCAGAATTAGCCTCGATAATCGGAATCAGCCTCGATAATCTGAATCGGCCTCAATAATTGGAATCGGCATCGCAATCGGAATCGGCCTCGATAATCAAAATTAGCCTCGATAATCAAAATCGGCCTCGACAATCGGAATCGGTCTCAACAATCAGAATCAGCCTCGACAATTGGAATTAGCCTCGATAATCGAAATTAGCCTCAACAGTCGGAATCGGCCTCGACAATTAGAATCGGCATCGATAATCGGAATCGGCCTCGATAATCGGAATCGACCTCTATAATTGGAATTAACATTGACAATCGAAATCAGCCTTAACAATAACAATTGGCCTCGATAATCAGAATTAGCCTCGATAATAGAAATCGACCTTGACAATCAGAATCGGTCTCGACAATCGGAATCAGCCTCGATAATCAGAATTGGCCTTGACAATCGGAATCAGCCTCGATAAATCAGAATCGGCCTCGACAATCAGAATCGGCCTCGACAATTGGAATAGGCCTCGACAATCGGAATCGGCTTCGATAATCGGAATCAGCCTTGATAATCGGAATCGACCTCGATAATTGAAATCAGCCAAACAAAGGGCCTGAGGGCAGATCACAACGTGAAAATTCAACTATCATTGCCCATCAATGTGGACATTTAACTAACATTGCTCCCAAGGAGTGGCCCACATTGAGCCAAACGTATTGTTGGCCCATGGCCTCACACAAGGACCTAATACACATCACTATGGGCCTCTCTTATGGGCCGCATCAACGGGCTGCACCAATGGGCTGATAAACATCAAGTGGGTAGCATCAATGGGCCGCACCAATGAGTCGATAAACATCAAGTGAGCCACATCACACGGGCCACACTAATGGGCCTCGTACATATCAAGTGGGTTGCATGAATGGGCTACACTAATGGGCCTCATACACATCAAGTGGGCTGTATTAATGGACCGCAATAATGGGCCTCATACACATCAAGTGGGCTACATCAATGGGCCGCATTAATGAGCTGAAAATACATCACAATGAGCCGCGCCCATGGGCCTTGGATACATCACAATGGGCCTCATCCCATGGGCCTCCAACATATCACAATGGGCCTCGTGTACATCAAGTCGGGCCTCATTATATCTACTTCAAATACAAAACAAGTGGGCCCCATCACATGCGCCAAAAATACAAACAGGTGGGCCTCACACATAGGCCAAAAATACATCATGATGGGCCTCATGGATGGGCCACACCAACGGGCCTCAAATGGGCTTGGACCACACCAGAAAACATTTCAATAGCTGTAAGTGTAACATGTGTTCACTGTACACTATCATTCCATGGGGCACATGGCCCACTAATGATGATCAGCATTGTCCAAACATTGTCCAGGTAAATTAGCACCATCCAAACATTTCCCATGAAAATCAGCATCGTCCAAACATTGTACAGCACCATCCAAACACTGTCCAGCATTGTCTAGACCCTCTGGATGGTGTGGATGGAACAGATACATCACGGTCAGGCTCACATCACCGTCCAAACACGTCCAGCACCGTCCAGCACTGTCTGGACGGTGTGGATGGAATAAATACATCATGGGTGGGGTCCGTGTCCTTAAACAGACGGATGGCTTGGATATATCACAACCTCATGATGGGACTGCAGAACTTGCTGTCCTTAAAGTAGTAGCAAGATGGTGCGGCCAAGAAATGAACAATTTAGATGCAAACCACAAGATCAGACCCTCAGCTTGCTGGCGTTAATACAACAGCAGAAAAAAGATGGGGTCCACACGTCCTCATGGACGGTTAGATATTACACATGCCTAATGATCTGACCCACCATCCAGATGTCTGGATGGTGTGGATCTAAAGCACATACAACGAGGTAGTCCCCACGTGGTGGGAATACAACAAATAGGACAGGGCCTCACCGTCCCCCATTGGACGGTGGATGGCATGGACGTAAGTCATACATAAGGTGGGTTCACACGTGTGGGACCCACCAGCCCTTATTTTATTATTTATTATTATTTTATTATATACACCAGCCAATCCACTTCCACTCCTCCATGGGTGGGTCCCACGTAGGGCCCACCATAATGTATTATATAATAATAATTTATTTATTTTATTATTTATATTTATATTTATATTTTTAAAGGGATAGCAACGTCCAGGCCTGGACGGCCTGGATATTATGTCATGGTGGGCCCCACATGCTGCCATGGTGGGGTCCACGTCTAATTAATGGCGGCTAGGATATAACATATACCTTATGGTGGGATCCACCGTCCACGTGGCTAGGCAGTGTGGATCTCACATGCCACATGGTGGGCCACACATCAGAGAGAGAGAGAGAGAGAGAGAGGGAGAGAGATAGAGAGAGAAACGTGAAAGGGGGAGCGGATATGGGAGGGGCCCTGTCACTATGGAACCCTCTTGATCACAACACATACAACAAAATTAGTCCCATCATATGTGGGCCCTCAAATCACAATAATCAACGGTTGAAAAATCATAAAATCACCCACCTTTGATCTTCTTGGATTTCTCCTCATCTTAGCTCCAATGGGACAGATTCAACGGTTGAGATTGGTTATGGAAGGTAAGATTGAGTGGTATGAAGTGGGCCACACCTAGCTCTATCCATGGAGCTTGGAGCTTGGACGTGGGTTGCTTGCTTGAAAAATGGAGAAAATGAGAGAGAGAGAGAGAGAGAGAGAGAGAGAATGGATGGGTGTGAGTGATGGAGTGATGGGGAGAGGGATGGGTGAAGTGATGGAAAGTTGACTTTTAGGGTTTGCTTTTACACTTGGGGATGGGATAGAGTAATGTGTTGAGTGATAGGTGTATTTTTTACAAGTGAGGTGATTGATGTGATGGATTCTCTTGGAATTACAAAACATGGTGTTTTCCTTGAATTGAACGTGGGACCATATCTCCTAGCCTGGGTATCACCTCGGCGTGCGAGACACGACGTTGTGACCGAAACGATGGTACAGTCACAAGGGTACAAGTCTCGTATCGAGCCGACTCTAAAATATGGGACATGACTAAGGATCGCGCGCAAATCTCGATAGCAGATCGTGGGTCACCGGAACTCTACCGGGAGGACCGTGGAGGATTATGGAATGGTACGGGCTAGGATATGGGTCTTATAGCACTCCCCTCATAAAAATTTCATTCTCGAAATTTATAGAACAGACAAGGGAAGAGGAAACATCATCAAGTATATATGTCAAGGTTCATTCAATCTACAAAAGGATGAAGATAACGCTCTCTAATCTTAACCTCGCCCTCCCAAGACGTATCATTAACACTATGGTAACCCCACTAACCCCGGATCCCGGATCAGAAATGATCGAAACTAAAATACTATGCAGCCTCACAATCTGAATGGTAAGGAGCTATATCAGAAAATCTCTCAGTTATTTGAACTCGGGGACCTAATCATTCTAAGTTCTTAATAATCATATAGCGTAGGGTAGCTATCAGCAGATATGTGATGTTATCTTCAGGTATTCCGAAGTTATGCTCTGATACCATCTTTTATCATGCCCCAAACCTGAAAATCGGGTATACAAAATTTCTGATTGCCGAATCCGGTGCTGACAACCTCCGTAGTACCCCATTCTAGGCTCCCAATGCCCATACACCGACTTTCGATCCTGGGATCCTACAAGGAAGATTTTCCAATGTACATTTGTTTCATAACAAGCATAACCACAAGTTTACTCAAATCATAAAGGCAACGTCATCATCACATATCCACTAATATAAACATTTGAATACAATGCTGAAAGGGAAATACATATATCGAAATCAAAGCTCCAGAAGACCACTGCACGCTCCATACTCAACGCTGCTGCAACCTAACGCCACCTGCACACATCTATTATGCATAAGCTTATAGAAAGGTTAGAGGGTGGTGAAAGTGTGTGCACAAGGTAAGTGCCAAGTATATAATACAGGTCCATAAATCATACGATGTAAAAAATACTAGCAAGATCATGAATCCATGAATACTATCAGCCGTACCAAGGTTATGCGATGCAAGGCATGAATGCTAACGGCCATATCAAGGCTATGTGATACAAAAACATAATAAGCCAATATCATATACTAAGAATGCGAAGCAATATGTAAATCCTGCTACGTCCGTTTAGACCATATAAGTGCTGGAACATAACAACCCAAAATGTCATATGCCGCGAATGTAATACAATATGTGATGTAAATGAAATGACCAAGCTGGAGTGTGAAGTTGGGATGATAGTACGTAGTATCGTAGGATATGGGGTCCATCACAAGGGACTTCTATCCAAACCAGTCCCATACCTAAATTTGGATAGTCAGACTCAATGTGGTAAACTCCTGATCTTAGGTTACTTGCGCGCCCCAACCGAAATTCTGGCCATTGTGAAGGTACACATAACAAATAGTTGTACACCACCAGCTTGAGTGGATAGTGAATGAATGAATGAATGAGTATGCAACTCCTGCTCAATAAGTCCACATATCAACACCGTACATCACTGGGATCATCACCGGGGTCTAGTATACTCTACATACAATCGCCGCCCATTGGACGCGCAACTATGCAAGTGGAAGAGACCTCACTATCCGCCTGGCTAGTAGTCAGCCGATATTTACCCGACACATTGATAATGAACCCAATCACTAGTTGGTCAAACTCAGCCTAACTATGCCCAATACTCTCGGGCAGGTAAGGCCACCACTCCTTCCCAACTGACCACGATACAGTGAGAGACACAACCTGCTGGTATTCGGTACTCGGGGGCTCATGTATCCTCTCGGTCTCGACGTTGGGGCGTCTCCTGGCCTTGGAGGTTTAGGGATTTTCACCAAGAGCCATATATGGTGGCCCGATGCTAGTAACAGATTTTTGGTGCCCCATTTGACCTTCCACGACATGCCTGTGGAGGTTATGACCCTGATGTCACTAGGCCGTACAGTAATCATAACACACAATGTAAGATGCATGAGTCATACGATCCAGTCATGCATCAATCCTGCGCATACCGTGCGCTCATGTGAGATAACCTCCGCCTACTAGGGAGTCTCATAACAACCTGCCCAATGACATATGCAATGGTCAGCCACATCTCATAACAAATATACAGATGATGCGTATGGGCATGTATCATGATGCTATGCTGTCACATACTCATTATCGGTACCGATAACCGGCACAGATAATCGACATCGGTAATCGGCCTATACAATCAGTCTCGACAATCAGAATCAGCCTCGACAATCGGAATCGGCCTACACAATTGGAATCGACCTCGACAATCAAAATTGGTCTTGACAATCGAAATTGGCCTCGACAATTGAAATAGGCCTCGATAATTGGAATCGGCCTCGACAATCGGAATCAGCCTCAATAATCGAAATTGGCCATGACAATCGGAATCGGCCTCGACAATCGGAATCAGCCTCGTCAATCAGCCTCGATAATCGGAATCAGAATCGACCTCGATTGTCATGCCCCAAACCCGGAGATCGGACTCATAGGAATCCCGATCATCGAATCCGATGCCGACAGCCTCTGAAGTACCCCATTCTCGGCTCCCAGCGCCCATACGCCAGATTCCGATCCTCGGATACTATAAGGAGGATTTTTCCAATGTACATTTATTTTGTAAGAAGCATAACCATAAGTTTACCCAAATCACAAAGACAACATCATCATCACATATCCACTAATATAATCATTCGAATATAATGCTGAAAGGGAAATACATATATCAAAAATCAAAGTTCTAAAGGTTCGCTGCAAGCTCCAAGCTCAATGCTGCTGCAACCTAACGTCACTTGCACGCATCTATTGCATAAGCTTATAGAAAGCTTAGTGGGTGGTGAAAGTGTGTGCACAAGGTAAGTGCCAAGCACACAAATACAACGCCATAATCATATAATGTCGAAA
Source organism: Magnolia changhungtana (assembly GCA_030180095.1). Lineage (NCBI taxonomy): Eukaryota > Viridiplantae > Streptophyta > Magnoliopsida > Magnoliales > Magnoliaceae > Magnolia > Magnolia changhungtana. Next base: position 3,685,729 of record JASAUF010000525.1, read on the forward strand.
ATACTGGTAAGATCATGAATTATCATAGTTAGTAGAAATACTGATAAGATCATGAATCATACGATATCAGAGTAAGTGAAAATATACTAGTAAGATCATGAGTGCCATCAGCCGTACCAAGGCTATGCGATGTGAGGAATGAATGCTAATGGCCATGTCAGTGCAGAAACATGGCAACCCAAAATACTAAATGCTGCGGGTGCAATACAATATGCAGTACGAATGAAATGACCAAGCTAGAGTGAAGTCAGGATGATAGTATGTAGTATCGCAGGCTACGGGGTCGCCACAAGGGACTTCTATCCAAACCAGTCCCATACCTAAATTTAGATAGTTAGAATTAATATGGTAAACTGCTGATCTCAAGTTAGTCGTGCGCCCCAACTAAAATCCTGGCCATTGCGAAGGTACACGTAACATATAGTTATGCACCACCAACCTGAGTGAATAGTGAATGAATGAATAAATGAGTATGTAACTCCTGCTCCACAAATTAGTACTGTATATCTTTGGGATCATCAGTGGGGTCTAGTACACTCTACATGCAAATCGCTACCCACTGACCCATGACCATGCAAGTGGAAGAGACCTCACTATCCACCTAGCTAGTAGTTAGCTAATATCTACCTGGCACGTCGATAGCGGACCCACTCATGAGCTAGTCAAACTTAGCCTAGCTATGCCCCCTACTCTCGGGTGGGTAAGACCACACCCCCTCCCAATAGACCACGACATAGTAGGAGACGAGGCCTCCTGGTATTCGGCACTTGGGCGCTCATGTATCCACTCCGTCTCGACGTTGGAGCATCTCTTAGCCTCGGAGGTTTAGAGATTTTCACCCAGGGCCATCTATGGAAGCCCGATGCTAGTAATAGATTTTCGGTGTCCTATTTGGCCATCCAGATATGCCTGTGGAGGCTACGACCCTGATGTCACTAGGGCATACAGTAATCATAATACATAATGCAAGATGTATGAGTCATACAATCTAGTCATGCATCAATCATGTGCATACCGTGCGCTCATGTGAGATAACCATCGCTTATCAGGGAGTCTCATAACAACTTGCCCAATGACTATACAATAGTCAACCACATCTCACAACAAACATGCAGATGATGCGTATAAGCATGTATCATAATGCTATGCTGTCACATTCTCATAATCGGTATCAATAATCGTCATCGACGATCAACCTCGACAATGTAGACATTTAACCAATATTGCCTCAAAGGAATGGGTCACATAGAGCCTAACATATAATGGACCCATGGTCTCACACAAGGGCCAAATATACAACACCATAGGCCTCACTCAAGAGCTTAATACACATTACGATGGGCCTTTCATATGGGCCTCACATATATCACAATGGACTCCATCGCCTAGCCCTCAAATGCATCACAATGGGCCTCATCACATGTAACGCCCTGAAAATCAAGGGTCGAGTAACAACTCAACTCCCAAGTTCCAAAACATCACTTATGCAACATATATGCTTATGATTCAATGTTGTCTATGTTAATGCATTAATCATGAGTGAGATTATACTAAAACAATAATTCATACTCCAGATCAAGTTGTAAAACGCAAGCGGAAGACTGAAAGACCTAAATACACGTATATAAGTCAAAGATCACGATTGGTCTTCAGAGAATGAATACATCACTGAGTCACCATATACATGTAATTGTCTCAAAAATTAAAATGTCAAAATAGTACAACTACAATGATAATCCCTGTAGCCCTGTCAATCCGGATTGCCTAAGCGAAACCACCGGAGAACCACATATAAGAGAACTCGTCCTGATCATTGTAGTAATCAAGCTTCGCCTCAGGGGTTATGCAATTTAAAATCAAGACAGAGTCTATTTGGTGTTTAAAACACCATCCTATAACGTGGGAGTGAGTGATCAACTCAGTGGAACAATAAAACAAAGGTTAGCATGTTATTAATTCAATCAAGCAGTAATGATAAAGCAGTAAATCATACATCCCTAAGTACTCTTGTTAATGTAAGAATGGTATGAATGTATGATGCATGCCCTCGCCTACGCTCCCTCAGCGACTTCATCTCACGTTCGCGTATGAACAACACTGCCTCAGTGCTTGACCTGCTACGCATGAACGCACGCATAATGCAGTGCATGCATATGATTACCAAGTTCTTATTAGTCCTTTTCATATAGCAGAGTTGGAAAACTAAGGTACCTCCCTTATGTCATTTCCTAAACAGTGATCCATTCTAGGGTCGTGAATCCTAGGAAATCTCATACGATGTTACGGTTTTAGGTCACTGCAAAGGGCTCGTCACCAAATCAGTGAAGGCCTAGTTTATACTCTAAATGCTACGGAAGGGTTGCCACCTCCACGTAGACTCAGAGTATGCTCGAGGTCACTACAAAGGGCTCACCACCAAATCAGTGTAGGCCGACAGCTCGAATATAGTGTCTCATACCACCGTATTCGGCTCACGAGTCTGGGTTGCTCACTGGTCACTACGGGGAGGTTCGTCGCCCCAGCGTAGGCTGACAGCTCGACCACGGTGTCCCATATCACCATGTCCGACTCATGAGTCTTAGCGGATCGAGGTACCAAGGTTAAACGGGGTTTCACTGGTGAGTTCAGTACCTTAGGTTCAAGCAGTAGCGTTCATATATGGTGAACATACAATGGCACATCGGGTTACTTGACGGGCTCGACTAGCACGAGCGCACCTAAAGGTGATCGACATGAAGTGCATAAGCTCTCCATGTGGCCTAACCACTGCCGACAACTTTAGTATGACTCGGGTTCATCAAACATGTCCTACATGTCGAATGAATCTCAGCCACGACTTTAAGCCTGTTAGCGATTGCCTGGACTATAACATAGCTCCAATCACACTCAATCCTTAACCAGAAAGCATGTAGAGTAGTTAGAATAGAATTAACCAAATAGTGTAAACATGTTAACAAGCATATTATAAAACACAATGTAAACAGGAAATCCAAACACATACATTTCATAGGTAAGCGATTAAATTAAACAACTTGCATGTAGGAAATCATACACATCTCTAAGGTAGTTGAGAATCCTATCTCAACACCCACCTAAAGCACGAACTCCTAAGTACTTACTCATACAAGCATTTTCACCAACACTTAGACTACACTTCTTTAACATACATAACGTATATTAGCCAAAACATGTATTAGGGTGAATCCTTTCGCCGAGGAGTTGTTACACATATATTTAGCATATACATACAGTAGTTAATTATGGCAAACTCATTTTCATATTTCGTATGTATATGGTATTTTCTACAAATACGAGGAATACAGTATATTCAACCTAAATAATGTATAACTGAACAATGAAACGGACATCACTTTATGCATGTGAAATAGCATCTACATCAGGAATCTATCATTATCTGGCATTGAAAGCTTTGAAAACTATAACCTATACATTTATAGTCTGCACCTTATGTCGTAGAACCGTAACGAACTCGACAGAGACTCTAGGTCTTTGTCAACGATGAAATGGCAACCTATATCACGAGTTAAGTCAGCTATCTGGCCACTTGCAACAATTGAAACCCTAGAACATATTAGGATTAGGTTTTCTTACCTAAGAACGAAGTCAGAATCGCCGGAATAGCGATTAGATGGGGATGGTTAAGCACGCAGAATGGCAGGGATCGATTCCTAGGAGTGACTCCAACTTCTCTCTCACTTTCTCTCTCTTTACTCTCTTCTCTCTCCTAGGGTTTTCTCAAATTCGTATGGAGTGAATGAGAGAAGGTTTAAGGTCTTTATATAGGCTTAAAACTGATGAAAATGGCCCCAGGGCCAAGGTATACTTAGGTTATGTCCAAAGGGCATCTGCTTCAGCTCAACGGAGCACTTCCGGAGCCCCCCTTGAGCCAAAGGTCGGACTTAAGCTCTCTTATGACGGATCTAGGTCGAGTTAAGTTTTCATTTCAGTTAGGTTTTCAGATCACACGTGGAGGACTAGTTTCAGTTCAACGGTCACCAAAACTCGATCAGGGTTACAAGTATACAGACATGTATGGGAAATGTTCCTTGATCCGAGGGTGTATTTGGGTCAGATTCCGATGGTCTGATTGCTTGTATCTGGCCTACAAGCGACAAGTCTTAGATTACTTAAATTAGATTTTTATTTCTAAAGGAAACCACGTTTTCTCACACTCTTCACTCTGAGCTCAAGCGAATAGCCCCGGGGCACTATCTGGATTTGATTTCCGAGATGGTTATCAAGGCTAGCAAGGCGGTCCTAAGTGCTTAGTCTCGTGGTCATCGGACTTTCGACGTGCAGTCCAGATCCAATACGGAGTTTCCATGTGCTCTCGAGAGCAACTGGGTAATGAGATTGATCCTAGATTTTAGGGTAACCTAGCGTGACTGCTTCTACATGTTTTGAGTCTTGCAGATCATATTTAAAGTGGATCAAGTGGATTTCGCAGCTAATCTAGTTTATCACTTAGTTAGCTTTATCTAATTCCTAAAGGATTTGATCCTGAGTGATTTCTACCTGAGGTGGTACTCGAGGCTTTGCATGGAATTTTTTGAGATGTTACATCACATAGGCTCATATACATCACATTAGGCCTTAAACATGGACCGAATGCACATTACAATGGGCCTCAATACAGGTCGCATATACATCACATTGAGCCTCGACAATTGGCCCCGTCAATCAGGATTGGCCTCGACAATCGACCTCGATAATCCGAATCGACTTCGATACTCGGCCTCGACAATCAGAATCAAAATCGGCCTCGACACTCGAAATCAAAATCAGCCTCAACAATCGGCCTCGACAATCGGAATCGGCCTCGACAATCGGAATCTGCCTCAACAATCAGCCTTGACAATCAGAATCGGTATCGACAATCAGAATCGACCTCGATAATCAGCCTCGACAATTGGAATCGGAATTAGCCTTAATAATCGACCTTGACAATCGGAGTCGGAATCAACAATCGAAATCGGCCTCAACAATTGGCCTTGACAATCGGAGTCAAAATCGACAATCGGAATTGGCCTCGACAATCGGAATCGGCCTCGATAATAGAATCAGAATCAACCTCAACAATCAGAGTCAGAATTGACAATCGAAATCGGCCTTAACAATCGGAATCGGTCTAATATCTGGAATGGGCCAATGAACCGCGGTGTAAACTTCCCCTTCTTGCCAAACCGAAGGACTCCCTTCATAGGGAAAACTCTAAGAAACACATGATCTCCAACTTCGAACTCCAGAGGTTGTCGCCTCATATCTGCGTAGCTCTTCTGTCTGCTCTGCGTGTAAGAAGTCGACGCCTGATAATGTCGATCTTCTCTGAGGTCGCCTGTACTAACCCTGGGCTAATCAAACTACGCTCGCTAACCTCTTCCCAGTAATGCAGTGCTCGACAGGGGCGCCCATACAAGGCCTCATACGGAGCCATGCCAATACTTGCTTGAAAGCTGTTATTGTAGGCAAACTCTACATACGGAAGACAATCATCCCAACTATCCTTAAAGTCTGAAACACAGGCCCGCAACATATCCTCCAAAATCTGATTCACCCGCTCTGTCTACCCATCGGTCTGCAGGTGGAACGCGGTACTGAACTTCAACTTCACATCCATCGCTTCCTGGATAAGAGTCTAGAAGATAGATGTGAATCACGTGTCTCGGTCCGACATGATCTCCAAGGGAACTCCATGCAGATGCACTATTTCTTTGATTTACAATCTGGCCAAGTCATCTGCTGAGTTCGAAACTTTAATAGGGAGGAAATGGGCCGATTTTGTTAACCGGTCCATAATCACCCAAATGGAATCATGTCCCTTCCTCGTCTTCGGTAGCCTTGATATGAAATCCATAGAGATGAAGTCCCACTTCCATTCAGCTATGGGCATGGGCTGAAGCAGTCCAGGAGGTTGGCGATGTTCAGCCTTGACCTGTTGTCATGTGAGACAACGGGACACATAATCTGCTATGTGGAGCTTCATGTTGTCCCACTAATATGACCTCTTCATGTCCTGATACATCTTCGTGCTACCAGGATGCATCACAAGCTTCGATCTGTGGGCAACCTCGAGAATCTCCTGTCTCAAGTCATGAATGTCTGGGACGCATAGGCGGCCACGGTATCGTAGGCCCCCATCTGTGCCAACTCTCCACTCGGAGTCCTCATCATCGCTAGCTTACTCTCAAAGCTCAGACAATCACGCACCGCCCTTCTGGGCCTTGATAATCCTATCATCCATAAGTGACCACACCCGAATGTGCGCGACACTCTCTAATGGCTCCTCTACAGTGAGTTTCTGCTCGAAGTCCCATACAAACTCCACCATGTGCCATTCCTCAACCATTAGCGGAGCCGCAAATATTATTCCCTTCTTACAGCTCAATGCGTCTGCCACAAGGTTAGTCTTGCCAGGATGGTAGGAAACCTCGAACTTGAAGTCCTTCAAGGTCTCCATCCATCGTTACTGCCTCATATTCAGGTCTTTCTGAGTGAATATATAGCGAAGGCTCTTATGGTCGTAGAAAAGCTCAAACTCCTCTCCGTAGAAGTAATGTCTCCAGAGCTTTAATGCAAATATGACCACTGCTAACTCGAGGTCGTGCGTGGGGTAGTTCTCTTCGTGTTTCCTCAACTGTCTTGAGGCATATGCAATCACCTTATCCTTCTGCATGAGGACACAGCCCAAACCAACCCGAGACGCGTCAGTGTATATCGTATACTTAACCCCTTGCTCTGGCAATACTAGCACAGAGGCGGACGTAGTCTGTACTTCAGCTCCTGGAAAGCTGCTTCCGCCTTCTCATTCTAGGCGAACTTCAGATCCTTCCGTGTCGACTGAGACAACGGTCTGGCTATCTTCGAGAAATCCCAAATGAATCGTCGGTAGTAGCTTGCCAGACCAAGAAAACTCCTCACCTCAGTAACCGAACCAGGCTGCTTCCAGTCCTGAACCGTGGCTACCTTAGCAAGGTTCACCGCTATCCCTTCCTTGGACACCACATGTCCCAGGAACTTGACTTCCTCTTTCCAGAAGTCACATTTCTTATACTGTGTGAACAACTAGTTCTTCTTCAGCGTATCTAAGATGGCTTGTAGGTGTTCCTTGTGCTCTTCCCGACTCGCAGAGTATATCAGGATGTCATCGATAAACACGATGATAAATCGATATAGAAATGGCCGAAATACCCAGTTCATCAAATCCATGAACACGGCCGGTGCATTCGTAAGTCCGAATGACATCACGAGGAACTCGTAATGCCCAAAACTGGTCCTGAAGGCCGTCTTCTGCACGTCCTCATCCCTGACGTGCAACTGATGATACCCTGACTGTATATCAATCTTCGAGAAGTAGCACGGCCCTTTCAACTGATCAAACAGATCGTTTATCCTGGGCAAAGGATACTTGTTCTTCACGGTCAATCAGTTCAACCTACGGTAATTAATACATAATTGTAGCGACCCATCCTTCTTCTTGACAAACAACATAGGTGCTCCCCAAGGAGACACACTGGGTCGTATGAAGCCCTTCTCTACAAGTCCGTCAATCTGTTTCTGCAGTTCCTCCATCTCACATGGAGGTATCCGATACATAGGTAATGAAATGGGGTTCGCACCGGGCACAAGATCAATAGTAAAATCGATCTCGCGCCGAGGAGGTAATCTAGGGATCGTCCTGAACACATCCGCAAATTCCTGAACTACTGACATGTTTCCTAACATCTGCCCATCAACATGCTCTAGTAAAGTAGCGTAACATCCAACATGATATGACCAACTAACCTGCACTGGAAAAGTAAAGACCGTGCCATTAGGTCCGTTGGCTGTCACGACCTAATTATCGCAATCAATCTCTGCCTTCATCGTGGTAAGCCAATCTATATCGAGGATAATGTCGTAGTGCCATAGTGGGATGATAATGAGGTCAACGAATACTATCCTGCTACCCAAGTTTACTGAGCAACCCTCACACGTCCGTGTGACATCCGAAAAAGTCCCAGTAGTAGTAGTAGGTCTCACTCCCTTCGTACGAGTAGTATGTAAAGCTAGACGCTTAACTGTCACACATGAAATGATGGAGGTAGTGGACCCAGTGTCCACTAATAAGAAGGCAGGAGTACCTTGGACATGTGCAGTAATCTCGAAGGCCATAGGTGCTGAAGGTGCTGTCTCTGGCTCTTCTGTTGTAAGCGCATGAACGCGTGCCTGCTGAGGTCGATTGGGCTGAGGCACCATAGGTCATTGAGGCGGCCTAAATCGAGGTGCAGGCAGTCAGAATAATGGATGTGCAGGGACAATACGCGGGGGCAGAGCCGATATAGTCTGAGGGCGAGTGCGGTCGATCCTCTGCGGCGACGAGAACCCACTGTCTCTCATACGCGCGAGACAGCTCTCTGCTGGGTGGCCTGGCCTCCCATAGTACGTATAAGTCACGCCCGGTCACCGCATCGAAACTAGTGGCGCCGAAATCCTGGGAGGAGAGTCTGTGAGAGGCCTCTTGCCGAGGAATGGCTTGCTCGGCATATCTGGTCAGGGCCTGAGGATCATAGGCCCTCGAGAGTGTGATAATCGATCCCCGTCCTGCTCTGCTCATATAGACATGTGTACTAGTTCAGCATAGGAGGGTATGCTAGCACAACACATCTTCAAGCGAATATCAGGGTGTAGGCCCTCGGAAAAGTGTCGCATCCGCATCTGTGCGTCGGTAAGTATCGTAGGAACATATCGGCCCAACTCCGTGAACCGATGCTCATACTCTGTCACTGTCATGCCTCCCTGTCTAAGGCGCAAGAAGTCATTCTCCTTCTCGTGCTGGTATGTTTGGGGATAGTACTTCTCATGAAAGTGCAACTCAAAATCTGCCCATGTCCATATATAGCCAACTGCAACTGTCCTCAGAACACTATCCAACCACAGGCTAGCCTCCTTTTCAAACATAAAGGTGGCCAATTCGACCTGTTCCTGCTCGGTACAATGTAGCATCCTCAGCATCTTGGAGATGCGGTCGAGCCAATATTTGGCCTCCTCGGGTCTGTGAGAACCCATAAAGGTAGGAGGCCTCAAGCACTGGAATTGCTGGAGGAGACTACTCATACCCAGATTCCCCGTAGGGTATGCAGTAGGTGCACGGGGAGGCACACCCCAGAAGGCTCTACAGTCTCAGCAGGGTGTATAGATGGTGAAGGTGGAGTAACACCTCCACCCTAAGTTAGGGCCCTTGCAATGGTAGCTAAGAGCTGCTCCAAAAACTTGTTCACTCCCCAAGTATAGGGTTGTGATGTAGTAATAACTCGGTAAGACCGAGGTCGAATCCACAGGTACTGAAACCTGTACGTTATCTGAAAATAACTAGATCTAGAACTAGGCTAAGATGAAATCTAAATCGATTGTAATTTGAAGAATAATGATGAAATATTAATCTAAAACTTAGGAAAAATCAGAGAAGGGAAACTAGGGATTCAGAGGATCCACTTGTAGAGATCAGGGAGATCTTATGCCTGTATTATAAATCAGGAAAATTAACCGAACTGTCATTGATATAAGTTTCAAGAGACGAAAGGTGTATGAATTAGAATGGATTCCATCACCAAACTATGCCCAGGAGACAAAGCAAACAACAGAATTAAACTAATTACCAACCAATCAACATGCCATGAAGGTTAGGAAGGGTACCGACATCCAACCATGCCCAGGAGACGATGGTGAACAACAGGGCTTCCTGACGTCATAAACATCAAAAGGAAAAGAACATGCTCAAAGCCATCGCAGACCCATTGTAATTTCAGTCACAACAGACCATTAAAGACTGAAAACATTCCCTTAATAAAAACCCAAATCAACATCAAATTCAGTCTAAACAAAGGCACAAGCAAAGGGGCATCCCATCACGCTACAAGCTTCACCTCTTAGCCCTAGCTAAGAGGTTTAGCCTGACATGAAAAGGCTCAACATCTCTCAAAAATTAATACTAAAACATGTGATAAATGAATAACCAAAAAGAACAAACTCTTCTCCGTGTCTCTCTCTCTCTCCTTCCAGCCGTCACCTCCAGCCAATTGTTATCTCCCAGCCGAGCTGCCCCCTTTTACATCTCAGGGTCTCTCTTTTATAGCCAGCAAAGGACGGTGGCTGGGCCCTTTTAGAAATTCCTCCTGCGAAAGCTCTTTACGCAACAGGGAGACGTGCGGAAGAAAGGAGGGAACAGCTACGTAGAACTGGTTTTTAGAGTGGTTAACCGTCCTTCCATCCAATCCGTCTTCTTGGGTGTGGTCAAGACCACTTTCTTGAAGTTTTAGACGGTCCGGATCATTCGTCTGATCACAGACGGTGGCCCGCTACTTCCCGAAATTTTCGGAATTCGTGGACGTGCGTTGCTTACGCACGTCAGCCTGCGATGAACGCTGTGGGGCCCACAATTGACGTTGGTGAAGAAATCCACTCCGTCCAGTAGATGTGCCTCGAAATTTCAGTCAAGAAAGGCTGATTTTTGGAAGGTTATTGGTGTGTCCCACAAGATTTTCTTGTTGCCGTTCATCCTGCGTCGAGACCTTTCTTGTAGATGCAACATCAGAGAAATTCGGGAAGCCGACCAGGATACGGTCGTTTTGATCTTCTGAAGGCAATGGTTGGTTTGGATCATCCATCCGGACGTTGATGATGGCCCACTTGGATCGTCAGATCCGTACGCAGAACAGGGCACGCGCACGAGGCTGCGCTGGTGATTTGTGGGGCCCATGATCAGGATTATTTGAGTAATCCATTCCGTCCATTGAATGAGGTTCGAAAAACCATTTGGATATGGTCTTTTGGAATTGAATTCGGTGTGGCCCTCGAGATTAATTGTTGCACCGTCGATCGTCCATTTTAATGGCTGAAATAAAATCTTCGCTGTCTTCCGAGATTACGCCACCTAGGAGATGTTCACGCCCACCCTCTTGATACAATGGACGGTTCAGATCGTCACTCCAGGTGTCGAGTGGGCCCCACTGAGAAGGGCCGGCGGACGACAGTGAAAACGCTATTGCGTTTTTGGATTTGAAGAAGAAGAACGTCGGTCAGCGTAACGCTGACCGACTTCACTGCGTTCGGTGCACAGCGCCTGTGCAAGTGCTGTGCACACGCACTATGTAGAGTGGGTCCCACCTTGATGTATGTAAGAAATCTGCTCCGTCCATTCATATTGTCAGCTCATTTGACCCGTTGAGACCAGAGATGAAGCATATCCAGACAGCGGGCGGGCCCAGAATCCAGATTTTATGGGCTGATCTATCCGTTGGGCCACTTCCAGGGGGATCTGACGGTTGAAATTTGACGTGTACGGTTAATATAGGGCTTTCAGGCCACGTATGAAGTCTCGTGTCAATCGGATGGCGGGAACCATATGATCTTGTATTCTGGACGTCCTTGGGCCGCTTGAGTGCAGTTTCTCAATTTTTCTTGGATCTCGGGAGTTGATCTTGGTTCACGGGGTCTGTCCCTTGCTTGCTCGGTGACTTTGGAGTGCCAAATCCATGCTTTTACTATCAGTTTTCAGTTAACGCTCCTGATTGAATCCGCAACAAAACACAATTAAAACCGGGTGTTAAACAGTATTATGTTCGTAAATCCAAGCAGTAACTAGGGTCTGATATGCAATATTTGACCCTCAACACAACCCCCAACCAGCATTTTGCTGGTCCCGAGCAAAATATGCGAAGAATAAGTTGAGAATTACGAGACAATTCTTATGATGCCGAGTGATATTTTGAAAAACAATCCAGATATGAGAAATCTTTAAGATTCATGAATGGTGATTATCAATTTCTCCTGGCCTCTCATGCACGGTGAATTTCATAATCAAGTTCAAATATTAATCCATAAACTAGAATAATTTTAAACATTGAGTTTCATGGGTGTATAGTGAAATCTCAGCCTAACATCATTAAGAGATCAAATTGTCGATTTCATGATATCATTAGTAATCAATCAGAAAATTCATAACTCCATCACCAGTACTTTGCCTCACAGATCATTCTTTCATTTTCTAGTTTTTTTTTTTTTTTTTTTTTTTTTTTTTTTTTTAAATTGTCAAGCTGGGAATCAAATTTTCACTTATAGGGAGCAAACCTATGGTGAAAATAATCGTCCAGCTCTGTCTAACTGTTAATCATTGAAAAATCAAATCTACACCTATAGGGAGCAAACCCATGGTGTAATTCTCATTTTATACCCTGATGACCAAATCTTTTAGGTTGGTTTCTTTCACGCTCAGTGATTACCAAGTAAATCATTCAATATCAAACTGAAATCTCAATGTGTAGGTGAGATGTGGTATGTGAAATCATGACTCAATCAATGTTTACAACTTCTAATCATGGATTAACAATTCAAACTTAACTGTGAAATCTACAGATAACTGAATCCAAAAGTCATGAATTACCAACAATACGTATCTTAACATTATAAATCCAAGATGGTCGTCAAAATCACTTCAAATTCACAAGAATTTCCAGAAAAAATTTAAAAATTTTCACAATTTTTGCTCAAGACGAAGAAAACACTGATTAGGTAACCTAATCTCCCACCCCCAACCTAAAATCTACATTGTCCTCAATGTAAAAGATGCGAGCATGGAATGCACATGGGACAACGAAAGTAAGAAAAATGATGGGAAGATAGTACCTGAATGATGAATCGTGAGAGACTTTCCGAGAGATCTCAACATGAGAGCGGGTGAGTACGAGAGAGAAAGCCACACAAAAATAACGAGAAATAAAACATATCTATACCACTTTCGCAGGTGCTCTCGATTGCATTTAGCGCATGCAACAAGCCTTTAAACCCCTAGGTTACCCCTAGTGGACGAGTTGTAGTCTCATGAGGGTTTGCAGTAATGATACCCACAAACATTGAACTATCTAGGAAAATGAAATAAATGGAAAAGAAAAGCTGGGTTGCCTCCCAGGAGCGCTAAGTTTAACGTCTTCAGCCAGACAACTACAGCAACTACCCTAGTCCTAAAAAAGCGATAAACCTACCTATACCTCCATCAAACTAGGAGATCAGTCCTGGTAGACAGGATCAGTCAGAGGCATGGACATATCCTCTGAATCAAATTTTTCAACAAATGGCTTTAAGCGATGTCCATTTACTTTAAACTCCTTGCCATTGTCGGGATCTCTTATCTCGACGGCCCCATGAGGGTATGCAGTAACAACAATGTAAGGGCCGGTCCAACGAGATCGAAGCTTACCCGGAAAGAGATGTAATCGAGAATTATACAAAAGGACTTTCTGACCTGGCGTGAATGATTTTCGTAAAATATGTTGGTCATGAAACGCCTTCATCCTATCCTTGTAAATTCTCGAATTCTCGTATGCGTCGTTCCGGATTTCTTCGAGTTCATTTAATTGAAGTTTGCGTAGCGAGCCAGCGTTGTTCAGATTGAACTTTAGATTTTTGATCGCCCAGTAGGCTCTATGTTCCAACTCCACAGGTAAGTGACAAGCCTTCCCATAGACGAGTCTAAAGGGAGACATTCCAATAGGGGTTTTAAAAGCAGTACGGTACGCCCATAAGGCATCGGTCAATCGAATTGACCAATCCTTACGGTCAGGATTAACCGTTTTCTCCAAAATGTGTTTGATCTCCCTATTAGAAATCTCAGCTTGCCCACTTATCTGTGGGTGGTATGGGGTGCTCACCTTATGAGAGATACCATATTTCTTCATTAAACTCTCGAATGGCCTATTACAAAAGTGTGAGCCCCCATCACTAATAATGGCTCGAGGCGTTCCAAATCGGGAAAGGATGTTTTCTTTTAGGAATTTAATGACCGTGCGATGGTCATTATTCCGACACGGAATCGCTTCGACCCATTTAGTGACATAATCTACAGCAAGCAAAATATATAAATTTCTAAAAGATTGGGGGAATGGTCCCATGAAATCGATGCCCCAGCAATCAAATGCCTCTATGATAAGAATGGGATTCAAGGGCATCATATTTCGACGGGACAATGCTCCCAATTTCTGACAATGCTCACAAGCTTTGCAAAACTCATGAGTGTCCCTGAACATAGTGGGCCAATAGAAGCCACACTGCATAATCTTGGCCGTGGTCTTTTTTACAGAAAAGTGACCACCACAGGCCTGTGAGTGACAAAAGGAGATGACAATCTGATGCTCATCGTCTGGCACACATCTCCTCAAGATTTGGTCTGGGCAATATTTAAACAAGTATGGATCATCCCAAAAGAAGTTGCGCACCTCGGTGAAAAATTTCTTCTTATCTTGCGCAGTCCAATGTGTCGGTATAGAACCTGTAGCAAGATAATTAGCAATATCAGCGAACCAAGGTGAATGGGAGACTCTGAACAGTTGTTCATCAGGGAACATGTCATTGATATGTGTCGTCTCAAGGGAATCAGAGGTATTAAGACGAGAAAGGTGATCGGCCACTGCGTTCTCTACTCCCTTTTATCTTTAATTTCCAAATCAAATTCTTGGAGTAGAAGGATCCATCGTATCAGGCGGGGCTTAGAATCATTCTTGGAAAGAAGATACTTCAGAGCCGCATGATCTGTGTAGATAATGATCTTGGATCCGATCAAGTAGGACCTAAATTTGTCCAAGGCGAACACCACGGCTAAGAGTTCCTTCTCCGTAGTCGAGTAGTTCACTTGGGCAGGATTTAAAGTCCTACTCGCGTAATGGATGACGTAGGGCCTCTTATCTTTTCTCTGGCTTAGAACTGATCCAAGAGCATAATCAAAGGCGTCGCACATAAGCTCAAAAGGAAGGTTCTAGTCGGGTGGCTGCATGATAGGTGCAGTGGTTAACATGCCTTTAAGCTTGGTGAAAGCTTCCTGGCATTGCTCAGTCCACTCGTATGGAACATCCTTTTGAAGAAGATTACATAAAGGACGAGAGAGGAGACTAAAGTCCTTTATGAATCGCCTGTAAAATCCTGCGTGTCCTAAGAAGGATCGCACGTCTCTGATGTTCTTGGGTGGCGGTAGGTTAGAGATAAGATCGATTTTTGCCTTATCTACCTCAATTCCCTTGGACGAGATGATATGTCCAAGGACAATCCCCTTATGAACCATGAAATGGCACTTCTCCCAATTAAGTACCAAGTTCTTTTCTTCACGTCTTTTCAGCACACATTTAAGACTTTCCTAGCACTTGCTGAAAGATGAGCCATAGACAGAGAAATCGTCCATAAAGACCTCTAGATATTGCCCTACCATATCAGAAAAGATACTCAACATACATCGTTGAAAGGTGGCAGGGGCATTACATAGTCCAAATGGCATCCTTCGGTAAGCAAAGGTGCCGTAGGGACATGTAAATGTGGTCTTTTCCTGGTCCTCAGGGGCAATTTCAATCTGATTATAGCCCGAATACCCGTCAAGGAAACAGTAATAGGAATGACCAGCTAGCCTTTCTAAGATTTGATCAATGAAGGGCAAAGGAAAGTGATCCTTTCTTGTGACGGTATTCAACTTTCTGTAGTCAATGCACATTCTCCAACCAGTAGTGACTCTGGTTGGCACGAGTTCATTATTAGCATTGGCTACGATGGTGATTCCGGACTTCTTAGGAACCACCTGAGTTGGACTCACCCATTGACTATCAGATATAGGGTATATGATACCCACATCCAATAGTTTAAGAACCTCGGCCTTAACCACTTCCTTCATGTTTGGATCTAGTCTACGTTGTGGTTGCCGAGCGGTCTTTGCATTTTCCTCAAGATAGATGTGGTGAGTACAAATCGAGGGATCGATTCCTTTGAGGTCCGCTATCGTCCATCCTAGGGCTCCTTTATGCTCAATGAGAGTAGATATGAGCATACTCTCCTGTTCTTTCTCCAGGTGGGTAGAGATCACCACCGGGTATGTCTCATCTTGACCTAAATAGGCATATTTCAAATCAGAGGGCAAAGGTTTTAGGTCAAGCTTCGGTGCCTTGAGGTTAGACGGTAGAGGCACTACATCAGTTTGTGGCAATTCTTCAAATTGTGGCCTCCATAGGTTAACTTCAAGTCTGGGGTGCAAGATCAAGCAAGGCACACGTCTCCCTAATCATATCATCATCAAACTCATGGGAGTGGGCCAAGCACGTCTCTAGAGGATCAGAGGATAAGGTAAGGGGTGTTCTATCTTCCACGAAAGTATCGATCATGTTAATGTCGTGGACATCGTCATCATCCTCTGCGTTGCTGCCGTTATTGAAAAAGATGTTTGACTCCAATGTCAAATTTCCAAAAGACATAGTCATGACACCATTCCTGCAATTGATGATTGCATTTGACGTGGCAAGGAATGAGCGACCAAGAATGACGGGAATCTGAGTGCTTATGTTGTTGATGGGTTCAGTGTCCAGGATGATAAAATCTACAGGGTAGTAAAATCTATCGACTTGGACTAACACATCCTCAATAATCCCTCTTGGTACACGAACAGTTCGATCGGCAAGTTGTAGTGTAGTTAGGGTAGGTTTTAACTCACCCAATCCTAACTGTTTGTATACCGAGTAGGGGATCAGATTGACGCTCGCTCCCAAGTCAAGAAGTGCGTGATCAATTCGATGGTTCCCGATTACACATGATATGGTTGGGCTACCGGGATCCTTGAATTTCTGCGGCACGTCTTGCTTCAGGATGGCACTCACTTTCTCAGTCAAGAAGATCTTCTTTTGAATGCTTTGCCGTCTTTTGGTCGTGCATAAGTCTTTCAGAAATTTTGCATATAGAGGAACCTGTTTTACGACATCAAGTAGAGGAATGTTGACTTTCACTTGTTTCAACACCTCCAGAATATCCTGAGAGTTAGAAAGACGTTTTGGTGCAACCAACCGTTGGGGGAACGGAGCAACTGGCTTCTCAAGAAGTTCCGGTTCTAAATTTTGTGGGACATCATTAGATCCATCATTATTGTCCTCTTCTGGTTCTTGAGGCTTTTCGGGCCTAACCGGAAGGTTTTATCAATGATCTTCCCACTCCTAAGAGTGGTGATGGATTTAGCGTGTCCCATTTGATTTGAAGAGCTGGGATCATTTATCTCGTATTGCGGTTTATGATTGGGGAGTGGTTGTGCAGGAAGCATCCCCTTTTCTATAACCGTCATACGTGAATCTATTTTCTGCATAAAGTCTGTAAGTCCACGCACTGCCTGAGTCAGCTCTTGTATGGGATTTTGAACCGGTTCTTCTTGAGGTTTCCCCTGATTTGGATTTTGATTGAAGAAACTTTGAGGGGTAGCAGTTTATCTATTCCTCCAACTAAAATTTGGATGATTTCTCCAACTAGGATTGTATGTATTGGAGGTAGATCCATTGAAAGGTCTTTGATAGTTATTTACGGCATTAGCTTGCTCATTCAACACTCCTCGAAAGGCAGATATGGTAGGACAATTTTCAGTTGTGTGAATGTTGCAATCACAGATGCCACAAACAATTTCATTAACCTTATCCTTCTTTCCTTCCATGGCCTCGACTCTTCGAGTGAGATTAGTCACTTTAAAATTCACATCATCCTCTTCTTTCAGGAGATATACTCCACCTTTCTCCTTAGATTGAGTTGGCTTAAGTGTGGTGTTTGATTTTGGGTAATGGTCCCATGATTGTGCATTCTCGGCAAGTCTATCGAGGTAATCCCATACCTCGTCGACCTCTTTATTCATGAATTCTCCATTACACATTGTCTCGACCAGTTGGCGCATGGAAGATGTCAGTCCATCATAGAAAAAATTTGTAATGCGCCACATTTCAAAACCGTGTTGTGGGCATGAACTGACAAGATCCTTGAACCTTTCCCAACATTGGTAGAATGTTTCATCTTCCTTTTGGGCGAAGTTCATGATTGCTTTTTTAAGGGTAATTGTTTTATGGTGTGGGAAAAATTTCTTTATGAATTTCCTCTGCAAATCATTCCATGTGCCAATGGATCTAGGACGCAGTGAATGTAACCACGTCTTAGCCTTCTCTTTCAAGGAAAAAGGAAAGAGTTTCAGCCTGATTGTATCCTCGGATACATTGGGAAAGTATAAGGTGGCTATAATCTCATCGAACTCTTTCAAATGTAAGTATGGACTTTCTGATTCAAGCCCATGGAATTTAGGAAGGAGTTGGATAACTCGGCTTGATGTCCATATGTCCCTGTGTTTTCGGAAAAATCATGCATGAGGGCGTGCTCACCCCCGCCGGTTGTAAATAATCTCGTAAGGTACGAGGCGGGGGTGCTTGAAGCACCTCATTCTCATCATGTACTTCCTCATCCTTCTGTTGAGGTAGTGCTTGAGGTTGATTTTCAGCCATAACCTCAATTAACTCAGGGGAATTCGAGCGGTGTCTAATCCTGCGATGGACAGTCAACCCCTCAACTAATCCTCCTTCAGTCAAGAGACGTCGAGTGTCGTCACGGGCCCACTTGGGCATGAAACACTCGCAGCCCTCAATCAAATTCTAACCCTAATCTTAAGAAAGAAAATGAAAATCTAGAAAGAAAGAGAGGGTTGGGAGGAAGTTACCAAATTGGAGTCCCTAAGCTAAAGACCTGCAAAAACAAAACAAAATAAGTTAGTTTCTGAAGTAAACCAAATCTAAAGAGTCAGAAAATCTAGAAATTTAGAAAGAGTTTACCAAATTAGAAGTTCTATCCTAACAACCTACAGAATAAGAAATATGTTAGTTCTATGAATCAAATAAAAAAAAAACAAAATTAAAATTAGTAAAATCCTAATCTTAAACTAACTCTAAATCCAATTAATTTCAGAAAATCGTAGCCGTCAGTCCCCGGCAACGGCGCCAAAAACTTGTTCACTCCCCAAGTATAGGGTTGTGATGTAGTAATAACTCGGTAAGACCGAGGTCGAATCCACAGGGACTGAAACCTGTACGTTATCTGAAAATAACTAGATCTAGAACTAGGCTAAGATGAAATCTAAATCGATTGTAATTTGAAGAATAATGATGAAATATTAATCTAAAACTTAGGAAAAATAAGAGAAGGGAAACTAGGGATTCAGAGGATCCACTTGTAGAGATCAGGGAGATCTTATGCCTGTATTATAAATCAGGAAAATTAACCGAACTGTCATTGATATAAGTTTCAAGAGACGAAAGGTGTATGAATTAGAATGGATTCCATCACCAAACTATGCCCAGGAGATAAAGCAAACAACAGAATTAAACTAATTACCAACCAATCAACATGCCATGAAGGTTAGGAAGGGTACCGACATCCAACCATGCCCAGGAGACGATGGTGAACAACAGGGCTTCCTGACGTCATAAACATCAAAAGGAAAAGAACATGCTCAAAGCCATCGCAGACCCATTGTAATTTCAGTCACAACAGACCATTAAAGACTGAAAACATTCCCTTAATAAAAACCCAAATCAACATCAAATTCAGTCTAAACAAAGGCACAAGCAAAGGGGCATCCCATCACGCTACAAGCTTCACCTCTTAGCCCTAGCTAAGAGGTTTAGCCTGACATGAAAAGGCTCAACATCTCTCAAAAATTAATACTAAAACATGTGATAAATGAATAACCAAAACGAACAAACTCTTCTCCGTGTCTCTCTCTCTCCTTCCAGCCGTCACCTCCAGCCAATTGTTATCTCCCAGCCGAGCTGCCCCCTTTTACATCTCAGGGTCTCTCTTTTATAGCCAGCAAAGGACGGTGGCTGGGCCCTTTTAGAAATTCCTCCTGCGAAAGCTCTTTACGCAACAGGGAGATGTGCGGAAGAAAGGAGGGAACAGCTGCGTAGAACTGGTTTTTAGAGTGGTTAATCGTCCTTCCATCCAATCCGTCTTCTTGGGTGTGGTCAAGACCACTTTCTTGAAGTTTTAGACGGTCCGGATCATTCGTCTGATCACAGACGGTGGCCCGCTACTTCCCAGAATTTCCGGAATTCGTGGACGTGCGTTGCTTATGCACGTCAGCCTGCGATGAACGCTGTGGGGCCCACAATTGACGTTGGTGAAGAAATCCACTCCGTCCAGTAGATGTGCCTCGAAATTTCAGTCAGGAAAGGCTGATTTTTGGAAGGTTATTGGTGTGTCCCACAAGATTTTCTTGTTGCCGTTCATCCTGCGTCGAGACCTTTCTGTAGATGCAACATCAGAGAAATTCGGGAAGCCGACCAGGATACGGTCGTTTTGATCTTCTGAAGGCAATGGTTGGTTTGGATCATCCATCCGGACGTTGATGATGGCCCACTTGGATCGTCAGATCCGTACGCAGAACAGGGCACGCGCACGAGGCTGCGCTGGTGATTTGTGGGGCCCATGATCAGGATTATTTGAGTAATCCATTCCGTCCATTGAATGAGGTTCGAAAAACCATTTGGATATGGTCTTTTGGAATTGAATTCGGTGTGGCCCTCGAGATTAATTGTTGCACCGTCGATCGTCCATTTTAATGGCTGAAATAAAATCTTCGCTGTCTTCCGAGATTACGCCACCTAGGAGATGTTCACGCCCACCCTCTTGATACAATGGACGGTTCAGATCGTCACTCCAGGTGTCGAGTGGGCCCCACTGAGAAGGGCCGGCGGACGACAGTGAAAACGCTATTGCGTTTTTGGATTTGAAGAAGAAGAACGTCGGTCAGCGTAACGCTGACCGACTTCACTGCGTTCGGTGCACAGCGCCTGTGCAAGTGCTGTGCACACGCACTATGTAGAGTGGGTCCCACCTTGATGTATGTAAGAAATCTGCTCCGTCCATTCATATTGTCAGCTCATTTGACCCGTTGAGACCAGAGATGAAGCATATCCAGACAGCAGGCGGGCCCAGAATCCAGATTTTATGGGCTGATCTGTCCGTTGGGCCACTTCCAGGGGGATCCGACGGTTGAAATTTGACGTGTACGGTTAATATAGGGCTTTCAGGCCACGTATGAAGTCTCGTGTCAATCGGATGGCGGGAACCATATGATCTTGTATTCTGGACGTCCTTCGGGCCGCTTGAGTGCAGTTTCTCAATTTTTCTTGGATCTCGGGAGTTGATCTTGGTTCACTGGGGTCTGTCCCTTGCTCTGGTGACTTTGGAGTGCCAAATCCATGCTTTTACTATCAGTTTTCAGTTAACGCTCCTGATTGAATCCTGCAACAAAACACAATTAAAACCGGGTGTTAAACAGTATTATGTTCGTAAATCCAAGCAGTAACTAGGGTCTGATATGCAATATTTGACCCTCAACACTGGTGCATCATCGTCATCAATTGCTCCAACCTATCCGCAGGTGGGGCTGACTCAGGCACATGCTGCGTCGAAGAAGAAGCACGATTTTGCTCACAACTTGTGGTGTATACGGTGGCAGTCCAACTGCAGGACCAATAGAAGGCTGAGACTCAGGTATAGTCTCACGGACCAGGCCCAAACCAGGGTCGGTACGACCATCACTCTGTGGAGGTGCCTGATCCATCGAATCAGTAAGTGCGAGGCGTGCCATACTCCGCGTGACCTTCCGTGGCATACCCTATATGACATAGGGTGCAATGTGTAAGATGTAACATAACACTACACAATCCTTTAAGAATTCTCACACTTCATGACATAAAAGACTGGATGCATTTCATGAACCAAAATTTGTCATAATACATGGATTACAGAGTTACATGAATCATGATAGAAGATGCACGTGAGCTAATACAACTAAAGCTTCAAACACTGAAAACATTCTACTAACTACTACACTATTCGGCCCATCAACATAAACATAAACAGAACCTAAAGCAGTAACCAAAACAAGTTGCAAGACAACGGCATGGATGACTAGGCATCCGAGTCTGGCGAAGGAGGAGGGACACCCTTATCCTGCAGACAGCACATGATAGTTTTTAAGGTGCGAGTCACCTTACTGAATTTTCGTTTCATGAAGGCCTCGTTCTCCTCAAGCTTTTGTTTTGCTTCGACTCGGGCCTCCTCGATCTCCTACCTCAAGGCAGCTTAGCCCTCCTCAAGTTGAGCCAAACAGGCTTCCATAGTAGCCCGTTCACCGCCACGTTCCTGGGTGGTAGGAGGAGAGCTCTCAACAGTGTCCTGAGCCTCCTCTTCTTCCTATCCTTCCTCTATCTCATCACCACTTCTTTCCTCACTCTCTTCATCTAGATCAATACTTTCCTCTCCCTCACTATCGGACTCCTCCCCATACTCGTCGAGTCGGGCCTGGCGTCGTCGAGGGCCGATCCCCATGTTGTTAAGCATAGCATCGCTCATGACCCGGATTGGCGCAATATCATCCATGTTAAGTCTATAGCCGACCTCTCGAGTAATCTTACATACAAGACGACCGATCAGGAGTGACACGTCATTCCTGACAGATTGAGCGGTCTGGATTATCTGGAGTAGGGCGAACGTGAGCAGGCACAACTTGTCCTCATGTCCAACCCTGTACAGGAAGTCTACCATCAAACGAGTGCATTCAATGTGGTTGCCCCACTGTAGATACACATTATACATAAAAATGTAGTGAAGCAAATGGAAATCATCTATCAATCTTGTCGATGGGAGGCAATTACCTCGTGTCCAGGGAGCCAGTCGGCCAAAAAGGTATCGTGTGCGGCGATCTCATTCTCTCGCACTCTTAAAAAAACCTCATTGGCGTGTACTTCACCACGTGGAATTCCCATAACCCGGGACACTATGTCCACGTTGATTGTGTAATCCCGCCTTGCGAGGGAAACAGTAAACTGTAGAGGTTCTAGCGATGGATCTCAGATGTGAGCGTAGAAAGCACGAACCTTATTCTCACATGCGTGAGACTTACCTTTAAACATGGGACCCCACTCAACGTCCACCAAGCGGTCCATAATCTGGTGTAGCCTAAACAGCCTCTCATCTACGTGAGCTTCAAGTACAATCCTACGGTCACGAAACTGACCGTATTCGAAGCCTATCGGTAGTGCTCTCTCTATTGGGATTTGGGGATCGAGGTCCGGCTTCGACCTGTGCTCATGGGCGCATGCCCTCCTCCATGGACGGGTTGGGCAACTAGGCCCAGCTTCCTTCGTAGGAGCTCTTCTCTTTCCCATGAGGGAAAGAATGGTAGAAATGGAGAAAATGGCTGTCACTAGCTCGAACAAAGCCATGGAAAGGAAAGGAAATGAGGATATATGATGGTTACTTGGGTTCCCACAAATTTGAGACACCTAATGGGGTTTGAGTGCTCAAATAATGTGAAAGGAGGGAAACAACAACTGTGGAGGGGGGAAAATTTCGAATGAGGGGTGAAGGTGGTGCACAAAAATGGAAGAAGAAGTGATTGGAGGGGGATTTGAGTGAGGGTTTTTGGGTTTTCTTAAAGAAAGAAAGGCTTGGAAGGATGCTTTGAGAGGGAGGGGACAAAATGGGCAAGAAATAGGGGTCCCCATAAAATTTTGTGGGCCCCACATGTGCCTAGGGGTCGGCTCGATGCTAACCCACGTTGGCCCGACAGGCTCGGACAGACCAGACCACGGTGCACCACGGTAGGCGCGGCGCCGCCGCGGTCCTCTGGACTAGGGGCGGTGTCGCCGGGGTAGGGCGGTGGCCACCCCCCTCCCAGGGTGCCATTGATACCCCGAGTCCACCGTGGGTCCCCCTGAATTACGTCCTTTGGCCCCCCGACTCCGCTTCGAGTCGTTTCGGGTCCAAACTACTGAACATTCATATTTCTCAGGTTATTTAAAGTTGAAATGGGTACCTTGTCATCTAAACTCATCAACAGACAGACTAGAAGTGACCCAGGATCACCTCAAGTGATCACAGATGTGTATAAACCCGATCTCAGCGATCGTTTTAGGTGAATTTCGCCAATTGGTGAAACTGGGAAACCTACACTTCTTTCTACGGTTTCTCACACCCACCTAAGTTGAATTTGCGTCAGTGTACGACGTGTGACCATAACCCAGGTCTGGTTTAATCCAAATCATGCTTTGATACCAACTTATAATGCCCTGAAAATCGGGGGTCAAGTAGCAACTCAACTCCCGAGTTCCAAAACATCACTTATACAACATATATGCTTATGATTCAATGTTGTCTGTGTTAGTGCATTAATCATGAGTGGGATTATACTAAAACAGTAATTCATACTCCAGATCAAGTTGTAAAACATAAGCGGAAGACTGAAAGACATAAATACACGTATATAAGTCAAAGATCATGATCGGTCTCCAGAGTATGAATACATCACTGAGTCACCATATATATGTAATAGTCTCAAAAATCAAAATGTCAAAATAGTACAACTACAATGATAATCCCTGTAGCCGCGTCAATCCGGATAGCCTAAGCGAAGCCACCGGAGAACTACATATAAGAGAACTCGTCCTGATCATCGTAGTAGTCAGGCTCCGCCTCAGGGGTCACGCCGTCATCTGAAATCAAGACAGAGTCTGGTTGGTGCTTAAAACACTGTCCCATAACGTGGGAGTGAGTGATTAACTCAGTGGAACAATAAAACAAAGGTTAGCATGTTATTAATTCAATCAAGCAGTAATGATAAAGCAGTAAATCATACATCCCTAAGTACTCTTGTTAATGTAAGAATGGTATGAATGTATGATGCATGCCCTCGCCTACGCACCCTCAGCGACTTCATCTCACGTTCGCGTATGAACAACACTGCCTCAGTGCTTGACCTGCTACGCATGAACGCACGCATAATGCAGTGCATGCATATGATTACCAAGTTCTTATTAGTCCTTTTCATATAGCAGAGTTGGAAAACTAAGGTACCTCCCTTATGTCATTTCCTAAACAGTGATCCATTCTAGGGTCGTGAATCCTAGGAAATCTCATACGATGTTACGGTTTTAGGTCCCTGCAAAGGGCTCGTCACCAAATCAGTGAAGGCCTAGTTTATACTCTAAATGCTACGGAAGGGTTGCCACCTCCACGTAGACTCAGAGTATGCTCGAGGTCACTACAAAGGGCTCACCACCAAATCAGTGTAGGCCGACAGCTCGAATATAGTATCTCATACCACCGTATTCGGCTCACGAGTCTGGGTTGCTCACTGGTCACTACGGGGAGGTTCGTCGCCCCAGCGTAGGCTGATAGCTCGACCACGGTGTCCCATACCACCATGTCTGGCTCATGAGTCTTAGCGGATCGAGGTACCAAGGTTAAATGGGGTTTCACTGGTGAGTTCGGTACCTTAGGTTCAAGCAGTAGCGTCCATACATGGTGAACATACAGTGGCACATCGGGTTACTTGACGGGCTTGACTAGCACGAGCGCACCTAAAGGTGATCGACATGAAGTGCATAAGCTCTCCGTGTGGCCTAACCACTGCCAACAACTTTAGTACGACTCGGGTTCGTCAAACACGTTCTACGTGGTGAATAAATCTCAGCCACGACTTCAAGCCTGTTACCGATTGCCTGGACTATAACATAGCCCCAATCACACTCAATCCTTAACCAGAAAGCATGTAGAGTAATCAGAGCAGAATTAACCAAGTAGTGCAAACATGTTAACAAGCATATTATAAAACACAATGTAAACAGGAAATCCAAACACATACATTTCATAGGTAAGCAATTAAATTAAACAACTTGCATGTAGGAAATCATACACATCTCTAAGGTAGTTGAGAATCTTATCTCAATACCCACCTAAAGAATGAACTCCTAAGTACCTAATCATACAAGCATTTTCACCAACACTTAGACTACACTTCTTTAACATACATAACGTATATTAGCCAAAACATGTATTAGGGCGAATCCTTTCACTGAGGAGTTGTTACACATATATCTAGCATATACATACAGTAGTTAATCATGGCAAACACATTTTCATATTTTGTATGTATACGGTATTTTCTACAAATACGAGGAATACAGTATATTCAACCTAAATAACGTATAACTGAACAATGAAACAGACATCACTTTATGCATGTGAAATAGCATCTACATCAGGAATCTATCATTATCCGGCATTGAAAGCTTTGAAAACCATAACCTATATGTCTATAGTCCGCACCTTATGCCGTAGAACCGTAACGAACTCGACAGAGACTCTAGGTCGTTGTCAATGATGAAATGGCAACCTATATCACGAGTTAAGTCAGCTATCTGGCTACTTGCAACAATTGAAACCCTATAACAGATTAGGGTTAGGTTTTCTTACCTAAGAACGAAGTCAGAATCACCGGAATAACGATTAGATGAGGATGGTTAAGCATGCAGAATGGCAGGGATCGATTCCCAGGAGTGACTCCAACTTCTCTCTCACTTTCTCTCTCTTTACTCTCTTCTCTCTCCTAGGGTTTTCTCAAATTCGTATGGAGTGAATGAGAGAGGGTTTAAGGTCTTTATATGGGCTTAAAACTGATGAAAATGGCCCTAGGGCCAAGGTATACTTAGGTTATGTGCAAAGGGCATCTGCTTCAGCTCAACAGAGCACTTCCAGAGCCCCCCTTAAGCCAAAGGTTGGACTTAAGCTCTCTTATGATGGATCTAGGTCTTGTTAAGTTTTCATTCCAGTCGGGTTTCCAGATCACACGTGGCGGACTAGTTTCAATTCAACGGTCACCGAAACTCGATCAGGGTTACAAGTACACGGGCATGTATGGGAAATGTTCCCTAATCTGAGGGTGTATTTGGGTCAGATTCCGATGATCTGATTGCTTATATCTGGCCTGCAAACGACAAGTCTTAGATTACTTAAATTAGATTTTTATTTCTAAAGGAAACCACGTTTTCTCACACTCTTCACTCCGGGCTCAAGCGAATAGCCCCGGGACACTATCTGAATTTGATTTCCGAGATGGTTATCAATCCCAGCAAGGCGTTCCTAAGTGCTTAGTCTCGTGGTCATCAAACTTTCGACGTGCTGTCCAGATCCGATACGGAGTTTCAATGTGCTCCCGAGAGCAACTGGGTAATGAGATTGATCCTAGATTTTAGGGTAACCTAGCGTGACTGCTTCTACAAGTTTTGGGTCTTGCAGATCGTAATTAAAGTGGATCAAGCAGATTTCGCAGCTAATCTAGTTTAGCACTTAGTTAACTTTGTCTAATTCCTAAAGGATTTGATCCAGAGTGATTTCTGCTTGAGGTGGTACTCGGGTCTTTGTACAAAATTTTTCAAGACGTTAAATCACATAGGCCTCATATACATCACATTAGGCCTTAAACACGGACCGAATGCTTATCACAATGGGCCTCAAATACAGGTCGCATATACATCACATTGGGCCTCGACAATTGGCCTCGTCAATCAGGATCGACCTCGACAATCGACCTCGATAATCCGAATCGACTTCGATACTTGGCCTCGACAATCGGAATCGGAATCAGCCACGACACTCGGAATCAAAATCAGCCTCAACAATCAGCCTCGACAATTGGAATCAACCTCGGTAATCGGCCACGTCAATCAGAATCAGAATCGGCCTCAACAATCGGCCTTGACAATCAGAATCGGTATCGACAATTGGAATCAACCTCGATAATCGGCCTCGACAAATAGAATCAGAATCAGCCTCAACAATCAGCCTTGACAATCGGAGTCAGAATCAACAATCGAAATCGGTCTCAACAATCAGCCTCGACAATCGGAGTCAAAATCGACAATCGGAATCGGCCTCGACAATCGGAATCAGAATCGGCCTCGATAATCAGAATCATCCTTAACAATTGCAGTCGGAATCGACAATCAAAATCGGCCTCAACAATCGGAGTCAGAATCGACAATCGAAATCGGCCTTGATAATCGGCCTCGACAATCTGAATCGGCTTCGATAATCGGCCTCGACAATCAGAATCGAAATTGGCCTCAACAATCGGAAGCAGCCTCGTTAATCGGAAACGGAATCGGCCTCAACAATTGGAAACGGAATTGGCCTCAACAATCGGAATCGACCTCGACAATCGGAATCGGCCGAACAAGGCTTAAGGGAAGGTCACAATGTGGACATTAAACCATCATTGCCAGTCAATGTGGACATTTAACCAACATCGCTCCCAAGGAGTGGCCCTCATAAGACCAAACGTATAGTGGGCCCACGACCTCACACGAGGGCCTAATATTCATCATCATGGGCCTTACTTAAGGACCCCAAATACATCAAATGTGCCGTATCAAATGGGCCAAATCATATGAGCCAAATCAAATGGGCTAAATCACATGGGCCAGAAATGCATCTCAATGGGCCTCATCATATGGTTCATAAATACATCACATCAGGCCTTGCCCATGGGCCTCGAATACATCACAATGGGCCATAACCCATGGGCTTCAAATACATCACAATGGGCCTCAACCCATGGGCCCTGAATATGTCATATTAAGCCTCTCAAATACAACAGGTGGGCCGCACTACTTGGGCCGCACCATTCATTCATCTATAGATGTTATTTTAGAGCATTATTCAAACAATGAATCAGATCAAAAGATCATCTGGACCATACCACAAATAACAGTGGTGATAATGATTTCCACTGTTAAAATTTAAAGGGGCCCACCACAGCGTTTATTTTCCATCCAGTCAGTTCATAAGGTCACAAGGACCTGAACTGAGAGGAAAAAATAAATAACATATTGGTTCGAAACTTTTATAACACAAAGGGTTTCAATAGTGGATGTTCAACTCCATTGTTTGCAATGTGGTCCGCATGATACTAGATCTGCCTTATTTTAGTCTCAAGCCTTGAGACCATCTTGCCAAATAGATAGATGGTTTAGATGCAACACATACAACAGAGGGCCCCACAGGACTGTTGACATCATGGGGCCCACTAATGGGCAACATGGATAAAGCACATACATTGTGGTGGGGTCCATGCATGTGGCTGTCCACCAAATGAATGAACGGTTTGGATGAAAAACATCCATCATGGTAGGGCCGTACCTGACACTCTAAATAGGTGGACGGTTGGGATGTCACCAAGGTGGGCCCCACGTCCCCTTTCATAATGGACGGATGGTGTGGATTTCAACTCACACATTGTGGTGAAATCCCACAGAACTTGCTGATGCACAACAGCTAAGTAGCTGCATGGATTACTAGCCCACCGTCTAGATGATGGACGGTGGGATATAACGCATGCATCATGGTGGAGCTCACACGCGTGGCCCACAAAGGTATGGACGGACGGTCTGGATTACGACTAGATCCAACTGTCCAGCTGACATCTAAATCAACAACTGGTATACTGATAGACCAACCAATCTACTTCCATCAAATGGGTGGGTCCCATGTGGGGCCCACCAAATAATATATAAATATATTTTAGTATATATATTATATATTATATATATACTTATATATACACTCCAGCGTCCTGGCCTGGACGCTGAATGGACCGTGATATAACACATGTATTGTGTGGTCCATGGTCCCGCGTCTAGCAGATAAATGGCTGGACGAACACGTGAATTGAGGAGGGTCCACACGTGGTGGCCCACCAGGAACTTTGCATCAAGCTAATAGTTATGTTTTCCTTCATCCAGGCCTATCCAGACGGACGGGCAGCGATTCCATCCACTGGACAGTCCAGCAAGATGGGCCCACTGCATGGACCGCATGGATATGACGCACACTTCAAGATGGGCCATACCATCAGGAAAGAGAGAGAAATAGAGAGAGATAGAGAGAGACGGTGAGATGGAGGGACCCCGCCACTATGGGCCCCTCCTGATTACAATACATACATTAAAATGGGTCCCGCATACAAGTGGGCCTCAAATCATGAAATCGACGGTAGAAACTCAAAGATCACCCACTAGATAAACACCCACCTTTGATCTTCTTGGACCTCTTTTTCCATCAACGCATCCTAGAGCTCCGAGGGATGCATTTCAACGGTGGAGATGATCATTGAATAGTGGAGATAGGAGGTAGGAAGGTGGGCCACACTAGCTCTCTCATGGGAGCCATGGACGTTGGACTCTCATGGAGTTGCTTGAAAATGGAGAGAGAGAATGAGAGAGAGAGAGGGGTGATGGGAGAGAAGGAAGGGTGAGCGATGGGGTGTGATGGGTGATGGATGTGTACTTGTGTAAGGGAGAGAGTTAATTTTAAGTAAGGTTGTGTAAGAGAGGGATGGGTAGGGTTGCTTGTACTTGATTGATGGATTGATGTGATGTTTCGTAGAGATTCTCTCAGAATTACAACATGCGGTATTTTTCTCAAACTGAACGTGGGCCCACATCTCCTGCCTCGGGTATCGCCTTGGCGTGCGAGACGCAGCATGGGAACCGCAACAATGGCGCGGTTGCAAAGGTACAAGTCTCGGGTCGAGCTGACTCTGATATAAGGGACATGACTCAATATTGCGCACAAATGCCGATAACAAATCGTAGGTCATCGAAATTTGACCAGGAGGACCGCGGAGGCCTATGGAATGGTACGAGCTACGATACGGGTCTAACATCGATAATAAAAATCGGCCTCGACAATCGAAATCAGCCTAACAAAGGGCCTAAGGGCAGATAACAATGTGGACATTCAACCATCATTGCCCATCAATGTGGACATTTAACCAACATTGCTCCCAAGGAGTGGCCCACAAGAGCCAAACGTATCGTGGGCCCATGGCCTCACACAAGGACCTAATACACATCACTATAGGTCTCACTCATGGGCCGCATCAACGGACCACACTATTGGGCCGATAAACATCAAGTGGGTCGCATCAACGGGCCGATAAACATCAAGTGGGCTGCATCACATGAGCCACACTAATGGGCCTCATACATATCAAGTGGGCTGCATTAATGGGCCTCATACACATCAAGTGGGTTGCATTAATGGGCCTCACACATATCAAGTGGGCTGCATTAATGGGCCACACTAATGGGTCGAAAATACATCACAATGGGCTGGGCCCATGGGCCTTGGATACATCACAATGGGCCTCATCCCATGGGCCTCCAATAAATCACAATGGGCCGCGCTCATGGACCTCGGATACATCACAATGGGCCTCATCCCATGGGCCTTGTGTACATTAAGTTGGGCTTCATCATATGGACTTCAAATACAAAACAGGTGGGCCCCATCACATGGGCCAAAAATCAAACAGGTGGGCCCCACACATGGGCCAAAAATACATCATGATGGGCCACACTAATGGGCCTCAAATGGGCTTGGACCACACTAGAAATCATTTCAATAGTTGTAGGTGTAACATGTGTATCACTGTACACTATCTTTCCATTGGGCACATGGCCCACTAATGATGATCAGCACTGTCGAAACATTGTCCAGGTAAATCAGCACCATCCAAACATTTTCCAAGTAAATCAGCACCGTCCAAACATTTCCCATGAAAATCAGCACTGTCCAAAACCGTCCAGACCCTCTAGACGGTGTGGATGGAACAGACACATCACAGTCAGGCTCACAACACCGTCCAAACACGTCCAGCACTGTCTGGACGGTGTGGATGAAACAAATACATCATGGGTGGGGTCCATGTCCTTAAACGGACGGATGGCTTAGATATATCACAACCTTATGATGGGACTACAGAACTTGCTGTCCTCAAAGCAGCAGCTAGCTGGTGGGGCCAAGAAATGGACGGTTTAGATGTAAACCTCAAGATCAGACCCTCAGCTTGCTGGCATTAATACAACAGCAAAAAAAAAGCGGGGGTCCACACGTCCTCATGGACGGTTAGATATAACACATGCTTAATGATCAGACTCACCATCCATATGTCTGGACAGTTTGGATCTGAAGCACATACACCGAGGTAGTCCCCACGTGGTGGGGATACAACACATAGGTCAGGGCCTCATCGTCCCCCACTGGATGGTGAATGGCATGGATATAAGTCATACATAAGGTGGGTCCACACATGTGGGACCTACCAGCCCTTATTTTATTATTTATTATTTATTATTATTTTATTATATACACCAGCCAATCCACTTCCACTCCTCCATGGGTGGGTCCCACGTAGGGCCCACCATAATGTATTAGATAATAATAATTTATTTATTTTTTAAAGGGAAAGCAATGTCTAGGCCTGGACGGCCTGGATATTACGTCATGGTGGGCCTCACATGCTGCCATGGTGGGGTCCACGTCTAATGAATAGATGGCTAGGATATAACATATACCTTCTAGTGGGATCCACCGTCCATGTGGCTGGATGGTGTGGATCTCACATGCCACATGGTGGGCCACACATTAAAGAGAGAGAGAGAAAGGGAGAGAGATAGAGAGAGAAAAACATGAGACGAGGAGCGGATATAGGAGGGGCCTCGTCACTATAGACCCCTCTTGATCACAACACATACAAAAAAATGGGTCCCATCATATGTTGGCCCTCAAATCATAATAATCAACGGTTAAAAAATCATAAAATCACCTACCTTTGATCTTCTTGGACTTCTCCTCATCTTAGCTCTAATGGGACATGATTCAACGGTTGAGATTGATTATGGAAGGTGGGATTGAGTGGTAGGAAGTGGGCGACACCTTGCTCTATCCATGGAGCTTAGAGCTTGGACGTGGGTTGCTTGCTTGAAAAGTGGAGAAATGAGAGAGAGAGGATGGATGGGTGTGAGTGATGGAGTGATGGGGAGAGGGATTGGTGAAGTGATGGAAGTTGACTTTTTGGGGTTTTTGTACTTGGGATGGGATAGAGTAATGGGTTGAGTGATGGGTGTACTTTTGACAAGTGAGGTGATTGATGTGATGGATTCTCTTGGGATTACAAAACGTGGTGTTTTCCTCGAATTGAACGTGGGCCCACATCTCTTAGCCCAGGTATCGCCTCGGCGTGCGAGATGCGATGTTGGGACTGTAATGATGGCGTGATTGATCTGAAGCACATACACCGAGGTAGTCCCCACGTGGTGGGGATACAACACATAGGTCAGGGCCTCATCGTCCCCCACTGGATGGTGAATGGCATGGATATAAGTCATACATAAGGTGGGTCCACACATGTGGGACCTACCAGCCCTTATTTTATTATTTATTATTTATTATTTATTATTATTTTATTATATACACCAGCCAATCCACTTCCACTCCTCCATGGGTGGGTCCCACGTAGGGCCCACCATAATGTATTAGATAATAATAATTTATTTATTTTTTAAAGGGAAAGCAATGTCTAGGCCTGGACGGCCTGGATATTACGTCATGGTGGGCCTCACATGCTGCCATGGTGGGGTCCACGTCTAATGAATAGATGGCTAGGATATAACATATACCTTCTAGTGGGATCCACCGTCCATGTGGCTGGATGGTGTGGATCTCACATGCCACATGGTGGGCCACACATTAAAGAGAGAGAGAGAAAGGGAGAGAGATAGAGAGAGAAAAACATGAGACGAGGAGCGGATATAGGAGGGGCCCCGTCACTATAGACCCCTCTTGATCACAACACATACAAAAAAATGGGTCCCATCATATGTTGGCCCTCAAATCATAATAATCAACGGTTGAAAAATCATAAAATCACCTACCTTTGATCTTCTTGGACTTCTCCTCATCTTAGCTCTAATGGGACATGATTCAACGGTTGAGATTGATTATGGAAGGTGGGATTGAGTGGTAGGAAGTGGGCGACACCTTGCTCTATCCATGGAGCTTAGAGCTTGGACGTGGGTTGCTTGCTTGAAAAGTGGAGAAATGAGAGAGAGAGGATGGATGGGTGTGAGTGATGGAGTGATGGGGAGAGGGATTGGTGAAGTGATGGAAGTTGACTTTTTGGGGTTTTTGTACTTGGGATGGGATAGAGTAATGGGTCGAGTGATGGGTGTACTTTTGACAAGTGAGGTGATTGATGTGATGGATTCTCTTGGGATTACAAAACGTGGTGTTTTCCTCGAATTGAACGTGGGCCCACATCTCTTAGCCCAGGTATCGCCTCGGCGTGCGAGATGCGATGTTGGGACTGTAATGATGGCGTGAAATATAGGACACGACTCAAGATCGCGTGCAAATGCCGATAACAGATCGCGGGTTACCGGAATTCGACTGGGAGCATCGCAGAGGCCTACGGAACGGTATGGGCTAGGATACTAGTCTTACAGCTCTCCCCTCCTAATAAAAATTTCATCCTCAAAATTTATAGAACGGACAAGGGAAGAGGAAACATCATCAAGTATGTATGTAAAGAATCAATCAATCTACAAAAGGATGAAGATAGTGCTCTCTAATCTCAACCTTACCCTCTCAAGATGCAT
This sequence comes from Magnolia changhungtana, assembly GCA_030180095.1. Classification (NCBI taxonomy): domain Eukaryota; kingdom Viridiplantae; phylum Streptophyta; class Magnoliopsida; order Magnoliales; family Magnoliaceae; genus Magnolia; species Magnolia changhungtana. The sequence continues at coordinate 3,719,889 of JASAUF010000525.1, forward strand.
CATCAACACTATGGTCACCCCGCTAATCCTCGGATCCCATATTAGAAACGACTGAAACTGAAATACTATGCAACCTCACAATCTCAACGGTAATGAGCTATATCAGAAAATCTCTAAGTTATTCGAACTCAGGGACCTAATCATTCTAATTTCTCAATAATCATACAGTGTAGGGTAGTTATCAGTATATATGTGATGTTATCTTCAGGTATTCCCAAGTTATGCTCTGATACCATCTTTTATCACGCCCTAAACCCGGAAACTGGGCTTATAAAATTTTTGATTGCCGAATCAGGTGCCGACAGCCTCCGTAGTACCCCATTCTCGGCTCTTAGCACCCATACACCAGGTTCCGTTCCTGGGATCTTACAAGGAGGATTTTCCTACATACGTTTGTTTCATAACTACAAGTTTACCCAAATCACAAAGGCAACGTCATCATCACATATCCACTAATATAAACATTTGAATACAGTGCTGAAAGGAAAATACATATGTCGAAATCAAAACTCCAAAAGACCGCTGCACGCTCCATGCTCAATGCTGCTGCAACTTGACGCCACATGTATGCATATATTGTGTATAAGCTTATAGAAAGCTTAGAGGGTGGTGAAAGTGTGTGCACAAGGTAAGTGTCAAGTATACAATACAGGTCCATAAATCATACAATGTCAGAAATTCTAGCAAGATCATGAATCCATGAATACTATCAGCCGTACCAAGGCTATGCGATGCAAGGCATGAATGCTAACGACCAAATCAAGGCTATGCGATATAAAAACGTAATAAGCCAATATCATATACTGAGAATGCAAAGCAATATGCAAATCCTGCTAAGTCCGTCTAGACCAAATAAGTGCTGGAACATAACAACCCAAAATGCCATATGCCACGGATGTAATGCAATATGTGATGCAAATGAAATGACCAAGTTGGAGTGTGAAGTCGGGATGATAGTACGTAGTATCGCAGGCTACGAGGTCCACCACAAGGGACTGCTATCCAAACCAGTCCCATACCTAAATTTGGATAGTCAGACTTAATGTGGTAAACTCCTAATCTCAAGTTAGTCGCGCGCCCTAATCAAAATCCTGGCCATTACGAAAGTACACGTAACAAAAGTTGTACACCACCAGCCTGAGTGGATAGTGAATGAATGAATGAATAAGTATGCAACTCCTCCTCAATAAGTCCACATATCAACACCGTACATCACTGGGATCATCACCGGGGTCTAGTACACTCTGCATGCAATCGCCGCCCACTGGATGAGCAACCATATAAGTGGAAGAGACCTCACTATCTGCCTGGCCAGTAGTCAACCAATATCTACCCGACAGGTCGATAGTGGACCCAATCACAAGATGGTCAAACTCAGCCTAGTTTGCTCACTACCCTCGGGCAGGTAAGCCCACCACCCCTTCCCAACCGACTACGACACAGTGGGAGACGCGGCTTGCTGGTATTCGACACTCGGGCACTAATGTATCCACTCGGTCTTGACCTTGGGGCATCTCCTGGCCTCGGAGGTTTAGAGATTTTCACCCAGGGCCATCTATGGCTGCACGATGCTAGTAACAGATTTTCGGTGTCCAATCTGGCCATCCACGACATGCTTGTGGAGGCTACGGCCCTGATGTCACTAGGGCATACAGTAATCACAACATACAATGTAAGATGTACGAGTTATACGATCCAGTCATGCATCAATCCTGTGCATACTGTGCACTCATGTGAGATAACCTCCTCCTACCAGGGAGTCTCATAATAACCTGCCTAATGACATATGCAATGGTCAACTATATCTCCTAAAAAACATGCAGATGATGCGTATAGGCATATATCATGATGCTATGTTGTCACATACTCATAATCAGTACCAACAACCGACACCGATGATCAGCATCGATAATCAGCCTATACAATAGGCCTCGACAATTAGAATCGGCCTCGACAATCGAATCGCCCTTGACAATCGGAATCGGCCTTGACAATCGGAATCGGTCTCGACAATCAGAATCGACCTCAACAATCGGAATAGGCCTTGATAATCGGAATTGGCCTAAACAATCAGAATTGGCCTCGATAATCAGAATCGGCCTCGACAATCAGAATTAGCCTCGACAATCGGGAATTAGCCTTGTCAATCAGCCTCGACAATCAGAATTGACCTCGATAATTGGAATCGGCCTCGACAATCGAAATTGTCCTTGATAATAAAAATCGGCCTCGATAATCAGAATCAGCTTAACAAAGGGCATAAGGGCAGGTCACAATGTGGACAATCAACCATCATTACCCATCAATGTGGACATTTAACCAACATTGCTCCCAAGGAGTGGCCCATATAGAGCTAAACGTATCGTGGGCCCATGGCCTTACACAAGGACGTAATACACATCACTATGGGCCTCACTTATGGGCCACACCAACGGGCCGCACCAATGGGTTGATAAACATCAAGTGGGTCGCATCAACGGGCCACACCAATGGGCCGATAAACATCAAGTGGGTCGTATTAATGGGCCTCATACATATCAAGTGGGCTGCATCAATGGGCCGCACTAATGGGTCTTATACACATCAAGTGGGCTGCATTAATGAGCCGTACTAATGGGCCGCACACACATCAAGTGGGCTGCATCAATGAGCCGCACTAATGGGTTGGAAATACATCACAATGGGCCTCAGATACATCACAATGGGCCTCATCCCATGGGCCTCTAACATATCACAATGGACCACGCTCATGGGCCTCAGATACATCACAATGGGCCTCATCTCATGGGCCTCCAACATATCACAATGGGCCTCGTGTACATTAAGTCGGGCCTCATAATATGTGCTTCAAATACAAAACAGGTGGGCCCCATCACATGGGCAAAAAATACAAACAGGTGGGCCCCCCACATGGGCTAAAAATACATCATGATGGGCCGCACCAATGGGCCTCAAATGGGTACCACACAAAAAATCATTTCAATAGTTGTAGGTGTAACATGCGTATCACTGTACACTATCATTCCATGGGGCACATGGCCACTAATGATGATCAGCACTGTCCAAACATTGTCCAGGTAAATCAGCACCATCCAAACATTTCCCATGTAAATCAACACCGTCTAAACATTGTACAGCACCTTCCAAACACTATCCAACACCATTCAAACCCTCTGGACAGTGTGGATGGAACCAATACATCACGGTCAGGCTCACAACACCGTCCAAACACGTCCAGCACTGTCTGGACGGTGTGGATGAAATAAATACATCATGAGTGGGGTCTGTGTCCTTAAACGGACGAATGGCTTAGATATATCACAACCTCATGATGGGATTACAGAACTAGCTGTCCTCAAAGCAGCAGCTAGCTGGTGGGGCTAAGAAATGGACAGTTTAGATGCAAACCTTAAGATCAGACCCTCAGCTTGCCGGCGTTAATACAGCAGCAGAAAAAAGCTGGGGTCCACACATCCTCATGGATGGTTAGATATAACACATGCCTAATGATCAGACCCACCGTCTAGATGTTTGGACGGTGTGGATCTGAAGCACATACAACGAGGTAGTCCCCACGTGGTGGGGATACAACACATAGGTCAGGGCCTCACCATCCCTCACTGGACAGTGGATGGCATGGATATAAGTCATACATAAGGTGGGTCCACACGTGTGGGACCCACCAACCCTTATTTTATTATATACACCAGCTAATCCACTTTCACTCCTCCATGGGTGGGTCCCACATAGGAACCACCATAATATATTATATAATAATATTTTATTTATTTTATTATTATTATTATTATTTATTTTTTTAAAGGGACAACAACGTCCAAGCTTGGATGGCCTGGATATTACGTCATGGTGGGCCCCACATGCTGCCATGGTGGGGTCAACGTCCAATGAATGGACGGCTAGGATTAACATATACCTTATGGTGGGATCCACCATCCACATGGCTGGACGGTGTGGATCTCACATGCCACATGGTGGGCCACACATCAATGAGAGAGAGGGAGAGAGATATAGAGAGAGAAACGTGAGACAGGAGCGGATATGGGAGGGGCCCCACCACTATGGACCCCTCTTGATCACGACACAGAACAAAATGGGTCCCATCTTATGTGGGCCTTAAAATCACAATAATCAATGGTTAAAAAATCATAAAATCACCCACCTTTGATCTTCTTGGACTTCTCCTCATCTTAGCTCCAATGGGACATGATTTAATGGTTGAGATTGATTATGGAGGGTGGGATTAGGTGGCAGGAAGTGGGCCACACCTAGCTCTATCCATGGAGCTTGGAGCTTGGACGTGGCTTGCTTGCTTGAAAATGGAGAAAATGAGAGAGAGAGAGAGAGGATGGATGAGTGTGAGTAGTGATGGGGAGAGGGATGGGTGAAGTGATGAAAAGTTGACTTTTTGGGGTTGCTTTTGTACTTGGGGATGGGATAGAGTAATGGGTTGAGTGATGGGTGTACTTTTGACAAGTGAGGTGATTGATGTGATGGATTCTCTTGGGATTACAGAACGCTATGTTTTCCTCCAAGTGAACGTGGGCCCACATCTCCTGGCCCGGGTATCATCTTAGCGTGTGAGACGCGGCGTTGGAACTGCAACGATGGTGCAGTCATAAGGATACAAGTCTTAGGTTGAGCTGACTCTAGAATACAGGATATGATTCAGGATTGCACGTAAATGCAGATAACAGATCGTGGGTCACCAGAATTCGACTGAGAGGACGGCAGAGGCCTATGGAATGGTACAGGCTAGAATACGGGTCTTATAGCACTAATGAGGCTCATATATATCAAGTGGGTCGTGCCATCTACATCATTCACTTATTTTTATAGATCATTTTAGGGCATTCCCAAAAGAATGAATCATATCGAAAGATCATCTGGACCATACCACAAATAGTAGTGGAGATAATGATTTTCACGGTTTAAAAATTCCTGGGCCCACCATCACATTTATTTTCGATCCAGTCTGTTCATAAGGTCACAAAGACCTGGTTGAGAGGAAAAACAAATATCATTTTGATCCAACACTGCTGTGGTCCTAAAAGGATTTCAATGGTAGGCATTCATCTCTCCATGGTTTTCTGTAGTGTGGTCCAGCTGATAGATTTGCCTCATTTTTAGTCTCAGGCCTAAGACGAGCTGGCCAATTAAATGGACGATTTGATGTGACACATACATCATGCTGGACCCGCAGAACTTGCTGACGTTAGTACAACAGGTATATAGGTGGGGTCCACATATATGGATGGTGTGAATAAAACACACACATCATGTGGGGTCCATGCAAATGGACGGTGTGGACGAGATCCACAGAACTCTTTGGTGTCAATACAGTAGCCCCGGGCTGCTCGTCCAGTAGCTGGACGGTTTAGATGTAAAACAGATGGACGGTGGCTGGATATAACATATACATTATGGTGTGGGTCTCACCGTCTAGACATCTGGATCGTGTGGATTTAACCCATACGTCACGGTGGCTCCACATGACACCGTCCAGCAATGGACGGTGTTGATAACACATGGATGAAACACATATATCATGTGTGGGGTCCATGGGACTTCCTGCTGTAATACAGCAGCTATAAGCTAGTGTGAGACGCACCAGCCAATTCATTTCAAAAGCAAGTGGGTCCCACGTGGGGTCCACCAGATATATATGTTATTTATATACCATATATTTTTATATATAATATAATATAATATCATTTTGAAATTATTATTATTATTACTTTTTAAACGCATGCCAACATCCAGCGTCCTGGACGGACGGTCTGGATGCAAGGCATATACATTAAGTGCGGCCCCACACGTGGGGTGGGTCCCACCATTTCAACGGTGGACGTCAATCCTCTCTAGTTGCAGCATGGTTCATTTGAGCTCGTATCTTCCTCTGCTGGGTAGAGGATGGACGGTGTGAGGCAGCAAGGTGGGGGTCCACGTGAGTGGCCCACCAGCTGCAGCATCAAGCTGGTACTTATGTTTTCCCTACATACAGTTCACCAGCGTCTGCTGCTGGACATCCAATAACTGGATGGTCTGGATGTAAATCACATACATTACAGTGTGACCCACGGTCTTAGCTGACGCTGCATAGCAGATGAATGGTTTGGCTATAACACATCCCTCACGGTGGGGCCCACTGTCCAGTCAGTGGAGGGTTGGGATAAAATACATAATATCAAGGTGGGCCCCCACCCACACGTGCAGCACGTGTGGGTGGGTCCCACGTCCATCAAAGGAATGGACAACTTGCATAAAACGCATACATCATAGGTGGCCCACCATCCAGATTTGCTGGACAGTGTGAATACAATAAATACAGCAAGGGGGTGGGCCCACATGATAGATGGACGGTTTGGATCAATGCACACAACATGGTGGTGGGCCACAGGGGTCCGGATTAAGATGATGTTTATTTCCCTTCATCTGGGCTTGTTCAAAACAGATGACCTGGATGTAACAGGTGGGTCTCACCATCCAGATCTGTTAGACGGTGTGGATTCACACGTTCATCAGGTGGGCCACAATAGGAAAGAGAGAGAGAGAGAGAGAGAGAGAGAGAGAGAGAGAGAGAGAGAGAGATCGGAATAGTAGAGGGACCCCGCCACTATGGGCCCCTCTTTGATACAAATCATACATCAAGATGGGTCCCACCACAAGTGGGCCCTCAAATCATCAAATCTAAGCAAAATTATAAATCTAATCCTAGAAAACACCCACCTTAGATATCTTCTTCTTGGATCAATGGCAAGCTAAGCTCCTCGGCTTCGACTTTGATGGAGGTTGATGAAGTTTGGATGGTAGGGAGTGGGCCACACCTAGCTTTCTCTCTTTTTTCATGGAAAGGCTTGGACGTTGGTTGCTTGGGAGTGAAGAAAGAAAGAGGGAGGGAGAGAGGAGATGGGATGGAGTGATGGATGGGAGAGAGGGATGGGTGAAGTGATGGAAAGTTTGACTTTTGGGGTTGCTTTTGTACTTGGGGATGGGATAGAGTAATGGGTTGAGTGATGGGTGTACTTTGACAAGTGAGGTGATTGATGTGATGTTTTAGGTAGAGATTCTCTTAGGTTTATAAAGCGCAGTGTTTCTTCGAAATATGCGCGGCACACATCTCCTGGCCCGGGTATCGCATCGGTGTACGAGACACGGTGTCGAAATCGCGATCGTAGAGCTGACTCTAAAATACGGGATACGACTCACGGTCGCACACAAATGCTATATATGCATCGCGAGCCGCCGGAATTCGACCGGGAGGACCGCGGAAGCATACGGAACGGTATAGGCTAGGATACGGGTTTCACAAAGAAGAAGGTGGGCGAATAGAGAAGACACCATCCAACCCACACCACACAAGTGTTGCCTTCACATTGTGGATTGACCCTTCAATATCTAATTTCAGCCATTGATTTTGGAGAGCAGACCATTTTATTCTTAAGCATCGAATGGTAGACACCAATCAGATGGTTATGATCATGAGCTAGTGTTATTTATGGGTTATGTTCTATCCACAATAGGACCTATGATGATGGCCCTTGTACATTACTAGTACTGTAATGCCTTAAAAATCGGGGGTCGAGCATAGGTTCGACTCCCGAGTTCTAACACATCACTTATGCAACATAGATAATGATGATTGAATGTTGACCATGTTAGTGCATTAAACATGAGTGAGATTAAGCTAAATCAGTATATCATACTCCAGAGACAATTGAATCACGCAAGCGGAAGATTATCATAGATAGATAATGAACATATAAGTTGTAGTATGTTTCTAAAGTATAAACACATCCCAGGTGAAAAATTACAAGTATCGATTCAAAATACAAAATGTCAAAAATTTGATGGTCCTCTATGATGTATAAGCCTTGAAGCCCCGTCGATTGAGAACGGTCACATGAACCCGCCTGAATACTGCATGTACGAGAATGTCTCCTTGTCCTCACAAAAGTCCGGCTCTTCCTCAGGAGTCATGTCGTCATCTGAAATCAAGACAGAGTCTGACTGGTGTTTAAAATACCGTCCCGTAATGTGGGAGATTAACTCAGTGGAACTATACAGTAAAGGTTAACATGTTATCAATTCAGTCAAGCAGTAATGATAAAGCAGTAAAATCAAATATCCCTAAATACTCTTATTAATGTAAGAATGATATGAACAATGATGCGTGCCCTCGCCTACACTCCTTCGTGCGACACCATCTTACGGTCGCGACATACTTTCTTCCCTTTGTGCTCTTCAACCAGGAGCACATGCAGTGCGATGTTATGAGTGTGATTACCGAGTTCTTATTAGTCCTTTTCATACAGCAGGATTGGGAAACTAAGGTACCTCCCTTATGTCATTCCCCAAATAATGATCCATTCTACGGTCGTCAGTCCTAGGAAATCCCATATGATGTTGCGGTTCTAAGTCGCTGCAAAGGGCTCGTCACCTAATTAGTGCAGGCCTAGTTTATACACTTGTTGCTACGGAAGGGTTGTCGCCCCCACATAGACTTAGAGTATGCCCGAGGTCACTACAAAGGGCTCGTCACCTTATTAGTGTAGGCCGACAACTCGAATACAGTCTCCCATACCACCATATTTGGCTCACGAGGTGATGTAGCTCATTGGTCACTACGGGGAGTCTCGTCGCTCTAGCGTAGGCCGACAGCTCAACCACAGTGTCCTATACCACCATGTCCGGCTCATGAGTCTTAGCGGATCGAGGTACCAAGGTTAACGGGGTTTCCACTGGTGAGTTTGGTACCTTAGGTTTAAGAAGTAGCATCCATACATGGTGAACATACATCGGACAAATCGGGTTACTGGACGAGCTCGACTATTACGAGCACACCTGAAGTTGATCGACATGAAGTGCGTAAACACTTCGTGTGGCCTAACCACTGCCGACAACTTTAGTATGGCTCGGGTTCATCAAACACGTCCTACGTGGTGAATGAATCTCAGCCACGAACTCAAAGCCTGTTACCAATTGCCTGGATTATACTGTAGTCCCAAATACATTCAATCCTTAACCAGTAACTAAGTAGTTCAAACATGTTAACAAGCATGTTATAAAACACAACTTAAACAGGAAATCCAAACACATACATTTCATAAGTAAGCGATTAAACTAAATAACTTGCATGGAGGAAATCATACACATCCCTAAGGTAGTTGAGAATCCTATCTCAACACCCACCTAAAGCACTATCTCCTAAGTACTTACTCATACAAGCATTTTTACAAACACTTAGACTACACTTATTAACATACATAACGTATGTTGGCCAAAACATGTATTAGGACTAATCCTTTCACCGAGGAGTTGTTACACATATAACTAGCATATGCACACAGTAGTTAATCATGGAAAGCATACTTTCATATTTCGTACGTATACGGTATTTTCTACAAATACACAGAATACACTAAAATCCACAAATTTCATATATAACTGAAACGCAAAACAAACATCACATTTTGCATGTGAAATAACATCCACATCAGGAATCTATCATTATTCGACATTGAAAGCTTTGAAAACCATAACCTATATGTCTATAGTCCACACCTTACGCCGGTAGACGTGTAACGAACTTAGTTCGTACACCCATGCTTCGTCTACGGCACAACAACAACCTATTACATGAAATAAGTTAGCTATTTCACCATTTCAACTATTAGAAACCCTAGAACGGATTAGAGTTAGGTTTTTTAACCTAAGAACGGGATCGGTATCGCCAGTAGAGCGATACGGAAGTGGTGGTAAGGCATGTGGAGTAGCAGTGATCGAATCCCAAGAGTGACTCCAACTTCTCTCTCACTTTCTCTCTCTTTACTCTCTTCTCTCTCCTAGGGTTTTTACCAAATTCATATGGAGTGAATGAGAGAGGGTTTAAGGTCCTTATATAGGCCTAAAATTGATGGAAATGACCCTAGGGCCAAGGTATACTTAGGTTATAGCCAAAGGAGGCTTGTTCTGATCCAACGGAGTGCTTTTGGAGGCCCCCTTTCTATGTTCGGTCGGACTTAAGCTCCCTGACCATGGATCTAGGTCTAGTTAAGTTTTCAGTCCGATCGGATTTACAGATTGACCGCGACGGACTAGTTTCCGTTCAACGGTTACCAAAACTCGATCAGGGCCACGATTACACTACCATGTATGGGAAATTTCTCCTGATCCAAGGGTGTATTTGGGTCAGATTCTGATGGTCTGAATCCTTATATTCAGCCCACAAGCGACAAGTCTCAGATTACTTAAATTTAGAATTTTATTTCTAAGATATCCACGTTTCTCACACACTTTACTCCGAGCTCAAGCGAATAGCTTCGGGATACTATCTGGACTTGATTTCCGAGGTGGTTGTCAAGTCTAGTAATGCGGTCTTAATTATATAATTTTGTAGTAATCGGACTTTCGACGTGCGGTTCAGGTCGGAAGGAAGTTTCAATGTGCTCCTGAGAGCAACTGGGTAATGAGATTGATCCTAAATTTCAGGGTAATGTAGCATCAATGATTCTACAAGTTTTGGATTTTGCAGTTCGTATTTAAAGTGGATTAAGTGGATTTCGTAGCTAATCTAGTTTACCACCTAGTTAAACTTGTCTAATTTCTAAAGAATTTGGTCCTGAGTGATTTCTGCCTGAGGTGGTACTCGGCTCTTTGTACGGAATTTTTCGAGTCGTTACAATCTACCCCCCTTAATGAAAAATTTCATCCTCAAAATTAGTACCTTTTCATACTCCTCGAGAATCTAAGGGTAGTTCTTTCAAACCTCGGCTTCTGTCTCCCACGTAGCCTCTTCCTCAGTATGATGTGTCCACAGTACCTTCACCAATGGGATAACCTTGCTACGCAATACCTTCTCCTTCCTATTTAAGATATGCGTCGGTCGCAGTATATATGTAGCATCCTCGTTGAACTGTACCTGCTCCCATCTAATAATGTGGGAAGGATCAAGAACGAATTTCTTTAGTATAGATACATGAAATACGTTGTGCACGCCCGCAAGTGGTGTGGGCAGAGCAAGGCGGTATGCTACCACACCCACTCAATCAAGTATCTGAAATGGGCCAATGAACTGCAGTGTAAGCTTCCCTTTCTTGACAAAACGCAGGACTCCCCTCATGGGGAAAACTCGGAGGAATACATGGTCCCCAACTTCAAACTCTAGTGGTCACCACCTCGTATCGGCATAACTCTTCTGTCTACTCGGGGCTGTTAGAAGTCGACGCCTGATAATATCTATCTTTTCTAAGGTCGCCTGTACTAACTCTGGGCTAATCAAACTGCACTCACCAACCTCTGCCCAGCAATGCGATGCTCGGTAAGGGCACCTATACAAGGCCTCATAGGGAGTCATGCCAATACTTGCCTGAAAACTGTTATTGTAGGCAAACTCTGCATACAGGAAATAGTCATCCCAACTGTCCTTGAAGTCTAAAACACAAGCTCGCAGCATATCCTCCAAAATTTGATTCACCCGTTCTGTCTGCCCGTCGGTCTGTAGGTGGAACGTGGTACTGAACTTCAACTTTACACGCATCGCTTCATAGATACGAGTCTAGAAGATAGATGGGAATCGTGTGTCTCGGTCCGACACGATCTCCAAGGGAACTCCATGCAGATGCACTATCTCCTTAATGTACAGCCTAACCAACTCGTCCGCAGAGTTCGAGACTTTAATCGGGAGGAAGTGGGTTGACTTAGTCAATCGGTCCACAATCACCCAAATAGAGTCGTGTCCCTTCCTCGTCTTTGGTCACCCTGAGATGAAATCAATAGAGATGAAATCTCATTTCCATTCAGCTATGGGCAGGGGCTGAAGTAGTCTAGGAGGTCGACGATGTTTAGCCTTGACCTGCTGACACGTGAGACAACGGGACACATAGTCTACTATGTGGGCCTTTATGTTGTCCCACCAATACAATCTCTTCATGTCTCGATACATTTTCGTGCTACCAGGATGCATCACAAGCTTCGAACTGTGTGCAGCCTCGAGAACCTTCTGTCTTAAGTCATGAAGATTCGGGACGCACAGGCGGCCCCGGTAACATAAGCCCCCATCCGTACCAACTCTCCACTCGGCATCGTCATCATCACTAGCATGCTCTCGAAGCTCAGACAACCGCTCATCGCCCTTCTGGGCCTCAATAATCCTGTCATCAATAAGTGGCCGCACCCGAATGTATGCGACACTCTTAAATGGCTCCTCCACAGTGAGTTTCTGCTGGAAGTCCCACACGAACTCTACCATATCCCACTCTGCTATCATTAGCGGAGCCACAAATACTATAGCCTTCTTGCAGCTTTACGCGTTTGCCACAAGGTTGGCCTTACCAGGATGGTAGGAAACCTCGAACTTAAAGTCCTTCAAGGTCTCCATCCATCATCGCTGCTTCATATTCAGGTCCCTCTGAGAGAATATATAACGAAGGTTCTTGTGGTCACAGAAAAGCTCGAACTCGTCTCCATAGAAGTAATGTCTCCAGAGCCTCAGTACAAAGATGACGGCTACCAACTCCAAGTCGTGCGTAGGGTAATTCTCCTCATATTTCCTCAACTGTCGCGAAGCATATGCTATCACCCTGTCCTTCTGCATAAGGACATAACTCAAAGCGACACGAGACGCGTCGGTGTATATAGTATACTTGACCCCTTGCTTTGGCAATACTAGCACATGGACAGATGTTAACTTGTCCTTTAGCTCCTGGAAAGATGCTTCTGCCTTCTCGTTCCAGGCAAACTTAAGATCCTTTCGAGTCAACTGAGACAAAGGTCTAGCAATCTTGGAGAAGTCCCAAATGAATCATCGATAGTAGCCAGCGAGTCCCAGAAAACTCCTCACCTCAGTAACTGAACCAGGCTGCCTCCAGTCCTGTACTGCGGCTACCTTAGCTAAATCCACCGCTATCCCTTCCTTGGACACCACATGTCTTAGGAACTTGACTTCTTCCTTCCAGAAGTCACACTTTTTGTACTGTGTGAACAACTGGTTCTTCTTCAGAGTAGTCAAGACTGCTCGTAGGTGTTCCTCGTGCTCTTCCTAACTCTTAGAGCATATCAAAATGTAATCTATAAACATGATGACGAATCGGAATAGAAACAGACAAAACACCCTGTTCATCAAGTACATGAACACGGCTGGTGCGTTTGTAAGGCCAAACGACATGACAAGGAACTCATAGTGCCCAAAACTGGTCCTGAAAGCCGTCTTCTGCACATCCTCATCCCTGACGCGCAACTGGTGATACCTTGACTGTAAGTCAACCTTCGAGAAATATTGTGCCCCCTTCAACTGATCAAACAGATCATCTATCTTGGGTAGAGGATACTTGTTCTTCACCGTCACTTGGTTCAACTTGCGATAATCAATACACAATCGCAGTGAACCGTCCTTCTTCTTAAAAAATAACACTGGTGCTCCCCATGAAGACACGCTAGGTCGTATAAAGCCTGCACTCAATAGATCATCGATCTGTTTTCTTAGTTCCTCCATCTCACATGGAGGCATGCGATATGTCGGCAATGAAATAGGTGTCGCACCAGGCACAAGATCAATAGTAAAGTCGATCTCGCGCCAAGGAGGTAGCCCTGGGATCTTCTCGAATATGTCTGTAAAGTCCTGAACCACAGGCGTATCTTCCAACGTCAGACCATCAATACATTCTAACAAGGCAGCACAACAACTAACTCGACAAGGCCAACTGACCTGAACTGGAAAAGTAAAGACTGTGCCCTCAGGTCCGTAGGCTGTCACGACTCTGGTCTCGCAATCTATCTCCTCCCTCATCTCGGTGAGCCAATCACTACCAAAAAAATGGGCAAAGGCTACGGACTAAATCCGTAGTCATAGACCTATGGCTATGGTTCCAGTCCGTAGCACCGCCGTAGTCGTAGGCGTAGTAACAATAGGTCTGGAACCTATAGTTACGGATTTAATCTGTAGCTATAGGTTAAGACAGCCACAGATTTAATCCGTAGCAATTATGTCCGTAGCTATAGGCTACAAGAGCTACGGATTTAATCACCACCGCTACGAATTTAATCCGTAGCTATAGCTGGCAAGCGCTACGGATCTAAGCCGTAGCAATTATATTCGTAGCTGTAGGTTACAACAGCTACGGATTTAATCTATAGCTATAGTTTACAACAGCTACGGATATAATCCGTGGCAAATCCTATTTTAAAAAATATATATACAATTAGTTGTTCATTCAATTACCACCTGCATAATCATTCATTCATTCCATTATAATATATTACAATCATTCATTCATTTTACAATTACAATCCTTCATTCAATCAATTATAATTATAATTACAATTAATTACAATCCTTCATTCAAGAAATTATAATTACAATTACAATAATGTTGAAAATACAAATCTTTTGACTTCATTAGAGAAATTTGCTCGACTTCACCTTGAAATTTCAAAGATAAAGAATTGAAAGAGAAGATATATTTTGACGGTATGATATTTTTTTCACAAGTAAATAGGCCTTTTTCAGCCATCACCCACCTGAAGAATAAAAAAAACCGGTTGTTGTCCAAGTCCACTCCTTTTCCTTTCAATTTCTTAGTGACCTCTGTAAAATTACTTCCACAGTCATTTATGTAGTACTTTGAAGAGTCATCTCGAAATAAACCTCTAGTAATGATAAAGTCACTTCCTGCAACAGCTTCGTATATTCCATCATCCTACAAATAGTCATGGCATTCATAAATTAGAATGACCGTTGGAGGAAAGAAAAACAAAGTGAAAGAAGTGCATCATGTATAACCATTTTCTTTTTTTCTTTTTCTTAATGAATTAATAAAAGCTCAAAGAGGAATGAAATTGACACAAAAGGAATGGTCTCACCATATGGTTTGTAGAGCTAAAATAAACGTCAGGAAATCGGGTTCGGGTTCGGGATCGGGTTTAGGTTTGGGTTTTCAAATTTAGGTTTAGGTTAGGGAGTTGAGATTAGGATTAGGTATAAGTTTAGGTTTAGGGATTTGAGAATAGGTTAAGGTTTAGGTTTAGGAAATCGGGTTCGGGTTAGGGATCAAGTTTAGGTTTGGGTTTTTCAAGTTTTAAGTTTAGGTTTAGGTTTAGGGTTGAAATCGGGGAGTTAGGTTTAGGTTAGGTTTAGGTTAAGGTTTAGGTTAAGGTTTAGGGAATTGAGAATAGGTTAAGGTTTAGGTTCATGAAATCGGGTTTGGGTTTAGGATTAGATCGGGTTTAAGTTTGGGTAAGGTTTCAAGTTTAGGTTTAGATTTAGGTAGGTTTAGGTAGTTAGGGAGTTAGGTTTAGGTTAGGTTGTAGGTTAAGGTTTAGGGAATTGAGAATAGGTTAAGGTTTAGGTTGAGGAAAGTTGGGTTCGGGTTCGGGATAAGGTTTAAGTTTGGGTTTTTAAGTTTAGGTTTAGGTTTAGGTTAGGGAGTTAGGTTTAGGTTAGGTTGTAGGTTAAGGTTTAGGGAATTGAGAATAGGTTAAGGTTTAGGTTGAGGAAATTGGGTTCGGGTTCGGGTTTGGGTTTTCAAGTTTAGGTTTAGGTTTAGGGTTAGGATCGAGTTTAAGTTTGGGTTTTCAAGTTTAGGTTTAGGATTAGGTTAGGGAGTTAGGTTAGGAGTTAGGTTTAGGTTAGGTTGTAGGTTAAGGTTTAGGAAATTGAGAATAGGTTAAGGTTTAGGTTGAGGAAAGCCGGTTCGAGTTTGGGTTCGGGAAGTTTGGGTTTTCAAGTTTAGGTTTAGGTTTAGGTTAGGTAGTTAGGTTTAGGGGGTTGAGAATAGGTTAAGGTTTGGAAAGGTTTTGTTCGGGTTCAGATCGGGTTTAAGTTTTAGGTTTAGGAGTTGGTTTAGGTCAGGTTGAAGAGGTTGGGGTTACTACTGGATTTAGGTTAGGGTTTGGAGGTTTAGGGTTTGAGTAGGAAATTGGGTTCGGGTTGGATCGGGTTTAAGTTTGGGTTTTCAAGTTTAGGTTTAGGTTTAGGTTAGGGAGTTAGGTAGAATAGGTTAGGTTAGGTTGTAGGTTTTAGTTTAGCTTTAGGGGAATTGAGAATAGGTTAAGGTTTATGTTGAGGAAATTGGGTTCGGAGTTTGGCATTGGGTTTAAGTTTGGGTTTTCAAGTTTAGGTTAAGGAGTTAGGTTTAGGTTAGGTTGTAGGTTAAGGTTTAGGGAGTGAGAATAGGTTAAAGGTTTGAGAAAGGTTGAGGAAAATGAGAATAGGTTGGGTTTAGGTTTAGGTTTGGGTTTGGATGAGAATAGGGGTTTAAGTTTGGGTTTTCAAGTTTAGGTTTAGGTTTAGGTTTGAGAAGGTAGTTTAGGTTTAGGTTAGGATGTTTAGGTTAAGGTTTAGGAGAATTGAGAATAGGTTAAGGTTTAGGTTTAGGAAACCGGTTTCGGGTTCGGGATCGGGTTTAAGTTTGGGTTTTCAAGTTTAGGTTTAGGTTTAGGTTAGGTAGTTAGGTTTAGGTTTAGGTTAGGTTGTAGGTTAAGGTTTAGGGAATTGAGAATAGGTTAAGGTTTAGGTTGAGGAAATGGGTTCGGGTTCGGCATCGGGTTTAAGTTTTGGGTTTTCAAGTTTAGGTTTAGGTTTAGGTTAGGGAGTTGAGATTAGGGATTAGGTGTAGGTTTAGGTTTAGGGATTTGAGAATAGGTTAAGGTTTAGGTTTAGGAAATTGGGTTCGGGTTCGTTTAGGATCGGGTTTAAGTTTGTGTTTTCAAGTTTAGGTTTAGGTTTAGGTTTAGGTTTAGTTAGGTTTTGGTTAGGTTAGGTTGAGAAGGTCGTTTAGGTTTAAGGTTTAGGGAATTGAGAATAGGTTAAGGTTTAGGTTTAGGAAATCGGGTTCGGGTTCGGGATTGGGTTTAAGTTTGGTTTTCAAGTTTAGGTTAGGGAGTTAGGAGTTAGGTTTAGGTTAGGGTAAGGTTTAGGTTGTAGGTTAAGTTTAGGTTTAGGTTAGGGGAATTGAGAATAGGTTAAGGTTTTTAGGATGAGGTAGGTTAAGGTTTAGGGAATTGAGGGTTAAGGGTTCGAGGAAAGGGTTCGGGTTCTTTGGGTTCGGGATCGGGTTTAGGTTATGGGTATTGGTTTTGGTTTAGGTTTAGGTTTTTGGATTTGAGAATGGGTTAGGTTTGAGGAAATTAGGTTTCGGGTTCGGGATCGGGTTTAGGTTATAGGTTTAGGTTTTGTTTTTTGGTTTAGGTTATAAGTTTTTGAGAATAGGTTAAGGTTTAGGTTTTGAAATTTGAGAATGGGTTCGGGTTTAGGATATAGGTTTTGGTTTTTGGTTATAGGTTTGGTTAAGGTTAGGTTTAGGATTTGAGAATAGGTTAAGGTTTTGGATTTAAGAATGGGTTTGGGTTTATCGGGTTATAGGTTTTGGTTTTGGTTTAGGTTATAGGTTTTGGTTAAGGTTTAGGGAATTTTGGATTTGAGAACGGGGGTTCGGGTTTAAGGTTAGTTTAGGTTTTAGGTTAAGGTTTAGGTTTTTGGATTTGAGATTCGGGTTTAGGTTATAGGTTTGGTTTTGGTTTAGGTTATAGGTTTTGGGATTTGAGAATGGGTTCGAGGGTTTTGGTTTAGGTTATAGGTTATGGTTTTGGTTTAGGTTTAGGTTATAGGTTTTGGGATTTGAGAATGGGTTATGGTTTAGGTTTAGGAAATTATAGGTTTTGGTTAAGGGGTTCATGTTGGGATTTGAGAATGGGTTTAGGTTATAGGTTATGGTTTGGGTTTGGGTTTAGGTTTTGGATTTGATGGTTTAGGTTTAGGAAATCGGGTTCATTTAGTTTAAGTTTAGGTTTCAAGTTTAGGTTAGGGAGTTGAGATTAGGATTAGGTGTAGGTTTAGCTCGAGGGAATTGAGTTTAGGTTATAGGTTTAGGGAAAGGTTAGGTTTAGGTTATAGGTTTTGGGATTTGGGAATAGTTTTAAGTTAGGTTATAGGTTAAGGTTTAGGGATTTGAGTTTAGGTTATAGGTTTTGGTTTAGGTTAAGGTTTAGGTTTTTGGATTTGAGAATGGGTTCGGGTTTAGGTTATAGGTTTTGGTTTTGGTTTAGGTTATAGGTTTTGGTTAAGGTTTAGGTTTTTAGATTTGAGAATGGGTTCGGGTTTAGGTTATAGGTTTTTGGATTTGAGAATGGGTTATGGTTTAGGTTTAGGAAATCGGGTTCATGTTCAGGATTAGGTTTAAGTTTTGGTTTTCAAGTTTAGGTTTAGGTTTAGGTTAGGGAGTTGAGATTAGGATTACGTGTAGGTTTTGAAATTTGAGAATGGGTTCGGGTTTAGGTTAAGGGTGTGGTCCCTGCAAATACAAATATAAACACAGCCTGTCCAAATGGCCAGGCCCTTCCAATGATGTCCATAGGAAATGGATAGCTTCATTATGGTCATAACAGCAGTTGCCACCTTCCAGGGACCCCCGCTCATTCGGAAGCTCTGACACACATCCGGGTTTGCTCCATTAATTTCGAGCAAATATATAAACACGGCCTGTCCAAATGGCCAGGCCCCTCCAATGCCATCCATAGGAAATGGACAGCTTCATCATGGTCATAGCAGCGGTTCTCATCTTCCAGGGACCCCTGCTCATCCAGATAGCTCCGACACACATCCGGGTCTGCTCCATCAATTTTGAGCAAATACATAAATACGGCCTGTCCAAATGGCCAGGCTACTCCAATCATGTGCATTCTTGGCAAGAAATGTACCAAATGCTTGAACCTGAAATATGCAGCTCCAATCCTCCCACATGCAACATCCACCTAAAAGAATGCGCATAACCGTCATGCTTGAGTAATCAATAAAGGAATGTACAAGTAAAACCATAAAACCAAAGATACTCACTGTATTTTCAGGATCTCCTCTATAGTTAATGATCTCATTCTAAAGCACTTCTCCCTCCTCCTTTACCCAGGCTTGGGACCGGCAATGCAAGGAGTTACATTGGCGGAGTTAAAAAAGGGCTTAGGCTCCATTTAATTTTTAAAAAAAATATTTTCATAAATACTAATGTGATGACCAAATGGAGCCTAAGACTATAAATACGTTCAAATATAGAGTACAAAATTCATTCAATATTTAAAAAAAAAAACAAGTGCTAAATTAGTTCAAAATGCACACTACATGTTCAAAATTAGTTCAAAATGCACACTACACATGTTCAATTATAGAGTACCAAATTTGTTCAAATTATTGAAATCTCAAAGCCTCTTTTCCCCATTGCACAAATGATCCCAGACCAGCCTCTCCAAGTGTAGATGTGAACCCATATTCTTTTCACAAAGCAGCGTGAGGTTGTATAACCTCAGTCAGGACAACAACAAAAGCTCCATCCTCCAACGGTTCGCCATGGACAGTTGCATTTGGATTAACTTCGTGTACTTCACCACGAGCAACTACACCACGTTTTTCAAAACCAAGCAAGTCGCATCTCTTACCGATATATATATATATATATATATATATATATATAATATCCAACTACATTTACACATAAAATGGCATTGGTATTGTTAGCGTTTATAAATAATTGTAAGCTCAATATAGTAAAAAATTTATACTTGCATACCGACGATGCCTGAGCAGATTTAGTGACTGTTGGTGATGGGAGATTTTGAGTACACTGTCTCTCTTTCTGCATATCCACCAATGTTTTCTTCATCTCAACTATATCTTGAGTCATATCATCCAATTTTTTCTTCACCTGAAATAACTGTTGAGTTACGCTCTCTTTTTCTTTTGTCACATTCTTTACCTTTGAACGAGTAGGGGCTGACTTCTTCGTCCTAGCTTGCTTATTGAGCAACCTAGACCCCGCATTCGCCCTCTATTGTCAGAACCAACCAACTGTAAAACATTATAAATCAAGTTATTAGGACATTCATAATTACCATAAAACTTAAGTAATTTTTAAATTTTATTAGTACCTCTGTAAGGGCATCATCCATGCCGGTCATCCTAGAAGCAGGATTGCTACTATAGAGCTCATCTAGTTTTTCCTGTGAAAAAATACAAATGAATGCAATATAATTCAAAGTTATACATAGGCTTTCCATAAGGGTAATAGTTACTGGTACGAGGGATGCACTTTCAGCAAGGTCAGGATACTGGACAACTTTATCCTTTCTTGTATGGGCTCTTAAGAAGACTTCACATCTACCTATCTCGGCATCAGAGGTAAGATTCTTCTCCATCGCCTTTGACACATTACATATCATTTAAATACACATCATTAATAGATTTAGATGAATGATAATTCAAATTTAAATTCAATTTTAAACTATAATATCTATTTTTAAATACATACCATCTTATGGTGAGTAACAGCCATGCTGTGCCTCGCAAGACACGCAGGTCCTTTTAGCTTGGCCCGATTGACTTTATTCCTTACGCTTGCCCTCTTGAATTCCTCGGTGGTACGTTGATCCATAAAGACCCTCCAATCCTCCATAGGGATACCTGGGGGGGACAAGACCATCTCTCACAGCAATAGGATCCTTATTTTAAACATATTTTGCAGTTGATCTTCTCTTATAATTCCTCCACGCTTCATTGATGCGTTTTGTAACGTAATCAAGACTTACATCCCAACTTTGACCCTCAAACTCATAAAACTGTGACAATCTTTCTGTGACCATATGAATTTGTTCATGAGGCACTTGGCGAAAGTCTAGGTATATGACTGGGATATGAGAATGGGTGAGGACACTGACATGCGATGCAAAGTCTCTATGATCGAAACAGTCCTCATTCGGTTTCCCATATTCATTCATCTTTAGGACTTTTTTCCTATCAAGTGGCACAAGTAAAGAGGCCCCCCTAGTAATGCCTCTCTTTTTAGATGAAGAAGAAGCTGACACAATTACATAAAAAGAATAACAGTTATATATACACATCATTGATTACCACCAATATATAAGAAAAAAGAAATTTACATATATAATTAAGGAGAAGTATCTTATTACCTTTTGTGTTGCTTGAATCTGTACTCCTAAGCACCTGTGCACCCAATACCTCTAGCTGTGAATCCATGTGCCTATTTCTTCCCTAATATGAAAAGAAAAGAAAAAAAAAAGCTAATGGTTAAGAAATAATTTATATCACAAATAAAGTACAAAAAATTCACTATATTATCCAAACCTTGATTAGATTTCCTCAAATAAATATCATTTTGTTACATGCTTAGAAAATACAAACAAATTAGTAGATTCTCTTTGATCGTTTTCTTTTCTTTGTTTTCTCGACCACAACACTGACATCTTCAGATTCATCGAATATCAACTCACCAACCATTGCTAATGAGGTGAGATTAGGTCCTGCATTGGCATTACTTACAGCCTTTAATCGTTCTGATAGAACGCATGTCTCTTCTTCGACAATTTTTTTTTTGGAACCTCCAAGACCACATGGCAGTTAGGATTTTTTGGATCTCTGGAGTAGAAAACTTGCGTGGCATGCTCTGCAAGAATGAAGGGCTCATCACTGACTTTGCCTGAACTGTAAAGACCAGACAAATTTACTAATCTCAAATTCGCTTCGACATCAAAAGAAACACCATGATGTGTCACTTTTACCCAATCACACTTAAATAGGACGGGCTTGTACCCTGTTCGGTACTCCAATTGGATTATTCTACGAAGAACTCCGTAGTAAGGTTGATTTTCATCCACTGTATTGATATCCTTAACACTTGATTGGAAGGTTGTCATACCTTCTGTCCTAACCCCATTGTTTTGGATCGTTTTATTCTCCTCATAGTCCTTAGTGATAAAGAGGAAACCATTAATACAATACTTATTGTATTCAATAGAAAAAGTTAGAGGTCCTTTCACTACATCTTTAAATTTATTATCGTCAGATTCAATGAACTCTGGTTGCCTCTTCAACCAAGATATGAATTCGTCCTCACAAGGCACCCTATTGGTCCTCTTATAGCATTGCTGCAAGAAATCTTTGTGCTTCCTGCGTGATATTTGATAACAGTGTTATATTGAAATCGCATAAAGTAAGGAAGATATATATATATATATATATATATATATATATATATATATATATATATACACACATACATATATGAGCTTATCATACATACCCTTCCCACTCGTCGTAGCTGGGATGACTCTTTAGTACCCATGTACGAGCTTGTTCGTATACGATACCCGCTAGGATAACACTTTGACCCGAACCTACTGGACCAACGTTGTCATCATTAGGGTCATCATCAACGATATCTTCCAACTTACGTAGTCCTGAAATGACTCCGTTAAACCATTTTTCCAACTTTTTCAATAAGCATGTTTTCTGTTTTCTTTTATATTGGTTGCAGAATATAACTGTCTCCTCTTGGATGTACTACTTTGCAATACAACCCTCAGGTCGTGTCTTGTTACGGACATAGGCCTTGAATGTCTTCATGAACCTGACAAAGTTAATGATACATTATATATACATGCAAATGTAGATATTAAGCCGATTTATTCTTATTAAGCTCACAGCGTACCTTTCGAATGGATACATCCATTGATAGTATACAGGACCACATATGCGAGCCTCATAAGCCAAATAGATTGACAAATGCATCATAATGACAAATATCGATGGCAGGTATATAGTTTCAAGCTGACATAACGTCCTAGCCATGACCCTCTCGAGAGTAAGGAGTGTTTGAAGGTCTACGGTTGTCGAGCAAAGGCATTAAAAGGTACAAAAGCTTGTAATTATAGGATGAATGACCTTCATATCCCTGAATGAATGCTGTATGAGAACCGGGAGTAGATGTTGCATTGACACATGATAAGAATGAGACTTCATTCCCATTAAATCCACGCAATCTTTCTTTATGATGGTCCTCCAATTCGCACTAAAACCGATCGGATCACGTAGCTCATGCAAAGTCTGGATGAAAAGTTTTTTCTCTTCTTTTCTTAGACAGAAAGGACCTTGTTTCTGAATCACCTTTCCATTGTTCTTTTTCAGCCATAGACGCTTCTTAATTCCCAATTGTTTCAGGTCCCTGCTTGCATTAGCATCATCCTTGGTTTTGCCAGGCGTGTTCAACATCAAGGTAACTAGGATTTCACATATATTTTTCTCAATATGCATGACATCAAGGTTGTGATGAACAGGAGTATCTTTCCAATACTCCAGATCAAATAATATAGACCGTTTGAAGAACCACGGTGATTCAACATCATCCACTAGCTCTTGTCGGCCTCCATCAATACCCCTTATATTACTCTTTCCAGTCTTTCCCCACTGCATATTTAAGTTCGCGGTTTGTCTTTTGACCTCAATCTCATTCATACGGATCGGTTAACGTCGTATCTCCACCTTCTTGTTGAACGTGACAGCACTTGTGTCCTTCCTAGTCTGTTCTGACATTGACAACCATCGTTTGTGGCCCATATAAACATGTTTCTTTCCATATTGGAGTTACAGAGAATCTGTGTTAGGACCACATACAGGACAACCATACTTACCCTTTATCTTACAACCAGAAACATTACCATATGCTGAAAAGTCATGGATTGTCCAAAGCAAAACGACACGCATGTTGAATTTGTTTTCATGGTATGCATCAAATGTCGTGACCCCTTCTCGCCATAACTTTTGCAGTTCATCAATCAATGGCTGTAAATAAACGTCAATATCCTTTCCCGGTTGTCGCAGTCCCTCAATGAGCAAAGTCAACATAGTAAACTGAGGTTTCATGCAAAGCTTTGGTGGAAGGTTGTACGTCACACACATAACGGGCCATGAACTATATGACATACTGAAAGTGCCGAATGGGTTAAACCCATCTGTAGCCAAACCCAATCGAACATTGCGAGGCTCAGCTGAAAAATCTGTATACTTATCATCAACATTCTTCCATGCAATAGAATAGCTGGATGCTCCATCTTTTCATGTTTAAATTTCCTGGTTGAGTGCCAAGACATTTCTTTTGCCAACCATGGCACACTGAACATTCTTTGTAGCCTTGGTGTTAATGGAAAATACCTTAACACCTTCCTAGGTATTCGAGATTATTTTTTCTCAGAATCCATTTCAGTCTTGTACCTAGAAGTTTTACAATTTGAACAAATGGTTTTCATCTTGTTCTCTCTCCGGTATAAGATGCAGTCATTTGGACAAGCATGGATTTTCACATAATCAAGACCTAACTTTGTAAGGATATTCTTCGCTTAGTAGGTATTAGTTGGGGCCTTGTTACCGAAAGGTAACACCTTCTTTAGTAGTTGAAGGAGCTTTGTAAAACTTTTTTCACTCCATCCATGATTTACCTTTAATTTGAAAAGCTGTACAATGAAAGTCAGCATGGTGAAATCTTGGGCCCCAGGGTATAGCTTAGTTATTGCATCTCGCAGATTTGCTTCAAACTTATTAGTTTCATTTTCTCCAAAGACGCCTTCAACTATAGGAGTCACATTGGGCTCAACCTGTATAACTTCATCTAGGTTATTACCACCAAGTTCTTGAACGATCGCGTTGTGAACCTCATTTAAGTTCAGGACACAATGGTATTGTTGGGAACTTGATTCACGTACAGTACACTTAGGTGATACATGCTCCCCATGCATGTTCCAAACTCTATAGCTTGGGTCGAATCCATTTTTCATTAGATGTATTTCCATATCATCATAAGAAACCGAAAAACGTGCACATTTGCAAGTGGTGCATGACAAGGTACGGATTCTCTACCAGGAAGGTTTTCTTGTGCAAATTTTGAAAAAATTCTGATTCCAGAAAGAAAACGTGGGTCTGGGAAACTTAGTGTTATCCACTCCCTATTCATTACAGCCAAAACTTAATTAACCAACGGGTCCATTTTCAACCTGCACCTTACCAAAAATTAAAGTTGGAAATTAGCCTAATGCACCATCCTCCTCAAAAGTTGGAAATGAAGGAAGTGCTATAGATGATTGGACCCATACAGATATTATCTACCAAATACAATGTATTAAGGAGTTTGCAATCATTGTATTTTTACAATAAATTAATAATGTAATTTATAAGTAAAATCTTAAACCACTTGCATAGATGAAAAGTCTCGCATGCAATTCTAATATATCAATCTAAATGATGGATTCTACCAGTTAAAGACTTCACCACACAAGGGTAATGGAATGCTTACAAAGACCTAGCATGAAGAAACCACACAAATATCAGCTCTGTACAAAATTTCTTCAGCCCACATTAAGTTTTAATGGTGAATTACCACTGTTTCCCGTGCATCCAATCCATTAATATAGTATTGACTCATCATGATGAAAAAAACTACCCAAAAATTGTATTATTCCGAGACTGAAGTGGACCATATGGTGTATATTTAGAATTTTTGGGTATAATTTTATAAGTGGCCAGACTAGGAGTTGAAACAGCCTGATTTTTTGAATAAAAGCCAAAAATGTTTACCCCCAAGCTAGTAAAAGAAACCCAAGGTACCCAAGCAAGGTACCTAGGCATGTTCTAATTTTATAAGTGGCCAGACTAGGAGTTGAAACAGCCTGATTTTTCGTATAAAAGCCAAAAATGTTTACCCCCAAGCTAGTAAAAGAAACCCAAGGTACCCAGGCGGGGTACCTAGGCATGTTCCAATTTTCTCTCTTCTTCCTTTCTCTTGCATCATCACACCCTTCTTTTCTTTTTCTTTTTTCTATCAAGACTCATTATAACAGGCCAATAGTCTTACCATCCAGCATGAACAAAAAATAAATCATCCACAGTTATAGACACTGAGAGAGATTTCTTTTGAGGATTTTCATTTAAAAGGTTTATAACTCTGTAGGGGTCGTTTGGATGCCTTTTACTTCTGTAAAATGTAAAAAAGTCAAAGTAGGGCTGAAAGTCGGGTCAGATTGGTCAGGTGGATACATGCTAATATTTTTGTTATTAAATTAATCCGTTATATTTCAATACCCGTCTTATTTTTTATACTTCTAATTTTATTAATTATATATTCATTTATTTACAATAAAAACGCTTCACTTTTTCTAAACAAACAAGGTAAAATACAGGACAACAACTCCTTTAGAAGTTATGTTGTGTAGCATGCAATTTATTTGGGAGAGAGAAATCTGACATACTTTGTTAGCTCAAGTCATCTGAAATGGCATGGACTAATGAGACCCTATGAGCTTAGGAAGGGCTCATATATTTATAGATCGCCATTACATGTAATTGGGAGACGGAGAGATTCAATATAATTACAGCACGCCTGAAGCCAGATCATTTTATATAGCTAGGGATACAAGGAAGAAATTCGGATAGAAAATATTTAGAGTTGAGAATTATCAAAAAAATAAAAATTCTTCCAATTAAGAATATCAATATTGAGACATAAGAATTTCATGTGCCTTCAAGAAAGACAATCCGCACTAAATTATAATTTATATATCGATCGGGTTCGAGCAACCTAATACCTTAACCTGAGCCAGACCCAAGTTTTATCGGGTTGGTGTTTATATACCCAAGCTTGAGACCAAACCCAATACATCTTGCTCGAGCCCAACCTAATATCAGGACTTTCAGCCCTAGTTATAAGAAAGTGAGTTAGGATGATGCAACAACCAATAAGTTCTCCAGCTACACTAAAGGAATGCCCTAAAACCCTCTCTTCATCATTTTTTTTTTTATAATGTATTTTATATCTGGCAAGGCTTTAGATGGCACTGGTATAGCCATGTGGCGGCTACTGGTTAGTGCCCTGTGAGGCAGACCATCTTGTAGGTGTTTTGGACCATGCTATAGGGAAACAGTAGTAATTGAATGTCCACCATTAAAAACCTCCAGCCCACTGTAATGTTTGGTTGACATCCGATTTGTTGATTAGGTCATAAGGACTTGATGAAGGGAAAAAACAAATATCAATTTGATCCAAAACTTTCATGGCAGCTAAGTTTATAATGGTGGGCATTCAATTAACATTGTTTCATGTCATATGGGTCACTTGAGATTTACACCAGTGTTTAAAAATCATACATTCAGGGCATCCTATTTGCAATGCATTTCTGGCATTGTATTGGGTTGATATGTTTCGCATTGGCCAATACGAACCATACTAGACAGGCCAATATGGTTTTGCATTAGCCCTCAGCAGTAACCATCAACCCATCAGATGGGCCATACCCAAAAATCCCCTCAATACAAGCCCTCCCATTGCAGCAGTGGTAGTATTCAGCTTTAATGGTGGGCATTCAATCACCACAGTGGTGAAATCCCACAGCGTGCGTGTGTAGGATGTCTGTGCGTATGGCGTGAGTGTGTGGGGGGTGTGTGTGCGTGTGTAAAAAAAAATCACCACAGAGTTCAGAAACAGAGAGAGAGAGAGAGAGAGAGAGAAACTTACTGTCCTTCCTTTTCTTCTCCTTCTCCTTCTTCTTCTCCTTCTTGCGGTGAAAGGGTGTTTTGACAACAGAGATAGGGGAATGCGGCCAATAGACAGGGAGAGAGGGTGAGGTAGAGCGGGAGATCGAGAGAGGGCAAGGGAAAGAGAGAGGCTGAGTGCGAGAGAGAGATGGAGAGAGAGATGAAGAGATGGGTTTTCGTCTGCCTGCGCGTGGGCGAAAATGGCGGATGGAAATGTTTTGGTTTGGGGAGGGCGTTTTCGTAGCGGATTGTGTAGTGAGTAACTCGGTACGCTTAGCGTATTGACTAAACTCTGTGGGTCCCATAGTCATTCATAAATTTTATCCACTCCGTCCATACATTTTGGAAGATAAGTTTAGGTCTTTAGCCTAAATTTGAAGCATATCCAAAGCTCAAATGGACCACACCACCGGAAACAGTGTGAATTCAACATCTACCATTGAAAATTTCATGGGGCCATAGAAGTTTTAGATCAATATGATATTTGTGCTTTCACTTCTTCCATGTCTTTGTGATATTATGAACAAGTTGGATGATAAATGAACATCACTGCGGGCCATATAAATGTTTCAACAGTGGAAATCATTATTCCCACGGTTTCCTATGGTATGTATCCACTTGAGTTTTAGATATACCTCAATTTTGGTATCAACCACTAAAATGATCTTAAAAAATGGATGGACAGAGTGGATAGGACAATTGCATTCACGGTGGGCCCAATTGAGTTTACTCAGTACAATAAGAGCGTACTGCTTAGTACGATCAGAGCATACTGCTCAATACGATAAGAGCGTACTGCCCAGTACGCAATCCCGTTTACGAGATTTCTGAAGAGGCGCGTGACGAACGACCCCTTTGGGAGTTACGTTTTTAGGACCGTGGGGCCCACTGGATATGTATTTTACATATCTACTCCGTCCATTAATTTAAATTATTATTTTAAGTGCTGATACAAAAATGAGTCAGATCGAATCTGTAACAAAACCACACAACATATTAACAGTAGATAATTAATTTTTATTATTTCTTATGGTGTGGTCCACTTAGACATTTAATTTATATAATTTTTGAACTCATTTACTAAAATTATATATTAGAATTAATGGGCGACTTAGATGACCCCATGGAGCCCCATAAGCACCATCTATGTTTAATACCGTTGATTTGAGGAGTTATGTTTTAATTACAGATCAGCTAGGATTCAGCTACAGATTAAATCTGTAGCTAAATTTGCTACAGATTAAATCCGTAGCTAAATGCTTTCAACTTTCGTAGCCTTTACTCGATTTTTTGGTAGTGAATCCATACCGAGGACAACATCATAGTGCCATAATGGGGCGACAATCAGGTCGACGCACACTATCCTGCTACCCAAATCTAGCGAGCAAGCCTCACAAATTTGGGTAACGTCTGAAAAAGTCCCTGTAGTGGTAGTAAGCCTCACTCCCTTCATAGGAGTAGTAACCAATCCCAGCCGCTTAGCTGCGGTGCATGATATGATCGAAATAGTGGACCTGGTGTCCACCAATAAGAAGACAGGTGTACCTTGAATCTGGGCTGTGACTTCAAAAGCCACGGGTGCTATGTCTGATCCCTCGGATGACTCAACTGTAAGTGAGTGCACACGAGCCTGCTGCTGATGGTTCGACTGTGGAACCATGGGCCGTTGAGGCGGCCTGAAGCGAACTTCTACACTACTAGGCCTATCAACATGAAAACACAAAGATCCTAACACAACATCATAACAAACATACAGGGCGACGACATGGATGACTAGGCATTCGAGTCTGGTGAAGGAGAAGGGGCGCCCTTATCCTGCAGACAACACAGGATACTTTTCAAGGTGCGAGTCACATTCTTTTACTTATGTTTCATGAGGCTCCGAAGATCCATTATATCCTGTCGTAGGACAGCCTGACCCTCCTCAAGTTGAGCTAAACGGGCATCCCTAGCAGCCCGATCAGTGTCTTGCTTTGGTGTCATAGGAGGGGAGCTCTCCTCCGTGTCCTGGGACTCCACTTCTTCCTCGCTCTCTTCCTCTTCTATTTTAGCTCCACCTTCTTCCTCACTCTCTTCCTCTTCACTCTCCGTCTCATCCTCACTCTCCTCAAGTTGGGCTTGTCGTTGTCGTAGCCCGATTTTCATCTGATTGAGAGTAGTTTCGTTGATGAAATATTGCGGCACTAGGAGTTCTGCGTCAAGTCCGTAGCCGAACTCACTTGCAATCTTGTATATGAGTCGACCGAAAGGGAGTGAATCAGTCCTTCTATTGGAGCATATGGTAAGAACTATCTGTCGCAACACGAACGTAGGCACGCACAACTTCTCCCCCGTCGCACTTGATACAGGAAATCTACCATTAGGCGCATACACTCGCTGCGATTGCTCCACCTGGGGTAGACATTAAACGTGCAGATATGGTGGAGTAGGTAAAAATCATCCTCCATATTTGACACTAGGAGGCTATTGTTTGGCTGCCATTGAACCAGTCGACCACAAAGGAAACGCATACGGTGATCCCTTTCATGTGCACTCTTTAGATTCTTCTCGCTCACGTGGACTTGGCTAAGCAGTATTCCCATGAGTCGAGCTATCAGGCTAGCGTCAATTGTGGCCTCCTGACCTCTTCTCGCGAGAATCTTGAACCGCAAGGGCTCCAGCGTAGGTTCTTGAATATGGGCATAGAATGCACAGATAGTGCCCACATTTGCACGATATTTTTTCTTAAACACAGGGCCCCAACCGGTCTCACTCAGGCACTCCAATAACAGATACTCCCCAAAGAGCCTCTCATCCACGTGTGCTTCAAAAAGGACCCTATGGCGCGCATATCTTCCATGAGACAAATCTGCCAGTAGAGCTCTTGGAAGAGGAGCCTGGTGATCGAGGTCCCGCTTAATCCATATCTCACGTTCAACGCCTGTGCTTGTGGTGGAGCCTTTCTTTTTCCTTGAACGAGTAGGGCGACTAGGCCTGACTTCATCCACGACACCCTTTCTCTTTCCCATGAGAGAGAGAAAGGTGGAAATCGAAAATACAGCTGTAATAAGCTCGAATAGAGCCATGGAAAAGTGAAGAAAAGGGAGGAAAGGGTTGGAGTCTTTAGGTCTCTACGGATTTGAGCCTTCAAAGGGTGTGTCAAGGCTCAAATGACAAGGGTTAAAGAAGGAAAATGAAGAGATGGGATGGGTTAGTGGGTTTACACGAATTTGAGACTCAAATGGGGGGTTTAAGAGCTCAAATGAGAGAGAATGGAGAGGGTAAGCAGCAATGGAGAAAGGTTTACAATAGGGTAGTGGAGAGGGTGCACGAAAATGGAAGAGAGAACTCTTAGTGAGGTGATTTGAGTGAGGAATATGGGGTTTTTGAAGAAGAGGAGAGCTTGGAGTGGTAGTTTGTGAAGGAGAGGCATCATAGGAGGGTTTAAAATGAAAAACCCTGGATCAGTGGGCCACACAACCCCAAAAACGCGTCGGCCCGCCCGGCCAGGCCCGTTTGGCGGCGAGGCCTCGCCAAACCGGTGAGGTCCTCGCCGGTCTCTGGATCTTCTAGTGAGGGCTTGCCCTTTGGGCGAGGTCCTCCCCCCCTTGGTCCAAAAACATGTGGGGCCCACCTTAGGTCCCACCGAATTGATCGTTTCGACCTCCCGACTCTGATTCAAGCCATATCGGGTACTTTCGGGTACTTTCTGATGTATAGCTACAGATGGAGATTTTTGAAGGCTGGGATGGGGTCAACCATGGTCTAAACCCGTCGCTTGACAGCCTTAGGGTGATCCGGGATCGTCTCATACGATCACGGAGGTGTACAGACTCGATCTTGGCGATTCATTTCGGTGAATTTCGCCAATTGGCGAAACTAGGAAACCTAAGCTTGTTTCTACTTGTTCTCGCACCCACCTAAGTGGAAAATGTGTCAGCGTACACTACCAAAAAATCGAGCAAAGGCTATGGCAGTTGAAAGGATTTAGCTACGGATTAAATCCGTAGTAAATTTAGCTACGGATTTAATCCGTAGCTAAATCCTAGCTTCTCTGTAGCTAAAACATAACTCCTTACCTCAATGGTATTAAACATATGTAGTGCTTATGGGGCTCCATGGGATCATCTAAGCCGCCCATTAATTCTGATATTTAATTTAGTTAAATGAACTAAAAAATTATATAAATTAAATGTCTAAGTGGACCACACCATAAGAAATAATAAAAAATTAAATATCTACTATTAATATATTGTGTGGTTTCCTTACAGATTCGATCTGACTCATTTTTTGTATCAGTATTTAAAATGATAATTTAAAATTAATGGACGGAGTGGATATGTAAAATACATATCCAGTGGGCCCCATGGTCCTAAAACAGAAATTGCAAAGGGCCGTCCGTCACGGGCCCCTTTGCCCCTTCAGAAACGGAAACGGATTGGCTACTCCCCTGCCATCTACCCCTAGGCTAGTGGTTGGTGCTCTGTGGGCCCTACCATGATGAATGTGTTTTATCCGTTTCGTTCATCCATTATTACAGATCATTTTAGGGATTTTCAAAAATATGAGAGGAATATAAATCTTAGGTGGACCACACCACAGGAAAATAATAATGATTGGATATCCACAATTAAAATTCTCCTAAGGCCCACTGTACTGTTTATTTAGCATCTAATCTGTTGATTAAGTCATACAGGCCCAGATTAAGGGAAAAAACAAAAATCAGCTTGATCCAAAACTTTTATAGCCCCCAAAAGGTTATTAATGGTCAACGCTCATTCAACACTATTTCCTATAATGTGGTCCACTAGAGATTTTGATATAACTTGTTTTTGGTCTTGTATCATAAGATGATCTGAAAAACGTTATGGACGGCATGGATGAAACATATACATCATGGTGGGGCCCACAAATCACCGACCTAGTGGCAGGGGAGTAGCCAATCCGTTTCCGTCAGAAACAGTTCTGACGCGGATTTCCAGCGAAAGCCTTTCGCAGAACGTTCTTGCGGAAGGTTCTTTGTGGGGCCCACTATGATGTTTGTGAGAAAGCCACTCCGTCCATCTGTTTTTAGAGTTTATTTTAGGACATTCGACCAAAAATAAGGACGATCAAAAACTCAAGTGGGCCACACGAGAAGAAACAGTGGGGATTTAGTGACCACCGTTGAAACATTTCTATGGCCACAAAAGTTTTGTATTGGTTTAATTTTTTGGTTTTTTCACTTCATCTCAGTGAAAATGACTGTATAAACGGTTTGGATGGAATATAAACATCAAGGTGCATCCTGGGAAGGTTTCAACGGTAGGAATTCCTTTCCCCACTGTTTCATCTAATATGGCCAACTTGAGTTTTGGATCTAATCATTTTCGGCCTCATGACGTAAAATGATCTCAAAAAATGGATGGACCGGTTAGATTTCTAACAAACATCACAGTGGGGGCCCCATTGAGAATCCTTGCAAAGGAACTTCCTGCCGAAGGCTTTCACAGGAAATCCGCGTCCGTCGGTGGGATTGCGTACTGAGCAGTACGCTCTTACCGTACTGATTAAACTCAATTGGGCCACCGTGAATGCAATTGTGTTATCCACTCCATCCATTCATTTTTTCAGATCATTTTAGTGGTTGATACCAAAATTGAGGTATATCTAAAACGAAGTGGATACATACCATAGGAAACCGTGGGAATAATGATTTCCACTGTTGAAACATTTCTATGGCCCACAGTGATGTTCATTTGTCATCCAACCTGTTCATAATATCACAAAGACATGGAAGAAGTGAAAACACAAATATCATATTGATCTAAAACTTCTATGGCCCCCATGAAATTTTCAATGGTAGATGTTGAATTCACACTGTTTCCGGTGGTGTGGTCCATGTGAGCTTTGGATATGCTTCATTTTTAGGCTATAGATCTAAATTTATCTTCTGAAATGTATGGACGGAGTGGATGAAATTAAAGAATGACTTTGGGACCCACAGAGTTTAGTCAGTACAATACTCGGTACACAGTCCGATTCCAAAACGCTTCCAAAAGGCCCTCCCCAACCCAATTTCGTCCGCCATTTTCTCCCGCGCGCAGGCAGACGAAATCCTATCTCTCCATCTCTTCCTATCTCTCCATCTCTCTCTCTCTCGCACTCAGCCTCTCTGTTTCCTTTGCCCTCTCTCGATCTCCCGCTCTCCCTCACCCTCTCTCCCTGTCTATTGGCCGCATTCCCCTATCTCTGTTGTTAAAACCCCCTTTCACCGCAAGAAGGAGAAGAAGAAGGAGAAGGAGAAGAAAAAGGACGGTAAGTTTTTCTCTCTGTTTCTGAAATATGTTGTGATTTTTTTATTTTTTTTTACACACGCACACACACCCCCACACACTCACGCCACACGCACACACACCCTACACACACACGCACTGTTTCACACTGTTCTGTTTGATCCTTGGTTGAAAAACCTTTTTATTTATTTTTAGCATATATTACTTCAATGGTTACAGGATATCTGCACAGTCATGTAACAATATTAATCTTTATAAGATGATCATAGTGGACACAGTAACATGAATGTCCATGTCCCTTTTGTCCTTCTATCTTAGGCCACAAATCAACAAGTTAAGGTTGTCCAATGAACTAGATTTTTATTTATTATTATTTTTTTTATGCCTTGCCTGCCCATGGTAAGACAGAACCACAATTAGCAAAGATTCCACATGGAGAAAAATGGTATGGGAAATTTTCATGTTTAATTTAGTTTGGGTCCTTATAATAACACTCCAATGAATGAAATTTCTGAAAAATTGGTGAATAAAAGGTTTGGGTTGAACACTGTGTCAACTAAAAAAATGGATGCTTACCCGCATGCACATATGCATGTGTATATAGTGTATATACATAAGACGAAAATACAAAACTTTAATTAAAACAGTTAGAAAACCCCACAAGAGGGTCATCCTATTTGAACCAGGAGGGCGGCAAAAGTCCTCATTTGCAGCCCCCATGGATCTGGACATCCAAATCACTAGAAAACCCGACAAATTCTTCTCTCAAGTGGACCGCAAGAGTCCTGATCAGCTGTGCCATAACATCATCTCAAGGTCGTGCAATCAAGGCCATTCAGTGGGTCGGAACCATTTGTATGGGGTATCACTAGCGAGCAGGATGCATATTTACGCCAACCAGTGATGATTTGGTACCCATCACTGGATGACAGTAATACGATTTCCACCAGCCAGTGATGATGTGGATCACATCTCTGGATGGGGGAATTTATTTTTCTTCTACCCAGTGAGCGTCCTCAGATTAGTGTTTTTACCATGTTTTAATGAATGTAAGGCTAAGATTAGAAGTTGGGAGTACGGTTATGCCTAGATTGATAGGTATCAGGGCTTAGTATAGATACATTTTATACAATGTAATAGAGAGTTTTTGCTATTGAATTAAAATCTTATTCCCTTGTTTGAGGAAAAGAAGATTGAGATTAGATATCCCTTCTCTTGTTCTTGAAGTTGGATCTGATCATCACGGGAGACAGTTGTGGGTCACCCAATCTTAGAATATTTCATCTACTTGTGCTTCAGTTGCTTGCTGGGGACGAAATCTCGGTTATAGCCTGTTGTGTATTAGCCTCCATAACATAGGCTATCAAATAGTGTGGCAATATCATTCCTCTCTCAACTCCTCAAAGTGATCCGTGCTTAAATCATTCCTCTCTCAACTCCTCAAAGTGATGATTAGTGTTTTTATTTTTCCTTTTTTTAAATATTAAAATAAGTTCCCTTTAAATGAGTTTAATTCGGTTTGTCCAAAAAGGCGTTCTTTCTTTCTTTCTTTCATTTTTTTTTTTTACCGATCTTGTGAAATATATGGATTTGCAGCTATCAAGTTAATCATATGAGTTCTTTTCTTTTTCTTTGTATGCTTTCTTTTCTTCTTAATATATTTTCTTTGTTACTTTTAAAAAATAAAAAATTGTAGTTTTGCTAACCCTAGCTAAAACAGACTAATTGTTTGGATTATCAAGCTATGGGCTACCCCAACCCAAACAAGTCAACCTTTTGGATCAACGTATTCAACGGCCAGCCTTATAGTCATTACAATACAAGCCATAACAGCTGTTACTGGCCTATAATGGTCAAATTTGTTTTTCTTTTTAGGGAAGAAACTGTAAAGGCCCCATATTGGCCCGTTATAGTTTTTCTTAACTTAATGTGGGCTGACGAAATTTTGGATAGAGCTGATATTTGTGTGGTTTCTTCATCCTAGGTCTTTGTAAGCATTTCATTGCCCTTGTGTGGTGAAGTCTTTAACTGGTACAATCCATCATCTAGCTTGATATATTAGAATTGCATGCGAGACTTTTCATCTATGCAAGTGGTTATAAATACTTGATCAGTGGTCCACATTTGATGTGCCGCCACATGTTGATCTACTAATTAGCCGTAGGCATCCCATGAATAATTGCTGACTGATCCCATTTCAAATCAATCATAAAACTGCAAACTATTAGCAATATTTCTATCAATTTGATGTGTATGTGCTTTTGTTATTTGTGTTGTTAGAAATATTGACTGTTGAGTTAATTGCGGATCCATCTTTTACAGTTTGACCGCCAGTCTTCAAATAGCTTAGATTTGCATGTACGTGAGTTCTGTACATGTCCATTGTATGGGACCCACCATTATATGCCTGTGTCATCACCTGTTAAACTCACAGCAAATGACAGTGAGGAGATCCTGCACAAGAGGAATTATATGATACATGGGCCATATATTTTCATCAACTCTTCAATTCTCATATTGTCATACATCAATTGTTTGGTAGTTAGGACCATTGGTCCCAGTGTGGATGGAGTGCCCCAAAAAGGAAAAAAATGTCATGAACTGGAAGATCCCAAGCAATCAATATTAGGAAGCTTTTCAAGTTGAATGCAGACCATTGTTGTGTTTCTATTCTGAACTACATGCCTTAATACCGCAAATAAAAGATGTTAAGATGTTCTATTTAGGAGATATCTGATGCATGATCAATACATGGTGGGACACAATAGATCAATGGCCTGCATTATCAACAGTGGGCATCCCTGACCTGATATCTAAATTGATAACAATTTGGATAATCTCAATCAAAGCAGTTTCAATTTGGAATATCTCAATTAGAGCACTCTCTCTCTCTCTCTCTCTCTCTCTCTCTCTGAGATGGATCAAAATATGGTTTTGATCTTTTCTATAGATTTGTTGTCTCTTGTTCTGAGTTAAATTTTCTGTTTTTCATCTTTCTTTTGACGACATTGTATTGTCACAGGATTCAACGCCTATGGCACGGGGCTAGTAAATTCTGAATCCTTGCCAGGTTAGGATACTTGCACAATGTGGATCTGATGGCTTACAGACACCATCTTGTATGTGGATTCTTCGTCTCTCAAGTTCCCATATGCTCATGAGCAGGACATGCATAATTCTTCATCTGAAAATGCACATCATTTTGAGTTGGTTTAGTTACATTTCGTTCTCATATGTGAATCCATCCATGTTTTGTAGGTGAAGAGCGATTTGTAAAAAGAATCTCGGCTGCAAGGACAGTGAAGCTGTCCATCACCACTTATGTATTTGCTCGAAATTGATGGAGTAGACCCGGATGTGCGTCGGAGCTATCCGGAAGAGCGGGGGTCCCTGGAAGGTGGGAACCGCTGTTATGACCATGATCAAGCAGTCCATTTCCTATGAACGGCATTGGAAGGGCCTGACCATTTGGATAGGTCGTGTTTATATTTGTATTTGCAGGGACCACACCCTTAACCTAAACTCGAACCCATTCTCAAATCCAAAAACCTATAACCTAAACCTAAACCTTAACTTAAACCGTTAACCTATAACCTAAATCAAAACCTATAACCTAAACCCGAACCCATTCTCAAATCGAATAACCTATAACATAAACCTAAACCAAAACCTAATCCTAAAACCTATAACCTATACCTAAACCTTATCCAAAACCAAAACCAAAACCTATAACCTAAACCCAAGCCCATTCTCAAATCTCAAAACCTATAACCAAAACAAAACCTATAACCTAAACCCGAACCCATTCTCAAATCCAAAACCTATAACCTAAACCTAAACCAAAACCATAACCTATAACCTAAACCCGAACCCATTCTCAAATCCCAAAACCTATAACCTAAACCAAAACCAAAACCAAAACCTATAACCTAAACCCGAACCCATTCTCAAATCAAAAACCTATAACCTAAACCAAAACCAAAACCAAAACCTATAACCTAAACCCGAACCCATTCTCAAATCCAAAACCTATAACCTATACCTAAACCTTATCCTAAACCAAAACCAAAACCTATAACCTAAACCAAAACCAAAACCTATAACCTAAACCCGAACCCATTCTCAAATTCAAAACCCTATAACCTAAGCCTAAACCAAAATCATAACTTATAACCTAAACCCGAACCCATTCTCAAATCCCAAAACCTATAACCTATACCAAAACCAAAACCTATAACCTAAATCCGAACCCATTCTCAAATCCAAAACCTATAACCTAAACCTAAACCTTATCCTAAACCAAAACTAAAACCAAAACCTATAACCTAAACCAATACCAAAACCTATAACCTAAACCCGAACCCATTCTCAAATCCCAAAACCTATAATAAAAACCAAAGCCTATAACCTAAACCCGAACCCATTCTCAAATCCAAAACCTATAACCTAAACCTAAACCAAAACCATAACCTATAACCTAAACCCGAACCTATTCTCAAATCCCAAAACCTATAACCTAAACCTAAACCAAAACCTATAACTTAAACTCGAACCCTTTTCAAATCCAAAATCTATAACCTAAACCAAAACCAAAACCTATAACCTAAACCCGAACCCATTCTCAAATCCTAAAACCTATAACCTAAACCTAAACCTAAACCTAAACCAAAACTAAAACCTATAACCTAAAAATAAACTAAAACCTATAACCTAAACCCGAACCCATTCTCAAATCCCAAAACCTATACATAAACCAAAACCAAAACCTATAACCTAAACCCGAACCCATTCTCAAATCCAAAACCTATAACCTAAACCTAAACCTTATCCTAAACCAAAACCAAAACCTATAACCTAAACCCGAACCATTCTCAAATCCCAAAACATATAACCTAAACCTAAACCTTAACCTAAACCAAAACCAAAACCTATAACCTAAACCCGAACCCATTCTCAAATCCCAAAACCTATAGCCTAAACCAAAACCAAAACCTATAACCCAAACTCCGAACCCATTCTCAAATCCCAAAACCTATAACCTAAACCAAAACCTATAACCTAAACTCAAATCCCTAAACCTTAACCTATAACCTAACCTAAACCTATACTTCTAATCTAAAACTATTCCCAAATCTCAAAACCTATAACCTAAACCAAACCCAAAACCTATAACCTAAACCCGAACCCATTCTTAAATCCCAAAACCTATAACCTAAACCTAAACCTAAACCCCAAGCTATTCTCAAATCCCAAAACCTATAACCTAAACCTAAACCAAAACCTATAACCTAAACCTAAATCTTATCCTAAACCAAAACCAAAACCTATAACCTAAACCAAAACCAAAACCTATAACCTAAACCCGAACCCATTCTCAAATCCAAAACCTATAACCAAAACCAAAACCAAAACCTATAACCTAAACCCGAACCCATTCTCAAATCCCAAAACCTATAACCTAAACCAAAACCAAAACCTATAACCTAAACCCAAACCCATCTCAAATCCAAAAACGTATAACCTAAACCTAAACCTTATCCTAAACCAAAACCAAAACCTATAACCTAAACCAAAACCAAAACCAAAACCTATAACCTAAACCCGAACCCATTCTCAAATCCCAAAACCTATAGCCAAAACCAAAACCAAAACCAAAACCTATAACCTAAACCCAAACTCATTCTCAAATCCTAAAACCTATAACTCGAACCAAAACCAAAACCTATAACCTAAACCCGAACCCATTCTCAAATCCCAACACCTATAACCTAAACCAAAACCTATAACCTAAACTTAAATCCCTAAACCTTAACCTATAACCTAACCTAAACCTATACTTATAACCTAAAACTATTCCCAAATCCCAAAACCTATAACCTAAACCTAACCTTTTCCTAAATCTATAACCTAAACTCAACCCCTAAAGCTAAACCTACACCTAATCCTAATCTCAACTCCCTAACCTAAACCTAAACCTAAACTTGAAAACCAAAACTTAAACCCAATCCCGAACATGAAGATTTCCTAAACCTAAACCATAACCCGGCCTCAAATCCAAAAACCTATAACCTAAACCTAAACCAAAACCATAGCCTATAACCTAAACCCGAACCCATTCTCAAATCCCAAAACCTATAACCTAAACCAAAACCATGACCTATAACCTAAACCCGAACCCATTCTCAAATCCCAAAACCTATAACCTTAACCTAAGCCAAAACTAAAACCTATAACCTAAACCAAAACCAAAGCCTATAACCTAAACATTAACCTAAACCTATAACCTAAACCTAAACCAAAACCTATAATCATATGGTGAGATCATTTCTCTTGTGTCAATTTCATTCCTCTTTGAGTTTTTTTTTTTTTTTTTTTTTAATTTATTAAGAAAAAAATGGTTATACATGATGCACTTCTTTCACTGTCTTTCTTTTCCCCAATAGGCATTCTAATTTATGAATGACATGACTGTTTGTAGGATGATGGAATATACGAAGCTGTTGAAATTTCATGGTGAAGTCGAGCACATTTCTCTAATGGAGCCAAAGATTTGTATTTTCAGCATTATTGTAATTGTAATTGTAATTGATTGAATGAATTGGATTGTAATTGATTGAATGAAGGATTGTAATTGATTATAATTGAATGAATGAATGATTGTACAGGTGGTAATTGAATGAATGAGTGATTATATGTAATTTTTTAATGTACAAAATAGGTACGGATATCGACAAAGAGCCAATAACTTGTGTGTAGCCTTTATTAAAATTGGCATATTGCTACAGACTTTTAGCTACAAATAATATCCGTAGCTATTTGAAGTTTTTGCTACAGATATATTTGCTACGGATTAAATCCATAGCCATAGGTTCCAGACCTATTGTTATTGCACCTACGACTACGGTCGTGCTACGGACACAAAACCGTAGCCATATGTCTATGGCTACGGATTTTATCTGTAGCCTTTGCCCGTTTTTCTGGTAGTTGTTGCTACGGATTATATCCGTAGCTGTTGGAACCTATAGCTACGGATTAAATCCGTAGCCATAGGTTCCAGACCTATTGTTATGGCACCTACGACTACGATCGTGCTACGGACTAAAACCGTAGCCATAGGTCTATGGCTACGGATTTTATCCGTAGCCTTTGCCCATTTTTTTGGTAGTGGTACGTCATGCGACCATAACCCAGGTCCAGTTTAATCTAAATTATGCTTTGATACTAACTTGTAACGCCCTGAAAATCGGGGGTCGAGCTCGAGTTCCAATACATCACTTATGTAACATCGATAATGATGATTAAATGTTGACCGTGTTAGTGCATTAAACATGAGTGAGATTAAGCTAAATCAGTATATCATACTCCAAAGACAATTGAATCACGCAAGCGGAAGACTATCATAGATAGATAATGAACATATAAGTTGTAGTATGTCTCGAGAGTATAAACACATCCCAGGTGAAATATTACAAATATTGATTCAAAATATAAAATGTCAAAAATTTGATGGTCCTCTACGATGTATAAGCCCTAAAGCCCCGTCGATTCAGAACGGCTCACATGAACCTGCCTGAATACTACATGTACGAGAATGCCTCCTCATCCTCACAAAAGTCCGGCTCCGCCTCAGGAGTCATGTCGTCATCTAAAATCAAGACAGTCTGGCTGGTGTTTAAAACACCGTCCCGTAACGTGAGAGTGAGTGATCAACTTAGTGGAACTATACAACAAAGGTTAACATGTTATCAATTCAGTCAAGCAGTAATGATAAAGCAGTAAAATTAAACATCCCTAAATACTCTTATTAATGCAAGAATGATATGAACAATGATGCGTGCCCTCGTCTACACTCCCTCGTGCGATACCATCTTACGGTCGTGGCATGCTTTCTTCCCTCTGTGCTCTTCAACCCGGGGCATATGCAGTACGATATTATGAGCGTGATTACCGATTTCTTATTAGTCCTTTTCATACAGCATGATTAGAAAACTAAGGTACCTCCCTTATGTCATTCCCCAAAGAATGATCCATTCTAGGGTCGTCAGTCCTAGGAAATCCCATACGATGTTGCGATTCTAAGTCGCTACAAAGGGCTCATCACCTAATCAGTGCAGGCCTAGTTTATACTCTTGTTACTACGGAAGGGTTGACGCCTCCACGTAGACTCAGAGTATGCTCAAGGTCACTACAAAGGGCTCGTCACCTTAACAGTGTAGGCTGACAGCGCGAATACAGTGTCCCATACCACCGTATTCAGCTCACGAGGCGATGTTGCTCACTGGTCACTACAGGGAGGCTCGTCGCCCCAGCGTAGGCTGACAACTCAACCACAGTGTTCCATACCACCATGTCCGGCTCATGAGTCTTAGCGGATCGAGGTACCAATTGATTAATGGAGTTTCCACTGGTGAGTTTGGTACCTTAGGTTCAAGTAGTAGCATCCATACATGGTGAACATACATTGGACAAATCGGGTTATTGGACGAGCTCGACTATTACGAGGGCACCTGAAGTTGATCGACATGAAGTGCGTAAACACTCTGTGTGGCCTAACCACTGCCGACAACTCTAGTACGGCTCGGGTTCGTTAAACATGTCCTACATGGCGAACGAATCTCAGCCACGAACTCAAAGCTAGTTACCGATTGCCTGGACTATACTGTAGTCCCAAACACATTCAATCCTTAACTAGTAACCAAGTAGTTCAAACATGTTAACAAACATGTTATAAAACACAACTTAAACAGGAAATCCAAACACATACATTTCATAAGTAAGTGATTAAACTAAACAACTTGCAAGGAGGAAATCATACACATCCCTAAGGTAGTTGAGAATTGTAAGTGTTATGGTCTCATACTCCTTTGGTTGTCAAATTTTGATGTGTCAAAACATCTATCTGTGTCCTATGCTTGTATGATGATTTATATGAATTCAAGACACTGCATAAATACTTCAAGAAGCTACAAGTTGAACTTTTCAAGAAGCTACATGTTGAAGTCTCAAGAAGCTACAATGTTGATGTTCAAGTCTTAAGAAACAACTCATGACTTCAAGACTAATAAGCAATGCATGAAGTAATTGTTATGCTGATGAAGATCTCAAGTTTGAAGCTACAACAATTTCAAGATCTCAAGCCTGATATGGTTCAAACAATCTACATTCGTTGAATGGTTGAAGTTCAATGTCCATACGACATGATTTAGGTTTGAATGACCTTAGGTTGACCCTTTAAGTAGGTCACTTTGGATACATAAATCAAATATTTATTTTACATAAGTTTGGTCTATTCTACGACCACCCAATTCTTGTTTGACCAAATTCTGGCATTGGTTCGACTAGTCCAAGAAATTCCATGACCACCCTAAGTAGTTGAAGATTTTTCGAAATTTTTGGTACGCCCACGACCAGCCCCTGAAGTCCTTCGACCGGTCGTAGGTGTGGTTGACTCGTCCACGACTGGGTCGTGGAGCTACGACTTAAAGTCCAAAGAACGTGATCTATGGTCCCTACGACCTGGGTCAGAAGGATCTACGACGTGGCCGTAGGTGACCCACGACCAACGTAGGGTACTCTACAACAACCGTGGAACGACTTTCAAAGATCGAGCTCAATATTTCAAAAATCTGCTAGAGCTACGACCAGTCGAAGGTTTCTAAGACCAGTCGTAGGAACGATTTTTGCTTCTATAAATTGAATACGAAATTCAGAGTTTTCATACTT
Organism: Magnolia changhungtana; assembly: GCA_030180095.1. NCBI lineage: Eukaryota > Viridiplantae > Streptophyta > Magnoliopsida > Magnoliales > Magnoliaceae > Magnolia > Magnolia changhungtana. The sequence goes on from JASAUF010000525.1 coordinate 3,763,239, forward strand.
CAACTCAATTCAATTCAAGAATTTTCAAGTGATCACTCTGAGATAAGTCTGTGTTTATTTTAAGCTACATTGTGCTTATTTAATATTCCTTTTTGCTAGCTTATTTAATTTAATTTTGTTTCTATATTCCAATCTTATTTGAAAAGAGGAATTATCTTATTCCCACTTCTTGGAATCAAAATCAAATATAGCTACGCCCAACAAGTTAAATCTAAAATCTATTAGAATTTAGAACCTTATGAATGTGAGTATTGGAAATTGAACTTTGACATTCAATCATCTACTCCGATTGGTTCTACCTAAGTCGCTAAGAAAAGGAGAAATCCGGTATTTTACAATTTCAGTAAAATTTATTTACTTTTGGTTTTGTTTGAGGTTGCCGAAAAATCTCATTGTACTAGTTTTGTTTGAGGTTGAGCGAAAAATCTCATTGTATTGGTTGTCCGAGGAAAACCGTAAAACTTCGAAAGAGGGGTTTTTGAATTGTGTAAGCCCAAGTGAAAAAGACACAATTGTAAAGGTTTTTGGTGAACCCGTGAAAACCTATTTGATAGTGAACGCTAATATCTCTCCGTGTGAGGATATTAGAGTGGAGTAGTCAGTGTGGTGTTGGAAAACAGTTGGTGTACACACAAAGTAACCACTATAACTCTTTGTCTTGTGGATTGAATGCTTGCTTAATTTTCATATCTTTTATCATTCGATTGTGTGGAATGTACAAGTGGATGTGAATGTTGTAACTATTTACATTTCAAGCAAGTGTGGGGATTGTTGTAATAATTTAGATCTATTTTTCTGCATTTAATTTCAATTCCTTGCTATTTCATTTACTTATATTAAAATTGAGTCCTTGATTCAAAAGAGGTTCTAGAAATAAGGTTGTCCTACCATAAGCCCTTGTTTATTATGGTGTAAGGTTGTCCTTAGAACTGAATTTGTATCAATCTCTCAATACTTATTTATCAAGGTGATTTAAATTTAGCATTGTGAATTGATTCATATTGTAAGGCTATTGGTTTACTTTATTTCCGCTGATTTTATTTTAAATTTGGCATAGTCCTATTCACCCCCCCTCTAGGACATATAGCTTGGCCTTTTCAAGTGGTATTAGAGCCTAATAGCTCATTTTTGTTGCTTTTTATTTGGATTTATTTCCTGAGCTAACGATCTAAGCTATATAAAAAGATGTCAAATTTTGATAGCCTTTCAGTTACTAGGCCTCCACCTTTTGATGGCTCCAACTATGCCTATTGGAAAGCCAGAATGAGGATCTTCCTCAAATCAATGGATGAAAGTGTGTGGCAAGCCACGTTGATCGAATGGAATCCTCCTATCATGGAAGTAACTGGTGTTGATGGTTCAAAATCTATGAAAATTACACCGTATTACCAATGGACCACACTTTAAAAATGAGAGTAGTGCTAATGCTAAAGCACTAAATGCAATCACTTACGCACTATCACCGGATGAGTTCAAAAGAATCATATCATGTGATCAACCTTTAAAGCAAGCTTGGGATATTTTAGAAATGACACACGAAGGTACATCAATTGTCAAGAAATCTAAAGTCCAACTCCTCACAACTAAATTTGAAGAAATTCATATGGAGGAAAATGAAATGTTTATGGACTTTTATACTAGATTGAATGACATTGTAAACTCAATGTGGGGTCTTGGCGATAAGATCCCCAGAAAGTAAAGTGTGTGCAAAAATACTACGCTCTTTCCGAACGGTTCAATTCTAAGGTAACCGCAATCCAGGAACTTCGTGATACGGATAATATGAAGGTAGAAGAATTAGGTGGTTCTTTACAAACCTATGAATTAAGTTTTAAAGCTCCTAAAGGTAAATCTATTGCTTTGAAGTCATCTAAAAGTATTACTCAAGAAAATTCATATTCAGAAAAGTTTGAAGATGATATGGCCCTTTTGGCGAAAAAGTTTTATAAGATTTTCAAAAGTAAGAAAAGAGTCGACTTTCAAAAGGCAAATGAAAAGAAACGTTCTAAACCTAAGTCTAAAACTTGGAAGTCATTGAAAGATAGTCAATGCTACAACCTGTCAAGAATATGGGCATTTAGCAAACAAATGTCCTAAAAGGACAGATCCAAAAGGAAGGGTATGTTGGCTACTTGGGATGAATCATCTCGATTTAAGCATCTTCTCGAATCGAAAATTCAGAACCGAGCCTCGGAGGCAAAGTGAACTTAAGGCCCTTATGACTCTAGCCAAGTTTACCTTTTCCGATCACGACGATTCAACAAGTGAAGAAAATTTGGATAGTGATCATGAAAATGATGAAGATCTTCAAGATGCTTACAATGCCTTATATAAGGAAAGTTGTAAAATTGCTGTTAAACTAAAACTTCAAAAAGAAAAGTTTTTTAAACTTAAAGAATGTTTTGAAACCCTTGTTTTAGAAAAATCTCAAATTTCAGATTGTTTTGAAAAATCAAAGTGTGATCTAGAATTCAAAACCTCCCTAATTGAAATTTTGAAATCTGAAAATGAGAAACTTAAAAATGAAGTATCTTCTCTTCTGAGTTTGAAGGACACATGGAGATATGCCCAAGGTGATCCAAAATTAGAAAAATTATTATTCGGATCAAGAAAATGTGGCGATCGATCCAGGTTGGGCTATGATAAAAACACATATCCTAAACAGAAGAATACTCGCTCCAATTTTGTGAAAGGAGAGACTTCTAACTCAAAAGGAAAAGGTACTAATCAAGTTTTTTCTAAAAATACAAAAACTCTTCAAAAACACAAAAGCAACTATATAAATTTCAAAAATCAGATTCGAAACCCACTAGTGAAAAAAAATTGTTGATTTACTTAAGGAGCTATTAAAATCTAACTCAAGAGGTCACTCTTACAACTATAAACAAAAGAAGACCAATTATTCTCCTAAACCCAAAACAAGATCAAATGGGTTCCTAAGGTTACTTGTTTGGTTGCTCACACCGCTTTCAAAGCTACAAGCCATTCGAAATGGTACCTAGACAAAGTGGATGCTCCAGACATATGACGTGTGACAAAGCACTATTCACCGATCTTAAAGATATGATGATGGGTCAGTCACATTTGGTGATGGTAGCAATGCAAGATAATTGGCAAAGGTACGGTCCAACTCTATAACCTTCCCTTATTTAAAAATGTTTTATATGTTGAGGGTTTAAAACACAACCTGTTGAGCATATCTCAAATATGCGATAACAACCATAATGTTAAATTTTCTAATCAAGGTTGTGAAATTATAAACGAAAAGGGTTCTGTAATATTAACTGGCCGCAGAACTTCTGAAAACTGCTATATAGTAAGCAATGGTAGCTCATCTAAACAAACGTGCTACATGGTCCATACCAATGAGACAGAATTATGGCATAAACGCCTTGGACATATTCACTACCAAAATTTATACAGATTGAGCAAAAGTGAACTAATTAGAGGTCTACCTAAGATGCAAAAAGTAGACAAGATTTGTGGTGAATGCCAGTATGGTAAACAAACTAGGAGCTCTCACAAAAAGGTGAACTCCAATATCACCACAAGACCACTCGAGCTTCTCCACATGGATCTTATAGGACCAACAAGAACGGAAAGTCGAGGTGGAAAAAGCACATCCTAGTTATTGTAGATGATTACACAAGATACACTTGGGTTTCATTCTTGAGAGACAAATCAGAAACCCTTGATGAAGTGAAAAAGATTATAAAACGGATTCAAACTGAAAAATGTTCTCAAGTCAAAGAAGATCCGTAGTGATCATGGATCCGAATTCAAAACAATGGTTTTGAGAAATTTTGTAGTGATCGGGAATATCGCATGAATTCTCTCGCACCTAAAACTCCTCAACAAAATGGAATTGTCGAGAGGAAGAATAGAGTGCTTCAAGAAATGGGAAATGTTATGTTAAATAGCATGAAGCTCCCTAGGAATCTCCGGTCAAGGTGAATACAACTGCTACATTATTAACCGTGTTTATATTTGTAAATCTAATAATAAAACGGCTTATGAAATGTGGTTTGAGAAAAAGCCTTCACAAATACTTTCGAAGTTTTTGGCAAAGAAGTGCTATATTTTGCGTGACCGTAAAAAATTAGGGAAGTTCGACACTAAAAGTGATGAAGGGATCTTTTAGGATATTCTTTAAACAATCGTGCATATCGTGTTCACTGCACAACAGACCGGTGTGATTCAAGAGTCAATAAATGTTGTGATTGACGATCTTTTGAATACTTTGTCCTAGTTCGTATAATGATGAAGTTCTTATACTTGAAAAACAAGAAATTTCATCAAGTGAAACTAATCCTGAATTAAGGACTGTTAAAGATCATCCAACTTCTCAAATACTTGGAAACCCTCACACTGGTGTGCGCACTCGTAGATAATTAGAGGACATATGTAACTACGTATGCTTTACATCCCAGATTGAACCGGTTAACGTAAAAGAAGCACTTTCAGATGAAAACTGGATTCTTGCGATGCAAGAAGAACTTAATCAGTTTGTCAGAAATGATGTCTGGCACCTTGTTCCTAGACCTAAAGATAAACATATTATTGGAACAAAATGGATTTTCAAAAACAAATCTGATGAACTTGGAAATATTATTCGAAATAAAGCAAGACTAGTTGTACAGGGGTATACATAAATTGAAGGTATTGACTATAATGAAACATTTGCTCTCGTAGCTCGTCTTGAATCAATCGACTTTTTATCTCCATTGCATGTTTTAGGAAGATTAAAATTTACCAAATGGATGTAAAGAGTGCCTTTCTGAATGGTGATTTACATGAAGAGGTATATGTTGAACAACCTACAGGGTTTGAAGATCCTAAATTTACTGATCATGTGTATCATCTTAAGAAGGCTCTCTATGGTCGAAACAAGCTCCCATAGCATGGTACGAAAAATCGACTAAGTTTTTACTGAGTCATAATTTTCGGATGGGGTGTGTTGATAAGACGCTCTTTGTTAAGAAACATAACGATGATATTCGATGGTTCAAATATATGTTGACGATATTATTTATGGATCAACTGTACTAACATGACTGTTGAGTTTGCAGATTTGATGAAGTCTAAATTCGAAATGAGCATGGTTAGAGAATTAAACTATTTTCTAGGGTTGCAAGTAAAACAACAACTGATGGAATTTTATCTCTCAAACCAAATATGCTCGAGTTTAATTAAGAAATTTGGATTTGAGAAAGGTAAAAATTTTGATACTCCTATGAGTACAACTTTGAGACTCTCAAAAGACTCTACGGGTAATGATGTGGATCCTAAATTATATCGTAGTTTGATTGGTAGTTTGCTTTATCTGACTGCTAGTAGACCAGATATTGCTTTGAGTGTTGGTATTTGTGCTCGTTATCAATCAAATCCTAAAGAATCTCACTTAACTGCTATTAAACGGATTATGTGATATGTCGCAAGTTCTACTAAACTGGGTCTCTGGTATCCACATGAGACTAATGTTCATTAGTCGGGTATGCAGATGCTGACTGGGCTGGAAACATTGATGATAGGAAATCAACCAGTGGTGGTTGTTTCTACATTGGAAATTGTCTTGTTTCTTGGTTTAGCAAGAAGCAAAGTTCTATATCGCTATCAACACGGTGAGGTCAATACATTCTTCTTTGAAATGCATGTACTCAACTTATTTGGATGAAACGAATGTTAAGCGATTATGGAATCACTCAGGATTCTATGATTTTATTTTGTGATAATTCCACTGCAATAAATATCTCTAAAAATCCAATTCAGCATTCACGTACTAAGCATATTGACATTAGATTTCATTACATTCGTGAATTAGTGGAAGAAAAATTAATATATTTGGATTACATTCCAACCGAGACTCAACTTGCGGACATTTTCACTAAACCGCTCAACAAAAGCAGGTTTAATAAATTAAAGTTTGATCTCGGTATGTGCAATTTAAATTGAATTTGCGTGATTTGGTGTATCATAATGTACATAAGTTTTATTTGCTTGAATTTGAAAATTATTTAAAATTTTGCAAATTTTGTGTCGTACTCGACCAGTCGTGAGTGTACACGACCGGTCGTGCCACGACCGTCGAACACTTACACGACCAGTCGTGAAACTCGGGATTTCACTTTAATTTGGGGATTTTGACTCTTCTTCTTCATTTCTTTTTACTCTCCAACGGTTCTAGCTATGACCGGTCTAACCCACCTTCATAGTACTTCAAGGTTAGTGGTTCTTTTGCATTTTTTTTGTAGATTCTTGCTATTGGTGTTTCAAATCTCATTCTTGTGGAATCTATTTGGTCGTTCATTGCAAGTTTGGGGTTTTATCTTGAAAAATCTGTTCTATCTAAACCTCATTTCTTCTATCTTGCAACTTGTTGTTTCCTTGAAATCCTTCTTTGAAAATGGATGCTAGAGGTCCATCTTCTTCTAGATCAGCTTCTATTGTAGAACGTCATCTTCGCTCTCCTGAAAATGATCCTTCTAATGCTCGTGATTTGCGTATGCCCAATGTTATTGCTGAGCGTCATGTTAATATTAATCACATTGCTTCATTTGGTAACTCTCCTCTGTTGGAATCTGTGGGATGGGATAACATCTTACATTGGGGTGGAGCTGCATACCAGTCCATTGCCCAATCCATGTTTGCATGTATCTGTGATTTTTCTCTTGAGGATTTAACTTTTAAAGTTGATACTCAAGAAGGATTGTTTTTAGTGGATCGACATTTGATTGCTGACATTATGGAAATACCTATCAATGATGAGAGCATTCCAATTAATATTTTACATGATGAGTCTCTCGAATCCGAAACGAAAAATGCTTACTAGAGATTTATGTAATTTGGATGTTTATTGGACTCATAAAGGTCATGTACTTCCCTCAAGGTATTTGTTACCCAGCATACGTAGTACTTCATAGGATATTCATCTCAAATCTTTATCCACGTTCTGGTAATAAAACCGAACTCACTGCTTTCATGGTTCGTGTTTTGCATTCTGTAGTCTCTGGTGCAAAAATATGTCTACCTTCTTTAATTTGTCATACCATTATTTTGTCTCGTTACCATCCTGGACATAGTGATATACCCTTTGGTTATTTATTGACTATGCTGGCAAATCATATGCTCGTAGCTATGCCTACTAGAGAGAAACCCATCCATCATCTCCCTTTTAATAATTTTAATCTTAACAAGATGAATTTAGAATTGGCTGAAGGCCAAGTGGATGCTGGTAGCAGTGGTGCTGAAGCAGGAAATGCTAAAGCTAGTGATCTTCCGGAAGACGTGAATATTGTAAGTGTTATGGTCTCATGCTTCTTTGGTATGGTCTCATGCTTCTTTGGTTGTCAAATTTGTGATGTGTCAAAACATCTATCTATGTCTGTACTTGTATGATGATTATATGAATTCAAGAAGCATAAATACTTCAAGTCTCAAGTTGAACTTTTCAAGAAGCTACATATTGAAGTTCAAGAAGCTACATGTTAAAGTCTCATGAAGCTACAATGTTGATGTTCAAAGTCTCATGACTTCAAGACTAATAAGCAATGCATGAAGTAGTTGTTATACTGATGAAGATCTCAAGTTTGAAGCTACAACAAGTTCAAGATCTCAAGCCTGATATGGTTCAAACAAACTACATTCGTTGAATGGTTGAAGTTCAATGTCCATACGACATGATTCAGGTTTGAATGACCTTAGGTTGACCCTTTAAGTAGGTCACTTTGGATACATAAATCCAATGTTTATTTTACATAAGTTTGGTCTATTCTACGACCAGTCCTAGCTCTTGTTCGACCAGTCCTGGCATTGGTTCGACTAGTCCAAGAAATTCCACGACCAGTCCTAAGTTGTTGAAGATTTTTTGGAATTTTTGGTACGCCCACGACCAGTCCTGGAGGTCCTTCGACCGGTCGTAGGTGTGGCTTCGACTCGTCCACGACCAGTCGTGGATCTACGACTCAAAATCCAGCAACTTTATCTATGGTCCTACGACCAGTCGTAGGGATCTACGACCAGTCGTAGGTGACCCACGACCAGTCGTAGGGTACTCACGACCAGTCGTGGAACGACTTTCAAAGATCGCGCTCAATATTTCAAAAATCTGTTAGAGCTACGACCAGTCCAAGGTTTCTAAGACCAGTCGTAGGAACGATTTTTGCTTCTATAAATTGAACACGAAATTCAGAGTTTTCACACTTCAACTCTATTCTATTCAAGAATTTTCAAGTGATCACTCTGAGATAAGTCTGTGTTTATTTTAAGCTACATTGTGCTTATTTAATATTCCTTTTTGCTAGCTTATTTAATTTGATTTTGTTTCTATATTCCAATCTTATTTGAAAAGAGGAATTATCTTATTCCTTCTTCTTGGAATCAAAATCAAATATAGCTCCTTGACATGAGTTAAATCTAAAATCTATTAGAATCTAGAACCTTATGAATGTGAGTATTGGAAATTGAACTTTGACATTCAATCATCTACTCCGATTGGTTCTCTGGGCTGCTAAGAAAGGAGAAATCCAGGTATTTTACAATTCAGTAAAATTTATTTACTTTTGGTTTTGTTTGAGGTTAAAGCGAGGAAAAATCTCATTGTCTTGGTTTTGTTTGAGGTTGAGCGAGAAAAATCTCATTGTTTTGGTTCTGAGGAAAACCAGAAAACTCAGAAAAGAGGGGTTTTTGAATTGTGTAAGCCCAAGTGAAAAAGACACAATTGTAAAGGTTTTTGGTGAACCTGTGAAAACCTATTTGATAGTGAACGCTAATATCCCCTGTGTGAGGATATTAGGAGTGGAGTAGCATTCTGTGTGGCTGTTGGAAAACAGTTGGTGTACACACAGGCGAACCACTATAACTCTTTGTCTTGTGGATTGAATGCTTGCTTAATTTTCATATCTTTTATCATTCGATTGTGTGGAATGTACAAGTGGATGTGAATGTTGTAATTATTTACATTTCAAGCAAGTGTGGGGATTGTTGTAATAATTTAGATCTATACTTCTGCATTTAATTTCAATTCCTTGCTATTTCATTTACTTATATTAAAATTGAGTCCTTGATCCAAAAGAGGTTCTAGAAATAAGGTTGTCCTACCATAAGCCCTTGTTGATTATGGTGTAAGGTTGTCCTTAGAACTAAATTTGTATCAATCTCTCAATACTTATTTATCAAGGTGATTTAAAATTTAGCATTGTGAATTGATTTATATTGTAAGGCTATTTGTTTACTTTATTTCCGCTAATTTTATTTTAAATTTGGCATAGTCCTATTCACCCCCCCCCCCCTCTAGGACATATAGCTTGGCCTTTTCAAGTGGTATCAGAGCCTAATAGCTCATTTTTGTTGCTTTTTATTTGGATTTATTTCCTGAGCTAACGTTCTAAGCTATATAAAAAGATGTCAAATTTTGATAGCCTTTCAGTTACTAGGCCTCCACCTTTTGATGGATCCAACTATGCCTATTGGAAAGTCAGAATGAGGATCTTCCTCAAATCAATGGATGAAAGTGTGTGGCAAGCCACGGTGGTGAATGGAATCCTCCTACCATGGAAGTGATTGGTGTTGATGGTTCAAAATCTATGAAAATTACACCGTATTACCAATGGACCACACTTCAGAAAAATGAGAGTAGTGCTAATGCTAAAGCACTAAATGCAATCACTTGCGCACTATCATAGGATGAGTTCAAAAGAATCATATCTGTGATCTTTCAAAAGCAAGCCTAGGATATTTTAGAAATGACACACGAAGGTACATCAATTGTCAAGAAATCTAAAGTCCAACTCCTCACAACTAAATTTGAAGAAATTCATATGGAGGAAAATGAAATGTTTATGGACTTTTTCACTAGATTGAATGACATTGTTAACTCAATGTGGGGTCTTGGCGATAAGATCCCAGAAAGTAAAGTGTGTGCAAAAATACTACGCTCTCTTCCTGAACGGTTCAATTCTAAGGTAACCGCAATCCAGGAACTTCGTGATACGGACAATATGAAGGTAGAAGAATTAGTTGGTTCTTTGCAAACCTATGAATTAAGTTTTAAAGCTCTAAAGGTAAATCTATTGCTTTGAAGTCATCTAAAAGTATTACTCAAGAAAATTGATTGAGAAAAGTCTGAAGATGATATGGCCCTTTGGCGAAAAAGTTTTATAAGATTTTCAAAAGTAAGAAAAAGTCGACTTTCAAAAGGCAAATGAAAAAAGCGTACTAAACCTAAGTCTAAAACTTGGAAATCATTGAAAGATAGTCAATGCTACAAGCTCATCAAGAATATGGGCATTTAGCAAACAAATGTCCTAAAAGGACAGATCCAAAAGGAAGGGTATGTTGGCTACTTGGGATGAATCGTCGATTGAAGCCTCTTGAATCGAGAAAATTAAACCGAGTCAGGCAATGAACTAAAGGCCCTTATGACTCTAGCCAAGTTTACCTTTTCCGATCACGATGATTCAACAAGTGAAGAAAATTTGGATAGTGATCATGAAAATGATGAAGATCTTCAAGATGCTTACAATGCCTTATATAAGGAAAGTTGTAAAATTCTTTGTCAAACTTAAACTTCAAAAAGAAAAGTTTTTAAACTTAAAGAATGTTTTGAAACCCTTGTTTTAGAAAAATCTCAAATTTCAGATTGTTTTGAAAAATCAAAGTGTGATCTAGAATTCAAAACCTCCCTAATTGAAAATTTGAAATCTGAAAATGAGAAACTTAAAAATGAAGTATCTTCTCTTCTGAGTTTGAAGGACACATGGAGATATGCCCAAGGTGATCCAAAATTAGAAAAATTATTATCAGGATCAAGAAAATGTGGCGATCGATCGGGTTGGGCTTTGATAAAAACACATCTCTAAACAGAAGAATACTCGTTCCAATTTTGTGAAAGGAGAGACTTCTAACTCAAAGGAAAAGGTACTAGTCAAGTTTTTTCTAAAAATACAAAAACTTTTCAAAAACACAAAAGCAGCTATATAAATTTCAAAAATCAGATTCGAAACCCACTAGCTGAAAAAATTGTTGATTTACTTAAGGAGCTATTAAAATCTAACTCAGTAGGTCACTCTTATAACTATAAAAAAAGAAGACCAATTATTCTCCTAAACCCAAAACAAGATCTTGAAATGGGTTCTAAGGTTACTGTTTGGTTGCTCACCTTGCTTTCAAAGCTACAAGCCATTCAAAATGGTACCTAGGCAGTGGATGCTCGGACATATGACATGGCGACAAAGCTCTATTCACCGATCTTAAAGATATGGTGATGGGTCAGTCACATTTAGTGATGGTAGCAAGCTATGCAAGATAATTGGCAAAGTGCGGTTCAACTCTATAACCTTCCCTTATTTAAAAATGTTTTATATGTTGAGGGTTTAAAACACAACTTTGTTGAGCATATCTCAAATATGCGATAACAACCATAATGTTAAATTTTCTAATCAAGGTTGTGAAATTATAAATGAAAAAGGTTACGTAATATTAGCGGTCGAGAACTTAGAAAACTGCTATATAGTAAGCAATGGTAGCTCATCGAACAAACGTGCTACATGGTCCATACCGATGAGGGAATTATGGCATAAACGCCTTGGACATGTACACTACCGAAATTTATACAGATTGAGCAAAAGTGAACTAATTAGAGGACTACCTAAGATGCAAAAAGTAGACAAGATTTGTGGTGAATGCCAGTATGGTAAACAAACTAGGAGCTCTCACAAAAAGGTGAACTCCAATATCACCACAAGACCACTCGAGCTTCTCCACATGGATCTTATAGGACCAACAAGAACGGAAAGTCGAGGTGGCAAAAAGTACATCTTAGTTATTGTAGATGATTACACAAGATACACTTGGGTTTCATTCTTGAGAGATAAATCAGAAACCCTTGATGAAGTGAAAAAGATTATAAAACAGATTCAAACCGAAAAATGTTCTCAAGTCAGCAAGATCCGTAGTGATCATGGATCGAGTTGAAAATAGCGGTTTGAGAAATTTTGTAGCGATCGGGAATATCGCATGAATTCTCTGCACCTAAAACTCCTCAACAAAATGGAATTGTCGAGAGGAAGAATAGAGTGCTTCAAGAAATGGGAAATGTTATGTTAAATAGCATGAAGCTCCTAGGAATCTCTGAAATTTGAAAGCGGTGAATACTGACTGCTACATTATTAACCGTGTTTATATTTGTAAATCTAATAATAAACGGCTTATGAAATGTGGTTTGAGAAAAAGCCTTCATGTCAAATACTTTCGAGTTTTTGGCAGCAAGTGCTATATTTTGCGTGGACCGTGAAAATTTGGGAAAGTTCGACACTAAAAGTGATGAAGGGATCTTTTAGGATATTCTTTAAACGATCGTGCATATCGGGTTCTGAACAACGGGACCGGTGTGATTCAAAGTCAATAAATGTTGTGATTGACGATCTTTTGAATATTTTGTCCCTAGTTCGGATAATGATGAAGTTCTTATACTTGAAAAACAAGAAATTTCATCAAGTGAAACTAATCGAATTAAAATTTGTTAAAGATCATCCAACTTCTCAAATACTTGGAAACCCTCTCTTTGGTGTGCGCACTCGTAGACAATTAGAGGACATATGTAACTACGTATGCTTTACATCCCATTGAATAGGTTAATGTAAAAGAAGCACTTTCGGATGGCGGATTCTTGCGATGCAAGAAGAACTTAATCGGATTTGTCGAGAAATGATGTCGGCACCTTGTTCCTAGACCTAAAGATAAACATATTATTGGAACAAAATGGATTTTCAAAAACAAATCGATGAACTTGGAAATATTATTCGAAATAAAGCAAGACTAGTTTGTGAGGGGTATACACAAATTGAAGGTATTGACTATAATGAAACATTTGCTCTGTAGCTCGTCTTGAATCAATCGAACTTTTTATCTCCATTGCATGTTTTAGGAAGATTAAAATTTACCAAATGGATGTAAAGAGTGCCTTTGAATGGTGATTTACATGAAGAGGTATATGTTGAACAACCTACGGGGTTTGAAGATCCTAAATTCTTGATCATGTGTATCGTCTTAAGAAGGCTCTCTATGGTGCGAAACAAGCTCCCGAGCATGGTACGAAAAAGCCGACTAAGTTTTTCTTGAGTCATAATTTTCGGATGGGGTGTGTTGATAAGGCGCTCTTTGTTAAGAAACATAACGATGATATTCTAATGGTTCAAATATATGTTGTGATATTATTTATGGATCAACTGTACTAACATATTTGTTGAGTTTGCAGATTTGATGAAGTCTAAATTCGAAATGAGCATGGTTGGAGAATTAAACTATTTTCTAGGGTTGCAAGTAAAACAACAACTTTGATGGAATTTTTATCTCTCAAACCAAATATGCTCGAGTTTAATTAAGAAATTTGGATTTGAGAAAGGTAAAAATTATGATACTCCTATGAGTACAACTTTGAGACTCTCAAAAGACTCTACGAGGTAATGATGTGGATCTAAATTGTATCGTAGTTTGATTGGTAGTTTGCTTTATCATTTGCTAGTAGACGAGATATTGCTTTGAGTGTTGGTATTTGTGCTCGTTATCAATCAAATCCTAAAGAATCTCACTTAGCTTTTGTTAAGCGGATTATGCGATATGTCGCAAGTTCTACTAAAGCTGGGTCTCTGGTATCCACATGAGACTAATGTTCAATTAGTAGAATGCTGTGATCTTGTGAAATTGGAAACATTGATGATAGGAAATCAACCGGTGGTGGTTGTTTCTACATTGGAAATTGTCTTGTTTCTTGGTTTAGCAAGAAGCAAAGTTCTATATCGCTATCAACGGTGAAATTTGAATACATTCTTCTTTGAAATGCATGTACTCAACTTGTTTGGATGAAGCGAATGTTAAGCGATTATGGAATTACTCGAGGATTCTATGATTTTATTTTGTGATAATTCGGTGCAATAAATATCTCTAAAAATCGATTCGGCATTCACGTACTAAGCATATTGACATTAGATTTCATTACATTCGTGAATTAGTGGAAGAAAAATTAATATATTTGGATTACATTTCAACTGAGACTCAACTTGCGGACATTTTCACTAAACCGCTCGACAAAAGCAGGTTTAATAAATTAAAGTTTGATCTCGGTATGTGCAATTTAAATTGAATTTGCATGATTTGGTGTATCATAATGTACATAAATTTGATGTTTTATTTGCTTAAATTTGAAAATTATTTAAAAAAATTGCAAATTTTATGTCGTACTCGACCAGTCGTGAGTGTACACGACCGGTCGTGCCACGACCGGTCGAGCACTTACACGACCAGTCGTGAAACTCGGGATTTCACTTTAATTTGGGGATTTTGACTCTTCTTCTTCATTTCTTTTTACCCTCCAACGGTTCTAGCGACGACCGGTCGAACCCACCTTCATAGTACTTCAAGGTTAGTGGTTCTTTTGCATTTTCTTTGTAGATTCTTGTTATTAGTGTTTCAAATCTCATTCTTGTGGAATCTATTTGGTCGTTCATTGCAAGTTTGGGGTTTTATCTTGAAAAATCTGTTCTATCTAAACCTCATTTCTTCTATCTTGCATCTTGTTGTTTCCTTGAAATCCTTCTTTGAAAATGGATCTTTAGAGGTAAAAAGAAAACTACTCGAGGTCCCTCTTCATCTAGATCAGCTTCTATTGTACAACGTCATCTTCGCTCTCCCGAAAATGATCCTTCTGATGCTCGGGACTTGCGTATGCGCAATGTTATTGTTGAGCGTCATGTTAATATTAATCACATTGCTTCATTTGGTATCCTTCCTCTGTTGGAATCTGTGGGATGGGAGAACATCTTACATTGGGGTGGGGTGCATGCAGTCCATTGCCCAATCCATGTTTGCATGTATCTGTGATTTTTCTCTTGAGGATTTTACTTTTAAAGTTGATACTCAAGAAGGATTGTTTTTAGTGGATCGACATTTGATTGCTGACATTATGGAAATACCTGTCAATGATGAGAGCATTCCAATTAATATTTTACATGAGAGTCTCTCGAGAATTGAACGAAAAATGCTTACTAGAGATTTATGTAATTTGGATGTTCATTGGACTCATAAAGGTCATGTACTTCCCTCAAGGTATTTGTTACCCAGACACAGAGTACTTCATAGGATATTCATCTCAAATCTTTATCCACGATCTGGTAATAAAACCGAACTCACTGCTTTCATGGTTCGTGTTTTGCATTCTGTAGTCTCTGGTGCAAAAATATGTCTACCGTCTTTAATTTGTCATTCCATTATTCTGTCTCGTCACCATCCTGGACACAGTGATATACCCTTTGGTTATTTATTGACTATGCTGGCAAATCATATGCTCGTGGCTATGCCTACTAGAGAAAAACCCATCCATAATCTCCCTTTTAATAATTCCAATCTTAACAAGATGAATTTAGAATTGGCTGAAGGCCAAGTGGATCTTGTGTGATGGTCTTTGAAGCGGAAATCTTTGAAGCTAGTGATCTTCCTGAAGACGTGAATATGGATGATTTATTTGAAGAACTTGAATCAGACTCGGCTGATGATCCTGATTTTCAGCCTTCTGATTTTGATGAAAGATTGAATTCACTTCAAGAGCAGGTGGCTCAAATTCGTGTTACCCAAGACACACAATTTTCATATTTACGCAAATATATGAGGCGGATTGCTAAGGGTTTACATAAAATTGATCCATCTAATCTGCACCCTCTTACGGTTACATTTGAATTTTTAATGGGTGCGTAATATTTTTTTTTTTGAACTTTACATGCTTACTGACTTTTGGATTATGCACTATGTTTTCTTGAATCAACTCCTATTTTCTTTAGTATTGATGCTCTTCTTCCTTTGTCATTTTGTGTCAAAAAGGGGAGAAGTTTTGGTCTTTGATGATTTATTTACATTTAATCGTTATGATGATGTCCTCCTATTACTCGGGCTATTACTCGGGGGAGTTAAGCTTCTCGGGGTAGTTATGGGAGAATGATGCTAGTTATTACTTAACATATCTATGCATGCTTCTCTATTGTGAACTTGTTTGTACTTCTCTTATGTCTATTTGAAGTATTATTATTACTTGGATGTTTTGTCACAAATTTGACAAAGGGGAGATTGTAAGTGTTATGGTCTCATGCTTCTTTGGTTGTCAAATTTGTGATGTGTCAAAACATCTATCTATAATCTGTGCTTGTATGATGATTTATATGAATTCAAGACACTTTGCATAAATACTTCAAGAAGAAGTTGCTACAAGTTGAAGTTCAAGAACTTTTCATGAAGCTACATATTGAAGTTCAAGAAGCTACATGTTGAAGTCTCATGAAGCTACAATGTTGATGTTCAAAGTCTCATGACTTCAAGACTAATAAGCAATGCATGAAGTAGTTGTTATCTTGATGAAGATCTCAAGTTTGAAGCTACAACAAGTTCAAGATCTCAAGCTTTGATATGGTTCAAACAAACTACATTCGTTGAATGGTTGAAGTTCAATGTCCATACGACATGATTCGGGTTTGAATGACCTTAGGTTGACCCTTTAAGTAGGTCACTTTGGATACATAAATCAAATATTTATTTTACATAAGTTTGGTCTATTCTACGACCGAGTCCTAGCTCTTGTTCGACCGATCCTGGCATTGGTTCGACTAGTCCAAGAAATTCCACGACCGGTCCTAAGTTGTTGAAGATTTTTGAATTTTTAGTACGCCCACGACCGATCCTGGAGGTCCTTCGACCGGTCGTAGGTGTGGCCGACTCGTCCACGACCAGTCGTGGATCTACGACTCAAAATCCAGCAACTTTATCTATGGTCCTACGACCAGTCGTAGGGATCTACGACCAGTCGTAGGTGACCCACGACCAGTCGTAGGGTACTCACGACCAGTCGTGGAACGACTTTCAAAGATCGCGCTCAATATTTCAAAAATCATGTAGAGCTACGACCGGTCAAGGTTTCTAAGACCAGTCGTAGGAACGATTTTTGCTTCTATAAATTGAACACGAAATTCAGAGTTTTCACACTTCAACTCTATTCTATTCAAGAATTTTCAAGTGATCACTCTGAGATAAGTCTGTGTTTATTTTAAGCTACATTGTGCTTATTTAATATTCCTTTTTGCTAGCTTATTTAATTTGATTTTGTTTCTATATTCCAATCTTATTTGAAAAGAGGAATTATCTTATTCCTTCTTCTTGGAATCAAAATCAAATATAGCTACACCCAACGAGTTAAATCTAAAATCTATTAGAATCTAGAACCTTATGAATGTGAGTATTGGAAATTGAACTTTGACATTCAATCATCTACTCCGATTGGTTCTCTGCATTTTGCTAAGAAAAGGAGAAATCCAGGTATTTTACAATTCTGTAAAATTTATTTACTTTTGGTTTTGTTTGAGGTTAAGCCAGAAAAATCTCATTGTACTGGTTTTGTTTGAGGTTGAGCCAGAAAAATCTCATTGTTTTGGTTGTCTGAGGAAAACTAGAAAACTTCGAGAAAAGAGGGTTTTTGAATTGTGTAAGCCCAAGTGAAAAAGACACAATTGTAAAGGTTTTTGGTGAACTGTGAAAACCTATTTGATAGTGAACGCTAATATCCCTGTGTGAGGATATTAGGAGTGGAGTAACATGCGTGTGGTTTGTTGGAAAACAGTTGGTGTACACACGGGCGAACCACTATAACTCTTTGTCTTGTGGATTGAATGCTTGCTTAATTTTCATATCTTTTATCATTCGATTGTGTGGAATGTACAAGTGGATGTGAATGTTGTAATTATTTACATTTCAAGCAAGTGTGGGGATTGTTGTAATAATTTAGATCTATACTTACGCATTTAATTTCAATTCCTTGCTATTTCATTTACTTATATTAAAATTGAGTCCTTGATCCAAAAGAGGTTCTAGAAATAAGGTTGTCCTACCATAAGCCCTTGTTGATTATGGTGTAAGGTTGTCCTTAGAACTAAATTTGTATCAATCTCTCAATACTTATTTATCAAGGTGATTTAAAATTTAGCATTGTGAATTGATTTATATTGTAAGGCTATTTGTTTACTTTATTTTTAATTTATATTCTTGTGGCTCAAATTGTGATTGCTACCCAAGACACGCAATTTTCATATTTACGTAAATATATGAGGCGGATTGTTAAGGGTTTACATAAAATTGATCCATCCAATCCTGCACCCTCTTACGGTTCGACTAAATATTTGTGTCTGCAATATTTTGTTTATTGAACTTTTCGTGCTTCTTACCGACTTTTTGGATTATGCACTATGTTTTCTTGAATCAACTCCTATTTTCTTTATTATTGATGCTCTTCTTCCTTTGTCATTTTATGTCAAAAAGGGGAGAAGTTTTGGAGCTTTTGATTTGATTTATTTAAATTTAATCTTTATGATGTGCTCCTATTACTCGTGCTATTACTCGGGGAGTTAAGCTTCTCGAGAGGCGATTATGGGAGAATGATGCTAGTTATTACTTATCATATCTATATAACTGCATGCTTCTCTATTGTGAACTGTTGTGTTTGTACTTCTCTTATGTCTATTGGAAGTATTATTACTTGGGTGTTTTGTCACAAATTTGACAAAGGAGGAGATTGTAAGTGTTATGGTCTCATACTCCTTTAGTTGTCAAATTTTGATGTGTCAAAACATCTATCTGTGTCCTGTGCTTGTATGATGATTTATATGAATTCAAGACACTGCATAAATACTTCAAGAAGCTACAAGTTGAACTTTTCAAGAAGCTACATGTTGAAGTCTCAAGAAGCTACAATGTTGATGTTCAAGTCTTAAGAAACAACTCATGACTTCAAGACTAATAAGCAATGCATGAAGTAGTTGTTATGCTGATGAAGATCTCAAGTTTGAAGCTACAACAATTTCAAGATCTCAAGCCTGATATGGTTCAAACAATCTACATTCGTTGAATGGTTGAAGTTCAATGTCCATACGACATGATTCAGGTTTGAATGACCTTAGGTTGACCCTTTAAGTAGGTCACTTTGGATACATAAATCCAATGTTTATTTTACATAAGTTTGGTCTATTCTACGACTCAGTCCTAGCTCTTGTTCGACCAGTCCTGGCATTGGTTCGACTAGTCCAAGAAATTCCACGACCATCCCTAAGTAGTTGAAGATTTTTCGAATTTTTGTACGCCCACGACCGATCCTGAAATCCTTCGACCGGTCGTTGGTGTGGCTTCGACTCGCCCATGACCGATCGTGGAGCTACGACTCAAAGTCCAAGAACGTGATCTATGGTCCTACGACGGTCAGTAAGGATCTACGACGGCCGTAGGTGACCCACGACCAGCCGTAGGGTACTCACGACTGCATCGTGGAACGACTTTCAAAGATCGCACTCAATATTTCAAAAATCTGTTAGAGCTACGACCAGTCCAAGGTTTCTAAGACCAGTCGTAGGAACGATTTTTGCTTCTATAAATTGAACACGAAATTCAGAGTTTTCATACTTCAACTCGATTCAATTCAAGAATTTTCAAGTGATCACTCTGAGATAAGTCTGTGTTTATTTTAAGCTACATTGTGCTTATTTAATATTCCTTTTTGCTAGCTTATTTAATTTGATTTTGTTTATATATTCCAATCTTATTTGAAAAGAGGAATTATCTTATTCCTTCTTCTTGGAATCAAAATCAAATATAGCTACGCCCAACAAGTTAAATCTAAAATCTATTAGAATTTAGAACCTTATGAATGTGAGTATTGGAAATTGAACTTTGACATTCAATCATCTACTCCGATTGGTTCTACCTGCTAAGAAAAGGAGAAATCCAGGTATTTTACAATTCTGTAAAATTTATTTACTTTTGGTTTTGTTTGAGGTTAAGCCAGAAAAATCTCATTGTACTGGTTTTGTTTGAGGTTGAGCCAGAAAAATCTCATTGTATTGGTTGTCTGAGGAAAACCAGAAAACTCAGAAAAAGAGGGGTTTTTGAATTGTGTAAGCCCAAGAGAAAAAGACACAATTGTAAAGGTTTTTGGTGAACCTGTGAAAACCTATTTGATAGTGAACGCTAATATCCCCTATGTGAGGATATTAGAGTGGAGTAACTTTCGTGTGGTGTTGGAAAACAGTTGGTGTACACAATGTGCGAACCACTATAACTCTTTGTCTTGTGGATTGAATGCTTGCTTAATTTTTATATCTTTTATCATTCGATTGTGTGGAATGTACAAGTGGATGTGAATGTTGTAACTATTTACATTTCAAGCAAGTGTGGGGATTGTTGTAATAATTTAGATCTATATTTCTGCATTTAATTTCAATTCCTTGCTATTTCATTTACTTATATTAAAATTGAGTCCTTGATTCAAAAGAGGTTCTAGAAATAAGGTTGTCCTACCATAAGCCCTTGTTTATTATGGTGTAAGGTTGTCCTTAGAATCGATTTGTATCAATCTCTCAATACTTATTTATCAAGGTGATTTAAATTTAGCATTGTGAATTGATTCATATTGTAAGGCTATTGGTTTACTTTATTTCTGCTGATTTTATTTTAAATTTGGCATAGTCCTATTCACCCCCCCTCTAGCATATAGCTTGGCCTTTTCAAGAATCCTATCTCAACACCCACCTAAAGCACTATCTCCTAAGTACTTACTCATACAAGCATTTTTACAAACACTTAGACTACACTTATTAACATACATAATGTATGTTGGCCAAAACATATATTAGGGCGAATCCTTTTGCCAAGGAGTTATTACACATATAACTAGCATATATACACAGTAATTAATCATGGCAAACACACTTTCATATTTCGTACGTATAAGGTATTTTCTACAAATACACAGAATACACTAAACTCCACAAATTTCATATATAACTGAAACGCAAAACAAACATCACATTTTGCATGTGAAATAACATTCATATCAGGAATCTATCATTATCCGACATTGAAAGCTTTGAAAACCATAACCTATATGTCTATAGTCCACACCTTACGCTAGTAGATGTGTAACGAACTCAATTCGTACACCCACGCTTCGTCTATGGCATAACGATAACCTATTACATGAAATAAATTAGCTATTTCACCATTTCAACTATTAGAAACCCTAGAATGGATTAGGGTTAGGTTTTCTTACCTAAGAACGGGATCGGTATCATCGGTAGAGCGATACGGAAGTGGTGGTAAGGCACGTGGAGTAGCAGGGATCGAATCCCAGGAGTGACTCTAACTTCTCTCTCACTTTCTCTCTCTTTACTCTCCTCTCCTAGGGTTTTTACCAAATTCGTATGGAGTGAATAAGAGAGGGTTTAAGGTCCTTATATAGGCCTAAAATTGATGGAAATGGCCCTAGGGCCAACGTATACTTAGGTTACAGCTAAAGGAGGCTTGTTCCGATCCAACGGAGCACTTCCGGAGGCCTCCTTTCTATATACAGTTAGACTTAAGCTCCTTGACCATGGATATAGGTCAAGTTAAGTTTTCAGTCTGATCGGATTTACAGATCGACCGCGGCGGACCAGTTTCTGTTCAACAGTCACCAAAACTCGATCAGGGCCACAAGTACACTGCTATGTATGAGAAATTTCTCCTGATCCGAGGGTGTATTTGGGTCAGATTCTGACGGTCTGAATCCTTATATTCGGCCCGCAAGCGACAAGTCTCAGATTACTTATATTTAGATTTTTATTTATAAGATATCCACATTTCTCACACACTTTACTCCGGGCTTAAGCAAATAGCTTCGGGACACTATCTGGACTTGATTTCCGAGGTAGTTGTCAAGTCTAGCAAGGCGGTCTTATTTATATAATTTCGTAGTAATCGGACTTTCAACATGCGGTACAGGTCCGATACGAAGTTTCAATGTGCTCCCGAGAGCAACTGGGTAATGAGATTGATCCTAGATTTCAGGGTAATGTAACATCAATGATTCTACAAGTTTTGGGTCTTACAATTCGTATTTAAAGTGGATCAAGCAGATTTCACAGCTAATCTAGTTTTGCACCTGGTTAAACGTCTAATTTCTAAAGGATTTGGTCCTTAGTGATTTCTGCCTGAGGTGGTACTCGGGTCTTTGTACGAAATTTTTTGAGTCGTTACAAGTACATGTCTACATGTTTACATTGTAATTACACTTAAGCCGAAAAATTAAATAGGCCCTTAATCCAAAACTTTTATGGTTAACGAAAATTTTTTAATAATCAATTGCCACTGTTCCTATCATGGTACACATGAGATTTGGATATATTTCAATTTTTTTTTTTAAAAAAAGATGAGATGAGCTTTCAGTAAGGATGGATGGCGTGTATGTAGTCATATATATCATAGTGGCCCCACAGTCAGGGGTCCCACCCACCTCTGTGAATCTAGGGTCTTACCTAATCCGCTCCCATGAGACACGTTCGCAATATTTGGACCATCCATTAGGTGATCTCATGATTAGAATGGCCTGGCCTGAGGATCAGTCCGGCCACTCATTATGTCTGCCACACGTGCCTTATCAACACTTCTAGTTAGAAAAAATGACCAATGGTGTAACTGGCGCGGTCACGGTGGAAGCATATTTTATAGTACAGTCCAAAAATTAAAGCAGGACCATCTAGAGAGAGAAGGATGTCTACATGGTCTCTCTCTCTCTCTCTCTCTCTCTCTCTCTCTCTCACACACACACACACACACACACACACACACTCACACATATTGCCTTAAACATCTTAACTAAAACAGGTAGGCATGCAGGTTTAGAGGCATTGCCAACTATTAAGAAGCTTTTCCTTAAAAAAGAAAGTGGCAGTCATTTCCAGCAACATTCCACGTGCTTGTGGGAAGACACTGCTAATGAAACTGGGACTCATACTTTCATCCAGAGAAATACTTTGATACTCTAGTAGACTGCTATGGATGATACGCAGGAAGTTTAAATTACTAAGAAATTGGCTACATGTCATAAAATCCAATTGAAAATCTGCATTCGTAGCCAACGGACTACCCGGGCAAGTTCATCTTCATCTTCAACAAATGAAAGCAGGACTGAGAGAGAATGGGAAAAGAGAAGCTTACCTATTTGAAGATGTTGCTCGATGGAAGGTTGAAGACGCTGCTAATGGAAGATGACCCGCTCGATGGAAGGTTGAAGATGCTGCTCGATGGAAGAAGCCGTTGCCAATGGAAGGTTGAAGACGCACTCGATGGAAGGTTGAAGACCCGCTCAATGAAAATGGGAAAATAGAAAATGGCACTCAACATTTTGGAATTCTTCTTCTAAATCACATAAACATTTCAAATTCAAACAAGTGTGAGTTTACCATTGTTTATAACAAAAAAAATTTGATAACAACTGCATATGCAAGAGGGACCATTTTCTGGATAGTTAAGATTGTATTATATAATAAAATTATAAATATTAAACATTTACAACTAGACGAATTATTTGAATGGCCTGGATAACTCTATATCATTGCCACTATTTTTATAAATGAGTCACCACTATTTTACATTATGTACAAAACTCACAGTTTTTTAAAGAAAAAAAAAACAGTAAACATAGCATTGGAAAGGGGAGGGCTTTATGGGCCCCACCCTGATGGATATGTTTCATCCACGTTGTCCATCCATTTCTCAACATCATTTTGGGATCGATCCCAAAAAAATGAACCCTAATTAAGTCTTGTGTGGACTACAAAGTGAGAAAATGTTGGACGGTTGGACGTCCACCATCGAAAACTGTGGCTTTGCCGACGGACTATTGACTTTTGGCGACGGCTTTTAGCCGTCGGTGAAACGACCCCAAGTCTGCCAGCTTCGCCCAATTTTTTGGTAGCTCATAAATCATTAATTTTAATAAACCTATGTGATAAAGTATTATATTTTAATCAACCTATATAATGGACTATTAAAAAGTGCTAGATTGTAATCAACCTATGTAGTAGTTTATTATATTATGGCTAATGGAATTTTGTGCTCTTGTTGCAGGTCACAAGTCCCAACAAAGGAGGGTTGCTTAAGGTAGGTAGCACTTGTCAAGTTGGCAGCAGGTGTCAAACTTATGCCATGAGTTCCATCACGGATCCATTGCTTGGAACAAGATACATGTTCTAGAAGAGGATAAAGCTTAGATGATGATGTTGATGATGAAAGTGAGTATGGTGCATGGTTGAAATTACCTGTCTCGGAGCCTGACTTGTCAAGAATTGATTACAGGTCAAAATATAGTAAACCAAAGAGCCAAGCACTAAAATGGTAAATAATATAAAACATAAAAATCAGAAAATAATCAAAATATGAAAGAAGAAAAATATATAATTGAGAAACTAAATGCATGAAAACATCAAAATTGGTGGAAGTAAAGACATTCAAGTAAACCTCGATTGTCAACAAAGAATGTAAATGCAGTTCCCGTCAAGTACTGTACAACTCAGGCAATACAGTCCAACTCTTTCATATTAATATATAAAAAGTTACAAATACAAATATAGAGTTAAATATGTGTGAAACTATTATATCAGGAAAGCCAAGCATCAAATATCACTTATATGATCCAACCAAATATACACTTAGAACTTAGAAATTATATACATAAAATTATATACCAAACATAAATATGGAACATGCATTGCTCTCATGTAATCTTGCATTGTTGAAGTATCGAACTTCATATTGAACCTGTGAACATGAAATTTCCACCTGCGTATCATCCACAACCGTTTCTCTTGCCTAAAAAAAATATAAAATGTATAAGAAAACCATTAAATTTATTTATTTTTTCTGTTTTCTCCCTGTTCATTTATACAGCTCTGTTTTTCAATTTTTTGTCCTGTTCATTTCTCAATCTTTTCTTCCATAAGAGAAAAAGTTTGGTATGGT
Organism: Magnolia changhungtana; assembly: GCA_030180095.1. NCBI lineage: Eukaryota > Viridiplantae > Streptophyta > Magnoliopsida > Magnoliales > Magnoliaceae > Magnolia > Magnolia changhungtana. The sequence goes on from JASAUF010000525.1 coordinate 3,788,091, forward strand.
AAAATTTCATAAATGCTATACATGCACTTATACATTGTATATACATAGTACAAGTATTTCTAATTAAATCTGTCCAAATTATGGGTCCAGCTTACATGCACAATGATCCAAATATCATGCAGAAGCAGATTGCATCCTGCCCCACTTGGATGAACTCGGTCCAAGAAAGGGCTCTGTGCGCCCCACCGTGATATATGGACTTTATTCAAGCCGTCCTTCCATTTTTTTTCCAGGTCATTTTAAGGTATGATCCCAAAAATGAGGCAGATCCAAGGCTCAAATGAACTACACACGCACACCATTAAAAACTTCTTGGATGCTGTAGAAGCTTTGATGAAGGTGATATTTGTGTTTTCCCTTCATCCAGGTCTACGTCACCTTATAAAAAAGCTGGATAGGATAGCAAATAAACATCAAGGTGGGCCTTAGGCAGGTTTCAACGGTGGGTGTCCACTTGAGTCTTAGATCTGCCTTATTTCTAGGCTCGTAATGTAAAATGATCCGAAAAAAAAGAAAGAAAATGGACAGTGGATAAAACCTATACATGATGATGGATCCAGAGATACCCTACGTAGACCCAGTCGTCCATGCGGAGCAATCTGCTTTCAGTCTTGGATTGGTGCGCATTTATTGGATGGTTAACCTGAAATATTCAATTATAGTTTTTCAACGGGCGTCCACGATTCAGGAGTTAGGATTGGTAACCCAATCGGACGCGGATTGCGTCCTACCCCCGCCTCCGTCCGGGCAGGGCTCTGTGGGGCCACCGTGATGTAAGTGTTTTATCCACGCCGTGCAATGCTTTTTTGATAATTTTAATATGCCAACCAAAAAATGAGGCAAGTCCAAGGCTTAAGTGGACCACACCAAAGGAACCTACACTGATAGTGACACCTACCGATGAAACCTTTCTAAGGGCCAACGTGATGTTTTTTTTACTATACAACCTATTCATAAGGTCATGTACACGTGGATGAAGTGAAAACACAAATATCAGCTTCATCCCAAACTTCTCCGGCTCCTAAAAAGTTTTTAATGGTGGACGTTCAATCCCCATTTTGTGGTCCACTTAAGCCTTTGACCTGCCTCATTTTTTGGTTCACTCACTAAAATTATTTGAAAAAAGCGTTGAACGGAGTGGATAAAACACTTACATCACGGTGGGCCCCACAGAGCCCTGCCCGGACGGATTACCGTCGGGCGGGGAACGACGCAATCCGCGTCCAACCCAATCAATCTATTCGGCAGCAATGGTGGGCTCCACAGACTCAGCCTGCAATCGAGACGAAACGTACCCACACCCAAAATCCTCTTGAGTTCACCGTACATCCCACAGGTCGGCTGCGATCTGGGGCTACTCTGGTTACTCTCCCTTACCAGTAGCCCGGTGGCTGATGATTGGTGCGCTGTGGACCTCACCATAATGTATGTGTTTCATCCATGCTGTTCAACTATTTTTACAGATCATTTTATGTCCTTATACCAAAAACGAGAGGGATATAAATCTCAGGTGGACCATACCACAGGAAAACAATAGTGATTGGATATCCACCGTTAAAATCATCCTAAGGCTCACTGTAGCTCACTGTACTGTTTATTTGACATCCAATCTGTTGATTAGATCATTCAGACCTAGATGAAGGGAAAAAACAAAGATCAGCTTGATCCAAAACTTTTATGGCCTTCGAAAAGTTTTTAATAGTCGACATTCATTTAACACTGTTTCCAATAACGTGGTCCACTTGATATTGGGATATATCTCATTTTTTATCTTATAACCTAAAGTGATCTAGTAAAATAAGGAGATGGAATTGATGAAACACGTACATCATGGGCCCACAAAGCACCGAATGGCTGGTGGCACGGGGAGTAGCCAATCCGTTTCCCAAAAAATCAGCCTCATGTCATTCCATCATGGGGTGCGTCACACCATCCAAATTTGGATGGCTCTGGAGGATTTTAATGCCATATCTTTCCGGACATGACATCTCCTGGTGCACATGTGATGCCGGAGTCAGATGCCATGCACACATCACCATGGCCCACGCCATGTACAAATCCCTTCAGGGACCAAATACATGAAAAACACGCCAAAAATAAAATAAAAAAAAAAAGAATAATAAAATAAAATTCAAGAATGATGGGACTGGAACCTGTCTTGATAGAAGTGGGCCCATCGCCAAGAATCCAGGCACATCCAAAACGGAAGCGGGTGGGCAGGTGTACCAGCAGCAATATAGCTGGTGTATTGACGTAAGTAAGTTCTGTGGGTCCTATCATTAGGTATGTATTATATCCAAGCCGTCCATCATTTGGTGAGCTCATCTTAAGACTTTGAGACAAAAAATAAGACGGATCTAAAGATCAATTGGATCACACTGCAAAAAGCAGGAGGATTGACGTATACCATTGAAACCCTTTTAGGGTCACGGAAGTTTCGCATCAATATGAATTTTTTTCCCTCTTCGTCCATGTATTTTTCACCTTATTAACCGATTCGATAGAAAATAAACGTTATGGTGGTGCCTACAAATGTTTTAACAATGAAAATCATTATTCTCACTACTATTTTTGGTGTGGTCCATTTGAGCTTTGGGTATGATTCATTTTTCCTTTAATGTTCTAAAATGATCTCGAAAAATGGATGAACGGTGTGGATATAATAACTATATTGTGGGGCCATGTAACTTTGATCTCCTTTGAACCGTTTGTACAACTTGGAGCTCGAGGAACGTTGGCCGCTAGTCTTCGCACGACACGTATGGTACACTTGCCAATCCGCTTCCATCCAAAACAAAGCTCGGTTGAATCAAATTCAAGAATGATGGAACAAGTCCCTCCCAAATCACAGCTAAAGGGGAATCCTCCAAATTCTTATAGGATATGATCCGTCCAATTTATGGCTACACCACTCAAATTTGGATCTTCTTTGGTGATGTTAGGATCAGTGGTCGTTGTTTTATGTAATGGATGGGTGTGCATGCCAAAATTAAAATTGTGGCTTCAATTGAAATCGAACAACAATGACCTCAAGTATCAAGATAGGCAAACATGTAGTGTATGATCAAGATCTAAAGAGATCGGTCATCTATTTAGCCACTCACTTTACATGTAAAAATTAGATTAGGAGATATTCATAGGGTGGGGTTCGCCCTCTGATAATGATTTACACATTTGCCTTTCATACTAAAGGACTTTTCAATTTAGAGAAATGGAAATGAGGAAGGGGATTCTTACATTTGGTCATGAGGAATAGCTGAGGAACACCTTTCCGATGAAAAAACCAAATCCAGCGGGGAAGCTTAGACTCGATATTACAACTAAAGATTACCGGCAACTTGATTGCCACTACTGATTATGCTATAGAATGTAAAACAGCAGGCTGGAAAGTAAATATTATACTAAGAAATGTAATTTTGCGTAACAAGGAAAGAAATGGATTACTATGGAATGTAAATCGACAAGATAATTGAAAGATAGATTTGGTTTGTTTGGGTTGATATGAGACAATTTTACTTCTTGCTTTGGTTTGTTATTTATAGCCATGATCCAGCCATTCTGTATTCTTCTCACATTCCGACGATTACCATAACCGTTTTGCATTACTACCCTCTGGATGCTTCCCACGTTATTTGCTTCATTTGCTCCTCCTTTTGCCACTTGTCATGTAACCGTTTGATCAGGATCACTTCTCCATCAGCCTTTTAAGCAACACACGATACCAACTGATACGTACTAGCTACGCTTATTGAGAAATCTCCTTCGTACATGTGAGACCTGTATCCTAGCCCGTACCGTTCCGTAGGCTTCCACGGTCCTCCTGGTCGAATTTCGGTAACCCGTAATCTGTTATCGGAGTTTTTGCCTGATCCTGAGTCGTGTCTCGTATATCAGAGTCAGCTCGACTCAAAACTTGTATCATTACGATCGCGCCGTTGCCGCGGTTCCGAATCCGCGTCTCGCGCACTGAAGCGATACTCAAGCCAGAAGATGTGGGCCGCGCATTTAGTTTGAAGAAAACGCCGCGCGTTGTAAATCCCAAGAGAATATATCCCATCAAATGTCAAGTACACACCCCATCACTCACACCCATCCCCAAGTACTATACCCATTCCCAAAAGTCAACTTTCCATCACTTCACCCATCTCTCTCCCCGTCACTCCATCACTCACATCACCTCTCTCTCTCATCTCTCTCTCTCTCATTTTTTCTCCCAAGCTCCATGAGAGCAATCCAACGCCCAACCCCCATGAGAGAGCTTGGTGTGGCCCACCTTCCTACCTCCCATCCCCACCATCCAAAATCCATCTCGATCGTTGAATCACACCCCTTGGAGCTCTAGATCGCATTGGCGGAAGAAGGAAGATGAGATTAAAGGTGGGTGATTTTCTACCATTGTTTTTATGATTTGAGGGCCCACATATGGTGGGACCCACTTGATGTATGCATTGTATTGGGAGGGGCCCATAGTGGTGGGGTCCCTCCATCTCACCGTTTCTCTCTCTCTCTTTCTCTCTTGTATGGATGATGGTGTGTGTGTGTGGCTTTATCCATGCCATCCACCTTTGTGGGACCCACCTGATGGACGCGTTGGATGGAACAAATATCAGCTTAATCCCAACGTATGGCCCACTGGATGTGAGGCCACCGTGTTGTATGAGGTTTGTCCACATTGTCCAGCCTCCTGAACGGTGTGAATGAGAATGGCAAGATGCATGCCTTGCATCCAAACCCTCCAGGCCTGGATGTTGGACTAGTGGGTATTATAATATATTATATTATATATATATATATATTTGGGTGGGCCACTCCCACATGGGACCCACCTTTAATGCATGTATTTCACACAAGCCGTCCGTGGATCCCATCCACGTGGCCCACCCTCACGTGATGTGTGGTTTCGATCCACACCGTCTAAATGGTGGGACCACCATGATATGTGCATCATCCATGCTGACCGTCCGTTTTGGACCCGTGGACCCTAGCTGCGAGTTATGGGTTTAATCCACTCCGTCCAGTCGTGTGGGCCCCTCCATGATGTATTGAGCTGTCCACCTACTGGGTCTCGTGCAGCAGGCAGTTGTTGCTGCCGTGCACATCAGCAGGTTTTGCGGGCCACACCTTGATGTATGTGGTGTATGCACATCGTCCAGCAGATCTGGATGGTGGACAACACCATGATATATTTGTTTCATCCACACCATCCAGACAGAGCTGGACGGTGCTGGACATGTTTGGATGGTGCTAATTTACGTGGGAAGTGTTTGGATGGTGCTGATTTACCTGGACAATGTTTGGACAGTGCTGATCATCATTAGTGGGCCATGTGCCCCATGGAATGATAATGTACAGTGATACACATGTTACACCTACAACTATTGAAATGATTTTTGGTGCGGCCCATCCATGAGGCCCATCATGATGCATATTTGAGGCCCATGTGATACGACCCACCTGCCTTGTATTTAAGGCCCATATGATGGGGCCCACTTACTTGAATCTAAGGCCTATGGGTAAGGCCCATTATGATGTATTCGTGCCCTATGGGCAAGGCCCATTGTGATATGTATTGGGCCCATGACGCGTGACCCATTTGATGTATTTGAGGCCCAGATACGTGGCCCATATGATGCATATAAGACCCATGTGTAGGGCCTACATGTTGTGTATTTGAGGCCCATGAGCAGGGCCCAGCTGTTATGTATATGAGGCCCATTGGTGCGGGCCATTAATGCAGAACTCGTTGTATACGAGGACCATTGGTGCTGCCATTGATGTAGCCCACTTGATGTATATTGAGGCCCATGGGTCGTAGCCCATTATGATGTATTTGAGGACCATGGGTTGTGGCCCATGGTGATGTATATTAGGCCCATATATTCGGCCCATCGTGATGTGTATTAGGCCCTTGAGTGAGGCCCATTGTGAAGTATATCAGGCCCATGTGTGAAGCCATAGGCCCACTGTACACTTGACTCTATGTGGGCCACTTCTTGGAGCATTGTTGGTTAAATGTCCACATTGATGAGCGATGATGGTTAAATGTCCATATTGTGACCTTCCCTTAGGCCCTTTATTAGGCTGATTATCGATTTCGATTATCGAGGCTGATTCCGATTGTCGAGGCCGATTATCGAGGCCAATTCTGATTGTCAAGGCCGATTATCGAGGCCGATTCTGATTACCAAGGTCGATTCCAATTACCAAGGCTGATTCTGACTGCCGAGGCCGATTCCGATTGTCGAAGACGATTCCGACTACCAAGGTCGATTATTGAGGCCGATTTCGATTGTCGAGGCTGATTCTGATTGTCAAGGCCAATTCTGATTACCAAGGCCGATTTCAATTATCGAAGCCGATTCCAATTGTTGAGGCCGATTATCAAGGTCGATTTCGATTTCGATTGTCGAGGCCGATTATTGAGGCCAATTCCAATTCCGATTGTCGAAGCTGATTCTGATTGTCGATGCCAATTGTTGAGGCTGATTTCGATTTCGATTGTTAAGGCCAATTATCGAAGCCGATTCCAATTGTTGAGGCCGATTCTGATTCCAATTGTCGAGGTTGATTATCGAGGCTGATTTCGATTGTTGAGGCCAATTATCGAGGCCGATTCCGATCGTCGAGGCCAATTGTTGATGCCGATTCTGATTCCAATTGTCGAGGCCGATTATTGAGGCCAATTTCAATTATGATTATCAAGGCCGATTTCGATTATCGAGGCCGATTATTGAGGGCGATTTCGATTCCGATTGTCAAGGCCGATTATTGAGGTCGATTCCGATTTTGATTATCGAGGCCGATTCCGATTGTGGAGGTCGATTCCAGTTCCAATTGTCGAGGCCGATTCTGATTGTCGAGGTCAATTGTTGAGGGTAATTCCGATTCCGATTGTTGAGGCCGATTCCGATTGTCGAGGCCGATTCCGATTCCGATTGTCGAGGCCGATTGTTGAGGCCGATTCCGATTCCGATTGTCGAAGCCGATTGTTGAGGCCGATTGTTGAGGCCGATTCCGATTCCGATTGTCGAGGCCGATTGTTGAGGCTGATTCCGATTTCGATTGTCGAGGCCGATTCCAATTGTCGATACCGATTTCGATTGTTGAGGCCGAATATCGAGGCCCAATGTGATGTATATGCTACCTGTATTTGAGACCCATTGTGATGTGCATTTGGCCCGTGTTTGAGGCCCAATGTGATGTATATGCGGCCCGTATTTAAGGCCCATTGTGATGTGTATTCAACTTGTGTTTAAGGCCCAGTGTAATGTATATGAGGCTTATGTGATGAGGCCCATTGTGATGCATTTGAGGGCTAGGCGATGAAGCCCATTGTGATATATGTGAGGCTCATTATGATGTGTATTAAGCTTTTGAGTGAGGCCCATGGTGTTGTATATTTGACCCTTGTGTGAGGCCATGGGTCCACTATATGTTAGGCTCTATGTGGGCCATTCCTTAGGGGCAATGTTGGTTAAATGTCCACATTGTCGAGGTCGATTGTCGATGCCAGTTATTGATACCCATTATGAGTATGTAACAGCATAACATCATGATATATGCCCATACGCATCATCTGTATGTTTGTTATGAGATGTGGTTGACCATTGCATATGTCATTGGGCAGGTTGTTATGAGACTCCCTGATAGGCAGAGGTTATCTCACCTGAGCGCACGGTATGCTCAGGATTGATGCATGACTTGATTGTATGACTCATGCATCTTGCATTGTGTGTTGTGATTGTTGTACGCCCTAACGACATCAGGACAATAGCCTCCACAGGCATATCGTGGATGGCCAGACGGGACACCAAAAATCTGTTATTAGCATCGAGCTGCCATAAATGACCCTGGGTGAAAATTTCTAAACCTCTGAGGCTAGGAGACGCCCCAACGTTAAGACCGAGTGGATATATATGAGCGCATGAGGGCAGTATACTAGTAGGCCGCGTCTCCCACTGTGTCGTGGTCAGTTGGGAGGGGGTGTGGCCTTACTCGCTCGAGGGTAGGGGGCATAACTAGGCTGAGTTTGACCAGCTCGTGATTCGGTCCGCTATCGACGTGCCGATAGATATTGGCTGACTACTGGCTAGGCGGATAGTCAGGTCTCTTCTACTTGCATGGTTGTGCGTCCAGTGGGCGGTGATTGCATGTAGAGTGTACTAAACCTCAGTGATGATCCTAGAGATGTACAGTACTGATTATGGAGCAGGAGTTGCATACTCATTCATTCATTCATTCACTATCCACTCGGGCTGGTGGTGTACAACTATTTGTTACGTGTACCTTCGCAATGGCCAGGATTTCGGTTAGGGCATGCGACTAACCTGAGATCAAGATTTTACCACATTGAGTCTGACTATCCAAATTAGGTATGAGACTGGTTTGGTGGACCCCATAGCCTGCGATACTACGTACTATCATCCTGACTTCTCACTCCAGCATGGTCATTCCATTCGCACCGCATATTACATTGCATCCGCGGCATATGACATTTTAGGTTACTGTGTTTCTGCATTTATATGGTCTATATACGGCTGACGGTATTCGTGAACTCATCAGGAATTGTATATTGCATTGCATCCTCGGCATCTGATATTTGTCTCTTTATGACTCCTCTTTTGCATAGCTGATTTGTATTGCGTACTCTGATATTGTTTGACTCATAGACTTGTCAGTATTTTTGCTTACTCTGATATCGTATGATTCATGATCTTACCAGTATTTCCAATATTGTATGATTATGACATTGTATTGAATACTTGATACTTACCTTATGTACACACTTAAATCACCCTCTAAGATTTCTATAAACTTATGCACGATGGATGTGTGCAGGTGATGTTAGGTTGCAGCTGCTTGGAGCTTAGAGCATGTAGCTGACTTCTGGAACTTTGATTTTGGCATATATATTTTCCTTTCAGCATTGTATTCAAATGTTTATATTAGTAGATATGTGATGATAATGTTGCCTTTATGATTTGGGTAAACTTGTGGTTATGCTTATTACAAGTAAATGTACATTGAAAAAATCCTCCTTGTAGGATCCCATGATCAGAATCTAGCATATGCACGCTGGGAGCTGAGAATGGGGTACTACGGAGGCTGTCAGCATCGAATTCGGCGATTAAGAATTTCATGAGCTCGCTTTCCGAGGTTGGGGCGTGACAGTACATATCTCCAAATATCTGAATACACCATGCATATCCATGCATATCACACGTAATTCCCCTTTATTAACTATTGCAAGGGATGAACATTTGCCCCCTACGTCACTGTACCTTCGACAGAAAGGTGACAACAACGTACGGACCCTTATAAATGGCTCATTAATTGCATACACGCATCGCTAGGGCATTAACGACCTTCGGCTGACTCCTCGTAATACATTAGTAACAATCGCATCTTTTTGAGGTGATGGAGGAACCCCATGCTGACACGTGTACCTTTAGCGATTCTAACAAAATCGTAATAATGCCCTAATAAATGCTTCATTCCTTCGACTAATATAAATATTGTTTCAAATCTTCTTCTTCCCAACGCTTTCATTTCGTCTTCTACTCAAACTTCCTTCTTTGAAAACCCAACTCTCTGTCTCGATCTCAAACAATGGCTACTTCTTCTTCTTATGGTCTTTCCTTTGATCAAATAGACCCGATGGTTGTGATGGAGGCTCTTGCTGACAAGTGCATTGAGAAGACAGTCTTTGAATTGCCCCTGGGCGATTATCTCTACCCGGGTCCTGCGTTCTCTCCTACAATGAAGATAGAGGAAGTGCAGGTGATGGATCAATTTGTTTCCTCTTTGCCCTGGGGAGACCCATTTGTTCCAATCCGACTCCATTCCCGATGCCGTAAACGCCTTGAATAGTCCTAGGACGTCGCCGAAGCCACTCCCAGAGTGGGAGTCTTGGTTTGCCTGTGTGTCTTCCCAACACGAGGAAACTTGGAGAGAGGTAGGCATCTATGAATGCATCAAACCTTCTTTCCAAGAATATCCAACTTACCCGACCCTTCTTCTTGCTACTTCAGCCTTTTGGAGTATGTCGACAAATACTTTCTTTTTTGGCTGTGGTCTTATGAGTCCAACTGTGCTGGATATCTCGGCTTTTACCCAGCCACTACCCGTCAACACAAAAATTTATCCAAGTTTTGTGTCCGGGTGAAGCAAGGATTTTCCCAGCAAGAGTGCAAAAGCCTACACCAACTTCATGACTACTGCAAGTTTAGTGGCCCGATCGACGAAGAGGAGCATGTAGCCTTCTTGCTTCTCTGAATCTACCAACATCTACTATTTGTAAATGCTCAACAAATCACCATAGAGTATGTTGCTTTGGCCGAAAAACTTGCCCCGGGCTATGCGTACTCCCTAACACCCTTTATGCTCAGCCACTTATATAAGAGGATCTACAAAGCCTCCCATAAGGGTTTGTACTTTGTGGGAAGACCACTATGGCTCCTGCAGATGCAGTTCTACACATACTTCCGCCCTTCTCTGGTAAACCATACCGTGCATGAGTACATGACTTACACTTCATACGATGAATGGATCCTTTACTCCCTTCAGGAGACTCATTTGTGAAGTGTATCTGACCGCATTCTTTTCTTTAAATAAGACGAAGAAAAATAAGACTTTCATGCATTTCTCTGATGGAGAATACAACCCAGGTTGGCTCACTGGCCACTTCACATCAAATGATGATGAATCTGCGACTTGGTCACATCAGGCATGAGGAAGCTATCTCATCGGCCAAAATCTTCCATATGGGGGGATGGTCAAGCAAGGCAAGAATGCCAAGGCTGGGGTTGAGTGGTACAACCCATAGTTACTTGCTTGGCAGCTTGGCCTCATCCAGTACATCCCCTGCCCTCTCACTCATAAGACTTGCAATCAACCACCATTCACTCACCAAGTGGTGACTGATGCAGGTCTCTATCCATCCCTTCATTCTTCTTATCGCAAGGCTACGAATGCTCTTGAGCTTCCTAGCTATCCCAACTTACCACAAGCAATGGATAGCTTTCTTAAGTGGTGGGAGAATCATTATTATAAGTTACTGAGGCAGAAGCACCCCAAAGAGATCATCTGCAACATCACCTCGCAACTTGAGATGAAGGGAAAGAATAAAGTAGCAGCCCCCTGGGCCGCCACATTGGCCAAGAAAATAAGCAAGCCAAGGACAAGATTGACCCCTTCTTCTCCCTCCCAAGCTACAATTGTCACTCCCCATACTCAGAAATCGGGCTCATAAAATTCTCGATCGCCGAATCCAGCGCCGACAGCCTTCATAGTATCCCATTCTCGGCTCCTGGCACCCATATACCAGGTTCTGATCCTGGGATCCTACCGGGAGGATTTTTATAAGAAGCATAACCATAAGCATAACCCTCAAACAATAACCATAACATCACCACATATCCATTATAATAAAAAACTTTGAGTATAATGCATAAAGGGAAATATAATGTCGATATCAAAGGCTCCAGAAACTCAGTAACATGCTCCTGACTTAGTGTTGCTGCGACGTCCTAGCATCACCTGCACGCAACGATCATGCATAAGCTTATAGAAAGCTTAGAGGGTGGTGAAAGTGTGTGCACAAGATATGTGCCATGCAAGCAATATGAGAGTAATTCAGAATATGTTGGCAAGTCCATGAATGCTATCAGCTGTACTAAGGCTATGTGATACAAGGCATGAATGCTATCAGCCATACCAAGGCTATGCGATGCAAGACATGAATGTTATCAGCCATATCAAGGCTATGCGATGCAGGGCCTACATGGCCAAATATCATATGCAAGGTGCAATGTAAGTATACAAGTCCTCCTCAGGGACCACATATCAATACAACTCATCTTTGGAATATTACTGGGGTTTAGTACACTCCACACTGGTTGTCGCTTCCCTAGCCACGCAACCAAGTGAGTGAAAGAGACCTCACTACCCGCCTGACTAATAGTCAGCCAATATATATATTCGGCTCATCGGTAGTGGACCACTTACAAGCTGGTCAAACTTAGCCTTGCTTAAAGCCTGCTCACTCGGGTAGATAAGGCCACACCCCCTTCCAACTAACCACGACATAGTGGGAGACGCGACTTACTGTTATATAACCCTCATACACTCATGTATCCACTCGGCTTCAATGTTAGAGCATCTTCTTAGTACCATAAGGGTTCTGGGACTTTCACCCAAGGACATCTTAAGTGCCCACAGTACTAGAATCAAATATTTTCATTGTCCAATTCCACCATCCATGATATGCCTGTAGAGGCCACAACCCTGATAACGCTAGGGCATACAGTAATCATATCATAAAAATGAAAGATGCATGAGTCATACTATCCAGTCATGCATCAATCCTGCACGTGCCACGCGCTCATGTGGGGTAACTCCGTCTATCAGGGAGTCTCATAATCATTCTACCTAATGACATATGCTATGATCAATCACTCCTCATAACAAGCATACAAATAATGCGCATGGGCATGTATCATAATGCTATGCTAACTTATACTCAGTGCGTACACTGACATAGTTGTAATCGATAATCGGTCTATATATAAGGTGGGGTCCATAGAAGGACAGCAGATCTAATCATAACATGAAGATCGGTCCTCAACAGTGGATATACCAAATTTGATAGCACGGATCCCTCCATTTATGGTAATGATGTACTCTCCTCATGTCAAGGGTGGGCCTAGATGGCCTACTCATATCAAGAATGGGCCTAAGATCGAGGATTGGGCTTCCTCATCCGCTCTATCATGTAGTAATTTAGGCTTCCTTAGGGGCCCAGTAGACATAAGATGGGCTTAATAACTTGGATAATCTACAAGGCATGATAAGAGCATCAACAATAATGGGGGCCCAACAGTTTGGGGTAAGCCCAATGAGGTGGATCATGTTAATGTCAATGGGGGCCCAATGAATTGGGATAGCCCAATAAGATGAGATGAGTCATACTAATAACAGTGGGGGCCCAACGGTTTGGGTTAGCCCACTAAGAGGATATGAGAATGTGCCTAACAACGGGCCCTAAGGAGGATTACAATGTGGACATTTAACCATCATTGCTCTTCAATGTAGACATTTAACCATCATTGCTCCCAAGGTGTGGCCCACTTAGAACCTATCCTTAAAAAAATGGGGTCCATTGCCTTTATACTAACTAGGAAAATGGATGGGCATCATAAGGATCATCATATACATCATGGTGGAATCATACATCACAATTGGGCCTCATCACATAGGCCTCATATGCACCACAACGAGCCTCAACACAAGGGCCTCATACACATCACAATGGGCCTCACACAAGGGCCTCACATACATTATATTGGGCCTCACACAAGGGCCTCACACACATCACATTGGGCCTCATGAAACAACCCATGATCTATGCACAATGGGAGGATGATGTGTAACACATACATCATAGTGGGCCTTAGGGGGCAGCCCATGATCTAGCAAAATACATGGTCAACATGTGTAACATATACATCAAGGTGGGCCTCACAAGTCAACCCTATGGTCCAGAAAACAGATGAACAGTGTGCTTACAACACACACATAAAGGTGGGCCTTATGCATCACAAAATGGGCCTCATCACAATGGGCTTGCTGGGCGTTACAAGGGATGGCCCACTGATGGACGGCCTAGATAAAATATACATCACAGTGGGTCCCACTGGATGTGGGCCATCCAGAAAAATGGGCCAGCTGCTGGGCCCCCCCACAAACATCACAGTGGGGCTCGGAAGATTTTAACGGTGGGCATTTTATCACTGTTGTCCAACAGCGTTCAGCTAGTTGCTGGACGGTATGGATGAAATGCATACTCACATGGGCCCCACAGCCGCTAGACGGTGTGGGTGTATCACATACATCACAGTGGCCCCATGTCCAAGCAAAGGATGATGTGGATGCAATACAAACATCAAGGTGATCCCACGTCCAAGCAATGGATGGCGTGGATTAAAACATACATCAGGGTGCGTCCAACACTGTCCCACGCTGGACGATGTGGACAACACATACATCAAGTTGGGTCCCACCGTCCAGGGTCCGGACGGTGTTGATAAAACACTTACATCATGGCAGGCCCCACCACCTCACGTGCAGCACGTGCAGGGTGGGTCCCACCGTCCAAAAGTGCTGGACGGTGAGGCTCAAATGAATAAATCAAGGTGGGTCCACATGGTGGCCCACCAAGGTTGGATCAAACTGATATTTATTTTTCCTCTACACCTAGGCCTATCCAAACGGACAGGCAGTAGGGCTTACTCGCTGGATAGATGGTGTGGATTTCATGCATCACAGTGGGCCGCTACCCTAGACGGTGTGGATCAGATACATCATGGTGGTGGCCTTATGGTGGGCCACATGGTCTGCACCAAGTTGGTATTTGTGTTCTTCCATAGCCAAGCTAACCCAAAAAAAATTAGGCAGCAAGGTGGGCCGGTCCCACTGGATGGATAGTTTGGATGTTTCATGCATCATCAGGTGGGCCACACACATCATCATAAAAAGAGAGAGAGAGAGGGAGAGAGAGAGTAGGAGAGAGGAAGATCGGCCATGGGAGGGGTCTCCGCCACTATGAGCCCCTCCGAACAAATCCAAACCATACATCATGGGCTCCATGCATGCATGGGCCTACATCTAAAAAAAAATCTGAGGTGGGGATGCCATCCCCACTATGAAATCAGGGTCTAGATGACCCATCAAAGCCATGGATTCAAATAAATCATTATGATGGGGTCCATGGAGAATGGCCCCATCATGGCTCATCCATGAAATAAGGGCGGACCATTGGCCACACCTAAGGGGTTAAGTAGGATCTCCACCATTGATTGGTGGGTCCTGCATGCCCTCATGCAAGAAAAATCAAAGATCTAGGTAAGAAAGCATCAAAACTAACCCTAGAGAAGCACCTACCTTAGATCTCCTACTTCTTCTTCCACCCTTAGGTTTTAGTGCTTCAAAGGAAGGGATTTAATGGCTGAGATGGGTTTGGGATAGTTGGATTGGGAGAGATCAAGTTAAAAAGTGGCTGGAAAATGGAGATGGGACGTATAAGCTCTTGCAAACGGAGGAAGTGAGAGAGAATGGGAGGGTGAGAGGGATGTAGGAAGGAAATGATTGCATTAAAAGAAGCATGTCATGCTTGCTATCATGAAATGTAAGAGGCATGGGGCTAGCAATCATAGCTTGTAAGAAGTATGGGCTAAGGTGACATCACTTACCCTAGGTAGGCTAGGGTAGGATGATGTCACCATCTTGATTGCTTACTAGAGAATCTATTTGAACACCTAGGGTCCTGCAACATGCGATTAACAGCCAGGATAATACACAGGCCATATCTCTCAATCTAAGCGTCGCATTAGCGCATGAGACGCGGCGTTGGAATCGCGGTGACGGCGCGGTCGCAATGGCATAGGTCTCGAGTTGAGACGACTTGAGTTTACAGGATGCGACTTAAGGTTGGGCACAAATACTATCTATAGGTCGTGGGTCACTGGAATTCAAACGGGAGGGCCGCAGGATCCTATGTAATGAAATGGTACTAGGACACAGGCTTTACAACAACGACCAGGGCGTTGCCCCAGCAAGCCAAGCGGTCACGACATGAACTTCTGCTACTCTTGCACCAGCTCCAACAACTCCTTAACCTCTAGTAGCTCTAAGGAAAATTCTAGACTTGAGAGCCCCGCTCGGTTCACCCCCTAAGGTGCCAGTTTTCACCCTTTAGCACGTCAGTCCTCTCAAACCCCCAACAATAATAGAGGATCGACCACTGCCAGCTTCCTCAGGGTCTTAACGGTTGTCAGGTACGTCTTCGGCCGAGGCCATCGCTTCTTTTGAAACATATTTCAAAACCAAGTACTAGTCGGGTCTTTCCATCGTTGATTGCTCGAAAGAGATTGAGGAAGGCTTGAAACATCACTAGGAGGCTCATTATAATCAATGCTGGAATAAATGGTGGTGGGATAGAGAGAGAGAGAGAGAGAGAGAGAGAGAGAGAGAGATTGAATGATCCCGATCTTCTCTTTGATGGGAAGTATCTTACTCATTACCATCCTAATCTGCCACCATTCTCTACTTCAACTTGACCACTGGCAATAATAATAAGAAATTCTCAAGCCATTAGTAATTGGCCCATTGTCTACGTCGTTCAATCTAATTTAGGTGGAGATCGCTTGCTTATAGACACATTTAACTTCTTTGAATTCCATGCCCTTACATCTGCTAACTCCCTTGCTACCCGGGAGCTAACACCTACAGACAAATAGATTGTCATGGCCCAACCACAACAACCATTAGTGGTCGACGCTCTTGTGATCACTGAAATTCAAATAATTGATTTGGAGGCAACGGTTAGCGTTGAGGGCCTCTCTTCTCATAGCTCTCATGAAGTCAATACTATTCCTACTGACTTAGAATATATGATCATCATCCCTCCCAGTCCTGCTGCTCCAACCGACTTGGACGCGGATGAAGCACCTCTTCTCCATTGATTGGACAAGAAGCCATCTTCCCAATTATTTTTGCTCTCTACTGCAGAACCAACTCTTATAGTGGCCAAGGAGGTCCCTGCTCCAGAACAAGCTGCGGTTGTGATTGAAGAGACGGCAATGATCGAGGTTATAGAGCCCACCTCTCATCCCTCATTTGCGTTGGGACCCACACGAGTGGATGATGCTCCCACCTTTGTCAGTGAGGATCCTCCTTACGAAGATATCATCTCTTTATTCGAGAAGGCCATTGCTGGGGATATTGCTGCGGCCAAGTCTCCCTCTCTTTCGAGCACTCTACAAGATATCAATGCTAAGCTTCAAGGTCTCCTGCGAATGGGTTTATCATGATCCCTCGACTTCGAGTCAGTAAAAAAACTCGATCGACTAGTCGAGTCTTACAATGTCTATTCCTAGTCAGATCCCTCCTTAATGGATAAAGTACCCGGTCTTCAAGAACTTCTGGGACTGATCAAGACACATCACCATGTCAGCGCCATCATTGATCGTCTCGAGGAGCATTCTGCAGCAGAATCCTAGAGGGCATCTGCAAAAACCCTTGCCAGGGGACCTTGCAACTAGGACTGTCGAATTGGTGGCTTCTGGTGTGGAGCTGGAGAACCTAGAGGTTAGGATCACAACTCTGGAGGCAGAATTGCTCACTCTAAAGAAGGAGTTCACGGGGAAGCATGCTAAACATCTTCAATGCAAAGGGAGAGTTAATCAATGAGTTGTTGCTGCACAGTCCCAGACAACCATCATTAGTAAACTATCTCAATCGACGGCTAAATGGGAGGCTACTTTACAAGTCACGAGACGCCAATTTGAAGCGGTACAGAGATTGATGCAGTGCTTTGTATCTTTCAAATTGTAATTTGTAATGAACTTCATTAATACAAATGGCCATTGAGCCATTTTTGTACCTTATTGTGCCTTTAATTTCCACCTCTTACGTTTACAACTGACTGCCGACTTGTCCTTAGAAACTCAGTGGAAAGTGGGTTAGTTCCGAACTCATAGCCTTAACCGCTTCGTGCTCTTGATTATTTAGAACATACAATGATTCTATCGCCATGATTATTCCAGATCGTGGGTGCTTAGATTGCCTATTTAATCATTCATTGATCCTCACTCAAATTAATACCACCCTCCTCTTTACAGTCCCATTTCACCTTCATGGCTCCCAATCCTTCCTCCCTCATTATAGGCACCGAACATTATCTAAAGAAGATTTTTGAAGGTGCTTTGAGAGAATACTCTCACGCCACATTATCGTTTGATGCCATTGCGATGGATGCATCATCTGCAACAAATTCTAAGGCCACATTTGGGAAGTTCGTGGAGATGTTGAAGCATTTGTACGTCATGGGGGATAGATTCCATGAGTTGAACTTTGTTAACAACACCAACTTGGAATACCTTTGGCAACAAGCATCAACCAAGGAGGAATTTGCATTAACGAACAAGATGCATGAACTAGCCTGGTACGACCGATTGTAGTACGTTCAGCCACATCAGTTCAATCGAACTATGCTGAGGATGCTGTAGTCTTATCGAGCCAAGCTAGTAGAATAACTGAAAGAGAGAGAATGCACCTTTTATGCCAAGGAGATGGCTGAACCAAAAGATTTTTCATTTTTGAACAAACAAATTTCTCTATACCAAGCTCGATTAAAGACAAGCTTTCGCATAGGAGAACGGTCGAGGATAGAGTTTATTTAAGCGGCCCTAGGAGGTGCAGGTATGTCTTGGGAATCTAAGAAACAAATCTGCATAATTCACTCGACTATAGAGTCTAAGTTTATAGCCTTGGCTACAATAGATAAAGAGGCCGAGTGGCTTAGGGATATTTTATTATAAATCCATTTTTGTGTAAAGCCTATACTGGCTGTGTCACTAAATTGTGATAGTGAAGCCATATTATCTAGAGCCTACATCGTCACTTATAATGGAAAGTCTAGACATATAAGTTTATTGCATAATTATATATGATAATTGCTTCAATATGGAATTATTGTAATTTTTTATGTGAAATCAAGCAATAACTTGGCTGACCCTTTTATTAAACCTCTAACGAGGGAAGTAGTAAATGAAACATATAGAAGAATAGGGTTGAAACTCTTCAACCAAAGTTCCACTAGTGATGGAAACCCAACCTAAAATTAAAAAATCTTTAAGTTAGGGTACAATGGGTTAAAATAAGTTACTAATATATAGAAAGTTTCAGCACGAAAATTAAATAAAACCTCATCCATAATAGTGTGGTGAGCATTACAGATAGAGGGTTGAGTCTTAAAACTCTTAATGAAATCCAGTCTAAATGGCAAGTATCTTAATAGTAAAGGAGACACTGGAAGAATTTCACCTATGTGAACGTAGAGATGTTGTCATCTTTCATGAGGGTTAGAGTTTCTCTCGGGATCATTCTTGAAATAGGATAAGCACGTGACCATTAATTGTATTGAGCAAGATTGTGGGATCTCTAATAACACAAAGTAAATATGTGTGTTATTTCTCCGACTCTATTATCTAGGAATAACTGGTTCAAAGCTGTGGCTACTAGGAAATTCGATAGAGATTTGAGATACTAACACTAATGAAATATTCAAATCGAAAGATATCTTTCTTTATGCATATAAGTTGTTTATATTTTGACAGATATTTCTTTCGAAAATAATTTTCAATCAAGTGGGGGATTGTTGTAAAAATATTGATTAAAAAATAATTTAATAAAAATATATATAAATATTGAAAAGTTTGTTTGAAAAACTTAGGTTTTTTGGTGTTTTAGGAATAGTCCCATATCGGAAAGGAGAGAAAAAAATATTTTGTTTTAATATGAGGTGTGGAGTACCTTATTATTTGCTTGGTTGATCTGTGGAGTACTGAAACTTCTGTGTTCAAGTGCTTCAAAGCACTGGAACACTCACATGCACAGGCACGGGCACATGCACGGTCACGGTCTCGGTCTTAGTGCGAAGGTGTGGGCATGTGAGGCAGTGTGGCTATAGAGGCACTAGTGTCGCGCTTTGCACTTCGCACGTGCGCATCATGTCGCTCCCTCGCGACCTTATGTGAATCGGTTCGATTCGCAGTGCGACAGAGAATATGGGTCAAGTGGATGGAGTGGGCGAGTGGTCTGAATGAGACCGGTGTATCTTTTATAGAGGTTGAAAACTAGCCGTTTGAGAGAGGTTTAACTGTACATGCAACATTAAAGTAGACCATGTAGAAACTATTGCATATGGCTAGCCCAACAGTCATTAAATGGCTAGCATGCAACAGTTGGTTGTCCCACATGCATAACGGTCAGAAACAGCCAATAATGGCTAGTTTCTCACCAACAGCCATAAAACGGTCATATTGAGTTATGACCCAACACCAAAACGGTCAGCAACCCTGGCTTATATAAAGAGTGCCTGTGTGGGTCATTGGACTATCACCAACAACTCGAACTACCGTCACATACTACCGAACAAGAAGAGCAACAGTGAACTCTGATCAAGTCAGCAAAGTTCATACAAATCTTAGCCAACAATCCTCAAGAAACAGACCAAATTAGTGGTCTAAACCAACTACAAATTTCTAATCTTCTTTCTAATATGGGATTTTCTTTTCTTTATCTGCCAGACAAAATTGTGTATACATAGTTCCATTCGTGGTTCTTTGTTCAGCAACCACGTAGAACCAGATACAGGCTCGTCGTATCCTATAAGAGATTTACTTGCAACCTATCAGCATTCTCAATCACTTTGAGAATAGGTGAATAACGCTTTAAGGACAACGTGATCACATGTATATCAACATGTCCTTAATTTTTCGGTTTCTTTATTATTTTACAGAAATTATAAATCTGTAATTTGTATTAACACAACTCAGACTGGCTGTTCAGTCCTGGGTCAAGTCATGACTTGTGCTGATTGGAAGTTGACTTATGTACCAAACAAACCGGACACTCCTAGAGTAGGAAATCCATGCCAGCAGCAGTTGGGTCAGGCACAGCATAGAATCTTACTTGGGTGGAAGTGGGCCTTCTGATTAACGGACCACCAGTTATGTTTGAGCCAAAATTCTTGGATTTAGTAAACACAGGCCAGCAGGCTCCAACCATTGCCACCCCTACTTACAAATTCAAAACACTACTGGTAACTTGATCAAAACATGCTACGGTGCAAATGAGTTGTATTGTCATACAAAGCAGAGTTAAAACAATAATTTCGTAACATTGATTTGGAACATCCATCCAACCCAATACATTCTTCATTGTCCCCCATCAAACCCTGTGAGTGATCCTAACCATCTGAACAATGGCCATTCCTTGGTAAGAGTCTTATTTTCCAAGCCATATATCGAAGTGACTCTTCTGAGGTCACAACACAAGATGGGGTCCACCGGATAGGACCATCTAGCCTGATAACAACATCAGTATTGTTATAATTCACACAGACTGTCCACTTTCCCAGCCGTCATCAGATGTCCAGGATCATGCCTTCAATGTGGATTTGACCCAGCTATCCATGAAGAGTAGTTTGGACCCAATTGAAGTTCTTGATCAATGGTTGAATGGTACACTTGTCCAATACATGTCCAAGATGTTCTCCTATAAGAGGGCCACCATGATGAACGGCATAGATTGTCCAATGAAGCAATCCAAGCATATCCCAATATGATAGATTATATATCCAGTAAAAAACCAAAGGATTACATTAGAAAATATAGTCCACACATGGACATGCCCATCTATAAAAACCCATTATTTACCATATACAACAAGATGATAGAAGAGGTGGGCATGTACTGAGTATAGAAGAAAAAGAAGATTAGTCACCTTTTGGCAGCAGAGCAGAAGTCCCACCTTTCTCAGATCCCCTATCGTCTGCCGAAACAACAAAACCCGTCTTTTATGAACTAGAACTGTTGAATTTGTACACTCAGGTAAAAGTTGCCCAAGTCGACGGAAGCCTGGCAGAAGACAAACCAGGCATGTTCCGGATGTTGACGTCCTGCGGCACCATGCGGTACTCAACATCAAGTTCCCTGAAGATTGGGATCATCTCCTCAACCAACTGGGCCCTCCTGATCCACCTCTCCCCCATGTCCTGATGATTCATGCGGTGCTGCAGCCACACTGCCATCTTCAGCTTGTTCATGTCTTCCACGTCCTTTACCACGATCATTGGGCTCGGGTACCAGTGTTCCGTATTGCGCTCGATGCATCTGCAGAAAAGATCATTCAAGGACTTGCAAACCCACATTTATTTCTCACTTAATTTCATTCAGCAGACTTGACTTCTAGATTCTTCAGAATGATCCCTTGCTCTTCAATCAAAACTCAGAAAGAAAACTGATTTGATTGTTGAAAGACAAGTCATGGATTCAAGAATATGAAGAGGTAATTGTATTAGAAATCATCAAAATCTCTACAGTTACCTCACATTCTATCCACACTACTCTGGACCATGGTTAGCAAAAAAAAAAAAAAGCATTTGGACAAGCACATGAAAAGATCGGATCTGAAAAACAGCAAAAAATCAGTTCAAAAAATACAAACACCAAAAAAACCAGGAGAATAAAAGTTCATGTTTGATGTGATTTTGACTCAGGAGCAAGGGTATTAAAAAACAGTTAAGGATGGTCCCTGTTACATGATACAGGGTTGTAATGTCCGATTTGGTGGACAAAAAAAAAGGCTACATACATACTTACATATACATCTTGTGCATCTGTTTATATCCATAAGATCATAATATGGAACTTTAATATTAAATACCTTTTAATTCTCGCCTCATAAACAATAAGATGAGAATATAAGACTTCAACATAAAATATGTTACAATTTCTATCCTCTTGTAAATGATAATGCGCATAGGTAATTTAAATAATAAGCAGAAATGCAATTATACCATTTCCTTTTCACATATATGAAAGTTTAAAACGGGTTTTGCTAACTACACTCTTTACATAGTTGCCTCGTATTATCTTCTTAACTTTCACTGATACGATGTTAGCTTAAAACCTATTTGGCATTCCAGTAAGGAGAACCTTGGAACTCACTGTTGCTTTCAAGAAATGTCTCTGTTGTGAACCATCCAACGATTTTTCTTAAAAACAATTGGCATCATCACCATTTCAACAATTCAACATATGCAGAGAAATTTGCATTCACAATCAGACAATGCGAGCACCTATGATCCATATCAGATCCAACTTCTTTGATTCTTTTCCAATCTGGGGTGCCAGAGCTAGCTAGAATTTAAAAAAGGCTTATGCTGACATTTCATAGTGATCCTGTCGATTTCTTTATTATAGTCTAATGATTTAGAAGCAGCATTTCAAACTCGACAAAGAATGTCACTTGCAGCAGCTCTCAATGGGTTTCACGTCAGGTACTTGGGGTACATGTATACCAAACCTTCTGCGATGATCGGGATCGGTTCCTTTCAGGTCCCAAGTACCATACCCGAGACAACTGACCCAAATCAATTGGGTTCGATACTCATAGCGAGTACAATAAATATGGGCCTGCAGTTATTGTTCCCCAATCATCATTTTTTTTTTTCCACATATATGCGTGGCCCACCTGATGAGTGAACTTGTCTGAGTTTTAGGCCAGGGCATGTGCATCATGGAGGTCTGGATCACATGAATGTGTCTCTAGTCAACTGAATTCCCCTGGCATTTCTCACTCTCAATATCAAATAAAGGCAAGTTATTGACTTATTGTCATCAGTAATACCAGTGTCAACACCCTCTCTCGTTGGGTCAGACTCCATGGCTCGGTGGTAGACAGACTCTGTTTCAGTAGTGAGACTAGGGATTGAGTGCTCATGTGGTGTGGGAGGGTGTGTGAGTGTGTGGGGTGTGTGTTTTTTTTATTTATTTAAAAACACCCTCTCTCATTCTCAAAATTCCTCTAGAGAAAATTAATATCATTAGCAAATTAAGAGACCAGGCACGCAAATGTTAAGAGCCAGAAAAAAAGCCCCGCAAATACTGCTCGCAGGAGTAGATAGCACACATAGGATATGTGGTCACTAAAATATAATAAGATATTTTTTAAAAAGGATAAAATAATAAGATATTAATTACATTAGTTTATATGTATATAAGGATGTATATATTAACACAGTATCAACGGTTACCTAACTGGGTACCTGACCTTGCCTAATTTTCAAACAGGTCTAAGCTGGTGAAATCGACCAAACTTCTAAACAGGTACGAAAATTGGATCCAAACCTGTTTAATTTAAATAAGAATGGGTCCACCCCTGGATACATTTACAATCAATGAGACTTGTCTCCTCATGGGAACCATGAATCTAACACATTACAAACTCAATCATATTATATATATATATATATATATATATATATATATATATATATATATATATATATATATATATATATATATATATATATATATATTGCACAATTTTATTAAACACATTGTCATCATAAATACAACTATCAATTAAGCTCCTCCCCAGATTTGATAAATCAAATTTGCTCAAACCCTTTGTGTGTGTGTGTGTGTGTGTGTTTTTTTTTTTTTTTTTCTTTCTTTCTTTCTTTTGGGGTCCTCAAACCTTGTGTTTTGATCTCCAAAATAGGCCTACACCTAGTCAAATATGAGTTCCTATATTATTAAAAAACGGTTAGGTAATGGTTTTAATGGCTGTTACATAATGGTATCTGTGAGACCCGTTACATAATATGGGGTTGTAATGCTCGTTCTGAAAAAAAAAAAAAGAAAAAAAAAAGAGGCCTATAACAATACTCTAACAGCCATAAAGGCCATTGTAGGAGGCCCATATCTTAGGCCGATACAAGTCCAATAAAATTTTCTTCCTTTAAAAAAATTTGACCGTTATAGAGCCACAACAACCATTATGAGGCCATAACAGCTGTTACGGCCCATATCATAACGGCCAGCTATATTTTCTTCCTTAAATTATTTTTTTTTTTACCATTATAGGATCTTAACCGACATTAATTACCATAGGCCATTGTTACCGTTATACCGCATGTATACTTAGCAAAGCTCTCATAAAATCTGTTCAAACTTAATTACACTGTACTAAAGAAACCATTTACACTTCTAACTATACTAGTGAAGAGAGAGAGAGAGAGAGAGAGAGAGAGAGAGAGAGAGAGAGAGAGAGAGAGCACACTACTATGCATCAAGTAGTTCAAACTCATGATTGTTCGACTGAATAATTCAAGACATCCTATCAAGGAAAAAATTTCTGACACAACAAGGACTTAAAACATCCTATTCAGATATTTTGAGAAGATGAAAGAAGGAGAGTTGATGGGGACATCACGCGCACACCCGCACGTACGCCGCCCCTACACGCGTACACCAGAAGGACCCCATTGTCGATCTAGATCGATGACGACGTTCGGGGAGGGCCTTCTAGTTTGGAGACGAAATTTTGATTCAAAAGAGTGGGCCCGACAATTAAGAAAAGTCCACCATAGGATCTCATGATCGTAGCCCATTAGCCAGATTGATTTCGTATTTTAGGTTTTACTTATTGTCATTATTTAGAACATCACGAACGTTTTAGATTTCTTTGTTTGGTTTTTATTTTAGTTTACTTCATCGCCAAGTAATATGTTGCGCACATGGCGCGAGTTTTGGGGTATAGAGTTTACTTATAAATAGGCACCCCTTGTAGTTCTTTTAATTCATTGAAGATTAATAAAAATTCTGCGTTTTCCCACTCTCTGATTTGTGAAGCCTAATTGGGTACGAAGCCCTCCCTTCATCGAAGGGTTAACTACCATGGTGCGAAGCCACATTTATCCCGATTCTCCCCCATCCATCGCCATCTCTACTACCCATCTTCTATCATCATTTCTTCTCATCTCATCCCATCATCTACACTTTGAATCAATCATCTATTGTAGAAATTCTCCTCCCCACAGCAGAATTTCAGAATCTGGCCCTACGGGAGGTCTAAAACTTCAGCAGAGCACCGCGCACAAACTGTACATCGGATCGAACTGAGATTTGAGGGTTTTGGAGTCCATCCCTGGTCGACCAGGGCTAAGATGACATTTTTTTGAATAGTGGGCCCCCTACACGTGCGGGCGGGATCACAGACACGTGCGTCTGGGCCATTATTATTGTCTACACGTGCGGTACTTCTCTGGTTCTTTTCTCTCATTTCTTTCACTCAACTTTCATCCAAAATCACTAAACCTAACCCTAAATTACTTAAATCTCCAATTTTATGCACATTTTCTTACCCTAGGGTTCCTCGAATTGGAATTTCTGAATCCCTTGGATTAGGGACTGATTGCTATGTATGTGTGGATGGTTATTTCTTATCTTTGAGTATCGTTTGGTTCATAATTTTTATTGATCCATCCCTATCATGTGTAGGCCTGGACCCGCATAGATTCCCCTTAATTGAATGTTTGGACTTTCATGTGGGATATGAAATTGTAAATGTTTCTGAACTAACGTGATCTTAAGCCTGAAATCTCGCATATCATATTTAATTTTCATGTCTTGTATCAAATTTGGTATCAGAGCTTAGGGTTCTTATAGGGGAATGCATTACATGTTTAGGGTTTAGTTGTTTATGTCCATTGCACATTAATTCTCATCATATATGGCTATTTAGAGGTCCATAAACCCTAACATAAGCTGTTGAAGTTTTATGTTATACCCTTATTTGAATTATTGTAGAAATTAACTTAGCTTTCTATTTCTAGGTTTAAAAACTTTCCTTCTCTGTTTTTTAGAAACTTTTCTAATTTGTTTTTTTTTTCTTTTTCTTTTAGGAACTTTCCTAATTTGTTTTTTTTTTAATTTTTATTTTAGAAACTTTCCTATTTTTTTTTTTTTAAAAAAAAACTTTCCTAATTTGTTTTTCTTAGAAACTTTCCTTTTTCGTTTTTAGAAACTAGGTTGCTTTTTTTTTTTTTAGACACTTTCCTAATTTGTTTTTTTTAGAAACTTTCCTAATTTTTTTTTTTTTTAGAAACTTTCCTAACTTGTTTTAAAAACTTTCCTTTTTCATTTTTAGAAACTAGGTTGTTTCTTAAAAAAAAAAAGGTTATATTTTGACAACTATATTGCTGAATTTTGGTTAGCACCCTACACTAAACATGAAACAATTGCAAGAGTCACTAAACAAGCTATTCCAAAAGTTGGAGTCTTTGATTAAGTGCTTGGATATGGACTAATGCTTTAAACAACTTGATGTGCGCATTGCCCAACTTGGGACCTCCGTTGGGACAAACTCCACCTTGGGGTGGATGTCTAATCTCAGGCAGGTAGCCAGGAGGATAGACCAATGAATGACGTTGGCCAAGGAACCAGTTATGGGCGTGCACCCATGCAGCTACCCCATGAGGGACATCAAAACCACTATTTTAAGGGGTATAACATGTGCGGCCTTGTGGCTGGAGAGAGTGCATCAGAGGCTAGTGTAGAGTTACCTACTGAGGTCATTCCGGTAGTAGATGAGTTTCATGATATTTATCCTGATAATCTATCGGATGAGTCTCCCCCTAGGAGGGATATAGAGCACACCAAAACATGAGACACCGTAATACCTACAACCGAGTTTACGTTGAATAGTTCTGTCGATAGGTCTATGGGTCTAAGTCCTCGTGAAGTTGTTACTGGTTATAAACCTAGGAAACCCATTGATCTTATCCCTATGTCACTGTCCCATAGGCTGTCAGAGTCTGCAGAGTCTTTTGCGCATCACATTTATTCATGGCATCAAGAAATCAGGCAGAAGATCATGACTAGTAATGAACATTACACATTTTCTGCAGACCAGCATAAACGTTTTAAAGGATTCAATATTAAGGACTCCGTGATGGTCTGCATCAGCCCCGAGTGGTACCCTTCGAGGGCTGTTCGTAAGTTACATGCGTATAGCGCTGGACCCTTTAAAATTATAAAACAAAATGGTCTCAATATGTATGAGGTAGATCTTTCACCTTCCATGGGAATTAGTTTCACATTTGATGTGGAGGATTTAGTCACTTTTCAGGGGACCATTGATACTTTGTCCGGCCCTTCGCCTACCATCCTAATTTCTCATATTTATCCCATGAACGATGACCCCTTCCCGACCCATTTTTTCAGCCTCTACCTCCCATACATACTCTTCTTGACCTTTCTTCCCAGCCTCTACCTCCCATACATATCCTTCCCAACCCATTTTCTCAACCTCTACATCCCATAACTATCCGTCCCAACCCATTTTCCCAGCCTCTACCTCCCATACCTACCCGTCCTGATCCATTTTCCCAGCCTCTACCTCCCATACCTACTCTTCCTGACCTTTCTTCCCAGCCTCTGCCTTAGATACCTGACCTTCACACACCCAGAGAGGAAATAGAGGATATCCTGGACCATTAGATAGTTTCAATATCGGACGGCGGGTTTCAGAAATACCTGGTTAAATGGAAGTCACGCCCAGCTTTAGATAGCACGTGGCTCACTGAGGAGGAGCTTCAGAGACTTGATCTTGACATCCTTGAGCAGTTCAGGAGTTTTATTTCGTCAGTGGCGAAATCTTCGCAGCTGAGGAGAATTGATGGGGACATCACATGCACACGTGCACGCACGTTGCCCCTACGCACGTACGCTAGAAA
The DNA here is from genome assembly GCA_030180095.1 of Magnolia changhungtana. Classification (NCBI taxonomy): domain Eukaryota; kingdom Viridiplantae; phylum Streptophyta; class Magnoliopsida; order Magnoliales; family Magnoliaceae; genus Magnolia; species Magnolia changhungtana. Next base: position 3,816,238 of record JASAUF010000525.1, read on the forward strand.
GACCCCACCGTCGATATAGATCGATGACAATGTCCGGGGAGGGTTTTCTAGTTATGAGACGATGTTTTGATTCAAAAGAGTAGGCCCGATAATCAAGAAAGACCCATCATAGGATCTCATGATCGTAGCCCACTAGTCGGATTGATTTCATATTTTAGATTTTGCTTATTGTTATTACTTAGAACATCATGAACACTTTAGATTTCTTTGTTTGGTTTTTATTTTAGTTTACTTCTCCGCCAAGTAATAGGTTGCCCACATGGCGCGAGTTTTGGGGTATAAAGTTTTCCTATAAATAAGCATCGCTTGTAGTTCTTTTAATTCATTGAAGATTAATAAAAATTTTATGTTTTTCTACTCTCTAAGTTGTGAAGCTTAATTGGGTGCGAAGCCCTCCCTTCATCGAAAGGTTAACTACCGTGGTGCGAAACTACATCTATCCCAATTCGCTCCCATCCATTGCCATCTCTACTACCCATCTTCTACCATCCCTTCTTCTCATCTCACCCCATCATCTACACTTCGAATCAATCATCTATTGCAACAATTCTTCTCCCCACAACAGAATTTCAGAATCTGGCCCTACAGGAGGGCTAAAACTTCGGCGGAGCACCATGCATAAACTGTACACCGGATTGAGCTAGGATTTAGGGGTTTTGGAGTCCATCCCTGGCCAACTAGGGCCAAGGTGACCTTTTTTTGAATAGTGGGTCCCCCACACGTGCGGCCGGGATCACACGCATGTGCGTCTGGACCATTGTTGTTGTCTACGTATGCGGTACTTTTTGGTTCGTCTCTCTCCTCTCTTTCACTCCACTTTCACCCAAAATCACTAAACCTAACCCTAAATTACTGAAATCTTCAATTTTATGCAAATTTTCTTACCCTAGGGTTTCCCGAATTGAAATTTCTGAATCCCTTAGATTAAGGACCAATTACTATGCTTGTTTGGATGATTATTTCTTATCTTTGAATATCGTTTGGTTATTGATCCTGCCCTATCATGTGTAGGCCTGGACCTGCATAGATTCCCCTTTAATTGAATGTTTGGACTTTCATGTGAGATATGAAATTTGTGTAATTGTTTCTAAACTAACGTGATCATAAGCCTGAAATCTCGCATATCATATTTAATTTTCATGTCCCGCATCAAGAGTGACATAATAAAGCACACAATTATTCTGAAGAACAATAAAATGAAGTAGAGATCATTTCATAACTTACTCCCTGATTCTTTCTTTCATGAGAGCTAGCTTTTCTACGGGAGTTGAAACATGAATGGAGAACTCAATTGCATCTCCCATGTCAGGACTTCGATAGAAATTGCTGATTGGTTTGGTGGATAGCACGCTGTTCGGATATGAGATCTTCTGGTTGTCGTACCTTAGAAAGACTGTTGTTAGGATGTTCATCTCCTCAACTACCATCTGTAATTCACACATGCAAATAGTGGCCTGTAAGTTCCCCCCCCAAAAAAAAAGTAAAATAAATGAGAATTTGTTAAGTTTGTTAGTTTTGTACCTGCACTCCATCCACTTCACAGCGATCACCCACATCAAAGGGGTGCATTGCAAATAAAAAGATGATTGCTTCGAAGACCATCTTGCAGGTGTTTCCAAAGATGAAAACTACGAGCAGGAGCTGGGAGCTAATAAAGACCAGAAGATGGGTGGTTGCAATTCCAAGAATAAGAAGCCAGATGACAACTATAATGATGCCCACAACAAAATTGACCATCTGGTGGAGCTTGTTCACTGCTGTTTTAGTGTCGTTCAGTGTCAATGAGAGAGCTCTCCTTTCTCTGAATGCATTCACCTGCAATCATAATAGAGGGGAGAGATTAATGGAGCTGCACCAATACAAAATTTAATCTATGCATTCATATCCATCATGGATTGAAGTATCCATATCAGCTTGATATGATACATGATACAGGGTTTTATTGGCCCCAGGGGAGAAAAGGGCCCATATTGGCCCGTCGCAATCAATACGGGGCATATCAGCACCGATATAGGTCCTGTACGAGCCGATACAACCGTAAAAGCCCAAATTTGAATTTCGTTTTCAATTTTTCTTCTTTGTTTTCAACCATATAGGAAGCTAAGAAATTCATTTGAAAGGAGATGTAGGCCTATTTTGGGGATGAAAGCAAAAGATTTGGGCGTCATTCGAAAAATTGAAGCAGAATGTATCATTATGGGAGAAAATAGATAGAACGGGTAAACCAACTCTGTTTTTTTTCATGTTTACTTCTTTTTGTTGTATTTCAATGTAAGCTGGCCTAATTCACCAAATCATGCTTGATTTCTGTTCAATTAAGGCCCATTTGGTTGACTTTCAAGAAGTCCATCAACAGAAAATATTCGAACTTGGTCAAATCTACCATCGAATACATATACAAAACACAAAAATTCAAAAAAAGAAAAAAAGAAAGAAAAAGAACGATTAGATTCTTGAATATTTTATTTTCTTTTACTTATTTTCCATTAATTTTTTCTCAAAAATAAAAAATAAAAAAATCAACCGATATGTTCCAATACTAATACACAACGCCCATATCGTATCATTTTTCGGATGGGCAGATATGCCCAGCAATACCAATATTCAGAACCATGGTGTCCATACCAATGTTCAAAACTCAGATTCCAAGTGCCACTTGCTAATTTACAACTAGTTCAGTTTCTCAGCCTGAAACAAACAAGTTGTACAGTGACTAGTCACGACTCGGTTGATTCTCCAGCAGGACCAAGAGGATTCAACAATTTTATTCAGTTGTCTATGCTCATCTAACAGTTCATTAAAATCAAGAATTGAGGAGAGGAAGAAACAAAATTCATTACCACCCAGTTCCTGAGAGCAGTTTTGCTAACACTCTTGCTTTCGCTTGCTCCTTCAAAGAGACCCATAGTCTTCTGAGCTTCCTCTTCTCTCAAGAAACGCATCAGATCATCCAGGCAGATACACCTGTAAATTTCATGACCAACCACGCCATCAACATTACAAAAGAAATTATGCAACACCATGATCAGCCTGACAGTTAGTGCGGTATGCTCATATTCTATTTTTAACAAGATGGGCACATACTTCAGCAACCCAAGCCTTTGATTGAATAAAAGAAGAAGAAGTAGATGGGAACATCTCTTTGGAAATTTTTGTTTGACTGTGAATTGCTGTATTTTCTTTCTTAACCACCTATATATAGCTTTAATGGACATGTGTTGAAGGGTGGGGCTGTGATTTTTCCATTGGGAGATTTTTGGTTATAGGCCATCCAAATTGGGTCAATCATATCAATGTTTTGGATCACTGAGCCATGGGGTCCTAGTTATACAAAAGAAAATGATGAAATTGTACTTAGATCCAGGCGTAGCTATGTTAGTGAAGATCTTCTTTGCTGCAGCTTTGGCCTCATGCTCACTCCGAATCTGCATCGTTGACTCACCCGCCTGTTTCGAATGAGAATCCAGTACCCGCTCGTCTAAGGTGGACAAATCTCTGTGCCTGACTATATTGATCAGTCGCTTCATGTTCCAAGCTGAGATATTCTTCCGATTGAGTTTGTGTAGATGGTCTATTGTAATGCCCTCATCCTCAGGCATAGAAATTGCCCTGGAAACCTTGATATTCCCAATGCGTGGGCTCCGTTGGAGCTTGCCATTCCCAATCACCGTCCCACTCGTGCTCGGCATTGCTGCATCTTTGAGGTCAGAGGGCAACCTAGCACCAGCATTCTGAAGTTTCTGCACCTGAGCAATAAGCTTCTGTTCTTCTTCAATGATACGTTGGTTTTCAATTAGAGGTGGACCTGAGAGCGTCTCAATCACATATTGGTTAAACAGAGAGTCCTGAATCCGATCAAAATACGTGCTCACATGGAAAGAGGAAGCCATGACCTTAAGGAGAAGAGTCTTTACGAGCCAAATCAATGTTCCTACCAAGAGACAGACCAGGATCTTGGTCACATAAGGCAATACATTGTTTTTTGTCTCCCGCTCAACTTTCTTGTCAAAAATGTAATGCCAAGTAATCAAAACCTGACCTAACCACAGGCAGTTTTGAACCCCCTTCTGCAAGCCGTAGACAAAATACAAGACCCTTTTCCGTAGAAGGAAATTCTTCTCGATGAAGAATACAACGAGCCGAATTACCCAACCAGACACCAACCGCCCGCATATCAGAGTCAAAACCATGAATACCCATTTCCAAAGGTGCAAATCCCATACTGTCTGTCTTATTAAAAAGGGGACTGAAAGGCTGCAAATTAGTGCAGCCAAGATGACGATGAGACTGAGCCATTGCAGAACCGTAACTGCGTCAAGCTTTTCTTGCTTGAATTTGTCGGGGAGGTCTTCATTGAGGAAAGGGTCGTCATCGTCCTCATCCACCTTCCCCATCATTGCCGATCTCAACTGCCCGGATCTCGGCACCATCCCAGATTTCTTCCCCTCATCTCCAAGCATAGGCAGGTCCATCATTCTCGACTTCGTCTTGCTTTGCAACAGGCTCGAGCTGCGATGGAAAGAAGAATTAGAAGTGCATCTCAGAACCTCTCCTGATTTCAATGAAATCTCATTCCGCTTATCGTTGCCATCCAGAGAGCTCACATGCCGCTGCCGGACAGGTTCCGGTGCAATCTGGATGCGTTGTGTTGACTTTGATGGATCTTGGAATGAGACCTTGAGTTCCTTTGGTGACATGGACAGCTCCTGGGTCCAATCCTCATTTACGGGCAGGAGGTGTTGATCTTGCTGCAGCTCATCCATCTCCAGATCCATGTCCAAAGACATGTCCCCTGACACCTTCTGTTTTTGCAAGAACTGCCCAATGAGCTTCGATGGGGGATCTTCGGTCGGGGGTCGCTGCCGGAATTCGAAGCCACCATCACCATTCCCCTGCTGCTGTAACTCACTTCCATCTGTCTTGCCCTCTTTCCAAAATTCATAGTTTGATCCCTTCCATACCTGGCTTTTGTTGTCAACACCATGCTCGAGATCTCCGTTATTTCCAATGCTGCAATTAATCTTCACCACCATATCTCTATGATCGGCCAAACTCGCCATATCATCTAGATGACTGAGGATGGGCAGCTGTTCTTGGCCATCACCTGACACTCTAGCCATGTTCTTGTAAGCTCCGTGAGTTTTGAAAGATTTCCTCAGAGAATCCATGCATGAGTCTTTCATGCACTAGATGTGGATAAAATTGGAGAAAGCAACATGCCCGGATGCTAATCTTTTAACTGTTCTTCTTTAGTTTGCAGATACCTACCAAAATGCAGACATTAAAAGAGTTTAGAGAAGCATAATATTTATGGCCAAAAACGCCTTTCATGCATTAGAAATGGCTGCCTATGGATTGGAATCCTGTACAATGCCTGTTTTACACAAATCCTCTATCATGCCTGTTTTGTACAAATCCTCTACCTGTTTTACACAGCATGTAAAACACCAAAGATCTTTGGGCCAAAGCTCTTTGTATATGTGAAATTCACTCTGTTCATCAGGTGATAATCGTTACATCCACTATACATGCAAAGCAAAAAATCAGCCTGATAATAAAAAAACGTATATCAGATGGGACATGTAAAATTGTGCCCGAAACCTCTAAATTCACAGGTCGTGGCCCGCCAGAGCTTTGTATCAGGCTGATTTTTTGTATCTTCACTTCATCCTGGTGAGTCCAACCTGATGAATGGGTTTGATGTGAGACACCCACCATTGTGGCCGACCCCAGTTATGAATCTTGCTGATTTTTGGCCCCATGGCCTAACATCTAGAGTGTACTCAGGATTTAACATATACAACATGGTGTACCCCAAAATTCTCTAGTGTTTTATGCAGTGTTTCAGAGGATTCCAGTCCAGTGATAATGCAGAAGAACAACCACCCAGATGCTATTTTGATAGGGGCTTCTGTTTTTCTACTCTATACGACGGACACTCATTAACATGATTCCATGAAAAGAGCTTAAAACAAAGGCGAAAAAACATGCAGAAACAGAGTATCCATTGCTTAGAACGTTCTCTCATGCAACAGATATGGAAGTAAATGGAAGAAGATGGGCTTCAGTTTCTTTAGATGTTTAATATATTTGATAGATACAAGTCTACAAGGAAGCTTTGAAGGACCTCAATCAAAGAAAGAAACCACTAAGAAACAGAGAAATCAACGGCTAAGAACCTTCATTCACTCATCGGAGATGGGTAAAAATGTAGAAGATGAAACACCCAGATGCTATTTTGATCTAGGCTCTGGTTTTTCTACAGTCCTTATATATCTCACAGATTATCAGCTAAAACAGAGGAGGAAAAAGAAAAAAACGAAAAAAAAAAAAAAAAAAACGCGGAAATAGAGAAATCAACTGCAAAAAGCTTCCTGTAATGCATGAAAGATGAACTAAAGAAATTTAGCATGTGGGCTTCTGCTTTTTTCCACATTTAGCAGACACCCATCTACCAAATCACCATTAAAAGAGCTTAAACAAGCGGGAGAAAAAAATACCCACCTGAGAATTCTAATATGGTTTCCAGTTCTTAAGCTATTCTCACATATTTATCAGACACCCATCAATATCAACGCCATTAAAAGAGCTTCAGCAGAGGGGAAAAATCTAAGGAGAAAGGATACCAGATAATGGGCTTTTGACGTTAGCTTAAGAAAATGGCCCGAGATAACATATATATGACAGACAAAACAAGGAAAACAATTAACGTGTCCTAACCATAAATAGAGACAGCTACGGAGAGAGAGATGTATACAGCGGCTGGTGCGCATGGCTAGCTTTTTAGGAAAGGGATCGTAAGTTGCATAAGATAAGATACTAACTTATCTTAGTTTTTACTTAATGTTGGGTAAACAACCTACTTATCAGCTTACTAACTTAATCCTCTTTTTTAGTCTCTCCCGTGCCTCTCTTTGCAACTTATGAAAATTAGAAAATCTTTAAAAAAGAAGAAGAAGAAATTAACTAATTAATTAAATACTTTTAAATAAAAAAATACTTATAACTGTTGGGGGACCGCAGAAGCACACATAGATGAATCTAGGAGAATAATCTAATCGCACAAACTAAGCACCAAGAGAACACAATGATTTTAAAGTGGAAAAATCCTATGGTAAAAAAACCACGGCACAAAGCGACAGATGAATACTATGAAAGCAAAAATTACAAAAAGAAAGAGCTTACTCAATTCAAACAACCTCAAATCTCATCATTGCTACACCATTTGAGCCCCTTGGATGGATTTGAAAACCCCTAGGAATATTTCTGAATCCTGTTTATACCCATATATATAGCCTTGGGAAGAATCTCAAATGGAGAAGGAAACATAAAACTTGATTAAAGACATCTGATACAACAATCTCCACTAAGCCTTCAATCATCAAACATGTATCTTCTTGTCCTCTTCTCTTATCTCTGTCTTGCATCATAGCTCCATTAACGCTTCTCGTGCACACTCTGTCTTCATTTTACATCATCGTCATGCCCAGAGAAGTCGCACAGAACTTGAACTTATCTGTATGAACCACCTTGGTGAGCATGTCCGTCGGATTCACATTGGTGTGAACACTACAAGAAAAATGGACAAATGCTACGACCAAAAACCGTAGCAAAAGCCCTTTCATTATGGATATAATCCGTAGCACGTCCGTCGCTATTGGTGGGGTAGCTAAAGGTATAGCTACGGATTATATCCGTAGCAATAGATACCAATAGGTACGGATTATATCCATAGCAATAGATACCAATAAAGTGGTGACGAACATCAATGTGTTTAGTATGAGAGTGATAAATAAAATTTTAAACCAAATTAATGGCGCTCTCACTAGCATAATTAACTGGCACGACCTCTTGCTGAATCCCCAACTGATTTATCATACCTCTCAACCAAACACTTTCTTTAAACGCCTCCGTCACTGCCATGTACTTTACTTCGGTCGTGGAAAGAGCCACCCCGGACTAAAGTTTCGACATTCAACTAATAGCTCCACCCGCTAGTACAAATGAGTAACCTGAAGTCAACTTTCCAGAATCTACACTGCCTGTATTATCTGAATCCACATACCTTACTAATTTGGCCCCCATTTTCTCAAAAGTTAAGATGTAGTCTTTTTTACCTTGAACGTATCGAAGTAGCCATTTCACCGCTTCCCAATGTTACTTGTCGGGGTTTGACATGTATCTGCTTACGACATTGATTTTCTGTGAAATATTTGGTCTCGTATAAATAATGACATACATCAAACTGCCTACAACATTTGAATAAAGCACACGAGACATATCCTACTTTTTCTCATTTGATTTAGGACATTGTTCTGATGAAAGCTTGAAGTGACCCGCATGGGGAACACTCACCGGCTTTGCCTTGTCCATGCCATACTTGATCAACACATTCTCAAGGTATTCCGCCTGTGATAATAAAAGCATGCTCTTCTTCTCATCTCTGTGAATATTTATGCCAAGAACCCTCTTTGCAGCTCCCAGTTCTTTCATCTCGAATGTCCCAGATAACTGAGTCTTTAGTACATCAATATAAGATACGTCATGATTGGCGATCAACATATCATCAACATATAATACTAGGATGATAAACTTGCCATCATCCAGTGTCATGTAATAGACATAATGATCGTATTCACTCCTAGAAAATTTTTGACTCAACATGAAAGAGTCAAATTTTTTATATCACTACCTATGTGACTGTTTCAGGCTGTACAACAACTACATTAATCTGTAAACATTGTTCTTTGCTTCCTTAACTTTGTAGTCTTCTGGTTGCTTTATGTAGATTTGCTCTTCCAATTCCCCATGTAGGAATGCAATTTTCATGTCCATCTGTTCCAGCTCGAGATCATGTTGGGCAACTAATGCCAATACGAATATGATAGACACTTTCTTTACAACTAGCGCGAATATCTATGTGAAGTCAATGCCTTCTCTTTAAGTGTAACCCTTCACTACTAACCTTAGTTTGTATCTATCCTGTTTCATCTTGAAGATCCACTTCCATACGATTGCTTTTCGGCCCACTAGAAGCTCCACCAGCTCCCATGTGTTGTTCTTATACAAAAAGTCCATCTCATGGTTCATTGTCGTCTTCCACTTTTCTACATCAGGTTCATCAAGAGCCTCCTGAATAGTAGACGGATCTTCCTCATCCGTAACGAGGGCATATGCGATATTAGAGTCGTCCCTGTATCTTGCTGGTAGCATACGATCTCACGACAGATTTCTCCTAGGTGGCTGCTCCACCTCTTCCTGTACCTTTGTCTGCGCATCCGTCTCAGCCCGAGTATCACCTATGTCAATCTGAACATCCGTGACTAACCTTTCTGGTTCTTGTTGCTCATTTTGATTATTCTTGCGAAATAGGGAGCCTTCATCGAATTTGACGTTCCTACTAATAACGATTTTTCATGTGACTCGGTCATATAACATGTATGCCTTCACACCATCACCATTGTCGACAAAGATATACTTTTTGACTCTATGGTCTAGCTTATCTTTCTCAACTGACAATACATGGGAGTAAGCTTCATAACAAAAAATACATAAATTTGACTAAGCTTCATAACAAAAAATACATAAATTTGACTAGTTTACTTTATGGTTACTTCATATTTCCTCTGAAATTTTACATTCGATAGCTGTAGAAGGAGACTAGTTCACCAAATAGCAGGTCGTATTAACGGCCTTAGTCCATAGGTCCTTTCCCAACTCAATATTATTAATTATGCATTGGGCTCTCTCCAAGAAAGTCTGATTCATCCGCTCAGCCATACAGTTTTACTCGGGTGTGTGGCGTAGTGTGTTGTGCCTAATGATCCATTCATTCTTACAAAATTGATTAAATTCACGTAAAGTAAACTCGGCGCCATTATCTGTCCTTAATACATTTACCTTTCGCCTTGACTGCTTTTCCACCATGGCCTTCTATTATTTGAAATTGGTGAAAACCTTGGATTTATGTTTCAAGAAATAAATCCAAACTTTCCGGGAGTGGTCATTAATGAATGTGACAAACCATGATGACCCTCCAGTGAAAACCACCGGTGACGGCTCTCATACATCAGAATGCACATAGTCAAGCACACCCTTACATACATGTTTTCCAGATTTAAAAGATAACCTATATTATTTACCATAGATACAAAGTTCACATATATTTAAATCAAGACTTTTAAAATTAGGAATTAAACAACGATCAGAAAGTACCTTCATGCCCTCCTCGATCATGTGGCCCAGATGTGCATGCCACATATGTGCAAACATGGAATCCGCTACAGCTGCTGCAGCTCCACCTGTTGAAGTGCTCCCGATCAGCCTGTAAAGATTTCATGCCTCTGTGCTCTCATGATTACAAGTGTCCCTTTTGAAACTTTAAGGACCCCATTAAAACTAGTGAACTTACATCCTATTACTTCGAGTGTACCGAGAGAAATCAAATTCTTCTTCGTGTCAGGAATGTGCCTCACCTCAGTCAAGGTACTCTCCATTCCATCAAACATCTTGCTACCGACAGTACCAATAGCCATAACGTTACAAGCATTGTCATTGCCCATAAATACATGTCTACCATCGCACTCCCTATAACTGGCGAACTAACTCTAATGAGGAGTCATGTGATATGAAGCTCCTGTGTCAAGAATCCACTCATCTCTACTATCATTGTATAAGTGTCCGATCATAGACACTGACAACACATCACATCCACTTGTCTCTTCATCAGACATGGCAGTATTGGCCTCCCTGGAAGAAAATTTTGTATTGTCTTTATTTGCTTTAGGATTTGTACAATACTTTTTCATGTGTCATGACATCTCACAATTCCAGTACTTTAACTTTCCCTTACCCTTGGATTTGGATCTTAATCTAGATAATCTTATGTACCGCTCAGAATTTCTACCTCTCGTAAACAAAGCATTGGTAGAGGCCCCCATGCTACCGTTCTTCTTTCTCATTGCCTTTCCCTGAAGGGCTGAGATAACGGTATCAACGCCAAGGGTCGTGTTACCGGTGCACAAGGTGTTTTTAAAAGACTCATACGAAGTAGGGAGAGAATTCAACAAGATATATGCCTGATCTTCTTCATCGACCGTTACCTCCACATTCAGCAATTTGCAGATCATCTTGTTAAAATTGCTAATGTGAGCTTCAACATCTCCTCCCTCTACCATCTTGAAGTTAACCAGCTGTAGCTTCAAGTGTAGGCGATTTTCAAGGGACTTTATAGCATAGATGTCCTCTAACTTCACCCACAAACTTGCTATGGTTTTCTCCCTCAAGATATTATAGAGAACCTCATCCGTTAAGCATAATTGGATTGAGGATTTCACTTTCTTATACAATTTCTTCTATTCATCATCATCCATAGATTCGGGTCGCTTCTCAAGGACCTCATCCAATCCTTGCTGAATCAACAGTCTAGTCATCTTGACCTTTCATAATTCAAAATTATTTTTCCCGGAGTATTTCTCAACATCAAAGTTAGGATTAACAGCCATTGATACTCACTTTCAGATTCAAGCCTGCGCCCCAATAATAGCTCTGATACTACTTGTTGGGGGACCATGAAAGCACACATAGATGAATCTAGGAGAGTAATCCAATCGCACAAACCAAGTACCAAGAGAACAATGATTTTAACATAGAAAAACCCTTACGGGGAAAAACCACAGCATAAAACCGCAGATGAATGTAAAAATTACAAAGAGAAAGAGCTTACCCGATTTGAACAACCTCGAATATCACCCTTGCTACACCTTTTGAGCCCCTTCAATGAATTTGAAAACCCTTAGGAATATTTCCTAATCCCGTTTACACCCATATATATAGCCCTTGGGAAGAATCTCAAACGGAAAAGGAAACATAAAACTTGATTAAAGACATCTAATACAATAATAACTTATCATAAATCAAACTTACTTATCTAAAATAAGTTACTCATTTACTGTTATATAAGTAGAAAAAGTAACTTATTTAGTGGTATCCAAATAGGCCCTTAATATCACAGGGACGATGTGTAAATTTAGCATTTGCCTTCTATGTAATTACTTTATTGTCACAATTGCTTCTTCTTTTTTGGCTTTTGATATGATATAGTCCCTATTGGATTGGGTTTCGGTGGTGATGCAATACATGTTGATGCTGCTCGCTGCTTTGTGTGCCTCACCATGATGTATGTGTTTTATCCACATTGTCCATCCATTTTGGAAGCTCGTTTTAGGGTATGAGACTAAAAATAAGGCAAATTCAAATCAGGTGAACCACACTATAAATAATAATAATAATTGAATGCCCACCATTGAAAACTTCTTAAGGGTCACAAAAGTTTTGGATAAAGCTAATATTTGTGTTTTCCCTTCATTTAGGTCTTTGCGATCTAATCAATAAGTTAGATGGCAAATAAACATTACACTGGGTCTTAACAAGTTTTTAATGATGGGCGTTTAATCACCCCCATTTCTTGTTGGGTGGTCCGCCTTATATTTGAATCTACCTTAATTTTTGGGTAGTGCCCTAGAATGAACTGAAAAAATGATGGACATCATAGATAAAACATATGAATCATGGTATGGCCCACATCGCACCGACTAAGTACCAACCTTGGTATTGGAGGCGTCTTGTAGAATCTGAGTCCGTCACCACTACACTCCATTCAACAGGGAGCGGATTAGGTGAGACCCCGACTCACCCAAGATAGTGCGGCCCTTACTGTGGGGCACACCTTGATGTATGTATTATGTATCCATGTTGTCCACCTATTTTTTCAGATCCTTTAATGGCATTATCCCAAAATAATACAGTTGCATGTTCCTATGAGAGCTAATTAGAATGAGCTATGTGTAACTAAAGAAGATTTGCATAGTGTTTTTGAAGATCTGCAAATATATACGGAGAGGATTTGGTGGTAGTACATTTGGTGTGTATCAAGCAATGTCATGTCATCCACGAAGTAAAAGCGGCCGAGTGAAATGCGGTCAAGTCAGCAAGGAGGCCTAGAGCGGTTACTAGGATAGGTGGCAAGTTCAGAACGCGGGAAACATCCAGAAGGAAAGTAGTGCTAGAATGGTTATAGAAACCGTCATAATGTGGGAAGCTTTTGGATGAGTAAGCTCAGAAGTTACAAATAGCAAAGGAATTCAGTAAGAAAAGACGTCTCATACTAACCAAACAAACCAAATCAAATCTATCTTTTAATTATCATTTACTTTTCAGCCAGTCATTTACATTCCTTAGTATAATCCTTTAATTTCATTTGCTATTTACATTCCTTAGTATAATTCGTAGCAGTAATCAAGTAGCTATTAACTTTAGCTATAATTTGACTCTATGCTCATATGTTGGATTCGGTTTGAGTATCAAGTAACATTCTATGATCAGGAAGGCATTCTGTAACTGTTCTCCACAATTGGCTATGAGAATTTTCTTTTTATTTATTCTTATCTGTATTAAAAAGTCATTTTGCATGGAAGGCAAAGGTGTAACCCATCTTCAGAGGATAAACGTTACCCTTTGAACATCGCTTGATCATTTTAAACACATTGCGTGAGTGGCTGAATAAGCAACCGATCTTTATATATCGTTACCACTATATATATATATAACTACTTGGCTGTCAGAAATATTCATTTTACACCAGCCGTACAGAAACCAACACAACAGTTTGTAGCACGCCCAGTGGAAACACCACTATATATAAAAAAAAACTACTTGTCTGTCAAAAATATTCATTTTGCACCGCCATTCAGAAACCAACACAACATTTTTTAGCACGCCTAGTGGGACCCTGTCTCTAGTTCACACACGCAACATTGTCAATTGCAAATATGAATCGAAGGAGTAATCGAATTGCTAAGGTTGAACCCTTAACACCAACTGTGCCACCTTTAACTGAGGACGTGCCGGTTCAGGCAGCTCCTGAAGCATTGAATTTGAATAGCAGTCTAACTATCAGTCTCGAAAACCAGAAAGAGCCATCGACCTCTCAGACCATTTTTCCTGAAGAGATAACGCTTGCACTCCGTAATGTGCAACTGAGTATCCAACATGTTCAGGAATATGGTAAAACTCAGACAGATTTGGTTTTAACTCAAGCTGAGAATATTAGTAGGTATATGGCTAACTAGACTGATGCCATGCATCGGTTAATGACCGTCATTACCGAGAGATCACCTACAACAACACAATATAACACTACCACCATCTATGCCTCCTTTACAGCAAAACTCACTTTCGATCCCAATTTAGGAAATACGAAATGCTTCGACGCCTGCCGAGTTTAGGCAACCAGAATGGGAGGTCAGGACTTTTTTCCCTGAAGTACAAAATCAAGGAATGCCAGGAGGGCAAACTTTCCAGCAATTCCCAAGAAATCTGTTGTTTCATGAAGGACAAAATCGGTTAGGTCTCGACCCATTGCTGATAGTTGAACCTCAATGAGTGGACCATCACCAGATCATGCAAATGGTCTAATAGATAATAGGCTAGGTCCTCTGCCCTAACACTATCCTGATTTATCATAAAACTTATCCTGAATAGATCGACTAGCAGTACCCTTTGCTGAGAAACTATTGGCCAGATTTTGTCCTATTTTCGGGCGATCCTTTTCAATTGACCATTGAGCATGTTAGTCGATTTACTATGTAGTGTGGTGAATTATCCAATAATGATTATCATAAAATGTAATTATTCAGTCATTCGCTGATGGCAGCGGCCTTTACATGGTATTCTAACTTAATGACAAATTCAATCCAGACATGGCAAGAGATGGAAGAAAATTTTCATGCTTAGTTCTTTTCCAAGGATAAGGAAATAACTATGGCTGATTTCACATGTTTTCGGAAGTTGCCTGTGGAATCTTACGAGAGTTACATCCCTCGGTTCAAGAGAGCCAAGAGTCAGTGTAAGGTCATCATGACCGAGGCCGAATTTATGCAACTCACACAAGACGGCTTAGAGTACAAACTTTGGAAGAAGTTTATTGGGATGGAATTTGTGGACCTATATGACTTGATGAGAAAGATCTCTAGGTATGAGGAACTCCTTCAAGAAGGAGTTAGACAAAAGAATTCTTCCATCAGAACATAATATCACGACCCTAAATATGAGGTCGCAATCACTAAAGTAGTGGCTAAAAATCCATTGATCTGCACAACGTTGGTCAAAGAACAATCAACCGCATCGGCTACATAAAAGACCCAAAAAGTATATTCATTCGATATCACACAGGCCGATGAAATATTTGAAAATCGATTAGCCGAAAAACTCATCAAAATCCCTACAATCACAAAATTCCATCGGTCGAAGAATTAAAAAAGACTGAGTATTACAAATGGCACGGATCTCGTTCTCATTCGACTAACAAATGTGTTGTGTTCAGGGATGTCATTCAGGACAATATAGATTGAGGACTATTGAAGTTCCTTGAAAAAGGTGAGGAAGCAATGTTGAGCGATACCGACCCGCTATCGCCTAACCTTGATGTCAACATGGCTACAACAAATTTACAAAAAATGGACTGACCTCAGCAGAGAGTCGATCTCGAACCAAACAACCACTATGGCACATTAAAACGCCCAAGGGTAGGGCAACATCAACCTTTCAATGTGACCAAAAAGTGGTCGAACATGGTAGAACACAACAATCGAGATTTTTCATTGTCCGATCGATGTGCCAAAGAGATCTCCCGAG
Organism: Magnolia changhungtana; assembly: GCA_030180095.1. Lineage (NCBI taxonomy): Eukaryota > Viridiplantae > Streptophyta > Magnoliopsida > Magnoliales > Magnoliaceae > Magnolia > Magnolia changhungtana. The sequence continues at coordinate 3,831,931 of JASAUF010000525.1, forward strand.
GTTGGAGTGGGTCTCCTTGACCAATAAGGCAGGTTCCACATGCAGCCCCGAGGATGTTTGGAAAAGGAGATTTTCGTCAACCACAGGGAACATTTTCACCACCCAATCACCACCCTCGGGAGGTGATTTTAAGGCCTAGGATGGTCAAACCTCCATCAACTCAGAAAGAAGTCGAGAAAAGGATTATACATCCTAAGTTCTCGGTCATTCTGGAAGTAATGAGTAGAACTTAGAAATGATGTTGGCAACGGTATAAGGCAACTATTAAAAGAGAATCGGTGGGGGCCGAGGAATTGTCTGAGCTAGAAAATCCTTGGCCATGCCCATTCTGGAGGATTCCTCAATCAGAAGAACAATTGGCTGCTAATATGGTTAATGTAATCCTACGACCGGTCCTATGCGAGCCAAGCATCAACAGTTCTATCCAGCTCGATAAATCGACGGGGGACACTGAGAATTATGATGATAGATCTGGTTATCTTAGTGACAAGGGCTTTTTCGGCGATGATTGGTTGATTAAAGGGTTAGTAGCAACGGCCGAGGCACTATACGTATCCTCATCTATCTCCCTATAGCCGAGTGAAACTACCGATAACGGAGCTGGGTATACCAATTCTGACGAGTAAGTCAATCCTTAAACACTAGGGGGAAATGTCAAGAGCGGGAGATTGTGTTTGGGTCATTGCCACTTGTAGTATTTCATTGTAATATGGTGCTCACTTTACCCTCTAGTTTTCAAGCCAAGCCAGCCCAGCAGATTGGAATACTGGGCGACATAGAAGAGTTCGATCCTCCTGTGGTAATACAACATGCCTCTTTCACACCAGACAATACAACCAGAAGATTGCTAAGAATAACCAAACCGTCGCAAATAAATACCATCACAGTTGAATTGGGGGTAACATCTAAAAGAGTGGTCATCGAAAGGCCCACTTACGAGATGACTCAACATCTCAAGCCGTTATATATATCGGCCTATCTTGAAGGCTGCCCTGATCACTAGGATTCTAGTCGAAAATAGAGCTATTGTTAATCTTCTCCCATTGAGGATGATGCCAAAGCTGGGAAAAACTATGGCTGATTTTATTCCATTAGAAGTTACGGTTAGCAACTTTGCTAGACATATCACTAACACACACAATGTCCTACCGATTGACTTGACCATGGGAACAAAAAAGGTATTAGCTCCGTTCTTCATGGTCGATACCTCATCTAGTTATAATACTTTACTCGGAAGGGATTGGATTCATTTATTCACGTGCATTCTATCATCCCTACATCAATTCATTATCTTTTGGGATCAAAACAAGGTTGAGTTGATCATGGCTGATGATAAGCTATTTTTTGCTACGTCGAATGCAAATGAACCCTACTGTTATGGGGACTAAGTAGGGCCAATTCAATTCACCGAAAGAAACATTAATGGTCGCCCGATCGGGATATCAGTCAAGAAGAACCCAGATAGTATTGCGCAGGACATCATGGAAGTAATTCGTCCGTTCGATGACCAGCTGAAGGATATTATACCTTTTCGGCCGGTTCCGTACTACACCGTCGAAGAAATTCCATGATTAATATGACCAAAGATTAGGAGCGGATGGGTGACTTGATGACTAGAATAAAGCATCTTGAAGAAAGCCTAAAAGATGTTCATGACGTTTGCCTTGTAAATTTGGCTGATATGGGTATAACATCTGATAAAGATGGGGCAACCATGGAGGTGAAAGAAGCACTTGATAAGTTAGAAGATTCCTAAGCTTAGCTCTAAGATCCCTTAGATAAGGTGAATCTAAGGAGCAAGATGGACCCTAAGACCAGTCAGTGGATTGCTTAAGACACAAGAGAGGGATGAGCTTATTAGTCTGCTCAAGGAGTTTTCCGACTATTTTGCATGGGACTATAATGAAATGCCCGGATTGGATTGAGGGCTAGTTGAGCATAGGTTGTCAATAAAAGAGGGGTATCGACCACATAAGAAACCACCTAGACATGTGATTGTGGAAGTAACTCTGAAGATAAAAGAAGAGATCGAGCAGTTGTTGAAGGCTGGTTTCATCAGGCCCATCAAGTATGCCAAATAGTTCTCTAACGTGGTTCCAATTATAAAAAAGAATGGTAAGTTGCGGGTTTGTATCGATTTCAGAAATCTCAATCTGGCAACACCAAAAGATGAATATCCGATGTCGGTGGCCAATCAATTGATCGATAGAACGGTCGGGCATAAAATAGTGTCCTTTATGGATGGTCATTTGGGATATAATAAAATATACATCGCACTAGATGATGTACCGAAGACAACATTTAAATGCCCTGGGCCTTTGGGAACTTATTGTTGGGTAGTCATGTCGTTCGAACTCAAGAATGCAGGTGCCACATACCAAAGAGAGATCAATGTGATGTTCGATGATATGATCGGATAGTTCATAAAGGTTTATGTTGACGATGTGGTGGTCATATCGTCTGATGTGGGGGATCATTTTGTTCACCTGTATAAGTTGTTTAAACAAATGAGACTCCACAAGTTAAAAATGAGCCCCCTTAAATGTGCCTTTGGGATATCGACCGAGAATTTTCTTGGTTTCCTAGTACATCAACGAAGAATCGAAGTAGACCAGAATAAGGCTAGGGCGATTATAAATGCCCAACCACTAAGGACCAAATAAAAAATGCAACATTTTTTTTTTTTTTGGTTGAGTTAATTTTATGTGAAGGTTCATATCTAATTGTGTAGGAAAGACTAATGTATTTTCTCCTTTGATAAAATTAAAGTAGGGGATCGAATTCAATTGGGAGGCAGAGCATAAACAGGCTTTTGAAGGGATTAAGGAATATTTGATGAAGCCACCAATTTTAATGCTCCCAGTCAAGGGTCGACTGTTCAAGTTGTATGTTGCATAACGACAAAATTGGTCAGAACCCTCCTAGCTCAAGATAACGTCAATCGAAAAGAGCGTGAAGTCTACTATTTGAGTCAAACTCTCCTTAATACCAAAAGACATTATTCAACAATAAAGAAGTTACGCTTATCTTTGTACTTTGCTGCTTGCAAATTAAGACATTATTTATTAGCCGAAAGAGTTAATATAATAACCTTGACAAATAGGGTAAAATATATGTTAAATTGACCATTTTTAAATACCCAAATTAGTAAATGGGTTATTGCTTTGTCTGAATTCGATCTTTGTTATTTTTTCCAAAAGTCATTAAAGGGTCAGGCTATATCTAACTTTTTGGTTGATCATCTGTCTGACTTGGAAGGATAGCTTCCCTTATAAATTTTAGACTTGTATTGTGCGTACTTAACCCCTTAAAAATTAGTTTTTGATTATTCAAAGACCCATAAAGCCTTATTGTAACATCCCAGATTTTTGCCAATTTGGAATTAGACATCCTTAGGCAATGGGTTGATCCTAACACCTTATGAACCTGTCAGAACTCAATCCCAAAGTCTACAACCACATTTGAACCCATTTCCTTCACAAATCTCACCCTTCACCACCTTGATCCTTCAATTTTTCTAAGTACTTTCACCCTAGACACTATCTTAAACTAGCTAAGTAGTATAACTTGGATCACCTTATATACAAACTACAAAGGCCTAAGTACCACCTCAGACAGATATCTTATAGGACTAAATCCTTTAGAAATGAGACAAAGTAACTAAGTACTAAACTAGATTAGCTACGAAATCCACTTGATCCACTTTAAATACGATCTGCAAGACCCAAAACTTGTAGAATCATTAACGCTAGGTTACCCTAAAATCTAGGACCAAACTCATTACCCGACTGCTCTCGGGAGTACATTGAAACTCCGTATCAGGTCTAGACCGCACATCAGGAGTTCGAATAATACGAAGTTAAGGACTTAGGACCGCCTCACTGGGCTTGACAACCATCTCAGAAATTAAATCCAGACAGTGTCCCACGACTGTTCGCTTGAGTCTGGAGTGAGGAGTGTGAAATACTTGATTTTCTTTAAAAATAAATATCTCAAATAGTAATTTGAGACTTGTTACTTGCAGTCATTTTGTAAGCAACCAGACCATCCGAATCTGACCCAAATACACCCTCGATTCAGGAGAAATTTCATGAACATATCCATGTACTTGGAATTTCAGATCGAGATCCACTGACCGTTGAATTGAAACTGGTCTGCCACACGTGATCTGGGAAGCCGACCGGAACAAAAACTTAACTAAACCTAGATCCTGTGTTAGTGAGCTTAAGTCCGACCTTTGGCTCAAGGGGGGCTGCCAGATGTCCTCCGTTGAGCTGAAACAGCCTCACTTTGGTTGTAACCCAAGTATACCTAGACCTTAAGTCTAGTTTAGTGCATTTTTAGGCTATATAAAGACCTTAGAACTCTCTCCCTCACAGCCAAACGAATTTGAGATTTGAGAGAGAGAAAAGAGAGAGAAAGTGTGGGAGATGTGGGAGATTCTTCCCTGCCGTTCTTCCCTGCCATATCCTGGCTCAACTGCTCCATTCTAATCGCTTTCCTGGCGATTCCGGCATCATTGCTAGGTAAGAAACCCTAACCCTAATTTGTTTTGGGGTTTTGATAGTTGTAGGTTATGAAATAGCTAACCTATTTCGCTCTATAGGTTGCCAAACTGCCGTAGACGAAGACTTAGTGAACCTATCGTATTCGTTACGATTCTAGGATAAAAGGTGCGGACTTTAGGTGTATAGGTTATGGTTTTCAACACTTTCAATGTCAGATAATGATAAATTCATGATCTGCATGCAATTGCACATGTACAAAGTGCTGTCTGTTTTCCGTTTCGATTAAAGATGAAGAATATGAAATTTTACATACTCTAGGTATTTGTAGAAAGTATCGTATACGTATAAATTTTGGAAATGTGTTTGTCATGATTATTTGTTGTATTGATATATTATATATGGATAAAATACCTGTTTGGCGAAAGGATTCGCCCTAATACATGCTGTTGTTACTATACACTATGTATGTTAAAATAGTGTATTCTAAGTGTTTGTGAAAATGACTGAATGAGTATAGAATTCTCATTCGTGCTTGCCATGACTAATTGTCATGGATATATGATTGTTGTAATGGCGATCTCCCTTTGACGAAAGAATTTTCCCTAAATCACGCCACGGCCACTATAAGCTACATACGTTAAAATGTGTAGTCCAAGTGTTTGTGGAAATGACTGAATGATTATGGAACTTGGATTCCTACCTGCCATGACTATCCGTCGTGGGTGCATGCGTGTTATAAATGAGGCAACTCCCTAGTGAAAGGATTTGGCCTAATACTTATGTGATCAACATATGTGATGCATGTTGATGCATGTAGTTTAAAGTGTTTGTTGAAATGTCTGAATGAGTAGTGGTTAGTAAATTGTAACGTATAAGGGTGTTGAGATATGATTCTCAATCCCTTTAACTATGTGTATGAGTTCTTTAAATATTTGTGTGATTAGAAATTGAATAAGAATAAACTCATGCTTATGTTATACTTCATAACATGCTCAACTGACCTATAATTTTATCTATGTTATACATATGTTTAAATTCATGTTAAGGCCGTGAAGGGTGATGGGGGAGTGGTGTAACGAGTGCGAGCAACAGCCCTGGCAGCCCTAGGCAGACCGTATCAGACTTTGATTGTATGATTTGAATCTTGATCCATTACTGTTTTAGCTATCTGCAATTGAATGTGATTGGGACTATTGTATAGTCTAGGCAATCGGTAATAGATTTGAGCTCGTGGTTGTCTTCTATTCACCATGCAAGGCGTGTTTGATGAACCCAAGTCGTGCGTTGCTTGTCGGCAGTGGTTAGGCCACACGAAGTGCTTATGTACTTCATGACGTATAACTCAACGGGTGCTCATGCAAGTCGAGCTTGTCAAGTAACCCGATCTGTCTAATGTATGTTTACCATGTTTAAACGCCTTTATTTGAACCTAGGGTACCAAACTTACCAGTAGAATTTCTTTAACCTTGGTACCTTGATCCGCTAAGACTCATGAGCCGGGCATGGTGGTATGGGACACCGTGGTCGAGCTGTCGGCCTACGCTGGGGCCATGTGCCTCCCCGTAGTGACCATTGAGCAACCAGACTCGTGAGCCGATTATGGTGGTATGGGACACTATATTCGAGCTGTCGGCCTACACTGGCGTAGCCTGGCTGTGGTCCTCAGTCGGGTTGCATCCGAGTCCCATTGTCAATAAGTGGACTGGTCGGGCTTCGAAAATAGACTGTCAGTTGGTAGGACGTTAGTGGAGTGACCTCGAGCATACTCTAAAATCTGTGATTGGCAATGAGCCCTTCGCAGTAACTAGAGTCTGAGTTGAGCCGAGTACGGTGAGACCTGTATTCGAGCTGACGACCAGCGATTGAGCCGAGTACGGTGAGACCTGTATTCGAGCTGATGGCCAGCAATTGAGCCGCATACGGTGAGATCTGTATCCGTGCTGACGGGTGACGAGCCCTTCACGATGCCTTCGCGATTCCTCTTGAACCATAATATCGTATGAGATTGTCTAGGTTTGACGACCCTAGAATGGGTTATGTTTGGGAATGATACAAGGGAGGTACCTTAGTTTTCCAATCCTGCTGTTTGAAATGGACTAATAATAACTCGGTAATCATGCTCATCATAGCATTGCATGTGCCTGGTAGATGTGGAGCACTGAGGGATGAACGCATTCACGAACGTAAGATGGTGTCGCATGAGGGTGGTTTGGCAAGGGCATACATCATGTCATTTCATACTTGCATTAAATAAGAGTAGTTAGAATTGTTTGATTGTACTGCTTTATCATTACTGCTTGACTGAATTGATAACATGTTAACCTATGCTTTATTGTTCCACTGAGTTGGCCACTCATTCTCACGTTACAGGACGGTGTTTTAAAACACCCACTAGACCCTGTATCAGATGCAGGTATCACTGGAGCACAGGAGACTGAGCCCGACTTTTATGACGATCAGGAGGAGTTCTCCTACATGCAGTTCGCTGGAGGCTTCGCATAGGTCCGTGTCAGTACTGCTGGGGCTCTGAGGGTTGATAATTTCGGTTGTACTATTTTGACATTTTGATTCGGAACCAACATGTATATACGGTGATTCGGTTAGTGTTCATACTCGGAGATCGAGAATGTTTTGTTTTATATATATCTATATACACCTTTCAGTCTTCCGCTTACGTTTTATACATGGATCTGGAGTATGAATTATTGTTTTGGTAGAATCTCACTCATGTTTATTGTACTAACATAGACAACATCTAATCATCATTATCTATATTGCATAAGTGATGTTCTGGAACTCGAGAGTTGAGTTACTACTTGACCCTCGATTTTTAGGGTGTTATAGTTGGTATCAGAGCATGATTTTGATTAAACCGGACTTGAGTTATGTTCCCACGATGCACTCTGACACACTCTGACTTAGGAGGGAGCGACGGAACGTAGAAACCGATTTAGGATTTTCCAAATTCACCGAATGGCGAAACCGACCGAAATCGACCGCTGAGATTGGGCCCGTACACACCCATGATCACGCGAAACAATCCCAAATCATTTTTAGGTTGTCTATTGATGAGTCTAGATCACAATCCACCTCATCCCAACTGTTGAAAATTGGTAGAATACGGGATAAACGTGATGAGGATAACTACTCCGAATCTTCGGAGCTTCTCTAGACTCCTCACAGAGACTTCTCGAATCTATGAGAAAAGAAAGCAAAAAATAGAAATAAATTCTAATAAATTCAAAATTGATTAATGAATGACTAAAAACAAAAATAAGTTCACAACCCTTTAAATAGGGATACCAAGTAATGGGAAAGAAATTAGAAACAAACTACAACTAAAACTCCTAGGATTCGCGACTTACTATAAGGTCATGATGTCTACTAGTGCGCAAGGTTTTCGGCCAAAAATAGTAAGTGTCCTATTTGGCTTCACCAAACCGTTCTCCTAATTAGTCTAAGCTTTTTTCACATTGGGCGCAACTCCTAAAGCCCAACAGATGAAGAGTAATCAAACTAAAACTACTATTTATAGTAAAGATGAAATTGAAACAGGGAAACGACCATCGATCCAAGGTTTTTTCACAATTCTAGGCTGTGCAACCCAGCATTGCTAGGTTGGTTGACTTTATTAGCTCGTTCTACCCCAAAATCATATATTTTACGTCAGATAACTCATTCCAGATTACAAGATACGTCCGAAATTGCCCGTAACTACCCGAAATTAAGCGAATCGGGGTCGGGGGCCTACCCACATTAATCTAGGGGTACCCAGGATGGGACCCAGGATTTTTTAAGGCCTAGGGGGTAGGAGGGTCTCGCCCATGGGGCGAGCCCTTGAAATCTGGACCATTGGTCGGCGAGGTCTCGCCGGATTTCGGGCTGGCCGGTCGGGCCGATCGCATTTGGGGGCTAGGGTAACCCCCTGATGCATGGGCCGTCCCTTAAAACCTTCCCAAATGCGTACTTCCTTCACAAACTAGCCCTCTAAGCTCTCTTTTCTCTTTCAAACTTCCGATTTTTGGCAAAAATCGCCCCTCTAATCACCCATTCTGTCATTTTATGTCACAACCCGTTCATTTCCATCGTTTATAACAATACACACCCCCCTACCCTCTTTATTTTCTCTCATTTGAGCTCCTCCACCCCCATTTGAAGCTCAAAATCGTGCAAGCTCTCTAACCCATCCATTTTCTTCACTTTCCCTTCTTTACTCCTTGTCAGTTGGGCCTCTACAACCCCTGTTGAGACCCAAATCCGTGAAGACCTAAAGATCCCAGCCCTTTCCTCCCTTTCCTTCACTTTTCTATGGCTCTATTCGAGGACGTGTAGGGCCCGTTCGGCCAACTACATTAAGGGAGTTTAGGTAGATGGAATTGTAAAGGTAATAATAAATGTATGTGTAAGGTATGACCCCTAGATTGGGTGTATCCCATGTTTTCCAATACCATGTTTGGAGTGTATGTAATTAAGAGTAAATCCCAGAAATTTCCTTTCCAAGTACACTTAGAGATTCATGATCATGGGATTTGAAAATCCCATCTCACACTTTCTAACACAAGACTCATTTTCCAAAGCCTATAAAATTAATCCTCACCCACCCTCCTACCAACCATGCCACTCCCAATCCCGAGGAGGGATTAGCAATGCAAGCCCATTTAATACAACTTAAGACCACTGGCTAGATAGGCCTTTAGAGTGTTGAACCTAGAGTTGGTACTCCTAGATGTTGCAAACACATCTGGCAGTATAGGAAATCCACCAAATTAATAATGTGAACCCTAGGACCTCCTTAGCTAGTATGAGCATGTGTAAAGTGCTTGAGAGTAGTTAAATTTAAGTTCGTACAACTCAATTCCAATTAGACAATGTTTGACCCTAAGCGATAAAAAAATTTCTTATATTAGATAGGGTATAAAATCATCTAGTATATAAGCATAGACTTTGGACTACACCTATCGATTTTCACTACTCCTAGATTAAGACTAGACTATTGGTTACATTAGAGAATGCCAGAGACCGATAGATGTATCTAAGTCAAATCAATACACCTCTTTGATCTGGGTGGCACAGCAAAAGCGTGGTGGACCCTACCCCACTGGCCCAGGATCGAAACTGTGCTCGTTAAATACAAACATTATAGAAGCCCTAACAAGTTCTACTATGAGAAACCATTTTAGGATGATCTAGTAAGATTCGAATCACCATTTCCTTGGACATAGATAATACCGAGGACTCTCTTAGACTAAGACCTAAAGGGCAACCTTAGAAATAGACAATCTGAGCCTTTCAATGATGGACATTCCCTACGTTTGTAGAGTGATCGGTCTACGGAGATACTGAAATATAAACTGTGAAGCATTCGCAGCTTGACCCAATTCTCAATCCTGGGCGACTACCAATGGACTCACTGCTTGGCCGAGCAGAAGACCAGGATCCACCAGGATTCGGAAGGGATACGATGAGCTTTCTACCCTGACCCGGTAGATGATCGATGTATCAAGCCCACTATAACCATCTCTCCGTATTGGTCAAACAATGAAAATAGCTATCTTACTCTAACTTGTTGGGAATTGTCATCAAGACTCCAAATAGGTAAAGAAATAAATTGTATCAAACCATCTGGGTGTAGGAAATGGATAAGGAAATAAGTTTTAAGGGGGGTAGACTAAAATGAACCGGGCTAGTATATACCCTACCACGCGTAGAAACTTGAAACCAATAAGTCTCAGGCAAATGAAATAATTAAATCTTTCCTTATTACCCTTAGGCAATTTCGGAGATGAAATTTTGTTTTAAGGGGGGTAGATTGTAACATCCCAGATTTTTGCCAATCTGGAATTAGACGTCCTTAGGCAATGGGTTGATCTTAACACCTTATGAACCTGTCAGAACTCAATCCTAAAGTCTACAACCACATTTGAACCCATTTCCTTCACAAATCCCACCCTTCACCACCTTGATCCTTCAATTTTTCTAAGTACTTTCACCTTAGACACTATCTTAAACTAGCTAAGTAGTATAACTTTGATCACCTTATATACAAACTACAAAGGCCTAAGTACCACCTCAGACAGAAATCTTATAGGACTAAATCCTTTAGAAATGAGACAAAGTAACTAAGTGTTAAACTAGATTAGTTACGAAATCTACTTGATCCAGTTTAAATACGATCTGCAAGACCCAAAACTTGTAGAATTATTGACGCTAGGTTACCCTAAAATCTAGGATCAAACTCATTACCCGACTGCTCTCAGGAGTACATTGAAACTCCGTATCAGGTCTAGATCGCACATCTGGAGTCCGAATAATACGAAGTTAAGAACTTAGGACCGCCTGGCTGGGCTTGACAACCATCTCAGAAATTAAATCCAGACAGTGTTCCACGGTTGTTCGCTTGAGTTCAGAGCGAGGAGTGTGAAAATACTTGATTTTCTTTAAAAATAAATATCTCAAATAGTAATATGAGACTTGTTACTTGCAGTCATTTTGTAAGCAACCAGAGCGTCCGAGTCTGTCCCAAATACACCCTCGGTTCAGGAGAAATTTCATGAGCATATCTATGCACTTGGAATTTCAGATCGAGATCTACTGACCGTAGAATTGAAACTGGTCCGCCACGTGTGATCCGGGAATCCGACCGGAATTAAAACTTAACTAAACCTAGATCCTGTGTTAGTGAGCTTAAGTCTGACCTTTGGCTCAAGGGGGGCCGCCAGAAGTCCTCCGTTGAGCTGAAACAGCCTCACTTTGGTTATAACCCAAGTATACCTAGACCTTAAGTCTAGTTTAGTGCATTTTTAGGCTATATAAAGACCTTAAAACTCTCTCTCTCATAGCCATACGAATTTGAGATTTGAGAGAGAGAAAAGAGAGAGAAAGTGTAGGAGATGTGGGAGATTCTCCCCTGCCGTATCCAGGCTCAACTGCTCCATTCTAATCGCTTTCCTGGCGATTTCGACGTCATTGCTAGGTAAGAAACCCTAACCCTAATCCGTTTTGGGGTTTTGATAGTTGTAGGTTATGAAATAGCTAACCTATTTCGCTCTATAGTTGCCAAACTGCCGTAGACGAAGACTTAGTGAACCTATCGTATTCGTTACGATTCTACAATAAAAGGTGCAGACTTTAGGTGTATAGGTTATGATTTTCAACGCTTTCAATGTCAGATAATGATAGATTCATGATCTGTATGCAATTGCACATGTACAAAGTACTGTCTGTTTTCCGTTTCGATTAAAGATGAAGAATATGAAATTTTACATACTCTAGGTATTTGTAGAAAGTATCGTATACGTATAAATTTTGGAAATGTGTTTGCCATGATTATTTGGTGTATTGATATATTATATATGGATAAAATACCTGTTTGGCAAAAGGATTCGCCCTAATACATGCTGTTGTTAATATACACTATGTATTTTAAAATAGTGTATTTTAAGTGTTTGTGAAAATGACTGAATGAGTATAGAATTCTCATTCGTGCTCGCCATGACTAATTGTCATGGATATATGATTGTTGTAATGGTGATCTCCCTTTGACGAAAGAATTTGCCCTAAATCATGCCACGGCCACTATAAGCTACATACGTTAAAATGTGTAATCCAAGTGTTTGTGGAAATGACTGAATGATTATGGAACTTGGATTTCTGCCTGCCATGACTATCCGTCGTGGGTGCACGCGTGTTATAAATGGGGCAACTCCCTAGTGAAAGGATTTGGCCTAATACCTATGTGATCAACATATGTGATGTATGTTGATGCATATAGTTTAAAGTGTTTGTTGAAATGTCTGAATGAGTAGTGGTTAGTAAATTGTAACGTATAAGGGTGTTGAGATATGATTCTCAATCCCTTTAACTATGTGTATGAGTTCTTTAGATATCTGTGTGATTAGAAATTGAATATGTATAAACTCATGTTTATGTTGTACTTCATAACATGCTCAACTGACCTATGATTTTATCTATGTTATACATATGTTTAAATTCATGTTAAGGCCATGAAGGGTGATGGGGGAGTGGTGTAACGAGTGCGAGCAACAGCCCTGACAACCCTAAGCGGACCGTATCAGACTTTGATTGTATGATTTGAATCTTGATCCATTACTGCTTTAGCTATCTGCAATTGAATGTGATTAGGGCTATTGTATAGTCTAGGCAATCGGTAACAGATTTGAGCTCGTGGTTGGCTTCTATTCGCCACGCAAGATGTGTTTGACGAACACAAGTCGTGCGTTGCTTGTCGGTAGTGGTTAGGCCACACGAAGTGCTTATGCACTTCATGACGTACAACTCAACGGGCGTTCGTGAAACTCGAGCTTGTCAAGTAACCCGATCTGTCTAATATATGTTCACCATGTTTAAATGCCTCTGCTCGAACCTAGGGTACCAAACTTACCAGTGGAATTCCATTAACCTTGGTACCTTGATCCGCTAAGACTCATGAGCCGGGCATGATGGTATGGGACACCGTGGTCGAGCTGTTAGCCTACGCTGGGGCCATGTGCCTCCCCGTAGTGACCATTGAGCAACCAGACTCGTAAGCCGATTATGGTGGTATGGGACACTATATTCGAGATGTTGGCCTACACTGGCGTAGCCTGGCTGTGGTCCTCAGTCGGGTTGCATCTGAGTCCCATTGTCAATAAGTGGACTGGTCGGGCTTTGAAAATAAACTGCCAGTTGGTAGGATGTTAGTGGAGTGACCTCGAGCATACTCTAAAATCTGTGATTGGCAATGAGCCCTTCCCAGTAACTAGAGTCTGAGTTGAGCTAAGTACGGTGAGACCTGTATTCGAGTTGATGGCTAGCGATTGAGCCGAGTACGGTGAGACCTGTATTCGAGCTGACGGCCAGTAATTGAGCCACATACGGTGAGATCTGTATCCGTGCTGACGGGTGACGAGCCCTTTGCGATGCATTCACGATGCCTCTCGAACCATAATATCGTATGAGATTGTCTAGGTTTGACGACCCTAGAATGGATCATGTTTGGGAATGATACAAGGGAGGTACCTTAGTTTTCCAATCATGCTGTTTGAAATGGACTAATAATAACTCGGTAATCATGCTCATCATAGCATTGCATGTGCCTGGTAAATGTGGAGCACTGAGGGATGAACGCATTCGCGAACGTAAGATGGTGTCACATGAGGGTGGTTTGGCAAGGGCATACATCATGTCATTTCATACTTGCATTAAATAAGAGTAGTTAGAATTGTTTGATTGTACTGCTTTATCATTACTGCTTGACTGAATTGATAACATGTTAACCTATGCTTTATTGTTCCACTGAGTTGGCCACTCATTCCCACGTTACGGGATGGTGTTTTAAAACACCCACCAAACCCTGTATCAGATGCAGGTATCACTGGAGTACAGGAGACTGAGCCCAACTTCTATGACGATCAGGAGGAGTTCTCCTACATGCAAGCCATTTGGAGGCTTCACATAGATAGGTCGGTGCTACGGGGCTACAGGGTTGATAATTTCAGTTGTACTATTTTGACATTTTGATTCAGAACCAACATGTATATAGGGTGACTCAGTTAGTGTTCATACTCTGGAGATCGAAAATGTTTTGTTTTATATATATATCTATATACACCTTTCAGTCTTCCGCTTACGTTTTATACATGGATCTGGAGTATGAATTACTGTTTTGGTAGAATCTCACTCATGTTTATTGTACTAACACAGACAACATTTAATCATCATTATCTATGTTGCATAAGTGATGTTCTGGAACTTGAGAGTTAAGTTACTACTCGACCCTCAATTTTCAGGGTGTTACACTTATGGGTTGGGATATTATTGATTGTAGCAAATGGAAATGGGCAAGAATTCACATCTCAATTAGAATTCAAGTGCATGAATAATCAAGCAGAGTGTGAGGTCATGATCATTGGCTTAGAATTGTTAGCCGACTTAGGTGCTCGAAGAGTGACAATTATGGGAAATTCATAACTAGTGATTGAAAAGGCCGAGCTATTAAGTCCTAGGGGGGGGGGGGGGGGTGAATAGGACTATGTCAAATTAAAAAAATTAACAGCAGAATTTAAACAAATATAAATACTGATAGCAATAAACAATCCCACAATGCGGAAATATAAAACAACCTCAAAAATCTAGTATTGAGAGGTTGATACAAACTTGGTTTTAAGGATAACCTGACACCAAAAACCAAAGGTTTATGGCAGGACAACCTTACTAGAACTTGGGTGAGTATCAAAAACTCAAACTGAAGAGGATATAAAAGAAATAAATAGCAAAGGAAATAACTAAGCTATTACAACCTTCCCACGCTTGTATAAAAGAAATTACAACATCTCCACAAATGCAAAAAGGGAAATTACAACATCCACAAAATGAAAATATTCAATCACCACAAGACCAGAAATTATAATGGTTCGCTTGTGTACACCAACTGTTTAGAAAAACAACCACATAACTACTCTACTCTTAATATCCTCACACAGTGGTTATTAGCGTTCACTATGAAAATAGGTTTTTCAAGGTTCACCTAAAACCCTCACAATTGTGTCTTTTAAGTGGGCTTACACAATTCAAAAACCCTACACTCTGAGTTTTCTAGATCACCTCAGATAAACCAAAACAAAAAGATTTTTCTGGCACAATCTCAATGAAATAAAAAAAAAAAAAATTTACAAAACTGTAAAATACTTATCTGGATATTCTTCTTTTGATGCAGCCCGGTAGAACCAAATCGGAGTAGAAGTTCAACGTAGAAGTTTAATGTTTACACTCACTTATGAATTGGTTCTAGGTTCTAAATTGATTTTAAATTAAATCATCTTGGGCTAGCTTAATTTGATTTTGATTCTAAGAAATGGGAATATATCAATCCCTCTTTCAAATAAAATTGGAATGCAGAATACAAAATCAAATGCAAAGAAAGCTAATTAAAGAGAATATAAAATGAGCACTAAATAGCTTAAGAATATCACTAACTTATCTCTCAGAGTAGCGTATTGATTTAGCTTGAATTGAATATAAAACTCTAAAATCCATGATCTATTTATAAGTGCAAAAATCGCATCTTCGACTGGTCCTGTGGTCGGTACAACTAGTCGTAGGACTAAAAAAACTTTAAAAATTTGGGCGCGATAAGATAAGGCCATTCCACGATTGGCCGTACGACCTGCTCGACCGGTCGAGCGGCCTCCACAACTGGTCTAGTCCTGTCCACGACTAGTTATGCAGGATTCAATTTAATCGCTGGACTTTGAGTCGAGCCTGTAGGACTAGTCGAGCACGGGTCGAGCACTGTTCACACGACCGTTCAAGCAATCTCCAGGACTGGTCGAGGCTTTAACAAAAGTTTTTGAAAATCAGTAACAAACTTAGGACTGGTCGAGGAATTCTTGGACTGGTCGAGCCAGTGCTAGGACTAGTTAAACTTAGTTTAAGACTAGTCAAGAAACAATCTATATACTTATAAAGTGATCCAATTTAAATTTTGTATTCAAAATGACCTACCCTATGGTTAATCTAGGGTCATTCATACCTTATACATGATGTGTGAACATTGAAACTTCTTTTCCTTCAGTTAATAGTTGATCTTTGAAGTTCATGAAGCTTGAGATCTTGTCATATGTAGAAGCTTGAACTCGAGATTTATGAAGCTTGAATTTGTGATACATTGAAGCTTGAGCTTGAGGATCAAAGTTTAGAAACTTTGTTTTAACTTGGACGAAGCTTTTGATAACTTGAACTATGAAGCTTGAAACACTGAGCGATGTTCTTGAATCATAAAGTCTTGCTTTTGAAGTTCTTGAAGTAAAGACTTTTGTCCTTGTACATGAGATGCACTATCTTGAATATGTAGAAGCGCTACACAAGACACAGATTCCAAGAAGTTTTGGCACTACGAAATTTGACAATCATAGGAGCTAGATACCATAACACTTACAATCTCCCCCTTTGTCAAATTTGTGACAAAACACACTTCATAATAACATAAGTATTATACGCACAAAGAATCATGTACCAGTTATCAATATAAACCAGTTACAACCTGGTTAAAGAATCATGCACCAGTTATCAAAAGGTCAAAAATTCGCATCTACTCCCCCAACAAAACTCCCCCATACTTTACTCCCCCTTACAAAAGAAAATAGATGAAAAAATGGACTACATTTTGACTACATTTCCACAAACCACATCCACAACACATCCACAATTCACATCAAAATTCTCCCCCTTTTTGTCATAATATGACAAAGGAAGGAACTAATAAATGATAATGGAAGTAGATAAATAAGGAAGAAAAAGAAGAGTAGTGAGGAATAAATGACGAAGATAGTCAAGATATGAAATCCATAAGTATACATTGTTCAAGCAAGATCAATCAAGTTCAATCAAGTCAACCAAGTTCAACCCCATAAAGTAAAAGAAAGCCAAAATCATAAAAGTTATTACAAACCAAGATAAGTAAATATTAATCAGAACCCGATGAAGGAGCAGGTATGGTAGGATCAAGTTTATGAAGTCCCTTGTTTTGGCACCTAAGATACTTGCGCATATATTTGAATCGTAAATCATGAGACACATTCATGTTCTCTACCTTCTCCTCAAGCAAGCGCAAACGGGCATCAAAAGTAGACGGCTGATAATCAGGATCATCTGCCAAATCGGATTCGATCTCATCAAAAATATCATCCATGTTAATGTCATCTGGAGGTAAATCACCTTCTTCTTCATTCACTGCATCAGCTCCACTAACACCCACATTGACTTGGCTTGTGGCCAACCTCAGATTCATTATGTTGATATTGGAGTTGTTGAATGGGAGCCTTTCCAACAGGCATAGCCACTAAAATATGAGTGGCCAACACAATCATAAAATAAGCGAAAGGGATGTCACCATGTTCAGGATGGAGACGGAATTGAATGATACAATGACAAATTAGAGAAGGAAGACATACATTGGTTCCATAAACAATGGAATGAAGAATCCGAACCATGAAAGTAGTGAGTTCGATTTTGTTACCAGAACGGGGATAGACATTCGAAATGAATATCCCGTGAAGGACTCTGTATCTGGGTAACAAATACTTTGAGGCAAGTGCATTTCCATTAGTACTCCATTCTGCATCTATATTGCACAAAGCTCTAGTAAGCATACGCTTCTCAGATTAAGATGATTTAGCCATTAGAGTGCTAATAGGAATACCTTCATCATTGAAAGGTATGCCCATTAGACTAGAAATCAGATGTCGGTCTACTTCAACTAGAGCTTCTCTAGTTGCAATAATAAATATCAGATTTTCAGTAGAAAAATTTGAAATATATGCATACATAGCTTGCGTAATGGACTGGTATTGTAAGACCTGTATCCTAGATCGTACCGTTCTGTAGGCTTCCGCGGTCCTCCCGGTCGAATTCCAGCAACCCTCGACCTGTATCTGATGTTTGTGCGCTATCCTAAGCCGAGTCCTATATACCGAAGTCGGCTCGACCTAAAACTTATACCATAGTTACCGTGCATTCGCCGCGGTTCCAACGCTGTGACTCGCACACCGATCCGATACCCGGGCCAGGAGATATGGGCCCACATTAATCACGAGGAAAACGCCACATGTTGCGGATTCCAAGAGAATCTCTATGACATGTCACATCCATCAAGTCAAGTATATCGCCATACCTCAATACCACCTCACCCTATCCCAAGTACAAATGACCACTCCCTCTTTTCTCATGAGTCAACTCTCTCTCTCCTTACCCATATCTCTTTTACCAAATTTTCAAACAAACTCATACCTCTCCTTACAACACCCATGCCATATCATCTCATCACTTCTCTCTCTCTCTCTCTCTCTCTCTCTCTCTCTCTCTCTCTCTCTCTCTCTCTCTCATTTCTCAAACCTCCCAAGCAACACCTAACGTCCAAGCTCACTCTCCCAAACTCAAGTGTGGCCCACTTTCGCACTCTCTCATCTCCCATCTTAACCTTTCATTCTCCATCAACCTCCATTAAAACTAAAGGCAAGGAGCATAGGAGTTCAAAGAGCTAAAGAAGGAGGCCAATAGGTGGGTGATCCACCGTTGATTTCATATTTTAGGGCCCACTTGTTGTGGGACCCACATTGATGTATGAAATGTAGAGAGGGGCCCATAGTGGCGGGGTCCATCTATCTCACCGTTTCTCTCTTTTTTTTTACTCTCTCTCTCTCTTATATGGATGGTATGTGTGTGGCCCACCATGAAGTATATATTTTATCATGCCGTCCACCGAGTGGCCCACATGGTCTGTTTGGACGAACCCAAACGAAGGAAAAACACAAATATCAGCTTGATCTAAGAGTGTGGCCCACCTGACGTGGGGCCGCCATATTGCGTAGGGCCACCCAAACTGTCCATGTGAGGCCTTCTAGTGGGGTGTGCCCCCTTTTTATCCAGGCCGTCCAGCGTCCTTGGACGTTGGACGCTGCCATTTACATGGATTCACACACACACACACACACACACGTATATATGTGTGTGTGTGTGTGAGTGCGTGTGTGTGTGTGTGTATAATGTATATAATATATAATATATTAATAATATTATATTGGTGGGCCACACGTGTGGACCCACCACGATATATGTATCAGATCTGCACCGTCCAGATCATCAGACTCTTTGGACGGTGGCTTTTCTTTATGTCATGTTATATTATAATATAATATATTATATTATATATGTTATGGTGGGCTACTATGTGGACCACACCATGATGTATGTTACATCTGCACCGTCCAGTTGCTGGACGGTGCAACAGGCATGACATCCAAGCTGTCCATCCATCTTATGGGTGGAGCCCACCGTGATGTGAACCATGTCGTCCATCCATTTGACGTGCATGCGGCCCCACCATGATGCATGTGTTG
Source organism: Magnolia changhungtana (assembly GCA_030180095.1). NCBI lineage: Eukaryota > Viridiplantae > Streptophyta > Magnoliopsida > Magnoliales > Magnoliaceae > Magnolia > Magnolia changhungtana. The sequence continues at coordinate 3,851,333 of JASAUF010000525.1, forward strand.
TATCCTTACCATCCATCCAATTTTGAGGGGCCACACGTGATGTATGGATCTTATCCACACCGTCCATATGGTGGGACGGTGGGCCCCCTTTTGATGCATGTATTCTATATTCAGCTGTCCATCAGATTGGAAATGGGCCCACCATGCCACATGGGTTTTATCCAAACCGTCTATACATTTGGTGAGCTCGTCCTTGGGCTTGAGACTAAAAATAAGACAGATCTAATATCAAGTGGACCACCCTACAGAAAACAGTGGTGTTGAACACCCACCCTTGAAACCCCTTTGGGTTACAAAAGTTTTAATTCAATATAATATTTGTTTTCCTTCCCTGTTCAGGTCCTTGTGACCTTATGAACAGTATGGATGGAAAATAAATACTATGGTGAGCCCACTAGAAATTTAACGGTGGAAATCATTGTCACCATTGTCATTTGTGGTATGGTCCATATGATCCTTTGGATATGATTCATTTTTTTAATGCACCATAATGATCCCTTGTAATGAATGCATGATGTATTGGACTCGGCCTATTCAACTCGGCCTATTCGACTCGGCCCATTTAACTCGGCCTATTCAACTCGGCCTATTTGACTCGGCCCATTTCACTTGGCCTATTCAACTCGGCCTATTCAACTCGGCCTATTTAACTCAGCCTATTCGACTCGGCCCCATCTGATTCGGCCCAATCGATTGATTTAGCCCATTTGATCAACCCAATTGATTCGGCCCATTTGATCGGCCCATTTATACTGGCCCATCTATTTTTACCCATTTGATCAGCCCAATTGATTTGGCCCATTTGTACCGGCCTAATTGATTCAGCCCATTCGATCGTGTAACACCCTGAAATTCGGGGGTCGAGCATAGACTCAACTCCCGAGTTCCAACACATCACTTATGTAACATAATGAATGATGATTGAATGTTGTCTGTGTTAGTGCATTAAACATGAGTGAGATTATACCAAAGCAGTAATTCATACTCCAGATCAATTATATAAAGGCAAGCGGAAGACTGAAACTGTATATATGTATGTAAAAGAAACAAAACCATTTCAATCTCCAGAGTATGAACCCATCTGATGAACCCATCTGAGTCACCATATACATGTATTTGTTTTACGATCAAAATGTCAAAAGTACACTAGAGAAGTAAGTCCCGTCGATCCAGGCAGCCTAGTCAAAGCCACCAGAGTACTGCATATACGAGAACTCGTCCTGGTCCTCGTCGTAGTCCGGCTCAGTCTCTTGAGTCGACACCTCCTCTGTACCTAAGACAGAGTCTGGTTGGTGTACAACACTATCCTGTAACGTGGGAGTGAGTAGTTAACTCAGTGGAACAATAAAGCATAGGTTAACATGTTATCAATTCAGTCAAGCAGTAATGATAAAGCAGTATAATCAAACACTCCTAACTACTCTTATTAATGCAAGTATGAATGCAGTTATGATGCATGCCCTCACCACATACTCCCTCGTGCGACACCATCTTATGTTCGCGGCATGCTTGCATTCCTCAGTGCTCCACATCTTCCAAGCACATGCAATGCGATGATGAGTATGATTACCAAGTTGTTATTAGTCCATTTCACACAGCAGGATTGGGAAACTAAGGTACCTCCCTTGTATCATTCCCAAACATGATCCATTCTAGGGTCGTCAAACCTAGATAATCTCATACAATAGTGTGGTTCTAGGGTGTTGCAAAGGCTGCTAGGGCTGTTACACACAATTGTTACACCACTTCCCCATCACCTTTTTAACGATTCATCACTAATTGGATACAGGCCTAGTTTATACTCTATACACTGCGGCAAAACTCGTCGCCTCACCGCAAATTCAGAGTATGCTCGAGGTCACTACAAAGGGCTCGTCACCAATCAGTGTAGGCCGACAGCTCGAATACAGTGTCCCATACCACCGTATTTGTCTCACGAGTCAAGATTGCTCACTGGTCACTACGGCGAGGCACATGGCCCCAGTGTAGGCCGACAGCTTGACCATGGTGTCCCATGCCACCATGCCCTGCTCATGAATCTTAGCAGATCGAGGTACCATGGTTAACGGGATTTCACTGGTAAGTTTAGTACCCTAGGTTCAAGCAGTAGCGTCCAAACATGGTGAACATACATTAAACATATCGGGTTACTTGACGAGCCTGACTAGCTCGAGCACACAATCAACTGAACGACATGAAGTGCATAAGCACTTCGCGTGGCCTAACCACTGTCGCCAACGGAAGTACGACTCGGGTTTGTCAAACACATCCTACGTGGCGAAATGAATCTCAACCACGAACTCAAGTCTGGTACCAATTGTCTGGACTATAATCATAGTCCCAAACGCAATCAATCCTTATTCAAAGCATGTGGAGTAATGCATAATAAATGAAGTAATTCAAGTATGTTAACAAATATGTCATAAAGCATGTTATAAAGCATGTTATAAAGCACCATATAAATAGAAAATACAACACATATATTTCATAAGTAAGCAGTTAAAGTAAATAACCAACATGGAGGAAATCATATACGTCTCTAAGGTAGTTGAGAATCCTATCTCAACACCTACCTAAGGCACCATCATCCAAGCACTTACTCTCACAAGCATTTTCACAAACACTTAAAATACACTATTTCAACATACATAGTGTATATTAGCAAAACATGTATTAGGGCGAGCCCTTTCGCCAAATAAGTATTTTATCTACATATAATATATTCATACAACAAATAATCATGTCAAACACATTTTCAAAATTTATACATATACGGTACTTTCTACAAATACCTAGAATATGTAAAATTCCATATTCTTCGTCTTTAATCGAAACAGAATACAGACAGCACTTTGTACATGTGCAATTGTATGCAGATCATGAATCTATCATTATCTGACATTGAAAGCATTGAAAATCGTAACCTATACACCTAAAGTCCTCACCTTTTATCGTAAAATCGTAACAAATCCAATAGGTTTGCTAAGCTCTCGTATTCGGCAGTTTGGTGACCTATAGAATGAAATATGTTAGCTATATCATAACCTACAAACATCACAACCCCAAATCAGATTAGGGTTAGGGTTTCTTACCTAGAAATGAGGTCGAAATCACCAGGAAAGCGACTAGAATGGAGTGATTAAGCTTGTGTAGCGGCAGGGGACAGTAGTAGGGAGGTTCTCCCACTTCTCTCACACTTTCTCTCTCTTTTCTCTCTTCTCTCTCTAGGGTTTCTCTCAAATTCGTATGGCTGGAAGAGAGAGGGTCTAAGGTCCTTATATAGCCTAAAAACACTCCAAAATAGACTTAAGGTCAAGGTATACTTGGGTTATAACCAAAGTGAACCAGTTTCAGCTCAACGGAGCACTTCTGGCGGGCCCCCTTGAGCCAAAAGTCGGACTTAAGCTCACAGACTCCGGATCTAGGTGGAGTTAAGTTTTGGTTCTAGTAGGGTTTTCAGATCACGCGTGGCGGACTAGTTTTAGTTCAACGGTCAGTGAAACTCGATCAGAGATTTCAAGTACACTGCCATGTATATGAAATTTTTCCTGATCCGAGGGTGTATTTGGGTCAGATTTCGACGGTCAGGTTGCTTAATACTGATCCGCAAGTAACAAGTCTCAGATTACTATTTGAGATATTTATTTATAAAGAAAACCAAGTGTTTTTACACTCCTCGCTCCGGACTCAAGCGAACAGCCGTGGGACACTATCTGAATTTGATTTCCGAGATGGTTGTCAAGCCCAGCGAGGCGGTCCTAAGTCTATAACTTCGTATTATTCAGACTCCCGATGTGCGGTCTAGATCTGATACGGAGTTTCAATGTGCTCCCGAGAGCAGTCGGGTAATGAGTTTGATCCTAAATTTTAGGGTAACCTAGCGTCAATGATTCTACAAGTTTTGGGTCTTGCAGATCGTATTTAAAGTGATTCAAATGGATTTCATGGCTAATCTAGTTTAGCACTTAGTTAACTTTGTCAAATTTCTAAAGGATTTGATCCTAAACGATTTCTGCCTGAGGTGGTACTTGGGTCATTGTATGGGATTTTTCGAGTCGTTACAGATCGGCCCATTTGATTTGACCCATTTGATGTAATTGAGGCCCATGATGATGTATATTAGGCCCTTGTGGTAGGCCGTGGGTCCCTATTCGATTGGCCCTCTGAGCGCCATTCCTTGGGAGCAATATTGGTTAAAGGTCCACATTGATGGGCAATGATGATTGGATGTCCACATTGTGACCTTCCCTTAGGCCTTGTTAGGACCATTCTCATCATTCTCTAGTGGGTTAACCCAAACGCTTGGGCCCCATTAATTTTTAATTGATCTATCATCGACCGTCCATTTATGAACTCCGCCTTACATCGAGGCTAATTATCGATGCCGATTATCAGTGCCGATTGCCGATACTGACTACTATTGTCGATTATGAGTTTGTAACAACATAGCATCATGATACATGCCCATACACATCATCTGTATGTTTGTTATAAGGTGTGATTGGACATTGCATAGCCATAGTGTAGGTGGTTCATAGGACTCCCTTATAGGCAGAGTTATCCCACATGAGCGCACGGTGTGCTTCGGATTGATGTATGATTGGACTGCGTGACTCATACACTTTGCAATTGTGTGTGATTGTGATTACTGTATGCCCTAACGACATCAGGGCCATTGCTTCCACAGATACATCGTGGGTGGCCAAATTGGATACCGAAAATACTATTTCTAGCATCGGGGCGCCATAGATGTCCTTGGGTGAAAATCCTTAAACCCGATGGTACCAGAGGATGACTCCAACGTCAGGATCGAGTGGATATATGAGAGCACGAGGGCCAAATACCAGGAGGTTGCGTCTCTATAACACCTCATACTTTCCAGTCTTTGGGTGTTACCGTATAACCAAACTTAGTATAAATACAAGCCTGACCTAAGTGAACATTCACGTTCATCCTAGTTTAAATCTGACCGTTGAAAACAGTCCGCACCAATGTATCAGACTATCCATCCGTAATCTTCGAGACGAACCATCCAGTAGTCATATAATATTTAATAAGTATATTTATTTTATTTATTATATTTTATACAAATTTAGATCAAAAGAATTATGGATGCATTTATTTTTCATATAAATAACGTATGAAAATGTGTTGTAATAAAGTGATATGTATATAACTAACGTATATAGAATATTATGAAAATGATATTATAACGAGTAATAATTTTACAATATATAATAGAATTTTAAATATTTATGAAGTATTAAATATCTTTTATAAATATGAACACAAAAATTTCTAGATGTTTTAATAAAATTATATATTGTTTAACAACGCAATTTTAAATGTGACAATGTACAAATTTCAATTCCTAAATATGTACAATATGATATTGTAAATTATGAATTATATATTAATAAATATGTGATTAATAACATGTAAATAGTAGCATGTTAATATTAAAAAAATTATTTATAAATATGTATGAGTTTTTAATTATTTTAATTACAAGTAAATCCATATTAATGTTAGTATTAGTTAATAATGCATGATGAAGGCCTTAAATGGACCCTTGAACCCTTTTAACCATCAATGTTCAATTGTGGACTGATTCGACCAACAGATCATCGGGAATCCACCATTAGGGCGTGAAATTTGAGAGGATGGCCCACCTAGACCTTGGGTCTGCCCCATCTTTGGTCTAAGGCCCTAAGTGGACCCCTAAAACCTAATGGACAGTGTGGATTTCCCATGAACATTACGGTGGACCCCACACAAATGTAGCCTGTGCACTCAGAGCGGTGCACTCACTGTGCACCAGTTCGAAATCTCGGTCAAGCAGCGCTGACCCGAGAATTTCCCTAAATGGAGAATATCTCTCTCTCTCTCTCTCCAATTTTCACAGGGATCGGACGAGCTTCCGGTTCTTTAATTGGTGGCCCATCACCATCAACTATCTTGATGATCAGGACCATCCATTATGTGGGGCACAAAATTCTGATCAAACCCTAAGTGGTTTCACCTGTTGGAGTTCACCTACACGCACACATGAACTAACGCAAACCGGCCTATAAACACATGTTTCTGAAAAGGGAAATTATTTTCTCAGCCTGTTGTCACGATCCGAATGCGCCCTCATTCTCAAATCTTGGTCGTTCATTGAGGTTAATCCCTGCCTTCCATTTCAGCTCACGTGAGTTAGGGTTCTCCATGAAAAACCAGCATCAAAACCTCCTTACCGTTGGCTGTTTTCCAGAAAACCAGAAACCGAGATCGATCCCAGCCCTTTAGTCCCAACCGAGTTAACTCACTAAGTCGGGGGCTAGCCCGAACCCCCAACCGTTTTGGGACCTTGCTGTGTCCAGCAAACTTGCTGGATGACTCATTTTGAAAGGAAAAGAAATTGGAAGAAGAAGAATGTTGATGGGAGGAGGAGTTGAGCCGAGTTAACTCGGATGTCAAGCTAACTTGATTCAAGTCAATCAGCTATAGGTATGTTTTCTCTAAAACATTGCATTGGAATCTTAATTAGAAAATTGGTAGGTTATTTATGCTATAACTAGCTATTATAATCAAAGGTTACAATTGTCAAATAGTAGATCTTAGTATTTATTATCATCATTAATGTTGCTATAGTTATTGCGATTATTAAATACGGTTAACCATTGGTAGGTTAACTTTGCTAGTGTTAGTTATTGTGAGTATTAGATATTAACATTTATCATGTTATGCCTATTTTGTCATTGTAGGTTATCAACAATAGGGTCAGCATTGATAGCATTAATAAACAATTATCCTCTACTTGTGCTTCATTCTAAAATTAATATGAATAAAACATATGAGTTAGATTTCAAACTCTAAACCAAAGTCTAAAATTAGATTAGTGGATAAAACCATGAATATAAGTAACCTAAACCATAAGTTATGATTCTAACCTTATAAATTAATGAGTTTATCCTCTATGATGTCACTATAGGTTCCTTTTACTGTTGCTAATATTATTACGAGTCACTATTAGAATCATTATTCGTGGGTTGTTAGGTAATTTAATATAATATTAGCCATTGTAAGATTCTCGAAATTTATAACTAAGTTATTTATTAATTTTACTCATTTATTACTCCTATTAACAATGTCATTAATGGCCACACAAAAATAGAGTTCCAAACTCCATAATCAAATCCTAGAATCTAAATTTAAGACTAAACCCTAGAAAGAAAATCCTAATGTTATATTAAAACCCTAAGAATGAGTAATCTGAACCCTATGTTATAATCTCAACCATAAAAAGTATGTAGAACTTGATTTAACCATACAATTTCATAATTCATGATATGACCTAATTCTAAGGGCGCAAGCACTTAGCGATACTAGGAGGCAATTCAAAGTATAAGGTGATGATTCTTCCCCTTGAGCTTTCCATTTTCCCATTAGCTTAAGTTATAGTATTTATTTTAATTTATAATTGGTATTTTCATTTTATAATCACATGTGTTAATTGTTGAAATTGAATTGTTATATTACATGCTTATTATTTATCCTGTATATTTATCTCATGCTCGTGGATTATTTGTGGATTGCTTATGAGACTTAAACTGGTACATCAGTGGGAAACCCCCACTCATGGATGTACAACCCATACTTAGGATGTAACTCGACTGTTGTGATAACAATGGACTTTCGACTTAGTGGTTATTGAGTAGTGGTTTAAATTGATCATTGATGTGGGCCTACCATCAAGGGTTGTGTCCAAGTAGTTTTTAAGGATGGTCTTTATCGCATGGTTTTGATACTTGCCCTATATGGCTTATTTTGATACCTGCCCTAGGTGGCTCGTTTCGATATCACCTTATGTGGCTTTATTTTGGTATTTGCCTTATATGGGTTCGATGTTTTATTTTGTGCAACCATGCGATGGTAAGCCCCATATACTGAATATGATTGACTACTAGTCGATTGGGATCCATTAAACATCCTAAAGTAGTAGCCTCATGAGCCAGGGATGGTGGAATGAGACACTATGCCTGAGCTGTCGGCCTACGCTGGCCTCTAAGCTCCCCGTAGTGACATTTGAGCTTATTTGTAACATCCTGATTCTCAAAACCCAGGGGTAGTCGCTCCTCATTTAGAACCCGAGTATTACGTTATAGAATGGACTAACATACATCTAAATAACGGCAAATTTTATAACATGGAGTAAGGCAACATTGGATAAACTAAGGATACCAAGAGTAACAACAAGGAAGCTTAATACAAGTAAATGAAAGCAACATGGAATCCCTCAGCAGGGGAATTGTTATTATAGCTCAAACAAAACTTAAAGTCTAAGATACAAAAGTAAGTAAAATCCTAAATTATCAATTGAGCTCCAACGGCTCAACTACGTTCACATAGAGTACTTCCTCACCAAACTCCACCTCAGCCATACCTAGAATCCCATCATAGGGGTCTTCACCTGTCCATCATACCTATGTCTATTTGGTGCAACCGCACCATTGGGTGAGTGAAAACCCAGTGGGAACTTCCCGCAAGGATTTATGCATATTATATCATTCCAAAACAGTTTTAATCAACATATTCAAATTACAAGGAGACTAATCATGAAATTATAAATGAATGTATGGGTGTATGAATGTATGTACAAGTCACAGATCTGGGGATGCACATCCAGCTGTCAAAATAAAGGGTCGCCCAAAGCGAACTAGTCACCCTGAAAAATACTCATAGGTATGCCCAAGGAGAACTAGCCACCCGAAAAAGACCATGCAGACTGCTCATGGTAGATTATCTACCTGAAAAAAGTCATGTAAGAGAGTGCACCCAAGGATATCTCCTGAAAAAATACACGGGGTACACTCGAGGAGTGTCTAATTCCGAAAAAGCCTCATGAAGAGAAAGAGCACCCAAAGTGACACAAATGCACATGCCTTGAGAGTTTAACTGAAGTAACATGACTTACAGTAAATTAAACAGGGTGTGGCTTACGTTAATCACTTGGAAAAGCTCACATGTCATGCACCATGATACTCATGTAACTCCACAATGTTAACAAGGTTATTTATCAAAGATCCCAATATACTAACTATCCAAACACAATCACAACTATCCACATTTCTCATGGAAAATAATATCCTGTACATAACTTAGATTTATAAGATGAGATCTAATAACCCTTGTCATTTCTTGTGGAATCATACTCAACATCATGCAATTACCATGCTATCAAAGATAGTATAAAGCCAAGTTTTAACTCCAGAATTATCAAACATGAGGTATGAGTAATGGAATTAATGTATTAATACATGCTCATCATATTCATATGGAAAATTAGAGAATTATCTTATTCATAGTGGTATTCAAATTAGAACGAACCTAACTAGGTGAGGATGAATGGAGCAAACTTAACATTAAAGTGGGAAATTACAGTTCTTAACAAATAGAAAAGTGCTTGAGTGACTTCAAATGGGTTATAATGAGCGTGATACAATTTTCATGAAATGGATTAGAGTCACACATTCTAAGGTATCCCCACATGCATATCCATATCAATTCCTAGTAAAAAGAAGCGCAAGTACTATTTACACAATTTTAGTATCTCTATACAGATAAGTTTAAACAACCTTAGAATTTAATGAAATGAATAAAGCCATGTGGGATATCCCTCACCTTAAATGGACGTTTCTCTTGATTCAAATTTTCCTAAAATGTGAGCTTATGAGTTCTTGATTTGAAATTGATTGAAGGAGTGGATGTCCTTCGGCATTCTACTTCAGTAGTACCTGGTTAAGACTGCTCTATGTTTCTGAAGAAGTGTGATTGTCTTCCCAAGAAACTAGTTAAAAATAATCTTAGATATACCATTTCATGGCTCACTACTGAGTTAACTCGGTCTAGTCATTAGGCATGTAAATGAGTGAATCTAGAGAGCCCTCTTTCCATCGGTTCCTGGGTTAGGAGTAATACCTATTTAGGGGACGATCCTTTCATATGACGTAGAGAAGTCGGAGTAAGCCTCACAACGAACCTGATTAAATCAGGACGCTAATCCTGCAAACACAACCCGGTTGGTGAACTCACCAAGAGTTATAGAACTTAGTTTGGATGTGGTATGCCTGATCCGAGTTTGTCCCGGTCAGGGGACTCGTTCTTAGGCTCGGTTTGAGTCGATTCCCACTCTCCCAAGTGCGTTTTGGGATAACACAGGCTTGACTCAGCAGAAAATTAAGCCAAGTCATTTCACTAGCGAGTTAGATGGTAGAAGATAAAATGGGTGAGTTTTGATTTATTACTTGGACTGGGGTTGATTTGGGTTCAATACCTGAACCAAAACTAAGCTAAACGGATGCTGAAAGGGGGTTTTGGGATGACAGGCTTCACCAGCAGATGAAGCAACTGGACGGTGGTTGGAATGTGAACTCGGTTGACTCAGGATGAACTGAAACAATAGCTGCAAACCAGTTCCAACAGCTGCATCCTCTCCCAGGCTCCTCTGCTTCCTCTCTTTCTATCACCTCTTCTTTCTCTCTATTCCATCTCCTTCTCTCTCAATCTCACTTCTCTCTTTGCTTTGCCTCTCTTTCTATTTCCTACTCAGTAAACAAACGACCCAACTGAGTTAGGTTGCAACACCGCTTGCAACTCGCCCAGCGGCCGACCCAGAACTCTCTCTCTTTCCTTTTCTATTTCTTTTCTTTCTCTTGAAAAATGCCCTAACATCTGGCTCTTTATAGCCTTACTGCTTTTGGATGTTTCCAGAGCTAAACACGAAGGTTATCGTGGAGAGGATTTGAGTTAGCCGCGGTTAGCCTGCAGTCCAAGCATCAGTATGCGTTCGCTCTTATGCGTGGTCCGTTCAATTCACCTTGATAGACTTTAAGTGGGGTGGGCCATCCGATGAACGGCTTAGATGAGCGAATGGGCCACATCAGCGGAAGGTGGGTTTCTCAGTCGGTTTAAGGAAGATGGCAGATGATAATGACAATTTTTAATCAGGTGATTTATCCATAGATCAGGGCCGTTTGGACGGTCCTGATATGGTCTAAAAGTGATGCGGGGTCCATTTCATGGCGCAAGTAGAGCCGTTGATTAAACAATTACTCAATAAGCAAAAAAAAAAACACTCCCGCTGCAATTTCTCGTTCTCATCTCGTTTGCTAGGGTATTTTCATTGAGCCCTAATCTCGATGCTCTGGATTAACTTGGGAGAAGCTTCTAGGCACTAACAAACAAACTAGATGCGTCGTTACTATAAGTGGAAGGGATTTTTCCGCCTTCTGACGAGTAGGTGAGTATTTTTTGTAATAGTAAGGCTAATTGGGATTCTTCTGTGTACGTGGCTTCCATCTGATGGCTTCCAACGGTCAGATCTTCTAGAGAAGTAGCGCACGTGGATCTACTCTCCCCGTCAGTGCCCCTCCTCAAGCAATGCCTGATCGGTCGTTAATCGAGCTGGAGTAGGTGACTTTTAATCGTCAGTTTCAGCATGGTCAGGGTCGGTGGGACCCCACAAATCAGATAGATGGTCTGGATTTGCCTTTTGTATTTGGATGGATGGCCGAATGCATCGACGAATGAACGGTCAGGTTGGAACGTGCGTCGGGTGGGAGTTTCTGTTTGAAAATTTCAAAGGTTTTTGGTTTTCATCAGGTTAACACTCTATTGACCTGATGCTAGGTGTTGTGCACGGTGTGTGCACATAATCTGTGCACGTGCACAGTTCGAATGTGAGGTCCATATAGTGATCAACACTGATCCACGCCGTCCATTGATCTTTAGAAGGCCCACTAATGGCCTTTGGTACGTTCTAAAGGTTTGGTGAGTTATTCTAGGAGGGTTTTCATTGATAGGTGTAGAATACATCACATTCTAAAGTCGTTTTAGTTCCAACAGGACTCTAAAGGTAAGTTCATGCGGTGATAAGCGTGATCTGGGCCATCCATCTGTCTTAGTATGCCTTTTGTCTTTCTCTGGTTCACGATCTGTCTGATCTATGGTTTAGATGGCTGGTTTGATCGATTTATTGGTGACCATTGGTATTGTTGATCCCATTGGCAGACTAGAGTTTGGGAATTTAAAATGTGAGTTGTTACATGCATAGCCTAATTAGATGGGTTCCCACACGTGTATAAAGTTATTTATGTTTTTATAGTAACACCCGAGTATAGAAAATACGGGGTGTTACATTATTAAACCTGCTGGTTGTTCAATGGACTAATAACGGTTGGGCTAATCATGCATTTTCATAGCATATGGTCTTTTCCGGGTGATTAAATTCTCCTTGGGTGATCTATATATTATGGTCTTTTCCGGATAGCTGGTCCTCCTCGGGCGTACCTTTGTGTATTTTTCCAGGTGTCTAGTTCTCTTAGGGCGACCCTTACATTATGGTCTTTTCTGGGTGATTAAATTCTCCTTGGGCAATCTATATATTATGGTCTTTTTCAGATAGCTGGTTCTCCTCGGGCATACCTTTGTGTATTTTTTCAGGTGGCTAGTTCTCTTAGGGCAACGCTTTATTTTGACAGCGGGATGTGCACCCCAGGTCGATGATGCATTCACGCATCCATGCATTTAATAAGGCTGCATCACGTATTGTTTTATATGTCTTGCCATGTTTTTATAACTATGCTTACCTAATGCGACGGTGTGTAATCTTGAGGGGAGTTCACACTGAGTTGGCCACTGATCCATCAAATAAATATAACCGTACAGGTAGCATAGGTGGCTTAAGTGACTTTCAGGTTCGGGCTGATGAGGAGCCAGGTTCAAGTGCCAAGGTTGCATGACTGTATCTGCCTTGAAAAGCCGAGAGATCTTGCGGCTCAAGTTTACTTGCATTCTACTATTCCTCATATATTGGATCATGTAATTCTTGTATTTGCTAATTTTGGAGACATTAGTTTGTATAAGTCATTATGGGCAGCTCTTGTATATTTTAAATAAAATTTAAAAATTTTCCTTTATGCTTACTTGTCCATTTTACGCTCATCTGTTTACTCTGATAGTTGAAAAAAAATACATATATACTCAAATTTAACTATCCTTTAAGGTTAACACTCGGGTTTTGAGAAACAGGTCGTGTACTCGGGTCCTGAAAAGTCAGGATGTTACAGTCTCCCACTGTGTCATGGTCGGTTGGAAAGGGGTGTGGCCTTATTCGCCCGAGGGTAGGAGAAATTACTAGGCTGAGTTTGACCAGCTCGTGAATGGGTCCACTATCGATGTGCCGGATAGATATTGGCAAACTATTGGCCAGGCGGATAGTGAGGTTTCTTACGCTCACTTAGACTGGGCGCCTAGGAAATGGGCAGTGCCATTTGGAGTGTACTAAACCCCAACGATTATCTAGAATGAGAACTGTATTGATATTTAATGAGCTGTATTGATATGTGGATTTGTATGAGAATTGGCATGCTTGATTTGCATCTCGCATCGCATGGTTTTAATATCGCCGATAGCATTCATATTTTGCACTGCATAGCCTTGGTACGACTGATTGCATTCATGTACTCATCAGCATGAATCCGCATTATTCTGACATTGCATTCTAAGCACGCTCACATTACGCACACACTTACACCGCCCTCTAAGCTTTCTATAAGCTTATACACATTGATGCATGCAAGTGACGCTAGGACACAGCCATAACTTCACCGCAGGAGGAGTGTGTGTAAGTGTTATGGTCTCATGCTTCTTTGGTTGTCAAATTTATGATGTGTCAAAACATCTATCTGTGCCCTGTGCTTGTATGATGATTTATATGAATTCAAGACACTGCATAAATACTTCAAGAAGCTACAAGTTAAACTTTTCAAGAAGCTACATGTTGAAGTCTCAAGAAGCTACAATGTTGATGTTCAAGTCTTAAGAAACAACTCATGACTTCAAGACTAATAAGCAATGCATGAAGTAGTTGTTATGCTGATGAAGATCTCAAGTTTGAAGCTATAACAAGTTCAAGATCTCAAGGCTGATATGGTTCAAACAATCTACATTCGTTGAATGGTTGAAGTTTAATGTCCATACAACATGATTCAGGTTTGAATGACCTAGGTTGACCCTTTAAGTAGGTCACTTTGGATACATAAATCAAATATTTATTTTACATAAGTTTGATCTATTCTACGACCAGTCCTAGCTCTTGTTCGACTAGTCTCTGGCATTGGTTCGACTAGTCCAAGAAATTCCACGACCAGTCTAAGTTGTTTAAGATTTTTGAAATTTTTGTACGCCACGACAGTCCCGGGAGGTCTTTCGACCGGTCGTAGGTGTGGTTTGACCGACTCGTCCACGACGGTCGTGGATCTACGACTCAATGTCCAAGAACTTTATCTATGGTCCTACGACTAATTCGTAGGATTCACGAATCGTAGGTGACCACGACGGTCGTAGGGTACCACGACGGTCGTGGAACGACTTTCAAAGATCGCGCTCAATATTTCAAAAATCTGTTAGAGCTACGACCAGTCGAAGGTTTCTAAGACCAGTCGTAGGAACGATTTTTTGCTTCTATAAATTGAACACGAAATTCAGAGTTTTCATACTTCAACTCTATTCTATTCAAGAATTTTTAAGTGATTACTCTGAGATAAGTCTGTGTTTATTTTAAGCTACATTGTGCTTATTTAATATTCCTTTTTGCTAGCTTATTTAATTTGATTTTATTTCTATATTCCAATCTTATTTGAAAAGAGGAATTATCTTATTCCTTCTTCTTGGAATCAAAATCAAATATAGCTACGCCCAACAAGTTAAATCTAAAATCTATTAGAATTTAGAACCTTATGAATGTGAGTATTGGATATTGAACTTTGACATTCAATCATCTACTCCGATTGGTTCTACCGGGCTGCTAAGAAAAGGAGAAATCCAGGTATTTTACAATTCTGTAAAATTTATTTACTTTTGGTTTTGTTTGAGGTTAAGCCAGAAAAATCTCATTGTACTGGTTTTGTTTGAGGTTGAGCAAGAAAAAATCTCATTGTATTGGTTGTCTGAGGAAAACCAGAAAACTCAGAAAAGAGGGGTTTTTGAATTGTGTAAGCCCAAGTGAAAAAGACACAATTGTAAAGGTTTTTGGTGAACTGTGAAAACCTATTTGATAGTGAACGCTAATATCCCCTGTGTGAGGATATTAGAGTGGAGTAACTCGTGTGGCTGTTGGAAAACAGTTGGTGTACACACAGGCGAACCACTATAACTCTTTGTCTTGTGGATTGAATGCTTGCTTAATTTTCATATCTTTTATCATTTGATTGTGTGGAATGTACAAGTGGATGTGAATGTTGTAACTATTTACATTTCAAGCAAGTGTGGGGATTGTTGTAATAATTTAGATCTATACTTCAGCATTTAATTTCAATTCCTTGCTATTTCATTTACTTATATTAAAATTGAGTCCTTGATCCAAAAGAGGTTCTAGAAATAAGGTTGTCCTACCATAAGCCCTTGTTTATTATGGTGTAAGGTTGTCCTTAGAACTAAATTTGTATCAATCTCTCAATACTTATTTATCAAGGTGATTTAAATTTAGCATTGTGAATTGATTCATATTGTAAGGCTATTGGTTTACTTTATTTCCGCTAATTTTATTTTAAATTTGGCATAGTCCTATTCACCCCCCCCCCCCTCTAGGACATATAGCTTGGCCTTTTCAAGTGGTATCAGAGCCTAATAGCTCATTTTTATTGCTTTTTATTTGGATTTATTTCCTGAGCTAACGTTCTAAGCTATATAAAAAGATGTCAAATTTTGATAGCCTTTCAGTTACTAGGCCTCCACCTTTTGATGGTTCCAACTATGCTTATTGGAAAGCCAGAATGAGGATCTTCCTCAAATCAATGGATGAAAGTGTGTGGCAAGCCACATTGATTGAATGGAATCCTCCTACCATAGAAGTAATGCTGGTGTTGATGGTTCAAAATCTATGAAAATTACAAGTATTACCAATGGACCACACTTGAGAAAAATGAGAGTAGTGCTAATGCTAAAGCACTAAATGCATCACTGCGCACTATCACCGGATGAGTTCAAAAGAATCATATCCTGTGATACTGCGCAAATCAAGCTGGGATATTTTAGAAATGACACACGAAGGTACATCAATTGTCAAGAAATCTAAAGTCCAACTCCTCACAACTAAATTTGAAGAAATTCATATGGAGGAAAATGAAATGTTTATGGACTTTTTCACTAGATTGAATGACATTGTAAACTCAATGTGGGGTCTTGGCGATAAGATCCCAGAAAGTAAAGTGTGTGCAAAAATACTACGCTCTCTTCCTGAACGGTTCAATTCTAAGGTAACCGCAATCCAGGAACATTGATACGGACAATATGAAGGTAGAAGAATTACTTGGTTCTTTACAAACCTATGAATTAAGTTTTAAAGCTCTAAAGGTAAATCTATTGCTTTGAAGTCATCTAAAAGTATTACTCAAGAAAATTGATTGAGAAAAGTCGAAGATGATATGGCCCTTTTGGCGAAAAAGTTTTATAAGATTTTCAAAAGTAAGAAAAGAGTCGACTTTCAAAAGGCAAATGAAAAGAAACGTTCTAAACCTAAGTCTAAAACTTGGAAATCATTGAAAGATAGTCAATGCTTAAGTCAAGAATATGGGCATTTAGCAAACAAATGTCCTAAAAAGGACAGATCCAAAAGGAAGGGTATGTTGGCTACTTGGGATGAATCGTCTGATTCTGAAGCCTCTTCTGAATCAGAAAATTCAGAAACCGAGTCGGGCAGTGAACTTAAGGCCCTTATGACTCTAGCCAAGTTTACCTTTTTCGATCACGATGATTCAACAAGTGAAGAAAATTTGGATAGTGATCATGAAAATGATGAAGATCTTCAAGATGCTTACAATGCCTTATATAAGGAAAGTTGTAAAATTGCTGTCAAACTTAAACTTCAAAAAGAAAAGTTTTTTAAACTTAAAGAATGTTTTGAAACCCTTATTTTAGAAAAATCTCAAATTTCAGATTGTTTTGAAAAATCAAAGTGTGATCTAGAATTCAAAACCTCTCTAATTGAAAATTTGAAATCTGAAAATGAGAAACTTAAAAATGAAGTATCTTCTCTTCTGAGTTTGAAGGACACATGGAGATATGCCCAAGGTGATCCAAAATTAGAAAAATTATTATCCGGATCAAGAAAATGTTTTATATGTTGAGGGTTTAAAACACAACCTGTTGAGCATATCTCAAATATGCGATAACAACCATAATGTTAAATTTTCTAATCAAGGTTGTGAAATTATAAATGAAAAAGGTGCTGTAATATTAACAGGTCGCAGAACTTCTGAAAACTGCTATATAGTAAGCAATGGTAGCTCATCTGAACAAACGTGCTACATGGTCCATACCAATGAGACAGAATTATGGCATAAACGCCTTGGACATGTACACTACCGAAATTTATACAGATTGAGCAAAAGTGAACTAATTAGAGGACTACCTAAGATGCAAAAAGTAGACAAGATTTGTGGTGAATGCCAGTATGGTAAACAAGCTAGGAGCTCTCACAAAAAGGTGAACTCCAATATCACCACAAGACCACTCGAGCTTCTCCACATGGATCTTATAGGACCAACAAGAACGGAAAGTCGAGGTGGCAAAAAGTACATCTTAGTTATTGTAGATGATTACACAAGATACACTTGGGTTTCATTCTTGAGAGATAAATCAGAAACCCTTGATGAAGTGAAAAAGATTATAAAACGGATTCAAACCGAAAAATGTTCTCAAGTCAGCATGATCCATAGTGATCATGGATCCGAGTTCGAAAATAGCGGTTTTGAGAAATTTTATAGCGATCAGGGAATATCGCATGAATTCTCTGCACCTAAAACTCCTCAACAAAATGGAATTGTCGAGAGGAAGAATAGAGTGCTTCAAGAAATAGGAAATGTTATGTTAAATAGCATGAAGCTCCTAGAATCTCTGAAAAGAAGTGAATCTGACTGCTACATTATTAACCGTGTTTATATTTGTAAATCTAATAATAAAACAAATTTTATGAAATGTGGTTTGAGAAAAAGCCTCATTCATCAAATACTTTCGAGTTTTTGGCAAAGAAGTGCTATATTTTATGTGACCGTGAAAATTTGGGAAAGTTCGACACTAAAAGTGATGAAGGGATCTTTTTAGGATATTCTTTAAACGATCGTGCATATCGGGTTCGAACAATGGGACCGGTATGATTCAAGAGTCAATAAATGTTGTGATTGACGATCTTTTGAATACACTGTCCCTAGTTCAGATAATGATGAAGTTCTTATACTTGAAAAATAAGAAATTTCATCAAGTGAAACTAATCCGAGTAATTAAGGATCATAAAGATCATCCAACTTCTCAAATACTTGAAACCCTCTCACCGGTGTGCGCACTCGTAGACAATTAGAGGACATATGTAACTACGTATGCTTTACATCCCATTGAACCAGGTTAACGTAAAAGAAGCACTTTCGGATGGCGGATTCTTGCGATGCAAGAAGAACTTAATCGATTTTGTCGAAATGATGTCCGGCACCTTGTTCCTAGACCTAAAGATAAACATATTATTGGAACAAAATGGATTTTCAAAAACAAATCGATGAACTTGGAAATATTATTGAAATAAAGCAAGACTAGTTGTACGGGGGTATACACAAATTGAAGGTATTGACTATAATGAAACATTTGCTCTCGTAGCTCGTCTTAAATCAATCAGACTTTTTATCTCCATTGCATGTTTTAGGAAGATTAAAATTTACCAAATGGATGTAAAGAGTGCCTTTCGAATGGTGATTTACATGAAGAGGTATATGTTGAACAACCTACGGGGTTTGAAGATCCTAAATTTCCGATCATGTGTATCGTCTTAAGAAGGCTCTCTATGGTCGAAACAAGCTCCCAGTAGCATGGTACGAAAAGCTGACTAAGTTTTTCTTGAGTCATAATTTTCGGATGGGGTGTGTTGATAAGACGCTCTTTGTTAAGAAACATAACGATGATATTCTAATGGTTCAAATATATGTTGACGATATTATTTATGGATCAACTTTGTACTAACATGATTTGTTGAGTTTGCGATTTGATGAAGTCTAAATTCGAAATGAGCATGGTTGGAGAATTAAACTATTTTCTAGGGTTGCAAGTAAAACAACAACCTGATGGAATTTTTATCTCTCAAACCAAATATGCTCAGAGTTTAATTAATATATTTGGATTACATTCCAACCGAGACTCAACTTGCGGACATTTTCACTAAACCGCTCGACAAAAGCAGGTTTAATAAATTAAAGTTTGATCTCGGTATGTGCAATTTAAATTGAATTTGCATGATTTGGTGTATCATAATGTACATAAATTTGATGTTTTATTTGCTTAAATTTGAAAATTATTTAAAAAATTGTAAATTTTAAGTCGTGACTCGACAGTCGTGAGTGTACACGTAATTGGTCGTGCTAAACCGGATCGAAAGCACTTACACGACCGTCGTGAAACTCGGATTTCACTTTAATTTGGGGATTTTGACTCTTCTTCTTCATTTCTTTTTACCCTCCAACGGTTCTAGCTACGACCGGTTGAACCCACCTTCATAGTACTTCAAGGTTAGTGGTTCTTTTGCATATTCTTTGTAGATTCTTGCTATTAGTGTTTCAAATCTCATTCTTGTGGAATCTATTTGGTCGTTCATTGCAAGTTTGGGGTTTTATCTTGAAAAATCTGTTCTATCTAAACCTCATTTCTTCTATCTTGCATCTTGTTGTTTCCTTGAAATCCTTCTTTGAAAATGGATGCTAGAGGTAAAAGAAAACTACTCGAGGTCCCTCTTCATCTAGATCACTTCTATTGTACAACGTCATCTTCGCTCTCCGAAAATGATCCTTCGATGCTCGGGATTTGCGTATGCGCAATGTTATTGTTGAGACGTCATGTTAATATTAATCACATTGCTTCATTTGGTATCTCTCCTCTGTTGGAATGTGGGATGGGATAACATCTTACATTGGGGTGAGGTTGCATACCAGCCCATTGCCCAATCAATGTTTGCATGTATGTAATTTTTCTCTTGAGGATTTAACTTTTAAAGTTGATACTCAAGAAGGATTGTTTTTAGTGGATCGACATTTGATTGCCGACATTATGGAAATACTGTCAATGATGAGAGCATTCCAATTAATATTTTACATACATGTCTCTCTAATCTGAACAAAAAATGCTTACTAGAGATTTATGTAATTTGGACGTTCATTGGACTCATAAAGGTCATGTACTTCCCTCAAGGTTTTTGTTACCCAGACACAGAGTACTTCATAAGATATTCATCTCAAATCTTTATCCACGTTCGGTAATAAACCGAACTCACTTTGCTTTCATGGTTCGTGTTTTGCATTCTAGTCTCTCTGGTGCAAAAATATGCCTACTAGTCTTTAATTTGTCATTCCATTATTTTGTCTCGTCACCATCCTGGACACAGTGATATACCCTTTGGTTATTTATTGACTATGCTGGCAAATCATATGCTCGTGGCTATGCCTACTAGAGAAAAACCCATCCATCATCTCCCTTTTAATAATTCCAATCTTAACAAGATGAATTTAGAATTACCGATGGCCAAGTGGATCTTTGGTAGCTTGAAGTGGTCTTTGAAGGGAAATGCTCAAGCTAGTGATCTTCCTGAAGACGTGAATATGGATGATTTATTTGAAGAACTTGAATCAGACTCGGCTGATGATCCTGATTTTCAGCCTTCTGATTTTGATGAAAGATTGAATTCCCTTCAAGAGCAGGTGGCTCAAATTCATGTTACCCAAGACACACAATTTTCATATTTACGCAAATATATGAGACGGATTGCTAAGGGTTTACATAAAATTGATCCATCTAATCCTGCACCCTCTTCGGTTCATTGAATTTTTAATGGGTCTGTAATATTTTTTTTCCGAACTTTACATGCTACTTGACTTTTTTTAATTATGCACTATGTTCTCTTGAATCAACTCCTATTTTCATTATTATTGATGCTCTTCTTCCTTTGTCATTTTGTGTCAAAAAGGGGGAGAAGTTTTGGTTTTGGAGGTTTTTGATTCATTTGATCTTTATGATGTGCTACTATTACTCAGGGGGAGTTAAGCTTCTCAGGGGTAGTTATGGGAAAATGATGCTAGTTATTACTTATCATATCTATATATCTGTGCATGCTTCTCTATTGTGAACCTGTTGTGTTTGTACTTCTCTTATGTCTATTGGAAGTATTATTACTTGGGTGTTTTGTCACAAATTTGACAAAGGGGGAGATTGTAAGTGTTATGGTCTCATGCTTCTTTGGTTGTCAAATTTGTGATGTGTCAAAACATCTATACGTCTCACTGTGCTTGTATGATGATTTATATGAATTCAAGACACTGCATAAATACTTCAAGAAGCTACAAGTTGAACTTTTCAAGAAGCTACATGTTGAAGTCTCAAGAAGCTACAATGTTGATGTTCAAGTCTTAAGAAACAACTCATGACTTCAAGACTAATAAGCAATGCATGAAGTAGTTGTTATGCTGATGAAGATCTCAAGTTTGAAGCTATAACAAGTTCAAGATCTCAAGCTTTGATATGGTTCAAACAATCTACATTCGTTGAATGGTTGAGGTTCAATGTCCATACGACATGATTCAGTTTGAATGACCTTAGGTTGACCCTTTAAGTAGGTCACTTTGGATACATAAATCAAATATTTATTTTATATAAGTTTGGTCTATTCTACGACCAGGTCCTAGCTCTTGTTCGACCAGATCCTGGCATTGGTTCGACTAGTCCAAGAAATTCCACGACCAGTCTAAGTTGTTTAAGATTTTTCGGTAATTTTTGGTACGCCCACGACCGATCCTGGAGGTCCTTCGACTGGGAATCGTAGGTGTGGCTTGACTCGTCCACGACGATCGTGGATCTACGACTCAATGTCCAAAGCAACTTTATCTATGGTCCTACGACCGGTCGTAGAGATCTACGACCGGTCGTAGGTGACCCACGACCGGTCGTAGGGTACTCACGACCGGTCGTGGAATGACTTTCAAAGATCGCGCTCAATATTTCAAAAATCTTAGATTACTACGACCGGTCGAAGGTTTCTAAGACCCGGTCGTAGGAGCGATTTTTGCTTCTATAAATTGAACACGAAATTTGAGTTTTCATACTTCAACTCTATTCTATTCAAGAATTTTCAAGTGATTACTCTCGAGATAAGTCTCTGTGTTTATTTTAAGCTACATTGTGCTTATTTAATATTCCTTTTTGCTAGCTTATTTAATTTGATTTTGTTTCTATATTCCAATCTTATTTGAAAAGAGGAATTATCTTATTCCTTCTTCTTGGAATCAAAATCAAATATAGCTACGCCCAACAAGTTAAATCTAAAATCTATTAGAATTTAGAACCTTATGAATGTGAGTATTGGATATTGAACTTTGACATTCAATCATCTACTCCGATTGGTTTCTAAATTTGCTAAGAAAAGGAGAAATCCAGGGTATTTTACAATTCTGTAAAATTTATTTACTTTTGGTTTTGTTTGAGGTTAAGCGAGAAAAATCTCATTGTCTTGGTTTTGTTTGAGGTTGAGCGAGGAAAAAATCTCATTGTATTGGTTGTCCGAGGAAGAAAACTCGAAAAGAGGGGTTTTTGAATTGTGTAAGCCCAAGTGAAAAAGACACAATTGTAAAGGTTTTTGGTGAACTGTGAAAACCTATTTGATAGTGAACGCTAATATCCCTGTGTGAGGATATTAGAGTGGAGTAGCTTTTGTGTGGTTTGTTGGAAAGCAGGTTGGTGTACACAGCGAACCACTATAACTCTTTGTCTTGTGGATTGAATGCTTGCTTAATTTTCATATCTTTTATCATTTGATTGTGTGGAATGTACAAGTGGATGTGAATGTTGTAACTATTTACATTTCAAGCAAGTGTGGGGATTGTTGTAATAATTTAGATCTATACTTCAGCATTTAATTTCAATTCCTTGCTATTTCATTTACTTATATTAAAATTGAGTCCTTGATCCAAAAGAGGTTCTAGAAATAAAGTCGTCCTACCATAAGCCCTTGTTTATTATGGTGTAAGGTTGTCCTTAGAACTAAATTTGTATCAATCTCTCAATACTTATTTATCAAGGTGATTTAAATTTAGCATTGTGAATTAATTCATATTGTAAGGCTATTGGTTTACTTTATTTCCGCTAATTTTATTTTAAATTTGGCATAGTCCTATTCACCCCCCCCCCCTCTAGGACATATAGCTTGGCCTTTTCAGTGTGCAATCGAGCTTCAGGAGTTTCCATTTTTATTATATTGTATTTTCCTTTTTACACATTATACCTTAAAGTTTTTTATCATAGTGGATTGTGTGATGGTGTTCTTATGGTTATTGTTCGTAGGTTATGCTTATGGTTATGCTCATTACAAATCAAAATCATGTTAAAAATCCTCCTAGTAGAATCCCAGGATCAGAACCTAGTGTATGGGCGCTGAGAGACGAGAATGGGGTACTACGGAGGCTGTCGGTGCCAGATTCGGCGATCGAAAATTTTGTGAGCCCGATTTTCGAGTTGGGGGCATGACATGTATGCTGGCCCACCCCAATGTAGAATGTTATCCCATCCTATAGATTGGAGGAGATGAAGTATATCAAACGGAGCTAGATGTTCAACATGAACAGGTCGTTCAACTATAACATTGTGCAACCTAATATCCCGCACATAAGAGGGATCGTCTTCAAGTGATCGAAGGTGGCGCACTGTGATAAGTGTCGACCTAGACGTTGAAGGACCACGAGAAGTTTTCTTTTTGGCACTACCTTCCATTTGCAAGTAAGAAATCAAAGAACAAAGATATTGCAAAAGAAGTAGAGTGGGTCATATTTTTGAAAAGAAAACCCCAAAAACCACTATGAATCAATAAATAAATCACATCAATGATGAAAAAGAAGTGATAAGAACTTGAATCTACAAGGAACATGTAAATAAAGCACTAACCTTGAAGAACTAGGAGATGGGTTCGACTGGTCGACTTAGGACCCGTTGGAGAAGAAACCTAAAATGAAGAAAAAGAGATTTTCCCCCCAAATAAAGCACCAACCCGCACTACACGACTGGTCGAGTATGTACTTGACTGGTCATGCACAGCCCAAAATATGCATTTTTTTTATATAATTTGAAATTTTAAACATATAAAATAACAAATATATATACATTATGATAAGAAATGCATGAATAATCAATTCGAATTGCACATTCTAAGATCAAATTTCAATTTAGAAACCTACTTTTGTTAAGTTGTTTTGTGAATATGTCAGCAAGTTAAGTCTCGGTCGAAATGTATTCCAAAGAGATTGTCTTGTCTTCCACTAATTCATGAATATAGTGATATCTAATGTTAATATGTTTGGTTCGTGAATGTTGGATTGGATTTTTAGAGATATTAATTGAGCTTAAATTATCACAATATAAACCATAGTATCTTGTGCAATTCCGTAATCGCTTAACATTCTTTTCATCCACACAAGCTGAGTACATGCATTACCTACTGTAATGTATTTAGCTTTAACAGTTGAAAGCGATACGGAACTTTGTTTCTTACTTAACTAAGAAACTAAACAGTTCCCTACATAGAGACAACCACCACTGGTTGATTTTCTATCATCAATATTACCAGCCCAATCAGCATCCATGTAACTTGCTAATTGAACACTAGTATTATGTGGATACCAAAGACCCAGATTTGCTGAACTTGCGACATATCGCATAATCTGCTTAACAGTAGTTAAATGTGACTCTTTAGGGGTCAGCTTGATAGCTAGCACAAATTCCTATGCTAAATGCAATATCAGGTCTACTTGCAGTTAAATAAAGCAAACTTCTGATCATACTGTGATATAGTTTAGGATCTACACTCTTACCTATAGAGTCCTTTGAGAGTTTTAACGTAGTACTCATAGGAGTATCAAAAAATTTTCCATTCTCAAATCTAAACTTTTTAACTAAGTTCAGAGCATATTTGGTTTGATAGATAAAGTAACCATCAGGTTGCTATTTTACTTGCAACCCTAGGAAATAATTTAATTCCCCAACCATGCTCATTTCGAACTTAGACTTCATAAGATCTGCAAACTTAACAGTCATGTTAGCATGGGTATATCCATAAATAATATCATAACATAAATTTGCACTATTAAAATGTGATCATTATGGTTCTTAACAAATAGAGTCTTATCAACACTTCCCATTATAAAGTTATGACTTAGTAAAAACTTAGTCAACTTTTCGTACCATGCGCTGGGAGCTGTTTCAAACCGTAGAGTGTTTTTTTTAGGCGATAGACATAATCAGCATTCTTAGGGTCTTTAAAACCCGTTGGTTGTTCAACATATACTTCTTCATGCAAATCGCCAATTAAGAAAGCACTCTATAGATCCATTTGGTATATTTTGAACTTTTTAAAGCATACAATGGATATAAATAGTCTGATTGATTGAAGACGAGTTACTAGGGCAAAGGTCTCATTATAATCGATGCCTTCAATTTGAGTATACCCTTGTATAACCAGCCTAACCTTGTTTCTAATAATATTACCAAGTTCATCAGACTTAGTTTTGAAAATCCACTTTGTTCCAATAATGTGTTTATCTTTAGGTCATGGAACTAAGTATCAAACATCATTTCTAACAATTTGATTAAGATCTTCTTGCATTACAACTATCCAGTTTTCATCAGTAAGAGCTTCTTTTACGTCAGCCGGTTCTATCTGAGATGTAAAGCACACGTAGTTACACAAATCTTCTAGTTGTTTATGAGTGCATACACCAATGAGAGGGTTTCCAAGAATCTAATTAGTTGGATGGTCTTTAACAGTCCTCAGTTCAGAGTAATTTTGACTTGATGAAGAATCTGGTTTATCAATTAGAAGACTTCATCATTTTCTGAACTTAAGACAGGTGTATTCAAGTGAAAGTCAATAACCACATTAATCGATTCTTGAACTACACCGGTTCTCTTATTAAGAACCCGATATACTCGACTATTTAGATCATACCCTAAAAATATCTCTTCATGATCACTTTTGGTGTCAAACTTACTCAGATTTTCTCGGTCATGTAAAATGTAGCACTTGCTGCCAAAGACTTGAAAGTATTTGACAGTAAGCTTCTTATCAAACCATATTTCATAAGCCATTTTACTATTTGATTTTCTAGTATAAACGCGGTTAATTATATAACAAGCAGTATTTATGGCTTTGGCCCAAAGATTTTTAGGGAGCTTCATACTATTTAACATTACATTTGCCATTTCTTGAAGCACTCTATTTTTTCTTTCTACTATACCATTTTGTTGTGGTGTTTTGGGTGCAGAGAATTCAAGTGATATTCCCTGATCACTGCAAAACTTCTCAAAACCGCTATTCTCAAATTCTGATCCATGATCGCTACGGATCTTAAAGACTTGAGACTCTTTTTCAGTTTGGATATGTCTAAGTACCCTTTTTACTTCATCAAGAGTTTCTGATTTGTCTCTTAAGAAGACTACCCAAGTATAATTAGTAAAGTCATCTACAATTACCAGTATGTACTTCATGTCACCTCGACTCTCCGTTCTAGTTGTCTAATAAGATCCATATGGAGGAGTTCGATCAGTTTAGATGTGGCATTGGAGTCCACCTTTTTGTGAGAACTCCTAGTTTTCTTGCCAATCTGGCATTCACCACATATTTTTTCTATTTTCTGTATTTTGGGTAAGCTTCTTACTAACTCTCTTTTGCTCAATCTATATAAGTTGCGGTAGTGTACATGTCCAAGGCGTTTATGCCATAACTCGGTCTCATCGGTATGGACTATATAACACGATAAATTAGATGAGCTTGTATCACTTACAATGTAGCAGTTTTCAGAAGTTTTGTGACCAGTTAATATTACAGAACCACTTTTATTTAAAATTTCACACCCTAGGTTAGTAAATTTTACACTATGATTATTATTGCATATTTGAGAGATGCTTAATAAGTTATGTTTTAACCCTTCTACATATAAAACATTCTCAAATAAAGGGAGGTTAAAGAGTTGAACCGTACCTTGGCCAACAATCATGCAGTTGCTACCATCACCGAATGTGACTGAACCATAAGTCATATGCTTACGATTGGTGAATAGACCTTTATCACTTGTCATGTGTCTGGAGCATCCACTGTTTAGGTACCATTTGAATGACTTGTAGCTTTGAAAGCAGTGTAAGCAACCAAGCACATAACATTAGGAACCCATTTCATTACAGTCTTGGGTTTAGGAGTATAGTTGGTCTTCTTTTGTTTGTAGTTCATATAAGACTGACCCATTGAGTTAGATTTTAAGAGCTCCTTAAGTAAATCAACAATTTTCTTAGCTAAAGGATTATGATTCTAATTTTTGTAGTTGATATGGTTACTTCTATGTTTTAAGGTTTGAAAAGACTTAGCATTTTTAAAATGATTTTGATTCAAGCTTTTCTCTTTTAAGTTTGAAGACTCCCCTTTCACAAATCTGGGTGGAGTATTCTTATGTTTAGGAGGAATACTTTTGTTGTAGCTTAATCCAGATCGATCGCCACATTTTCTAGATCCAGATAAGAGTTTTTCTAACTTAGGATCTCCTTAGGCATAATTTCATGTGTCTTTTAAACTCAAAAGTGAAGAGACTTCAAGTTTTAGTTTTTTATTTTCAGATTTTAAGTTTTCAACTTGGGAATTTTTGAAATCTAAGTCGCACTTAGTTTTTTCAAAACAATCTGAAATGTGAGATTTTTCTAAAACAAGATTGTCAAATTTTTCTTTAACTTTAGAAAACTTTTCTTTCTGAAGTTTTAGTTTTACCGTAATTTTACAACTTTTCTTGTATAGGGCATTATAAGTATCTTGAAGGTCTTCTTCATTTTCATGATCACTATTCAGATTTTCTTCACTAGTTGAATCATCATTATCTGAAAAAGTGAACTTGGCTAGAGTCATAAGGGCTTTAACTTCATCACCCAACTCGATTTCAGAATCTTCTAACTCAGAAGAGGCTTCAGAGCAGGAAGATTCATCCCAAGTAGCCAACATACCTTTCCTTTTAGGTTTGTCCTTTTTAGGACACTTGTTTGCTAAATGTCCATATTCATGGCAGTTGTAACATTGATCGACTTTTAAAGATTTCCAAGTTTTAGATTTATATATTTTCTTTTCATTAGGTTTTTGAAAATCAACCCTCTTTTTACTTTTGAAAATCTTATAAAACTTTTTAGCTAAAAGGGCCATATCATCTTCAGAATTTTCAAAATCAAAATTACTACAATTTTCTTGAGAAATACTTTTAGAAGATTTAAGGGCGATGGATTTACCTTTAGGAGCTTTAAAGTTTAAATCATAAGTCTGTAATAAGCCAACTAATTCTTCTACCCTCATATTATCTATATCACGAAGTTCCTGGATTGCAGTCACCTTTGAATTAAATCGTTTAGGTAGTGAGCGTAGTATCTTTGCACAAACTTTACTTTCTGGGATTTTATTACCGAAACCCCACATAGAGTTGACAATGTCATTCAATCTAGTATAAAAGTCCATGACAGTTTCACTTTCTTCCATGCGAATTTCCTCAAATTTGGTTGTGAGGATTTGGACTTTAGATTTTTTTTTGACAATTGTTGTTCCCTTGTGTGTCATTTCTAAAATATCCCAGGCTTGCTTTACAGTATCATAGGATATAATTCTTTTGAATTCATCCGGTGATAGTGTGCAAGTGATTGCATTTAGTGCTTTTGCATTGACACTACTCTTACTTTTCTGAAGAGTGGTCCAAGAGAAATAAGGTGTGACTCTCATAGTTTTGGATCCATCGATACCAGTCACTTCAGTGGTAGGAGGGGTCCAATCAGTCACTGTGGCTTACCACACGCTCTCATCCATAGATTTTAAGAAAATTCTCATTCTGGCTTTCCAATAGGCATAATTGGAGCCATCAAATGGTGGAGGCCTAGTGACTGAAAGGCTATCAAAATTTGACATCTTACAAAGCTCAGATTGATTAGCTCAGGAAATTAATCCAAAAGAAATAATAATAAAATGAGCTATTAGTCTCTGATACCACTTGAAAAGGCCGAGCTATTAAGTCCTTTGGGGGGGCAAATTAAAAAAATTAACAGTGAAATTTAAACAAATATAAATACTGATAGCAATAAATAATCCCACAATGTGGAAATGTAAAACAACCTCAAAAATCTAATATTGAGAGGTTGATACAAACTTAGTTCTAAGGATAACCAAACACCAAAAACCAAAGGTTTATGGCAGGACAACCTTATTAGAACTTGGGTGAGTATCGAAAACTCAAACTGAAGAGGATATAAAAGAAATAAATAGCAAAGGAAATAATTAAGCTATTACAACATTCCCACACTTGCATACAAGAAATTACAACATTCTCCATAAATGCAAAAAGGGAAATTACAACATCCACAAAATGAAAATATTCAATCACCACAAGACCAAAAATTATAATGGTTCGCTTGTGTGTACACCAACTATTTAGAAAAACAACCACACAACTACTCTACTCCTAATACCCTCACACAGTCGATATTAGTGTTCACTATGAAAATAATTTTTTCAAGGTTCACCTAAAACCCTCACAATTATGTCTTTCAAGTGGGCTTATACAATTAAAAAACCCCACACTCTGAGTTTTCTGGATCACCTTAGATAAACCAAAACAAAGAGATTTTTCTGGCACAATCTCAATGAAACAAAAAAAAATAGAATTTACAAAATTGTAAAATACTTATCTAAAATATTCTCCTTTTGACGCAGCCCGGTAAAACCAAATCAAAGTAGAAGTTCAATGTAGAAGTTCAATGTTCACACTTACTTATGAAATGGTTCTAGGTTCTAAATTGATTTTAACTTAAATCACCTTGGGCTAGCTTGATTTTATTTTGATTCCAAGAAATGGGAATATATCAATCTCTCTTTCAAATAAAATTGGAATGCAGAATACAAAATCAAATGTAAAGAAAGCTAATTAAAGAGAATATAAAATGAGCACTAAATAACTTAAGAATATCACTAACTTATCTCTCAGAGTGGCGTATTGATTTAGCTTGAATTGAATATAAAACTCTGAAAATCGTGCTCTATTTATAAGTGCAGAAATCGCATCTTTGACTGGTCCTGTGGTTGGTACGACTGGTCATAGGACTAACAAACTTTTGAAAATTTGGGCGCGATAAGATAAGGCTCTTCCACGACTGGTTGTATGACCTATCGGTCGAGTCCTGTCCATGACTGGTCGTGCAAGACTAAATTTAGTCGCTGGACTTTGAGTCGAGCCTGTAGGACTGGTTGAACATGGGTCAATCACTTTTCACATGACCGGTCGAGCAGTCTCCAGGACAGGTCGAGGCTTGAACAAAAATTCCTGAAAATCAATAACAAACTTAGGACTGGTCAAGGAATTCTTAGACTGGTCGAGCCAGTGCTAAGACTAGTCGAACTTAGTCTAAGACTAGTCGAGAAACAGTCTATGCACTTATAAAGTGATCCAATTTAAATTATGTATTCAAAATGACCTACCCTATGGTCAATCTAGGGTCATTCATATCTTATACATGATGTATGAACATTGAAACTTCTTTTCCTTCAGTTGATAGTTGATCTTTGAAGTTCACGAAGCTTGAGATCTTATCATATGTAGAAGCTTGAACTCGAGACTTATGAAGCTTGTATTTGTGATACATTGAAGCTTGAGCTTGAGGATAAAAGTTTAGAAACTTTGTCTTAACTTGGACGAAGCTTTTGATAACTTGAACTATGAAGATTGAAACACTGAGCGATGTTCTTGAGTCATAAAGTCTTGCTTTTGAAGTTCTTAAAGTAAAGACTTTTGTCCTTGTACATGAGATGCACTATCTTTAATATGTAGAAGCACTACACAAGACACAGATTCCAAGAGGTTTTGTCACTACAAAATTTGACAATCATAGGAGCTAGATACCATAACACTTACAGTGATAAATCAATTGGTAGGCTTATTCAAATGTACTAATCCAACATTATTGCCATATTTTGCCTTGGCTTCCCAAATGACGAAATGACATAATTGGCTGCAGGGTTGGACATTCTGAAGGAATTGGCCGCGAGAATGGTAATTGTGTAGAAATGATCATTACCTTCATTTTCCAAAAGAAAGGTAGTTATGGAAGTCTGCAGGGTAGAAGTAAAATGGGACAATTAGAGAGCTCCTCCCATGGGTTTTCTTTAGAGCCCGCCGACCAACGCTAGTAGAGATTTGAGGAAATCAGCCATCAATTGTGTTATGATCGATATCAAATTGTACCAGAAAGGGGCCAATGGTGTATTGTTCAGATGTCTAGTCAATGAAGAAGCTGCGTTAGCAATGGGTGAAGTTAACGAAGGGTAATGTGGAGCTCACCTGGACGGGAGGAAAATGAGGCTCACTCTCAGGTGTTACGAATATTTTTGGCTGACAATGATGGTCGATGGTATCCGATATGTAAAAGGATGTGAAGCATGTCAAAGAAATAGATTGATTCAACATGTGCCTGCGTCCGAGATGCATTTGATCATCAAGCCATGACCTTTTTAGGGATGGGTGATCGAACTAATAGGTCAAATTCATCCACCTTTTGTGCGCATGGATTCCTTTATCATCTTGGCTACTGACTACTTCACCATATGGGTGGAAGTTAGATGTATGAAGGGAGTCAACCATAGGGAGATCATCGAGTTCATTGAGACTCATATCATCCATAGGTTCAAAATTTCAGAATCGATCATTATGGATTGAGGTGTGGCTTTTTCTGCCAAAGAGGTCAAAGTCATGGCTGATAAGTATAGAATTAAGATCCTACATTCAACACCATATTAGGCACAGGAAAATGTTTAGGTCGAGGCCATTAATAAGGTGATAAACAATATCCTGAGGAAGATGATTGAGGAACAGTCCCATGAATGATATAACAAATTGTCTGAGGCACTCCGGGCATATAAAAACTCACCCGTATGAATACCGGGATGAGTCCATTCGTATTGACATACAAACATGATGTAGTAGTGCCTCTAGAGATTATGGAGCCATCATTAAGAGTTGCCCATCAAGTCAGCTAAATCCTCTTGAGTTCATTGAAGCAATGTTGGTCAAGTTTGAGAAGTTAGATGAAACTCAAATAAGGGCTCTAGATTCCATTATTGCCAATAGATATGATGTCGCCCATGCATACAACAAAAGGATGAGAGGAAAATCTTTTAGTGAAGGTGGCCAAGTCTGGAAGGTAGTGTTGTCAATAGGGCACACAAATCAGACTTTAGGGAAGAAGTGGTTGCCCACTTAGGATGGTCCTTATGTCATCGTCTAGGTCCTTAACAAAGGAGCTTATATTATATGGGATATGAATGGAAGAGTTTCAAAGACCCCAATCAACAGCCAATCCTAAAAGATGTATTATCCTTCCTTATGGGAAGTAGTGCAAGATGAGAACAAGTAACATAGAAGTGATTGATAAGTAACCCCATATCTAATCGAAAAGAGAATTTTATTAGTGCAGGAAGAGAGACTTCAGTCATCAGTCGATCAAACGTACAAATATAAAATGTACATATATATGGAACATAATGCAGTCGGCCCGGTGGTTCAGTGATAAGTTCCCCTAATCTCCTTGAACTATTTGAGGGCATCCTCCTTAACCTTCCTGGCCGATGCCTGCTTGCTTCTCCATGATGGATGCTCGACTGTGAATTAGTGATGGAAGTTCAGCATGACGTCAAGGCGACGATTGACAACTTCAAACTTGTGTTTGGCTTTCATTTCTTGAACGTCGCTTTCTTGAGATCGAACTCGATAGAGTTTGATCTAAGAATTGATGAAGGTCAGAAGCTCTTAGGAGTGTGGCAGATCCCATCTAGGGTACAAGCGCTTGTTTTCTAACATATCAGCGGCCAAGTCGTTTCACTAGGCTTTGAGCGATTGCAACATCATCGTGTTAAAAACGATGTTAATGAGCCCAGTGTAGTCGATCCTTCCAAGCAATATTGTAATGAGTCAGGAGGGCTGTTAACTCTGCATGTAGGGCCAATTTTTCTTTTGTCAAGGCGATATACTTCAAGAATTTTAAGTTGGCCTTGGAGTAAGCGTCTCTTAGACGCTGCAATCTGGTAAGAACCTCTAGGATTTTTTGGAGAGGTTCATCGGTTTGGGATGCCTCAGTGACACCCCTAACGAAAGGGTAAGTATTGTGAAGGAGAGAGGGTAACGAGAAGTATTCGATTCCCTCGGCAAGGATCTCTTTCACCAAAATTAGCCCTTACGAGTAGAAGAATGTAAAAGCCATGAAGTACAAAGTTTGTGGATCGAAGGAAGGTAGATGCGGTGAAAATCCAGCACAAATCGATGTTTTTATAAATGTTGCTAGGAGCAATTAATGTTGGTATGTGATAGGGTGTGATGGTTGAGATGACCAAGTCAACCGGGGTGGCACTGATTCGGTTCCAAGGAAGTTGGAATGTGTGACCGCAATAAACGTAGTCGTGCTTGGAAAATGGTGTGGACAATCTCCAATACTTATATGTCCAGTCAACAAATGGTTACGCAAAAGCGTTCAAGTGTTGAACGACAGAGGAAAAAATGGGTCGATCGAGTCAATTGAAATAAAAGATGTCAACCAGTTGATCGACAATGTTTCTCTGCATATGGTCAGTCGATGGAAGTAAGATGAAATGAAAATGATTTATTGAAAGAAAGTAGGCCTGTGGCCATTTTACATAACAACAGAAAGAAAAGAAGACGATGCAGAAATAGAAAATGACCAAGTAATGGAGAAGATGAAATCCTCAAGGTTCATCAGCTTCTCTGCTTCCACTTTCTCTTTTTGCAACTCCTAGTTAGTCCCGTCTTTTATGTAGATCAGTAGGAAGTGTAGGAATTGGTCGACAAAAGTACTACTCGAGGAAACCTTATTTTTGACGTCTCTCTTACCAGCAAGGCTCACATGCGACTAAGTTTGGTAGTCAGTAATTTGAGAGTTGATGAATGTGAGGAGATCCTCTAAAATATAAGGATCTTTGGGAGCGTAAGCATGTTCCTTCTCCTTGATGTCCTCTAGGAGTTCAATGCATTGTGATTGCAGAACTCGAGCAGGACAAGGTTGAACTGATGGATTCGGTTCCACAGCAATCGGTCCCATGCTCTTTATTAAGCATCACTTGCTGGTCGAAAATCTTCTCGAGTAGCTGCTTGTTGTCTCAAGTACTCGGTGAGTCTTTCAAACTCAAATGAAAGCTGGAAGTACCGATTACCAAAATAGTGTAGTTTCTTCAGTATCTTCAAAGGCTCTTTAAGAGAAATGTTCGATTTAGTAGCCTTGGAGTCTTGTCTAACAAAGAGATCAGTATCAAACAATAATGAGCATTGGTTGAAGTCGATCAGGCTGCAATCGAAGATTTCTTTCATATATACTTGGGCACGATCAAGGAAAGCAGAAGAGTTTTAGGAAGGAGCCATATCTTCGAGGTAAGGAATTTTTGAAAGCTTGTTTGGGTTTTAGAGTAAGTGCAGAAGGGGAGTTTATGTGTTTAAATAGGTAATACACATTCCACATGCATTGTATCATGGGTAGTAATGACATGCGAGGGCATATTGTGTTCCCGGTAAGTTGGGATGTGCAACCGTCATGACAGTTATTGCAACGAATAATGCACGACTTTTCTTGTTTCACGCGCCACGCCACCAATTAATTATGAGAAGAGAGAGAAAAGAGAAAATTAATATTGGATGGAAACGGTCAATTGTGAAAAGTGGCTCAGCGATCGATGTTATTAAGCAGCATGTTATTACAATAAAGAAAGAAAATTACACTTCAAAAGTAGAAATTTTTTGAATCGTTGCTTTTACTTGTGCTTGTCACTCCTTTGACAAGACAATTGATGTTTGATGATTACAGGTCTAGCCCGACCGATTGTCTCCATTTGATCCTTGGCAAATGCAGCTAAATTCCTAACTGCCTTCTCCTGTTGAATATACTTAACATTTTCCTCTTCAAATTCCCTCTTCGGCTCATCAACTCTGCTTCCAGGGTGATGAGGTCATGTTCTCCAAAGCGGCTTCCCGTTGCTTTAGTTTAGTGTGATCGGCCTTCACTTTCTCAACAATGCCACTGGTTATAGTCACTTAGGTTGCTGCTATCACGCACTTAGCTTCAAGATGTTCAATTGCGGTATGGAGCTCGTGATTTTCTTTGACCAAGTCCAGGAAAACCCTAAGTTCAGACAACTTAGCCGAGATTCTTTGATCTAAATGAGAGAAGAATTGATACTAATCGATCAGTATGGTAAGCCTTTCTATTATTTTGATCGATACAGTCTCTGATACCCCCAAATGTATGAGAG
Source organism: Magnolia changhungtana (assembly GCA_030180095.1). Lineage (NCBI taxonomy): Eukaryota > Viridiplantae > Streptophyta > Magnoliopsida > Magnoliales > Magnoliaceae > Magnolia > Magnolia changhungtana. Next base: position 3,886,758 of record JASAUF010000525.1, read on the forward strand.
TCTAAAGTTCCTCTCTAAGATGATGTAGCTCGGTGGAGGGTACGTGAGACTCGGCCATGATTGCATCGCCAGTGAGAACTTGGAAGAAAGAAGAGATGATTTCCTCGACCGGGATAGCTTCTTTGGTCGTCGTAACAGATGTCAAGGTATCGTTAATCGGCATCAACAACTGTATTGGATAGATGCCGATGTGGGAAGAGAAGCGGCGATTGTTGAAACTTCTTATGTTGTTGGGATGCCGACGATAGCCTCAAGCAATGCACTTGACTGAATAGCTTCTTTAACCTCTTCAGTTGGAGGCTCTATGGTTGGGATATGATGTTGAGAAAATGAGGGAGTAAAGTGGGTGGATAAGTCTTTTCTTATGCTCTGCGGAGTTACAATAAGGGGTGGTTCTTCTACTTCATCTTCCTCTGAGATAATTACAATGGATAACATTTGAGGTTGTGTGAATTTAGATTATGCATTGTCGACTGTTGTTTTCACAAAAGAATGAACTTAAAGGGCTTCATTGCTAATTGTCCCTTCAGAGTTGGTTCCCTGGGCTTCAATTATCCTGATGGTGTCGGTCACAGGTGGGATTGGTTAAAGTGGTACATCTTGAATGATCGGTTATTCTACGGCCAACACCTATCGAGTAACTGCAAAAAGTGGATAGTTAGAAAAGGGTGATTGAAAAGGATTGAAGTCAGCAGAAAAACAAAAAAATAAAATAAAATCTCCACATAAATTAGAACGGATAATGTAGGTGATGAATCGAATGTCTATAGATTGGGGATTTCATAAGATTGTCGAAATTACTCAAGTGGAAGTTGGGAATGGTGGACAATTGGGATAATATGGGTTGAGATATTTGAAAATTGGGATAATATGTGTTGAGATATTTGTCATCAAAATGAAGGTTAGGATTATTCAATCTCTCCCTATCATACCACCATTAATGCCAACACTTATTGTAGTGATTATCTCTGTGACTTTTGAAGCCTTCCTCAATTTCAGTAGCATAATTTTCAATGAAGAGCCCTGGCCAATATTTGGTTTTGAAGTATTTTTCAAAAGAAGATACTGCATCAGCTGAGGAAGTACTTGATGGTTGTCATCTTCTAGTTATGAGGGTCACAGGCCGACTTATTAATGGTTGTTGAGTTGGGCTAATGCAACTATATACTAGAGTTGGTGGTTGAGGAGCTGGGCTGAGATGAGTTCCCAAGTTAAGAATCCTCCAGGGAGCTGTTTGAGGTGGTGGAGATGAAGTAAGAGTAGGTCCTTTCACCATTAAATTTTTACGCTTCAGCTTCAAAGTTGTCTTGTTCGTTGGACCTACTATGGTAGGGGCAACAGTCGGAGTGGTCTTCGGGTTATTTATTCTCCGGTCGACAGTTGTGGCCACTGCAGATATTGCTCTTTTCATTCCTCGCAGCTCCATGGAGGAGAAGATCTAAGCAATAATGAGTTAATGATATTTATTAACTAGTCGCTTGTAATGACTCTCCCACCAATCAAAAAAGGTGGAATAAATATAATGGTAAATCTCAATTTAATTAGCAATCGGCTGAGAGAAGGGAAGTTGGTTGCAAGTTCTCTGGGTGAATGAGCAAGGGATGCATTGCACGAGGCTGAACTAGCGAGCAAGTATGTTGGGGTGGTGTTGTTCGATCCCAAATTTGACATTAGTACAAGTATCGATATGTAAAGCCCAACCCTACAGCACATGATATTATTCGCTTTGCCGAAGCTCATAGTTTTAAAATGCGTCATGTCTGTTAAGGGAGAATCCAACATATAACCACCATAACTCCAGACAACTCTTCCAATGTGGGACAAGGTTCCGCCTTCACTGTGGGTACAGTATCCTGCCAGCACAATAGTTGTCAACCACTGGTAGCTCACCCAGGCCCTTAGGCCCTGCCGACATCAGCATCTCCCCACGTGTGCCCTCCCACATGTGACCACACAGTGATGGGGCATCACAATATCCTCCACTGAGGGCAGAGTCGTCCTTGGCTCTGATACCATTTGTAAGGCCCAACCCTATAGCACATGATATTATCCGCTTTGCTGATGCTCACGACTTTAAAACGTGTCATGTCTGTTAAGGGAGGAACCCAACATATAACCACCACAACTTTAGACAACTCTTCTGATGTGGGACAAGGTTCTGCCTTCACTGTAGGTACAGTAGGCTACCAGCACAATAGCCTGCCAACCACTGATAGCTCGCCCAAGCCCTTAGGCTCCGCCCACATCAGCGTTCACCCACGTGTGCCCACCCACATGTGACCACACAGTGACGGGGCATCACACGATCGTACCACCATAAGGGAGATCCTTGCATATGAGGTAACTCTCTTTGTGAGGCGTAGATGGGATGCGGTATGGCCATCTTCGTCCTCGTATCGGTCAATGAACCAAGCTGGGCCAAACTCCTCGAGATGGAAAGGGATGAAGGAGCAATTATGTTTGCTTTTACTAAGAGTAAAGAATAAGGATTCCATATAACTGGAAAATGTATGGATCTCCTGAGGAAAATAAATGGCACGATGGTCATAAGAAGTATATACAATATCGAAAGGAATAGGGGAATGTACAAGGCACGAATAAAAGTATTCGTATAGCCACATCTAGAGAAGCTACAATGGTCCTTCTCCAAGATATAAACCTTTGGCGGTGACCTCATAAATGCCTGTATAGATGGCGCTAAAGCAAGTTTCCGACCTTGAGCAAGTGCCTCAGCCAGTTGAATGTACTCATTTATAATTTAAAGAGCATTCACATAGTGTATATGTCGACAAATATAGGGCAGCAGGAATGTCGTGTGCTCTTTATACTTGACTTGGCCTTCATACTTCCTGTATGCTTACATGAAGTATGTATAAGCTTTGCTGGCTTTATTTGAAAAAATATTTTTGACCCTTCGAAGTGAAATTGGGGAAAGCTGCTTCGCCGAAGGGAAGAATTTGAGTAAAAATAACGATGTCCAAAATTGCGGGACTCATCGGGCCACATCCAAAGAAAAATGTATTGGTGGATGAGCTCCAAAACATCGAAGCTATTGTGAGGAGGGCAAGATTTGATGGGTAGTCATAAAGGGAGAGTTTAATGCATTCATAGATGCCCGATTCTCTCCATGTTGCTTCATGTTAAGCGACGACTCAGTTGAACCAGATGTCCCATTCTGGTAGAGGTTTCGGCCACGATCGAGGATTCTTCAGAGCATTGGATGGATCTAGGACAGATTATGATCGAAATAGCAAAGTTTCACCTGGACAATTGAGAAACAGAGAATCCATCATGCTAATCTCATTAGGCTTGGTGATGGGGAAGAACTCTAACCCCATGCAGTAATAGTCTTTAACTAGCGATTTGAAGACTATCTCGTTGGAATATTTTCCAGAGACGCACTAGCATAGTGACTAGATCCTCTTGATTAAATGATGGAGCAACAGAGGATGAGGCAACCATTACAGAGATGAAGGATTTTAGAGTTTGAAAGACGGAGTGATATGAAAAGAGGATGCAAAGTGAAGATGAATTTTTGAAATGGCGCTTATATCGGCCGATAATATAGGGCATTTATTAGGGCATCATTAATTTCTTGTTTTACATGATAGGTATCGAGTCAAGCTTAGCTCTTCGTTCAAAAAAGGTTATAGAAGTTGATGTTTGGGATTGCATTAGCCAGGCTTGGTCATTACAAATATTGTCACGTACACTAAAGGACAAAAACATTAATGAGGGGTCACACGTCGCTATCACCTTTTTTCAAAGGTGAAGCGACATGAGGGGGCAATGTTCATCCCTAGTGTTGCCCGTTCCTGCCAGAGCCAATCAGAGTGAGCTACGTGTAACTAGAGAAGATTTATGTAGTGTATTTAAAGATCTATAGAGATATATGGAGAGGATTTGGTGGTAGTACATCTGGAGGGCATCTAGCAACGCAATGTCATTCATGAAGCAAAAGCAGTTGAGTGAAATGCGGTCAAGTCAGCAAGGAGGCCTGGACCAATTACTAAGACAGGTGACAAGTTCAAAATATGGGAAGCATCTAGAAGGCAAGTAGTGTTGGAACAGTTATAACAACTGTAAGTGCTATAATGTTTAAAGCACACTTTAGTTGTCAAATTTTGTTTAGTCAAAACATCTTATTCAGTGATCTTCAAGTATGGTTCAAGATCACGGTTCAAGCCTGGTCCAAGTTCTAGTAGAAGATCAAGCTCAAAATGAAGTCAAGATCAACTGATGTTCTAGTAGAAGATCAAGCTTCAAAGAAAAGTTGAAGTCTCTAATCTACTTCGAGACAAAGAAATTCAGTCATTTCAGATGTTATATTGTAACACGCCAAATTTCGAGGGTCAAGAAAAGCTCTACTCTCGAGATCCAGCACATCACTTATGCAATATGAATAATGATGTTCAGATTTCATCCATATTAATGAGTTAGACATGAGTGGGATTATACTAAAATAACATATCATACTTCAGATATAATTAAACTAAGCAGAAGTCTGAAGCATATATATTTAAGTGTGTAAGTGTTTCACAACCTCCAGAGTATGAGTATGTAACTGGGCTGAATATTTATACATGTATTGTTTTAAAATATACAAAATGTAAAAATGTAAGGTGTCCGACTAAGCTAAATATCCTAGAGTTCCTTGCGTGTCAGCATGAGGTCTACATAGACCCGCCCGAGAGCTGAAAGTAAGAGAACTTCTCATCCATAAAGTCCTACTCCGTCGCATAGGCTTCATCAACACCTGCATCTAAACCAGAGTCTGGTTGGTGTTTTAAAACACCATCCCAGGGTGGGAGTAAGCGATCAACTCAGTGGTACTATAAGGCAAAGGTTAATATGTTATCAAGTCAATTAAGCGATAATGATAAAGCAACATAACAATCACTTCCTAACTACTCTTGTTAATGCAGGAATGGAGTGCAAGTAATGATGTACGCCCTTGCATCAAAGCTCCCTCAAAAAGTGACTCCAACAACCAATTTCGCATATGACATCACTGCCTCATGTACGACTTCAATGCCTTTAAAGCACGTCCTAACTAATGCAGTGCGATGCATGGTCATGTTAGCCAAGTAGTTAATTAGGCTTATTCATACAGCAGATTTGGGAAGCTAGGACTCCCTTTATATCATTGACCCAAACCGAAGGATCCATCTAGGTTCGTCACTCCTAGTCAAGTGCATACGATAGACATATTGTAGGGTCATCACTCCCAATGAAAAGTAGTCGATAGGCAAATTTAAAAGTTTATACTCATGGTCACTACGGGGAAGCTCATCACCTCTACGTAGGCCGACAACATGAAAATGGTGTCTCATACCACCATGCCCAGCTCATGAGTCTTGGTTGCTCACTGGTCACTATGGGGAGGCTCGTCACCCCAGCGTAGGTTGACAGCTCGAACACGGTGTCCCATACCACCATGCCCGGCTCATGAGTCTTAGTAGATCTTGATACCTGAAAGTGCACCTGCTAGTGCCTTGGTTTGTCAAGTTACGTAAGCGTTGAGTTAGTCGGACTGCAGAGCCTCACAGGAAGAATAATTCAAGCGTCTGCCTCAACTGGATGTGTGGAAAGCTCGCCATAGGTAAATCATAGCCTAACATCCCATGTCCCAAAACACCAGGTGATTAAAAATCCTTTAAAACAAGTTAGAAATCATAGGGTTTAGGGTGAGAAGACTTGTTTCAAAAAATTTCTAAGTTTTTCTCGCCCTGTCGATCTTATTGGAACACCGTTGATATAATCGACCTGCTCTATCGATGTCCTTGATACCTTAACGATATTATCAATATGAGGACCAAAAACGTCCAGCAACTAAATATTCATCTGGATGAATTTATTGATGTATCGATACATATATCGATATCATCGATATAAGCACTAAATATGTCCAGCAACTTCACAACATATCTGGACGAATTATCGATGCATCGATACACATATCGATATCATCGATATTCAAATCTCGAGCCCATCGAAGAATGGTTCGATAAGATCGACAGGTAGATTTTCGGCGCCCCTGTTTTTAAATGAAAATCTCAAAATTCTTCAATATATCAATGCTCTTCCGATATGATCTGAAATCAAATATCGATAGCATCGAAAGTCCATCGATGATATCGATCGTAAGCGCGCATTTCTTACAGTAGATATTTCAGGTTGTTTTTAACTATGATCGGGGGCCCTTCGATAGAATCAATATTCAAATATCAATGATATCGGCACCAAGTCGATTGCATCGAACAAGGACATAAAATCGTCCAGTAAGCTTAAAGACAAATCCATTGGATTTATCGATGCATCGACTCTGATCTCGATATCATCAACATTCAAATTCTTATGATCACGACGGTTCCCCCGATCATTCATGAAAACCTGAAATATTCCAAAGTCAAGTCTCTCTCATTTTTTATGTGTCGATGGATCGATCCTGTCATCGATGGAATCGGAGTTCAAAATTCGTTCATCGACCAATTGGCAAAGAGTTTCAAAAGCGTATGACATTGAGTCCGAGTCATCGGGCAGACCATCAATGCTATCGAGAGTATACGCTCGATGATGTCGAACCTGCTCGATGATATCGAACTCCGTCATAAATATGACCGTTTTATATCCATTGGAACATTTTGCCTATATATAGAGGACTTGTCTTTTGTTGCTGTGAGAGAAAGAAGAGAGAGTTTTTGAGTGTTTCAACTTATATCTTATGTTTAAAGCCCTTTCTCTCAAGGGAGTTCATCTTCCAATCCACCCTCATCATTGACATTCAATAGAGTGGATTAGGGAATGAACTTCCACATTCAAAGATCCTCCAGCTACTACCTTAATGGTAAATTATTAAGCTGGGATGCCTTGAATGCTTTGATGATTAGAACTACTCTATCTTCCTTATAGGAAAATCTTTAGAGAGTAGGATTCCATCATAACCTTAACCCAACCCAAAGCCTAGCATTGGTACATCTTTTTGTGTTGCGGATCAAGGGAGCCGAAGACTCTTCACCAACAAGGAGGAGATCTTCGTCATTGCGTTGAATAGGACTCATCAACTTATCTGTAAGTATCTAGAGTCCAGAGGACACTTGTGATTATTCCTTTCTAGGATTGGGTCTTAAGTGGTTCTCACCCTTTGAAGTCCTCAAGGAGGTCTTCGGCGGGAGTGTACGTAGTGGGTGCGTTGTGTGGACCCTTGCTTTGTGGAGAGCATAAACATCTGGGTGCGTTATGTGGACCCTTGCTCTATGGTGAGTATAAACATCTGGTTAGGAGTGAACCAGTAAAACTCCAGGGTTAGAGGTGAACCGAGTAGAAACCTCTATGTAAAGGTTGAAGGTGAACTTGATTTAAAACCTTAGGTTTGAGGTGAACCCTGGGAAACCTCCTTAGTGAAATCCGGTACACTTAAGGGTTGAGTGCGACAGCCGGGAGTGGAGTAGACAAGTAGTCGTACCACTATAAAAATGACTGTGTTTGTGATTGCTCTTCTTATGTGTTTTCATATTCATATCACACCTCACACACATTCACAGTCATGTCCATCATAAATTAAGTTATATATATTGCTACTTCTTGAATAGTTTGTGATTGGATCCTCTACCAGGCTTGGAAGCCAGTAGAGTTAATTTTGAGTAATCCTAATTTGTACATGTTATTAGGATTAGTGTAATAGGAATTTTTAATAAATCTTAAAATTTTGAAAAGTCCTATTCATCCCCCTCTAAGACATATTGGCATATTCCTTCTTCAACTCAAGCAGTCTTCACCGCTATTTCAATTGGTATCAGAGAAGGTCTCTCTTTAAGGGCTTCACCGCCTAGAGAGTGATCTTGACTGAAGAAGGAATCATGTCCAAAAGAATCTAAGAGGGTGTGACAAACCAGAACAATTGCCTTATAATTCACACTGCTCTGAAAGTCGGTAATAGTTCAAAGTGGTACCTTGATAGTGGATGCTCTAGACACATACTGGTGATCAAAATTACTTTTGTGAGTACTCCAACTTTGATGGAGGATCTGTCACGTTTGGTGATGGTAGCTCAGCCAAAATTGTTGGACAAGGAACAATAGCCGTACCAGGCCTTCCTAAAATTAAACATGTCCTCTGTGTAGAAGGTCTGAAACACAATCTCTTGAGTATCTCCCAAATTTGTGACAAAGAATATCTTGTCAATTCTCAAAGAATGTGTGTAGAATTTTGGATCATACAGGTAAATCTCTCATAAAAGGTTTACGTACTAGTGATAATTGCTATGTCATTGAAAGTACAAGTGTGAGCGAGCTATCCACAAAGTGTAATATGGCTGTGAAAAATGAGTCTAAACTATGGCACCAAAGGTTGGGACACGTTCACTACCGAAATTTAACAAAACTCAGTTCAAAAATTTTGGTTAAGGGACTTCCCAAGATCAGAAAAGAAGAAAAAGTTGCCTGTGGTGAATGTCTAAAAGGAAAACAGATTAAGGTCAGACACAAAAAGATAACCACCATAACAACAACGAAACCTTTGGATTTGCTACATATGGATCTAGTTGGACCAACGAAGGTGAAAAACCATGGCAAGAAAAGATACTTTCTGGTTGTGGTAGACGACTACACCAAATTTACTTGGGTAGCATTCCTACGGAAAAAATCAGATGCGTTTGATGAATTTGTGATCTTGGCAAAGCGACTCCAAAATGAAAAAGGGTACGGGATAAATCGAATCAGAAGTGATCATGGTGGAGAATTTGAAAATGAAAGATTCGAAAGATACTGTAATGAGAAAGGAATTCGTCTACCCCAAAAACACCTCAGCAAAATGGAGTCATTGAAAGGAAAAATCATGTATTACAGGAAATGGGGTCTGTTATGCTGAATGGGAAAGATATGGCAAAAATTTTTTGGGCAGAAGCTGTCAATACCGCCTGTTACATCATAAATAGAGTATATCTTAGAGCAGGTCTGAATAAAACTCCATACGAATTATGGTTTGGGAAAGTGCTTAGTGTGAAATATTTTCTTGTCTTTGGAAGCAAATGTTATATTTTGAGAGATAGAGATCACCTAGGAAAATTCCAGTCTAAAAGTGATGATGGAATCTTTCTGGGGTATGCTATGAATAGTCATGCGTATAGAGTATACAATCTAAGAACCCTCACTATTCAGGAGTCAGTCAATGTGGTAATCAATGATCAACCTCATGAGGAAGATACACCTGCAAATGAATTAGAAGATGATGTAGATTCATGCATAATAGAAAAATCTGATAACAAAACTACATCGCCCTGTGAACCTCAACCATCATCTGACACCCCCATCATAAAAGATCACCCTCACGAACAAATTATTGGAGATCCTAACGACGGGGTAAGAACTCGACGACAGATAGAAAATATTTACAGCCAACCAAAGAATATTGTGGAAGCTCTCCAAGATGAACATTGGATAAATGCTATGCAAGAAGAACTTCAACAATTTCAAAGAAATGAGGTATGACAATTGGTTCCCAGACCACTTAATACAAATGTTATTAGAACCAAATGGGTCTTCAAGAATAAGTCAAATGAATCAGGAAATGTGATTAGGAACAAAGCAAGGCTTGTAGCTCAAGGGTACTCACAGATAGAAGGAATTGATTTTGATGAAACATTTGCTCATGTGGCTCGCCTTGAGTCTATCAGAATTCTTCTATCCATTGCATGTGCATTAAAATTTAAACTATTCCAAATGGATGTTAAAAGTGCTTTTCTTAATGGAGAACTTACTGAAGAAGTCTATGTTCAACAACCAAAGGGATTTTCTCATTCCAAGTATCCTCATTACGTATATCATCTGAACAAAGCCCTCTATGGTCTCAAACAAGCACCACGTGCTTAGTATGAACGATTGACAAAATTCCTTTTAGACCATAAATTCTGAAGAGGAAGTGTTAATAAGACTCTGTTTACCTAAAGAACAAAAGACTCATTGCTTATTGCATAAATTTATGTGGACGATATAGTCTTTGGTTCAACATGTGAAGATATCGCTTACAAATTTGCCGACCTCATGAAATCAGAATTTGAAATGAGTATGGTCGGTGAACTAAACTTCTTCTTAAGATTCCAGGTTAAGCAGCTATATGATGGAATCTTTATCTGTCAAACCAAGTATGCAAACGATTTGGTAAAAAGGTTTGGTCTTGAATTTGGACGCTCGTATCACACTCCCATGAGCACCACACTCAAACTCTCTAAAGATACTAATGGCAAGAGTGTGGATCAACATCTCTACCGGAGTATGAAATGTAGTCTACTATATCTCACAGCTAGTCGTCCTGAGATATCTTTCAGTGTTGGAGTATGTGCTCAATATCAAGCAGATCTTAAGGAATCTCATTTAACGGCTGTTAAGAGAATTATCAAATACATAGCAGGGACCTCCTCCTATAGACTATGGTATCCATTTGAGACATCTACCATCATCGCCGGGTACTCAGATGCCGACTGGGCTGGAAACTTGGATGATCAAAAATCAACCAGTGGAGGATGTTTCTATGTTGAAAACTGCCTAGTCTCCTGGCAAAGCAAGAAGCAAAATTCAATATCATTATCTACTGCTGAGGCTGAATACATTGTTGCCGGCAGTTGCTGTGCACAACTCCTTTAGATGAAACAGATGTTGTTGGATTATGGGATTGAACAACCCACGATGAGTCTTTTCTGTGATAACACAAGCGCAATCAACATTTCAAAGAATCCTATTCAACATTCTCGGACTAAACATATTGACATCCATCACCACTTTATCCGAGAACTTGTTGATGACAAGAATCTTACATTAGATTATGTTTCCACAGAAAAGAAACTCGCAGACATCCTCACCAAACCTCTTAATGTAAATAGGTTCATTGACCTACAAAAATCCATTGGGGTTTGCACTCACTAAATCTTGGTGAACATGAGCCGCACTGGTAAATCTTCACAATGGGATATTCATGGTTACATAACAGCCACAAGTCAAAATTTCCTGTATTAACCATGTTAGTTAGGATGCAAAGTTATGACACTCTAGATAACATCTGAACAAAGTCAGATCAATGCCACTGATATCCAACATCGATAAAATTGAAGAAACTTGGAAGTGCACGATGACTATCAATGGTTTCCTCGATTGGTTGGCCTGATAATGCTTTGTTTTGATAAACTTTAACCCACTGCTATCTGTGGCAGCATGTGTATTGATAATTGAATGGCTGAGTATTCTAGATTTTTTTTAGTACTACTGTCTGTGGCAGTATATAGTTGGATACTTTGATTTTCATTTTGGATTATGGATGAATAGAATGCATATCATTAATATTATAACATCCAGGATTTTTTGCCAACCTGGAATTAGACGTCCTTAGGTAATGGGTCGATCCCAATACCTTATTAACTTGTTAGAACTCAATCCCACAGTCTAAAATCGCTTTTTAACCATTTTCCTTCATAAATCTCACCTTTCACTACCTTATCCTTCAAAGGTAACTATGTGCTAAACTAGATTAGCTATAAAATCCACTTGATCCACTTTAAATATGATCTGCAAGACCCAAAACTTGTAGAATCATCGACGCTAGGTTATCCTAAAATCTCGGATCAATCTCATTACCCAGTTGCTCTCGGGAGCACATTGAAACTCCGTATCACATCTGGACTGCACGTCGGAAGTCTGATTAACGCGAAGTTAAACGATTAGGACTGCCTCGCTGGGCTTGACAACCATCTCGGAATCAAATCCAGATAGTGTCCCACGACTATTCGCTTGAGCTCGGAGCGATGAGTGTGAGAAAACCTAGTTTTCTTCAGAAATTAAATGAACTTTAAGTAATCTGAGACTTGGTGTTTGCGGGCCAATATAAGCAATCAGACCGTCGGAATCTGACCTAAATACACCCTCGAATCAGGAAAAATTTCATGTACATGGCAGTGTACTTGAAATCCCCGATCGAGTTTCATTGACCGTTGAACTGAAACTGGTCCGCCACGCGTGATCTGGGAATCTAACTGAAATAAAAACGTAACTTTACGTAGATCCAATGTCTGTGAGCTTAAGTCCGACCTTTGCTCAAGGAAGGCCACCAGAAGTGCTCCGTTGAGACGGAACAATCTCCTTTTGGACATAACTTAAGAATACATTGATCATGAGTCTATTTCAGAGAGTTTTGGGCCTATATAAGGACCTTAAACCCTCACTCTCTCATCCCATACGAATTTGAGAAAAACCTAGGAGAGAGAAGAGAGAAGAGAGAGAGAAAGTGTGAGAGAGGTGGGAGATTCTTCCTACCATTCTACCCTGTCGATCTACAAGCCTAACCACCTCGTTCTAATCGCTTTCCCGGCGATTCTGGCTTCGTTTCTAGGTAAGAAACCCTAACCCTAATCTGTTTTAGGGTTTTGATAATTGTAAGTTATGAAATAACTAACCTAAAGCATGTTATAGGTTGCCACATCACTACAGACAGAAGCTTAGCAATTCTATCGACTCCATTACGATTCTACGGCAAAAGGTGCAGACTTTAGACGTATAGGTTATGGTTTTCAACGCTTTCAATGTCAGATAATGATAGATTCATGATCTGCATGCAATTGCACATGTACAAAGTACTGTCTGTTTTCCATTTCGGTTAAATACGAAGAATATGGAATTTTGTGTATTCTAGGTATTTGTAGAAAATACCGTATTCGTATAAATTTCGCTAATATGATCGCCATGAGTATTTGTCGTGTATATATGCTAGTTATGAATGTATGACCTGTTTGGCGAAAGGATTCGCCCTAATACGCTTTTTGGCCAACATTGTTTATGTAGGCTAATGTGTGTAGTCTAAGTGTTTGTTGAAATGTCTAAATAAATATGGATTTATTATTTATGCCTACCATATGTATTGAATGTAAGAACATGATTGATGTGTATGAGACAACTCTTTGCTATAAGGATTTGTCCTATTCTATATTGAAATCAACATACGTCATGTTTGTTGAAATGGTGTAGTTTAAGTGTTTGATAAAATGCCTGTGTGAGCAATTGTGTGACGAACTAAATTTAATAGATAGGATTCTCAGCTACCTTAGAGGTGTATATGATGTCCTCCATGTTGTTAACCGCTTACTTATGAAATATATGTGTTTGTATTTCCTGTTTATATTGTGCCTTATAACATGCTTTATAACATGCTTATTAACATGCTTGAATTACTTTATTTTTTTCTACTTTACTCTACATGCTTCTGGTTAAGGATTGATTGTGTTTGGGGCTATGATTATAGTCCAGGCAATCGGAAACGAAAATGAATGCGTGACTGAGATTCATTCGTCATGCGAGATGTGTTCGACAAACCCGAGTCGTACTTCGGTTGATGATAGTGGTTGGCCACACGAAGTGCTTTTGTGCTTCATGTCGTTCAACTTGTCGTGTGCTTAAGCTAGCCGAGCTCGTCAAGTAACCCGATCTGTTTAATATATGTTCACCATATTTGGACGCCTCTGCTTGAACCTAGGGTACCAAACTTACCAGTGAAATCCCGTTAACCATGGTACCTCGATCCGCTAAGACTCATGAGCCGGGCATGGTGGTATGGGACACCGTGGTCGAGCTGTCAACCTATGCTGAGGTTTCATAGTATTGCGAGTGCATCAGCCCGAGCCTCCCCGTAGTGTCCATTGAGCAACCAGACTCGTGAGCCAATTATGGTGGTATGGGACACTATATTCGTGCTGTCAGCCTACATTGATAAGGTGATGGGGGAGTGGTGCAACGATTGCATGTAACAGCCCTGGTAGCCCTTTGTAGTGACCTCGAGCATACTCTGAATTTGTGGTGAGGCGACAAGTTTTGCCGCAGTGAATGGAGTATGAACTAGGCCTGTATCAATTTAATGATGAACCGTTAAAAAGGTGATGGGAGAGTGGTGTAACGATTGCGTGTAAGAGCCCTGGTAGCCTTTGCAGCGCCCTAGAACCACACTATCATATGAGATTATCTAGGTTTGACGACCCTAGAATGGATCATATTTGGGAATGATATAAGGGAGGTACCTTAATTTCCCAATTCTACTGTTTGAAATGGACTAATAACAACTCGGTAATCATGCTCATCATCGCACTGCATATGCCTGGAAGATGTGGAGTACTGAGGAATGAATGCATGCCACAGACGTAAGATGGTGTCGCATGAGGGAGTATGTCGGTGAGGGCATGCATCATGACAATATTTCATACTTGCATTAACAAGAGTACTTAGTATTGTTGACTGTACTGCTTTATCATTACTGCTAGGCTGTTTTGATAACATGTTGACCTATGCTTTATTGTTCCACTGAGTTTATCACTCACTCCCACGTTACGGGACGGTGCTTGCAACACCAACCAGACTGTCTTAGCTGCAGGTGATGGCGATACTTATGAAGCAGAGCTGGACTACTACTAGGATGTTGAGGAGTTCTCCTACATGTAACTCTCTGATAGGTCTATGAAGACCTGGCGTTGCATTGACGGGGCTATGGTATTTGGTATAGAAGACATTACACTTCCTCAATTTGGTATATTTTGGAATTGTACTTGTAAATAGTTAACCTGGTAACATTATCACACTCTGGAGACTCACCATAGTTTATATATTTTATATATCTATCACAGTCTTCCGCCTACAAATTAAACTATCTCTGGAGTATGATATGCTGTTTTGGTATAATCCCATTCATATTTCCATGCTCTCATCACAATCATCATTATCTGTGTTACATAAGTGATGCGTTGGAACTCGGGAGCTAAGTTTTGCTCGACCCCCGATTTTCAGGGTGTTATAAATACCATATCTCTGTACTGAGTTCCCCTGGTTTATCAAGTTATGGATTGCATATGATTAAAAACTGTTATACAACTGCTTTATCTTATCTAATCTGCATTCATATCTTCTGAAAATGATGCATGTTTTAAAATGAATTCACCTTTATACATCGATATTTGTTGTTGCTCCCATATGCTTCTCCCACGTAATTCACTCTTCAGTCAATATCACTTGCTATACCTTTGCCAATGACTAACAAAACAAGGGAGAATAGTTCAAAACACCCCAAGCAAAAAACTGTATATCTAATGGTGTTGCAGGTGTTAGGGGGAGCAGCTGCACCAAGAAAGGGGGAGTTTTGAAGTAAGGGGGAGCAGATAATAAGTTATGTACATGGGTTTCCTAGAATTTGTAAAAATTGTGTAAAAGCATGTATACACAATTTAGGATGTGTCTGTCTAGATATATTCCTAGGGTGTTTTAGGTATTTTGTCACGTAATTGACAAAAGGGGAGATTGAAAGTGCACCTGCTAGTGCCTTGGTTTGTCAAGTTACGTAAGCGTTGATTTAGTCGGACTGCAGAGCCTCACAGGAAGAACAATTCAAGCGTCTGCCTCAACTGGATGTGTAGAAAACTCGCCATAGGTAAATCATAGCCTCACATCCTATGTCTTAAAACACCAGGTGATTAAAAACCCTTTAAAACAAGTCAGAAATCATAGGGATTAGGGTGAGAAAACTTGTTTAAAAATAAGAAAATTTCTAAGTTTTTCTCGCCCTGTTGATCTTATCGGAACACCGTCGATATGATCGACCTGCTCTGTCGATGTCCTCGATACCTTAACGATATTATCGATATGAGGACCAAAAATATCCAGCAACTAAATATTCATGTGGACGGATTTATCGATGTATCGATACACATATTGATATCATCGATATAAGCACTAAATACGTCCAGCAACTTCACAACATATCTGGACGAATTATCGATGCATCGATACACATATCGATATTCAAATCTCGAGCCCATCGAAGAATGGTTCAATAAGATCGACAGGTAGATTTTTGGCGCCCCTGTTTTTAAATGAAAATCTCAAAATCCTTCGATATATCGATGCTCTTCCGATATGATTTGAAATCAAATATCGATAGCATCGGAAGTCCATCGATGATATCGAACGTGGGCGAGCATTTCTTACAGCAGATATTTCAAATTATTTTTAACTATGATCGGGGGCCCTTTAATAGAATCGATATTCAAATATCGATGATATCGGCACCAGGTTGATTGCATCGAACAAGGACACAAATCGTCCAGCAAGCTTAAAGACAAATCCGCTGGATTTATCGATGCATCGACTCTGATCTCGATATCATCGACATTTAAATTCCGATGATCTCGACGGTTCCCCCGATCATTTACGAAAACCTGAAATATTCCTAAATCAAGTCTCTCTTATTTTTTATGTGTCGATGGATCGATCTTATCATCGATGGAATCAGAGTTCAAAATCCGATGACATCAACAATAATTTCAATTCATCAACCGATTGGCAAAGAGTTTCAAAAGCGTATAACATTGAGTCCGAGTCATCGGGCAGACCATCGATGCTATCGAGAGTATACGCTCGATGATATCGAACCTGCTCGATGATATCGAACTCTATCATAAATATGACCATTTTATATCCGTTGGAACTTTTTGCCTATATATAGAGGACTTGTCTTTTGTTGCTGTGAGAGAAAGAAGAGAAAGCTTTTGAGTGTTTCAACTTATATCTTATATCTAAAGCCCTTTCTCTCAAGGGAGTTCATCCTCCAATCCACCCTCATCATTAACATTCAATAGAGTGGATTGGGGAATGAACTTCCACATTCAAGGATCCTCTAGCTACTACCTTAATGGCAAATCATTAAGTTGGGATGCCTTGATGCTTTAATGATTGGAACTACTCTATCTTCCTTATAGGAAAATATTTAGAGAGTAGGATTCCATCATAACCTTGACCTAACCCGAAGCCTAGCATTGGTACATCATTTTGTGTTGCGGATCAAGGGAGCTGAAGACTCTTCAACAACAAGGAGGAGATCTTCTTCATTGCGCTGAATGAGACTCATCAACTTATCTATAAGTATCTAAAGTCCAGAGGACACTTGTGATCATTCCTTTCTAGGATTGGGTCTTAAGTGGTTCTTACCCTTTGAAGTCCTCAAGGAGGCCTCAGGGATGCGTTGTGTGGACCCTTGCTCTGTGGAGAGCATAAATATCTGGGTGCATTGTGTAGACCCATGCTCTATGGAGAGCATAAACATCTGGTTAGGAGTGAACCAGTAAAACTCTAGGGTTAGAGGTGAACCGAGTAGAAACCTCTGTGTAAAGGTTGAAGGTGAACCTGATTTAAAACCTTAGGTTTGAGGTGAACCCTGGGAAACCTCCTTAGTGAAATCTAGTACACTCAAGGGTTGAGTGTGGCAGCTAGGAATGGAGTAGACAAGTAGTCAAACCACTATAAAAATGGTTGTGTTTGTGATTGCTCTTCTTATGTGTTTTCATATTCATATCACACCTCACACATATTCATAGTCATGTCCATCATAAATTAAGTTATATATATTACTACTTCTTGAATAGTTTGTGATTGGATCCTCTACCAGGCTTGGAAGCCAGTAGAGTTAATTTTGAGTAATCCTAATTTATACATGTTATTAGG
Source organism: Magnolia changhungtana (assembly GCA_030180095.1). Classification (NCBI taxonomy): domain Eukaryota; kingdom Viridiplantae; phylum Streptophyta; class Magnoliopsida; order Magnoliales; family Magnoliaceae; genus Magnolia; species Magnolia changhungtana. The sequence continues at coordinate 3,904,274 of JASAUF010000525.1, forward strand.
ATTAGTGTAATAGGAATTTTTAATAAATCTTAAATCTTTGAAAAAGTGCTATTCACCCCCCTCTAAGACATATTGGCATATTCCTTCTTCAACTCAAGCGGTCTTCACCGCTATTTCAGTACCATGGTTAAAGTGAGCCTTTACATTGGAGAGGGGTACCTTAGATTCAAGCAGTAGTGTCCATACATGGTAAACACACAATAGGCCAATTGGTTCGTTGGGCAAGTTCGATTGGTACAGGCACATGCTAACTTAATCGACAAGGAACGCATATGTACTCCTCGTGGCCTAACCACTGTCGACAATCGTCGTGTGACCCGGATTCGTCGAGCTTACCCAATGTGGCGAGACTAATTCGGCCACCCGAACGAGGACTGTTACCGATTACCTGTGCTACATTGTAGTCTCAATCTTATTCAGATGTAGCACATAAACACATGATAATCACTTCAGCATTTAACAAACAATTTAAGTGAATTCCTCATTTGAGCATTTCATCAACTATATTGAACACGTTACCAAACACTTGCATTTTATCTATGAATTGCATAGCAACAAATATGATTACATGAGGGAAACTATACACATGCATAAGGTAATTAAGAATCCTATCTTAATACTCTTAATAAATACAAATCATCAACAATTTCTCATTTAGACAATTCATCAAACACTTAGACTACACTTCACCAAATATATAGACTAGGTTACTTACAACGTATATTTTAGCAAATCCTTATACAGAGAGGTCAGCATGCATAGGACAATGATGAATCCTAGATTAGTAGTCATGACAAGCACAAATCATGTTTACATGTTCATTCAAACATTTCAACAAACACATGGGATGCATCTTTTGTTCAACATAGTTCATACATGTATATTATATCGAAAACGGCATATCTAAGACAATATGACAGCTATCAAGTCAGATATAAATCATTAGCTAACATTGAAAGCATTGATAATCATAACCTAAATGTTTATGGTTTGTACCTTTCATCGGAATACTCGATTCGGACTCGGTTCAAACTCTACGTTTCTGAAACGGAACGTCAGGCACCTAAATGACGTAATAAGTTAGCTAGTTTGACAAATAATCAGCCTGGATCTCTATAACAAGATTAGGATTAGGGTCTTCTTACCCAAATCATAGCCAAAATTCGTTGTGTAGCGTAACAGGGAGGTGATTCGGTGTGTGGAGTCGTGGGAGAGAATCACTGCAATGATCACCAAAGATTCTTCTTCTCTCTCTCTCTCTCCCTTAAGATTTTGGAGAAATTCGTATATGAGAGAGGTGGGGTGGTTTAAGGGTTATTTCTAAGCCTAGAAGTGATGAAAATAGACTAAGGACCACTATATACATGGGTTATACCCTTTAGGCAGCTGTTTTTGATAAACAGGGCTCACAGGGAGGCTCACTACTCACTTATGTCATAGGATAAGTTCCCTGACAATGGATCTGTGCCAGGATGTGATTTCGGTGTGACCGGATAAGCTGATCGATCGTGGAGGACCCGTGTCAGATCAATGGTCATACTAGCTCGATTGGGGCCACAATTATACAGATATGTGCAAGGAAATTTCCTTTTTTCATGGGTGAAGTTTGGTCAAAAACTGACGGTCCAAAATCCTCAATTTCGCGTGTGAGCGAATGGCCCAATTCACTTAAGTTCCATTATATTTTCTAAAGATATTCACATTTCTCATGCACTTCACTTAAGGCTCAAGTTGTGTATTTCTGGACACCATCTGGGCTTGATTCCCACGATAGTTGTCAAACCCAGTGGGACGAACATAAACCTATAATTTCATAGTCATCGGACTCTCAATGTGCGGTCTAGGTCCGATACGGGGTTTCAATGTACTCTTGAGAGCGACAGGCTCTTGGGATTTTTCCTAGGTCTTTAAGTGACATTGAGTCAGTGAGATTAATGGTTTTAGGCCTTCTCATTTGTGGAAATGGTGGCCCATGCTTAATTATTTAGTTTAGTACTTACCTAATTTCCGCCTAAATTACGACAGGATACGATCCTTAGGTAGTTCTACCTGAGGTGGTACTCGGGTCCTTGTACGGATTTTTCTTAGACGTTACATATATACCCTAGAAAGACCTTAGGTTTAGGTGCTTTTAAAAACTATTTAATTTGGATTTTTATACTTGTGATTGCTTGTAATTCGACCAGCCTAAGGTTTAATTCGACTAGTCTACGTTTTTCTCTGCCATTCTTAGTATAAACCGAAGCAAAACTGAAAATTTGTTCCATATTCGACTAGTCGAGTGGAGTGTTCTACTAGTCGAAGGAGGACCTTCTGTTGAGGGTCAAATATTGCATATCAGACCCCAGTTATTTCCTGGATTTATGATCATGATAGTGCTTAACGCCCTGAAATAACCATGTTTGTGATGCAAGGTGTGTTTAGGAGCTTGGACCAAAACAGGGTACTAAAAGCATGGAATTAACGATCTAATGACACCAAGGCAAGGGACAGACTCTAGAGGACCAAGATCGATGCCCAAGATCCAAGAAAATCGAGAAACTGAAGCTCAAGTGGCCTGAAAGTCAGCAAGAATGCAAGATCACAGGGTTTCCACCATCAGTTCGGTTCGAAACTTCATATATGGCCAAGGGACCACAAATTAACCGTACACGTTGAATTTTAGCTCTCAGATTCTTGTGGAAGAGGCCCAATAGCCAGATCAGCACACAAACCTTTAGAATGAGGCCCACCTGATCTTTGGATATGCTTAAATTTTAGTCTCAATCCTTAAAATGAGATGGAAGAACGGATGGACGGAGCGGATTTTTCGTGAACATCACAGTGGACCCCATGTGCGACGTGCGTGTACATAGCACGTTCGCAGGCGAGCTGCACCGGACTGGGACTCCCAGTCAAAGTCGGCTAACCCGACTTCTTTTGCACCGGTAACAGCGGATGCTGGTGCATCCGCTGATCTCTTTCAGTGGGGCCCACCCATCAATCGGACCACTGATCCGGACCGTCCATCGGACTCCAACGGCCCAGCTAATGCATGCCTAGGTGTCAAAATTCGAAGAAGTAGCGATGATCGGTTTTCAACCATTCAAACGTCAGGTAGACGGCAGTTTAAAAAACTCAGTAGGCCAGACCAAATCCAGTAAAAAACCATCCGTTTCCAGCTGGTTTGTTGACACCGATCCAATAGACGGAGTGGATATTTCCACTAATCAAAGAATGTGGACCCCACAGCGTCCAGCGCAGCTCGCGATGCGTAAGCTACGAAATCCAGGAAATCCAGATTTTCCGTCCGTTTGTGGCCCACCTTCTTCAATCCATTTGATGATCCAGACCGTCCAAGCTTCAGAACAGGGGATTTCTACCCTTCTTAGGTGGTCGGATTGACCGGATTGGACTAGCCTACGACCCAGATTCATTTCAAACACAACCAGTTTCTGCATTTTCTTGCTCAGAAACAGAGGTTCGCGAATCGATTCCGCTGCGAACTGGGATGCGTAAAGAGAGTCGGTTCTCCACCGAGTGTCTCCATGGACAATCCCCTGTTACAAAAGGAAGAGAAGAAAGAGAGAGAAGGAAGCTACGGCTGGAATTTGGAGGCAGACATGGGCAGAGGCAGAGAGAGAGAGAGTAATTTTATTTATTTTTTATTATTTCTTATTAAGTATTTTCTTTTAAAATGTCTAGCTCCATCATGTTGGGCTAAACCTCTTAGCTAGGGCTAAGAGGTGAAGCTTGTAGCGTGATGGGATGACTCTTTGCTTATGCCTTTGTTTAGACTGGACTAATGTTGATTTGGGTTTAATTAAGGGAATGTTTTTAGTTTTTAATGGTCTGTTGTAACTAAAATTACAATGGGTCTACGATGGCTTTAAGCATGTTCCTTTTCTTTTTATGATTATGACGTCAGGAAGCCCTGTTGTTCACCATCGTCTCCTGGGCATGGTCGGATGACGGTACCCTTCTTAACCTTCATATCATGTTGATTGGTTGGTAATTAGTTTAATTCTGTTGTTTACTTTGTCTCCTGGGCATAGTTTGGTGATGGAATCCATTCTAATTCTTCCACCTTTCATCTCTTGAAAACTATATCAAGGGAAGTTCAGTTGATTTACATGGTTACACCCTTCAACTGGATGAAGATGGACTCTAAGTCCAGTTGAGTTTTTGATACAGGCAGAAGATCTCCCTGATCTCTACAAGTGGATCCTCTGAATTCCTAGTTTCCTTTTCCTGAATTCTTTAAGTTTTAGATAATTATTTCACCATCATTCACTCAATTACATTTGATTTAGATTTCATCTTACTCTAGTTCTAGTTCTACTTAATTTCAGATAACGTACAGGTTTCAGTCCCTTGGGATTCGACCTCGGTCTTACCGAGTTTATTACTACATCACAACCCTGCACTTGGGGAGTGAACACCTTCTACCAGCCCAAGGTTTTTCGACTCGAAGATTTTGGCATCTTCGACCAGTCGAAGATTGGATAATCTAATCCTGCTCAAATTTGAAAATCCATTGGAATAAGGGGAGAGGGGGGGGGGGTGAATACGACAATGTCAAATATTTCGATATAATGTGGAATAAAAGAATCAATGTAATACAATTTTGCAAAGTATTGAATTCTTGATATCAAATAATTTGTAGGACAACATTACACCAAAAAGATTTAGGTAGGACAACCTTATGTCACAACGTCTTTGAAATCAAAATATCAAAGTAATTGCAATGAATAAGAAAAGCACAATAGCACAAATAATAGAATCCAATTACCACAATGCACAAAAGAATTATAGTGGTTTGGTGCCTCATTGCAACCTACTCCACTCTCAAAATTACTACCCTCGCAATTTTGGTTTTCACTATTTCCAGGTTTTCCAGGGTCACCGTAACAACCTTATACAGTTATTGCGATTTTCATGGGCTATCACAATCAAACCCACTTTAAGATTTTATGAGGTCACCACAAACAAACTCGCTAAGATTTTCGGGCTATCTCAGAAAAATCCAAACTAAAATAAAATAAAAGGCAGTACTTATCTTTAATTTGAAGAGTTGAAGTCGTAGCTGTAGCTTGAATGCAGTGATCTTCTTCTTGGGATATTGATGAAGTCGTTGTATGAGTTCAACCCAAAAAGATACAAAGGAATTTAATAGATTTTCAATGAAATGAATGAAACCCTATTGTTGCAGATTCAATCCTCCATTTTCTCAAAGTAGAGTATAGATTACTCTATCAAAATCAGTTTAATCTAACTTTGAGAAGGAAAATAAAATAAGATAATAATAAAATATGAATTACAACACAAATAACTTAAGGAGGCTTGAAGGATCTCTCTTTATAACACAATATATGACTATTAATTTTCATGGTTTAAAGAGTTAGAGAAAGCCTCTATTTATAGCTAAGGATCTATATAGTTCGGCTTGTCTAAGATTCAGTTTGGTTGACCAAACTTCAAAGATTATGTTCCAATCAGAATATGAAAATCACGGGATAAAATCTTTTAAATCTTCGGCTGGCCTAAGCTCATGTTCGGCTGGCTGAAAAGGAGCTTCGGCTGGCCTAACTAGTCCAAGATCCGATTTTGTTCCATTGTTGGAAACTTGACCGAAACCACTTTGTGTTAGCCGAACCCCAGGTTGGGCTGGCCGAGCCTACCACAAAAAGATCTTTTCAGATCTGGCTTTTTGACCGAATGTTGTAAGGTTGGCCCAATAGGTTAGTGTCACGCCCCAAACCCGAAAATCAGATTTATAGGAATACCGATCGTCGAATCCGACACCGACAACCTCCATAGTACCCCATTCTCGGATCCCAGCACCCATATGCCAGGTTTTGATCCTAGGATCCTACAAGGAGGATTTTCGACATGAATTTGTCCCATAAGAAGCATAACCACAAGTACATCCAAATCATAAGAACAACATCATCACCACATATCCACTAATATAATCATTTGAGTACAATACTGAAAAGGAAATACATGCATATAATAAAATCTCCAGAAGCTCTGCCGCACACTCCTGGCCCAGCTCGATTGTGTTCTATCGTCATCTGCACGCATCTATCGTGCATAAGCTTATAGAAAGCTTAGAGGGTGGTGTAAGTGTATGCACAAGATAAGTGCCAAGTATTCAACACAATACCTTAATCATACAATATCGGAATTACTGGTATGAATAATATAATATCAGAGTAATCGAAAATATTGCAAGTCCATAAAATATCATCAACCTTATCTAGGATATGCGATGAAAAGACATAGCAAGCTAATGTCATATACTGAGAAAGTAATATAAATCGGCTATGTAATGCGGAAACATAATGAACCAGATATTAGATATCGAGGATGCAATACAATATGCAATTCGGAAGAGTTACTAATATCATCAGCCTTATCTAGGTCATATAAATGCAAAAATATAGTAACCCAAAATATCATATACAGCGGAAGCAATGCAATATGCGGTGCGAATGAAATGACCAAGTTAGAGTGAAGTCGGGATGATAGTACGTAGTATCATAAGCTATGGGGTCCATCACAAGGGACTTTTATCCAAACCAGTCTCATACCTAAATTTGGATAGATAGACTGAATGTAGTAAACTCCTAGTCTCAGGTTAGTCGTGCGCCCAACCGAAATCCTAGCCATATGAAGGTACACAATAATTAGTTACGCACCACCAACCCGAGTGGATAGTGAATGAAACGAATGCATGAGTATGCAATTCTTACTCAATAAGTCCATTTATCAATATAGTTCCTTTCTGGGATCATCACCGGGGTCTAGTACACTCTACATGCAACCGTCGCCCACTGACGCGTGACCATGTAAGTGGAAGAGACCTTACCATCCCCCTGGCCAGTAGTCAGTCAATATCTACCCCGGCAAGTCGATAGCGGACCCATTTACGAGCTGGTCAAACTCAGCCTAGCTATGCCCCCTACCCTCGGGCGGGTAAGGCCATACCCCCTCCCAACCGACCACGGCACAGTGGGAGACGCAGCCTCCTGGTATTTGGCACTCGGACGCTCATGTATCCACTCGATCTCGACGTTGGGGCATCTCCTGGCCCGAAGGTTTAGGGATTTTCACCCAGGGCCATCTATGGTAGCCCGATGCTAATAACATATTTCCAAGGTCCCATCTGGCCATCCACGATATGCCTGTGGAGGCTACGACCTTGATGTCGCTAGGGTGTACAGTAATCACATTACACAATGCAATTTGCATGAGTCATACAATCCAGTCATGCATCAATCTTGCACATGTCGTGTGCTCATGTGAGATAACCTTCGCCTATCAGGGAGTCTCATAATAACCTGCCCAATGACATATGCAATGGTCAACCACATCTCATAACAAACATGCAAATGATGCGTATGAGCATGTATCATGATGCTATGCTGTCACATACTCATAATCGTTATCAATAACTAGCATCAACAATCGGCCTTGACAATGTGGACATTTAACCAACATTGCCCCCAAGGAATTGCCCACATAAAGCCTAACATACAGTGTACCCATGGCCTCACAAAAATACCTAATATATAACACCATGGGCCTCACTCAAGAGCTTAATACACATCAAGATGGGCCTCTCACATGGGCCTAATATACAGCACAATACATCACAATGGACTGCATTGCCTGGCCCTCAAATGCATCACAATAGGCCTCATCACATAGACCTCGTATTCATCACATTAGGCCTTAAACATGGGCTGAATACACATCACAATGGGTCTTAAATACAGGCCGCATATACATCACATGGGCCGCATATACCTCACACAGGCCGAATACACGTCACGATGGGCCTCAACTACAGGTCACATATAAATCATATAGGTCTCGACAATTGGCCTCAGTAATCAGAATCGGTAATCGACCACGACAATCGAAATCGATCGATAATCGGCCTCGATAATCGGAATTGGCAATCGGTCACGATAATCGGCCTCGATCGCTAATCGGTCAATCGGCCATGACAATCAGAATCGACAATCAGCCACAACAATCGGAATTAGTAATCGATCACGATAATCGGCCTCGATCGCTAATCGGTCAATCGGCTATAACAATCAGAATCAACAATCGACCACGACAATCGGAATCGATCTCGATAATCGGAATCAGTAATCGGTCACGATAATCGGCCTCGATCGCTAATCGGCAATCGGCCACGACAATTAGAATTGACCATGATATTCGGAATCGATCGATAATCGGCCTCGAAATCAGCCACGTTAATCAAAATCGGTAATCGGTTACAATAATCGGCCTCGATCGCTAATCGGCAATCGGCCATGACAATCAGAATCGGCCTATACAATCGACCTGGACAAATCGGAATCGGCCTCGATGCTTGGCCTCGACAATCTAAATCGACCTCGACAAATTGGAATCGGCCTATACAATCGGCCTCGACAAATCGGAATCGGCAATCGGTCACGATAATCGAAATCAATCGATAATCGGCCTCAATGATCGAAATCGGCAACCGACATTAATGAGAGTGGCCTAACAAGGCCTAAGGGAAGGTCACAATGTTGACATTTAACCATCATTGCCCATCAATGTCGACATTTAACCAACATTTCTCCCAAGGAGTGGCCTACATAGGGTTGAGCATACAGTGGGCCCACGGCCTCATACAAGGGTCTAATATACATCACAATGGGCTGAATCCATGGGCCTAATATACATCACCATAGGCCATGACCCATGGTCTTCAAATACATCAAAATGGGCTACAACACATGAGCCTCAATATACATCAAGTGGACCAAATTAATGGGTCTCATATACACAACAGGTGGGCCTTGCACATGGGCCTCATATACACAACATGCGGGCCCTACACATGGGTCTCATACACATCAAATGGGCCACATACCTGGGCCTTGAATACATTAAGTGGGCCACACATCATGGGCCTAATACATATCACAATGGGCCTTGCCCTTAGGCCACAAATACATCACAATGGGCCTTGCCCATAGGCCTCGAATACATCACAATAGGCCTCATTCATGGGCCTCGAGTACATCCCAATGGGCCACAACCCATGGGCTTCAAATGCACAATCGGTGAGCCCTACACATGAGCCTTATACACATTAAGTGGGCTACATCAATGGGTCGCACTAATGGGCCTCAGACACATCAAGTGGGCTACCTTAATGGGCCGCACTAATGGGCCTCATACACATTAAGTGGGCTACCTCAATGAGCTGCACTAATGGGCCTCATACACATCAACTGAGATACCTCAATGGGTCGCACTAATGGGCCTCATACACATCAAGTGGGATACCTCAATGGGTTGTATCCACGGGCCACATCACATGCTAAAAATAAATCATATCGAAAGATCATCTAGACCGCACTCCAAATAGCAGCGGAGATGATGATTGGAAGATCATCTGAACCATACCACAAATAGTAGCGGTGATAATGACCTCCACCGTTAAAATCTTATAGGGCCCACTACAGAACACCGTGGGAGTAGCCACACCCACCATTGAACATTTATAGGACTCACCGTGATGCATTTTTTTTTTTTGAGATCCAACTATTCATAAGTTAACATAGAGATAGATGAAGTGAAAACAAAAATATCAACTTGATTAGAAATTGTCGTGGCCCTTAAGAAGTGTTGAACGGTGGATATCACTGTCCCCATAAATTTTCAATGGTGGGGTCCGCTTGAACTTTAGATTTGACTTGTTGTTTTGCCCATGCCGTAAAATGATATTTAAAATTGGTTGGACAGTATGGATACAACACATGCATCATGGTGGGTCCCACCATCTAAGGCCTGGATGATGTGGATGGACATACATCATGGTGGAGTCAGGCAGTGTCTTTCTTTGCATGTGTAACAAGAATTGCGGTGGCATGGGTGCTGCCCACCATCAAAATAGATGGACAGTGGGGAATAAACACATGCTGTGGACCCCACGACTGCATCAACAAGGATAAAACACATATTTCATGTGTGGGCCCACAGATGGGCAGTGTGGATCAAACCCACACGTGTTGTGTGGTCCATGTAGATGGACGGTGTGGATCAATCCCACACAGCATAGATGCGATACAACAGCTATATAGTTAGTATGCAGTAGACCATCCAATCCGTTCATCAGAGGTGGGCTCCACGTGGGGCCCACCAGATATACATAACATGTATATAATACATGTATTATATGAGATCCAGTCCAACGTCCAGCGTCCGGACACTGGACGTTTGGATGGATAGTGTGGAATTAAATCACATACATCATGGCTCGCCCATGATCTGGATGACCAGGATGGGGTGGACCTGAATGTACAATACATCACGATGGACCCCATGCCAGGGATTGTGCGGCGTGGGCTCAAAGCACATACATCATGTTGGGTACCACAGCAGCACCATCTAAATGATGGTGTGGATATCAAATAAATACATCAAGGTGGGGTCCCATCCCGCACGTGCTACACGTGTGGTGTGGGTCCCATGGCTACCAAATGGCATGGTTAAAGATAGATGGACGATGTGAACACAAACATTCATCAAGTGGGCTCCACATCCCATTTGGACGGATGGCCTGGATGCGAGGTCACATATTAGGTAGGCCCACACGTGTGGGACCCACCAGTTCTCAAAAAAACTGATATTTGTGCTTTCCTTTCACGCAGTCCAGCAGCCCCAGCTGCTGGACGGTCCAGTACTGGACACAATACGTCCATCAAAGTGGGTCCACATACATGTGGCCTACATCCATTCAGGTGGGCCCATATAGCTTTGTACGGTGGAGATCAAGTGGGCCACACCCACCACAAAGGAGAGAGAGATATAGAGAAAGATAAGGAGAGATCGGAGTAGTGGAGAGACCCCGTGACTATGGGCCCCTCTTACATCATAACACATACATCAAGATGGGTCCCACCATATGTGGGCCCTCAAATCACAAAATAGAATCACCCACTTATTGCACTCCTCCTTGATTCCTTCTTCCGCCAACACAATCTAGAGCTCCAAGGAAATGATTGTGATGGTTGAGATGGACTTTGGATGGTGGAGATGGAAAGTAGGAAGGTGGGCCACACATGGCTTCTCTCATGGAGGTTAGGATGTTGGAGTTGCTCACATGGAGCTTGGGAGAGAAATGAGAGAGAGATGAGAGAGAGAGAGAGGTGATGTGAGTGATGGAGTGATGGGGAGAGGGATGGTGAGAGATGGGTGATGGGTGATGGATGTGTACTTGGTTGTAAGAGAGAGTTGACTTTAGGTAAGGTTTCATTAAGAGGGATAGGTTGGGATGCTTTTACTTAATTGATGGATTAATGTGACATGTCGTACAGATTTCCTCAATTTTTGTAATACGTGGTGTTTTTCTCAAACCGAACGCGGGTCCACATCTCCTGGCGTGAGTATCGCCTCGGCACGTGAGATGCGGCGTCAGAACCGCGGTGATGGTGCGGTCGCAAGGGTGTAAGTTTCGAGTTGAGCTGACTCTGATATATGGAACACAATTCAGGATCACGCACAAATGCTGATAATAGATCGCGGGTCGTCGGAATTTGACCGGGAGAACTGCGAAGGTGTAAGGAACTATACGGGCTTTACAGTTAGGCTAGCCGAACCGGACTTTGGGCTGACCTAACTTAAGTGTATTTAACATAAAATATGATCCTAAATATGCATGAGTGAAATACACTTAACATATGACTAAACTAGGTTTATACCACCATAGGTTAATCATACGAAGTGTTCTAAACCTCGATTCATGAAAGTCTTGCTTTGAAATATTGAGCCTTCTTTCCAAATGTTTGATCAAGTTGATAGCTTGTCTTCAGTTGAGCTTGTGATAACTAGACTACGAATTTGACAAACTAAAATATGCTTTAAGTATAAGAACTTATAATATTCGTGAAATAAGATTGTCCTGCCTAAACTTTTTTAGGTGAAGGTTGTCCTACGAATCAATTGAAATCAACGTTTCAATACTTAGACAATTGAGATCTTTGATTTATTTATTATTGAGCACTTTATTCGATTATTTGGCATAGTCCTATTCACCCCCCCCCCTCTCCTAGGACTTCTTAAGTTCCCCTTTTCAAGTGGCATCAGAGCGGGTTGCTCTATTTTTTGGATTAACCTCATTGAGTTAAGATCCAGAGCTTTATTATGTCAAATTTTGATAGTTTATCTATTACCAGGCCACCTCCTTTTGATGGCTCTAATTATTCATACTGGAAAATCAGAATGAGGATTTTTTTAAAAAAATCCTTAGATGAAAGTGTGTGGCAAGCCACTGCGACTAAATGGAAACCTCCTATGACTGAAGTATAACTCGAGGATGGATCCAAATTTATGAGAGAAACCGCATTCTATTTATGAACTGCAGGTCGGAAAAGTGAAAGCAATGCTAATGCTAATGCCTTAAATGCCATAACTTGTGCTCTATCGCTTGATGAATTCAAAAGAATTATTTCATGCGATATAGCTAAGCAAGCTTGGGACATTCTCGAAATGACACATGAAGGAACTCCTATTGTCAAGAAATCAAAAGTTCAAATCCTCACAAGCAGATTTGAGGAAATTCATATGGAAGAAAATGAAACTTTCATGGACTTCTATACGAAACTGAATAACATGGTAAATTTCATGTGGGGTTTAGGAGATGGAATCCCAAAAAGCAAGGTTTGCACAAAAATACTGCAATCTCTTCCTGACAGATTCAATTCTAAGGTTATTGCTATTCAAGAATTAAGGGATACTGATCTTATGAAGGTTGAGGAGTTAGTCGGTTCTCTTTAAACATATGAATTGAATATCAAGGCTTCTAAATCTGTTTCAAAAGAAATTAATACTAATTCTAATTTTGAAGAAAATGAAGATGATATGGTAATGTTAACTAAGAAATTTTATAGAATTTTCAAAAACAAGAAAAGAACAAATTTTCAAAAACCAACTGATAAAAGAAAAAGAAAATCTAATTCTTGGAAATCTAAAACAAAGGACAGTCAATTTTTCAACTGTCATGACTATGGGCGCTTGGCTAATAAATGTCATAAAAAGGATAAGTAAAAAAGAAATGGCATGATAACTACTTGGGATGAATCATCTGATTATGAAAGTACTTCTAAGCCTGATGAATCAAACCAAGAAAATGCAAATACAAATGATATGAAAGCTCTTATGACTACAACCAGAGTCACTTCCTCAGATAGCTGTAATGTATCTGACTATAAAAATCTCAAAAGTGATCCTGAAAATGAAAATAAAGACGAACTTCAAGATGCCTACAATGCCCTATACAGAGAGAGTTGTAAAATCACTGTCAAGTAGAAAATTCAAAAGGAAAAATATGCTAAACTAAAAGAAGAACTTGAAAAAGCAGTTTTAAAAAAAATCTCATTTTTTTGATTGTTTTGAAAAAATAAATTAGATTAAAGTTTTAAATCTTCTGAATTGCAAAAACTCAAAATAGAAAATGAGAAACCAAAACTTGAAGTTTCTTCCCTTCTGAGTTCAAAAGACACTTGGAAATATGGCCTTAGAGACCAAAAGCTTGAAAATTTGTTAACTTCATCAAGATGATGTGGTGACAAGTCTGGTTTGAGTTATATTAAAGATAATTCTTTGAAATCCAAGGATTCTGCTCCTATTTTTTGTAAGAGGAGAATCCTCAAAATTTAAAGGTAAGACTTTAAGAGATTTCAATCGTAATGATTTCAAAAACTTAAAACCCTTTCAATTTCCTAAAATCAATAATAATGCTATCAACTATAAACATCAAAGAAATAATAAATCACCCTTAACTGAAAAGATTGTGGACTTGCTTAAAGTGCTTTTGAAATCCAACTCTGATGAAATTAGATTTAATAGAAAAAGGAAAAATCCTAACTCCCAAATGCAGCAAAAATCAAGAGATACTCTTAAACCTAGAACCGTAATGAAATGGGTTCCAAAGGTTACGTGTCTTGTTACCCACACAGCTTTCAAAGCTATTAACCACTCAAGATGGTACCTAGATAGTGGATGTTCTAGACACATGACAGGTGATAAGGCGATATTCACCAAAATCAAAGGAGTAAATGGCGGCTCAGTCACCTTCAAAGATGGAAGCAACTGCAAAATAATAGGACAAGGTAATGTACAACTTTCTAACCTACCTCTTTTTGAAAATGTGTTTTATGTTTAAGGATTAAAACATAACCTTTTGAGCATATCTCAAATTTATAATAATAAACACAGTGTGAAATTTTCTGATCACGGATGTGGGCTTAGGAATAAGAAGGGTAGTGTAATATTAAATGGTCGCAGGACATCTGAGAATTGCTATATAATTGATAACTCTTACTTTTCAAACCATTCATGTTACATGGTCCAAATAGACCAGACTGAACTATGGCATAAACGTCTTGGACATGTGAACTATAGAGATCTATATAAATTGAGCAAAAGAGATTACTTACGTGGGTTACCCAAGTTGAAAAAGATAGAAAAAGTCGGTGGCACATGTTAAATTGGCAAACAGATCAGGAGTAATCACAAGAAATGAAGTCCTAAACCATGGTCAAACCTCTAAAACTACTCCATATGGATTTAGTAGGATCAACTAGAACAGTGAGTAGAGGTGAAAAAAAGTATTTTCTGGTCATCGTTGATGATTATACCAGATATATATGGGTAGCCTTTTTAAGAGAGAAATCAGATACTTTTGATGAAGTCAGAAAACTTTTAAAACGTATCTAGATTGAAAAAGAGATATCTGTGATTAAAATTAGAAGTGATCATGGTACCGAATTTGAGAATAGCAATTTTGAGAAGTACTGTAATGATCATGGTATATTGTATGAATTCTCTGCTCCTAAAACACCTCAACAAAATAGAATTGTTGAAAGAAAAAACAGAATTCTATAAGAAATGGCTAGTGTAATGCTAAATAGCACGAATCTACTAAAAAATTTATGGGCTGAAGCTGTTAGTACTGCATGCTATATCATAAATCTTGTTTACATTATAAAAGCTAAAAATAAAACAGCTTATAAATTGTCGTTTAATAAAAAGCCCACAGTTAAATATTTTTAAACTTTTGGAAGCAAATGTTTTATTTTACGCAACTGAAAAAATTTAAGAAAATTCGAAGCTAAGATCGATAAGGAAATATTTTAGGTTATGCTCTAAACAGTCGGGCATACTGAGTTCTTAACAAAAGAACTAGAGTGATTCAGGAATCTATACATGTAGTGATTAATGATCAACTAATCACACCCACTCCAAGTCAAGATGATGATGAAGTCAATGTAATTGATATACCTGACTCTTCATCTAAATCAGTTAATACTGAAATAAGATTAGTCAAAGACCATCCGACTAATCAAATACTTGGTAACCCTCGTACTAGTGTTCAGACAAGAAGACAATTAGAAAATATTTGTAATTATGTTTGCCTCAGTTCCTAAATTGAACCGGTCAATGTAAATGAAACACTTACTAATGAAAGTTGGATAATTGTCATACAAGAAGAATTAAATCAATTTGTTAGAAATGATATATGATACTTGGTTTTCAGACCTACTAACAAATATGTAATTGGAACCAAATGAATTTTTAAGAATAAAACTGATGAAATGAGTAATATTATCATAAATAAGGCTCGACTGGTTGTATAAGAGTACACTCAAATAGAATGTATTGATTACGATAAAATCTTTGCACCAGTTGTACGTCTTGAATCCATAAGATTATTTATTTCGATTGCATGTCATAAGAAATTTAAAATTTATCAAATGAATATCAAAAATGTGTTTCTAAATGGTGACTTGCATGAGGAAGTATATGTTGAACAACCTAAGGGTTTTGAAGACCCCAAACTTCCAAATCATGTATACCGTCTTAAAAGACACTTTATAATTTGAAACAAGTTCCCAGGGCATGGTATAAAAAATTAACCAAATTTTTACTTAGTCACAACTTTCTTATGAGCAGTGTTGATAAAAATTTATTCGTTAAGAAATATAATGATCATATATTGATAATTCAGATCTATGTTCACGATATTATTTATGGATTTACATGAACTAACCTATCTATTAAGTTTGCAAATCTAATGAAATCTAAGTTTAAAATAAGTATGGTTGACGAATTAAACTATTTTCTTGGATTACAAGTTAAACAACTTGAAGATGGATGTTCATTTCACAAACTAAATATATCTTGAATCTTGTAAAAAGATTTGGGTTTGAGAATGGAAAAAAGTTTGATACTCCAATGAATACAACTCGTAAACTCTCAAAGGATGAATCAGGTAAAAGTTTAGACTCTCATTTTATATCAAAGTATGATTGGTAGTTTTCTATACTTAACTGCTAGTAAACCAGATATTGCTTTTAGTGTTGGAATATGCGCTAGATATCAATGTAATCCTAAGGAATTATATCTAATTATTGTTAAACGGATAATTAAATATGTCGCAAATTCTGCTAATTTAGGACTTTAGTATTCACATGATACTTCTATATAAATTGCTGGATATATTAATGCAGACTGGGCAGGAAATATTGACGATTCAAAATCTACCAGTGGTGGATGTTTCTACGTAGGGAACTGTTTAGTTTCCTAGCTCAGTGAGAAACAAAATTCAGTATCTCTCTCGACAGCTGAAGCCGCATACATTGTAGTTAGTAATGCTTGCACTCAACTTATTTGGATGAAAAGAATGTTAGCTGATTATGGTATTACGCAAGATACAATGACATTATACTACGATAATTCGAGCGCAATTAATATTTCAAAAAATTTAATTCAATATTCTCATATAAAACATATCGATATTCGATATCATTATATTTGAGAATTAGTTGAAGACAAGAGTATCGTGCTTGAATACATTCAAACTAAGAAGCAACTTGTAGACATACTGACTAAACTGCTCGACAAAAATAGATTTTTCAACTTAAAGCATAATATTAGTTTGTGTATTGTTAATTAATTAATTATCTTGTTTATGCATTTCTTTTTGTTGTTTTGTATTTATTAAATGCATAACTTGGTAGTAAAATAATAATAATAATAAGTCAAAAATCAGATTTTGGTGCATCTTTGACTAGTCGGAGTACACACTCAACCAACCAAACCTTCGACCAGTCAAGTACATCCTCGACCGGCCGAGGACCACGCGATTTCACTCTAAAAAGGGGAAAACCACTTTTTCATTCATTTTTCATCATCTTCCTCGACTAGTCGATGCCTTAATCGACTTATCACCCAGTCTTAGTTGTAAGTGTTTTTTAAAAAAAAAAAAAAAAAATTCTTCAAGTATTAGGTATATCTTTGTTAGTTAATCTCATTTTTGGGTTGTATTTTTTAGTTCAAACCCTTTTTGTAGTGGGTTTTACTCTAAATATGATCTAGTTTCAATCCACTCATTCTTTTTTATTTATTTCTTGTGCTAATCTTAATGGAGCATCGTTTAAAAAGAATGACAACATGCAAGAGTCGTGGTAGCGCTTCTTCTAGATTAACTCCATTAAGTGTGAGAATCCTACGGATCACCAAAGAAGATTCTGAGCACGTCAAAGATTTTCGCACAAGAGATATAATCATAGAGAAATCAGTTAATATTGATCACATTGCTCCATTTGGTCTTATTCCAATTCTTACTGAAATTGGTTGGGAACGCATCTTTGGTTGGGGCGGAATAACTTACTGTTCCATTACGCAAGAAATGTACACTTGCATTTGTGATGTGTCCCTTGAAGATCTCACGTTCACGATTAAATTTGTTGAAGGGACCTTCATAGTTAATCGCTATACTATTTCGGCATTGACTCAGATTATTGTTGCGGAAGATGCAACTCCCATTGCCAATCTAACTGATAAAATGACTAATATTGAGTGGCAAGTGATTACATGTAAATTATGTCACTTCAATGACGAATGAAAGTCAGGTAATGCCCTTCCTACTAACCAAATGCTCCCAAAATATTGATTTCTTCATAGGATTTTTACATCCAACGTGTATCCTAGATCAGAGAATAAGTCTGAACTGACTCCCTTTATGACTCGAGTTCTTCATTTTATCGTGTCTGGATTCAAGTTTGTCTTCCTTCATTAATCTGTTACATCATTATTCAGTTTCATTTACATCATAGTCATGGATCGATTCCGTTTTCTTACCTCATGACTTGCATCGCTTTGCATTGTAATGTCATCATTCCTTCGACTGAGTCACTGGAATCGAAATTACCATTTAATAATACTAACTTGAATAAGATGAACCTGAAACCTCTTCCTGGCCAAAGTGAAGAAGAGGAGGAAGTGTATAAACCTGAAGACACTTCTATGGATGATATTTTTGCTGAACTGGATGAATCTAATGATCCAGAAGATCCCGATTATCAGCCTTCTCAGGTAGATGATCGTTTCAAATCTTTGAAGGAGAAGCTCGATGCATTGCAGGTCTCACAGGGCAACTCGGTTCAAACCCAAAAATCTACAATGAAGTACATGAAGAAGTACTTCCATCGCATCAGCGCGAGTTCGAATCAACTTGACCCGTCTATGCCTGCTCCTTCATCATCTGGATCTGATTGAGATCATTTCTTTTTATCAGAACTTATGTTTTTGGAGATGTAAACTTAATCTTTATTTTTGTGATTGGATGATTTCTTTCGACTCTCTCTAACTCTTTCATGTTATTTTCCTAACATTTACAATTTCATATGCTGATTTCTATTATCTCCTTGCTAGATACTTCTTCTTCATATGCCTATTTCTTCTTCTATTAAGTTCATTTACTACTTAATTCATTACCTATCTAATCTACTTGATAGTTATTTGATTCTTCCTTTGTCAAACTGTGACCAAAAGGGGGAGAGTTAGTTTGTTGAAGAATGTATGATTAAGAATTTATGTTATTTGTATTTGAAGAATGTATGAAGTTGCTTAGAAAATGCATGAATGCATAGAAGTTGCTTGGAGAATAAGAATGCATGAATGCATAGGAATTATATTTTCGCATGCATATCATGTTCAATTGGAATGATATATATGCTATGGAATGTTGGAATATTTTATGTGATAATACAGGGAAGTAATAATTGAGGGGGAGAAGTAACATTTTGAAATCTTCAAAAATCTTCTACAACAAGAGTACAAGGCTTCATTATTCTGATATTTGTAATATTATGTATTTTGTCACGAAATTGACAAATGGGGAGATTGTAAGTGTTATAATGTTTAAAGCACACTTTAGTTGTCAAATTTCGTTTAATCAAAACATCTTGTCAAGTGATCTTCATGTATGGTTCAAGATCACGGTTTAAGCTTGGTCCAAGTTCTAGTAAAAGATCAAGCTCAAAATGAAGTCGAAATCAACCGATGTTCTAGTAGAAGATCAAGCTCCAAAGAAAAGTTGAAGTCTCTAATCTACTTCAAGATAAAGATGTTCAATCATTTCAGGTATTATAAACCCTAGAAAGACCTTAGGTGTAGGTGCCTTAAAAAATTATTTAATTTGGGTTTTTATACTTGTAATTTCCTGTAATTCAACCAGCCTAAGGTTTGGTTCAACTAACCTAAGTTTTTCTCGGCCGGTCCTAGTACAAATTGAAGCAAAACTGAAAATTTATTATATATTCGACCAGTCGACTGGACTATTCGACTAGCCAAAGGAGGACCTTCAACCAGCCCAAGGTTTTTTGGCTCGAAGTCCAACAACTAAATCAGTTTGGATTTTGGCATCTTTAACCAGTTGAAGACCACCTTCGACTAGTCAAACAAAGCTCTTTGACCAGTCGAATTGGGCCTTCGACCAGTCAAAGATTGGATAATCTAATCCCGCTTAAATCTGAAAATCTGTTGGAACAAAATCCGGTGCTAGGGCTAGTCGAAGACTGTCTTAGGCTAGTCGAAGATTCAACTTCTTTGCCTATAAATTGAGGTTATCTTTCAATCCAAAAATTCATTCGAGACTATCTAAATCCTTCTGCAAGTGAGAGAGAAGCTCCATTTATTTTCAAGCTATTGAAAGGTATTTATAAATTATTTTTTATAGCTTTTGTTTAATTCTCTTAATCTCAGACTCTGTCATTCTGATTCTAAAGAGAGTGAATACTCTTATTTCTTTGAGATTTAAGAGAATTAACCTGAGTAACCATTGGTTTAAACTTAATTAAATTCAATAGAACCCTGGACCTTTTCTATATGACCGAACATTGAACATTGGACATTCAAGAAAAATGGTTCTTCGGCTACAGCTTCTTCTACAGTGAAGATAAGTATACATTTATTTCTTTATTTGGTTTTTCTAATATAGGCAGAAAATCTCAGTATCGGTTTTTCTCAGATAAGCCAGAAAATCTCAGTGAGGGTTTTTGTTTGTGATAGCTTGGTAAAATCACAACTGTATCAGGTTTTAAAGTTCTTGAGAAAATCTTATTCATGGTGAAAGTCAAAATTACGTGAAGAGTAATTTTGGGACTAAAGTAAGCGTGGCTGTTTTAGAACAGTTGTTAACACACCGATCCACTATAATTCTCTGTATTTGTGGTGAATGTTTTTATCTTTCATGTGGTGAATGGTTGTATTTAAATTTATGTTGATGTGGTGAATGCTTATAATATTTAGTTTTATTTACTCTTGCAAAGTTTATGATTTTGATTTTAATTATATTTGTGAAATAAGGTTGTCCTGCCTAAACTTTGTTAGGTGAAGGTTGTCCTACGAATCAATTGAAATCAACGTCTTAATACTTAGGCAATTGAGATCTCTGATTTATTTATTATTCAACACTTTATTCGATTATTTGGCATAGTCCTATTTACTCCCCCCCCCCCTCTCGAGGACTTCTTAAGCTCTCATTTTCAACAACTATCTGAACGTGGGAAACATTTAGATGAGTAAGTTTGGAAGCTATAAATATCAAAAGAATTCAACAAGAAAAGACATCTCATACTAACCAAACAAACCAAATCAAATCTATATTTCAAGTCATTTACATTCCTTGGTATAACCTTTTATTTTCATGGGTTGTATACATTCTTTAGTGTAATCTATAATAGTAATCAAGTAACTATTAACTTTAACGGTAATTTGAGTACACGCTCTTACATTGGATTCAGTTGGAGTATCAAGCAATATTCTACTATCAGGAATGCATTTTGCAACTGTTCTCCACAATTGACTGTAAGAATTTCCTTCTTATTTGTTCTTATCTTTATTAAAAAAACCTTTTGCATAGAAAGCAAAGGTGTAACCCATCTTCTTAGGACGAACCTTACCCTTTGAACATCCCTGATCATTTTAAGCACATTGCGCGAGTGGCTAAATAGGCAACCAATCTTAATTAAATCGGTCACATACCATGTATCCACATATCTTAATGCCTGGGGTCATAGTTGTTCGGTTTGAATTGACCTGCACATTCAATTCTGGCACGCTAGCATCCATCTCACGCCAAAAACAGAGCTACAACACCAATTATCAAGTGGAGCATACCATAGAAACCGTGGTGATTGAATGCCTTGTCATTAAAAACTTCTTATGACACACCTTAATGTTTCAGTAGTAGCGTTTATTTGCCATCCAATCTATTGGTAAGGTCACATGAGCTTGGATGAAGGACGGGGATTAGATACTGGCAGGTTGAGCAGCGTGTGGGCTACTGAAGTAATGTTTCTATGAGCCCCACTATGATGTATGTGTTCTATCCACACCGGCCATCCATTTTTAGATATCATTTTAAGGTAAGAACCAAAGAATGAGGCAAATAAAAGTTTGTAGTGGACCCCACTAGAGAAAACAGTGGGGAGAGTGATACCTAACATTGAAACCATCCTAAGGCCCATCATAATGTTTATTAAGGCCCATCAGAATGTTTATTTGAAATCCATCCTGTTCAAAAGTTAAAAAAGATATGAAATAAGGTAAAACACAAATATCAGCTTAATCTAAAACTTTTGTGGCCTTTAAAAGTTTTTAATAGTGGGCGTCACTGTTCCACTGTTTTCTGTACTGGGTTCACTGGAGCTTTTGATTTTAACTCGTTCTTTGGATATTGCACTAAAATGATCTCTCCCAATGGATAACATACATCATGGTGGGGTCCATGGAATTGGCTTATGTCACTTCAATAGCTAGTCTCCTGCTCAACCTGTCAGTAGCTAATCCACGCCTTGGATGAACGAAAAAAACAAATATCGGCTTGATCCAAAACTTTTGTACGCCATTAATGATCAATTACCACTGTTTCCCATGTATGGTCCACCTGATGATTGGATCTGTATCCTTTTTGGAATAATTCTCTGAAATGATCTGAAAAAAAAAAAACGAAGTGGGGCGGCATAGATAAGAATACGTACATCGAGGTGGGGCAACGGTAAAGCCGCACCCAAGAGGGTGGGACGCGGATTAGATACAGGTTGAGCAGCGAGTCCGCTGCTAAAGCTAGGTTACCAAAGTTATGTGGGCCTCACTATGATGTATATGTTGTATCCACACGGTTCAACCATTTTCAGATATCATTTTAAGATATGAGCCAAAGAATGAGGGAGATAAAAAGCTGTAGTGGACCCCATCACAGAAAGCAGTGGGGAGAGTGATTTCCACCCTTGAAACTATCATAAGGCCCACCATAATGTTTATTTGAAATCCAACCCGTTCGAAAGTTAAAAAATATGTGAAAGAAGGGAAAACACAACTATCAGCTTGATCTAAACCTTTTGTGGCCTTTAGAAGTTTTAATGGTGGTCGTCACTGCCCCTACTGTTTTCTGTGCCGAGTCCACTGGAGCTTTGGATTTAACTCATTCTTTGGATTCTGCCCTAAAATGATCTCTCCAAATGGACGGAAGGCGTGGATAAAAAACATATATTATGGTGGGGCCCACGGAACTTGGTGACGTAACTTCAGTAGCTAGTTTAGCTACTCAACCTGTCAGTATCTCATCCGCGCCCTCTTGGGTGAAGACGCCGATTGCGCATTTCCCCGCCTGTCTCCAGCTGGGAACTGGCAGGAGCTTTGAGTGGCCACCGTGATGTATGTGCCTTATCCACACCGTCTATCCATTTGTTTCGTATCATTTTCAGGGATAGTCCTAAAAATGAGGTATATCGAAGGCTCAAGTGGACCACACAACAGGAAGAGGCAGTGATAATGACTCTCACCTTTGAAACTTTTATAGGCCCACCGTGATTTTTATTTACCATCCAACGTATACATAAAGTTACATGATCAATAGAAAACAAAAGTATCAGCTCCATCCAAAACTTATGTAGCCCCCGGGAAGTTTTCAACTGTGAAAGTTTAATCGCCATTGTTCCCATTTGAGCTTGGATCTGCCTCATTTTTGTGCCGTCCATTTGAGCTTGGATCTGCCTCATTTTTGTGTTTATTAATTAAAATGATACGGAAAAATTCAATGGACGGTGCCCGTTCCCAGCTGGAGAAGGGCGGGGTAGGACGCAATCCGCGTACCTTCGGTGAGTCCAGGGGTCTCAGCTTATCCGTTCCCGATTCGGCGGCGATTTCCTTACCGTACCGAGGTTGGTACTGGTCGGAGTTGGAAAAGCTCTATGAGCCCAACTATGATGTATGTGTTTCATCCATGCGGTCCATTCATTTTTACAGCTCAATTTAAGTTAAAATTCCACAAATGAGGTAGATCCAAATCTCAGATGGACCACACCATGGTAATTGAACACTCGCTATTAACAACTTCACAAGGCCCACTGTAATGTGTATTTGCCATAAAACCTTTTGATTAGGTCATAAAGTCTCCGGTGAAGGGTAAAAATAAATATCAGCTTGATCCAAAACTTTTACAGCACTTCAGGAGTTTTTAATGGCGGTTGTTTATTCAACATTGTTTCTATTGTGCGGTCCACCTGAGATTTGGATCTATCTCATTTTTTCATTAATGCCTATAATGAGTGGGAAAAACATTAATGCCCTATAATGAGTGGGAAAAATGAATGGCTGGCAACGATAAAATACATACATAATGATTGAGCCTACGTAGCTTTCGAGCACCCACCTTGGCGCTGCTGGAAGCGTCAGCATCGAATCCGAGTCGGCTACCTATATTTGTCTTCCACGATGATACGAATACTCGATTCCAAGCTATAGTTCAGATTTTTTATTTTTTGACGGATAATTGTATGGGAAGAAGAATTTAGACTATATTCTCTCCAAAGTTGTAATAAGAACTGTTGCGATCATTGTCTCAGATGCAATCACGAGTGACGTACGGTAGCTATGGTAAGGTGGGTTTCCGTGGAAACGGATTGGCTACTCCCATGCCACCTGCCAATGGCTAATGGTTGGTGCTTTGTGGGCCTCACAATGATGTATGTGTTTCATCCACGCCGTCTATCTATTTTTTCAAATCATTCTATAATATAAGACCAAAAATAAAGTATCTACCAATCTCAATTGGACCACATTACACAAAACAGTGTTAAATGAACATCGACCATTAAAAACTTCTTGGGCTCCATAAAAGTTTTGGATCAGCTGATCTTTATTTTTCCCCTTCATCTGGGACTTTATGACCTAATAAACAGATTGGATGGCAGATAAACAGTACATTAGGCCTTAGGAGGATTTTAATGGTGGATATCCAATCACTATTGTTTTCCTGTGGTGTGGTCCACCTGAGATTTATATCTCTAGTATTTTTTGAATCAAGCACTAAAATGATCTTTAAAAATGGATGAACCGAATGGATGAAACACATACATCATTATGAGCCCCACAGAGCACTGACCATCAGCCACCGGGTTGGTTACAGGGGAGTAGCCAATGAGTTCCGGTTTCCGTGGGAACGTGGGTTCGGTGGATCCGTCACTATGGGGCCAACGTGATGTATGATGTGTTTTATATTCATTCCATCCATCCGTTTTGTGTGGCTCATTTTAATGCATGATTACGAAAGGAAGTACATCCAACTATCGGGTGAACAACATGATGGGACCCATAGAATTTGGAGACGACAACACATGAGGTATGAGTTATATCCAAACCGTCCGTCCACTTGGTGAGCTAGTGGTAAGGCTTGAACCGAAAAAATAAGACAGATCCAAAATTCAAGTAGACCACACTATAAAAAGCATTGCAGAATTGAACGCCTACCATTGAAACTATTTTGGGTGTCACATAAACTTTGGATTAATATGATATTTGTTTTCCTTCTTAATTCAGGTCTACGTGGCTTTACGAAAAGATTAGATGGAAAATAGAGTAATGGTAGTCCCGACGAATGTTTTGACGGTGAGAATCATTGTCCCGATGCTATCTATGGTGTGGTCCAGTTGAGTCTTAGAAATGAATCATTTTTGAAATTTTTATTTTTCATGATCTCGAAAAATGGATAAACGGTGTGGATGTGATAAATACACTATTGTGTGGCACATGTAACTTTAATCTCCTTTGAACCGTTCATATAATTCGGTGCTCGAAGAGCGTCAGCGCACGTCTTCGCACGACTCGTACGCACACCAGGTAGGTTGGTGGTGTGTAGTACACCAGCCAATCCGCTCCTGAGTGAGTTTCGTATCACAGAAGCGACGCGGATTTTGGAAATCTTTTGCTTGCACTGTTGCCAGACGATTCCAATGACGCGAATTGCCCCTGCCCTAACCTCGGCCTTCACATGTTTTGCGCTTCATAGCCAGTTTCTACGTTTCACACGATTTTACCCGTGGTGTGTTCCTCTTTAGTTTTAGATCTCTCTCACGTTTGGAGCTTGTTAAGGAAGACCGCCAATGATTCACGGCGACAACCAAGCAAGGGATAAACGGACGTTCATTTAGGGATTCACCAACCATAAAATAATCGAAATTGATATCATTCTCCTACGCTCCATTCCATATATTTATCAATCTCATTCAATATTTGTCTCACCAACACATATATAAATAGTACGGTATAGATCCTAATAAAATACACAGAAATGAAAACACATTTCTCTTATATCTCTACTTCTCTCTCTGTTTTTGTCATGGTATCAAAGCGAACAACACGTCCTGAGGGTTAACTTATTTCTTAAATATATTTTGTATCTCTATTTTGATTGTCACAAAACAGAGATTGCGTTTTGAGCAGAGATTATATTTTGCTTATACTTCACTCAACGTAACTGTCACACATTGTGAGTGATCTCATTTCTTTGGCAATCCTCTTCCATTTCATTTCTGGAAGTGGGTAGTTCGAAATTTTCGGTGATGGATTTCGTCGAACACCCTGAGTGCACTTCTAGTTCCTGCGTGCAGTTTTTTTTTTTTTTATCCAAGGTTGAAGACGATCTGTTTAGGTTTTATATTAATCCAGCCCTTTTTTTTTTTGGCCTGTTTCTCAATTTAAGGTTTCTTTTGGGTCGAGGATTGTTTGACGCATTTTGTACAACAGCCCAACTTGCACCTACAACCCGCAAGTCTTGCCCGGTCCAATTCCGCTTTGATCTGACCCGGGGAAAAAAAAAAAAGAGCTTAATTTTATTTTTCTTTTCTGCATGGCTGAAAAAGTAGAAAAATATGATGATCCTACCCATCATTTACACCTCCATCCTTCCAATCATCCTGATATGGTATTGGTATTCCACCCGCTCAGTGAAGACAATTATGCCTCATGGAGTCGAGCGATGCTTCTCACTCTTGAAGCCAAAAACAAACTTGGCTTCATCGATGGTACAGTTCCTCCACCAGCCTCTAATTCCTCCTCCGAGGCTCGACAATGGAAGTGATACAATGTCATGGTGATATCCTGGCTACTCAATTCTATTTCTAAAAAAATTTCTAACAGTGTGATATATTGCAAATTTGCTCATGCCATCTGGCATGATTTGAAAGATCAGTATTCCCAAGTCAATGGCATGCGCCTTTATAAACTTAAACAAGATATTAGTAATATTGTTCAAGGTTCTTTATCCGTCACAGCATATTTTGCAAAATCGAAAGACTTATGGGATGAGTTGTCGGAAATCCTATCCCCGCCCACTTGCACTTGTGGTACCCGCAAAGAAAATCTGGCACATCGAGAATCCAACAATGTCCTGACATTTCTTATAGGGCTCAATGAATCTTATGCTGCAACTCGTGGACAAATACTATTGATGAATCCACTTCCGAATGTCAGCCGTACTTATGCCCTTGTCATGCAAGAAGAACGCCATCGTAGCATTTCGTCTCCTCCACCCATTGAAGACCTTGCTTTGGCTACCACTACTTATCCACCACGGAAAGATGATCGATCCGGTTCACCTAAGATGTCTCTTAAGTGCACCCACTGTGGGAAAGATGGTCACACTGTAGATCGTTGTTACAGCATCCATGAATATCCACCAGGCCCTCGCAATACAAAGCCGGGGATGGGTCCCAAACACAGTGCTTCTCAGGCCTTTAGTTCCACTATCCCTTCCACCAGCAGCTTACCTTTTACTCTCAAGCAATGCCAACAACTTCTGGCAATTCTCAACAATACTTCTCAGCCCCAATCCATGGCTCACCATGTAGGTAGTGATGGTTTTTTTTGACCCGTTTTCCTTTCGCAACTAGGCCGAAAGTCCTTTCAAGCACGGGATGCGCAAGTCCTTCGCAACTAGGATCGCAAGTCCTTCGCAACTAGGATGCGGAAAGGAGTTTCCTAAAACTATAAAAAAGGGTCCCTAGGATTTTTCTACGTATGTTGTGTTGATGAGAAAAACACAAGAGGGTTATCAAAGGTGAGAGAGAGAGAGGGAGAAAGAGAGAGAGGAAGCTTGTAGAAGGGAGGTTATGCTCGTGGAGGTGATCTACGGTGCAGTCTATATCTCAGCGCTCCTACGTCCTCGTAATCGGTGAGATCGCTCTGTTTTCTTTATTCTTTCATTATTCATCCACTCTGCGTGAGTGAAGAAGATTGTAACGTTCTACTTCATGAAGTGGATTGTTGATCTGGATGAGGTCCGTGGTTTTACCTTTGAGGGTTTTTTCGTAAAAATTTCTTGTGTGGTGTGTGATTGATGCTTTGATTTATTTCATTGCTTTATTATCCATAATTCTGGTTTGTTTCAGGAGGCTAGATCCTAAGGTTTGTGCAAGGCATCCCAACAGGTAGCACTGAGTCTTCCCTGACAGGTAAATTTTCCACTGATCTTTTGTGGATTCTTGATAGTGGAGCCACAGACCATATGGTCTGTACAACCAGTGCCTTAACTCATTCTGCTCCAGTATATGGTCGCATTGTTCAATTACCAGATGGGTCTTATGCCACTGTCACACACTGGTTCTATTGTCTTCTCTCCCAACCTCATCCTCAAAAATGTTCTTTGTGTCCCCACCTTTCATTTTAATTTGATATATGTGTGTCAATTATGTAATACTCTCCATTGCCTTATCACTTTTTCTACTGACTTCTGTTTTATTCAGGACCTATGCTCGATGAAGATGATTGGGCTAGGAACTGAGTGGGATGGTCTATACTACTTTACTAACACCCAAAGTGCTCATTGTCAGGCGGCACACACTTCTTCTCAACTATGGCACCGTCGCCTTGGTCATCCTTCTAATAAAAATTTGTCATCTCTTTCTCATACTGTTTCTAAAATTCATAATACAAATTCAGAACCATGTTTTGTTTGTCCACTAACTAAACAGACTTGTCTTCCCTTTTCCACTAGTTCCATATCTTCTCCTACTCCTTTCCATCTCTTGCATGTTGACATTTGGGGAGGATATCGGGTACCCTCTATCCATGGTGCCCAATATTTTCTTACCATAGTGGATGATTTGACTCGGTGTACTTGAGTTTATTTAATGCGTCATAAATTTGAAGCACGTTCTTTTTTGCAATATTTCATTTAATACATTGAAAATCACTTCTCCACCACAGTAAAAATCATTCATAGTGACATTGGTCCTGAATTTGACATGTTCTCTTTCTATGCCACCAAAGGCATTTTGCACCAAACTAGTTGCGTTTCCACTCCTCAACAAAATGGAGTGGCTGAACGTAAACATCGTCATCTTCTCAACATTGCTCGAGCATTACTTTTCCAAGCCCAAATGCCTACACAATTCTTGGGGGATGCCATCCTTACCGATGCCTATCTAATTAACCCTACCCCTTCTTCTGTTATAGAAGGTGTTACTCCTTATGAGAAACTACATGGTGTACTACCCACATATCACCATTTACGTGTGTTTGGCTGCTTGTGCTATGCATCCACTCACTCACAAAATCCGTCCAAGTTTGACCCTCGAGCATCTTACAGCCTTTTCCTCGGCTATCCTTTCCATAAAAAAAAGATATCGCCTTTATGACCTTGCCACTTATAAAACTTTTGTTTCTCGTGATGTCATCTTCTATGAGGGACAATTCCCTTTTGCCTTATTTCCAAACACTTCTATGAACCCTGTCCTGTCCTGTCCCATATTCCCACCGACGATTCCGACCCTGCTCCTACTGTTTCCATTGATGTCTCATGCTCCTCACCACCTTCGTCGCCACCACCTGTGCCTCAATGCTCCACTCGCCCCACTCAACCACCGACATACTTATGAGACTTTCATGTTGGACAGGCCTTACCGTTTCGCCCCACTCAATCTTCTGATTTAGCATTGGTTCGTTCTTCAAGTAATCTCTACCCTCTTTCCAATTTTCTTTCATATACACCATTATCCCCTGCTCATCGTGCCTTCTTTAGGGTCGATCTAAACGATTTATTAGACACTTTCCTTGCTATTTTTGTTTTATTACAGTATATGTGGATGATGAGGTCGAATATTGCATCTCGTGAGACCTTGAACTTGATTTTACCTTGATCATGTTCCCGCCATCCCATCGACCTCAAACTTCATACACACTACCACGATCTCTCTTGCACAAGTACCCACTTCTTTCTTACAGGCCATGGAAGACCCTAGATGGCGCGATACCATGCGCACTGAGATTGATGCCCTCGAACTCAATCCCACTTGGACTCTCAGAATACTACCTCCTGGAAAGCGACCCATTAGCTGTAAATGGGTCTACAAGATCAAATATCATCCCGATGATTCTATCGAGCGTTATAAAGCTCGCTTGGTCACTAAAGGCTACAACCAAAAGGAAGGTATTGATTACACTGAAACCTTTGCTTCCATACCAAGATGGTAATTGTTCGTACCCTTCTTGCCCTTGCCTCCACACAAAATTGGCACCTTCATCAACTTGACGTCAACAATACTTTCCTCCATGGAGAACTTGATGAAGAAGTCTACATGCGACTTCCACCGGGCTTCGGACGAAAGGGGGAGACCAGAGTCTGCAAACTCACTAAATCCTTGTATGGCCTCAAACAAGCTTCGAGGCAATGATATGTTAAACTCTCATCAACTCTCATTGATGCAGGATACAAGCAATCTAAGGCAGACTACTCACTTTTCGTCTAATCATACAAGGGCACTTTCACTGCTATTTTGGTATATGTGGATGATATCATTATTGTAGGAAACAGTTTGGAACAAATTGATAATCTCAAGAAATATTTAACTGACTGTTTTAAACTAAAACATCTGGGAATTCTTAAGTATTTCTTGGGAATCAAAGTAGCACGCTCATCAAATGACATATTCTTATCACTGAGGAAATATGCACTTAAGATACTAGAAGATATGGGCTTTCTTGGAGCAAAACCTGGAAATTTTCCTATGGAGCAAAATATTGCACTTAGTGAAAGTGATGGAGAACTCATTCAGGACCCTTCATCATACAAACGGCTAGTGGGAAGGCTAATCCATTTGACAATCACAAGACAGGATTTATCATATGTCATACACGTATTGAGTCAGTTTATGGATAAGCCACAAATTCCTCACCTGGATGCTGCTCATAAAGTTCTTCGATATCTTAAGCAATCACCAGGACAAGGTGTAAGGCCCGTGTCCTAGACCGTACCGTTCCGTAGGTTTCCACGATCCTCCCGGTTGAATTTCGGCGACCCGCGATCTATTGCCTGTATTTGCGCATGATCCTGAGTCGTGTCCCGTATATCAGAGTCGTCACAACCTGAGACTTGTACCCTAGCGACCGTGTTGTCGCCGCGGTTCCGATGTCACGTGTCGCGCGCTGAGGCGATACTCAGGCCTGAAGATGTGGGCCCGCGTTCAGTTTGAGGAAAACGCCGCGCGTTGCAAAACCCAAGAAAATCTCTACAACATGTCACCTCAATCCATCAATCAATCCCATCAAGGGTCAAGTACACCATCACCTCACACCCATCCCCAAGCAATCCCTAAAGTCAAAAGTTTCTTACACACGCATACCATTTCTTACACCACCTACCCCAAAGTCAAAAGTTTCTTACATCCATCACTCATCCATCCTCTCTCCATCATCTCTCTCTCTCTCTCTCTCTCTCTCTCTCTCTCTCTCTCTCATTCTCCCAAGCAACCCCAAGAGAAGAATCGTCCATGGCTTCCATGGAGAAGTCATGTGCGTCCCACCTTCCTATCACCCAATCCCAACCTCTAAAATCAATCTCAACCGTTGAATCTTGTTCCCTTGAATCTCAACAATGCGTTGGTAGAAAAATGGAGAAGAAGATCCTAAGGTGGGTGATTTTATTTTATTTGATTTGTGATTTGAGGGCCACATTTGGTGGGACCCATCTTGATGTTTGCATTATTTAGGGAGGGCCCATAGTGGCGGGATCCCTCCCCTTCTCACCGATCCCTCTCTCTTTCTCTCTCTCTGTCTCATTTTTTTCCTTGTGTAATGGTTCACCTTGATGGACAGTGCTGATTTACATGGCCAAGGTTTGGATGATGTTGGACGTGGGATGTGGACCCACCTTGACTTTTTATGTTTCATCCAGACCGTCCAGACGGCCCACCTAACTGTCCGTTTGGACAGGTCTGGTACGTGCTAGATGCACCATGGGACCCACATTGATGTACGTACCATGTCCCCACCACCGTCTAACAGGTGGGATGGTGGGGCACACCTTGATGAATGTGCTTTAACTGCACCATCCATCTGCATTACTGGACGGTGCTATGACTCCACCATGATATATAGGTGTTTGATCCACAATCCGTTCCAGCATCTGGACGTGGAGCCACCATATTGTATGTGTTGCAACAGTGGGTCCCACAGGATATGTGTTTAATCCTGCCGTCCATGAGGACGAGACCCACATGTGGTGTGGATTTCATCCACACCGTCCGTCTGTTATGCAAGCAAATTGGCTGATGTATCCCACGCAACAGGGTGCTGCTATTGACGCCAGCAATTCTGTGGGGCCACCTTGATATATCTGTTGTATCTGCACCGTCCAGAACACTGGACGGTGAGATCTACCGTGATGGCATGTGTGAAATCCGCACCGTTTAGATCATGGGATCCACCGTGATGTGGATGTCTTATCCTCGCTGTCCAGATAGGGCGTAGACCCCACCTTTATGTATGTATTCCATATCTATACCATCCATTTGGGACGTTTTGCATGGGGTGCCCATGATGTATCTGTTTCAAGTCGTCCATCCACGCAGCGTGTGGGGCCCACCCCACACGTGCAGTCCATTGTCATATCCCAGCCGTCCATCCCTTCCAGGATGCTAGACGCTGGAGTTATTATATATATATATATATATATATATATATATATATATATATATATATATATATATATATATATAAAAGGCTCACCTGCGAACCAGTTCGTACCTATTTACGTACCAACTTTTTTGAGAACCTATCACACGTGATGTTGATCAAAATCTGAACCGTTCATGTGAGGCAGCACCTAGTGAAACCCCTGGATGACCAAGTTTTAATTTTATCTGGGACAAACATGATGGATCCATTTTGATCCATAGCAAAAGAAATTAAAAAAGGAAAGAAGCTGTTTTGACATTTTTCACGGTCCACCACCCCTCTTTCGGATCAAAGTCGCCCACAAAATTCATACTATGAGGGTTTGATGAGGTTCTGCTTCATGGTGAACCGTTCAGGGGGAGATTCATCACGCATATGATGGGTCATCAACTTGACCTCATGGAAAATGTTCGTACGTACCTACGTACGAACTATATTATATATATATATATATATATATTTTATATATATATATATATATATATATATATACACGTGGGATCCACCTTGATGCTGGTCATCCAGCCCGTCTAAAATCTAGGGCCACGCCCTCATCTGATTACCTCACACCGTCCAGTTGCTAGACGTGTGGGGCGCGCTTGATCGATGTATTGCATCCACGACCGTTCATGGCTTGGATGAGGAGCCCACGTGATATATAGTCATGCCATCCATTCGGAGATAGATTGAAATCTCTGGTGGGCCATACCACGTGGCCCCACCTGATGTATGAGTCTCATCCACACCGTTCACTATGAGGGATGGTGTGACCCACCGTGATAAATATGTCTTATCCCCACCGTCCGGTGATCTGGACAGTGGACACCACCATGATATATATTTGTTTCATCCACACCATTCAGATAGTGCTGGACAATGTTTGGATAGTGCTGATCATCATTAGTGCCATGTGGGCCACACTGTGATATATTTGTTTCATCCACACCGTCTAGATGTGCTAGACGGTGCTGGACTGCTTGGACGGTGCTGCCATGCTCCGCCCTGACGTATGTGTTTTATCAAACACCGTCCATCCAGCAAGCTCTGTGGGTCCCACTATGTGATGTCAGCAAGTCTATGAGGGGCCCGCATATGAGGCATGTGTATCCTCAACATCCATCTGTTTGAGGATGTGGACCCCACTTTAAGGTATTTATTCTATATCCACTCTATCTGTCTCTCTAGGGTGGTATGGGGCCCACGTCCATGTATGTATTGTATGTCCACGCCACCCATTTACCGGGCCACAATATGACGTATGTGTTTTATCTATATCGTCAATAAGATGGTGGGCCCTACCATGGTGCATGCATTTTATCGACACCGTCCAGTTGGGATAGGACCCACCTGAAGTATGTTTTGTATGCATGTCGTCCATGGGTTTCGGTTCACCATGGTACATATGTTTTATCCTTGTCATCCATTAGTTTTCGGGCCCATGGTATATGACCCGCCTATTGTGTATTTGAAGCCCATATGTCGTGGCCCATTATGATGTATATGCGGCCCCTGAGTGACGCCCGATGTGATGTATTCATGGCCCATGTACCGAGGCTCATGGCGATGTATATTAGGCCCTTGTGTGGGGCCATGGGCCCACTAAATGTTTGGCTTTACATGGGCCACTCTTAGGAGCAATGTTGGTTAGATGTCCACATTGATGGGCAATAATGATTAGATGTCCTCATTGTGACCTCCCCTTAGGCTTTGATAGGTCATTCTCATCAATGTCGGTTGCCGATTCCGATTATCGAGGTCGATTGTCGAGGCCGATTTCGATTTGTCGTGACCGATTGCTGATTATGATTGACATGACCGATTTGTCGATTCTTATCATCGATCGATTCCGATTGTCGTGACCGATTGCCGATTACGATTGACGTGACCGATTCACCAATTCTGATTATCAATCGATCCTGATTGTCGTGACCAATTGCTGATTCCGATTGACGTGACCGATTTGCCGATTCTGATTATTGATCGATCCCGATTATCGTGACCGATTGTCGATTCTGATTATCGATCGATTCTAATTGACGTGGCCGATTGCCGATTTCGATTGACGTGATCGATTTGTCGATTTTGATTCTGATTGTCATGACCAATTGCCGATTCCGGTTGACTGGAGCGATTTTTGAATTCTGATTATCCATTAATTCCGATTGTCATGACCGATTCCGATTCTGATTATCGATCGATTCCGATTGTCATGATCGATTGACGTGACCGATTTACCGATTTCGATTATCGATCGATTCCGATTGTCATGGCTGATTGCCGATTTCGATTGACGTGACCGATTTGTCGATTCTGATTATCGATCGATTCTGATTGTCATGATCGATTGTCGATTCTGGTTATCGATCGATTCCGATTGTCATGGCCGATTGTCGATTTCGATTGACATGATCAATTTGCCAATTTCGATTATCGATTGATTCCGATTGTCATGACCGATTGCCAATTCTGATTGACGTGACCGATTTGCTGATCCTGATTATCGATCGATCCCAATTGTTGAGGCCGAGTATAAAGGCCGATTCCGATTTGTCGAGGGCGATTCTGATTTGTCAAGGCCGATTGTATAGGCCTATTCCGATTGTCGAGGCCGAGTGTCAAGGCCGATTCTGAGTGTCGATTCCGATTGTTGAGGCCGATTTTGAGTGTCAAGGCCGATTCTGAGTGTTGATTTTGTGGCATATGGCATTTTGGGTTACCTGTGTTTTTGCATTTATATGGTTTAGTTACAGTATCTGATATTTGACTCTTATGACCCCTCATTTGTATAGTTGATCTGTATCGTGTATTCTGATATTGCTTAACTCATGGACTTGCTAGTATTTTCGCTTACTCTGATTACATATAATTCATGACCTTGCGCTTATTTCGACATTATATGATTATGACATTGCGTTGAATACTTGACACTTACCTTATGTACACACTTACACCACCCTCTAAACTTTTTATAAGCTTATGCACGATAGATGCATGCAGGTGATGTTAGGTTACAGCAGTGTTGAGCTTGGAGCGTGCAGCGGTCTTCAGGAGCTTGATTTTCAATTTATGTATTTTCCTTTCAGCATTGTACTCAAATGATTATATTAATAGATATGTGATGATGATGTTGCCTTTGTGAATTGGATAATCTTGTGGTTATGCTTATTATAAGTTAAATGTACATTGAAAAATCCTCCTTGTAGGATCCCAAGATCGGAATCTGGCGTATGGACGCTAGGAGTCGAGAATGGGGTACTACGGAGGCTGTCGGCACCGGATTCGGCAATCGGGATTCTAGTGAATCCGATTTCTGGATTTGGGGCGTGACACAAGGGATCCTCCTCTCAGCCTCTAGTGAAATTCAACTACATGCATACTGTGATGCAGATTGGGCACGTTGCAGGGATACTCGACGTTCAGTTACCAGCTATTGCATTCTTCTTGGGGAATCCCCCATATCGTGGAAAACTAAGAAACAAACAACAGTTTCTCGCTCCTCAGCAGAAGTAGAATATAGATCCATGGCTTCCACATATTACGAGATTACTTGGTTCAAATCTCTATTGACAAATCTTAATGTTATACATCAACAGCCCGCCAAATTGTATTGTGACAACAAAGCAACTATTCACATAGCCTTGAATCTAGTGTTCCATGAGTGAACGAAGCATATAGAGATTGACCGCCACGTTGTTCGAGAAAAGCTCCAGAGTGACATTATTTAGACAGTCTACACACCAACAACTCATCAGTCAGCCGATCTCTTCACTAAGGCACTTGGGACAATGCAATTCAATTATCTTCTCAGCATGTTGGGTGTATTGAACATCCACTCCAACTTGAGGGGGAGTGTTAAGGAAGACCGCCATGATTCACGGCAACAATCAAGCAAGGGACAAACGAGCGTTCATTTAGGGATTCACCAACCACAGAATAATCGAAATTGATATCATTCTCCTACACTCCATTCCATATATTTATCAATCTCATTCAATGCTTTATCTCACCAATACATGTATAAATAACACTGTATAAATCCTAACAAAATACACAGAAATGAAAACACATTTCTCTTATATCTCTCCTCTCTCTTGATTTTTCTCTCTATTTTTGTCAGAGCTCATCTCCAAATGAAAAAGAGTAGCATGATTTTAATGAGTTAGATAGTTTGCTCTGGGCCCTCTGGTTGGGTTGGGTTTCTTCTTTTCATTTCGTTGAAAATAAAAGTTTTAAACGTGACGTAATCATTTCAATTAGAATCACATTCGATTTAAAGGCCCACTTTTAATGGGCCAAACTAATCGCATGGGTCATTAATCAGATCGATCCTAACTTTTAAGCATTGAATCATTGTCACTTGATAGACCACAAAATGTGTGGTTAGGATTATTAACGCATGTTTGGATTGTGAATTATATCAGTTTTCTACTTTTTCATTACACTAATTGCATAGATCCCTCACATGGGAAGAGCGACGGTTATCATCTAGTGATATCCCTTCGAGCTGGGGTGACCAATGTCTGAGAGAAAGGACCATCGACACGAGACAAGTAATTCCTTCAACTAAGAGATGAGCTGAGTCGTTAGAGGATGGAGCTCAGTGAGAGAGGACTCGCCCCAACAGGAATGTCTATAACACAGGTAAGGAACTAGTGGGGAAGAGTTCTGATGCAGGGAGGAGTGTGATGAGGTCAATCATCGTCTTCCTTAAGGGATATCTATATCGAATCCACGGAGCTCTTTGGACTCCTCACAAGCTTCCTCAAATCCACGAGGTATAAAAGTAGAAATAATTTCTAATAAATTTGAAATAAATTGATTGATTATAAAAATAAAAAATAAAAAATTACAATCCTTTAAATAATGAGCTCAAACCTAGGACGACGTTTTATACTCAAACTCCCTAAAAATGTGACTTACTATAAATAATGAACTTACTATTTATAAACGATCTCCATTCCTACTAGACTTTATGGTTTTCAGCCAAAAATATTAAGCGTCGAATTTTGCCGAACCACGTTATTCTCCAAAATTTTCTAAGCCATTTTCAAGTTGGGCACAACTCCCACAACTCAAAGGATCAAAAGTTATGTTGAACTAAAACTTATTATTTATAGTAAAAATGAAAATAAAAGGGACTTTCGACCATCGATCTGATAGAATCTCGTAAATTCGGCATGAGAAACCCAACATAGTAGGGTTGGATGGCTAAAGTGGCTTCCCCTACTTAAAATTATATATGATACGTCAAAAAACTCATCCCGGTTTGCGAGATATGACTGTTTTAAGGTTCTGACGGCTCGAATAATTTTCACCTTCGATCAGGCCTTCTTTGGTCCATCTTTGCGATAAAAGTGTCTATGACACACTCTACATCAAGCTTGGGCTCCGAGCCCCCAGCATCCCAAGCTGACTGGGTCGTCTACTGCTAGAGAGGAGGTACGAGAGATCCAGAGTGAATCTTATCCTGGATTAAATAGAGATAAGGATCTAACCTGATCTCGCCTGAAGATCACTCTGACAGATTCGGGATCGCCAAAGATCACTCTAACATATTCGGGCTCGGCAAAATATTACTCTGACATATTTGGGATAAGGATCCCGTCAAAACAGGGACTCTCCAGAGTGGCAAACTGGGATACGAGTTTCGGAACCTCCTCCCACGCCCTATATATACAACCACCCTAAGACAAGAGAGGGGACGAAAGAAAAATTAAGGTGACACATCTATGCCCTAGTCTACTTCCTTGCGATCATCTTCTACGAGCCTAACTTAGCCATCAAATCGTCCATAGCCGGCCACCGACACCAAACCCCCTCTAATTGTTACTCATATTTCTTCTAAATTTTCCAAATCCATCGGAGGACACAACTCTACATCAACCTCCCCTGTTAACTATATTCTGAAAACAACAGATTGACACCGTCTGTCGGAAATGATAATCTGTGTTCTCTCCATCTTTAGCTATAACTATTCTCAATCTCAGTAAAGAGAAAAGGGAAGACCCCAGCCACAACCGAGTCCTCCCACCAAGCTCCGTCCGCGGAGGAGCAAGCTTCGCGGTCACCTCCCAGTCCCATCCACCCTCGCAGGCTGTGGTCCACAGACCAAGGAATCAAGGAGGTTGACTTAGTTCCCTTAAGAACTAGGTCGGAACCCTGGTTGACAATGTGGATCGCATTATGAGGTTGTTGGAGAGGCAGCATACATCACCGGCTAACCAACAAGAAATAGCAGAGGCAGCGACCAAGAAGTCTTGCCCCGAAAAATCATGCCCTGAGCAACATCATGGGCAAGTGCGAGCTGGAGAAAGCATCACTGCCCCAGCTAAGATGCGTGCGACTACAGAGCTTGTTGAACCTGACTTACGTCATAATACCCTCGACGAGAAGTGACATGCATGGGAAAAGAAAGCCCCAAAAGCCACAACGGAAAGCAAGGTCTCCTATGGGTGGATATCAGAGAGATATGAGATCATTTTGGTAATATCCAACAAGCGTACCAAGCAAATGCCCCGGTATCTGTTGACGCCCTCCTTCAACAGACCGAGCCACTATTCACCGATAACATCATGCAGGCTCAACTATCGCACGGTGATCCTGCCAAGCACTTAGAGTCATTCTAAGCATGGATACAGCTTCATGGCGCTTCTGGACCAGTGATGTGCACGACATTCTCCCTGACACTTATCGGGGCAACTTGGAAGTGGTACATGAATATGAAGTCGAAGTCCATCAGCTCTTTTGCCCATCTCAGCCGAGCCTTTACCACCCAGTTTATCAGAGGCAAAGATATTCACAAGCCAATGACCCACCATCTTACAATGACTCAAAAGGACAACGAGTCATTTAAGGATTACATCATTTGGTTTAACATCGACGTCATCCATGTCGACGACTACTCAGATGAGATAGCCCTCACAGCCATGATAGTTGGGCTTAAACAAGGGAGGTTCCTCTTCTTGCTTGATAAGAACCCCCCAAAGACCATGACCGACCTAATGAACCGAGCTTATAAATACACAAATGTCAAGGAACTGTTCAACGCCTATAAAGACGGCAAGGGAAAGAGAGACTCAACAAAAGATAAGAAGAGAAAGTAGGCTAAGGAGGGACCCAACGCCAACCCAAAAGAAAGAGAGACGACGACCAGGGTGGCACTTCAAAGGCTCCCTGAGTTTCAGAGAGCCGGTTTCATCAGTATACTCCATTAAACACCACGCCCGAGTATGTTCTTATAGAGGTCAGAGGCAAGAGAATTCTGAAGTGGCCGAACAAGATGAGGACCACTCCAGAGAAAAGAGACAGGTCAAAATACTATCAAATTCATTGAGATCACAGCCATAACTCGGCCAATTGCTTCAACCTTAAGGAGGAGATTGAGTCCCTCATTTAGAGGGGCTACCTACGCAAGTTCATTGCCAAGCGCAGAGAAGACTAACCAGCTCTTCGACAAGAACAAGGAGAGGAGTGCAACAATAACAAGCCGATAGGGGAAATCCATATCATTTTCGGAGGACCTGCCAGTGGAGGAGATTTGAACTGAGAACATTGAGCTCATGCTCGGAGTGCAATGCTTATTGACAAGGTCTATCAGGTAAACCTTACCAGTCGCCTTGGGAAGGAGCCCAGGATAGAATCATGTACAATTACCTTCAATGAGGAAGATATTAGGGGATCCAACATCACCATGATGACGCACTGGTGGTCACCATGATTGTAGCTAACCACAAAGGGTACCGAATGTTGGTCGACACGTGGAGCTCAACAGACATCTTATATGCAGCCTTCAACAAGATGGGGATAGGGAGGTCGAGATTACTGCTCGTACGAACCCCTTTGCTTGGTTTTACATAAGAGAATGTGACATCGGAAGGGAGCATCATTCTATTAATAACAGCAATAGAGGGCTCCAACCAGGTTATCACCATGATAGACTTCCTCATTGTGGATTTTCCTTCAGTGTATAATGCAATCTTGGGCAGACCATCCTTGGATGTCATGCGGGCTGTAGTCTCCATCTATCACCTGACCATGAAGTTTCTGAACAAGCACGAGGTTATCAGAGTTAGGGACAACCAACATGAAGCTGGACAATTCTACTCGACAGCTCTCTAAGGAAGAGCACGACAACAATGGGCAATGCAAATCACCTCCCTAGATTTGTAACGTCCTGTATTTTCACTATTTTGAATTTCAAAAAAATCATTGAAATTTTTTTATATAACTAGCCTACATTGTCACTAACTGACCCTTAATGATCGAGGTGAGCCTATACATAGGTAATACCCGTAAAGAACCACCCAAATTCCATTAATCAACCGTAGGAAGCCAATAAATCCGCCCAATCACTTAAACATTGGGCTTAGCCTTGTGATTTGTTCACATATAGCCCAAATCTAGCCGACTTATCACTGACTAATTAAGACAACCATGACTAAATAAAGGTCTACTTAAATCCAAGACAACTAAAGGTCATATCTTAATTAACAAACTAAACTGACCCAATATCCTTCTAACCTAAGAGCCGACGGTTTGTAGTGATTATAATCAAATCGTCATTTTCGCTAGTTGCGAATAGGCCACATTATGAACTGAGCTAATTCAAACCCCTAATCATTGTGCATAAGAAATCTTGCTACCTAATTCATTCCAAAAATGCCCTGAATATATGTCATGCCCCAAACTCGGAAACCGGACTCATAAAATTTTCGATCGCCGAATCCGATACTGACAGCCTCCGTAGTATCCCATCCTCGACTCCCGACACCCATATGCTAGATTCTAATCCTGGGATCCTACAATAAGGATTTTTAGTACAAATTCTTTTAAGGGAGCATAACCACAAGCATAACCAAGTCACAGAAACATCATCACCACATATCCACAAATAAAATCATTTGAGTACAATACTGAAAGGGAAATATACATATGAAACAAAAACTCCAAAGCTCTAGCACATGCTCCTGTCTCAATGCTGCTGCGACCTAACGTCACCTGCACGCAACGGTCGTGCATAAGCTTACAAGAAGCTTAGAGGGTGGTGTATGTGTATGCAATGCATGTACTAAGCATATGAATATTAGAGTAAGCGAAAATATTGGCAAGTCCATAAATACCATCAGCCTTATGCAGGCTATGCGATGCATAAACATAATAAACCAATGTCATATACTGAGGAAGCAATGTAGATCAGCTATGCGATGCGGAGACATAGTAAGCTAAATGTCATATACTAAGGATGCAGTGCAATATGTAAATCCTGATGAGTCCACGAATATGTGGGACAAAGTTTTGCCTCCACTCTGTGCACAGTAGCCCGTCAACTACTGGTAGCTCGCCTAGGCCCGTTAGGCCTCGCCCACATCAGCGTTCACCCACATGTGCCTGCCCACATGTGACCACAGTGACGGGGTGTCACGTTATCTGAACGAGCTCTAGATCGCTTGTTAGTGGGCCACTAAACCCGAGGCTGTAAAAATATATTTGTCTTAGTGGGCTTGATGTCCATCGCGAGACATCAAGCCGAGATTGCATCTCAAATTGATCAACTTGGACCGCAAGCTAAGTGTATGGGATGTGTGAATGTGTTAAGTGAAAACTTGAAATTTAAGTGAAACTAGCTCATTGCTTTTTTGCGAAGTTATAACTTTCGGATCATCAATTCATGATCAAAGTTGGGGTACCGACTAAAGATATTTTCCCACATATATCCGTATAGTCGTGGCCCTAATCTACCATCGGTGACTGTCGAATAGACTTCTGTCGATCATACCAGAATAACGGGCTGATCGTATTCATATGTAGATCATTATTAGGGATAACTATCCTACGGTGGATATCGACCCCTACACCCCATAATGGGCCCCAAAGGTTAGAAACACACTCCCTTAGGGCTAGTATAGTAAAAACCCAGCCCTTATGGCCATTTTCACCAATTTTGGCACTATATAAGGCCCTTAGGGCACCCCCTTCTCCCATACAAATTTCATACCATAGCTTGGGTGAGGGAAAAGAGAAAGAGAAAAAGAGATGGAGAGAAAAGAAAGAGAAAGAGAAAGAGAGGGGAGAGAGAGAGAGAGAGAGAGAGAGAGAGAGAGAGAGAGAGAGAGAGAGAGTGTGTGTGTGTGTGTGTGTGTGTGTGTGTGTGTATGTGTGATGGAAATCTTGGTGCTTGTAGGGTTATTACTTTTTCAACCAAACCTTTGGCTATTACCAAACCTCCACCAAATCCACTCATGCTAAGAATTGTAGGTAAAAATTATATCTTACCCTTCAATTAAGTAACCCAGTGTAGATTTCTAGTCATTAATGGTATTTTCTTTATTTTGATTTGGGAATTGATGATTTTTTCCAAATCCCTAAACCTATGTGCTCAAAATCGGAGATTCTTTCTTAGAGGTGCAGACCATTATTCCTACATTACTTTTTATCAACTCTTGAGTGTCTCAGTTGATGATTTGTTGATGTAGATGACTTGGTTTATGTTAATATATCCACATTTAGATTCGATTTCAAGATATGATATGGGATGTTTATAATTGCTCACATGTTTGATGAATTATCTAAGTGCTTGAGTTGTGTTGTTGTTGCTCACATGTTTGATGAAATGCCTAAGTGAATGTATTGTTCTATTGATGCTCGCATGTTCCATGAAATGCCTAAGTGGTTTGGTTTTATGTGACCCGGGCGTGAATGGAATTGGGTGACGAGTCTTTTCCTTATAGTGGTTTGGTTTTATGTGATAAGTCTGCACCTCAAAATTAAGTGATCATACTCATTGTTTAGGTGATGACTCATACCGAGTTGATCCTCATGCATTTATGTATCATGTCGTACCTTTGTAATCGTTGATTTGTAAGATAAACGAG
Organism: Magnolia changhungtana; assembly: GCA_030180095.1. Lineage (NCBI taxonomy): Eukaryota > Viridiplantae > Streptophyta > Magnoliopsida > Magnoliales > Magnoliaceae > Magnolia > Magnolia changhungtana. The sequence continues at coordinate 3,947,764 of JASAUF010000525.1, forward strand.
TAACACCTAAATTTGGTGATTTGGCGTTGGCGTTGGAGTCGTGTGATGAGGGAGTGCTGGCATTTGTGAAATAGGTATTAAAGTCGCTTGTAAGGGAGTGTTGGGTTGTGAGGTGTATGCATCATTTCATAATCTCATTTATACATTTAACAAGAATATTTAGAAAATGCTTGATGTCTTGTTTATCATTAACTGCGTTGATTGAGTCGATAACATGTGTAACTCAGAATTAGTGGAACCATTGAGTTAGCTACTCACTTCCACCAACCAGGCATTGTTAATGATGCAGGTTCTATCAAAGCCTCAGGCGGGGAACGCTTGGATCGGCTTGCACTTTCGCCGTGATGCCTTGGGAGATTCAGCAAAGCTAGAAGATTTCAATTTTATTTTCATTTTGTGCATGTATATGTTAGAGTCTTCGATCGGCATGTTTTATATATAAATTTTATGGTATATTCATTATGGCTTGTATAATCCCCATTTTGGGTGATCACCACCATTGAAATTATATTTTAAACTGTTAGCCATATATTTCTTATTTTTGTTATTTGTACCTCGGTTTGGATTTGTGAATTTGAATTGTGTTACTCTAATTGCTCGTGTGTAAAATGAATGTGAATCTAAACTAAGTCACACTTGCCTTTTGATTTAGTTAACACCCGAGAACTCGGTATCAGAGTCTATGTACTCGGGTGCCAATTTTTAGGGCGTTACAAGTTGGTATCAGAGCGGAGTATTAAGATAACCAGGACCTTGGGAATGTAGACTATACAAACCACAATAATGAAGGTTAAGACACTTTGGATTAGAGGTTGGTCCTATAAGGGAACTTCCTAATTTTAGGAGTATCTATTAGTGTAAGAAAAAAAATCTAATAAATTAAAGATAATGAACCCTAAGACCAAACTCCTCGGTTTGCTATAGTTTGAAACTTGAAGCTAAGAAATTGGAGTTTAGGATTAAATTTCCTATCGTGTTGATGATTTTGAATTAAAACTTAGAAGTGATGAAAATTAGGATCAAATCCCCAATTTTGTTATGCTTTCGAACTTTAACTTAAAAATCAGAAACTTAGGACCATCCTGGTTAATTTTATCACGTACGAAGTGTTTGAATGCATATTATTCTAACTTAGAATGAGTAAATTTGGTAAACCCCTCTTAGGAGTAAGATATAGCGTAGGGGTTCAAAGACTCAGTAGGATGAGTGATCCGGGCTTATTAGAAACTCGACCAACAAGTACGAAGTTAAAGTTTTACAGAATATGGACAGTGGGGCTCTGTTCCTCAAAGTAATAGTTGAGGGTCATTTGACACCATGGATTTGGAGGGATTTGAGGGGATTTCAATTCCCCTGGTTGTTTGACACCATAAGGGGGCATTTGGTGTAAGGTGTTAGATGGAATTAGGTGGGATGGAATTGCATTTAGTCTCATGGAATTGCATTTGGTCCCATGTAGGATTTTCCTGATTTTGAAATTCACTACACATGTGGGCCCCACATTGATGCATGCGTTTATCCATGCCATCCATCCATATACCCAGTTTACACGTGACATTCTGGTTATATAAGTGTACAAGTGAATGACATTTGTTGTGAATTTGGTTCATTGATTACAATTCCATGGTCCACCCAACATGATTTGGTTTAGTCCAGTGTTTTCCCATAACAATTTTTATTATTATCCCAAGCATGAGATTGGATGGCTATGATACCATGGTATTTCCAGACACACAATCATTATGCGATAATGATGTTAATCACATCTCAGACAATTCAATACCATTCAATTCCATGGACCAAACACCCTAAAGTAGTTGGAGGTTTCAAATCCCCTCAAAGAGGAGGTTTGAAATCCTCGGTGAGAGCTTGGATTACATCTAAAATGCTTCCAAGAGTTACATGTGTGATATGTGTGTCACTAAACTATTAACCACGCACTGGGCACATGACCCACTAATGATATCCTGAAACAACTAGATTATCAATTGCATCACTATGATTACTTGAATATAATGATCAGCGTCGTTCAAACATTGTCCATGTAAATTAAAGGTGAAAAATCGTTTGTTAGTCACTCGGACATGATCTTATGCTTGTGGTCCATCCAATACTTGGAATCTCGACATTTTTAATCAAAGTATATATTTCAATGGGCTTATTACAACCATTGTGTCAAATAATATATACATTCACTAATTAGAGATATTAAAGTTGATTTATTAATTAAATTGAAACCCTTGTAAATATACCATGTATAACTATTATGAATCCACAGAGCTTCTCTAGACTCCTCACATAGATACCTCAAATCCACGAGGAAAAACAAGAGAAGAAAATAGACATAAATATTAGAAAATTTAAAATTCGATTGGTAGATAATAAAAATGAACTTACAATCCTTTAAATAGTGATACCAAACATTGTAAGAAGTTCCAGAATCAAATTCCAACCCAAACTCCCTAAAATTTGTAACTTAATATAAATAGTAAATTTACTATTTATAGTAAGTGTCCTATCTAGCTTAACCACTTTATTTTATGTTGGACACAACTCCTAAAGCTCAAAGGATGAAGATTTATAGTCAAACTAAAACTTGCTATAAATAGTAAAAATGGAAATAAAATGGATTTTTGACCGTCGACCTGATGGAATCTCACAAAATAACTAAGTTGGTTGGCTAAAGTAGCTTCTCCTACCCTAAAATCATATATGATACGTCAAATAAATATTTCGATTTATGAGATATGCATATTGAATGAAAAAAGAAAGAAAGAAACAAGAGAGGAAAAAAATATTTATATGCATATATATACATATTTACGTATATATGTATTAGAGAAAAATGTTAGAAAAAACTTTTTCTTCGTAAATAAAAATAAAAATCAACGGCACCACCATCAGAGCGGCGGCGCCCCACCAGAATCTGCCAGGCGATGGTGGGGCCACTGTCGGATTCCTCACATCGGCGGCAGAAAATGGCGGTGCCATCGCCGAAATTTTTCGGTGATTTTCAATTTTTTGGGCCAACTTAAAAAATTCATATCTCCTTTAATATAACTCCGATTGAAGTGATTCAAAAGGAAGATTGAAGCTTAATAAGTCTAGTTTTATATAAAAATAAATAAAAAATAAAATATAGTTAATTTTATGATATTTTAACAACTATAAAAAATCATTGGTTTAAGATAGCTTTTACATATAGAATTTTAATGTTTGTTTTACAACTTCAAATGAAATAAAATTGTGGGATGATTTCAAACTTAATGATAAACTATAATAAATTTTTTTGAAAATAATTCACTTAGTGAAAGTACAAGAAATGTTATAAAAAATAGAGACATTTTGCAATCATACAAAAAATCGTTGGTTTTGGACAACTGGAACTTCCAAAAGTTTTATAATTTTTTTCTAGAACACCAAATGAAATGAAATTTTATGAAATAAAAATAATCTTAATAATATATTACTAGAAAAATTATAAAAATAATTTAGTAAGTAAAAGTGACAAAGATGTTACGAACAATATACGGGTTAGAACGAAATTTTCTGCAACTTCGAGTTGCCGATGGAACGGACGTATCTTTTTTATATTAGATTTTGTAACTTTGTGTCTTTTTAATAATTTCTTATAATCATGCTAGGAATCATCTTGTATGATTAGATCAGTTATATATATATATATATATATATATATATATATATATATATATATATATATATATATTTCAAGTAGTTCCAGTATAATTGAATTAAGCTTCTTGAGTATGGATGAGTTTCATAGTTCAAGACTCTATAAGCTCGTATTAGAGGCATACTACAATAAAATATTTTAATTTTTCTTATTCTCTTATGGATTCAAGGTTCATATTTTGTTGAGGAGACAATGTTCTTCCTCTTATCTTTTTCCACGCCCTTTCTTGTGTCATTGTCCGTTCAAACCTCTAAAATATCTTAAAACTTTCGGTTCTTCATTCTCTCTCGAAATTATGAAACCGAAGTGCGATTTTCTCATAACCCATCTGTAATGCCCCGTGTTTTCAGGACCCGAGTATATGATTCGTTTCCCAAAAACCTGAGTGTTAACCTTTAGAGAGCCAAATTCCATATATATATATATATATATATATATATATATTCTTTCATCCTTTCTTTCAGAGTAAGCATTTAGACGGAATGGGAACAAATCAAATGCAAAGGAAATCTTGCATTTATATTCAAAGAGAATACGAGCGACTACCCATAATGACTTATACAAACCAATGTCCAAATATTTGCAATTACAAATAGAGATAATATTGCATGTGAAACAAAATGAATTATAACAAATCTTGAACTGTAAAATCCCGTAGCAACTCTTAGCAAATATAATTATGCATCCTTAACAATTACACCCTGCTCCTCATCAATATGAACACAAATATCAACTAGGCTACCTATGCTACTTGTACGGTTATATATTCGATGAATGAGTGGCCAATTCAGTGTGAATTCCCCTCAAGATTTCACACCACCGTATTAGGTAAGCATAGTTAAAAACAACAAGGTAATCAAAACAATACATGATGCAGTCTTTTTAAATGCATGGATACATGAATGCACATCGAATTGGGGATGCTCATCCAGTCGAACTTGGACTCATCATCCATGCATAAGACTAGTCACCAGTGTAACATATCTCATACAGCATAGTAACCAAGTCATCGTACATATCACGTACGTAGGTCGATAGTCAATGGTCAGGAGCTAGCGAAACGATACCCCACTAAACCTAAGGGCACGTGCTACAACATCCAGAATTAGTCACCCGTCATCGCCAATATACTATGAATACATGATTAGCCAAACCATTATTATTCCAATTACAATCAGCCAGTTTAAGTAACTCAATGGTCACTATGAGGGGCTCGTCACCCAGTGTAGGCCGACAGCTCAGGCATAGTATCTCATTTCCACCATCCCCGGCTCATGAGATTCTCCCACCTTAGGATGTTGAATGGAACCCATCGACTAGTGGCCAATTATATTTAGCATATGGGGCTTTCTATTGCATGGTTGTATAAAATAAAACATCGAACCCATATAAGAAAAATACCAAAACAAAGCCACATAGGGCAAATATCAAAACTGAGCCACATAGGGTAAATATAAAAAACTACGCGATAAAAGACCATCCTTAAAAACCACTTAGACACAGCAACCCCTGGATGGCAGGCCCACATCAATATTCAATTTAAACCATCATTCAATAACTACTAAGTCGAAGGTCCATTAGAATCACAATCAATCGAGTTACATCCCAAGTATGGGTGTACATTTATAAGTGGGGATTTCCCACTGATGTACCAGTTTAAATTCCAGAAACAATCAACAAGTAATCCACGAGCATAAGAAAGTATGCAGGATAAATATTAAGCATGTAATCTAGCAATTCAATTCCAACAATTAACACATGTGACTATAAGATAAAGATATCAATTATCAATCAAAATTAAATGAAAACTATCACTTAATCTAATGAGAAAATGGAAAGCTTAAGGAGAAGAAATCACCACCTTACGAATCAAATCGCTAACTAACATTGTTAGGAAGCGTGCACATCCTTATAATCGAATCCTACCACGAACGGTGAAATTGTATAGTTAGTTTCAAGTTTTACACACCATTTAGGGTTAAGATCATAGCCTAGGGTTTGAATTATTTATTTTTAGGGTTTTGATGTAGAATTAGGGCTTCATCCTAGGGTTTAGTCCCAGGCTTAGATTTTAGGATTTGAATGTTAATTGAAATACAATTGCAAAATAACCATTATAATTAATGATATAATTAAGATTAGCTATGCGACATTAATAGTCATTGTGATGTATTAAATAATATTATCTACTATCAATGATTATATCTAGGAATGATAAATAAAATACTAATATTTAATAATGGTAATTTTGTTTGTCATAACTACTATTAGCATGGATAATCTACTAATGGTTAATCATGCCTAATAATCGCAATCATTATCGTAATACTAATGATAATAATAACTCAAAACAATCTATTTTGGGGAGAAAAGTTGACTTACATCAGTCAGTTTGGCAGCTCGACTCTATGTTGTTTAACATGGCTTGGAGGCGAGCTTCACCTCTTAACTCGAACCAAACTTAACAACACCTCACTCACCTCCATGCTCTTCTTTCCCTTCTTACCTCTCTTCTTCTCTACTCATCCAACTACCCAACTACTGACCCGAACCCAACTCAGACAAAATGTGTTGAGTCTACTTGACCCGACAACAACCCATTGACCTAACATAGTGTGGCAACCACACTCCTTCTCTTTCCTCTCTTTTCTTCCTTTTCTTTTCTTCCACTCCCACTGCTGGAAATGACCAGCAAGAACCTGGAGTGGACCAGGCATGATGACTCAGCCGAGTTGAGCCCAGTTGACTCGGCAGTGAGTGTAGTGCGGCCTAAGCTCGCACTCGCTCGCTCTTTCTTCTTCCTCTTCTCTTTCTTCTCCCTGCACTCTTTCACTCTCTCCTTCCCCCTTTCTTTTCTCCTCACTCAAGTCCCCACATCCAGTGGGGTTGCTGGACTAAACCACCCCCATCTCGACTCACTCAAAACTCGATGAATTGACTCGGTATTGAACCGGGCAACCATCAGCCACCCACACTCCTCTCGTTTCTTCTCCTCTACTCTCTCTCTCTCTCTCTCTCTCTTTTCTTCTCTATTTCCATAATTTTCTTTTCTTCTATATTTCCCTAAAAACCCAGCCATTATACTAGCTTGAACTGGGTCGAGTTGCATTAGCGAGTCCCGACTTGGTAGTGAGTTAGTGTGGCAATGCTTCACTCCCTCTCTGCTCTCTCTTCTCTCATCTTCTCAGATTTTCTTCTTCCTCATCCCCTCACCCTCTCCTTCTCTCTTCTTTTCTCTATTTTCTTCCAGCTAGAAACATCCAGCAACAGACAACAGGCCTGGCTCGACTCAAGCTCAGTCAAGTCAGGTCGTGGTTGTGCGGTGCAATAGTCGCACTTCATCTTCTTCTTTCTTTATCCTTCCACTTTCTCTTCCTTCCTCCTTTCTCCTGCATTAACCAGCAAGGTCTACAATCAAACTCAAACCGAACTCGGTTTAGCTTCAAACGAGGAAGATGATGGGGCTTTAATGGCATATCTTCTCCAACAACTCATTTCTTCAAAAGGATGCTACAAGAGGGTTTTATTGTGCTTCATTGTAACGCCCTGAAAATTGGGGGTTGAGCAAAGCTCAGCTCCCGAGTTCTAACGCATCACTTATGCAACATAGATAATGATGATTATGATGAGAGCATTGAAACATGAATGAGATTATACCAAAACAGCATATCATACTCCAGAGACAGTTAAATTTACAGGCGAAAAACTATGATAGATATATAAAATATATAAACTATGGTGAGTCTCCAGAGTGTGTTAATGTTACCAGGTTAATTCATTACAAGTACAATTCCAAAATGTACCAAATGTGTAAGGTCCTTTAGTCAACATCCCTGTAACCCCGTTGATCAAGACATGGCTCACATGAAGCCGCCAGAAAACCGCATATACAAGAAAGCATCCTCGTCATCACAAAAGTCCGGCTCCGCCTCAGGAGTAGCGTCGCCATCCGCAATCAGAAAAAGTCTGGTTGGTGTGTACAACACCGTCCCGTAACGTGGGAGTGAGTGATCAACTCAGTGGAACAATAAAGCATAAGTTAACATGTTATCAATTCAGTCAAGCAGTAATGATAAAGCAGTACAATCAAACAATTCTCAATACTCTTGTTAATGTAAGTATGAAATGTTGTAATGATGCATGCCCTTACCAACATACCCCCTTGTGCGACACCATCTTACGTCCACAACATGCTGTCACCCTCAGTGCTCCACATCTTCTACGCACATGCAATGTGATGATGAGCATGATTACCAAGTTATTATTAATACCTTTCAAACAGCAGTATTGGGAAACTAGGGTACCTTCCTTGTATCATTCTCAAACAAAGATCCATTCTAGGGTCGGCAATCCTAGATAATCTCATACGATAGTGCAGTTCTAGGTCACTGCAAGGGCTGCAGGGCTGTTATATGGAATCATTGCACCACTCCCTCATTACCTTATCAATACAGGCCTAGTTTATACTCTGTTTACTACGAGAAGGCTCGTCGCCTCGCTGTAGATTCAGAGTATGCTCGAGGTCACTACACCGGGTATGGTCAGGGCTGCTAGGGCTGTTATACGGAATCGTTGCACCACTCTCCCATCACCCATCAAAGCAGTGTAGGCCGACAGCTCGAATATAGTGTCCTATACCACCATAATAAGCTCACGAGTCTGGTTGCTCAATGGTCACTACGGGGAGGCTCGTGGCCCCAGCGTAAGCCAACAGCTCGACCACGGTGTCCCATACCACCATGCCCAGCTCATGAGTCTTAGCGGATCGAGGTACCACGGTTAACGGGATTCCACTAGTAAGTTTGGTACCCTAGATTCAAGTAGCAGCATCCAAACATGGTGAACATACATTAGACAAACCGGGTTACTTGACGATCTCGGCTAGCTCGAGCGCATGACAAGTTGAGCGACATGAAGTGCATAAGCACTTCGCGTGGCCAACCACTATCGCCAACCGAAGTACGACTCGGGTTTGTTGAACACATCTCACGTGGCGAATGAATCTCAGCCAAGAATTCAATCCCGTTACCGATTGCCTGGACTATATAATAGCCCCAATCACATTCAATTACGAAACAGTTAAAGCAGTAATGGATCAAGATTTTAAATCATACAATCAAATATGTCCTCTTAGGGCTGCCAGGGCTGTTGCACGGAATCGTTACACCACTCCCCCATCACCCATCACGGATTTTGTGGAATACAACTTAAACATGTGAAGTAGTCAGAGCAGACTTAAATAACAAGTAATTCAAGCATATTAACAAGCAAGTTATAAAACACAATGCAAACAGGAAATACAAACACATATATTTCATAAGTAAGCGGTTAAATTAAACAACCAACATGGAGGAAATCATATACATCTCTAAGTTAGCTGAGAATCCTGTCTCAACACCTACCTAAAGCACAATCCTCAAAGTACAAGTATTTTCACAAACACTTAGGATACACTTGTTAACATACATAACGTATTTTAGCAAAAACATGTATTAGGGCAAATCCTTTCGCCGAGTAAGTATTACATGTATATATACAGTAATTAATCATGGCAAACATACTTTCAGAATTTATACATATACAGTATTTTCTACAAATATACAGTATATCCAATACGCCATTATTTGCATACGAAATCGAAATGCAAAACAAACATCACATTGTACATGTACAATAACACCTAGATCATGGATCAATCATTATCTGACATTGAAAGCGTTGAAAACCATAACCTATATGTCTAAAGTCCGCACCTTTTGTCGTAGAATCGTAACGAATACGCTAGAATCTCTAAGCCTTCGTCTACGGTGATTAGGCAACTTGAATCATGAAACAGGTCAGCTATTACATCACCTACACTCTTGAAAACCCTAAAACAGCTTAGGGTTAGGTTTTCTTACCTAGAAATGAAGTCAGAATATCTAGAAAGGTGATTAGATCTTGATGGTTAAGCATGTATGATGGTAGGATAGAGCACCAGGATCCTTCACCCACTTGTCCCACAGTTTCTCTCTCTTTTCTCTCTTCTCTCTCCTAGGTTTTCTCAAATTCGTATGGAATGAGAGAGTGAGGGTTTAAGGTCCTTATATAAGCCCAGAACTCACCAAATTAGACCCAGGATCAAGGTATACTTAGGTTATGTCCAAAGCGGGTCTGTTCCAGCTCAAAGGAGCACTTCTGGAGCCCCCCCTTGAGCTAAAGGTCGAACTTAAGCTCACTGACTATGGATCTAGGTCGAGTTAAGTTTTTATTCCAATCGGGTTTCCAGATCGCACGTGACGGACCAGTTTGAGTTCAACAGTCACAGAATCTCGATCAGAGTTACAAGTACACAGACATGTATGGAAAATGTTTCCTGATCCAAGGGTGTATTTTGGTCAAATTCTGACGGTCTGATTACTTATATTTGGCCGCAAACATCAAGTCTCAGATTACTTAAATTTAATTTAATTTATAAAAAAATCAGGTTTTCTCACACTCCTTGCTCCGGGCTCAAGCGAATAGCTCTAGGACACTATCTGGATTTGATTTCCGAGATGGTTGTCAAGCCCAACAAGGCGGTCCTAACCGTTTAACTTCACGTTAATCAGACTTTCGATGTGCAGTCCAGATCTGATACGGAGTTTCAATACACTCCCGAGAGCAACTGGGTAATGAGATTGAGTTTCTTAGCGTCAATGATTCACAAGGTCTTGCAGATCGTATTTAAAGTGATTAATGAGATTGAGCTAATCCATTTAGCACTTAGTTGATTTGTCTAATTCCTAAAGGATTTGAGGTTTGAGAGGTTCATAAGGGGTTGAGATCTACCCCTTGCCTAAGGACATCTGATTTTAGGTTGGCAAAAATCTGAGATGTTACAATCTACCCCCCTTAAAAAAAATTTCGTCCCCGAAATTGGCTAAAGGTAATAAGTAAGAATTCTATTATTTCATTTGCCTAAGACTTATTGATTTCAAGTTTATGTGCGCGGTAGGGTGTATATTGTGCATGCTAGTCTAGTACATTTTAGACACTACCCCCCTTAAAAATTTATTTCTTTTATCCCTTGCTTATCCCCTAACAGGTTGATACAATTTATTCCGTCATCTATTTGATGTCTTGACGACAATTCCCAACTATTTAGAGTAAGATAGTTGTTTTCAATGTTTGATCAACATGGAGAGACGGTTATGGTGGGCTTGATCCCGATACATCAATCATCTACCTGGCCAGGGTAGAAGGTTCATCGTATCCCTTCCTAATCCTGATAGATCCTAGTCTTCTGCTCAATAAAAGCAGTGAGTCCATTGTCGCCCAGGATTGAGAATTGGGTCAAGCCGTGAATGCTTCACAGTTGTATATTTCAGTACTCCGTAGTCTAATCACTTTAAAAGTTTAGGGAATGCCCCTCACTGAAAGGTTCAAATTTCTTATTTCTCGGGTTGCCCTTTAGGTCTTGGTCTAAGAGAGTCCTCGTTATTCTCTATGTCCAAGGAAATGGTGAATCAAATCTTACTAGATCATCCTAAAACGGTTTCTCATAGTAGAACAGGCTTCTATTATGTTCGTATTCAACGAGCACAGTTGTAGATACGTTGACCTTGACTATTGTAATTTAGTTCGTACCCATTGTTAGGCCTATTCTGTAATATGAAATTATTTAATACTTGAACCCTAATTGCTTTACATTTTAAGGAAGATGCAGATCCTATTTAGTGACCTATCTTTACGTACAGTCTAGATCAATTCCATTCGATCCTGGGCTAGTGGGCAAGAGTCCACCACGTTACCGTTGCGCCACCCAGATCAAAGAGGTGTATTAGCCAACCTAACTAAATTGGGCTCATAATGTTCTACCCCCCTTAAAAATTTATTTCTACCTCCAAGGTCCATGATTTATGTCCTGATCCGTATGTCGGAACAAGGTGTAATTTAGGACCTATCCTTGACATGAAATGGGAAATACATCGGTCTGCCTTTCATCGACGATGTGTACTATGACATTGATACATATGGTCATAGAAAGGAGCTAAAGATGATGGGTATTGTGGTTGATTCAGGGACAGGTGTGAGTTTGAGGCAAGATGTCTAATTCTACCAAGGAGTTTTGTCACGGTCCAGACTTATCATATTTAATCATGTCTAGCTTAACAGGCAGGCTATCTTTCTACATTCATATGCATAATATGTATGCCAACATGGCATGTGATTTGGGACCTAATTCCTAACTATCGGTTGCCCATTTGGGAAATTCCTTAGGTCTAAAAAGATAAAGTCTCTATTGGCTATATACTCCTAATACTTCTCAAAGACGAAGTTATAAACTTTTAGTTGTAAGTGGTCGGGCCAACACGGAAGGAAAGTTGTGTAGTGGGTCTGAGTCATTTAAGCCGAATAACTAAGTCTATTATTCAATTGGCTTAGCATAACTAATTAGTCCTTTACCTTCCTTAGCCTAACCAGTAGTCTAGTCTTAATTTAGGAGTAGCGGTAATCCACTGGTTGTAATCCAAAGTCTATGCTTATACACTAGATGATTTTATACCATTCTAATATAGGAAATTGTTTTATCGCTTAGGGTCAAACGTCATCCAATTAGAATTGAGTTGCCCGAACGTGAATTTAACTACGCTCGAACACTACACACATGTTCATACTAGCTAAGAAGGTCCTAGGGTTCACGTTATCAATTTATTGGATTTCTCCTACTGTTAGGTCATCCAAATCTAGGAATACCACTCTAGGTCCAAAACTCCAAGGGCCTATTTGACCAGTAATCATAAGTTGTATTAAATGGGACTGCATTGCTAATCCCACCACGGGATTGAGAGTGGCATGTTTGGTAGGAGGGTGGGAGGGGATTAAAATTAATTTTATAGGCTTTGAAAAATGATCCTTATGTTGAAAAGTATGAGATGGGATTTCCAAATCCCATGATGACGAATTTCTAAGTGTACTTGGAAAGGAGAATTTCGGGATTTACTCTTAATTGTATACACTCCAAACATGGTATTGGAAAACATGAGATACACCCAATCTAGGGAAATACCTCACACCTACCTTTATTGTTACCTTTACAATTCTATCCACCTTACTCACCTAATGCAGTTGGCCAAACGGGCCCTAAATGTCCCAAACATTTGGAGATTGTGAAGGTTATGGGACACAAGATCGTTGAAGCACACTATGGTATGTGTGTGTTCACAAACAAGGAGGAATGCAGAGAGTTGAAGAAATGAAGAAGATTAGAAGAGGGACTATTGGGTTTTGGAATCTTGAGCTACAAAAGGGGATGTGTAGGCTCAAATGAAAAGGGTTGAAGAAGGAAATATGAAAGGATGGGATGGCTAACAAGTACTACACGAATTTGAGCCTCAAGTAGGGGGGTATGAGAGCTCAAATGAGAAATAATGGAGAGCATAGGGGGATAACTATTGCTATGAACGATGGAGGGGTATAGGTTGTGACAAGAAACAATGGAATGGGCAATTGGAGGGATGGTTTGAGAGAGAAAAGATAAAATATTGAAGGAAAGGGATAGCTTGAAGGAGTGTTTGAGAGAGAGGGGGTAAAAAGGATGTGAAATAGGAGCCCACACGTGTCCAGGGGTCGGGCCGACACTGACCCGCACTGGCCCGACCAGCCCGGGCAAAGGGGACCGCGGTCAACCGCGGTGAGCGTGGTGCCACCGCGGTCCTCTAGACTAGGCGTGGTGCTGCCGCGGTAGGGCGGTGGCCACCCCCTTCCCAGGGTGCCAATGGTACCCTGGGTCCACTATGGGTCCCCCCAGATTGCATCCTTTGGCCCACGTCTCCGTTTCGAGTAGTTTCGGGACCATTCGGGTAAATTTCTGATATACAACAGTACATAGAGGTGTTTGTAAGCTGGGATGGGGTCAAACATGATCTAAACCCGCTGATTGATGGCCTAGAGGTGATTCAGGATTGACTCATGCGATCACAGATGAGTATGGACCCGATCTTGGTGACCTTTTTCAGTGAACTTTGCCGATTGGCGAAACCGGGATACCTATGACTATTCCTACATCTTTCTCGCACCCACCTAAGTCAGAGTGCATCAGAGTGCATCGTGTGATCATAACACAGGTCCGGTTTAATCCAAATCATGCTCTGATACCATCTTGTAACGTCCTGAAAATTGGGGGTCGAGCAAAGCTCAGCTCCCGAGTTCCAACGCATCACTTATGCAACATAGATAATGATAATTATGATGAGTGCATTGAAACATGAATGGGATTATACCAAAACAACATATCATACTCCAGAGACAGTTAAATTTGCAGGCGAAAGACTGTGATAGATATATAAAATATATAAACTGTGGTGAGTCTCCAAAGTGTGTTAATGTTACCAGGTTAATTCATTACAAGTACAATTCCAAAATATACCAAATGTGTAAGGTCCTCTAGTCAACATCCTTGTAACCCCGTTGATCAAGACACGGCTCACATGAAGCTGCTAGAAAACTGCATATACGAGAAAGCATCCTCATCGTCACAAAAGTCCGGCTTCGCCTCAGGAGTAGCGTCACCATATGCAATCATAAAAAGTCTGGTTGGTGTGTACAACACCGTCCCGTAACGTGGGAGTGAGTGATCAACTCAGTGGAACAATAAAGCATAGGTTAACATGTTATCAATTCAGTCAAGCAGTAATGATAAAGCAGTATAATCAAACAATCCTAAATACTCTTCTTAATGCAAGTATGAAATGCTGTCATGATGCATGCCCTTGCCAACATACTCCCTCGTGCGACACCATCTTACGTCCGTGACAAGCTGTCACCCTCAGTGCACCATATCTTCCACGCACATGCAATGTGATGATGAGCATGATTACCGAGTTATTATTAATACCTTTCAAACATCAGTATTGGGAAACTAGGGTACCTTCCTTGTATCATTCCCAAACAAAGATCCATTCTAGGGTCGTCAATCCTAAATAATCTCATACGATAGTGCGGTTCTAGGTCGCTGCAACGGTTGCTAGGGCCGTTACACGGAATCGTTGCACCACTCCCCCATCACCTTATCAATACAGGCCTAGTTTATACTCTGTTTACTACGGGAAGGCTCGTCACCTTACTGTAGATTCAGAGTATGCTAGAGGTCACTACACCGGGTACAGTCAGGGCTACCAGGCCTGTTACACAGAATTGTTGCACCACTCCCCCATCACCCATCAAAGCAGTGTAGGCTGACAGCTCGAATATAGTGTCCCATACCACCGTAATCAGCTCACGAGTCTGGTTGCTCAATGGTCACTATGGGGAGGCTTGTGGCCCCAACATAGGCCGACAGCTCGAACATGGTATCCCATACTATCATGCCCGAATCATGAGTCTTAGCGGATCGAGGTATCACGGTTAACGGGATTCCACTGGTAAGTTTAGTACCCTAGGTTCAAGTAGTAGCGTCCAAACACGGTGAACATACATTAGGCAGATCGGGTTACTTGACGAGCTCGGCTAGCTCGAGCGCACGACAAGTTGAACGGCATGAAGTGCATAAGCACTTCGCGTGGCCAACCACTATCACCAACCGAAGTACGACTCGGGTTCGTCGAACACATCTCACGTGACGAATGAATCTCAGCCACGAATTCAATCCCGTTACCGATTATCTGGACTATACAATAGCCCCAATCACATTCAATTACAGAACAGTTAAATTAGTAATGGATTAAGATTTCAAATCATACAATCAAATATGTCTGCTTAGGGCTGCCAGGGCTGTTCCACGGAATCGTTACACCACTCCCCCATCACCCATTACGAATTTTGTGGAATACAACTTAAGCATGTGAAGTAGTCAGAGCAGACTTAAATAACAAGTAATTCAAACATATTAACAAGCAAGTTATAAAACACAATGCAAACAGGAAATACAAACACATATATTTCATAAGTAAGCGGTTAAATTAAACAACCAACATGGAGGAAATCATATACATCTCTAAGTTAGCTGAGAATCCTGTCTCAACACCTACCTAAAGCACAATCCTCTAAGTACTTAATCTTATAAGCATTTTCACAAACACTTAGGATACACTTGTTAACATACATAACATATTTTAGCAAAAACATGTATTAGGACGAATCCTTTTGCCGAGTAAGTATTACATGTATATATAGCATGTCCATACAGTAATTAATCACGACAAACATACTTTCAGAATTTATACGTATACGGTATTTTCTACAAATATACAGAATACCCAATAAAATCAAAATGCAAAATGAACATCACATTATACATGTACAATAACACTTAGACCATGGATCTATCATTATCTGACATTGAAAGCATTGAAAACCATAACCTATACGTCTAAAGTCCGCACCTTTTGTCATAGAATCGTAACGAATATGCTAGAATCTATAAGCCTTCGTCTACGGTGATTAGGCAACCTGAATCATGAAACAGGTCAATTATTTCATCACTTACACTATTTGAAACCCTAAAATGGCTTAGGGTTAGGTTTTCTTACTTAGAAATGAAGTCGAAATCGCCGGAAAGGCGATTAGATCTTGATGGTTAAGCATGTATGATGGTAGGATAGAGCACCAGGATCCTTCACCCACTTCTCCCACACTTTCTCTCTCCTTTCTCTCTTCTCTCTCCTAGGTTTTCTCAAATTCGTATGGAATGAGTGAGTGAGGGTTTAAGGTCCTTATATAAGCCCAGAACTCACCAAATTAGACCCAGGGCCAAGGTATACTTAGGTAATGTCCAAAGCAGGTCTGTTCCAGCTCAACGGAGTACTTCTGGAGCCCCCCTTGAGCCAAAGGTCGGACTTAAGCTCACTGACTATGGATCTAGGTCGAGTTAAGTTTTCATTCCAATCGGGTTTCCAGATCGCACGTGACGGACCAGTTTCAGTTCAACGGTCACAGAATCTCGATCAGGGTTAGAAGTACATAGACATCTATGGAAAATGTTTCCTGATCTGAGGGTGTATTTGGGTCAGATTCCGATGGTCTGATTGCTTATATTTGGCCCGCAAACATCAAGTCTCAGATTACTTAAATTTGATTTAATTTATAAAGAAAACCAGGTTTTCTTACACTCCTCGCTCCGGGCTCAAGCGAATAGCACTGGGACACTATCTGGATTTGATTTCTGAGATGGTTGTCAAGCCCAGCAAAGCGGTCCTAACCGTTTAACTTCACATTAATCGGACTTTCGATGTACGGTCCAGATTTGATATGGAGTTTCAATTTACTCCCGAGAGCAATTGGGTAATGAGATCGATCCTAGATTTTAGGGTAACCTAGCGTCAATGATTCTACAAGTTTTGGGTCTTACAGATCGTATTTAAAGTGACTAGTGTAAATTTCGTAGCTAATCCAGTTTAGCACTTAGTTGACTTTGTCTAATTCCTAAAGGATTTGAGGTTTGAGAGGTTCATACGGGGTTGAGATCTACCCCTTGCCTAAGGGCATCTGATTCCACGTTGGCAAAAATCTGGGATGTTACATTCATGGTGCTTGTGAGAGTGAGAGAACAAAGCTCCATCAGCATTTTCCCAATGGCTCGAGCTTGGAGGATGACGGATAGTTTTCCTTCGGTCTTTGTAAGAGATGGGAGAGAGTTGTTTTCTCTCCCTTCTTATGGAAAAACCAAGTTTGTCCTAGGTTGTTGGATGATGAATGAAGGGTGTGGATTCAATCTAGGGCACCCTACTTGCAATCAAACGAATGGACAGCTGGCGATGGAGCCCTAGATCTAAGGGTGGTGATTTAACCAAATGGAGGGCTGGGATTTGCCCAGACGAATGGTCGGGATTGGAGGATTTCCCCTCACGTGGATTGCCACTGTGGCAAGGAGGAACGGTTTCCATTTTTGGAAGTCACTTATGCTTGTAGGTCCTGTTTGTGTCAAAAATCGTGTGCAGGTATACATGTTGAATTGTGCGAAACTTATCAGGTTTTGGTCACACATGGATCCTCTACCAAATGGATGGTTTAGATCATCAAGGTGATACTTGATGATGGGCCACTGATTAAAATAGATGGATGATGTCTGTTTGTCAGGGTGCAGTGGGAACAACAGAGAGAGGAATTCCCTCTTTATAAGGAAATTGCGGGTCAACCTTGGTTTGACTGGTCTCCCAGATCTGGTGCACCTCGGGTGTTCGCCCCACTAGCTACACATGCGGCTCTAGATGGGGTCTACATAACCCTGATGTGAAATTTGTACCGTCCACTCACCTTAAAGGGCCCAAGTCAGGGCCTTTGACCACATATTAGGCAAATCCAGAGCTCAGGTGGGCCATACTTTTAACTATAAAGCTCTAGTTGAGGATTTCTGTTGATTTGGTGATCGGATCGTTCTGAATTTGATCATCAACGGTTAAAAGGGTCCCAAGAATTTATTCAGACGATCGAGACCACCTATACTATGAATTTAGAATATTAAATGTTATTATTAGAATAAGTTTTAATATTTACTATTATTATTATTATTATTACTATTATTTTGAGTTAATTTGTAGGGCCTACTTCTAGGTAGAATTGTCCTCATGGTAGATCAACCACTATGATTCATGTATATACTCCTCAACTTACTTTAACTATTCATGGGCCACATCACATGAATGTTTAGATATAAATTCTCGGTTCCCTAGCCATTCCTACAATCTGACTGTTGGATTGACTCTAACTTAGCTATCGATGACCTTAGGGATCCTAATGAATGTTTAGGTGTGATTTGGGAGTTGGATATGAAACTAGATAATCCGATCTGTGTTTTTAAATGATGGAGCATCCTATGGGACGTTGTAAACTTGGTGAACGGTGGATTTCATGATCTAGGGTTGTAAATCCAAAATGGTCAGCTAGATTTGTCCACTAATGAAATTTGGATCCTAAAAATAGGTCTTTTTAGTGGCATGATGATCCATCTTGGAAATCGATGGATGGACAACTTGACATATGGAATGGGATTACTTTCAACAGTTAGATTTAAACTGAAATGCACGTGAATGTTTACTTAAGCTAGGTTTGTATTTATACTGAGTTATATTACATGGTAACACTTGAGTACTGAAAGTATGAGGCGTTACACCATCATTGGAAAGCTTTTTAGGATAATCGTTGACCATAGGTATAGTGGGAGATTTTTTTTATCACTAAGTTGGACATAAACTAAAATGATAAATCTCTTTGACCAAGACCCGAAAGACAACGTTATAAACATGAGGCTTGAACCTCCTAATAAATTATAATACTCCTTAAATGCTTAGGATGATCAAATTACGGAATTACAGAACCATGCAACTGCGAGGTATTTGCGGCTTGACCCAATTCTCAATCCTAGGTGACTACCAATGGACTCACTGCTTTGACTGAGTAGAAGACCAGGATCTACCAGGATTGAGAAGGGATATAATGAGCTTTCTGCCCTGGTCAGGATGAATATCAATGTATCGGATTTGAGCCTACCACAACTATTTTTCCGTATTAGCCCGATCATGAAGAGCAGAATGTACCACCCTTAGGTAAACTTTGTCGTCAAACACGTAGTGTGATAATAATGATTTTGACATCTATTTTCTAACATTAAAGGTGAAATTTTTCAAGGGGCTAGACCACAATAAGCCAGGCTAGTGTAGTTAGTATACACCTTAACACATAAATGAATGTGAAATCAACAGAAACTTGAGTGTATGAAATTAGAATATCTTTACATATTAACATTAGGCAATTTTGGGGACGAAATTATTTTTAAGGGGGGTAGATTGTAATATCCTGTATTTTTGCTAAAAAAAATTCTGGAAAATTTTCGATATAACTAGCCTACGTTGTCACTAACTGACCCTTAATGCTCAAGGTGAGCCTATACTTGGGTAATACCAGTAAAGAACCACTTAAATCCAATTAATCAACTATAGGAAGCCAATGAATCTGCTAATCACTTAAACACTGGGCTTATCCTCATGATTTGTTCACATAGACCCCAAATCTTGTCGACCTATCACCAACTAATCAAGACAACCATGACTAAATAAAGATCTACTTAAAGCCAAGACAATTAAAGATTAGATCTTAATTAACAAACTAAACTGGCCCAATATCCTTCTAGCTTAAAAACCGACGGTGTATAGCGATTATAATCGAATCGTCATTTCTGCTAGTTGTGAATAGGCCACACTATGAACTTAGCTAATCCAAACCCTAATCATTGCACACAAGAAATCTCGCTACCTAATTCATTCTAGAAATGCCATGATTATCTGAACAAGCGCTAGACCACTCGTTAGTGGGCCACTAAACCCGAGGCTATAGAAATATGTTCCTCTTAATGGGCTTGATGTCCATCATGGGTACACTTAGATTGGCTTGCACATTCGTCATGATGCCTTGGGAGCGTCAGGCGAAGCTAGAAGATTTTACTTTTATTTTTGTTTTGTGCATGTATATGTTAGAGTCTTTGATCGGGCATACTTTATATATAAATTTTATGGTATGTTCATTATGGCTTGTATAATTTCTATTTTGGGCGATCACTAGTATTGGAATTGTATTTTTGACTGTTAGCCATATATTTTTTTATTTTTGTTATCTATACCTCGGTTTGGATCTGCTAATTTAAATTGCGCTACTATGATTGCTTGTGTGTAAAATGAATGTGAATCTAAACTAAGTCACATGTGCCTTTTGATTTAGTTAACACCTAGAAGACCTAGTCCCTGTATAGCTCTCTGAGAAATACCCAGCAAGGACGGTTCAGATCGGTTCATTACTCGAGTTCCAACTCCCAGTTAAAATTACAGACCTCCTAAGAGAGCAAGGGCGACGTATTCACATTGACTCATCAAGACATGCCCGAGATTGATATGAGAATCATGGTCCACCGTTTTTAAATTGCCGTAAAGGGCCGCAATGCATTTAATGCGGAAGTATGACGAAACTATAGAATGTAGGCTAAGTCCTAGGGGGATGATTAGGACCAATTAAAAATATTTACCGATAAATACAAACAACGCCTAACTTAAACTAATTTACCAATTAAATTAATTGAGGCAAAGCAACTCTAAGGCTTCCAAGCTAATAGAACATCCAATCACATAGGCTACACATGATTTGCAAGTTAAGCAACTAGCCTATTGAAATGGAGATCTTGCGATGTCGGGGGGGGGGAATAGGACAATGGAAAATAATCGAAATAAATTCTAAATGTGTAAATCATACAAAGATCTCAATTGCCTGAGTGTTGAAATCTTGATTCCAAATAACTCGTAGGACAACCTTCACCTAAAATTTTAGGCAGGACAACCTTATTTCATGAATGTTTTTAAGATGAAAACTTCAAAGTAGAAAGAGTAAATTAAAGAATTACAACATTCACCACAAAACTAAAATAAGATACATCCAATCCACCAAAAATAAAAATAAGACATTCACCAGCATTTGCCACATGGCACAAGGAATTATAGTGGTTCAATGCTTTAAAAACAGCCACACCTACTCCACTCCCAAAATTACTTCCTTCGTAATTTTATCTTTTATTATAAAAAGGTTTTCACAAGCTCACCTTAATAACCTGATACAGTTCCTTATGATTTTCATGGGCTATTACAATAAAAACCCAAATTGAGATTTTCACTGGCTATTTAAGACAAAACCTTAACTGAAATATTCACAGGTGATCTCAAAAAGACCTAAATAGAGTTTTAGAAGGTATACCTATCTTCAATCGTAGAAGATGTAGGAGAAGCTTGTACCAGAAGGACATCTTTCTTGAATGTAGATGGCGCTGTGTTTAGTCAGATAGAAAGGGGTCTAGGGTTCTATAGATTTTAATTTTGTTAAACCTAAATGCTACTTAATTCAATTCTCTTAGGTCTCAAAGAGGAGTATAGTTTACTTTGTTAGATTGAACTTAGAAGATATGAGACTAAAGGGAATTGAATAAGCTATTAAAATAAATTATAAATACCAACCAATAACTTACCAATGACTTGAGCTTCTCTCTCTCTTGCAGAAGAATTCTGATAATTAAATTGTGTAATTCGGAATGAGAGAAAATGTTAATTTATAGGCAAAGAATTTAGAACTTCGGCTAACCCGAGATAGGCTTAGACTAGCTCGAGTTCAGTGAATTCTGTTCAACGGATTTTGGATTGCACGGAATAAGAATTATCCAAAATTTGACTGGCCCGAGGTCAAGTTTGGCTGGCCAAACAGCACAATTCGACTAGCCAAATTTCCACAAATTTCAAAAGTTGATGTTGCTGGAATTTCACCCCAAGTTTCTCGAGCTGGCCAAATTTCAAGCTCGGGCTATGTAACATCCCGAAAAATCGAGGGTGAAGTAGTAACTCAACTCTCGAGTTCCAGAACATCACTTATGCAACATAGATAAAGATGATTAAATGTTGTCTGTGATAGTACAATAAACATGAGTGAGATTCTACCAAAACAGTAATTCATACTCTAGATCCATGTATAAAGCGTAAGTGAAAGACTGAAAGGTATATATAGATATATATAAAACAAAACATTCTTGATCTCCAGAGTATGAACACTAACTGAGTCACTGTATATATATATATATATATATATATATATATATATATATATATATATGTTGGTTCTGAATCAAAATGTCAAAATAGTGCAACTGAAATTATCAACCCTGTAGCCCCGTAGCACTGGACAGCTTATGCGAAGTCTCCGGCGAACTGCATGTAGGGGAACTCTTCCTGATCGTCATAGAAGTCGGGCTCAGTCTTCTATGCTCCAGTAATACCTGCATCTGATACAGGATCTGGTGGGTGTTTTAAAACACCGTCCTGTAACGTGGGAGTGAGTAGCTAACTCAGTGGAACAATAAAGTATAGGTTAACATGTTATCAATGCAGTCAAGCAGTAATGATAAAGCAGTATAGTCAAACACTCCTAACTACTATTATTAATGCAAGTATGAATGCAGACATGATGGATGCCCTCACCGTACCCTCCCTCATGTGACACCATCTTACGTTCGCGGCATGCTTTCATCCCTCAGTGCTCCACATCTTCCAAGCACATGCAATGCATGATGAGCATGATTACCGAGTTTTTATTAGTCCATTTCAAATAGCAAGATTGGGAAACTAAAGTACCTCCCTTGTATCATTCCCAAACATGATCCATTCTAGGGTTGTCAGTCCTAGTTAATCTCAGACGATGGTGTGTTTTCTAGGTTACTACAAAGGCTGTCAAGGCTGTTACGCACAAAGGTTACACCACTCCCCCATCACCTCTTTAGCGATTCATCACTATACAGAAACAGGCCTAGTTCATTCATACTCTCTACACTGCGGTAAAACTCGTCGCCTCACTGCAAATTCAGAGTATACTCAAGGTCACTCCACTAACGTCCTACCAACTGGCAGTCTATTTTCGAAGCCCGACCAATCCACTTATTGACAATGGGACCCGGATGCAACACAACTGGGGACCACAGCCAGGCTACGCCAGTGTAGGCCGACAGCGCGAATATAGTGTCCCATACCACCATAATCGGCTCATGAGTCTGGTTGCTCACTGGTCACTACGGGGAGGCAGTGGCCCCAGCGTAGGCCGACAGCTCAACCACGGTGTCCCATACCACCATGCCTGGCTCATGAGTCTTAGCGGATCGAGGTACCATGGTTAACGGGATTTCACTGGTAAGTTTGGTACCATAGGTTCAAGCAGTAGCGACCAAACATGGTGAATATACATTAGACATATCGGGTTACCTGATGAGCCTGACTAGCTCGAGCACACAATCAATTGGACGACATGAAGTGCATAAGCACTTCACGTGGCCTAACCACTGTCGCCAACTGACGTACGGCTCGGGTTCGTCAAACACATCTTATGTGTCGATATGAATCTCAACCACGATCTCAAGTCTGGTACCGATTGTCTGGACTATAGACATAGTCCCAAACTCAATCAATCCTTGTTCATAGCATGTGGAGTAAAGCATAATAAACGAAGTAATTCAAGCATGTTAGTAAGCATGTCATAAAGCATATTATAAAGCATGTTATAAAGCACTATATAAGTAGAGATACAAACACATATATTGCACATGTAAGCGGTTTAAGTAAACAACCTCATGGAGGAAATCATACATGTCTCTAAGGTAGTTGAGAATCCCATCTCAACACCCCCCTATGGCATCAACATCCAAACACTTACTCACACAAGCATTTTCACAAACACTTAGCATACACTATTTCAACATACTTAGTGTATGTTAGCAAACATGTATTAGAGCGAATCCTTTCGCCAAGCAAGTATTTTACTCATATATAATATATTTATACAACAAATAATCATGGTAAACACATCTTTAAAATATATATGTATACGGTACTTTCTACAATACAGTATTTCTACATACATAGTGTATATTAGTAAAACATGTATTTGGGCAAATCCTTTAGCCAAATAAGTCTTTTATCCATATATCGTATATTCATACAACAAATAACCATGTCAAACACATTTCCAAAATTTATACGTATACGGTATTTTCTATGAATACCTAGAATATGTAAAATTCCATAATCTACATCTTTAATCGAAACAGAAAACAGAAAGCACTTTGTACATGTGCATGTGCACTGCATGCGAGATCATGAATCTATCATTATCTGACATTGAAAACGTTGAAAACCGTAACCTATACACCTAAAGTCCTCACCTTTTGTCGTAGAATCGTAACGGAGTCGATAGGTTTGCTAAGCTTCCGTATAAGGCAGTTTGGCAACCTATAGAATGAAATAGGTTAGCTATTTCATAACCTACAACCTACACAACCCCAAAACAGATTAGGGTTAGGGTTTCTTACCTAGAAATGACGCCGAAATCGCCGGAAAAGCAATGAGAATACGGCGGTGCAGCTTGTGTAGTGGCAGGGGAGCATGGCAGGGAGATCCTCCCACAACTCCCATACTTTCTCTCTCTTTTCTCTCTAATGTTTCTCTTAAATTCGTATGGCTGTGAGAGAGAGGTTTCTAAGGTCCTTATATAGCCTAAAAACTCTCTGAAATAGACTTGTGGACAAGGTATACTTAAGTTATAACCAAAGTGAGCTGGTTTCAGCTCAACGGAGGACTTCTGGCGGCCCCCCTTGAGCCAAAGGTCGGACTTAAGCTCACCGACACCGGATCTACGTTTAGTTAAGTTTTCATTTCGGTCGGATTTCCAGATCGCACGTGGCGGACCAGTTTCAGTTCAACGGTTAGTGGATCTCGATCGGAGATTCCAAGTACACTGACACGTGTATGAATTTTTTCCTGATCTGAGGGTGTAATTTGGCCTGATTCTGACGGTCAGGTTGCTTAATACTGACCCGCAAGCGACAAGTCTCAGATTACTATTTGAGATACTTATTTTGTAAAGAAAACAAGTGTTTTCATACTCTCTCGCTCCGGACTCAAACGAACAGCTGTGGGGCACTGTCTGGAGTTGATTTCTGAGATGGTTGTCAAGCCCAGCGAGGTAGTCCTAATTCCTTAACCTCGTATTATTCGGACTCCCGATGTGCGGTCCGGATCTGATACGAAGTTTCAACGTGCTCCCAAGAGCAGTCGGATAATGAGTTTGATCCTAGATTTTAGGGTAACCTAGCATCAATGATTCTATAAGTTTTGGGTCTTGCAGATCGTATTTAAAGCGATTCAAATGGATTTCATGGCTAATCTAGTTTAGCACATAGTTAACTTTGTCAAATTTCTAAAGGATTTAATCCTAAGTGATTTTCGTCTGAGGTGGTACTTAGTCCTTTGTAGTTTATATATAGAGTGATCCAAGTTATACTACTTAGCTAGTTTAAGATAGTATCTAGGGTGAAAGTACTTGGAAAAAATTGAAAGATCAAGGTGGCGAAGGGTGGGCTTTATGAAGGAAATGGGTTCAAAAACAGTTTAGACTTTGGGATTGAGTTCCGACAGGTTAATAAGGTGTTAGGATCGACCCATCGCCTAAGGACATCTAATTCCAGGTTGGAAAAAATCCGGGCTGTTACAATTTACCCCTCTTAAAAAAAATTCGTCCCCAAAATTAGCTAAGGGTAATAAAGAAAGATTTAATTATTTTTTTGCCTAAGTTTTATTGATTTCGAGTTTCTGCGCGTGGTAGGGCATATACTAGTCTGGTTCATTTTAGTCTACCCTCCTTAAAACTTATTTCTTTATCCATTTCTCATACCCTGTTGGTTTGCTACAATTTATTTCTTTACCTATCTGAAGTTTTGACGACAATCCCCAATTATTTAGAGTAAGATAGTTGTTTTCCTTGTTTGACCAACACGGAGAGACGTTTATAGTGGGCTTGATTCCGATACATCGATCATCTACCTTACCAGGGTAGAAGGCTCATCGTATCCCTTCCTAATCCTGATGGATCCTGGTCTTCTACTCGGCTAAACAGTGAGTCCGTTGGCAGTCGCCCAGGATTGAGAATTGGGTCAAGCCGCGAATGTTTCACCGTTGTATATTTCAGTATCTCCGTAGACCGATCACTCTAAAAACGTAAGGAATGCCAATCACTGAAAGGCTCAAATTGTCCTATTACTAAGGTTGCCTTGTAGGTCTTAGTTTAAGAGAGTCCTTATTATAATCTATATTCAAGGACAAGGTAAATCCATGTCCTAATAGATCATCCTAAAGAGGTTTCTAAGAGTATAGAATTGGCTAAGGTTTCTATTAACATTTGTGAATACACTAACTCTATTTATTGTGAACTAACTCGTAACTATTGATAAGTCTAGTAATACGAATTAATGTAATACTTGAACCCTAATTGTCTTTATTCTAGTAATTTCAACATTAACGATCTAAGGGAAGTTTAACCCCTAGCTAGTGACCGTCTAGTGACCTACCCTATTAGCAACATGAAGTTGTAAAAATTCTTTATTTTAACCCTCCTATTATTTATAACATAAGTGTCACCTCTAGTTACTGTATTGCTTTTGTAGTAATCCAGCGTTAGGCCTTTTTCTTTCATATGAGTTGGTTTAATAGACTCAATGTTTACCATTAGGAAAAACAGGTGTACCTTGAATGTGGGCAGTGACCTCAAAGGCCAAAGGCGCTGCAGCTGCGGACTCAGGTGTCTCAGCGGCAAGCGCATGCACACGGGCTCGTTGAGGATGATTTGGTTATGCTGCCATAGTTCGTTGAGGTGGCCTACTCTGAGATACAAACGAGCGATAAAATGGCTGCACTGGTGGTGCAGGTCGTAAGGGTGGAGCCGATGTATCACGTGGTGGCAGACGGTCGGTCTTCTGAGGTGGCGTAATCCCGTTGTCTTTCATCTTGGTAAAACAAAAGGGGTTAGTGTGTCCCCCTCTATTGCAATACGTGCACCGAAATTTCGCTCGCCTTTGCTGGGTCAGCAGAGCCTCAAGCCTGGGAGGTGAATCTTCAGGTGGCCTCTTGCCGAGGATAGGCCTGCTCTGCATCTCAGCAGGATGTGCAGGCGGTGAAGGTGGAGTCGCACTCCCACCCTGGGACAAGGCCTCAAAAATAGCGGCCATAAGCTGCTGGTGTTGCTGCTGCTGATGCATCATCATCAACAACTGCTCAAACTTATCAGTAGGTGGAGCAGCCTGCGGCTCATATGGCGTCGTAGAGGATGCCCGGTTCTGCTTGCGAACCGGTGGTGCATAAGGGGGTAGTCCAACTATAGGACCAGCAGGAGGCTGATCAGAGTCTAACCCTCGGTCCGTAGGACCACCTATACCAGAAGGAGTCTGGTCCATCGAGCCAGTAAGAAGGAGGTGTGCCGTGCTCCGTGTATACTGGCGCGGCATGCCCTATACAACATAGGGTGCAATGTATGTGAGATAAAGCATAACAACACATTATATAAGCACTTTAAGCAGTCCACACATCTCATAGCAAAAGAGGCACATGCTTTTCATTTACCCAAAATTGTCATAATACATGGACTACAGAGTTACATGAATCATGACAGAAATCACATGCGAGCCAATTATATCCACAACATCAAACACTTAAAACATACTACTAACCATTACATCATCAACATGAAACATAATCCGCCTAAAGCGGTAAACAAAGCAAACTACAAACAACTACATGGATGATTAGGCATCCGAATCAGGTGATGGAGGAGGAGCATTCTTGTCCTGTACACAGCATAGGATAGTCTTCAATGTGCGAGACACTTTCTTGAACTTGTGGTTTACGAAGGCCCGAAGATCGCTGACATCTTGTCGTAGGGTAGCCTGACTCTCCTCAAGTCGGGCTATGCGAGCGTCTCTCGCAGCCTGAGCAGCGTCCGGCTCTGGTGCTCCAGGAGGAGAGCTCTCCTCAGTGTCTTGAGCCTCAAGTTCCTCTTCCTGTATCTCATCACCGCCACCCTCTTCGCTACCAGCCTCGAGGTCAACACTCTCCTCACCGGCACTATCCGACTCATCTCCAGACTTGTCGAGTCAGGCTTGCCGTTGGCGAGGGCCGATCTTCATGTTGTTAAGTGTAGCCTCACTTATGACTCGGACTGGCGCAAGGTCTTCCATGTTGGGCCTATAGCCAACATCACGAGCCATCCTACATATCAAGCGGCCAAACGGGAGTGAAAGGTCATTCCTGACAGATCGAACAATCTGAACTATCTGATATAGGACGAACGTGGGCAGACATAAGTTGTCCCCATGTCCAATCCTGTATAGGAAGTCCACCATCAACCGAGTACACTCCGTGCGGTTACCCCACCGTGGATACACATTATATGTGAAAATGTGGTGGAGCAAACGGAAGTCATCTGTCAACTTCATCGACGGAAGACAGTTTCCTCGCGTCCAAGAGACCTGCCGACCACAAAGTTATCGCGTACGGCGATCCCTTTCTCATGCACTTCTGGAGAAGTTGTCATTAGGAAGCACTTCACCACGTGGGATCTTCATGATCTGAGCCATTTCAACCACAGTGATCGTGCACCTTATGCCCCTCACCGAGACCGTGAACTGAAGAGGCTCCAACGATGGGTCTATGATATGGGCGTAGAAGGCACGAACCGTGTTCTCACATGCAGGAGACTCACCTTCAAATATAGGACCCCATTCGATGTCCACCAAGCGGTCCATCACCGGGTGTAGCCCAAACATCCTTTCATCCACGTGAGCTTCAAACACTACCTTACGGCCAGCAAAAACGACCATATTCGAAACCAATCGGTAGTCCATCCCTGATCGGCAGTTGGGGATCCAGGTCCCGCTTTGACCTATACTCCCGAACCAGCTTAGTGCCGCCCCAACGTCACTCTTCTTTCCGGAACGGTAGGGCTACTCGGTCCAAAGATCATGCAATGCTTTTCCTCTTTTCCATGAGAGAGAGGATGGAAGAAACGGAGAAAATAGCCGTAATTAACCTGAAAAGGGCCATGGAAATGGAGAAAAAAGAGAGGAAGGGGCTGGGAATTTGAGTTCTTCCCGGATTTAGGTCTCCCTAGGGCTTGTAGAAGCCCAAGTAACAGGGAATGATGAAGGAACAAGGAAGAAATGGGATAGGCTAAAAGGTTACACGAATTTGAGGTAAAAGGAGGAGATTTAAGGGCTTAAACGTGAGAAACGGAGAGGATAGGGGGTAGGGTTTGCTGTAGCTAATGGAAATGGATGGATTGTGGTCGAAATATGCAGATTGAGTGATTGGAAGGGAGAGTTGAGAGAGAGACATCAACTTGGAGGGCTTGGAGGGGTGGAAGTAAGGAAATGAGGGGCTGACGGAATAAAATAGGGACCCCCTGAAGGTTTCGCACGCACCAAACGTGCGTAGAGGTTGGGCTGACCATGATCAGGCCCGGCCCAACCCAAGCGGACCAACATGACCGTGGTGCGCCGCGGTCCACCTTGCCCAGTGCCACGGCGCCGCGGTGGGGTGTTGTTCTCCACCATCCCAAGGTGCCAAATGTACCTTGGTTCTACCCTGGGTCCCTATGGATTTAAGTGGGGAGGCCTACGACTCCATTTTATTCCATATCTGGTGGTTTCGAAAAAATTTCTGATCTACACTGACTTTTACTGATTTTCAACGACTGGATTTGGGTGGATTGTGATCTAGACTTGTCAATAGATGACCTAGGAATGTTTTAAGGTCGACACGTGCGACCAGGATTGAGTACAGACTCGATTTTGGCATCCATTTTCAGTGAACTTTGCCATTGGACGAAATTGGGATACCTAAGACTGTTTCTATATTATTCTCGCACCCTCCTAAGTTGTAATGTGTCAGCGTACGTCGTGGGAACATAACTCAAGTCCATTTTAATCGAAATCATGCTCTGATACCAACTGTAACATCCCGAAAAATTGAGGGTCGAGTAGTAACTCAACTCTCGAGTTCCAGAACATCACTTATGCAACATAGATAATGATAATTAAATGTTGTCTATGATAGTACAATAAACATGAGTGAGATTCTACCAAAACAGTAATTCGTACTCCAGATCCATGTATAAAGCGTAAGCGGAAGACTGAAAGGTATATATAGATATATATATAAAACAAAACATTCTCGATCTCCAGAGTAAGAACACTAACTGAGTCACCGTATATATATATATATATATATATGTTGGTTCTGAATCAAAATGTCAAAATAGTACAACTGAAATTATCAACCCTGTAACCCCGTAGCACTGGACAACTTATGCGAAGTCTCCAGCGAACTGCATGTAGGAGAACTCCTCATGATCGTCATAGAAGTCGGGCTCAGTCTCCTGTGCTCCAGTAATACCTGCATCTAATACAGGGTCTAATGGGTGTTTTAAAACACCATCCTATAACGTGAGAGTGAGTAGCTAACTCAGTGGATCAATAAAGCATAGGTTAACATGTTATCAATGCAGTCAAGCAGTAATGATAAAGCAGTATAGTCAAACACTCCTAACTACTCTTATTAATGCAAGTATGAATGTAGACATGATGGATGCCCTCACCGCATCCTCCCTCGTGCGACACTATCTTACGTTCGTGGCATGCTTTCATCCCTCAGTGCTCCACATCTTCCAGGCACATGCAATGCATGATGAGCATGATTACCGAGTTTTTATTAGTCAATTTCAAACAGCAGGATTGGAAAACTAAGGTACCTCCCTTATATCATTCCCAAACATGATCCATTCTAGGGTTGTCAGTCCTAGTTAATCTCAGACGATGGTGTGTTTTCTAGGTTACTGCAAAGGCTGCCAGGGCTGTTACGCACAAAGGTTACACCACTCCCCCATCACCTCTTTAGCGATTCATCACTATACAGAAACAGGCCTAGTTCATACTCTCTACACTGCGGTAAAACTCGTCGCCTCACTGTAAATTCAGAGTATACTCAAGGTCACTCCACTAACGTCCTACCAACTGGCAGTCTATTTTCGAAGCCCTACCAGTCCACTTATTGATAATGGGACCCAGATGCAACCCAACTGAGGACCAAAGTCAGGCTACCCCAG
Organism: Magnolia changhungtana; assembly: GCA_030180095.1. Classification (NCBI taxonomy): domain Eukaryota; kingdom Viridiplantae; phylum Streptophyta; class Magnoliopsida; order Magnoliales; family Magnoliaceae; genus Magnolia; species Magnolia changhungtana. The sequence continues at coordinate 3,978,914 of JASAUF010000525.1, forward strand.
TGTAGGCCAACAACGCGAATATAGTGTCCCATACCACCATAATCGGCTCACGAGTCTGGTTGCTCATTGGTCACTACGGGGAGGCACGTGGCCCTAGCGTAGGCCGACAGCTCGACCACGGTGTCCCATACCACCATGCCCGGCTCATGAGTCTTAGCGGATCGAGGTACCATGGTTAACGGGATTCCACTGGTAAGTTTGGTATACTAGGTTCAAGCAGTAGCGACCAAACATGGTGAACATACATTAGACATATCGGGTTACTTGACGAACCTGACTAGCTCGAGCGCACAATCAATTGGATGACATGAAGTGCATAAGCACTTCGCAAGGCCTAACCACTGTCGCCAACTGACGTACGACTCAGGTTCGTCAAACACATCTTACGTGGCGACATGAATCTCAACTACGATCTCAAGTCTAGTACCGATTGTCTGGACTATAGACATAGTCCCAAACTGAATCAATCCTTGTTCATAGGATGTGGAGTAAAGTATAATAAACGAAGTAATTCAAGCATGTTAGTAAGCATGTCATAAAGCATATTATAAAGCATGTTATAAAGCACTACATAAGTAGAGATACAAACACATATATTGCACATGTAAGCGGTTTAAGTAAATAACCTCATGGAGAAAATCATACATGTCTCTAAGGTAGTTGAGAATCCCATCTCAACACCCTCCTAAGGCATCAACATCCAAACACTTACTCACACAAGCATTTTCACAAACACTTAGCATATACTATTTCAACATACTTAGTGTATGTTAGCAAACATGTATTAGGGCGAATCCTTTCACCAAGCAAGTATTTTACACATATATAATATATTTATACAACAAATAATCATGGCAAACACATCTTTAAAATATATATGTATACGGTACTTTCTACAATACAGTATTTCTACATACATAGTGTATATTAGTAAAACATGTATTTGGGCGAATCCTTTCGCCAAATAAGTATTTTATCCATATATCGTATATTCATACAACAAATAACCATGTCAAACACATTTTTAAAATTTATACGTATATGGTATTTTCTACAAATACCTAGAATATGTAAAATTCCATAATCTACATCTTTAATCGAAACAGAAAACAGAAAGCACTTTGTACATGTATAATTACATGCAGATCATGAATCTATCATTATCTGACATTGAAAGCATTGAAAACCGTAACCTATACACCTAAAGTCCTCACCTTTTGTCATAGAATCGTAACGGAGTCGATAGGTTTGCTAAACTTCTGCATATGACAGTTTGACAACCTATAGAATGAAATAGGTTAGCTATTTCATAACCTACAACCTACACAACCCCAAAACAGATTAGAGTTAGGGTTTCTTACTTAGAAATGACGCCGGAATCACCGAAAAAGCGATGAGAATAGGGCGGTGCAGCTTGTGTAGCGGTAGGGGAGCATGGTAGGGAGATCCTCCCACAACTCCCATACTTTCTCTCTCTTTTCTCTCTAGGGTTTCTCTCAAATTCGTATGGCTGTGAGAGAGAGGTTTCTAAGGTCCTTATATAGCCTAAAAACTCTCTGAAATAGACTTGTGGACAAGTTATACTTAAGTTATAACCAAAGTGAGCTGGTTTCAGCTCAACGGAGGACTTCTGCCGGCCCCCCTTGAGCCAAAGGTCGGACTTAAGCTCACCAACACCAGATCTACGTTTAGTTAAGTTTTCATTTTGGTCAGATTTTCAGATCGCATGTGGCGGACCAGTTTCAGTTCGACGGTCAGTGGATCTCGATCGAAGATTCCGAGTACACTGACACGTGTATGAAATTTTTCCTAATCCGAGGGTGTAATTTGGCCTGATTCTGACGGTCAGGTTGCTTAATACTGACCCACAAGCGATAAGTCTTAGATTACTATTTGAGATATTTATTTTGTAAAGAAAATAAGTATTTTCACACTCTCTCGCTCCGGACTCAAGCGAACAGCCGTGGGACACTGTCTGGATTTGATTTCTGAGATGGTTGTCAAGCCTAGCGAGGCAGTCCTAATTCCTTAACCTCGTATTATTCGGACTCCCGATGTGTGGTCCAATCTGATACGGAGCTTCAACGTGCTCCCGAGAGCAGTCGGGTAATGAGTTTGATCCTAGATTTTAGGGTAACCTAGCGTCAATGATTCTACAAGTTTTGGGTCTTGCAGATCGTATTTAAAGTGATTCAAATGGATTTCATGGCTAATCTAGTTTAGCACTTAGTTAACTTTGTCAAATTTCTAAAGGATTTAATCCTAAGTGATTTCCATCTGAGGTAGTACTTAGTCCTTTGTAGTTTGTATATAGAGTGATCCAAGTTGTACTACTTAGCGAGTTTAAGATTGTGTCTAGGGTGAAAGTACTTAGGAAAAATTGAAAGATCAAGGTGGTGAAGGGTGGGCTTTATGAAGGAAATGGGTTCAAAAACAGTTTAGACTTTGGGATTGAGTTCCGACAGGTTAATAAGGTGTTAGGATCGACCCATCGCCTAAGGACGTCTAATTCCAGGTTGGGAAAAATCTGGGCTATTACAGGCTAGCTGAATTTTCAACAAATGTTGTTATTTGCATCGGGCTTGAAGTTGGGCTGGCTGAGGAAGCTTAGGCTGGTCGAACCAGAAGTTAAGTTTACCAAATTCCAGGCAAAAACAAATGTAAAAACCCATGATTAAACATTTTTAAAAGCACCTAGTTCTAAGGTCTTTCTAGGGCTGAGATATATCAAATATCTGATTCATTTTGGCTTAAACTTTGTCTCGGACTTCATCTTAAATTTGGGCTTGACGTTTTCTTAAACATGACTTGATCTTTGAGCTTGATCTTCTCTTGAACATAGACCGATCTTGAGCTTGATCTTCTCTTGAACATAAGTTGATATTGAGCTTGATCTTGTCTTGAATATAAACCGATCTTGAAGTGGTTTTGTCTCATGAAATTTAACAACCTGTGTGCTCAACATCCTAGCACTTACACGTATAAAGATAATGTATATGAGTATGTGGGATATGATTTCTATCAATCCTAAACATTCATCTAATCATACATTATAATTAAGCATTTAAACCATATAAGCATAATTAAACAAATGTACAAAGATAATTCGAACACAATCATATATAGTGGTTTAGCTACGTGCCTACTCCACTCCCGGCGGATACACTCAACCCATAAGTGTACCAGATTTCACTATCAGAGGTTTTAGATCAGGTTTACTTCAAACCTTTACAGCCTACAAAAGGACTCTACAATTTATGCCCTAAGTAAGAGAAAAGGTCTTATACAAGAGCCTAGACTTTATGTCCTATACAAGTAGGGATGTACACGAACCGAGTTAGCTCAGTTAGCTCGCTCGACTTGACTCAAAAAAGCTCGATTCGACTTAGTTCGAAAATGAGTTCGAACTGAGTCGAGTGATTTTTTGAGCTCGAAAAAATTTTGAACTGAGTTCGAGCTTGCCCGGCTCGACTCAACTCGGATTGAACTCCAACTCAAATCGAACTAGGATTAAACTGGTTTGGTGACTCAATTATTTTGATATTGATGTTGCTCACCAAGTGTTTGATGAAATGACTCAACGAAGTGTCGGCTGGTGGTGAGGAAGGTATGGATGTGAAATAAATACCCTTCTATCTTGATTTTGATGCTGCCTACTGAGTGTTTGATGAAAAACCAGTAAAATCACTACTGCTATTTTACATAGAGTGAGAAATTGAAGGTGCAGTCCATGTGTTTATGAAAATGTTGCACAGGCGAACTCGTCTCGATCTTGACTCAAGCTTGGTTCGAACTGGCCCGAGTTGCTAACCAAATAGAATGGAGCTAGCCAGTTAGGCTCGAGGACCGAGTCGAGCCAAGTTCGAGTTGGTGTCAGCTAGTGGCCGAGATGAGTCGAGTTGTGCCAAGCTCGACTCGGTTCGTCTCATGTACACCTCTATACACAAGGACAAAGGTCCTAATCCCGAACCCGACAATCTAGGCCATACAGTCTAAGGTATTAATCGTGAAACTAAGTTTATGTTCTACAGAAGAATCTGGGTTTAGGCCCTATACATGAGCCAAGGTCCTACAAAAGAACCTATGATTTATGCCCTACACAAGAGTAAGAGTCCTGATCCCAAACTCGATAATTTAGGCCACGCAGGCCAAAGTCTTAATCTCGAACCTGTTACGTATTCTTCCGTCGGAGGCCTACACAAGGACTTAAGTTGGTTTTTCCTTAGGCTAACTAACAACCTTGGTCCTACACAAGAACTACGGCTTTAGCCCCTATGGAAGATCCAAGGTCCTAAATAAGAACCTAGTCAAGTTTGTGGATATCAAACTCTTATCCTCAATCCTACATAAGGAAAGAGGCTAAACTATAGACTCCTAACAATGACACTTACTTGTCGGATTGAGTCCCTTTTTGTAGCTCCTCTTAGGTTGCTTGATCTCTTATCTCCTCTGCTTCAATCAGCTCCTCGATGCTCCCCCGATCATGCTACAGCTACTTCGCCAAGGCTTCAGCTCTACGATCAATCTCCTTGCATTTGATGTGTCTTCAAGATGACCAAGGTGATGGGAGTAGTTCGAATCTCTTACAACTAATTGATAGTTTTTTATCCTAGGCAATTCAATTAGATGGGTCTCCTAGAAGAGTTGGACAATGATTTACCAAAAATGCTTAAGTCCAATCTCTAGAAAATGGAAGAGTTCAACCAAATCTCAATGTTGAGGTTGAAATCCTCATTAGAGTTATAATCTCAAAGGAGATGGCTTAGAACTCAATGGAATAGAGGCTTAGGATGAGAGATTTTCATATGGAATCACCCTACCTTTTATTGCTCTAAAAACCCATCCAAAAGCCCAATGACTGAATCCCCTTTATAAATAGTTTGAGCTCCAACGGTCAAATAATGGGTAGATTTTGGTCATGTTGATGCCATCGAGGATTCCTTCGATGTCATTGAAGGGCTCCCCAATGCCATCTAGATTTCTAGCAAAAAATCATGTTTACTTGTTGGACAATTCTGGACCCATTTGGATGGCGCCGATACGATCTTCCATTGCATTAAAAATTGTTGTTCGATGCCATCGAAGTGGCTTTGATTCCATCGAAAGAGTTAAGGGAATAATCCCAAAACCTTACTAGACATTTCAGGATCTCAATTGATGCTATCGAGGAGACTTGGATGCCATCAAAGGGACCTCGATGCCATTGAGAATTCTAGCCATAAATCCAGTTTGGTTGCTAAACATTTCTAACTCTCAATCGATGTCATCAGCCAGGCCTTCGATGCCATTGAAGGTTGTTCGATGGCAGCTCGATGCCATCAAACATGGCCTAAAATCTGTTGTTTTGGGGTATCTTCTACACGGGAGATTCACACCTCTTCTAGCCTTCTTTATTATGTTTTTCTTAGTCTCCTAAGTCTAAGGGATGATTAAATTAATATTCTTAATTGGTACAAGATCATTTAGAGGTTATAGAGTTGTTTTGGTTTAAGGGTTAGGGTCACTAAGGCACCTACTTTACTTGTTCTTACTCCTTGATGCTTCTATTCTATTTGTGTCTTCGATCTTCTCTTTCCAAAGGCTTAACTAATTTTGCGACACAACAACTCACGTGATTGATAAACTAGGGTGTAAAAGTGAGTGCACTAACAATCTCCCCCTTTGTTAATTACATGACAAAAACGTAACCTATACTATGTCATGGTCCATACTAATGACATATCAAAATAACTAAAAATAATTAAATGTCAAAAATAAAAATGATTTGCAACTCAAAATACTAAAACATGTAATGCAGCAATGCTCCCTCATAATTATTTCCTCGATCAAACCTGTAATGCAAAGAACAAACCCTATACAAGAGAATGCATTATTTTTGTGGGATTGATCTTTCTCCCCCCTTTTGTTAGTATTTGACAAAGGGTTTAGTCCAAGAAAAAAATATACCAATAAAATTCATATATGGGCCAACTCTATAAGTCAAGGATTTACCAATTAGAGGGATTATACTAACAAGGGTTAGGGATGCATGTAAACATTAAAATCTAGGAGCATGCAAATTAAGGTCATTCAATGAAATGTCAATGAAAACAAGAATGACCAAGGACAATCTATGCTAAAACATGTGATGTTTTATTTAGCAAATTTGAAGCTTAGATTACCTTAATGCAAATGAGGCTTAATCCTCACTTTTTCAATTATGCACATCATGAGGCTAGAATCCTTTGATTTAACTATATGTTTAAGTTTGAGGCTGAAATCCTCGAATTCAACAATAGAGCTCAAATAGGAGGCTTTGTCCTCTGATTTACCATTTTAGCTCAAATGGACCTCTAAGGTCACCTCCTTGTGGAGTTATAGTCTCCTAAATTTCTAGGGAGGGATGGTGTGGTGGGAACCAATAGGATGCACATTTGGTTCTTATCTTTCATACTAGAGAGGTGATCTGAAGTGGATTCAGACTCTTCCGTATCATCTCATGTTGTTGCCATTGCCTTACCTTTAGATTTTATTTTTCAAGGGCAATCAGGGAAAAAATGTCCATACTCTCCACAGTTGTAACATTGGACCTTTATAGATGGTTTAGTAGATTTTCCTTTATGCTTGTCCACCTTCTTGTCTTTCTTGTCACAACTCTTCCCTCTAGTAAATTTGAGGAATTTCTTAAGTGTATTAACTAATTCATCTTTGTCCACATCATCACTATCACTTTTTGATTTAATCTCTTTATATTTATGTGAATGCCTATATGATGATTTAAGGACGGATAGTTTCTTTCCTTTAGAAGGGGTCTTAAAGTGTAGTTCAAATGTTTGTAGGGAACTTATAAGTTCTTCTACTTTCATCTCATCTATATTCATACACTCTTTTATTGAGGTTATCTTGGAAGTTAACCTATCCAACAAGGATCTAAGAATTTTTTTTATAAATGCATCCTTTCGGAATCCTCTCTCCTAAACCCCATATGGAATTGCAAATATCATTCAATTTCGAATAGAATTCCATGAAAGTTTCAGTCTCTTCTATCTTAATGTTTTCAAATTAGGTGGCTAACAGTTGAAGCTTCAATCTTTTTACCGTGCTAATCCCTTCGTGGGTGATTTCCAAGATATCTCACGCATCCTTCCCTATTGTATAATTGCATATGCATTTAAATTTATCGAGGGAGAATGCACAATAAATAGCATTGAGAGCTTTAACATTATAGGAATACCCAGCCCTCTCAGTGGTACTTCATTTGGATTTATGTTTGGGAGCGCTCAAGGTTCTACCACCAACCACGGCATTTTTCATGGGAGTCGTTTATCCTTGTTTGACAACCTTTCAAATAGAATGGTCCAAGGATATTAAGAATATTGTCATCCTAGCCTTCTAATAGGCGTAGTTGGACTTGTCAAAGTACGGTGATCGTGTGACGGCAAGACCCTCTTAGTTAGACGACATTCTTAAGCTCCTAAGATTATCTCTGGGCGGTTAAACCTTTCAAGAGCTATACCGGCTCTAATACCAATTGAAATTGCGGTAAAGGTCCATAATGCATTTACTGTGGAAGTATGGCAAAGCTATAAAATGTAGGCTAAGTCCTAGAGGGGGGTGATTAGGACCAATTAAAAATATTTACCTATAAATACAAATAATGCCTAACTTAAACTAATTTACTAATTAAAATATGTGAGGCAAAATAACTTTAAGGCTTCCAAGCCAATAGAGGGTCCAATCACATAGGCTACACATGATTTGCAAGTTAAGAAATTATCCTATAGAGATAGTGTATATGAGTATGTGGGATGTGATTCTTATCAATCCTAAACATTCATCTAATTATGAATTATAATCAAGCATTTAAACCACATAAGCATAATTAAACAAATGCGTAAAGACAATCCCAAACACGATCGTATATAGTGGTTTGGCTACATACCTACTCCACTCCCGGTGGATGCACTCAACCCATAAGTGTAACAAATTTCACTATCAGAGGTTTTAAATCAGGTTTAACTCAAACCTTTATAGCCCTACAAAAGGACTCTACAATTTATGCCCTACGTAAGAGCAAAGGTCCTACACAAGAACCTAGACTTTATGTCCTACATAAGTATAAGGGTATGTTGAGTGTCAAATATTACATTTCTCCCCTATTTATATCTTAATTTTATGAAAATAATAATGCTTAAAGGTATATTTTATACATGTTTGTGTTGCAAGGTGAATCTGAGAGCTTGAATTGGAAAGAATGCTAAAAACATGGATTTGATGCTCAAGAATTACCGAGGAAATGGATGGATCTTAAGAGACTAAGAATAAAGAATTCACATGTCAAAAATCCAAGGAAACCAAGTGCAAAAGCTGAAGAAAGAACTCGAAAGACTTCAGAATCCGCAACAGAAAAATGGACAGGTTCGGTCCGACCGAACTTGCACAAAATAGTCCAACAACAAACGATGAAATTCAGAAGCTAATTCATTTCAATAGAAACCCAGTTCGGTCTGACCAAAAGTGCATAAAAAGCTCCAGCGTTGAAAAGAGTTAATTCGGTTCAACCGAAGATTAATTCGGTTTGACCGACAACTTAAGTTCGATCCCACTGAACCCATCTTGGTCCGACCAAAATCAGGCAACTACTAAAACAGAATCCTTTTCAAATTCGAACTTGACTTCGGTCCAACTGATGCGTAATACGGCTACATAAATTAATATGCTTTCGCGATTGAATTGCGGAAATTCCAAGTTGGTGCGTAAGGTAGAGCTTCAAAACAATAAATAAGAATCCCTAGGACGTTCCTAGGTATCATCTAGGGTTTAAGGAGCGAGCAAAAGGGTGGAGAGCCATCGCCAAGAGTCTTTCTTCTTCTTTCTTAGTTGTTTTTATGTTTTATTTAAGAGTTCTTAGTTCAATCATGTTTATGATTGGCTAAATCTCTTAGCTAGGGCTAAGAGGGGAAGCTTGTAACATGATTGGGATGTTTACTTTACTTTAATTCATGTTTATGTTGAACTTCATTGATTTCTAGTTGATTTTAAGGAATATTTTTAGTTTTCAGTGGTTTATTGTGACTCAAATTACAGTATACGCTGCGATAGCTTTGAGTATCTTCTTTTCTTATTTGAGATTGTGGGATTGGTAAATCTCGTTGTTTGCCATCATCTCCTGGGCATGGTTTGGTGATAGAATCCCTTCCAAATCTTCACAGTCCTCTTCTATTGAGGCTAGATCAATGAGAAGTTTAGAGATCTGATCATCTCCCTTTCCAATTGGATAATATAGGACTCTGATTCCAGTCGTGTCTCTTAAATCAAGTAAGGTGGCATCCCAATATCTACAAGTGCATCCTTAGTACCCTGGTTCCCATCTTTAAATTCATAAGTTTCAATCAACACAATTCAAAATTACTTCCAATTATTCCAGAATTCAGATTTAGATCTTTCTCTTCTTCTAGTTCTAGTTCTTTTTAGAAACTTATGAGATTAGTCCTTGTGAATTCGACCTCGGTCTTACCGAGATTATTATTACATCACGACCCTACACTTGGGGTTGTGAATAGGGTCCTAATCCCAAACCCGACAATTTAGGCCACATAAGTCAAGGCTTAATCTCGAACTTAAGTTTATGTACTACACGAGAACTTGCGTTTAGGCCCTACATAAGAGCAAAGGTCCTATATAATAACCTAGGATTTTTTTCTACACAAGAGCAATGGTCCTGATCCCGAACCTGGCAATTTAGGCCACATAGGGCAAAGTCCTAATCCCGAAACTATTACGTATTTTCCCGTCGAAGGCCTACACAAGGACTTGAGTTGGTTTTTTCTTAGGCTAACCAACAACCTTGGTCCTACATAAGAACCATGGATTTAGGCCCTATGGAAGAGCCAAGGTCCTATACTAGAACCTAATCGAGTTTGTGGATAGTAAATTCTTAACCTCAACCCTACACAAGGAAAGAGGTTAACCTATGGACTCCTAACAATGAAGCTTACTTGTCGGATTGAGTCCCCTTTTGTAGCTCCACTTGGGTTGCTTGATCTCCACTCTCCCGTGCTTTAATCATCTCCCTGATGTTCCCCAGATCATGTTGTCACTGCTTCGCAAAGGTTTCTGTTCCACGATCAATCTCCTTGCATTTGATGTGTCTTCAGGATGACCAAGGTAATTAGAGTGGGTCGAATCTCTTACAACTAATGGGTAGTTGTTTATCTTAGGGGATTCAACTAGATGGGTCTCCTATAAGAGCTGGACAATGATTTACCTAGAATGCTTAAGTCCAATTTCTAGGAAATGGAGGAGTTCAACCACATCTCAATGTTGAGGTTGAAATCCTCATTAAAGTTGTAATCTCAAAGGAGATGGCTTAGAACTCAATGGAATAAGGGCTTCAGATGAGGGATTTGCATATGGAATCATCTTACCTTTTATTGCTCCAAAAACCCATAAAAAAGCCCAAGGACTGAATCCCCTTTATAAACAGTTTAAGCTATAACAGTCAAATGACATGTAGATTTTGGTCCTGTCAATGCCATCAAGATTTGTAACCAAAAATCATGTTTACTTGCTGGACAATTTTGGACCCATTTTGATTGCACTGATACGATCTTCGATTGCATCAAAAATCGTTGTTCGATGCCATTGAAGTGGCTTCGATTCCATCGAGAGAGTCAGGGAAAAATTCCAAAACCTTGCTGGACATTTCAGCATCTCAATCGATGCCATAAAAAAATAGGTTTCGATTCCATCAAAGGGACTTCGATGCCATCGAGATTTCTAGCCTAAATCCATTTTGGTTACTGACATTCCCGACTCTCAATCAATGCCATTGGCCAGGTCTTCAATGCCATCGAAGGTTATTCAATGGCAGCTCGATGCCATCAAACATGGCCAGGAATCTACTGTTTTGGGCTATCTTCTACATGGCAGATTCACACCTCTTCTAGCCTTCTTTATCATATTTTTCTTAGTCTCCTAAGGCTAAGGGATGATTAAATTAATATTCCTAATTAGAACAAGATCATCTAGAGGTTATAGGGTTGTTTGGTTTAAGGGTTAGGGTTACCAAGGCATCGGGTTTTGCTTATTCTTGCTCCTTGATGCTTTTTCTCCATTTGTGTCTTCAATCTTCACTTTCTAAAGGCTCAATGGACTTTACGACACAACGACTCACGTGATTGATAAACCAGGGTGCAAAAATGAGTGCACTAACATGCTTAAATGTGGATCCTGACCACAAGCCCGTCCGATAGAAGAGACAAGCTTTCAATGCGGAGAGGTATGTTGCAACCTATGAGGAGATCGGTAAGCTACTCCAGGGCAGTTTCACTGAAGAGGCCCACTACCCCGATTGGCTCGCCAATGTAGTGCTAGTGAAGAAGTCCAATGGGAAATGGTGGGTCTGTGTTAACTATACCAACTTGAACAAAGCTTGGCTTAATGACAGTTTTCTTTTACCAAGGATCAACTAGCTAGTTACACCACTGCTAGGTACGCATTGCTCAATTTCATGGACGTGTACTTAAGGTACAATCAAATCAGCATGCACAAGCATAATAAGCAAAAGACTGCTTTCATCACAGATAGAGGTCTATACTACTACCGGGTCATGTCGTTTGGCCTAAAGAATGCCGGAGCAACATACTAAATATAGCTAAACAACATATTTGCTAAGAAAATCAGAAAGACTATGGAGGTCTATGTTGACGACATGCTCTTCAAAAGTGATAGTGAATGGTGGGTCGGGTAGGTGGACCTGGAGTAAGGAGTAATCGGCGACATCCTAAATCTGGGTGGGAGCCGAGCTTACATGATATCATCGGTGAATGGTGGCTCAATTTCCTCCAACATAGCTTCTATCGAGGTCGGAGCATGCGCGTGATAGGCTTATCGTATGTCGTTGATCTGACATCGTAGCTCATTTAGTTCAGCTTCCCAGGGATCTTCATTGTCAACCACTATCTTGGGAGACTTACCACACCTCTTCATCTCCAAAGTATGTCGTAGGTCAGAGGCAGCCAGCGTGGCGGTTCTCGAGGCATGGGAGGGTGCATAGTTCGACACCTCATGAGTCTATTTATTCCTTAGGGAGTAGGTGGGCGTTTGAGGTGGCGTAGAGACTTCAGTGGCTGCACGAGCACCAGCCTCCTCGGCCCCATAGTTGGGAGGAGGATTCTGTCGCTCTAACATTCACTTTATCTTATCAATGTTACTAGTTAGTGCTTCAACTTAATGCTTCGGAGAGATGAGGAGACCTCCCCGACTTCGGGACCATTGCATTGGACCCACTGGTACAGAATCAGTCTGAAGTTGGGAGGGTGAGTCCTAATGGTCCACGGACTGTTTTACCGGTGCAGGACTAGGTGCAATAATGGTGGTCTGGGCCTTCTTTCTCCCTTTCGCCATTGTTGGAGCATTGTAGATGATAGGAATGACTTTCAATGTCGTTCCCACAGATGACACCAAACTATTGATGTAGAAATTTAGACATCCTCCTTTGACCACTTAATACCTGCAAGAGAACACAAAGATGAAGATTATGGCTGCAACCCCTCCGATGCCAAAGTCAGATAGGCAAACTAGGTCTCATAGAACGTAAGTTTTTAGGGTGTGTTTTTTACATTGGGTTGTGTGTACCTTCCACCATTGGAGGTGCTCCTATTTATAGTTGAAATGGGCAGTAGCGTAGAGGGCAATCTCCATATTTAGTAAGTGCGTGTTGTAGAGGGATTCGTGTCCCAAGTATATCACGAATATCTTTCGAGATCTTCGGCTGAGATCTCGGATAAAGTCGTGTCGCAGCTATCTTTCGAGATCCTCGATTTAGATCTTAGACAAATCCCTTCGAAAAGATCTGAGTAGCCGGAATTAGAGGAAATGCGTAGTAGGAGGTCGAGCATCTAAGGTGGCTTATACGGCTATTCCGAATAGTAGTTTGCCAACCTGGATTCTCGAGTGAGCCGTGGTCGAGTTTTTCCTTAGCATTGAGCAAATTATCGACTTGCTGACCTACCCTTGGGAGTCATGTTCGAGCAATGAGACTGAGCTCCTTTCCTTAGTATAATATAGATGAAATCGGGGATGACCATCCTCTTCATCTTACCATATGGGGTATGATTTCCTTGAGTGTAGTAGCTCAAAATCTTGCCTTACATTGGGAGCTCTTACGAAGAGATGTTTTAAGTAGCAACTCGAAAATGGATAGACCATGGAAGGGCTCGACATTTGATGGAAGTGGAGATACTTCATCTTCTGATGGTCGAGTTAGAGGAGTAGGCTACTTCTCCAGTAGTGGATTACTACTTTCTGGCCGTTGAGGAGCTCTTTGGTCATAACTAGCATTGACTGATCACATGACAAGCACAGATGTCTAAACTGACCCCTTCTCCTTGGCTAGTCTATTTTTTCCTATAACAATTATAGGGTACTATTGATGCAAAAATCTGATCCAGCCTCTTTAGACCTTTGAGTACCTACATAGGAAGAAGACAAAGGAGACCCTGGCTAGAGCAGGGGACCCTCCGATGCTAAAGTCAGGCTAGGAATCTGAGTCTGGTAGTATCGAGAGATTTTGGGTGAGAGATTTTGCATAGCTTTCACCATAGATAGGTCATCTATTTATAGAGTAGGAGTTGATTACGTGGATGGAGACGTTTCCTGAATTATTGGCGTGCTTTCAGTGGACGTCTCTCAATCGTTTCGCGCAATCTCTGGTGAAGCTAAGATCAAGTGGTTGAACATCGAGAAAGTCGAGGTAGATGGTCATGGCTGACCAGGCCGGGGCCGACAAGGTTGAGGCCGACTCGACCTTCGAGGCCAAGGTCGAGGCCGACCTCCATGGTTAAGGCTGAGCCAACCTCCATGGTCGAGGCTGAGGTCGAGGTCTATCTCCATGGCCAAGCCCGATGCTGACCTCCATGGTTGAGGCCGAGGTCGAGGTCTATCTCTATGGTCAAGGCTAAGCTCTGAAGTTTGTCTTCGCTTATTCCGATTATCTGATTTGTCCAATTTTACCCTTAACAGTAGCCCTCCTACTTTCGAGTATTCTTTAGAAGCTTGAGAAGTAAGTTGGCATGGACCGACAGTGTGATGTCCTCTGCATAAGAGACTGGATGGAGTAGTGTTTGTAGATCGTGCACTATAGAGTCAATGGGTCGACTACACACGAGTAAGTTGAGCACCTCTTTCCCTTTAAGACGGGGAGGTAGCTCTTAGTCAATCGATGTGGAACTAGTAGGTCATGTGTTGAGTGTGGAATATTGCACATTTTTTCCTATTTATGTCTTGGTTATATAAACATGATAGTGCTTAATCAATTTAATTATGCATGTTTCCATGTGCGAGGTGATTTCGAGAGCGTACAGTGAAATTGATGATAAAAGGAATATTTATGCTTAAAAGATTATTAAATTAGAATATAGAGATTTTGAAGTCATTAATGAAGAATTCACATGCCAAAGATCCAAGGAAACCAAGTAAGGAATGAAGAGAATCAAAGATTTGAAGTGAAGAAAAAGAATCCTGAAAATTGGCCAGAAAAAACATATTCTGAAACTTCAAGTCTAAAAAGTGAAAGTTCTAAAATAATTTCCAAAATAGACTTTGTTGGCATCGACAATTTATGAATTTCGGGCTCAACTCGCTGGATAGTTCTGGACAAATTTTGATGGAATCAAAGACAGTTCAATGTCATCAAAGGTGCAATTGAAGATTGTTTGATGGCATCGAAGTTTGCCATCAAAGATGAGCAGAGTGCATAAATTTGAGGTGGTTTGCAAACTTTTCCGAGGCGGTGCGAAAGTTTGAGTTTCAAAACTATTTAAAGGAGTCCATTGGCTATTCTCTAGGGTTTAAAAAGGGAGGAAAAACTTAGGTGGAGCTCTGACAACCTTCTTCCACTTCATTTCTTCATGGATTCTAGTATATCTTTTAGTTTTTCTTTTGTTTTGGATTTAGCTATGACCAGATAATCTTTTAGCTAGGGCTAAGAGGTGAAGATGTAGTTTATTTTAATGTTTACTTTACTTTGATTCAAGTACATGTTGGATTTTCATTAATTTTTTGTTTGAATAAAGGAATATTTTTAGTTTTCTATGGTTCATTGTGACTAAAATTACAGTAGATGCTGTGAAAGCTTTTGATATCTTCTTATCTATTTTGAAAGCATGTGCTTTGTAAAATTTGTGATTCACCATCATTTATAGGCATGGTGGATGATTAAATTCCTTGCGATTATCACATGGATGCTTCATGAGAGAACTATGTTAATGGAAAATTCAGATTTTTGGGTTTTTACTGCTCTATCATCCAACTAAATAGGATAGGACACTAATTACAATTCTAGCTATTTAAATCAATTAAGGTAGTATCTTAATAGCTACAAGTGGATCCTTAGTGCCCTAGTGTCCCTTTTCTTACTGATAGTTTATTCACAATTAATCTCTCTCTATTCCAAATTTTAGTTTAAATCTTATTCTAGTTTTAGTTCTAGTTTATTTTCAGAATACATATAAGTTAAGTCCCTGTGGATTCGACCTCGGTCTCACCGAGTTCATCACAGCCCTGCACTTGGGGTTGTGAACAAGTTTTTCGCGCCATTACCGGGGACTTCGGCTATGTTTTTATGAGATTGATTAGTATATAATTGGGTAAAGATTAGGGTTAACTTTTGCTATATTTTTAGGTTAGGATTTTCTAAATTTATTTTTTGGAAACTAACATTGTTTTCTGTTTTCTAGTGATCTAACATAGAAACTCCAATCTGATAACTTCTTTCCAACTCTCTCTTATTTTTAGATTTCTTACTTACTGTAGTTTTTAATTTTTTTTTCTTAGGTTTTAGTTGTTTAGAAATTGAGGGCTGTGAGTGTTTCATGCCTATGTTGGTTCGTGACAACACTCGATGTCTCTTAAGTGAAGGAGGATTCGTCGAAGGGTTACCTATCCATCACCGGATTAGACACCACTTAAGATCCTTTGAGTTAATTGAAGTAATTGCTGTAAATAAACCTCAACATCTAGTTGAGGAAGTTCAAGATGAGAATGAGGTGCATAATGCTCCCCGGCCTCATACTTTACGAGATTACTTATAACCAGTGTCACGCCCCAAACTCAAGAACTGGGCTCACAAAATTCCCGATCGCCGAATTCGGTGCCGACAGCCTCCATAGTACCCCATTCTTGGCTCCCGACACCCACATACTAAGTTCCGATCCTGGGATCCTACAAGGAAAATTATTTAGCATGACTTTATTCCGTAACAAGCATAACCATTAGGATAAGCCACGAACAACAACTAAGACACCATCACAAAATTCACTATGATAAAAAAGTTTAAGGTACAATGTGCATAAAGGAAAATACAATGATAATAATACGGAAACTCCTGAAGCTCGACTGCACGCTCCTGCTCCTACTAAGCTACGGTTGCGTCCTGGCGTCACCTACATTCATCAATCGTGCATAAGCTTATAGAAAGCTTAGAGGGTAGTGAGAGTCTGTGCGCAATATAAGCATGCTCAGAATGCAATATTAGAGTAATGTGGAATATACTGGTAAGTCTATGAATGCTATCAGCCGTACTAAGTCTATGCGATGCAAGGCATGAATCCTATCAGCCATATCAAGACCATGTGATGTAAGGTGTGAATGATGTCGGCCATACCAAGGCCATACGATGCGAGATGCAACTCAAGCATACCAATCCTCATTCGAATCCACATATCAATTTAGCTCATCACCATAGCATCAAATATCAATACAGTTCTCACTCTGGATAATCACCAGGGTTTAGTACACTCTAAATGGCATTGCCCATTCCTCACGCGCGCAGTCCAAGTGAGTGTAAGAAACCTCATTATCCGCCTAGCTAATAGCTCGCCAATACCTATCTGACACGTCGATAGCGGACCCATTTACGAGCTGGTCATACTCAGCCTAGCAATTGCCCCCTAACCTCGGGCGGGTAAGGTCATACCCCCTTCCAACTGACCATGACATAGTGGGAGATGCTGCCTCCTGGTATTCGGCCCTCGTGCGCTCAATATTCATTCGATCTCGACATTGGAGTGCCTTCCGATACCATCAGGTTTAAGGACTTTCACCCAAGGACATCTATCGCACCCCATGTAAAGAGAAGATTTCTGGTGTCCAATCCTACCCTCCATGATATGCCTGTGGAGACTATGACCCTGATGTTGCTAGGGCATACAACACTCACAACATATAATGCAAGATGTATGAGTAACACAATCCAGTCATATATCAATCATGCGTATACCGTGCGCTCATGTGAGATAACTTCGCCTATCAGGGAGCCCCATAACAACTTACCCAATGACATATGTAATGTCAACTACATCTCATATCAAGTATGCAGATGATGTGTATGGGCATGTGTCATGATGTTATACTATCACGTACTCATAATCGGTATCGATAATCGGCATCGATAATTGGCCTATATGCAAGGGGGGTCTATAGATGAACAGCCGATCTAAACTATAATATAAAGATCGGTCATCGGCTGGGGATACACCAAATCTGGTAGCACGGAGCCATCCGTCTATGGTGATGATGGACCATGCAACATCAATGGGGCCCAATGATTTGGGTTAACCCACTTAGAGAATGATGAGAATGGGCCTAACAAGGCCTAAGGGAAGGTCACAATGTAGACATTTAAGCATCATTGCCCATCAATATGGACATTTAACCAACATTGCTCTTAAGGAGTGGCCCACATAGAGCCTAACATATAGTGGGCCCATGACCTCACATAAGGGCCCAATAAAAATTTCATTGGGCCTCACACACAAAGGCCTCATACACATCATAATGGGCCTCAACATATGGGCCATATATACATCACATTGGGCCTGATATCTGGGCCTCAAATACATCACAATGGGCCACAACCCATGGGCCTCCAACACATCACAATGGGCCTCATATTTGGGGCATCAGATACATCATAATGGGCCTCTTATACGGGCCTAATATATATCACATCAAGGTGGGACCCTCACAATATATTTTCATTTTATTACATCTACATCATACATCTATTTTTTTTTAAGATTATTATAGTGTTACCCAAAAATGAATCATATTGAAAGATCATCTGGACCATACCACAAATAGTAGTGGAGAGAATGATTTTCATTGTTAACAATTCACCGGGCCCGCCTTAACGTTTATTTTCCATCTAATCTGATCATAAGGTCACAACGACCTGGATTAAGAGGAATTTTTTTTCATATTGATCCAAAGCTTCAGGAACCCCAAATGGGTTTCAATGGTAGGAGTTCAAACCTCCACTGATTTGTAGCGTGGTCCACCTAATAGACGGTGTGGACATAGAGCATATATATCAGCGGTGGGTCCCACCATCCAGCCATCTGGACGGTGTGGATAGGACCCATACGTCAGGGTCAGACCCACAGAACTTGCTGGTGTCAATGTAGTAATGTTGCTGATAGGGTGTCCCCCACCATCTAGATGGATGATTAGGATGAAACACATACCTAACGGTGGGACCCATAGAACTAGTGACGTCAATACAATAGTCATATAGATGATGTATGGTACATCAGCCAGTTCAGCTACCACGGTAGGTGGGTCCCATGATCTAGACGATCTGGATAAAACCATGCCTCATGGTGGGACCGCAGAACTTACCGACGTCAACATCAACCACCATATTACACGTGTAGGGTGGGTCCCACTTGAAATTTAGATCTATCTCATCTTTTTGTAATGCCATAAAATGGTCTATACAAATGGCTGGATGGTATGGATTTACACATATTTCATGGTGCATCCCACAGGACGGTCTACACATCAGCAAGTGGGCCCCACCCTCACACGTGCAGCATGTGTGGGGTGGGTCCCACACCCTACAAAATAGATGGACGGCGTGGCTACATACATCATACCGGACCCACAAAACTTGTTAGCGTCATCACAGCAGCAACATGCTGCTGGGGCCCACATAGATGGACGGTCTGGATGACAAATACATCAACGGGGGTCTGCACGTCCTGAAAACAGACTGTTGGATTTCACATACAGTAGGGTGGTTCCACGTGGTGTGGCCCACCAGAGTCTTGGATCGGCTGATGTTTGTGTTTTGCCTATGTCCAGTAGCGCCTGCTACTGGACGGTGCACATACAACACATATATGTGGGGTCCACATCAGTGGGCCACCCCACTGATCAAGCTGATAATTATATTTCCCTTCGTTTGGGCTTATCCAAACGAATAGCCGGGGTGAGCCGGCTAGATGTGGCAACAAGGTGGGTCCCCGATTTGGACAGCGGATGCGATCTGCTAAATGGACAGAGTGGATAAAAATCATGCATCGAGGTGGGCCATCAATCAGGGAAAGAGAGAGAAATATATATATATATATATATATATATAAGAGAGAGAAATATATATATATATAGAGAGAGAGAGAGAGAGACGGCGTGCGATGGAGGGACCCCGCTACTATGGGACCTCCTAAGATTACAATGCATATATCAAGATGGGTCCTAAATAAGATCCATGCCATCAATCGGTAGGCCCCACTTGGTCCATTACAAAAATTAAAATCTAATCCTACAAAACACCTACCTTAGATCTTGGACTTTTTCTTCCACCAATGAGTTTTAGAGCTCCAAGGGATGAGATTCAATGGTTGTAGGGAAGTGTGCCTTCTTCTGAGTTCTTCTCTCCTTAGAATTTTTCTCTCACGGAAGCTTGGGATGGAATGAAATGGAGAGAGAAGGTGATGGGATGAAAAGGATGGAAGGAATGGATGTTGTAAGAAAATGACATAGAGGGTACGGGCTTGGTTGAATTTTAGATGAGAGAGAGATGGGTGGAGAGAGAGAGAGAGTTGACTTTGGGTAAGGCTTGTGTAAGAGAGGGATGGGTTGTGTACTTGACTTGTAATTGATTATTTGATGTGATGGGTTGCAGAGATTCTCTTGGGATTCTCAACATGCAGCATTTTCCTCGAAATAAACACGAGCCCACAACTCCTAGCCTGGGTATCGCATCGGCTTACGAGATGCGGCGTTACAACTGCGGCGACGGCGTGGTCGCTAAGGTGCAAGTTTCGAGTCGAGTCGACATAGATATACAGGGCTAAGGTGCAAGTTTCGAGTCGAGTCGACATAGATATACAGGGTGTGACTTAGGGTCACGCGTAAACACCGATTACAGGTTGCGGGTTGTCGAAATTCATCCGGGAGGATCGCGAAAGTCCAAGGAATGATACGGTCTAGGATATGGGCCTTACAACCAGCATGGGTAAGTACACCTTCCTGCATTATATTTCCAATCAATGCAGGAAACGTGTACTTCAAACTGAGTGTAATTTAACTCCTTCCTAAGTTTCATGGACTAGACTCTGAAAGTCTATACTTACACATCAAGGAATTTGATGAGATAGTTGCCACATTACACTTCCCAAACATGCCTGATGACACAGTTAAACTAAAATTGTTTCCTTTCTCCTTGAAGGAAAAGGCTAAGTCGTGGCTGCATTCCTTAAGGCCACGATCCATCAGCACATGGGTCGAGATGGCACAGAAATTCCTCAAAAAGTTCTTCCCGTTTCACAAAATAAATACTTAAGGAAGACAATCATGAATTTCGCTCAAAAAGAGGAAGTACCAATCTTGGGAGCGATATAAGGATCTCATTAATTCATGTCCACATCATGGCTACGAAATATGGCAGGTAATTAGTTTTTTTTTACATTGGATTGACTTCTCCCATTCGCCAATTAGTAGAGACGATGTGTAATGAGGAATATTTCATGAACAAGGAAGTCAATGATGCGTGGGATTATTTTGATAAACTTGCTAAAAACGCGCAATCATGGGACATCTCCCCACGACCCACAACTTCCAAACCTACTCAAATAAGAGAGAAAGGAGGAATTTATGTTCTAAAAGAAGAAGATGACATAAGTGTAAGAGTGGTCAATCTCGTAAGAAAAGTCGAGGCCATGAAACTTAAGAAAGTGAAATCTACTAGACTCGATGAGGTTGCAGAAGTTGTTTGTGGTATTTGTGCTTGCAACATACAGACAATTGAAAATTGCCCAACAATTCCTACTTTTCAAGGACAGTTAAATGAGCAATTAAATGCAGTAAACAACTACCAACGCCCATTCAGCGGACCCACCTCAAATATATATAATTTTAGTTGGAGGAACCATCCAAACTTCAGTTAGAGGAATGAACAAACTGCTACTCCTCAAGGAATCCCTACCCAATTCCTGAATCAAGGGATACCTCAAGAGGAGTCGGTTCAAAATTTCACATAAACTCAAGAGCTCGTCCAACAAAGCACACTTCGAGTATTGCAAGACCTTACAAAGGCTATGCAAAGAATTGAGTCACACTTAGCGATTAGGGAGAAGGAGACTTTCCCAACCTAACCTCAACCTAATCCTAAACTTCAATGTGAATTAACTGACCCGAGCTCTTCACAACACATAGAGCAAGCTAAATCCATCACCACTCTGAGAAGTGGAAAAACGATTGATAAGACCATTACGATGAGGGCTGATGAGCCCCAGGACATAGAAAAAGTAAAAGAGGATGATGGACCTAGCATTGCTCCACAAGAGAAAGAACTAGAGAGAGCATACAAGCCTATTGTGTCATTCCCCTAGCGGTTGATTGCACCAAAACCTCTATTAACTCTCAGGACATTTTGGAGGTGCTTAAATAGGTGAAAGTCAATATCCCTCTATTGGATGTTGTGAAACAAATCCCTTCATATGCCAAGTTCTTAAAAGATCTATGCACTACCAAAAGACGACAAAACATACAAAAGAAGATCTTTTTTTATAGAGATAGTGAGTGTCATCCTCAAGCAAGATATGCCATAAAAATATAAGGATCCCGGTAGCCCAACCATCACATGTGTAATTGGGAATCACCGGATTGAACATGCACTCCTTGACTTAGGGGCAAGTGTAAATCTGATCCCTTATTCGGTCTACAAACAATTGGGTCTAAGTTAATTAAAATTCACCTGGACCACACTAAAACTTGTTGATCGTTCAGTTTGTGTACCGAGAGGGATGATTGAGGACGTGTTGCTCCAAGTTGATAAATTCTACTATTCAATGGATTTTATTATTTTGGATACTCAGCCTATCATAGACATGAGCACTCAGACTCCCATCATTCTTGGTCGCCCATTCCTAGCTACATCAAATGCAATCATCAATTGTAGGAATGGTGTTATGAACTTATCTTTTGGGAACACGACATTAGAGCTCAATATTTTTTCAATATGAGCAAACAATCAGAGGATGTTGACAATACCCATGACATTAACATGATCGATTATTTCGTGGATAGAGCACTTTTGACTCCATACTCTGACCTTTTGGAGATGTGCTTAGCCCACTCCCCTGATTTAGATGATGACATGATTAGGGAGATGAATTCCTTGCTTGATGCAGCGTCTATACTTGAAATTAATTGGTGGAGGCCATAATTTGAGACCTTGCCCCAAACCGATATAGTGCTTCTACCATCTAGTCTCAAGGCACTAAAGCTTGACCTAAAACCTTTGCCCGTCGATCTTAAATATGTCTATTTAGGTCAAGATGAGACATACTCGGTGGTAATTTCTTTCCACCTTTAAGAAAAATAAGAGAGTATGCTTATTTCTACTGCTTATTTTTACTCTCAAAGAGCATAAAGGAATCCTTGGATGGTCGATTTCTAACCTTAAAGGAATTGACCCTTCGATTTATACTCACTACATTCACTTAGAAGAAAATGCGAAGACCTCCCGACAAGCACAACGTCGGTTAAATCCAAACATGAAGGAAGTGGTCAAAGGTGAGGTACTTAAGTTATTAGATGTGAGTATCATATCCCCTATATCCGACAGTCAATAGGTGAGTCCAACTCAGGTGGTTCCTAAGAAGTCCGAAATCACCATTGTAGTCAATGCTAATAATGAACTCGTGCTGACTAGAGTAACTACTGGTTGAAGAATGTGCATTGACTACAGAAAGTTGAATGCCTTCACAAGGAAGGACCACTTTCCTTTTCCCTTCATTGATCAAAATTTGGAAAGGCTAGCTAGTCACTCTTACTATTCTTTCCTCGATGGATATTTGGGCTATAACCAGATAGAGATAGCCCTTGAAGATCAAGAGAAGACAACACTTACATATCCCTTTGACACATTTTCTTACCGAAGAATGTCATTCGGAGTATGTAATGCCCCCTCCATCTTTCAATGATGCATGTTGAGCATATTTTCTGACATGGTGGGGAAGTATTTAGGGGTTTTCATGGATGACTTTTCTGTTTTTGGTCCATCCTTTAGCGACTGTTTGGAAAATCTTAAATGTGTGTTGAAGCAATATGAGGAGACGAATTTGGTTCTGAATTGGGAGAAATGTTATTTTATGGTTCCTAAGGGAATTGTACTTAGACACATAATTTTATTCAAGGGAATTGAGGTAGATAAGGAAAAAATTGATCTTATCTCTAACCTACCTCCACCCAAGAGGATACGTGATATGCGATCCTTCTTAGGACATGCCAAATTTTATAGACAATTCATAAAGGACTTTAGTTACCTCTCTCGTCCTTTATGTAATCTTCTCTAAAAGGATATCTCATTTGAGTGGAGTGAAGAACGCCAAAGAGCTTTTTCTAAGCTCAAGGGCATGTTAACCCAATTAGAATATTCCTTTTAAAATTATGAGCGATGCATCTTATTACACTATTGGGGCGGTGTTAGGCCAGAGAAACGAGAAGAAGCCCTATGTGATTCACTATGCGAGTAGAACTCTAAATTCTGCCCAAGTGAACTACTCTACTATGGGAAAAGAACTCTTAGCTGTAATGTTCGCTTTGGACAAATTTAGGTCCTACTTGATTGGATTCAAGATCATCATCTGCACTAATCATGCGGCTTTAAAGCACCTTCTTTCTAAGAAGGATGTCAAGCCTCATTTGATAAGATGAATCCTCCTACTCTAAGAATTCGACATTGAAATATGAGACAAAAAAGGAGTAGAGAATGTAGTGGTTGACCATCTCTCAAGACTTAACCTACCTGATTCTCTTGAGCTGACACCAATAAATGACATGTTCCTTAACAAACAATTATTTAAACTTTTCCAATTACCTTGGTTTGCTGATATTACAAATTATCTTATTACAGGTTTCACACTGATCTATTGGACTACGCAAGATAAGAAGAAATTCTACATAGGCCTGTGGTGGTCACTTTTATTAAAATAAAAAAAGACCACGACCAAAATTCTGTAGTGCGGCTTTTATTGACCCGTTATGTTTAAAGATACTCATGAGTTTTGTAAAGCTTGTGAGCGTTGTCAAAAATTATGAGGATTATCCTATAGAAACACGATGACATTAAACCCCATTCTAATTATTAAAGCATTTGATTGATGTGGCATTGATTTCATAGGACCATTCCCACAATCCTTTGGAAACATTTACATCTTATTAGCAGTAGACTATGTTAGCAAGTGGGTCAAGGTGATCCCGTGCCGGAACAACGATCATCAAACAGTCATTCGATTATTAAAAGAAAACATCATTTCCT
The DNA here is from genome assembly GCA_030180095.1 of Magnolia changhungtana. Lineage (NCBI taxonomy): Eukaryota > Viridiplantae > Streptophyta > Magnoliopsida > Magnoliales > Magnoliaceae > Magnolia > Magnolia changhungtana. The sequence goes on from JASAUF010000525.1 coordinate 4,003,503, forward strand.
GGTTTGAAACATGTCGAGCCATCTTAAGTGATGGAGGTTTATACTTTTGCAATAGGCCATTTGAGAACTTAATGAAGAAATATGGCATCTCTCACAAAGTCAGTACCCCCTATCACCCACAAATAAGTGGTCAAACTGAAAATTCCAACAGAGACATCAAACAAAATTTAGAAAAAACAGTTAACCCGAATCGCAAAGATTGGTCAATCAAAATATCTGATGCTTTATGGGCTTACCGTACAACTTACAAGACCCCCATTGGAATGTCTCTCTTGAGACTTGTCTACGGGAAGGCTTGCCAATTGCCTGTGGAGTTAGAACATAAGGCCTACTAGGCGATTAAGAATTTGAACTTCAATTTAGACAATGTCAGCTGGCTATGTAAACTTCAATTAAATGAACTTAAGGAAATTCAGAACGATGTATATGAGAACTCGAGAATTTATAAGGACAGAATGAAGATGTTCCATGATTTGAACATTCTTCGAAAATCATTCACGCCAAGTCATAAGGTTCTTTTGTATAATTCTCGTTTACATCCTTTTCTGGGTAAGCTTCAATTTCGTTGGACCGGCCCTTTTATTGTTACAACCGTTTATCATCATGGGGCGTCGAGATACAGAATCCAATGAATGGAAACATTTTTAAAGTGAACGGTCATCATCTCAAGCCATTCATTGAGATATTTGACTCAGAGGATATGTCCATCCCTCTAACTGATCCTGTTTATCAAGATTGACTTCTTAGTCTGATGGAGGTATAGTTAGGTTTATTGCTTTCTTTGGATTAGGTTAGAATTTTCCTTTAGTTATTCATATTTATCATTGCTTAACCCTTACATAGCAAAGACTTTGAATATTACTGCATTCTTCCTTCTCAAGTACTATCTTCCTAACTCACTACTCTTTTTTTTTTTTATCTTTGTCTCATGTTGGTATTATTGACTTTTTCTTACATTTAGGACCATGTAAATTTTAGGTTGGGGGTGATATTAGATGGATCTAATCAATATTTTTATAGGTTTTGAGTAATGTTTAAAAATTTTCAAATTGTCTGTTTTAAAACTCTCTTGGAAAGCAAAAAATTCTATGTGATTTGAATGCATGCTGAGTACTATGATAAGATATGGAATAAATCTTTGGGAATCTAGTGACTAATTAATTAATAATTTTTTTATTAAGTTTTCTTAATTAGTTGATTAAAATTTTTTTTAAAACATCAATTGAGTCTAGCTCGCACTTCCATCTAATTTATATCCTATGAAATTATCTACTTTCTAAGTGAGAACATGTGAATTACTTAAAAGTGATTATGAACCTGTAACGCCCCGAAAAATCAGGGGTCGTGCATAGACTCGACTCCCGAGTTCCCGAGTGTCACTTATCATGCAGTTATGGTTTTTTTTTTTAATGATTAATCAAATTTAACGGCATAATTTGGAATTACCTGAGGCACGAAGCACAATCACACTAGTCTACTAAAATGAAGGATATCCCACATATATACAGGTCCAAAATAATAAAGGGTCGCCCAAGGCGCCCATATGAGAATAACAAAAGAAGGCTAGTCCAAAAGAGTAAAGCGAGCCCATGGCTCAACAAATCTAAATTCGGCCGATCAAGCCGATGGAGAGCCGCCCATCACGGTAAGTAGGAGAGTCTGTCCTCCTCGTCCAAGCTCACCTCGCCAGGGCTCCTCATGCCCCTGAGTTACTGCATCTATGAATGGGTGGTTGGTGTTTTAAAACACCGTCCCAGAGTGGGAGTGAGTGATCAACTCGGTGTGAACAATTGGTCTCAAGTTACAACAGCATCAATGTAATATGAACTTAATGAAAAGCAGACAATCATCAACACCTAATAACTCTTATTTAAAATGCATGCATGCGGGATGATATGATGCATGCCCTCGCCACAACACTCCCTCAAGCGACTCCATCTAACGATCGCATATGACAACACTCCCTCAGAGCGACCTCGACTTCCGAGTCGCCACCCTAACTAATGCGTGCAATGCGATCGTGTTAGCCGAGTTATTAGTTAAGTCCATTCATCCAGCAGGTTGGGGATTCTGATTCACCCTACGTATCAATGCCCTAAGCTGGTTGCGAGGCCAAGACCCCATCAACGCGTGAGGCCGAGACCTCGCGGTCCGTGATCCCGTCGGGTTCCTCATCCCCGACTCCAAGCACATGAGGAGTGCCGAAAGGAAGGGATCGCTCGCGGTCACTACGGGGAGGCGCGGTACCCCAGCGTAGGCCGACAGCTCGGACATAGTGTCCCATTCCACCATGCCCGGCTCACGAGGCTGTGGACCAATTTCAGGTGGGTTATCGTTGGGCTACAACGGTTGCAGGGTGGTTCAGGTTCCATACATAAATGAACAAACAGGGTTGACAAACAAGGTTGGTCGACAAGTAGGTTAGACCGCACAGGCCAGGCGAGCATGAGACAAGTGACCTCGGGCACAAGGGACCCATGTAGTCGAACTACAGCCACTCGAACACACCCGCCCAAACCCATGGATATAGCCCTAACATAGTCCTACCGGTGGGACTACCGTCTCTCATCATGTTCCTGACCAACCCAAAGGTGTGAAGGGGATCCATAACATACCAAGTATCAATGCATCATCTAACATAAACGACATCATGTTCTCATGCTTCTCAACAAACAATTCTAAATTTCCACCAACATGTAAAGCTACTAATATTATAAACAAGAAGTGTGTGTGTGGTGTGAGTTGGTGAGGAAGTTAAGACCTTCCTACCTCCCTTGGGATCAAAATACACAAAAATTTAGGAATCATACGTATTATGAGGTACATCATATGAGAAGATCAACAAGGCATGAGCATCTAATCGTCCATACACCAAATCATGTGGAAGGCAAGAACAACATCATGTGGAAGGTAAGAACAACATCATGTGGAAGCCCAACATACAAATCTAACAAACATACAAGTCCTAGGGTCTCTCTAGATTCTCCAAACATAACATTCAAGCAACCAAAATCATTAAACACATATTAAAATTGGTGCTAGGCCACCTAAGAACAATAGTCCGCACCTTCGAGTTTGTTGAAGACTTGGGAATGACCTAGAAGATGTGGATCTTGGTGTAGAATGGCCGGAATCCTAGGAGCAACCATCACATGTTAGATTCTCATGCAAATCTCATTCATTACAAGGGTTTTCAAAGGAAAAGAGGGTTGGATCTTACCTAAACGACCCACGAGATGAAGATGATGATTTTTGGATGGGTTTCTCCCTTGGAGAAGGTGTAGGAGGTTGTGAGTTTGATCCTCTTGGGCCCCACCTTGATTGAGAGTCCACCATGCCTTCATCCCTCTCTCTTTCTTCTCCATTCTCCTCTTTCTCTTCTCCCTTTTCTCTCTTCTCTCTTTCCCCCTTTTTTCTTAGGGCAAAATCGTATGGGAGAGGGGTGCCCAAAAGAAACACCTTTTTATAATTCCAGATTTGGTGCAAATGGCCCCAAGGGCTAGGTTTTTACTATACTAGACTTATGGGAGGGTATTTCTAGGATCTAGGGCCCTATCACCCCTCTGGTCACCAAATTCGGTGTGTAGGTGCCTTATGGCCCGATTAGGGCCCATGCAAAAATTGAGGGCGAACGGATGAACGAATATATGATCTGAGCAAGCGTTTCCGACCTTTAAGTGGCCCTGGGAGGCCCATTTTGGTGATTGGAGCATTTCTGATGGCCCTCTGGCCATGAAATTTATAGGATAAGTGGTCCATGGCCCGATGAGGGGCCTTACAAAATTTGGGAACGAACGGATGCGGGGTTTGGTCGTACGGGTCCGATTCGCGATCAACGGTCATCGTGCCACGATCGGGGCCCAGATTTGGTGGGCAAGCGTTGAAAAATACATTAAACCTTCACCGTAAATTTGGAAGAAATCCGACGGCTGGAAAGCCCGGAGTCTCGATTTCTTTGTCAGTGCGATTTTAATGTCGGCATTGGTGGGCGCGCATTGGGCAAGCGCCGAGATGGTACTTCTACGGGTGTCCTTTGGGTCCATGATCCGCAATGGACCACAAGCCCGAGTGAAATATATGATTTTCTAAAGTTTTAGATTTTTCTAACCCTTCTCGGTCATTTGGGTGGCCCTCACTGAAATTTGTTGTTAAGTGTAAGCGGGCCATCACGGCATGCCCGCACTAGTCCCCATCATGACTAGACTGGTCCGCTCCAGTATAAATTAACATTGAGTGATAATAGTCATTAAGTGATATTATAAGTTAATTAAAAAGAAATTTTAAGAATTTTTGAAAATCCCAAACAGTGAAAATCCAGGATGTTACAGAACCAAATTTAGAGATTATTAGGGATTAAAAGAAGAAAAACAAACTAGCTAGAAAACAGTAAGATCACGGCCACCTACGGGATGTGTTTTAAATGAAAATTTCAAAAAAAAAAAAAAAAGAAAAAAAGGTGAAAGTCGTTGATATAAAATCAAAAGCTGGAAAATAAGTGAAATAGGAGATATGATTGGAATCAGTATTGGTGTTGAATTATCCACTTTAAGGTAATGAACATAGCTAATATTATGAAAGGTGTTGGGGACAAAAAGTATGCCGAGTCAGGAGACTCGGACTTGGTGCCTCGGGTCGCCGAAGCATGCGTTGAGTCCGAGGGAAGGTTATAAACCGAAGAAAGCGAGACAAATTAAGTTGGCTCGGGCGACGAACCAGCAACCCGAGCATGTGTCGGGCCGGTTCACTTAATTGGATCAAAGCCGGCTGAGCCGAATGAAGGAAAGACGGCACAAAATAAAATGTCATCCCGAGTATCTCGCAAAAAGATCTACGATCCCGAAGATCACGGGATTGGATAGAGACCAGAAACGGGCAAAATCAAATCTCCACGATACTGGGAGGAGAATCCTCACACGATACTGGGAGGAGAATCCTCACACGATGGGATCCTTTTGTATCTATAAATAAAGGACCTCCATCCTCTTGAAAGGTACGCAAAAACTCTCTCCCAGAACCCCTCAATACAATAAGACCTAGATTCCTAACCTGACTTTGGCATCGGAGGGTCCCCTGCTCTAGCCAGGGTCTCCTTTATCCTTTTCCTGTGCAGGTACTTGAAGGTCTAAAGTGGTTCGACCAGATTTTTGCACCAACAGTTTGGCGTCGTCTGTGGGAAACGTACGAAAAGCCATCTTATATTCCAATATTAGGAATTTATCCTCATGGTGATGACTAGAAGGACGGTCCCAAAAGAAGAACTAAATAAGATCGCAGTTAAGGGCTAGCGGGCCCAATAGCAGTTCTGGCGGCCCAGAACCCACCTAACAACCACCAACGAGGAACGACCGGAGCTCGTAATAATAACCAGCGGGCTCGTAACGATGGGCGGTTAGACCAGAGGTTCAGGAAATCCGATCTGATATGAATGTGATGAAGCAGATGCTGGAACGAATGTATCAACAAATGCAACCGCCTCCACCTCCCCAAGGGGAGACGGCACATGTCCTGACTGCGGTGGTCGATCCTCAGCCTTCCGCACCGCAGTCGTTCCAACCGGGTCAACCCTAAGGTCTTTCCGAGCCATCTCCAGCTCAGTCGGCTAACGGCGCTTTGCCCCCGACCGATCTTCGACATGAGATAGAGCGAAGAAGGCGTAACCGACCTTCCATTGAAGGTACAACGGAGAGCGGCGAGCCTTGGAAAGCCGACATTCAAAACTTTAAAAAAGAAGTGTGGGAAGAAATGGCGAAAGAAATGGCGGACATGAAGCAGGGCCGGAATATATACCCGGCCAGATCCGAGGCAAAAGCGTCCCCTTTTGTGAACGAAATAATGCAGGCTCGGTTGCCCGAAAGGTTTCGATTACCACAAATCACTCTTTTTACCGGCAAGACCGACCCAACAGAGCATATTGAATGTTTTAGAACCTACATGGAGCTCCACGATGCCTCGGATGTAGTGATGTGTCGAGCCTTCTCTTTTACGTTGACCGACGTAACTCGACTCTGATTCAAACAGTTGAAACCCAGGTCCATCAGCTCATTCATTGAGCTAAGCGACGCCTTTCTCACCAACTTCATCGACGGGAAGAAGAAATTGTAGCCCCCTACATATTTGAATAACATAGTTCAAAAGCAGGGAGAGCTATTGAAAGATTATATCAAGCGTTTCAACTTTGAATCTCTTCAGGTTCAAAAACATTCAAAAGAAATGGCACTCAATGCACTCATGCAAGAAGTCAGAGACAAGCCGTTCCTGGCGTCTCTAGACAAAAATCCACCCGATACTCTAACAGAGTTTATGACACGATCGGATAAATATGCGAACGCCGAAGAAACGGGGATCATGCGTGAAACCAAATCCTTGGTTAAAAAATCGGCCAAAAAGGAAGCCGACTCAGCAGGAGGAAAGAAGCATAAAGATGATCAAACGCGCGATGAGCGAAGGTCGGGCAAACGACCAGATCAAAGATTTTCCACATATACCCCCCTGAACAAAACTCAGGAGCAGGTGCTAATGGAAATCAAAAGTGAGGGCTTTGTCAACTGGCCCAATAAGCTCAGGGGTAATCCCAATCGGCGGAACAAAGACAAATATTACCATTATCATCGTGATCACGAGCATAACACAAGTGATTGCTATAACCTGAAGGAAGAGATCGAACGACTCATAAAGGAAGGCCGACTCAAAGAACACGTGGTCAAAACCGGGGTAGCTGAGGAGCGACCGACCGATAATCAGCCTATAGAAGAAATTCAGACTATTATCGGCGGTCCGCGAGGCGGTGGCGATTCAAACAATGCTCGAAGGAATCATGCAAGAAGACTTAATCAGCCCGAGTCTGAGCTCATGATTATAGCTCGGCCTACAAAGGAAAAGAAAAGGGAAAAATACTGTATTTCATTTACGGAGGAAGATGCCCGAGGTATCTGTCACCCCCACGACAATGCGTTAGTTGTCACCCTGACTATCGCTAACCGAAAGGTATTCCGGATACTCGTCGACACGGGATCATCAGCAGACGTGTTATTCACTCAGGCATTCGACAAAATGGGGGTTGAGCAATCCATGCTACGTCCGATTCATACCCCATTGATCGTTTTCTCTGGTGGACAAGTACTACCTGAGGGGATCGTCTCGCTACCACTCATCGCTGGTAATTTTCTGTGCCTGGCGACGATAATGGTCGAATTCTTGGTCGTCGATCAACCCTCAGTATACAACGCTATACTTGGCCGACCTTCTTTAAGTCTCCTCCAGGCCGTGGTATCTACATACCATCTTTCACTGAAATTTTCGACTGAGTCGGGAGTCGGAGTCGTCAAAGGAGACCAGCAAGATGCGAGGCGTTGTTACATGGCAGCTGTAAAAGGCTCCGCCGACAAAACTCCGATCGACATATCAACGATCGAATCATTGGACCCCCGAGGCGAGAGTCATGAACGAGGGCAGCCAGTTGAAGATCTTGTCTCGGTTCCCTTGGTGGAGACAGATGGATCCAAAACAGTGCAAATTGGCTCATCTTTACGGTCCCCCTTGAAAGAAAAGTTGATAGCCCTGCTCCGCAGGTACGCTGACGTGTTTGCTTAGAGCCATGCAGATATGCTCAGGATCGACTCATCCGTGATTACTCACCGACTCAATATCGATCCGACTTATCGACCGATCCGACAGAAGCGACGACCGCTCGGCCCCGAACGATACGCTGTCATTGAAAAAGAGGTCAGCAAGCTCCTCCAAGCAAATTCGTAGAATAGATATATTATCCAGAATGGGTCGCGAATGTCGTGCTCGTGAAGAAATCCAACAGGAAGTGGCGAGTCTGTATTGATTATACCGACCTAAATAAAGCCTGCCCGAAGGATAGCTTTCCTCTTCCAAGGATAGACCAATTAGTGGATAGTACCGCGGGGCATGAACTTCTTAGTTTCATGGATGCATATTCAAGATATAATCAAATTGTAATGCATCAATCAGATAAATCAAAAACTACCTTTGTCACTGACAAAGGCCTTTATTGCTACCAAGTGATGCCATTTGGTTTGAAGAATGCTGGTGCAACTTATCAAAGATTAGTTAATAAAACTTTGCTCGGCTTATAGGCCGAACCATGGAAGTATACATTGATAACATGCTCGTCAAAAGTATACATGCGACCGACCATATAGATAATTTAGAAGAAATGTTCCTCATCTTACAGAAATTTCGGATGAAACTGAATCCGAGTAAGCGCGCCTTTGGGGTGAGCTCTGGAAAGTTCCTCGGCTTCTTGATTATCAGCGAGGAATAGAGGCAAATCCTGAGAAAATAAAAGCTTTACTTGATATAGAATCTCCCAAAATAATTAAAGACATTCAAAGGTTGACTGGACGAATAGCGGCACTTAATTGGTTCCTGTCCAGAGCCACGGATAAATGTCTCCCCTTCTTCAAACAGTTGAAAGGACAATAGACAATGGATTGGACAGAAGAATGTGAAGCGGCATTCCAGCAACTAAAATCATATCTCGGTTCTCCACCTCTCTTATCAAAGCCCGAGTCAGGGGAGTCTCTGCTGCTTTACCTAGCAGTATTCGAGGCAGCGGTTAGCTCGGCCCTGATACGAGAATACGAAGGAAAGCAACTGCCGGTCTATTATGTCAGCAAAGCATTATTGTAGGCAGAAACAAGATACCTACTCTTGGAAAAAGTTGCTTTAGCTCTAATAATTTCCTCGCGTCGACTTAAGCCGTATTTCCAAGCCCATACCATTATCGTAATGACTGATCTTCCACTGCGCCAGGTCTTACAGAAACCAGAGGCTTCCGGCCGACTCACGAAGTGAGCAATTGAACTCAGTGAATTCGACATTCAGTATAGGGCAAAAGCAGCAATCAAAGGGCAAGCCTTAGCTGATTTTATCGCCAAGGTAACACCGCCAACCGACCTCTTGGTCGCTAATATAACCGAGAACGTAGAAGTATCACCCACAGCTTCTCTCTCTTCCCTACCAGGCCCTGTTCCCTGGAAACTATATGTCGACGGTTCTTCCAACTCTAAGGCAAGTGGGGCTGGGGTAGTACTGAAAACCTTTGATCATACCTATATGCAATATGCCTTACGACTTGGATTCCAAGCTTCGAACAATACAGCCGAATATGAAGCGCTGTTACTCGACCTCCAACTCGCAGCTAGCATGGGAGTTACGTAGCTAAATGTTTTCAGCGATTCTCAGTTGGTTGTTAATCAAGTTACCGGTGTATATCAAACACGGAAAGACCAATTAAGAGCATACATGGAAAGAGCGAAAGAGATAATCAGCGGATTTCGACTTTGTATTGTCACTCGGATCCCTCGGACAGAAAACGGCAAAGCCGATCTATTAGCAAAGCTCGCCTCTGCCGATGAAGATGACATACCCAGGTCTGTGCCTATCGAATACGTCGCCAGGCCGAGTATTAACGAACCAATTAGCTCGGTCGTCGATGCAATTGACTCGGAACCTTCCTGGATCGATCCAATCATCCAATATCTCGACAAGGGTAAGCTGCCTGAAGATCGTGCCGAGGCTCGACGAATTAAGATCCGAGCCTCCCGTTACACCATACTCAACGGAACCCTGTACAAAAAAGGTTACTATACTCTGTTGTTGCGATGCCTCAAGCCCAGCGAGGCTGACTATGTGTTACATGAGATTCATTAAGGAATCTGCAGAAACCATTCTGGAGGGCGATCTCTCGCCCATAAGGTCCTATGTCAGGGATATTATTGGCCAACTATCCAACACGATGCTCGCAGGCTCATTCAAAGATGCGACAAATGTCAGAGGTTCACGGTGATTCCGAGACAAGCTTCCGAGGCACTGACGCCTATGACTGGTCCTTGGCCCTTTGCACAGTGGGGTATCGACATCATAGGTCCACTCCCTATGGGAAAAGGCCAGACCAAGTTCGCTGTAATGGCCGTGGATTATTTCACAAAGTGGGCCGAGGCAGAACCATTAGCTAAAATAACCGAACAGAAGATTACCGATTTTGTGTGGAAAAATATTATCTGCCGGTTTGGAGTACCTCGTACCATTATTACAGACAATGGAAGGAAATTTGATAATAGGAGCTTTCGCAATATGTGCGGCAACCTCGGAATCAGAAATATGTATTCTTCACCCCATCATCCTCAGACGAATGGACAGGTTGAGGCGGTTAACAAGATTATCAAGCAACATCTCTGGACCAAGCTTGACCGCGCCAAAGGAGCATGGGCCGAGGAACTCCCAAAAATTCTTTGGGCATATCGAACTACAGCTCGAACCGCCACCAGAGAGACTCCCTTCTCCCTCGCTTATGGCTCGAAAGCCGTCACTCCCGTCGAGATCGGGCTACCTTCGGCTCGAGTTACCTCATTCAACGCAGAAGAAAATGAAGAACTCCTAGCATTCAGACTCGACCTTCTGAACGAACGAAGGGAAGTGGCACGGTTGCGTACAGAGGCCCGGCAACGACAACTGGATCGGTTTTACAATACCCGAGTTAAGATCAGGCGATTTCAAATCGGAGATATGGTTCTCTGAAAAGTATTTCCCAATACGAAGGAATTTGGATCAGGTACATTGGGACCAAACTGGGAAGGATCCTATGTTGTCTCGGGTACCATCCGACCGGGAACGTATCGGCTAGAAGAACTAAATAGACAGTTATTGTCTCATCCTTGGAATGCTGAGCACCTCAAGATTTATTATCCTTAACTTGGTATTAAATGCTTTAAGATTTCGAACTAAGAAAGATTAAAGCCAAGTCATATGAATAAAACTAAGTGCTTTCTTTCATTTATCTAATGAGTGTTTTTACACCGAGTAAAAAATAATAATAATAATAAAATATGGAGCCTGGCTACTGTCCCTCGGTGGGAACAACTCCCGAGGCATTTTCGGAGGAACCAGCCTCATCCTACTGCGACATCGGCAGTAACATTAGCGGGACTAGCTTTAGGATCCTCAGATTTTGAGGCTCCTCCTCCCTCGATTCCTGAAAGATCAAGGTCAGGGAAAGTCTTCTTCATATCATTGACACATTCCAAATATCCGCCTTAGAACAGGCGATCCCTCTCGTCCTCGAACTCCTTAGACTCAAGGAAGGCTTGAACGGCTTGATCCCTGGCCTTCTCGGCCTCCTGGGTCTTCTCCTTGGCTTGTTGGATAAGCCCTGCCGCCTCAAGCTTAGTCCGATCCAAGGCATCTGCACAAGAAGCATGAAGTTCGAGGATCCGCCGGTTCTCTTTTTTGGCCTTGGATAAAAGAGCTAACACCCGAGTAACCTCGGCTTGTGCATCTTCAAGAGCTCTCCTGGCGAAGGCCGCCTCAGCTTTCGCATCTTCGACAGCTTTCCTGGCGAGGGCCGCCTCACCAGTCAGAATACCGACCTGTATCTCGGCGTTTTCACGTTGCCCCTCTGCTTCTGTCAAAAGAGTCTGCAGCCTATGAGTTGAGGATAATTCCTTACAGGCCTTAACCAAGCAAGGAGCGAGTTCAAAAAACACCCTCGCCGCATGGCCGACGGTTTGCGTCATAGGAGCGCTGTAGAGGCTGACGAACTCTTTTTTGCTCCCATGAGCCAAGGCCCAGGGGACCATCCCCGACACTACCGTCCGTAAGGCTGACGGCTCCTCTTGGCTCGCCTCCCCTCTGGAGGATGCAGCCCTCGTCTCCTCCCCTCTGGAGGATGCAGCCCTCATCTCCTCCCCCTGCCTCAGAACATCCGTCGCAATATGTCCCAATTCGGATGTCGTCTGAGGCTCCACGGCTGTAGTCTCCCTCACTTCCGACTTTTCCTCTGGGTCAGAACGCACGACGACAGTGGGGGCAGAAGAACCTGCAGGTTCCTTCTCCTTCCGCACCACTCTCTGTTTCTTTAACGGCCGAGGCTCTAACAGAAGAACCGATCGCGGGTGAGCCTTTATCTTCAAAACTGCCCTAAGGGGAGGCCGAGCTCCGGTCATCTCTGAGGGGACTGACTCAGGAACGGTCCTAAGATGAGGTCGAGCTTCGGCCAAATCTGAAAGAAGATGAAGTAGATCAGATAAGGTTCAGAGAACATATGAAGATACATCATCAATTACCTGTGACGGCCGAGTCTAAACCTGCAAGATGAAGGCGCTCTGGCTGCAAGAGCACCTTCCAGGACTGATCTGCCGGATCCAACATCCTCAACTCCTTGATTCGAGCTAAAGCACTGGATCCAAGCTTCTGCCGCTTCTTCGGGATATCTGCCAAACATAAGTCCGTCAGACTCAAAGCATTATGAAAACAAAAAGGGCAAAAGAGAGATGACCGAGTTACCTGCTTTCTGAAACGTCCGAGGTACGCGAGCCTCGTAGAACCCGGATTCAGCCATTTCCCAGCGACCACAGGCCCAAAACCAACGCTCTCTCCAATGTTTATTGGAAGTGGGAGGGTCGGTTATTAAGGAGCTGCCTCTGCCCCTCCAAGCAGCGAAGACATAAAAACCGGGATAGTTGGGATTGATGCGCACCTAGTACAAGTGGAGGAATTCGTCAACTGTCAGTGGTGGCTGTTCTAACTCAGCCCACAACACCGCACATCCGAATAAATTTCTCCACCCATTCGGAACTATTTGTTCAGGAGCAATCCAAATACGAGATAAAGTGCTTCAGACAATGGGCTGAAGGGGCAAACGTAAGCCACATTGCATCGAGACTTGGAAGATCGCGACCGCCCCAGCAGGAGGATGATCCGGTAAGTCATTCGGACGGGGGAGATAAGTGATAACCGAATTAGGGATGTGATACCCGATTCGGATCCTATCCAAATCCGCCTCGGTCAAAACTGAAGGGACCGGGCCGCTTAGTTCATCCCCCGACTCTTCTCCCTTAGACTCGGCCTGCGCCGACTTATCAACGGGAGCCGACCTAGAGGTTCCCTCGGCAATCAACGTTTCCTCTTCCTCCTCTTCTTCCTCTTCCAAATCCATTGGAGGATTGAGCCTCCCTGGGCGGGTTATCAGGGACGACTCGTCATGAGAAGGACCAGCAGAAGCAGGGCGTTTCGCCGGAGCTCCGATGGTTTTCTCAGAGAGGAAAGCGGCATTCGCATCAACTACTATCTCCGTCAGTAAAGAAGGTGATTCCGCAATGTCTCAAAAACGTTGCGCTTCGCCTTCATCTCCGGAAGTTCCCTCCCGGGGACTTTGAGAACCTCGCACTGCCATTACTGATAACTAAAGAGGAGGGAAGAACTCACCGGAGGGAGGAAGGAAAGCGAAAATGGCGGAAGGAGCCGCTGATGGTCAAAAAAGGAAAAAAGGAGGAAGAAGAGAATCAAGCTCCAAACAAAAGGAACGAAGAGCGGGAGTAGCAGTAGAATTCAAAATGCGGGACCTCTCATCCTTTTATAGAATTACCACGTGGCAAGAGCAATTAATGAAGAAATGATTCGACGCCTGCATCGACTCCCCCGCTCGACACGTGGAGCACGCCGACTGATGACATTAACGCCTTTGCTACGTGTCCAACACTCATTGGTGGGGGGAATGATTTGACGGCTGTCAGCGCACGCAGTGTCAGGAAATGAGCCGTCTCCCATCAAAGACGACGTGAAATGCATTAAACGCCCGATTATTATCTCGGACTTGGCTGTGAATCGACTCAAAAACTCGCTACTCCGTAGTGCCATAGGAGACACACGGAGTAAGGAGGCTTACTGTTGGGGGCAAAAAGTACGCCGAGTCCGGAGACTCAGACTTGGTGCCTCGGATCGACGAAGCATGCGTTGAGTCCGAGGGAAGGTTATAAACCGAAGAAAGCGAGACAAATTAAGTTGGCTCGGGCGACGAGCCAGCAACCCGAGTATGTGTCGGGCCGGTTCACTTAATTGGATCAGAGCCGGCTGAGCCAAATGAAGGAAAGACGGCACAAAATAAAATGTCATCCCGAGTATCTCGCAAAAAGATCTCTGATCCCGAAGATCACAGGATCGGATAGAGACCAGAAATGGGCAAAATCAAATCTCCACGATATTGGGAGGAGAATCCTCACACGATACTAGGAGGAGAATCCTCACACGATGGGATCCTCTCGTATCTATAAATAAAGGACCTCCATCCTCTTGAAAGGTACGCAAAAACTCTCTCCCAGAACCCCTCAATATAATAAGACCCAGATTCCTAGCCTGACTTTGGCATCGGAGGGTCCCCTGCTCTAGCCAGGGTCTCCTTTATCCTTTTCCTGTGCAGGTACTTGAAGGTCTAAAGTGGTTCGACCAAATTTTTGCACCAACAAAAGGTATAACAAATTCATGAAATTTTAAGTTAGAACTCACTAAACAAACAAGAAACTTGATGTTTGGACTTATTCTATTTGTTAAATGATGAACGAAGACTTAGTTCATTTGATTGCTAAGGACATTGTGATCTAGAGTACTCATGTTTTATTTCCACTCCTTTAAATATCACTCACATGTATAGGCTTGTGCAGAAAATTCCTATCTTAGGGAGGGTTGTAATTTGAAATTTTTGAGAAGTTGTGTTACCATGGTTTGCTTGGGACTAGCAAAATGCTGGTTGGGGGTGCGTTGAGCGTGAAATATTGTATATTTCTCTCTATTTATGTCTTGGTTTTATAAACATGATAGTGCTTAATCGATTTAATTATGCATGTTTCCATGTGTGAGGTGATTTCGAGAACGTAAAGTAAAATTGATGCTAAAAGGAGTATTTATGCTCAAAAGATTACTAAATGAAGATTTGGAAGTCATTAATGAAGAATTCACATACGAAAGATCCAAGGAAACCTAGTGAGGAATGAAGAGAATTGGAGATTGGAAGTGAAGAAAAGGAATCTTGAAAATTGGCCAGAAAAAATATATTCTGAAACTTCGAGTATGTGGTTCTGAAATAATTCTCAAAATAGACTTCGATGCCATCGAAGTCAATTTATGAATTTCGGGCTCAACTCACTGGATAGTTCTGGATAAATTTCAATGGAATCGAAGATAGTTCGATGCCATCGAATGTGCAATCGAAGACTGTTTGATGGCATCAAAGTTTGCCATCAAAGATGCGCAAAGCGTGTAAATTTGAGGCAGTTTGTGAACTTTTTTGAGTCAGTGTGAAAGTTTGAGTTACAAAACTATTTAAAGGAATCCCTAGGCTATTTTAAATCATCTTTTAGGTTTGAAAAGGGAGAGAAGGCCTAAGTGGAGCACCGACAACGTTCTTACACTTCGATTTATTTATGGATTCTAGTATATCTTTTAGTTTTTCTTTTATTTTTGAGTTAGCTATGATCAGGTAATCTCTTAGCTAGGGCTAAGAGGTAAAAATCTAGTTTATTTTAATGTTTACTTTACTTTGATTCAAGTACATGTTAGATTTTCATTAATTTTTTGTTTAAATAAAGAAATATTTTCAGTTTTCTATGGTTTATTGTGATTGAAATTATAGTAGAAGCTGTGAAATCTTTTGATATCTTCTTCTTTGTTTTTTAAGTGTGTAATCTGTGAAATTCGTGATTCACCATCATTTATAGGCATGGTGGATGGTTGAATTCCCTGCGATTATCACATGAATGTTTCATAAGGGAACTATGTTAATGGAAAATTTAGATTTTTAAGTTTTTACTGCTCTATCATTTAACTGGATAGGATAGGACTCTAATTCCAGATATAGCCCTTTGAATAAAGTAAGGTAGCATTTTAATAGTTACAAGTAGATCCTTGGTACCCTAATATCCCTTTCTTATTGATAGTTTATTTACAATTGATCTTTCTTATTCCAGATTTTAGTTTATATCTTATTCTAGTTCTATTTCTAGTTTATTTTTAGAATACGCCATTCATATATATTTATAAGTTAATTTACAAAGTTAAGTAGCAATTGAGAATGATTCTCACCTCTAAACAATTTGTGGCTCACCTAAGTTATTACTACATTCATAAGGTAGTCCCGCAATTAAGGGAAAAATAAATTTGAAATTATGAACATCGTGACCTAAAAAAGGATTCACACAATGTAGACGTTTATTCTTCGCTTTGTTTGTGGCCCACTTAATAGTTAGATCTACCTTATTTTTTGTCTTAAGCCTTACAACAGCTCTCTAAATTGATATGATATAATACACTCACCATTCAAGCGTGCTCGCCAAATGCATGGGCTTGACGCTTCGGTAGTAGGTGCAAATTCCTCGAGTCGAGATAATCAAAGGTTCAAATAAGTTTAAGATCTCCCCCATGTTCTCTTCCCATCTAAAAGTTCAAATGGACCACCCGAAAAAACAGGGAATTTTTCAAGTTAAAAAGCGGAGATCGACTCGGTTCATGTTCGGGGGTTCATTCGATTCGATGGCCGGCCTTCTTGGAACGTGGATTTATCATCGGGTTAGACCGACCGGGAGAACTCTAATTGGTAGTAGCCCTGAATAAAGTAAGGTATCATCTTAATAGTTACAAGTAGATCCTTGGTACCCTAATGTCCCTTTCTTATTGATAGTTTATTTACAATTGATCTTTCTTCTTCCAGATTTTAGTTTATATCTTATTCTAGTTCTATTTCTAGTTTATTTTTAGAATACGTACAAGTTAAGTCCCTGTGGATACGACCTCGGTCTCACCTAGTTATTACTACATCGTACTCCTGCACTTGGGGTTGTGAACATCACACAATGTAGAACAATAGAAGGGAATTCTTCCCTTCAACCGAGGGTAGTCCTAGTAGCTGAGATAATCAAAATTCGAAAGAAGTTCTCTTCCCATGACCTGGGGAAGTTCTTTCATTGTGGAATAGTAAAGGAGAAATGGTAGCAGTTTGCAGGCGCCTTCTTCCCTTTTAGAAAGGGAGGTCGCCTTTGTCGAGTTGGTCGGTCAGTCGACGCGCTCCTGGTCGGAGGATCTTTTAAGTCCCTGGGAGTAGTAGATATTCAAGCGTTATAGCATCTCATGGGTGGGTCCCCCCCCCCCCCCAATTCTAATCGATACGTCCCTCGGTATTTGATGTCGAGGTCGGAGTTGGCCGATGAACCTTATTATCGAGCTTGGTTAATTGGTTCGGATTGGTTGTTAGGTTTCCTTCCTCAGCTCAGCTTCTTTCAGTATCTACTCCAACTTGGTGTTCAAGGGAGTGTATCAATGGAAGTGACTCTCTGGATGTCGGTTAGTATGCTGGCCTCGGTATTGGTTGTCCTCTTTCTTTCTTTTAGTGTTAACGGAAGAGTGCTCCCCTTTTTCCCTTCGCTTCCTATCCTCAACCGAGTCGTTTCCTCTTCGAGTAGCTTTTTGTGAACTAAAGAGCTCCTTGACATTAGTATATTTTTTTTGCTCGGTTAAGTAGGTCGGCGAGGGTAGTTAGGGAGTTTTTACCAATAGAGAAGGGAAACTTTCCTTATTTGAGGCTGGCTACCATGGCAGTCAAAGCTATTTGGTTGGAATAATTGTTGACCTGGACAGCTTTGGCGTTGAAACGGATGAGGTAATCTCTTAATAGCTCGTCCGCCCTCTGCTTGATTGTGAGAAGATGAGTTGATGACTTTCTTCTATCTTTCCCACCGATGAACTGTGTGAGGAAGGCTTTGCTTAGCTGCGAGAAGGAACTGATTAACCTTGGCTTCAGCTGCCTGAACCACTGCCAAGCAACTCCTGATAAGCTCAGGGAGAATGCTCGACACATCACAAGGGCCGAGGCGACATGAAGCTCCATCCAGGCTCTGAAAGAATCGAGGTGCTCGGCCAGGTCTATGGTTCCAGAATATGAGGTCATCTGCGGCATCCGGAACCTAGGTGGAAGCAGAGATGTCATAATGTCGTCAGTGAATGGGGGTTCAGTTTCTCCTAACATGACCTCTACTGAGGTCAGCACTCGGGCACGGTAGGATTGTCTGGTGTCGCTGATCTGCCCTTGAATTTCGTTAAGCTCTACCTGCCAAGGGCCCTTGTTCTTGGCCACTGCTTCAGAAAAATTTCCACAACTCTTCCTCTCTAGTGCGAAGCATAGGTCGGAGTCGAGAGTGGATGCCCTTGAAGTATGGGAATGGACCTGGGTTGGTAGTTTAGGAGGTTGCTTGTTTTTCTATGAGTTGACTGGAGCTTGAGGTGGTGTAGTGGCAACACCCTCCTCTGCATTGCGACCAGGAGGTGGATTCTGTCTCTCCAGGAGTTACATGAGTTGATCCATGTTTTTATTCAAGGCTCCGACTAGGTTCTCCAAGGAGATTAATCGACCGTCTCGGGTGCAGGATCGAGGAGCGGGCACTATAGGAGCAGAGTTGGCCCGCGCTGGGCACCCTGCTCGGCTGATGATTCAGGAAGAGCATGGATGGCTGTTGTAATGGTGGCTAGAGCTTTCTTCTTTCCTTTCGTCATTGTGAATTTTTGGTAGAGTAGGAACGACTTTGATGTTGTTCCCACAGGTAATGCCAAACTGTTGATGTAAAAATTTGGTCCACCTTCTATAGACCTTCGAGTACCTATACACGAAGAAGACAAAGGAGACCCTAGCTAGAGCAAGGGACCCTCCAATGCCAAAGTTAAGCTAAGAATCTGGGTCTAGTAGTATCAATAGGTTTTGGGTGAGAGATTCTGTGTACATTTCACCGTAGATAGGTCATTATTTATAAGGCAAGAGTTGATTACGTGGGTGAAGACGTTTCCTAAATTATAGGCGTGCATTCAGCGGACGTCTTTCAACCGTTTTGCGCGATCTCTGGTGAAGATGAATCCCGAGAAAGTTGAGGCAGATGGTAGTGGCCGACCAGGCCAATGCCGATGAGGTCAAGGCCAACCTGGCTAAGGCCGATGTTGAGGACGACGCCGACCTCCATGGTCGAGACCGAGGTCTATCTCTATGGCCAAGGCCGATGCCTACCTCCATGGTGGAGGCTGAGGTCTATCTCCATGGCGAGGCCAATCTCTAAAGTTTGTCTTTGCTTATTCCGATTATCAGTCCAATTTTACCCCATGACAGGTACAAACCCATAATTGAGGCAGATCCAACGCTTTAAGTGGAGTACACAATGGGGATTAAACTTCTTGGGGCCACCCAAGTTTTGGATGGAGCTGATTTTTGTTTTTTCTTTTCATCCATGTCCATGCAACTTTATGAATAGGTTGGATGGCAAATAAACATCATGGTGGGCCCTACAAAAGTTTCGACGGTGAGGATCATTATCACCGCTGCTTCCAGTGGTGTGGTCCACTTGAGCCTTGTATCTGCCTCATTTTTGGCCTATTCCCTAAAATGATAGGAAAAAAATGATGAACGGTGTGGATAAGATCCATATACCACGGTGGACACTCAAAGCTGCTACTCATTCCCTGATGGGGACGGCGGGGTAGGACGCAATATGCGTCCGCTGGAGCCAGAGCTCGGACAGTGCTCATGTTTCCAGATCGTACAATTGGAGCCCAGAGCCATGAGTTTCTCATGTAAAACGTTGATAAATGGACCATTAATATATATCTTTTCTTTCTTAACCTTCCTTATTCACGTAGCCTCAAATGGAAGATTTTTCTTTACCTTTTTTTTTTTTAGTTAAGTTTTTTTCACTTAAGCTTACCTGGTGTTAAACGAATGCAGCTTAGTGAATGAATCCCTGTGGGGCCCACCATAATGTATGTATCTTATATCCATGTCATCCATCCGTCCTACTCGTTTCGAAGGCATGAACCCAATAATACACCGAATCCAAATCTGAGATGGACACAGAAAGAAAACAGTAGTGATTGAACGTTTACCATTAAAATTTGTTTTAGATCAAGCTGATATTTGTATAGTCTGCATCCACCGCGGTATTGCCTTCTCAACAGGTTAGATGGCAAACAAATATTTTAGTGGCTAGTAAGATGTTTTATTGGTGGGCATTCTATACCGCTCATTTCTACAGTGGGGTCCACATGATATTTGTATATGAAAAATGAGCTTTTAAATTAAGGGGAAAGGATTGGCTACTCCCCCTGCCACCAGCCCCGTGGCTGATGGTCGGTGCTCTGTGGGACCCACCATGACATATGTGTTTCATCTATTCCATTCATCCATTTTTAAAGATCATTTTAGGGCCTGGTATCAAAATTGAGAGGGATATAAATCTCAGGTGGACCACACCACAGGAAAACAATATCGATTGGATATCCACAATTAAAATCCTCCTAAGGCCCACTGTACTGTTTATTTGACATCCAATATGTTAATTGGATCATACAGGCGCAGATGAGGGGAAAAAACAAATATCAACTTGATCCAGAACTTTTATGGCCCCAAAAGGTTTTTAATGGTCGACGCTTATTCCACACTGTTTCCTGTAATGTATTTCGATTGAAATTGATATATACCTCAATTTTGGTATATTACCATAAAATGACATGGAAAATAGATGGACGGCATGGATGAAACACATAAATCATGCTGGAGCCCGCTGGAGCCCACAGAGCGCGGACTAGCCAATCCGCGTCCCAAAATAAGAGGATGACATGGACATAGGGCACCTAAATTCGGGTCCTCTGCTTGTTAACGTGGACCAATTAATGCAGGAAAACATGACACATTACATCACATTCATCCCAAAGTCAGGGATCCACCACTTCGGTGGAGCGATCTACCAAACCGAAGCTGTATACGTGGTAAAATAGGACGGTGCACTCATCTTAGAAATTCTCTGCGTGATATTGACGGTGTCAGCTCTATCATAATTAGATGTGTTTTCTTACACTGCATAAGTGGAAGGAGAGACAGTCATCCGAACCGTCCAGATAGTGGGCTCTGCCTTAGGTGGTCTATCTTTTGAAAACGACACTAATATGGCAATCCTAGGGATTGTTTTTTCTTATCTTTCTCCACGAATTGCCACTGTTAGTTATTCATGTATTTCTAAGTTCACCGATGTAAGGACTAAGCGAATTCATTTTGGTCCAGATTTAAAATATGAGCCATCCATGGTGGTGTCTAGTGATTGTACAGTAATAAACTACCGTTGAGGCTGCCACGTGGATCGTGAAAGTGGGGCTCCATCACAGCACGGTAGAGACCACTCCATTGTATGTATCATTGCGGCGTCAATTTATGTGGGCGCGGATTAGGTACTACCCCGCCTGTTCCGAGCTCGTGACAGGCTGGGCTGTGATGTATGGATTCCATCCAAACCGTCTATCCAATTTTAAAAGTTGTTTTAGGATATTATACCAAATATAACAAACATAAAAATCTCATTTGGACCACACAAGGGGATTAAATTCATACCATTGAAAAATTAGTAGCGACCACAGAAGTTTTGGATCAAGATTATATTTGTTTTTTCACTTCATTCATATGTATACGACCGTATGAACAGGTTGGATGTTAAACAACATAGCACCCTCTATATTGGGCATTCTTAGCACCGATGCTTCCTATTGGTCTTGAGCCTTTTAATTTTATTTGCCTTATTTTTTGAATAATAATCTAAAATGATATAAAAAAAAAATTTATAAAAAATGAATGGGCGGTGTAGATAAAAGTCATACGTTACGGAGCCACCTCGGTGGTACCCTCGAAGCCTCGACCTGGCCCGAGCTCCAAACAGGCGTAAGTTGTACCTAATCAGCGCCCTATCTATGCAGAGACCGCCGTTTCGGCGGAAGGATTCGCTGGTGTACCACACACCACTGACTATCACACACCACTGACCTGGTGGTGAATTGACGTTAACAAGGTCTGTAGGCCCTACTACGAAGTATGTGTTATACCGAAACCGTACGTAAACTTGGCGACGTTGTTAAAAGGCTTGAGCCTAAAATTAAGACAAATCCAAATATCACGTAGACTCCATTTCGGAAAGGAAAGCTTTTTAAGGATTCCGACGGATCACAAAAGTTTTAAATCAATCTTATATTTGTTTATCCTCTTGGACGGTATGTGTGACCTTATGAAATGATTGAAAGAAAATTAAATATTACGATAAACCATGAATGTTTTAAAGGTGAAAATCCTTGTCTAGCTGCTATTTGGACCATGCACTAAAATAATCTTCCCAAATAAATGAAATGTAGATATAATAAATACATCATTATGGGCCCACGTAAACTTGATCTCCTTTCTAACCATTGCAGGCCTTA
This sequence comes from Magnolia changhungtana, assembly GCA_030180095.1. Classification (NCBI taxonomy): domain Eukaryota; kingdom Viridiplantae; phylum Streptophyta; class Magnoliopsida; order Magnoliales; family Magnoliaceae; genus Magnolia; species Magnolia changhungtana. The sequence goes on from JASAUF010000525.1 coordinate 4,025,568, forward strand.
AGGAGCTGACACACTCCTCTTCCGACGCCAGCGAGGTCGGTGGTACGTGGTACACCAGCTAAGCCACTTCTCCTTTGTGAATGCCTTTCCCCACACGTGCGCATGAGCGTGGCAGTACTCTCGCTTTGTTGGCTTTCGTATTGATTTTTGTTATTGTGGACAATGTGTGCTATTAATTTAGGTGTAAAAATGCATTTGATTTGGAGTCGCTACTAGCCAAATGAAGCATAAAATATACGGCCGGCTATAAACCGTATAATCGCTTAAGAGTCGAGGAATCTCACGATTTCCCAACTCAAGTGACTCCCGCAGTTGGTCTGCAGTCATAGATTCCGAGTAAGGGCCTCGGTGACGAAAAATAAAGGGTTTAAGTACCCTTTTCCGCCGGCACAATGCGCGGTCTTTACTTCACAAGATTTGCAATTTTTGGAGATTTAATGAAATTTTGGTATTTTATACTTGGCCATGCTTTATATAACTCAAGTAGACCAGGCAGGTAAAGATAAGAAAAAAGAAGTTATTTAGTCTTACATCACAGATCAAAGTGACCCTAGGTATACAAAAAGAAAATAATAAAGCAGTAAATAAGATAAAATGTTAACCAGCCTTACTTCACAGGATTTAAGATCCTGCGCAGGCATAGATAAAAGAAAAAAAAAAAAAAGTTATCTAGCCTTATATCATAGAGCCAGGTGGCCTTGGGTAGGTAAATAAAGTAAAAACAGTTAATGGAATAGAATGCTAACTAGCCTTACTTCAAAGGATTTAAGGTCCTGGGCAAGCAAAGAAAGAGAAAAATGAAAAATGGAGAATGATGTAAAATAAAATGTGGAAGTAATTAATGCAATTGAAATGTGTTGAGTGGAATACAAATTAAATAGAAATTGACAAATTCTTAGCTTTTTTGACTCCTTTGATAATTATTTGTCTCCTATGTTGGGCAGCATGTCGACGCAATGGAAATCTTTAAGGTACTTTGGGGAGCACCTCCAGGCAAACTGCAACCTTTAGACACTTTCTATATTTTTCTATCTCTCTTTCACTCTCTATTTTCTCTCTCATTCTCTGTTTCTCCATTTTTGCTCAAGCTCTCTGCCTTAGCTTCTCTCTCTCTCCTTTGATTTTTCCCTCTCTTTGTGTCCCTCTTGTGTGGCCCGGGTGCCTTATATTGGCATCGGCCTCCTGTCACGGACGACCTTTTTTAGGTTAAGTTGTGGGCACCCACACTGAATTGTGGGCACCCGCCCTGGATTGTGGGCCCTGCATGGTACGTTTGCATATTTGTGTATTTTAATATTATATATATAATGTAATTATTACCTTTTGTCTTTTTATCGCAAATGTTCAAACATTCATATCTTCTTCGTTACTTGTCTGTTTTTGGTAATCTTTTTCTTGTTGGAAAGGTAACTAGGTAAGCTTTTCAATAAGACTAGGATCACTTCAATCGGACCTCGTTTGATGTGCCAAAAATAAGTCCGTCTAATATATGAAATTGATTGTTTGCAATTTGACCAATGGTTTGCCCTTGATGAAATTATGATCATTAGAAATGTTGTCTAATTAGCTTTTCATCGTAACTGAAATTATCTCAATCAGATCCCGTTTGACTAGTTTAAAGTATAGCGAAAGTTTTTCTGATTTTGGTCAATCAGCAATGTATGGTTTTGATAAACGGGTGAATCTTCCTCATCAATGCTAAGATTGGAGGAAATTTAAATTTGTTACGAAGATCATTTAGTCACCTTTCCAATGAATTATAAATCATCCTAATCAGCCAGGATTTGCCTCTGATAATACCATGGTCATTTTATATATCAGGACGACTATATTTTTTCTTAATCTCGAAGATATGACCTTTTAACCTTGACACAACGCTACCCGGAAAGACTGAATGATACAAAGAGTGATCTGTGGGTAGAGAATATTCATTTTATCCATTTTCGCCTGTCGGTTGCGTCATAGAGAGAGTTTTAGGGGTTTTGGAGTTTGGACACTCGGCCGTGACCGAATTGCTACTGGATTTGGTGTCAGCCAATCTAGTCCGTTGGTTATTTCCGGCGTGTGCCAAGTATGCTTCCACCATGATCTATTTGAGTTTTCAATGATTTTCCAGTCCGCAGGAGACAATTGATTGAAGTCAAGTTGAAGCTCAAAGAATGTCATATCCTTGTTTTAGGTGGATTGTCTACAGATGCCCCTCTTTAGCAGAGGCTGTGGGTAACCGAATGCTAAAGCAAGTGGACACCCCGCCTTCCGTATGTAGACGTGGTATAGTATATTTCCGCCGAAGTGTCATTATCAAAAGACTCGTCTGGTTAAAGAGTAATTCAGGTGTCTCACAAGGGTTGAGCAAAATGTTGTGATTTATCCTTGCGCATTATGCGGCTTCACGGTGTATCAAATCATAGCCTTTTACGACGTGATTGACAGTTTGCATCGATAGTTATAAGTATGAATTTTTGAGTGGTTAGTACCCTTGCGCTATTCGCGGCCTTATGGGGATCCGCCTAACATGTTTGATTTTGAGGAGTAATTCTCGATGCCACGCAATCCTCTAGGACCACTTATAAGATTAGTTATTGTAATGGGCAGTTGCCTGCACTTTTTGTGGCTTTACGGATCTCCCGTATTACAATATGCTAGGCTAACAAGTGTCTCGGCCTAGAGTCACCTTGAGTTATTTCTTCGCCATAAGATTTTTCAAGTCTGATACTATGGTTGTGATAGTTTTTTTCCACGACTTGAAGTATGGTTACGCTAACTTAGATATATTCAATTTGCATTCTGAGACGATCGGAGTGACATTGAAAATTCAGTCTGGCCGCCCCATGTTCCACTTTGATTTTAAAAGAAAGATTCAGATAAAACTAAAATCAATTATTGTTGTTGCGTTGGTACCCACTAGAAAGTATGGAGGATTTTCAGTGCCTCGGATACCATGTGTGTCATGTTTTTTGAAAGATTATTTTTTTCAAATGATCCTCTTGATCTCACGAGGAGGCGTCGTTAGGCGGTTTTTATTTTGGCTTTTTTTTTTTTTTCTTTTTTTAATAGGTCTGACCAATCACTTCCATTAGGGATTTCAATAGTCCTTATCGAAGTCTGCTCTTATTGAAGCATGTTATTTGCTCAGTGTCCAACTTCAAGTGTATTGCATTTAACACCATGACCCTACAACTCAGGGTGGAATATTGTTGAGAATGCTTCAATTCCTGTAAAGAAAAAGATAGCTTAATAGAATGATCGAAGAGTTTGGTGCTAAGGGAGCAAGACTAACCTGAGTAGCAAGTAGAGGTTATTGTCAGGCCGGGTGTTTTGAAAAAGCGACCATAAATTTTTTTAAAGGTTTTTTTCGATGCATGTAAATAAAGAAAATGAATAAAATGGAAATTCTCTCTCTCTCTCTCTCTCTCTCTCTCTCTCTCTCTTTTTGTGGCCAGACTTGTCTTATGAGCATGGTTTATGTTTTGGTCGGCAGGGATTAGACACTCGACTTTTCCATTGTTCATCCTATACGACTTCTAAATTAATTTTTTAAGATTTTTGAAATTATCCTCTAGAGTACGTAGTGGGAATCAATATCTCTTGGCTTGGTTTACGCTTGATAATTCTTGAAACATCACGGTCTTCACGTCTTTAACTTCGGATACGAATTTGTCGCCGTGACTGAAGTACTTTGTTGTTATTGTTTTTTTTTTCTTTTCTTTTCTTACCATTTTTACCCATAACGCTCTTATGAGTTTTCGTTACGCCTGGCTTAGCCCGTCATTTTTGCTCGTGGCACCATTTCAGGTTTTCACTACATCCAGGGTATTTGCTCTTACCTGCCCCTTGGCAGCTGTGTCTTTTTACCCTTGGCGTCCTTGCAGGTTTTCACAAGGTCCGCTGTGTATCAACTATTTTTACCCGAGGCGCCCTTGCAGGTTTTTACCTCATCCATTTTGCTTAGACACACTGTTTCCTCCTCTTTTTTTTTTTTTTTTTGTCTGAAAACTTTCTCGATGTTGGACGGTAATGATTTTTAAGGCAATGAGAGGCTTTAGAATGCTTTTCAAGATCAAAATTTTTCTTGAAAATAGGGGGTAAGGCTGATGGATGTGTACCATAAATTTTCTATTTGGTTCTTCATTCTTCTCTCTCTCTCTCTCTCTCTCTCTCTCTCTCTTTGTGTGTGTTTTCTTCTCTTTTCTTTTCTCTTCTTTTTTTTTTGGATTTTGGAAATTTTGAATTGTCATATGTACATACATCTTTTTTTTGTGTGTCCTATTTTGTTGCTAAGGGTAATAAGGTAGGGAATTGTAAGTTTAATCTTAGGAAACCTTTCCTTAGCTTACTCATTATCGGTAGTGTATTTTGATGTGATCGGCATTGATGGGCTCGGCTAGATCCTGTCCCTCCATGTTGGTGATGGGGAGTGCACCTCCACGGAGGACTTCACATACAACGAACGGGCCTTCCCAGGTGGGTTTGAATTTTTCCCTTGGGTAAGGTAGATGAGGAGGTAGGATCTTCTTCATTACTATGTCTCCAATTCTGAATGTTCTTCAATGGACCCGCTTGTTGTAAGCTCGTGCAATCCTTCTTTGATAGGCTTGGGAATGACATAAAGCTCGCATGTGCTTTTCGTCTGTCAAATGCAGTTGATCGCAACGATCTTGTAACCATTCTCCCTCTTCCACTTCACTTTCTAAAAGAATGCATAATGAGGAAATTTCGACTTTAACCGGTTGAACTGCCTCCATTCCATATGTGAGTTCGTATGGAGTGGCGCCCGTTGCGGTACGTATGGATGTTCGATAAGCCCAAAGTACGTATGAGAGCATTTTTGACCAGTCATGATATGTTTTCACCATTTTTTCAAGGACACGAACAAGTGTTTTGTTGGCTACTTCTACCCCTCCATTCATTTGCAGTTGATAAGGGCTGGATCGATGCCTTTTGATTTTAAATTGTACAAGGAAGTTGTCCACCTTTCGGTTCACAAAAGGCAACCTGTTATCTGTGATGATGGCATGTGGGATTCCATATTGACTGATGATGTTGTTTTTTAGGAACCGTACCACGTGAGAAGCATTGATGACGTCTGTAAGTGCTATGATTTGATTCCTCTTTGATTGTCAAATTTTATGTGTCAAAACGCCTCCGTATGTTGTGTGTTTATATCTTGATAAATTTGTTCGAGATACATCGTTAATACTTGAGGTCTAGCTCAAAGAATTCTTCAAGCTTCATGATAATTCAAGCTACAATATGAAGAGAGAACTCCGGTTCAAGACTCAAGTTCAAGTGCAAGTTCAAGACTCAAATACAGGACTCAAGTACAACTTAAAGTTACATTGAAGCTTCTGAAGTAGTCAAGCTACATCGAGAAGTAATCAAGCTTCGTAAAGATAAAGGTCTAAGCAATTGAAGTGTTCAATGTCCATACTTCATGTTCTAGGTTTGATAGACCATTAGATTGACCTTAGGGTAGGTCACTTTGGATACATAATTCAAATGAATATTATTACAAGATTTTGGTCTACTCTAAGACCAATCTTAGACCCTATTCGACCAGTCCTAGTATTGTCTCGACCAGTCTAAGAAATTCCAAGACCAGTCCTAAACTGGTTGCAATTTATCAAATTTTTTGTTGCGCCTACGACCAGTCCCGGAGTCTGCTCGACCGGTCGTGAGATGGTCTTGACTCGACCTTCGACCAGTCGTAATGCTTCGACTCAAACTCCAACAACTAAATTAAGGGTCGCACGACCAATCGTAGAGGGGTCTCGACCGGTCGTGGACTGCCTTCGACCAGTCGTGGACTTCCTATGACTGGTCGTAAAACGGTCTGATGCGATCGCACTCGAAAATTCAAAATTCAGTTTATTTCAAGACCAGTTGTGGTGACCCTAGGACCAGTCGAAGACGAATTTTTTCTACTATAAATAGCACACGAATTTCAGAGTTTTTTATTGAATATTTTAGTGAATTCAAGGCTCCACTCTGAGATAAGTTAGTGTTTATTTTCAAGCTATTTTGTGCATAATTTCTTTCTCTTTTTAATAGCTTATTTAATTTAATTTTGTTTCTGTATTCCAATCTGATTTGAAAAGAGGAATTAACTTATTCCTTCTTCTTGGAATCAAAATCAAATATAACTATGTCCAACTGTTTAAATCTAAAATCAATTAGAACTTAGAACCATATTAAAGTGAGTTATAGACATTAAACTTCTATATTCAAACGTCTACTCTAATTGGTTCTTTCGCGCAGCTATAAGAGGAGAAATCCAAGTATTTTACAATTCTGTAAATTCCTTTCCTTTTTAGTTTTTATTTGGGATTCGCCAGAAAAATCTCAAATTGTGTGGTTATCTGAGGAGAGCCAGAAAACTCAGAAGTGTGGCTTTTTGGATTGTGTAAGCCCAAGTTAAAAAGACACAATTGTAAAGGTTTTGAGTGAACCTGTGAAAACCTATTTGATAGTGAACACTAATATCCCTTGTGTGAGGATATTAGGAGTGAAGTAGCATTCTATGTGGCTGTTCAAGAACAGTTGGTGTACACATAGGCAAACCACTATAACTCTTTGTCTTATGGATTGAGTGCTTGCTTAGTTTTCATATCTTTTATCATTCAGTTGTGTGGAATGTACATGTGGATGTGAATGTTGTAATAATTTACATTTCAAGCAAGTGTGGAGAGTGTTGTAATAAATTAGATTTACATTTCTGCATTTAATTTCAATTCTCTGCTATTCATTTATCTTTATTAAAATTGAGTTATTGATTCAAAAGAAGTTCTAGAAATAAGGTTGTCCTACCATAAGCCCTTGTTTATTATGGTGTAAGGTTGCCCTTAGAACTGAATTTGTATCAACCTCTAAATACTTATGTATTAAGGTGATTTGATTTCAGCACTGATTATTGATTTATAATTGTAAGGCTATTGATTAAGTTTATTCCGCTGATTTTATTTTAATTTGGTATAATCCTATTCACCCCCCTCTAGGACATATAGCTTAGCCTTTTCAAGTGGTATCCAAGCTTAGTAGCTCATTCTTATTGTTTTGGATTTATTTCCTGAGCTAACGATCTAAGCTATATTATTAAGTGTCAAATTTTGATAGCCTATCAGTCACTAGGCCTCCACCCATTGACGGCTTCAACTATGCCTATTGGAAAGCCAGAATGAGGATCTTTCTCAAATCAATGGATGAAAGTGTGTAGCGAGCCACAGTGACCGAATGGAACTCTCCTACCATTGAAGTAACTGAATCTGACGGTTCAAAAACTGTATCTGTACCTGTTTATTATTTATGGACCACCCTTCAGAAAAGTGAGTATAATGTCAATGTTAAAGCACTAAATGCAATCACTTGCGCACTATCACCGGATGAGTTCAAAAGAATTATATCCTGTGATATTGCAAAGCAAGCCTGAGATATACTAGAAATGACACACGAGGGTACTTCAATTGTCAAAAAGTCTAAAGTCTAACTCCTCACAACCAAATTTGAAGAAATTCATATGGAAGAAAATGAAATGTTTATGGACTTTTACACTAGACTAAATGACATTGTAAAATCTATGTGGGGTCTTGGCGATAAAATTCCAGAAAGTAAAGTGTGTGCAAAGATACTACGCTCACTTCCTGAACGGTTCAATTCTAAAGTAACCGTGATCTAGGAACTTCGTGATACAGATAATATGAGGGTAGAAGAACTAGTTGGTTCTTTACAAACCTATGAATTAAATTTTAAAGCTCCAAAAGGTAAATCTATAACTTTGAAATCTTCTAAAGATATTTCTCAAGAAAACTCAGATTTAGAAAATTCTGAAGACGATATGGCTCTTTTGGCGAAAAAGTTTTACAAAATTTTCAAAAGTAAGAAAAGAGTCGACTTTCAAAAGGGAAATGAAAAGAAACGATCTAAACCTAAGTCCAAAACTTAGAAATCATTAAAAGACAGTCAGTGTTACAACTGCTAAGAATATGGGCATTTAGCAAACAAATGTCCTAAAAAGGATAGACCCAGAAGGAAGGGTATGTTGGCTACTTGGGATGAATCGTCTGATTCTGAAGCATCTTCTGAATCTGAAAATTCAGAAACCGAGTCAGGCAGTGAAGTTAAAGCCCTAATGACTCTAGCCAAGTCTACTTTTTCAGATCATGATGATTCAACAAGTGAAGAAAATTTGAATAGTGATTATGAAAATGAAGAAGATCTTCAAGATGCTTATAATGCCTTATATAAGGAAAGTTGTAAAATTGCTGTCAAACTTAAGCTTCAAAAAGAAAAGTTTTCTAAACTTAAAGAATGTTTTGAAACTCTTGTTTTAGAAAAATCGCATATTTCAAATTGTTTGAAAAAATTAAAATGTGATTTGAAATTTAAAACCTCGTTAATTGATGATTTGAAATCTGAAAATGAGAAACTTAAAAATGAAGTATCTTCTCTTCTGAGTTTGAAGGATACATGGAGATATGCCCAGGGTGAACCAAAGTTAGAAAAATTATTATCCGGATCAAGAAAATGTGGCGATAGATCCGGGTTGGGCTATGAGAAAAATTCATCTCCTAAACAGAAGTATACTTCGTCCAACTTTGTGAAAGGAGAAACTTCTAACTCAAAAGGAAAAGGTACTAGGTCAAGTTTTTTCTAAAAATACAAAAACTTTTCATAAACCTAAAAGTAGCTATACAAATTTTAAAAATCGAAATGTAAATCTCTTCTTTGAAAAAATAATTGATTTACTTAAGGAGCTCTTAAAATCTAACTCAGTAGGTCATTCTTACAACATCAGACAAAAGAAGACCAACCATGTTCCTAAACCCAAAACAGTTTTGAAATGGGTTCCTAAAGTTACCTGCTTGGTTGCTCACACTGTGTTCAAAGCAACAAGCCATTCAAAATGGTACCTAGACAGTGGATGTTCCAGACACATGACAGGTGACAAGGCTTTATTCACCGATCTAAAAGATATGACTGATGGATCAGTCACATTTGGTGATAGGAGCAACTGCAAGATTATTGGCCAAGGTACGGTTCAACTTTATAATCTTCCCTTATTTAAGAATGTTTTATATGTTGAGGGATTAAAACACAATCTGTTAAGCATATCTCAAATATGTGACAACAACCATAGTGTTAAATTTTCTAATCAAGGTTGTGAGATTATAGATAAAAAGGGTTCTGTAATATTAACTGGTCCCAGAACTTCTGAAAACTGTTATATAGTTTGCAATGGAAGCTCATTTAATCAAACGTGTTATATGGTCTATACTGATGAGACAAAATTATGGCATAAACGCCTTAGACATGTACACTACCGAAATTTGTATAAATTGAGCAAAGGAGAACTAATTAGAGGTCTACCTAAAGTGTAAAAAGTAGACAAAATATGTGGTGAATGCCAGTATGGTAAACAAATAAGGAGCTCTCACAAAAAGGTGAACTCCAATACCACATCTAGACCACTCGAGCTTCTCCATATGGATCTTATAGGACCAATCAGAGTGGAAAGTCGAGGCGGTAAAAAATACATCTTGGTTATTGTAGATGATTATACAAGATACACTTGGATTTCATTCTTGAGGGACAAATCAGAAACCCTTGATGAAGTAAAAAAGATTATAAATCGGATCCAAACTGAAAAATGTTCTCAAGTTAGTAAGATCCATAGTGATCATGGATCCGAGTTTGAAAATAGCGGTTTTGAGAAACTCTGTAGTGATCAGGGAATATCACATGAATTCTTTGCTCCCAAAACACCACAAAAAAATGGTATTGTGGAAAGAAAAAATAGAGTGCTTCAAGAAATGGGAAGTGTTATGTTAAATAGCATGAAGCTCCCTAGAAATTTATGGGCTGAAGCAGTGAATACTGCATGCTACATTATTAACCGTGTTTATATCTGCAAATCTAATAATAAAACGGCTTATAAAATGTGGTTTGAGAAAAAGCCTACTGTCAAATACTTTCGAATTTTTGGCAGCAAGTGCTATATTTTATGTGATCGTGAAAATCTGGGAAAGTTCGACACTAAAAGTGATGAAGGGATCTTTTTAGGATACTCCTTAAACAGTCATGCATATCGTGTTCTGAATAACAGGACCGGCGTGATTCAAGAGTCAATAAATGTTGTAATTGATGATCACTTGAACACACCTGCCCCTAGTTCAGATAATGATGAAGTTCTTATATATGAAAATCCAGATACTTCATCAAGTAAAACTAATTCTGAATTAAGAACTATTAAAGATCATCCAACTGATCAAATACTTGGAAACCCTCTCACCGGTGTGCGCAGTCATAGACAATTAGAGGACATATGTAACTACGTATGCTTTACATCCCAGATAGAACCGGTTTACTTGAAAGAAGCACTTTCTGATGAAAACTGGATAGTTGCTATGTAGGAAGAACTTAATCAGTTTGTCAGAAATGATGTCTGGCACCTTGTTCCTAGACCTAAAGATAAACATATTATTGGAACAACTTGGATTTTCAAAAACAAGTCTGATGAATTAGGAAATATCATTCGAAACAAGGCAAGATTGGTTATGCAAGGATACACCCAAATTGAAGGGATTGATTATGATGAAACTTTTGCCCCAGTTGCTCGCCTTGAATCGATCACCCTTTTCATATCTATTACATGTTTTAGAAAGTTTAGAAATTTGCGAATGGATGTAAAGAGCACCTTTCTGAATGGTGATCTACATGAAGAGGTATATGTTGAACAACCGACTGGGTTTGAAGATCCTAAGCTTACCAATCATGTATACCGCCTTAAAAAGGATATCTATGGTCTGAAACAAGTTCCTAGAGCATGGTATGAAAAATTAACAAAGTTCTTACTAAGTCACAAGTTTCAGATGGGTAGTGTTGATAAGACGCTCTTTGTTAAGAAACATAATGATGATATCTTAATGATTCAAATCTATGTTGATGATATAATTTATGGATTAACTTGTACTAACATGACTGTTAAGTTTACAGATCTGATGAAATCTGAATTTAAAATGAGCATGGTAGGTGAATTAAATTATTTCCTAGGGTTGCAAGTAAAACAACAATCTGATGGAATTTTTATTTCACAAATTAAGTATGCATTAAACCTGATTAAAAGATTCGGATTTGAAAATGGTAAGAACTTTGATACTCCTATGAGTACAACTTTAAGACTCTCAAAAGACCCTACAGGTAAAGATGTAGATCCTAAATTGTATCGTAATATGATAGGTAGCCTACTTTACCTAACTGCAAGTAGACCTGATATTGCTTTAAGTGTGCTTTAAGTGTTGGAATTTGTACTAGATATTAGTCTAATCCTAAAGAATCTCACTTAACTGCTGTTAAATGAATTATTCGATATGTCGCAAGTTCAGTTAATCTGGGTCTTTGGTATCCTTATGATTATAGTGTTTAATTGGCTGGGTATTCGGATGCTGATTAGGCAGGAAATATAGATGATAGAAAATCAACCAGCAGTGGTTGTTTTTACATTGGAAACTGTCTGGTTTCTTGGTTTAGCAAGAAACAAAGTTCCATATCACTCTCAACTGCTGAGACCGAATATATTGCCGCAGGAAATGCTTGTACTCAGTTGGTTTGGATGAAACGTATGCTAACTGATTATGGAATCACACAAGACTCTATGGTTTTATACTGTGATAATTCCAGTGCGATAAACATTTCAAAAAACCCAATCCAGCATTCACGTACTAAGCACATTGACGTTCGATTTCATTACATTCGTGAATTAGTAGAAGAAAAAATAATATCTTTAGAATATATTCCTACTAAGACTCAGCTTGCTGACATGTTCACTAAACCGCTTGACAAAAGCAGGTTTAACAAATTGAAATTTGATCTTGTTATGTGCAATTTTAAATGATTAATCATGCATATTTGTATCATATAGTATATAATGTTAATATATTTAAATTTCAAAATTGTGTGAAAATTACATTTTTTTTTTTCTGGTCTAAGACCGGTCGAGAACGTGCTCGACCAGTCTTGCTACAACTGGTCGAGTATATCCCAAGACCGGTCGTGCGCGTGATGCCCTTTTTAAATTGGGGAAAATCTGGTTCTTCTTCATTCCAACCCTCCTCACCGACGAGCCGAGCTTCGACTAGTCGAACCCTTGTGTTCGATTTCTCCAGGTTAGAGTGATTTTTCCTGAAGAATCTTAATCTTAACTCTCAATTTTCTTGATTATTGTTGTATATTTCGTTTAAATCTTCAACTTGTTGGGTTCTTCTTCCTTGTTGTTAAATCTAGAGAAACCCATCTCTTTTTTCTTGAAATTTCTTGCATTTCTTCAAGAATATAGAATCTAGAGGTAAAAAAATAAATTCATAGAGGTGCATCATCTTCTCGTTCAAATGCAATCACTAGATGTCATCTTAGGGATCCTGAAGATGATCCTCCGCATGTACGTGACTTGTGTATGCACAATATTATTGTTGAAAAAGTAGTTGATTTAAATCATATTGCTCCATATGGTTCCTCTCCTTCAATCTGTAGGCTGGAAAAACATTTTATGCTGGGGTGGACCGGCATATCAGTCCATAGCACAAGCCATGGTTGCTTGCATATCTGACTTCTTTGCTGAGCAACTAACTTTTACTACTGACACTAGAGAAGGGCCATTTCATGTTGATCGACACTTAATTTTCGGCTTTATGGATATTCAAGTAAATAATGATGGTGTTCATCCTAGTGCACTTGCTGAGAGAGTGTCAGAATCTGAAAAATGTATTTCTACTCAAGCATTGTGCAACATGAATGCTCCATGGACGGCAAATGGAAATGCCCTTAAAACCAGATACTTGTTACCCAAATACAGAGTTTTGCAATCGTATCTTCACTTCAAATCTGTATCCCCGCTCTAAAAATAAAACTGAGTTGACTTTGCTTATGGTTTGTATTCTGTATTCAATCATTACTGGTGCTAACATTTGTCTGCCCTCATTGATTTGTTCCTCTATCATACAAATTCGTAGTAATCCTGGTCATGGTGATATTCCTTTTGGATATCTGTTAATTGTATTAGCCACTCACATGTTAGTCGCTATGCCTATCGGTAAGGCTCCTATCAGACACCTCATATTTAACAATTCCAACCTGAATAAGATGAAGTTGGAACTTTTTCCTGGTCAAGTTGATGTTGATGCGGGTGATGCTGCTTCTTGAAGTTGAGATGGGTGTCGAAGGTGATGAGTTGCCGGCTGATGATATTGACATGGATGATGTTTTTAATGAAATTGATTCTGATTCTGGAAATGATCCAGACTTTGAACAATCTGATTTCAATGCACGTCTTACTGCATTAGAAGAAAAAGAAGAATAGATGAATGTTGGCCACAATCAACAATTTAAAATTATGCGCAAATATTTTAGGCGCTTACAAAAGAGCCTTCACCAAAGTGATCCTAACATTCTTGCTCCATCATCTGGTTCCGATTGAGAATGTTTAATCTTTGGTCTGTAACTATTTTACTAAGTTTCGTTCCTTGGTAGTATGGATTACTGTCTTAAAACTTCACTTGCTACTTCTTTTAATATGTACTCTGACTTACCTAGCAATCTTCTCTTGTATTGTTATTCAGTTTGCACTTTTTATTATTCTGAGTTGATATATCTACTTCTATCTTTCATGACCTATCTTTATTTCTTCCTTTGTCATATTTTGACAAAAGGGGGGAGAATGTGTGCATTCTTTTTATGAGGTATGATTGATATGATGTATACCTTCTCAGAGGGAGTTGAGGTGTATTAACTCAGGGGGAGTTGAGTTTGTGTTGACAGGGGGAGTATGAGTTGTCTCCGTTAACAACTGGTGCATGATTCGTTATTGTATAGGTGATGCATATCTTATTGAAGTATGAGAAGTGTTTTGTCACAAATTTGACAAAGGGGGAGATTATTAGCGCTATGATTTGATTCCTCTTTGATTGTCAAATTTTGTGTGTCAAAACGCCTCCGTATGTTGTGTGTTTGTATCTTGATAAATTTGTTCGAGACACATCGTCAATACTTGAGGTCTAGCTCAAAGAATTCTTCAAGCTTCATGATAATTCAAGCTATAATATGAAGAGAGAACTCTGGTTCGAGACTCAAGTTCAAGTGCAAGTTCAAGACTCAAATACGGGACTCAAGTACAACTTAAAGTTACATTGAAGCTTCTGAAGTAGTCAAGCTACATCGAGAAGTAATCAAGCTTCGTAAAGATCAAGGTCTAAGCAATTGAAGTGTTCAATGTCCATACTTCATGTTCCAGGTTTGATAGACCATTAGATTGACCTTAGGGTAGGTCACTTTGGATATATAATCCAAATGAATATTATTACAAGATTTTGGTCTACTCTAAGACCAATCTTAGACCCTGTTCGACCAGTCCTAGTACTGTCTCGACCAGTCTAAGAAATTCCAAGACCAGTCCTAAATTGGTTGCAATTTATCAGATTTTTTGTTGTGCCTACGACCAGTCCTGGAGTCTGCTCGACCGGTCGTGAGATGGTCTCGACTTGACCTTCGACCAGTCGTAATGCTTCGACTCAAACTCCAACGACTAAATCAAGGGTCACATGACCAATCGTAGAGGGGTCTCGACCGGTCGTGGACTGCCTTCGACCAGTCGTGGACTTCCTACGACCAGTCGTAAAACGGTCTGATGCGATCGTGCTCAAAAATTCAAAATTCAGTTTATTTCAAGACCAGTCATGGTGACCCTAGGACCAGTCGAAGATAAATTTTTTCTGCTATAAATAGCACACGAATTTCAGAGTTTTTCATTGAATATTTTAGTGAATTCAAGGATCCACTCTGAGATAAGTTAGTTTTTATTTTCAAGCTATTTTGTGCATAATTTCTTTCTCTTTTTACTAGCTTATTTAATTTGATTTTGTTTCTGTATTTCAATCTGATTTGAAAAGAGGAATTGACTTATTCCTACTTCTTGGAATCAAAATCAAATATAGCTATGCCCAACTGGTTTAAATCTAAAATCAATTAGAACTTAGAATCATATTAAAGTGAGATGTGGACATTAAACTTCTATATTCAAACATCTACTCCAATTGGTTCTTCCGGGCAGCTACAAGAGGAGAAATCCAGGTATTTTACAATTCTGTAAATTCCATTCCTTTTTTGTTTTTATTTGGGATTTGCTAGAAAAATCTCAAATTGTGTGGTTATCTGAGGAGAGCCAAAAAACTCAGAAGTGTGGGTTTTTGGACTGTGTAAGCCCAAGTTAAAAAGAAACAATTGTAAAGGTTTTGGGTGAACCTGTGAAAACCTATTTGATAGTGAACGCTAATATCCCCTGTGTGTGGATATTAGGAGTGGAGTAGCATTCTGTGTGGCTGTTCAAGAATAGTTGGTGTACACACAGGTGAACCACTATAACTCTTTGTCTTGTGGATTGAGTGCTTGCTTAATTTCATATCTTTTATCATTCAGATGTGTGGAATGTATATGTGGATGTGAATGTTGTAACAATTTACATTTCAAGCAAGTGTGGAGAGTGTTGTAATAAATTAGATTTACATTTCTGCATTTAATTTCAATTCTCTGCTGTTCATTTATCTTTATTAAAATTGAGTTCTTGATTCAAAAGAAGTTCTAGAAATAAGGTTGTCCTACCATAAGCCCTTGTTTATTATGGTGTAAGGTTGTACTTAGAACTGAATTTGTATCAACCTCTCAATACTTATGTATTAAGGTGATTTGATTTCAGCATTGATTATTGATTTATAATTGTAAGGCTATTGATTAAGTTTATTCCGCTGATTTTATTTTAATTTGGCATAGTCCTATTCACCCCCCCTCTAGGACATATAGCTTGGCCTTTTCAACGTCCTGATGTATTGGCAACAGTCAGTTTCCATAGTTAGCCAGTAGTATCCTAATTGTAGGATTTTGTTGGCCATCATGTGTTCGTTCACGTGTGGCCCACAAATTTCTTTATGGACCTCGGACATGATTTTTGTAAATTCTGTCTCGTCCACACATCGCAATAAGACCTGGTTGAAGGATAGTTTGTATAAGATGCCACCGTTAATAGTAAATTGTGTAGCTAATGATTGGATCGTACGGTCCGTTGGCGTGGATCTTTCCGGGTATACCCAATCTTCTAGGCATTTCTTGATATCGGTATACTAAGGGTGCTTGTCAGGTGGCGTTTCAGCTTCTTCGATCTGCAGGCAGAATGCTGGATCTTCTTGTAGTTCGAATGTAAGTTCCCATTGTGCTGCTCCCTTAAGAATGTTTAACATAGATGCTAATGTGGCCAACGCATCAGCAAATTGATTCTTGGCATGTGGCATGTATGTAAAAGTGACTTTATGAAATTCGTCGATGAGATTTTCGAGATAAACATGGTATGAAATCAGCTTCTCATCCTTCATCTTCCAGTCACCGTTCATTTGATTGATGATGAGTTAAGAGTCACCGAAGACCCTTAGCTTTTTCACCCCGAAAATGATTGCCTCCTTTAAGCTTATTATACATGCCTCATACTTGGCTATGTTGTTTGTGCACCCGAAGGATAGCCTTCTCGAAACAGGAATGGGGATGTTATCTGGAGAGTAGAGGATTTCCCCTATTCCGCTTCCTTTAGCGTTAGTTGCATCGTCGAAATATAAGATCCATTCATCTGCCTCTGGTCCTTCTTCTCCCTCAAGGAATAGGATATCCTCATCAGGGAAGAAAGTCTTCAGTGGTTGATAGTCAGGTAGGGAGTGTGCTGCGAGATGGTCGGCCAAAGCTTGCCCCTTGATTTCTTTCTAAGTGACATAGGTGATGTCAAACTCAGAAAGTAACAATTGCCATTTTGCGATCCTTCCAGTTAGAGCCGGTTTCTCGAACAGGTACTTCAATGGATCCATTCGTGCAAGCAGAAGGATTGGATAAGCATCATGTATTGGCAAAGGCGTTGGGTGGCCCAAATGAGGGCGAGACATGTCTTTTCAATTAATGAATATTGGGACTCATAATCAGTGAATCGACGACTAAGATAGTGGATTGCTCGCTCCTTTCTTCCTGTGTCATCATGCTGGCCAAGGACGCACCCAATGGCGTTGGCGGCGACTGAGATATAGAGTAGCAGGGGCCGTCTGGGCACCGGTGGGACTAGCACTAGTGGGTCTAGCAAATACTTTTTGATTCTGACGAAGGCTTCTTGACAATCTTCATTCCATTCTTTTGGCGTATTCTTACTGAGCAGCTTGAATATAGGCTCACATGTGGGCATAAGCCAGGCGATGAAGTGACTGATATGCTAGATTCTACCTAAGAAACCCCGAATTTCTTTCTCATTTTTTGGAGGTGGCATCTTTAGAATTGCTTTTGTCTTTGATTCGTCGACTCAGATGCCATCTTCGTTGACGATGAAACCAAGCAACTTGCCACTGGCTGCCCTAAAGACACACTTTTATGGATTGAGGCGGAGCTTGAAATTTTCTAATTGGTGCCCTCAATGCTTTGAGACTTGACGATCATATCATCCACATAAACTTCCAGTTCTTTGTTCATCATGTCGTGGAATAGTGTCGTCATGGCTCGCTAGTACGTTGCTCCAACAATTTTCAACCCGAATGGCATGACTCGGTAGCAAAAGGTTCCCCACGGCATGATAAATGATGTCTTTTCGCGGTCTTCTATGGCCATTTTGATTTGATTGTAGCTAGAAAAATCGTGTATGAAAGAGAATATTTTGTAACCTGCAGTATTGTTGACCAGAGTGTCGATGTGGGGCAGTGGGAAGTCGTCCTTCAGACTTGCTTTATTAAGGTCGCAGAAGTCGATGCACATCCGAACCTTGCCATCTTTTGTGGGAACAGGAACGATGTTGGCCAGCCATTCCAGATAGTTGGATACTACCAGGAAACCAGCGTTGTATTTCTTGATTACTTCTTCCCATATTTTCAAGATCTACTCTAGTCACATTCTTCTTAACTTCTGCTTGACTGGCTTGATTTCGGGCTTTGTGAGTAGACGATGTACCACCAAATCTGCATCAAGTCTAGGCATATTTTCATAGGAGAAGGCAAAGTTTGATAACTGTGGTTTTAAAAACTCGATCATCATCTTCCTATTGCCCGAAGATAAAGATTTTCCAATGCGTACTTCCTGAGGATTCTCAGGGGTTCCAAGATTAACCACCTCGAAATCGTCAGGTGCAACGTTGGCTTTTGAATCGAACTTATTGAGGAGATCCTCAAGTTTGGGAGTCGGATCATCATTTCCCTTGTCCTTGACCTCTTTTAAACCCATAAGTTTGAAGTCTAGCTCTATGTCGAAGTCATAGATTGCAACTTTGGATTCATGCAACTCTTCGAATGAGTCTGGCACTTTATTGTTTGTGGTTTTTGAAAAGTTTTCTGATTTTTTGGTATTTTGAATTTTTTTTGATGTTTTTGGTCTTTGTAAATTTTCTTCTGTTTTTAGGTTTCGTGGATTTTCTATTGTTTTTTGTTTTTGAGGGTTTTTTTTATTATTTTTGGTTTTTGAGAATTTTCTATTATTTTTAGTTTTTAAAGGTTTTTCAGATTTTTTGGTGTTTTAATTTTATCAAACACCGAGCAAGCAGGAGTTTTGAACCAGTGTTTATCATGATCTTGCCTGAGGTGCGAATATCTATTTCCAAGGATTTTTTTTTTCCAGACCGACATTCTGAGAAGATTAACCGGTCGATTCAAACGTCATGGGGGTGGTGAACCAGGTGGAGCTCTGCGCTCTCTCCACTTGAGAAGTAGGGTTTGGGATATAGTGGGTTGATTTTCTCTATTGTGCCCAATCATAATGATGTAGCGAGGGCTGGGTTCTGACTCGGTATCAAATTCATTGCACCTTCCTTCATTCCCTGGGTCGTGGAGCTCTTCAGGTTATTGTAGCTCTGGTGGGACCATCGTTGTGGTCTAATCAAGAGAGGGTAGCTCTTGCTCCTTGCCAAGTTGTTGCTTGGGCAACTCAATAAGGGTGAGACTATTGTCGTGACTTGGTGGATCAAAATCTAGATTTTGACTTAGATGGATGACTCTGGCGCTAACGAATTGGATTGGTGTGAAATGACAATGATGGCTCATCTCTTGGCCCTTCCGCCTCCTCTCGGTATCTTCCTCCTCTGGTTTTTCTGGTGGAGGAGACTCATATCCCAGTCCTGCCTTTCCTACTCTTTCTTGAACCTCAATTACCTTGGCGATATCTTAGTGTTCAAAGTGGTAGTTCAGGATTTGACACGTGGCAGGAGTGAAAATATAGTTTGATTTTAAAGGACATACTGATGGGACGTGATCCACTGTGTCAAATTGGAAGCTGTAATATGGTTTGTCTTTGTCCGGTTTCCATGTGTCAATAACTGGGATGTTAGGCTCCCCCTGAAGATTTGTTTCAGTGGGAAAAAGTGGTTTGGGATCTGCGAGAATGCATAACACTTTATTCCCATAGATGTACTTGACCCTCTGGTGAAGAGTCGATGGTATAGCCCCAACTTCGTGAAGCCAGGGCCAACCAAGGAGAAGATTGAATGATAAAGGGACGTCCAAAACCTGAAAGGAAATGGTGGACGTATTAGGGCCAATTTGTAGTTCAAGATCAATTTCTCCTTGTGCTTGTCTTCGGGAATTATTGAATGCTCTCATATTCATATTACTTGGCCTAAACATAAATGGATTTAGTCCCAAATATAAGGCAGTCCGAAGTGGAAAAACATTCAAACTTGAACCATTATCAATCAATACCAGTGGGATGCTTTTGTCCTTATGACGAATGGTTATATTTAATGACTTGGCATGGTCGCGACCTTCTGATGGAAACTCATCATCTAAGAAAGTTATGGCTCAAGGCACAAGGAGTTGCCCTACCATGTGCGCAACCATTTCAGGTGCAGCTTCTCGGGAGATATGTGCATCATTCAAAGTTTTAACAAAAATCTCCTGGTGTGCCTATGATGTACAGAGGAGTTCCCAAATGGATATTTAGGCTGGGATGGTTTTAAGCTGGGCTGCTACATGGTATGCGGTGTCGGCCTTATGTGTCGTTTCGGCCAAAGGTCCCTTGGGATCTCCTCTGAGTCCTTTTCGAAAGCACCTCCCATTAGGATGTATGTTTCCCACCTCAGAGCATTCTAGGTAATGCTAGGGGACTGCCTTGTTGTTTGAGACCAGTTCCATCCTTCCTTGAAGAGCCAGAGGAGGTGAAGATTCTAGAGAAGGCATAGGGTTAGTGATGACAGATGTGTGGTCCGATTGAGAAGCCAATGGTGCCCCTAAGAGTACTAAGGTTTGTAAAGGAGGGCCTTCCTGGATTGCCCATCCGGATCTAGCGAGTTCGTGTGGCATGTAGAACGGAGGAGGACTTCGTCCTTGTGCAGCAATGGATAGATGGTATGAGACATGACTGGGCGTGGGCGATGGAGCCGTCCCCATAAGGACGACTAGCTAGTGGGTTCCTGACTGGTGGGAGTTATTGGCTTGTGTTGACGTAGGGGTTTTTCCTTATAGGACCAATGGTTGATCCCATATTTGTTCTACGTGTGAGGAGGACTAGGATGAGGTTCAGGGGCCTTCCCTTGAAGGACCAACAGAGGAGATGGTAATGCCCCTTACAGAATGAGTGGGAGAATCTCAATGTCATAGCTTTTGACCGAGAATGCTTGGAAAACATGGGGAAATATTTTCCCTGGATGGCATTGACAGTGGGATTGTTGGAAGTGTTAGTGCATGCTTAATGCTGTGGTAGAGGAGTTGGAGTATGTTATTACTTTTAGCAGCAGTTGTCTCAGGGGGCATGACCGTATCTGGTTCTAATCGATCAAATTTTGGATTGCATGTTTCAAGGAGAAACAACGTTTAGTGGTATGACCCCGCCCTTGATGGAATGCACAATACTCATTTTCTTTATAATTTGGAGGCAACGGGTTTGGCGGTGGTCTAGGCTGGAGAGTGTTCACTCCCCAAGTGCACGGTTGTGATGTAGTAATAACTCGGTAAGACCGAGGTCGAATCCTAAGGAACTGATACTTGTACGCTTTCTAAAAATAACCAGATCTAAGACTAGGCTAAGATGAAATCTAAACCAATTATGATTTGAGGAATGATGGTGAAATAATTAAACTGAAATTTAGGAAAAATCAGAGAAGGGAAACTAGGGATTCAGAGGATCCACTTGTAGAGATCAGGGAGATCTTGTGCCTGTATTATAAATTAGGAAAATTAACTGAACTGCCATTGATATAGGTTTCAAGAGATGAAAGGTGTATGAATTAGAATGGATTCCATCACCAAACCATGCCCAGGAGACAAAGCAAACAACAGAATTAATCTAATTAACAACCAATCAACATGCCATGAAGGTTAGGAAGGGTACCGACATCCAACCATGCCCAGGAGACGATGGTGAACAACAGGGCTTCCTGACGTCATAAACATAAAAAGGAAAAGAACATGCTCAAAGCCATCGCAGACCCATTGTAATTTCAATCACAACAGACCATTAAAGACTGAAAACATTCCCTTAATTAAACTCAAATCAATATCAGAACAGTCTAAACAAAAGGCACAAGCAAAGAGGCCTCCCATCACGTTACAAGCTTCACCTCTTAGCCCTAGCTAAGAGGTTTAGCCACACATGGGTAGGCTAATCTCCATAAACAAATAAACCATAAAAGAAAAAAAAAACTTTTCTAATCTTACTCTCCCTGGTGCTCCACATAAGCCCCAAGCCAAACTCCCTCAGCCTCTTTCTCTCCTCACGTCTCCACCAAATTCCAGCTCTCCCTTCTTTCAACTTCAATCTCTCTCTTATATAGAAATAAGAAGGCCAGAGCATAGGGAGTTACGCACTCCCAGTTAAAATAAGATACAACTATCTTATACTTGATGCTCTCTGGGGCTCATTCTGGAACTCAGAAAAGAAATCCAGTCCGCCCATTGAATGCACGACGAAAAACAATTCGGGCAGGCAGAAACCAGGTTGATTTCAGTGTGGCCCACAAGACTTTTCATTCTACCGCCCATCTTCCGTTTGGACGGCTGGATTGAGATCTTCATTGTTTTCGAAAATTCCGCCACCTATGAGTGGATTATGGCTTCCCCACAGGACGAATGGACGGTCCAGATCGTCGCTTCAGATGAAAGATAGGTCCCACTACTCGAAATCAGTGGACGCGGTGCGTCCGCTGTTTGAAACAGAGAAGGAGAGAGGTGCGTTGGTGGTATCCGTGGGCCCACTATACTTGTTTTGATAGTAAATCCAAATCGTCCATTGGATTGAGGTTGAAAAACCCTTCAGGAAAACGAATTTGGGTTTGATTTGGTGTGGCCCATGAGAAATTCCTTTCCTGCTGTCCATTCGGTGCGATACGCAACCCACGTTCTTCCATGTGCATGGGTCTGGAAAAACACTATGTGTACGGTCGGTTTGCCGTCCTGGGGAGAATGGGGGAGAATGGACAGTTCATGGTGGCCCACAAAAAACGGACGCAGGTCCCTGTTTCGCGAGTTGCGTTCTGATGATGGTGGAGCTCATGATCAAAGCTGGCCATGAAATCCAATCCGACCATTGAATTTCTGTGGGAAAACCAATCGGAAAGAGTGCGATTTTATTGATTTTTGGTGTGGTCCACAAGATATTCTACTCCGCCGTCCATTCTGCGTCTAACGGCTGGGAACGTGTAGTCGCTTATATGAGGACGAAGAGAAAGCTTGGTGGTGGTCATGCCCCTCATCTGGATGCATTGGACGGTCTGGATTTTCAGCATATATGATGGATGGGTCCCACAGTTATGAACCGGAGTCGGCTGTGTAAACGCTGTCGCGTTTTTGAAGAGGATGCGGGTCAGCGGTGGCTGACCCTCTGTAAAAATTCGGTGCACCGCAGGAGTGCACCGTCTATGCACTCGCATGCTCCTTGTGGGGTCCATGACGATGTGTATATGAAATTCGCTCCGTCCATTCATTCTGTCACATCATTTAGACCGTGGGAACCAAATCTGAAGCATATCTAGACAGCAGGTGGGCCCGGAATCATGATTCTGAGGGACAATCTATCGATTAGGCTACTTCCACCAGGATCCAACACAGAAATTCTACATGTACGGTTAATTTATGTTCTTCAGGCCGTGTATGAAATTTTGGGACAAACGGATGGTGGGAAACCCGTGATCTTGCATTCGTCGACCTTGTGCCACTTGAGCTTCGTTTCTCGATTTTCTCGGATCTCGGGCATTGATCTTGGTTCCCTGGGTCCTTCCCTTGCTCTGGTGACTTCAGAGTGTCAAATCCATCCTTTCAAAGACCATTATTCGGTCCACGATTGTAATTACCCCGTGTTACAAATGTGATTAAAACAGCCATTAAACAGTTATTATGCATGTAAATCCAGGTAATACATGGGGTCTAATATACAATATTTGACCCTCAACACAACCCCCAACCAGCATTTTGCTAGTCTCAAGCAAAATATGCGAAAATAAATTGAGAATTACCGAACAATTCTTGTGAAGCTGAGTGATATTTTGAAAAACAATCCAGATATGAGAAATCTTAAGATTCATGAATGTTGATTATCAATTTCTCCTGGCCTCTCATACACGGTGAATTTCATAATCAAGTTCAAATATTAATCCATAAACTAGAATAATTTTAAACATTGAGTTCCATGGATGTATAGTGAAATCTCGGCCTATCAACATTAAGATTCAATTTGTTATTTCCGAATATCATTGATTACCAGCGAGAGCATTCAGGACACCCAAAACCTAAACCAAAGCGTCCCTCACAGATCTTTCTTTTTCTTTCTTTTTAGTTTTTTTTTTTTTTTTTTTAGTTTTTTTTTTTTTAAAGACTGGATGAGAATCAAATTTTCACTTATAGGGAGCAAACCTATGGTGAAACTAGTCACCCAACTCTTTCCAACTGTTAATCATGGAAAAATTGAATCTTCATCTATAGGGAGCAAACCTATGATGACGATTATGCGACTTACTCTTTCAATTCTTCTTTAAACTGATACTGAATTTTTTTTTTTTTTGTTTTTCAGACTGGTTCCTTTCATGCTTAGTGATTACCAAATTAACCCTTCAGTTTCAAACTTAAATCTTAATGTGTAAGCGAGATGTGACATGGAAAATCATGACTCAATCAATGTTTACAACTTCTAATCATGGATTAATAAGTCAAACTTAACTGTGAAATCTACAAATAATTGAATCCAAAAGTCATGAATTACCAACATTACGTATCTTAAAATTCTAAATCTAGGATATCTGTCAAAATCACTTTGAATTCACTAGAAAGTCCAGAAAAAATTTAAAAATTTTCACAATTTTTGCTCAAGACCAAGAAAACACTGATTAGGTTACCTAATCTCCCACCCCCAACCTAAAATCTACATTGTCCTCAATGTAAAAGATATGAGCATGGAATGCACATGGGACAACGAAAGTAAAAGAGAAGTGATGGGAAGATAGTACCTGAATGATGAATCGTGAGAGACTTTCCAAGAGATCGCAGCATGGAATCCGGTCAGCACAAAAGAGAAAGCAGAATAACAAAATAAAATCCTATCTATACCACTTTCGCAGGTGCTCTCGATTGCATTTAGCATATGCAACAAGCCTTTAAACCCCTAGGTTGCCCCTAGTGGACGAGTTGTAGTCTCGTGAGGGTTTGCAGTAATGTTACCCACAAACATTGAACTATCTAACTAGGAAAATGAAATAAATGGAAAAGCTGGGTTGCCTCCCTAGAGCGCTAAGTTTAACGTCTTCAGCCAGACCAAAGCAACTAGTCTAGTCCTATGAAAGCAATAAACCTACCTATACCTCCATCAACTAGGAGATCGGTCTTGGTAACACAGGATCAGTCAAGGCATGGAAATGGCCTCTCGAGTCAAATTTCTCGACAAATGGCTTTAAGCGATGTCCATTTACTTTAAACTCCTTGCCATTGTCAAGATCTCTTATCTCGACGGCCCCATGAGGATATGCAGTAACAACAATGTAAGGGTCGGTCCAATGAGATCGAAGCTTACCCGGAAAGAGATGTAATCGAGAATTATACAAAAGGACTTTCTGGCCTGGCGTGAATGATTTTCGTAGAATATGTTGGTCATGAAACGCCTTCATCCTGTCCTTGTAAATTCTCGAGTTCTCGTATGCGTTGTTCCGGATTTCTTCAAGTTCATTCAACTGAAGTTTGCGTAGCGAGCCAGCGTTGTTCAGATTGAAATTTAGATTTTTGATCGCCCAGTAAGCTCTATGTTCCAACTCCACAGGCAAGTGGCAAGCCTTCCCATAGACGAGTCTAAAGGGAGACATTCCAATAGGAGTTTTAAAAGCAAGATGCAGACGCCCATAAGGCATCGGCCAATCGAATTGACCAATCCTTACGGTCGGTGGTTAACCATTTTCTCCAAAATGTGTTTGATCTCCCTATTAGAAATCTCAGCTTGCCCACTTGTCTGTGGGTGGTATGGGGTGCTCACCTTATGAGAGATACCGTATTTCTTCATTAAACTCTCGAATGGCCTATTACAAAAGTGTGAGCCCCCATCACTAATGATGGCTCGAGGCGTTCCGAATCGGGAAAGGATGTTTTCTTTTAGGAATTTAATGACCGTGCGATGGTCATTATTACGACCTGAATCGCTTCGACCCATTTAGTGACATAGTCTCTACAAGAAGCAAAATATATAAATTCCCAAAAGATTGGGGAATGGTCCCATGAAATCGATGCCCCAAAGCAATCAAATGCCTCTATGATAAGAATGGGATTCAAGGGCATCATATTTCGACGGACAATGCTCCCAATTTCGACAACGCTCACAAGCTTTGCAAAACTCATGAGTGTCCACGAACATAGTGGGCCAATAGAAGCCACATCTGAGAATCTTGGCCGTGGTCTTTTTTGCGAAAAGTGACCACCACAGCTGTGAGTGACAAAAGGAGATGACACTCGATGCTCATCGTCTCGGCACACATCTCCTCAAGATTTGGTCCTGGGCAATATTTAAATAAGTATGGATCATCCCAGAAGAATTTGCGCACCTCGGTGAAAAATTTCTTCTTATCTTGTGCAGTCCAATGTGTCGGTATGGAACCTGTAGCAAGATAATTAGCAATATCAGCGAACCAAGGTGAATGGGAGACTACGGCAGTTGTTCATCGGGAACATGTCATTGATATGGGTCGCCTCAAGGGAATCATAGGTATTAAGGCGAGAAAGGTGATCGGCCACTACGTTCTCTACTCCTTTTATCTTTAATTTCCAAATCAAATTCTTGGAGTAGAAGGATCCATCGTATCAAGCGGGGCTTAGAATCATTCTTAGAAAGAAGATACTTCAGCGCCGCATGATCTGTATAGATAATGATCTTGGATCCGATCAGGTAAGACCTAAATTTGTCCAAGGCGAACACTACGGCTAAGAGTTCTTTTTCCGTAGTCGAGTAGTTCACTTGGGCAGGATTTAAAGTCCTACTCGCGTAATGGATGACGCAGGGCCTCTTATCTTTTCTCTGGCCTAGAACCGCTCCAAGAGCATAATTAGAGGCGTCGCACATAAGCTCAAAAGGAAGGCTCCAGTCGGGTGGCTGCATGATGGGTGCAGTGGTTAACATTCCTTTAAGCTTGGTGAAAGATTCCTGGCATTGCTCAGTCCACTCGTATGGAACATCCTTTTGAAAAAGATTGCATAAAGGACGAGAGAGGAGACTAAAGTCCTTTATGAATCGCCTGTAAAATCTTGCGTGTCCTAAGAAGGATCGCATGTCTCTGATGTTTTTGGGTGAAGGTAGGTTAGAGATAAGATCGATTTTTGCCTTATCTACCTCAATTCCCTTGAACGAGATGATATGTCCAAGGACAATCCCCTTATGAACCATGAAATGGCACTTCTCCCAATTAAGTACCAGATTCTTTTCTTCATATCTTTTCAGCACACTTTTAAGACTTTCCAAGCACTTGCTGAAAGATGAACCATAGACAGAGAAATCGTCCATGAAGACCTCAAGATATTGCCCCACCATATCAGAAAAGATACTCAACATACATCGCTGAAAGGTGGCAGGGGCATTACATAGTCCAAATGGCATCCTTCGGTAAGCAAAGGTGCCGTAGGGACATGTAAATGTGGTCTTTTCCTGGTCCTCAGGGGCAATTTCAATCTGATTGTAGCCCGAATACCCGTCAAGAAAACAGTAATAGGAATGACCAGCTAGCCTTTCCAAGGTTTGATCGATGAAGGGCAAAGGAAAGTGATCCTTCCTTGTGACGGTATTCAACTTTCTGTAGTCAATGCACATTCTCCAACTAGTAGTGACTCTGGTTGGCACGAGTTCATTATTAGCATTGGCTACGATGGTGATTCCGAACTTCTTAGGAACCACCTGAGTTGGACTCACCCATTGACTATCAGATATAGGGTATATGATACCCACATCCAATAGTTTAAGAACCTCGGCCTTAACCACTTCCTTCATGTTTGGATTTAGTCTACGCTGTGGTTGCCGAGCAGTCTTTGCATTTTCCTCAAGATATATGTGGTGAGTACAAATCGAGGGATCGATTCCTTTGAGGTCCGCTATCGTCCATCCTAGGGCTCCTTTATGCTCAATGAGAGTAGATATGAGCATACTCTCCTGTTCTTTCTCCAGGTGGGCAGAGATCACCACCGGGTATGTCTCATCTTGACCTAAATAGGCATATTTCAAATCGAGGGCAAAGGTTTTAGGTCAAGCTTCGGTGCCTTGAGGTTAGAAGGTAGAGGCACTACATCAGTTTGTGGCAATTCTTCAAATTGTGGCCTCCACCGGTTAACTTGCAATACCGGTGCAATATCAAGCAAGGCACACGTCCCCTTAATCATATCATCATCAAACTCATGGGAGTGGGCCAAGCACGTCTCTAGAGGATCAGAGGATAAGGTAAGGGGTATCCTATCTTCCACGAAAGTATCGATCATGTTAATGTCGTGGACATCGTCATCATCCTCTACGTTGCTGCCGTTATTGAAAAAAATGTTTGACTCCAATGTCAAATTTCCAAAAGACATAGTCATGACACCATTCCTGCAGTTGATGACTGCATTTGACGTGGCAAGGAATGGGCGACCAAGAATGACGGGAATCTGAGTGCTCATGTTGTTGATGGATTCAGTGTCCAGGATGATAAAATCTACAGGGTTGTAAAATCTATCGACTTGGACTAACACATCCTCAATAATCCCTCTTGGTACACGAACAGTTCGATCGACAAGTTGTAGTGTGGTTAGGGTGGGTTTTAACTCACCCAAACCTAACCGTTTGTATACCGAGTAGGGAATCAGATTGACGCTCGCTCCTAAGTCAAGAAGTGCGTGATCAATTCGATGGTTCCCGATTACACATGATATGGTTGGGCTACCGGGATCCTTGAATTTCTGCGGCACGTCTTGCTTCAAGATGGCACTCACTTTCTCAGTTAAGAAAATCTTCTTTTGAATACTCTGCCGTCTTTTGGTCGTACATAGGTCTTTCAGAAATTTTGCATATGAAGGAATCTGTTTTACGACATCAAGTAGAGGGATATTGACTTTCACTTGTTTCAACACCTCCAGAATATCCTGAGAGTTAGAAAGACGTTTTGGTGCAACCAACCGTTGGGGGAATGGAGCAACTGGCTTCTCTAGAAGTTCCGGTTCTAAATTTTGTGGGACATCACGAGATCCATCATTATTGTCCTCTTCTGGTTCTTGAGGCTTTTCGGGCCTTCTTAGGAAGGGTTTTATCAATGATCTTCCCACTCCTAAGAGTGGTGATGGATTTAGCGTGTCCCATTTGATTTGAAGAGCTGGGATCATTTATCTCGTATTGCGGTTTAGGATTGGGGAGCGGTTGTGCAGGAAGCATCCCCTTTTCTATAACCGTCATACGTGAATCTATTTTCTCGCATAAAGTCGTAAGTCCACGCACTTTGCTCGAGTCGGCTCTTGTATGGGATTTTGAACCAGGTTCTTCTTGAGGTTTCCCCCACGATTGGGATTTTGATTGAAGAAACTTTGAGGGGTAGCAGTTTGTCCATTCCTCCAACTAAAATTTGGATGATTTCTCCAACCAGGATTGTATGTATTGAAGGTAGATCCATTGAAAGGTCTTTGATAGTTATTTACGGCATTGGCTTGTTCATTCAACACTCCTCGAAAGGCAGATATGGTAGGACAATTTTCAGTTGTGTGAATGTTGCAATCACAGATGCCGCAAAAAATTTCATTAACCTTCCCCTTCTTTCCTTCCATGGCCTCGACTCTTCGAGTGAGATTAGTCACTTTAAAATTTACATCGTCCTCTTCTTTCAGGAGATATACTCCACCTTTCTCCTTAGATTGAGTTGGCTTAGGCGTGGTGTTTGATTTTGGGTAATGGTCCCATGATTGTGCATTCTCGGCAAGTCTATCGAGGTAATCCCATACCTCATCGACTTCTTTATTCATGAATTCTCTATTACACATTGTCTCGACCAGTTGGCGCATGGAAGATGTCAGTCCATCATAGAAGAAATTTGTAATGCGCCACATTTCAAAACCGTGTTGTGGGCATGAACTGACAAGATCCTTAAACCTTTCCCAACATTGGTAGAATGTTTCATCTTTCTTTTGGGCAAAGTTCATGATTGCTTTTCTGAGGGTAATCGTTTTATGGTGTGGGAAAAATTTCTTTATGAATTCCCTTTGCAAATCATTCCATGTGCCAATGGATCTAGGACGCAGTGAATGTAACTACGTCTTAGCCTTCTCTTTCAAGGAAAAAGGAAAGAGTTTCAGCCTGATTGTATCCTCGGATACATTGGGAAAGTATAAGGTGGCTATAATCTCATCGAACTCTTTCAAATGTAAGTATGGACTTTCTGATTCAAGCCCATGGAATTTAGGAAGGAGTTGGATAACTCCTGGCTTGATGTTCATATGTCCTGTATTTTCAGGAAAAATCATGCATGAGGGCGTGCTCACCCCCGCTGGTTGTAAATAATCTCGTAAGGTACGAGGCGGGGGTGCTTGAAGGACCTCATTCTCATCATGTACTTCCTCATCCATCTGTTGAGGTAGTGCTTGAGGTTGATTTTCAGCCATAACCTCAATTAACTCAGGGGAATTCGAGCGGTGTCTAATCCTACGATGGACAGTCAACCCCTCAACTAACCCTCCTTCAGTCAAGAGACGTCGAGTGTCGTCACGGGCCCACTTGGGCATGAAACACTCACAGCCCTCAATCAAATTCTAAACCTAATCCTAAGAAAGAAAATGAAAATCTAGAAAGAAAGGGAAAGTTGGAAGGAGATTACCAACTTGAAGTCCCTAAGCTAAAGACCTGCAAAACAAAACAAAATAAGTTAGTTTCAAAATAGAAGAAATTTCTAAAGCAAATCAAATCTAAGAGTAAAAAAATCTAGCAAATCAGAAAGAGTTTACCAAATTAGAAGTTCTATCTTAAAAACCTACAGAATAAGAAATATGTTAGTTCTATGAAGAATAGAAAACAAAATTAAAAATTTAAAATTAGTAGAATCCTAATCTTAAACTAACTCTAAATCCAATTAATTTCAGAAAATCGTAGCCGTCAGTCCCCGGCAACGGCGCCAAAAACTTGTTCACTCCCCAAGTGCAGGGTTGTGATGTAGTAATAACTCGGTAAGACCGAGGTCGAATCCCAAGGAACTGATACTTGTACGCTTTCTAAAAATAACCAGATCTAGGACTAGGCTAAGATGAAATCTAAACCAATTATGATTTGAGGAATGATGGTGAAATAATTAAACTTAAATTTAGGAAAAATCAGAGAAGGGAAACTAGGGATTCAGAGGATCCACTTGTAGAGATCAGGGAGATCTTGTGCCTGTATTATAAATTAGGAAAATTAACTGAACTGCCATTGATATAGATTTCAAGAGATGAAAGGTGTATGAATTAGAATGGATTCCATCACCAAACCATGCCCAGGAGACAAAGCAAACAAAGAGAATTAATCTAATTACCAACCAATCAACATGCCATGAAGGTTAGGAAGGTACAGACATCCAACCATGCCCAGGAGACGATGGTGAACAACAGGGCTTCCGACGTCATAAACATAAAAGGAAAAGAACATGCTCAAAGCCATCGCAGACCCATTGTAATTTCAATCACAACAGACCATTAAAGACTGAAAACATTCCCTTAATTAAACTCAAATCAATATCAGAACAGTCTAAACAAAAGGCACAAGCAAAGAGGCCTCCCATCACGCTACAAGCTTCACCTCTTAGCCCTAGCTAAGAGGTTTAGCCACACATGGGTAGGCTAATCTCCATAAACAAATAAACCATAAAAGAAAAAAAAACTTTTCTAATCTTACTCTCCCTGGTGCTCCACGTAAGCCCCAAGCCAAACTCCCTCAGCCTCTTTCTCTCCTCACGTCTCCACCAAATTCCAGCTCTCCCTTCTTTCAACTTCAATCTCTCTCTTATATAGAAATAAGAAGGCCAGAGCATAGGGAGTTACGCACTCCCAGTTAAAATAAGATACAACTATCTTATACTTGATGCTCTCTGGGGCTCATTCTGGAACTCAGAAAAAAAATCCAATCCGCCCATTGAATGCACGATGAAAAACAATTCGGGCAGGCAGAAACCAGGTTGATTTCAGTGTGGCCCACAAGACTTTTCATTCTACCGCCCATCTTCCGTTTGGACGGCTGGATTGAGATCTTCATTGTTTTTGGAAATTCCGCCACCTAGGAGTGGATTATGGCTTCCCCACAGGACGAATGGACGGTCCAGATCGTCGCTTCAGATGAAAGATAGGTCTCACTACTTGAAATCAGCGGACGCGGTGCGTCCGCTGTTTGAAACAGAGAAGGAGAGAGGTGCGTCGGTGGTATCCGTGGGCCCACTATACTTGTTTTGATAGTAAATCCAAATCGTCCATTGGATTGAGGTTGAAAAACCCTTCAGGAAAACGAATTTGGGTTTGATTTGGTGTGGCCCATGAGAAATTCCTTTCCTGCTGTCCATTCGGTGCGATACGCAACCCACGTTCTTCCATGTGCATGGGTCTGGAAAAACACTATGTGTACGGTCGGTTTGCCGTCCTGGGGAGAATGGGGGAGAATGGACAGTTCAGATCTCCCCTTTGAAGAGTGGTGGTGGCCCACAAAAAACCGACGCAGGTCCCTGTTTCGCGAGTTGCGTTCTGATGAAGGTGGAGCTCATGATCAAAGCTGGCCGTGAAATCCAATCCGACCATTGAATTTCTGTGGGAAAACTGATCGGAAAGAGTGCGATTTTATTGATTTTTGGTGTGGTCCACAAGATATTCTACTCTGCCGTCCATTCTGCGTCTAACGGCTGGGAACGTGTAGTCGCTTATATGAGGACGAAGAGAAAGCTTGGTGGTGGTCATGCCCCTCATCTGGATGCATTGGACGGTCTGGATTTTCAGCATATATGATGGATGGGTCCCATGGATTATGAACCAGGAGTAGGTGTATGTATTTGTCGCGTTTTTGAAGAGGTGGTCGGCGGTGGCCGACCCTCTGAGAAATTCGGATGCACCGCAGAGTGCACCGTCTATGCACTCGCATGCTCCTTGTGGGGTCCATGACGATGTGTATATGAAATCCGCTCCGTCCATTCATTCTGTCACATCATTTAGACCGTGGGAACCAAATCTGAAGCATATCCGGGACAAGACGGTGGTCCCCGAATCATGATTCTGAGGGACAATCTATCGATTAGGCTACTTCCACCAGGATCCAACGGCCGAAATTCTACATGTACGGTTAATTTATGTTCTTCAGGCTGTGTATGAAATTTTGGGACAAACGGATGGTGGGAAACCTGTGATCTTGCATTCTGGCTGACCTTCAAGCCACTTGAGCTTCAGTTTCTAGATTTTCTCGGATCTCGGGCATTGATCTTGGTTCCCTGGGGTCCTTCCCTTGCTCTGGTGACTTCAGAGTGTCAAATCCATCCTTTCAGCACCATTATTCAGTCCCTGCTTGTAATTACCCCCTGTGTTACAAATGTGATTAAAACAGCCATTAAACAATTATTATGCATGTAAATCCAGGTAATACATGGGGTCTAATATACAATATTTGACCCTCAACAGAGAGGTACCAAGAGCTGCCTTTGGATGAGTGTGGCGAGAATGTCCATGTATGATTGGGTCAATGATGTAAATTGCCTAGACACCTGTGCCACACCTGTTTGCCTATTTTGGTTTATGTATCGCGGATTCCACCTAGGTTGCTACACTGAGGGTGGTATTGTTGTTCCTGTGGAGGATTTCTTTGCATTCCTTGTAAGGAGGCAACAACATTGGTAGTTTCCGTTGGATGAGGAGGAGTCATATCTCTATTTCTTATTCTGTATTTGCCTGTCTTTTCTTCAAGTTTCGCTTTTTATACCCAGGTAGACTGGTGGGGCCATGGTGCAATTGTGCCGGTTCTCATTCCAGCCTCCACCTGTTCCCCCGCATGGATTAGCTGAGTAAAATTGGCATACAGGTATGAAATTAGATATCTTGATATATTTGGATTGGCTGAATGGACAATCATAGAGATTTGTTCTTCTTCGTCGATTGGTGTTTTCATTCGTGCGGCCATAGCTCTCCATCGCCCCACGTATGCAGACAGTGTTTCGTCACTCCTTTGCCTAAGGGCTGCCAAGTCTGACCTTCGGGGTGCTGCATTTAGATTGTACTGGAAATAATCTACAAAAGCTTGGGACAATTGTTCTCATGTTTTAATCTTGTGATAGTCCAGAGACGTGTATCATCAATGCATCACCCCTTAGGGATTTTTAGAATAGACGAATCAATGCTCCATCATCTTCTGCCATGGCATCAAGTTCACCACAAAAAGCCTTTAAATATTTAGTTGGGCATCCCGTGTAATTGTATCGTTGAAACTTGGGTACCTCGAAGTTTGTAAGTACCTTAGCATCAGGGAATGGGCAAAGATCCCTGATTTTGTGGATGGGAGTTTCACCCCATGTTATTTTTGAAGTTCATTTCACATTGCCCTTAGCTAGTTCTCGAAGTGTTCCCGAAGTCAATCAAATTCATTTGGTGGGGACAAAGGAGGTCATGCTCCTTTTGACATTCGGTTAGCCTCTTGTTCATAATGGTTGACTTCTTCGATGTTTCTGTGTTCCTCAGTCAGAGGGATTGAGTGCATGGTGTGGTGTGGTGTGGGAATTGATATGCGGTCCCGCCGAGAGGGTGTAACGACTCGTAGATTTCTGTACAAAGACCCGAGTACCACCTCGACCAGAAATCACTTAGGATTAAATCCTTTAGAAATTTGATAAAGTTAACTAAGTGCTAAACGAGATTAGCCATGAAATCCATTTGAATCGCTTTAAATACAATCTGCAACACCCAAAACTTGTAGAATCATTGACGCTAGGTTACCCTAAAGTCTAGGATCAAACTCATTACCCGACTACCCTCGGGAGCACATTGAAACTCCGTATCGAGTCTGGACCGCACATCGGGAGTCCGAATAATACGAGGTTAAGGACGTAGGACCGCTTCACCGGGCTTGACAACCATCTCGAAAATCAAATCCAGCCAGTGTCCCACGGCTGTTCGCTTGAGTCCGGAGCGTGAGAGTATGAAAACAATTGTTTTCTTTCCAAAATAAATATCTAGAATAGTAATCTGAGACTTGTTACTTGCGGTCATTTTGTAAGCAACCAGACCGTCAGAATCTGACCCAAATACACCCTCGGATCAGGAAAAATTTCATAAACATATCCATGTACTTGGAATTTCAGATCGAGGTCCGTTGACCGCTGAACTAAAACTGGTCTGCCATGCTTAATCTGGGAATTCGACTGAAACAAAAACTTAACTCCACCTGGATCCAAGGTTGGAGAGCTTAAGTCCGACCTTTGGCTCAAGGAGGCCCACCAGAAGTCCTCCGTTGAGCTGGAAAAGTGCCGCTTTGGTTATAACCTAAGTATATCTTGACCTTAGGTCTACTCTGGAGAGTTTTTAGGCTATATAAGGACCTTAGAACTCTCTCTCTCATAGCCATATGAATTTGAGAGAAACCCTATAGAGAGAAGTGGGAAAAGAGAGAGAAAGAGTGAGAGTTGTGGGAGATCCTTCCTACCCTCTTCCCCTGCTACTACATAAGCTCCACCACTCCAATCTTATCACTTTTCCGGCGATATCGACTTCGTTTCTAGGTAAGAAACCCTAACCCTAATCTGTTTTGAAGTTGTAAGGGTTGTAGGTTATGAAATAGCTAACCTATTTCATTCTATAGGCTACCAAACTGCCGAATACAGAAGCTTGGCAAACCTATCGTATACGTTGTGATTCTACGGTGAAAGGTGAGGACTTTAGGTGTATAGGTTACGGTTTTCAACACTTTTAATGTCAGATAATGATAGATTCATGATCTGCATGCAATTGCACATGTACAAAGTGCTTTCTGTTCTCTGTTTTGATTAAAGACGTAGAATATGGAATTTTACATATTCTAGGTATTCGTAGAAAATACCGTATATGTATATATTTTGGTAATGTGTTTGACATGATTATTTGTTGTATAAATATATGATATATGGATAAAATACTTGTTTGGCGAAAAGATTCGCCCTAATACATGTTTTGCTAATATACATTATGTATGTAGAAATAGTGCATTGTAGAAAATAACGTATATGTATATATTTTGGAAACATGTTTGCCATGATTATTCGCTGTATGAATATATCATATGTGCATAAAATACTTGCTTGGCGAAAGGACTCGCCCTAATACATGTTTGCTAACATTCACTATACATGTTGAAATAGTGTATGCTAAGTGTTTGTGAAAATGCTTGTGATAGTAAGTGTTTGGATGATGATGTCTTAGGTAGGCATTGAGATGAGATTCTCAACTACCTTAGAGGCATATACGATTTCTTCCATGTTGATTGTTTAACTTAACCTCTTACTTATGAATTTTATGTATTTGTATTGCTGGTCTATATGGTGCTTTAAAACATGCCTTATAACATGCTTTACACATGCTTTATGACATATTTGTTAGCATGCTTGAATTACTTTTTTTTTATCATACTTTACTTCACATGCTTTGAACATGGATTAATTGCGATTGGGACAATTTTTATAGTCCAGACAATTGGTACCGGACTTGAGATCGTGGTTGAGATTCATTTCGCCACGTACGATGTGTTTGACGAACCCGAGTAGTACTTCGGTTGGCGACAGTGGTTAGGCCACATGAAGTGCTTATGCACTTCATGTCGTTCAGTTGATTGTGCACTCGACCTAGTCAGGCTCGTCAAGTAACCCGATATGTCTAATGTATGTTTACCATGTTTGGATGCTACTGCTTGAACCTAGGGTACCAAACTTACCAGTGAAAATCCCGTTAACCATGGTACTTCAATCTGCTAAGACTCATGAGCCAGGCATAATGGTATGGGACACCGTGGTCTTGCTGTCGACCTACGCTAGGGCCACGTGCCTCCCCGTAGTTACCAGTGAGCAACCAGACTCGTGAGCCGATTATGGTTGTATGGAATACTATATTTGAGCTATCGGCCTACACTACTTGATGGGTGATGGGGGAGTGGTGCAACAATTCCGTGTAACAGCCCTGATAGCTATGACCGTACCCGATGTAGTGACCTCGAGCATACTCTAAAACTACGGTGAGACAACGAGCCTTCCCGTAGTAACAGAGTATAAGCTAGGCCTGTATTGATAAGGTGATGGGGGAGTGGTGCAACGATTCCGTGTAACAGCCCTGGCAGCCCTTGCAGTGACCTAGAAACACACCATCGTATGAGATTGTCTAGGATTGACGACCCTAGAATAGATCATGTTTGGAAATGATACAAGGGAGGTACCTTAGTTTCCCAATCCTGCTGTTTGAAATGGACTAATAACAACTCGGTAATCATGCTCATCATGCATTGCATGTGCCTGGAAGATGTGGAGCACTGAGGAATACAAGCATGCCGCGAATGTAAGATGGTGTCGCATGAGGGAGTATGTCGGTGAGGGCATACATCATGACTGCATTCATACTTGCATTAATAAGAGTAGTTAGGAGTGTTTGATTATACTGCTTTATCATTATTGCTTGACTGAGTCGATAACATGCTAACCTATGCTTTATTGTTCCACTGAGTTAGCTACTCACTCCCACGTTACGGGATGGTGTTGTACACATCAACCAGACTCTGTCTCAGGTTTAGATGAGCTGGCGACTCAGGAGGCTGAGCCAGACTATGGCGAGGACCAGGACGAGTTCTCATTTATGCAGTATTCTGGCGGCTTCGACTAGTCTGCCAGATCGATGGGATTTGCTGGGATTACTTCCCTAGTTATATTTTTTTTTTTACTTTTGAATATAAATTGGATATATGTATATGATGACTCAGATGGGTTCATACTCTGGAAAATGAAATGATTTTGTTTCTTTTACATACATATATATAGTTCAGTCTTCCGCTTGCCTTTATATAATTGATCTGGAGTATGAATTACTGTTTTGGTATAATCTCACTCATGTTTATTGCTCTAACACAGACAACATTTAATCATCATTATTTATGTTGCATAAGTGATGCATTGGAACTCGGGAGTTAAGTTATACTCGACCCTCGAATTTCAGGGCGTTACAGGTTGGTATCAGAGCATGATTTTGATTAAACCGGACTTGAGTTATATTTCCATGATGTATGCTAATGCATTACAACTTAGGAGGGTGCGAGAATAATATAGAAACAGTCCTAGGTTTCCCGATTTTGCCATTTGACGAAGTTCATAAAAAACGAGCGTTTTGATCGAGTTCGTACTCGATCCTGATCACACGAGTCGACCCCAAATCACTTCTAGACCATCTATTGATGTGCCTAGATCACAATACACCTCATCCCAACAGTCAAAGATCTGTAAAGGAAAGTATGTATCTGAAAGCGCCCGAAACTACCCGAAATTGAGCGAATCGGGTCGGGGGCCTACCCATGTTAATCTAGGGGTACCCAAGGTGGGACCCCAGGGTTTTTGGGGCTTAGAGGATAGGAGGATCTCACCCATGGAGCGGGACCTCAAAAATCAGAAATTTGGTCGACGAGGCCCTCACCCAGTTGGCGAAGCCTCGCTAGAAATTGGGCTTGGTCGGGCCCGCGGCTCGGGCCGATCCTCTTTGGGGGTCTAATAAACCCCCTCATACACCTCCCGTCCATTTCCAATCTCCTAAAACCGTACCTCCTTAACAAACCTCCCCTCTAAGTCATTTTTCTCTCTTAACTTGTTGTTTTCTCTTCAAAATCGCCCTTCCAATCATCCTCTCTGCTAGTTTCGACCACAACCCACCCATTCCCATCGTCCACAGCAGTCCTTTCCTCCCTTCCCTCTCCGTTTCTCTCATTTGGACTCCCACACGCCTCATTTGAAACTCTAAAATGTGTAAGCTCCCTAAGCCATATTATCTCTCCATTTTCCTTCCCCATTCACTGTCCTTTGGGCCTTTGCAACACCTGTTGAGCCTCCTATCCATGGAGAACTCACAATTCTAGCCCCTTCTTTCCTTTTCCTTCATTTTCCATGGCCTTTCTCGCAATTGTCTCGGCCATTTTCTCCATCTCCACCATCCTTTCTCTTATAGGAAAGAGAAAGAGCACCGATGAGACTGGGCCTAGTCGCCCTACACGTTCAAGGCAGCCGAGAGACACCGCCGCTAGCTCAAGCTTTGCCCGGGAATTTTGAACGAAGCAGGACCTTGATCCCTGGATCCCTGCCGAACAAGCTCAGTTGGCGGCACTACCTCATAGGGTTTATGAGGACCGCAGGGTTCTCTTTGAAGACCAGGTGGATGGGCGGCTCTTCGAGGAATACTACTTGTTCGAGTAAGTGGAGGCGGCCCACTGGAGTCCGCTATTTGAGGCTAGAGGTCACGCTAATTTGGTACCATCCGAGCATTCTACGCCAACATTCGTGAGCCTACACTGGAACCTTTGCAGTTCCGGCTCTTAGTTGGGGTGGATCTGTTTGTCACTGTTGATGTCAGAATGATTGCGCGGCTTATGAATATGCCCCTTTGTGACGTACACGTTAGCGAGCAGAATCTGGGGACTGTTCGTGAAAAGGATCATCACACACGTTACCTTTGTGGTGGCTGACTGGTTGAGTGGTAGCCGAACAAAAGCCTGCTAGCATCCCACATGTTAGACGACTTCCGCCTACTACATCATATCTTCACATACAACCTCTACCCCAGGCACAGTAATTGCAGTGAGTGCACACGACTCATGGTAGACTTTCTGTACCAAGTGGGGCAGAGGACGAACTTGTGCGTGCTTACATTCGTGTTGCGACAGATCGTGAATATTTCACGCTCCACCAGGAGCTCTGATTCACTCCCCTTCGGCCGACTCATATGCAGGATTGCACGGGAGTGTGGCTACAGTCTGGGGGTGGAAAGGCCAGCACCGATCCACCAAATCGATGAAAGTACTCTCCATCAGATGGAACTTGGGGCACGGCGACGACGGGCCCTACATGAGGAGAGTGAGGATGAGTTGGTGAGCAAAGAAGAAGAGAGTGAAGATGGGAGTGGCAATGAGATAGAAGAAGAAGAAGAGGAACCTAAGGCCCAAGATACAGAGGAGAGTTCACCTCCTGCGACTTAAGAGCAGGGCACCGATCGGGCTTCCATAGATGCGCGTTTAGCCCGTCTCGAGTAGGGCCAAGCCGCCCTACAACAGGAAGTCAGGCGGCTCCAAACCAAGCTCAGCAAGGTGTCTCACACCTTGAAGGCCATCCTGTGTGTCTACAGGACAAGAATACTCCTCCTCCATCACCTGATTCGGATGCATAGCCATCCATACTGTTGTTTTGTAGTTGTTTGGTTTCCTCTGTAGTCGGTTTATGTTTTATGATGATGATGTAGTAGTTAGTAGTATGTTTTAAGTGTTTGATGTTGTGGATGTAATTGGCTCACATGTAATTTCTGCCATATTTCATGTAACCTTGTATTCCATGTATTATGACAATTTTAGATAAATGAAAAGCATGTAGCCTCTTTTGCTATGAGATGTGTGGAATGCTTAAAGTGCTTGTATAATGTGTTGCTATGCTTTATCTCACATACGTTGCACCCTATGTTGTATAGGGCATGCCGCGGCAGAATACACGGAGCACGACACACCTCATTCTTTCTGACTCGATGGACTAGACTCCTTCTCATAGAGGTGGTCCTACGGACCGAGGGTTAGACTCAGATCAGCCTCCTGCTGGTCCTACTGGTGGACTGCCACCTTATACACCCCCAGTTCGCGAGCAGCACCGGGCATCCTCATCTACACAGTATGAGCCGCAGGCTGCTCCACCTCTTAATAGGTTTGAGCAGTTGATGTTGATGATGCATCAGCAGCAGATGCAGCAGCAGCAACAGCTTATGGCCACTATTTTCGAAGCCTTGTCTTAGGGTGGGAGTGCGACTCCACCTCCGACATCTACACGTCCTACTGAGCATACAAAGCCTCCTGCTCAGTTTAAGGATGTGCCTCTGCCCATACTTGTTGTACCCCCTACTGGAGATGTTGGTACTCGTGGCCTACTCGAGTGATTTCAGTGCTTGAGGCCTCCCACATTCATGGGTTCTCACAGACCCGAGGAGGCTGAGTTTTGGCTAGACCGCATCTCCAAGATGTTACGGATGCTACATTGTACTGAGGCAGAGCAGGTCGAGTTGGCCACTTTCATGTTCGAGAGGGAGGCCAGCCTGTGGTGGGACAGTGTGCTGCGGTCTGTCGCTGTGGGCTATGTGTGGACTTGGGCAGCATTTGAGTTCCTGTTCCACGAGAAGTCTTACCCATAGACCTACAGACACAAGCAGGAGGATGATTTCTTGCGCCTCAAGCAGAGAGGCATGACAGTCACGGAGTACGAGTATCGCTTCA
This sequence comes from Magnolia changhungtana, assembly GCA_030180095.1. NCBI lineage: Eukaryota > Viridiplantae > Streptophyta > Magnoliopsida > Magnoliales > Magnoliaceae > Magnolia > Magnolia changhungtana. The sequence continues at coordinate 4,066,518 of JASAUF010000525.1, forward strand.
CCGAGTTGGGCCGCTTTGTCCCGACTATACTTTCTGATGAGCCGATGCGGATACGCCGTTTTTCTGGGGGTTTGTGACCTGATATATGGTCGAAGATGTGTTGTATCAGTATACCTTCATACACGGAGCTGGTTCACATATCTATAATGGCTGAGTAGAATGTGGATCGGCTGACTCATTCTCGTGGTACTATGGTTACGAGACCACGACCAGAGATGCAGAGCAGGCCTTTCCTAGTCAAGAGGCATCGTGCTAACTCGCCTCCTAGGATCGCAGTGCCAGTGGCTCCGGTGGGGCACCCTATTGTGACCTGTATGTATTGTGGGAGACAGAGTCATACTGTTGGGAGCTGTTTCGCGTGGATGAAGGATAGCGGGTTCTCTCCACCGCAGATGATTGGTTATTCTCACCCATAGGCTATATCGACTCCACCGCTTCGAATGACACCTGCACATCCGTCCTTCAGACCGCTTGCACTTCGTTTTCGGTTGCCTCAACGGCCCTTGGTTCCACAGCTGAACCGTTAGCAGTAGGCTCGAGTACATACGCTTGTTGCTGAGGTACCTAAGACATCAATTACGGCCCCGATGGTTTTTGAGGGTACAACCCACATTCACGGTACTTCCGTCTCCTTGTTGGTAGACACTGGGTCCACTACTTCTATTATTTCATATGGGGCAGTTAAGCGTCTAGCTTTACATACTACTCCCACGAAGGGAATGAGACTCACTACGGTTACTGGGACTTTTTCGGATGTCACATGGGTGTGTGAGGGTTGCTCCGTGGATTTGAGTAGCAAAACAGTTCTCATCGACCTCATTGTTCCTCCATTATGGCATTACGACATTATTCTCGATATGAACTAGCTCCCGAAGATGAAGGCTGAGATAGATTATGATGCTTAGGTCGTGACGGCCTATGGGTCTGACGGCACAGCTTTCACATTCCAGTGCAGGTAAGTTGGCCCTGCCATGTTGAGTGTTATACTACTTTATTAGAGCCGATTGATGGTCCGACGTTAGAAGATACCCTAGTGGTTCGGGAGTTTACAGGTGTGTTTGCGAAGATTCCTGGTTTGCCTCCTCGGCGTGACATTGACTTCACCATTGATCTTACGCCTGGTGCGACACCTATCTCATTGCCGACTTATCGTATGCCTCCATGTGAGATGAAGGAACTGCGGAGATAGATTGACGAGCTAGTAGAGAAGGGTTTCATACGACCTAGTGTGTCTCCTTGGGGAGCACCTGTACTATTTGTGAAGAAGAAGGACGAGTCACTACGGTTATGTATTGATTACCGTAGGTTGAACCAGGTCATGGTGAAGAGCAAGTATCCTTTGCCCAAGATAGATGATCTGTTTGATCAGTTGAAGAGGGTGAAGTACTTTTCGAAGATTGATCTGTAGTCAGGGTATCATCAGTTGCGCGTCAGAGATGAGGACGTGCAGAAGACAGCTTTCAGGACATGCTTTGGGCACTACGAGTTTCTAGTGATGTCGTTCGGTCTTACGAACGCACCGGCCGTGTTTATGGACCTGATGAACTGGGTATTTCGGTCATTCCTATATCGACTCGTTATCATCTTTATTGATGACATTCTGATATATTCTACGAGTCGGGAGGAGCATGAGGAGCACCTGAGAGCGTTGTTGGATATGTTGAAGAAGAACCGGTTGTTCGCGCAGTATAAGAAATGCGATGCAGGAGGAAGTCAAGTTCCTCGGACATGTGGTGTCCAAGGATGGGATAGCAGTGGACCTTGCTAAGGTAGCCGCGGTTCAGGATTGGTAGCAGCCTGGCTCGGTTACCAAGGTGAGGAGTTTCCTTGGTCTGGCAGGGTATTACAGACGCTTCATTCGGGATTTCTCAAAGATTATCAGGCCATTATCTCAGTTGACACGAAAGGACCTGAAGTTCGCCAGGAATGAGAAGGCGGAAGTAGCTTTCAAGGAGCTGAAGGACAGGTTGACGTCCGACCCTGTGCTAGTATTGTCAGACCAAGGGGTCAAGTACACTATATATACTGACGCTTCTCGTGTTAGTTTGGGTTGTGTCCTTATGCAGAAGGACAGGGTGATTTCGTATGCCTCGAGACAATTGAGGAAGCACGAGGAGAATTACCCTACACACGACTTGAAGTTGGCAGCTATCATCTTTGCATTAAAGCTCTGGAGACATTACCTCTACAGAGAGGAGTTCGAGCTTTTCTGCGACCACAAGAGCCTTAAGTACATATTCACGTAACGAGACTTGAATATGAGACAACGCCGATGGATGAAGACCTTAAAGGACTTCAAGTTCGAGGTTTCCTACCATCCGGGCAAGGTGAACCTTGTGGCAGACGCGTTGAGTTGCAAGAAGGCTATAGTATTTGCAACTCCGTTGATGATAGCAGAGTGGGACATGGTTGAGTTCGTGCGGGACTTCGAGCAGAGACTCACCATGGAGGAGCCATTTGAGTGTGTTGCACACGTTTGGGTGTGACCACTTGATGAAAGGATCATTGAGGCTCAGAAGGGCGATGTGAGGTTGTCTGTGCTTCGAGAGCAAGCTAGCGACGCCGAGGACTCCGAGTGGAGAGTTGATTTAGATGGGGGTCTACGATTCCATGGCCGCCTATGCGTTCCTGACATGCCTGACTTGAGATATGAGCTTCTCGAGTCTGTCCATAACTCGAAGCTTGCGATGTATCCTGGTAGCACGAAGATGTACCAGGATATGAGACGGTCGTATTGGTGGGATAACATGAAGGCCCACATCGCTGAGTTCGTTTCTTATTGTCTGACGTGCCAGCAAGTCAAGGCAGAACGTCGCCAACCTCCTAGACTGCTTCAGCCCATGCCCATAACAGAATGGAAGTGGGACTTCATTTTTATGGATTTCATATTGGGACTGCCGAAGACGAGGAAGGGACACGATTCCATCTGGGTGATTGTGGACCGGTTGACCACATCGGCCCATTTTCTCCCTATCAGAGTCACGAACTCTGCAAACGAGCTGGCTAGATTGTACATCAGAGAACCGTCCATCTGCATGGAGTTCCTTTAGAGATCGTGTCGGACAGAGATACTCAGTTCATATCTATCTTCTGGACCCGTATCCAAGAAGCGATGTGTGTGAAGTTGAAATTTAGTACGACGTTTCATCCTCAGACTGATAGGCAGACAAAGCGGATGAATCAGATTCTGGAGGATATGTTGCGAGCATGTGTGTTAGACTTCAAGGACAGTTGGGATGACTATCTTCCTTGCGTAGAGTTCACCTATAACAACAGCTTCCAGGCGAGTATTGGTATGGCGCCATATGAGGCCCTATATGGTCGTCCTTGTAGAGCATCACATTATTGGGCTGAGGTTGGCGAGTGTGGTCTGATTGGCCCAGAGTTAGTACAGGCGACCACAGAGAAGGTCGACATTATCAGGCGTCGACTTCTTACAGTGCACAGCAGGCAGAAGAGTTACGCCGATACGAGGCAACGACCGCTTGAGTTCAAGGTCAGAGATCATGTATTCCTCCGAGTTTCCCCTATGAAGGGAGTCCTTCGGTTCGGGAAGAAGGGGAAGCTCACGTCGAGGTTTATTGGTCCGTTTTAGATACTAGATCGAGTGGGTGTTGTGGCATATCGTCTCACTTTGCCCACGCCACTTATAGCTGTATACAACGTATTTCATGTATCTATGCTGAAGAAGTACATTCCTGATCCTTCACATATCATCAGATGGGAGCAGGTACAGCAGAGCGAGGATGCTACATATGAGCTGCGTCCGACGCGTATACTTAACAGGAAGGAGTAGGTACTGTGTAGCAAGGTCATTCCACTTGTGAAGGTACTCTGGACGCATCATTCAGAAGAGGAGGTTACATGGGAGACGGAGGCCGAGGTCAGAAAGAACTACCCTCAGATTCTCGAGGACTACGAAAAGGTACAAATTTTGAGGACGAAATTTTTGTTTAAGGGGGGTAGATTGTAACGACTCGTAAATTTCCATACAGAGACCCGAGTACCACCTCGACTAGAAATCACTTAGGATTAAATCCTTTAAAAATTTGACAAAGTTAACTAAGTGCTAAACTAGATTAGCCATGAAATCCATTCGAATCGCTTTAAATACGATCTGCAAGACCCAAAACTTATAGAATCATTGACGCTAGGTTACCCTAAAGTCTAGGATCAAACTCATTACCCGACTACCCTCGGGAGCACATTGAAACTCCGTATCGGGTCTGGACTGCACATCAGGAGTCCGAATAATACGAGGTTAAGGACTTAGGACCGCTTCGCTGGGCTTGACAACCATCTCGGAAATCAAATCTAGCCAGTGTCCCACTGCTATTCGCTTGAGTCCGGAGCGTAAGAGTATGAAAACACTTATTTTCTAAAATAAATATGTGGAATAGTAATCTGAGACTTGTTACTTCCGGTCATTTTGTAAGCAACCAGACCGTCAGAATCTGACACAAATACACCCTCGGATCAGGAAAAATTTCATAAACATATCCATGTACTTAGAATTTCAGATCGAAGTCCGCTAACCGCTGAACAGAAACTGGTCCGCCACGCTTGATCTGGGAATCCGAATGAAATAAAAACTTAACTCCACCTCGATCCAAGGTTGGAGAGCTTAAGTCCGACCTTTGGCTCAAGGAGGCCTGGCAGAAGTCCTCTGTTGAGCTGGAAAAGTGCCGCTTTGGCTATAACCTAAGTATACCTTGACCTTAGGTCTACTCTGGAGAGTTTTTAAGCTATACAAGGACCTTAGAACTCTCTCTCTCTCACAGTCATACGAATTTAAGAGAAACCCTAGAGAGAGAAGTGAGAAAAGAGAGAGAAAGAGTGAGAGTTGTGGGAAATCCTTCCTACACTCTTCCCCTGCCACTACACAAGCTCCGCCACTCCAATCTTATCACTTTCCCGACGATATCGACTTCATTTCTAGGTAAGAAACCCTAACCCTAATCTGTTTTGAAGTTGTAAGGGTTGTAGGTTATGAAATGCTAACCTATTTCATTCTATAGGCTACCAAACTGCCGAATACAGAAGCTTGGCAAACTTATCGTATACATTGCGATTCTACGGTGAAAGGTGAGGACTTTAGCTGTATAGGTTACGGTTTTCAACGCTTTCAATGTCAGGTAATGATAGATTCATGATCTGCATGCAATTGCACATGTACAAAGTGCTTTTTGTTCTCTGTTTCGATTAAAGACGTAGAATATGAAATTTTACATATTCTAGGTATTTGTAGAAAATACCATATATGTATATATTTTGGGAATGTGTTTGACGTGATTATTTGTTGTATAAATATATGATATATGGATAAAATACTTGTTTGGCGAAAAGATTCGCCCTAATACATGTTTAGCTAATATATACTATGTATGTAGAAATAGTGTATTGTAGAAAATACCGTATACATATATATTTTGGAAATGTGTTTGCCATGATTATTTGCTGTATGAATATATCATACATGCGTAAAATACTTGCTTGGCGAAAGGACTCGGCCTAATACATGTTTGCTAACGTACACTATGTAGGTTAAAATAGTGTATGCTAAGTGTTTGTGAAAATGCTTGTGAGAGTAAGTATTTGGATGATGATGTCTTAGGTAGGTGTTGAGATGGGATTCTCAACTACCTTAGAGGTGTATATGATTTCCTCCATGTTGATTGTTTAACTTAACCGCTTACTTATGAAATTTTTGTGTTTGTATTTCCAGTCTATATGGTGCTTTATTACATGCCTTATAACATGCTTTATACATGCTTTATGACATGTTTGTTAGCATGCTTGAATTACTTTGTTTATCATACTTTACTTCACATGCTTTGAACATGGATTAATTACGAATGGGACTATGTTTATAGTCCAGACAATCGGTACCGGACTTGAGATCGTGGTTGAGATTCATTTCGCCACGTACGATGTGTTTAACGAACTCGAGTCGTACTTCGGTTGGCGACAGTGGCTAGGCCACATGAAGTGCTTATGCACTTCATGTCATTCAGTTGATTGTGCGCTTGAGCTAGTCAGGCTCGTCAAGTAACCCAATATGTCTAATGTATGTTCACCATGTTTGGACGCTACTGCTTGAACCTAGGGTACCAAACTTACCAGTGGAAATCCCGTTAACCGTGGTACTTCGATCCGCTAAGACTCATAAGCCGGGCATGGTGGTATGGGACACCGTGGTTGAGCTGTCGGCCTACGCTGGGGCCACGTGCCTCCCCATGTGACTAGTGAGCAACCAGACTCGTGAGCTGATTATGGTGGTATGGAACACTATATTTGAGCTGTCGGCCTACACTACTTGATAGGTGATGGGGGAGTGGTGCAACGATTCCGTGTAACAGCCCTGACAGCCCTAACCGTATTCGATGTAGTGACCTCGAGCATACTCTAAATCTACGGTAAGGCGACGAGCCTTCCCGTAGTAACAGAGTATAAGCTAGGCCTGTATTGATAAGGTGATGGGGGAGTGGTGCAACGATTCCGTGTAACAGCCCTGACAGCCCTTGCAGTGACCTAGAAACACACCATCGTATGAGATTGTCTAGGATTGACGACCCTATAATGGATCATGTTTGGGAATGATACAAGGGAGGTACCTTAGTTTCCCAATCCTGCTGTTTGAAATAGACTAATAACAACTCGGTAATCATGCTCATCATGCATTGCATGTGCCTGAAAGATGTGGAGTACTGAGGAATGCAAGCATGCCGTGAACGTAAGATGGTGTCGCATGAGGGAGTATGTCGGTGAGGGCATACATCATGACTGCATTCATACTTGCATTAATAAGAGTAGTTAGGAGTGTTTGATTATACTGCTTTATCATTATTGCTTGACTGAGTCGATAACATGTTAACCTATGCTTTATTGTTCCACTGAGTTAGCTATTCACTCCCACGTTACGGGACAATGTTGTACACACCAACTAGACTCTGTCTCCGGTTTAGATGAGTTGGCGACTCAGGAGGCTAAGCCGGACTATGGCGAGGACCAGGACGAGTTCTCATTTATGCAGTATTCTGGCGGCTTTGACTAGTCTGCCGGATCGACGGGATTTGCTGGGATTACTTCCCTAGTTGTATTTTTTTTACTTTTGAACATAAAATGGATATATGTATATGATGACTCAGATGGGTTCATACTCTGGAAAATGAAATGATTTTGTTTCTTTTACATACATATATATACAGTTCAGTCTTCCGCTTGCCTTTATACAATTGATCTGGAGTATGAATTACTGTTTTCGTATAATCTCACTTATGTTTATTGCTCTAACACAGACAACATTTAATCATCATTATTTATGTTGCATAAGTGATGCGTTGGAACTCGAGAGTTGAGTTATGCTTGACCCTCGAATTTCAGGGCATTACAGAGGGCAAGCTTGGTTGGGTGGATATCTATGAACAGTAGTTATTTGATGTGGTTGACTGGGTGGAAATTGAAATTAATTTCCACTAGGAGAAGGTTGTTGGAATTGACTAGACTGTGATTGACTAGAATGTGCTGGTTAACTCCCATCAAGAGGAGGATGTATTGGAGTTTGAATTGCTATGACTGGTGGGTTTTGAAAGTGAACCCGATTTTCGTTAAGGGGAATGGGTTAAAATTGATTGACAGTTGGGTTTGATAGACCTGCATGGATGCTTAATGGATGCATGTTATGAATGAGTGGTGCCATTTTTGCGTGAATGTGATTCACAATATTCTTTAACCTGTTTAAGCCGTGGGCGAGCTCGGTTGTTGAGGGGGTGGATGCGGCCGGTGGAGAGGCTTGTGGTCTTGGCGATTCTGGTGGAGTTGGAGGATTGTCACCTTGAGCTGACATGGCTACTTGTGCATGGGTTCAAATGATGCTTTAGTAGGTATGCAATGATTGTGCAGGACGACAAACCCGTAATTGATTTTTGGGCGCAATGGTTATAGAATGACCTGCTATTTCATTGCAATTGCAATGGGTATACCTTACGATCACCTCCTTTTTTTTGGTATTTTCTTTTTCTCTATTTTTTTTAATATGATTTTTTTGGCCTTTTCTTTTCTTTTTATAAAAGGCAAACGTAAATGTCAGGAAAATATAGGAGGACCAGTGCACATTGGATTAATAAAAAAGTAAATGGACCAGTGAGAACTGGATTGCAGTATGCTTGCAAGAAAGTAAAAGAGACCAGTATAGATGGGAATGCAGGATGCAGGCAAGAAAGTAAAGTGGACCAGTATAGAATGGAATGCAGGATGCATGTAGGAAAGTAAAGTAGACCAGTATAGACTGGAATGCAGGATGCAGGTAGGAAGGTAAATGGACCAGTATACACTGGACAATTAGAGAATTGGCGTGTTAGTAGGAGACCAATATTTACTGGACAATTAGAAAGCATGATACAGAGAGTAAATAAGACCAATATTCACTGGAGTGTAGGAAAGTAAATATGCCGAATTTATAAAATCCTCATAAATTGAAAAATTATGTGTTTCAAGTTGGGCCTAGGCTAGTAACTAGCACAATCCCCAGTGGAGTCGTCATTTTGTGAACGCCTCCCACCACACGCGTGCATAAGCGTGGCGGTGCCCTCGCTTTGTTGGCTTTCGTATTGATTTTTGCTATTATGGGCGTATATGATATTGACTTAGGTGTAAAAATGCATTTAATTTAGAGTCGCCACTAGCCAAATGAAGCATAAAATGTATGGCCGGTTATAAACCGTAGAATTGTTTAGGAATCGAGGAATCTCACGATTTCCCAACTCAAGTGATTCCCGCGGTTAGTTTACAACCGTAGATTCCGAGTAAGGGCTTTGGTGACGGAAAATGAAGGGTTTAAGCAACCTTTTCCACCCGCACAATGTGCAGTCTCTACTTCACAAGATTTGTAATTTTTGGAGATTTAATAAAATATCGGCATTTTATACTTGGCCATGCTTCACATAACCCAGGTGGGTCGGGCAGGTAGAGATAAGAAAAATGAAGTTATCTAGCCTTACATCACAAAGCCAAGTGGCCTTAGGTAGGCAAAAAATAAAAATAAAGCAGTAAATAAGATAAAATGCTAATTAGCCTTACTTCACAGGATTTAAGATCCTGGGCAAGCAGAGATATAAAAAAAAGGTTATCTAGCCTTACATCACAGAGCCAGGTGGCCTTGGGTAGGCAAATAAAGTAAAACCAGTTAATGGAATATAATGCTAACTAGCCTTACTTCACAGGATTTAAGGTCCTGGGCAGGTAAAGAAAGTGAAAGATGGAAGATGGAGAATGATGCAGAATAAAATGTGGAAGTGATTAATGCAATTGAAACATGTAGAGTGGAATGCAAATTAAATAGAAATGGATAAATTCTTACCTTTTTTGACTCCTTTGATAGCCATTTTTGTCTCTTGTGTTGGGTAGCATGTCGGCGCGATGGAAATCTTTAAGGTACTTTGGGGAGCACCTCTAGGTAAACTCGAACCCTCAGACACTCTCTGTATTTTTCTATCTCTCTTTCACTCTCTATTTTTTTTTCTCTCTCTGTTTCTCCTTGTCTGTTCAAGCTCTCTGCCTTAGCTTCTCTCTTTCCTTTGATTTTTCCCTCTCTTTGTGTCTGTCTTGTGTGGCCTGGATACCTTATATAGGCATCGACCCCCTGTCATGGATGACCATTGTTTGGGTTAAGTTGTGGGTGCCCACACTGAATTGTGGGCGCTCGCCCTAGCTTGTAGGCCCTACATTGTACGTTTGCATATATGTGTATTATATATATATATATATATATATATATATATATATAAAGTAATTATTACTTTTTGTCTTTTTATCGCAAATGTTCAAACGCTCATATCTTCTTCGTTACTTGTCCGTTTTTGGTAATCTTTATCTTATTGGAAAGGTAACCAGATAAGCTTTCTAATAAGACTAGGATCACTTTGATCAGACCCAGTTTAATGTGCCGAAATTAACTTCGTCCAATATATGAAATCGATTGTTTACAATTTGACCAATGGTCTTCCCTTGATGAAATTATGATCATTAGAAACTTCATCTAATAAGCTTTTCATCACAACTGAAATCATCTCAATCAAATCCCATTTGTCTAGTTTAAAGCGCAGCCAAAGTTTTTTCAATTTTGGTCAATCGGTAATGCATGGTTTTGATAAATGGGATGGATCTTCCTCATCATGACTCGGATTGGAGGAAATTTAAATTTGTTAGGAAGATCATTTGATAACCTTTCCGATGAATTATAAATCTTTCTAATCATCCAGAATTTTCCTCTGATAATACCATGGTCATTTTATATATTAGGACGACCGTATTTTTCCTTAATTTTGAAAATATGACCTTTTAACCTCGACACAACGCTACTCGGAAAGACTGAATGATACAAAGAGTGATCTGTGGGTAGAGAGTATTCGTTTTATCCATTTTTTGCCTTTCACTTGCATCATACAGAGAGTTTTAGGGGTTTTGGAGTTTGGACGCTCGGCCGTGACCGAATCGCTACTGGATTTGGTGTCAGCCAATCTAGTCAATTGGTTATTTCCGGTGCATGCCGAGTATGCTTCCATCGTGATCCGTTTGAGTTTTCAATGATTTTCCAGTCTGCAAAGACAATTGATTGAAGTCAAGTTGAAGCTTAAATAATGTCGTATCCTTATTTTAGGTGGGGTGTCTTGTAACAACCCGGATTTTTGCCAACCTGGAATAAGACGTCCTTAGGCAATGGGTCGATCCTAACAACTTATTAACCTGTCAGAACTCAAACTCAAAGTCTAAAGCCGCCTTTGAACCCATTTCCTTCACAAATCCCACCCTTCACCACCTTGTTCTTTCAATTTTCCTAAGTACTTTCACCCTAGACACTATCTTAAACTAGTTAAGTATTATAACTTGGATCACCTTATATACAAATTACAAGGCCTGAGTACCACCTCGACCAGAAATCACTTAGGATTAAATCCTTTAGAAATGAGATAAAGTAACTAAGTGCTAAACTAGATTAGCTACGAAATCCGTTTGAATCGCTTTATATACGATCTGCAAGACCCAAAACTTGTAGAATCATTGACGCTAGGTTACCCTAAAACCTAGGACCAAACTCATTACCCGACTGCTCTCGGGAGCACTTTGAAACTCCGTATCAGGTCTGGACCGCACATCGGGAGTCCGATTAACACGAAGTTAAGGATTTAGGACCGCCTCGCTGGGCTTGACAACTATCTCGGAAATCAAATCCAGATAGTGTCCCACGACTATTCGCTTGAGTCTGGAGCGAGAGAGTGTAAGAACACTTGTTTCTTTACAAAATAAATATCTTGAATAGTAATCTGAGACTTTTCACTTACGGGTCAGTATTAAGCAACCTGACCGTTAGAATCAGGCCAAATTACACCCTCAGATCAGGAGAAATTTCATACACATTTGCATATACTCGGAATTTCGGATCTAGATCCGCTGACCGTTGAACTGAAACTGGCCCACCACGCGTGATCTGAGAACCTTACTGGAACGAAAACTTAATAGAACCTAGATCCATAGTTTGTGAGCTTAAGTCCGACCTTTGGCTCAAGGAGGCCTGCCAGAAGTCCTCCGTTGAGCTGAAACAGGTCCGCTTTGGTTATAACCTAAGTATACTTTAACCTGGAGTCTATTTCGGTAAGTTTTTAGGCTATATAAGGACCTTAAACCCTCTCTCATTGCAGCCATACGAATTTGGGGGAAAACCTAGGAGAGAGAGAGAGAGAGAGAGAAGAGAGAGAAAGTGTGGGAGATGTGGGAGCATCTCCCTGCCGCTGCTATACATGTTCAACCACTCCATTCTCATTGCTTTCCTGGCGATTCCGGCGTCATTTCTAGGTAAGAAACCCTAAACCTAATCTGTTTTGGGGTTTAGACAGTTGTAGGTTATGAAATACCTAACCTATTTCATTCTATAGGTTACCAAACTGCCATATACGGAAGCTTGGCAAACCTATCGGCTTCGTTACGATTCTACGATAAAAGGTGCGGACTTTAGGTGTATAGGTTATGATTTTCAACGCTTTCAATGTCAGATAATGATAGATTCATGATCTGCATGCAATTACACATGTACAAAGTGTTTTCTGTTTCTTGTTTCGATTAAAGATGTAGATTATGGAATTTTATATATTTTAGGTATTCGTAGAAAATACCGTATACGTATAAATTTTAAAAATGTGTTTGACATGATTATTTGTTGTATGAATATATGATATATGGATAAAATACTTATTTGGCGAAAAGATTCGCCCAAATACATGTTTTACTAATATACACTATGTATGTAGAAATTCTGTATTGTAGAAAGTACCGTATACATATATATATATATATATATTAGAGATGTGTTAGCCATGATTATTTGTTGTATAAATATATTATATATGCGTAAAATACTTGCTTGGTGAAAGGACTCGCCCTAATACATGTTTGTTAACATACACTAAGTATGTTGAAATAGTGTATGTTAAGTGTTTGTGAAAATGCTTATGTGAGTAAGTGTTTGGATGTTGATGCCTTAGGAGGGTGTTGAGATGGGATTCTCAACTACCTTAGAGACATGAATGATTTCCTCCTTGTGGTTGTTCACTTTAGCCACTTATGAAATATATGTGTTTGTATTCCTATTTGTATAGTGCTTCATAACATACTTTATAATATGCTTCATGATATGCTTGTTAACATGCTCAACTGATTGTATGATTTTATTTATGTAATGCGTATGTTTAAATTCATGTTTATGTTGTATGATCCATCATGGGTGATGGGGGAGTGGTGTAACGATTCCGTGCAATGACCATGCAGCGACCTAAACGGATAATATCATACTTTGATTTTATGATTTGAATCTTGATCCATTACTGCTTTAACTATCTGTAATTGAATGTGATTGGGGCTATGATTATAGTCCAAACAATCGGTAATGGGATTGAATTTGTGGCTGGGATTTATTTGCCACGTGAGATGTGTTCGATGAACCCGAGTCGTACTTCGGTTGGTGATAGTGGTTGGCCACATGAAGTGCTTTTGCGCTTCATATCGTTGAACTTGTTGTGCGCTCGAGCTAGCTGAGCTCGTCAAGTAACCCGATCTGTCTAATGTATGTTCACCATGTTTGGACGCTACTGCTTGAACCTAGGGTACCAAACTTACCAGTGAAGTCCCTTTTAACCATAGTACCTCGATCCGTTGAGACTCATGAGCCGGGCATGGTGGTATGGGACATCGTGGTCGAGCTGTCGGCCTACGCTGGGGCCACGTGCCTCCCCATAGTGACCAGTGAGCAACCAGACTCGTGAACCGATTATGGTGGTATAGGACACTATATTCAAGCTATCGGCCTACACTACTTGATGGGTGATGGGGGAGTGGTGCAACGATTCCGTGTAATAGCCCTGACAACCCTGACCGTATCTGGTGTAGTGACCTCAAGTATACTCTAAACCTATGGTGAGGCGCCGAGCCTTCCCGTAGTAACAGAGTATAAACTAGGCCTGTATTGATAAGGTGATGGGGGAGTGGTGCAACGATTCCGTGTAACAGTCCTGGCAGCCCTTGCAGTGACCTAGAAGCACACCATCGTATGAGATTATCTAGGACTGACGACCCAAGA